>OX352267.1:12634317-13932726 GCA_947086405.1 Esperia sulphurella
AGTGGCCCCGCTTAATTCAGATGAGTGATTCAGAGCCTGGATTATACCCGTTTGGCCGCGGTCTCTGTCTCCAGACATAGATAAATCACATGTGTCTTCATACATACATAAGAGCATAAAGAAGAACGGTGTCTCTTAGCACAGGCTTATTTAAATTTATTCTTATATATATTTATTGTTGTTAATTTTGGTACGCTTACATACATACATACATACATACATACATACATACATACATACATACAGGCTCTCCGAGCCTAAAAGGAGACCCTAAATTGTTATGAAACTTTTTTCAAATAAATAAAGATTATTAAAGATTACATACGCAGTACTAAAACTATGGCAGCTTCGGAAATTATGATTTATTATGTACCTACATGTTAACGCTTCGGGCGGAGCAGGTCAGATTCTTAGATGGGCAGATTCTAACGGTAATATGTATTAGAATTAGGGGGTCTACTCCGTAAGTATTTCGGATAATATCCGTCGAACTCAAGAGACCTCTGTACTCTCTAATGGGTCATATGACATATTCTGATAAGCGTTAAGCGTCATATTATGGTAGTTAGATGCCAAACGCCTAGATGTCACATGACAAAATGACTTGATTATAATATTATGGCATGACTAGGTTGATTGAAATGAGTAGGTCCTCTGATCGTGCCCTCTAGGTGGTTATTGTTTCACATTAACCATAAACGTTTGTTTAAAAATACTTTAGGGTAAATTTTTATACAAAAACAATAGCTATGCATGTTTGCGCCCTAATCTCCCGCTGCTTCGACGAATATTACGTGGGCGTGGTTACTCTGAAAAAAAATTGTTCATTGATTTGAACGAGAACTTGTTAATCGTGAACAGTCTTGTTAATCTTAACTCCATACGATTGCAATAAGATCTAGTTCCCTTGAACATACGAGTACTCTTATCTACACACTAACTTATATTGTTAACTTGATATTGTTTCAAAAAGTCATAAAAATGATTACTTTAGCTAATATACATATATAGCAATCCGGATAATATTCCACGTAGTTACAAAATACAATACATTATCATCATCATCAGCCTATATACGTCCACTGCTAAACATAAGCCTCCCCAATAGAATGCCTCCTTCGGTGGGCTACAATACAAAAATATTTATTTTCACTTTTAGACATAAAACTATCTGTGCCAGAGGGCCACACTAGCATGTACAAAATAATGTATTTTAATTAAGTGAGAAGGATATTGTTAAATTTTTTCATTTTATAATTACAATACAACACAATACACTTTATTGCACAAACAAATACAGTTACACGTTATAAAAGTTAGAAATAGTACAAATTTATTTTTACTTAATTAATTCTATAATTAAGAAAAACATATTTGTAATTAATTGTAATATCTATAGGAGGCTAAAAATAAATAAATAATTATAAAGTGAAACGACTAAAATAATTGAAGGCCCACTTGATCAATAATTATATCGACATAGCAATCACAAGTCCAATCTATATTTGCGCTTCTAGTAATATTACTTTAGTGGAATGTCGTAAAGCAACCGCTAGTCTCGAATTAACCAACCGTTGCCTATCAAATTCGGGTGAGTGGGTGCTGAGGGGTAATACCTGCCGTTATATAAACGTTGGATTCGTTTAACATATTAGGTATCAAATCTAGGGGTAACACAACATCAATTAGTCCAAATGTCAACCTCATTTGTACGTGGTGTACACTTCTACAGTACGTGCCAACTATATCTGCATTAAAGTACATTAACCCCATCTGTTAGTAAGAAGTCCGATTTCCGATATTTATCTATTTCTCGTCGTACAAATGTGTCACTGTACTGACATTACTACGCAGCGCATTTCATTTATTTATTATTACTACTAGCTGTTGCCGGCGACTTCGTCCGCGTGGACAACTTAACATCACAAATTATTATGTATTTCCTACTTACTTGATATTTTGGACTATTCACACAATATCTTTATAAATTGTAGCCTATGTGTTATTCTGATGTATAAGCTATATTATTGTAAAGTTTCATTAAAATCCATTCAGTAGTTTTTACGTGAAAGAGTAACAAACATCCATCCATACTTACAAACTTTCGCGTTTATAATATTAGTAGGATTATTTATTTTTGCGATTATTAGGGTTTATATAGGGCCACCCTCAATCTTCCCGTGAGTATCGTCAATGCGACTAAGAGACTGCACCAGGGACAGACAGCAGCGTTCTCCTGTGTATATTAAGATCATTACTGCGATCACCAATCCGTCTGTCAAGAGTGGTGATTGTGGAAAATCCCCCAATGGAGAGCCCACCAAAAGTGGCATTCTATTGGGGAGGCTTATGTTCAGCAGTGGACGTATTTCGGCTGATGATGAAGCACACATACACATTATAACAAGTATATTTGTACAACAATAACTATTTACAGTATATAAACTACTAATAAGTATTTATTGGGATATATAATGTAATAGTATATATATCTTATATATTTGTATGTTATGTGTATGAGTTTATGTATATATAGATATTTGTATCATTCACTTATTCGTGTATTGTCTATGTTTATATTGTTCGTTTGTTTATGTAATATGTATTTTCAAACTTTATTAAAAGTACATTTCTTTATCAAATTTGGTACTAAACGCATTATACTTGTCCTTTCGGTTACTCTAAGGTTGACTGGAAGAGATCCCTTAGTGGGATAAGTCCGCCTTTGTACACAGTTTAATTCCTATTTTATTATTGTTGTTGTTGTTATTTGTGGTACAATAAAGCGTTTACATACATACATTGTTTAACGAGCGCCTTTCTTACGTACCTATTAGTGGTAACTCTTGTTGTCCCTATACTATTAAAGAGTTAACCCAACTATGTACATCCACATATAACCCTATCTCAGGTCATACCAAAGTACATTTCTACCTGACGACCTCCGTGGCGGAACTGGTAGCTCTCGGACTGCCACGCCGGAGGTTGCGGGTTCGAATCCCGCTAGGGGCAAATGTTCGGATAATGAATATGAATGTTCGTACCCAAGTCTTGGATGTTTATATATTTATTTAAGTTTGTCTATCCGTTATCTAGTAACCATATCACAGGCTCTGCCTAGTTTGGGACTGGATAATTGGTGTGATTGTCTGACATATATTTATTTACATTTCTACCTGTTATATTTAACTGACATTTAAAGGATGGGATCGCATTTACCAAAAGTTGAGAAGGTTAAAACTGTGAAGTTTGACAAGAACGGAGCTGACGGTTTACAAAGATAAAGATAAGTCAGAACTTGGGGTACAATGGGTAAATAACAAATGGAGTTACGTAACAGACGGACGGACGGACGGAAACTTTGGGAGAATGGTATATTGTTGTGGGCTTTGTTATTAGTGGGGCGGTATTGTTAGGAAAGGCAGCCTAGTGCTCGCTAGACTCTATATCTTCGACGGAAATTTAAATTGGTGTATGAGATAAATTGCCGTGTGGTACCCGGCTTAGAATAGGGCCACCCCTATCTTTCCCGTGTGTGTCGTCAAGGCAACTAAGGGATTGCACCAGGGACGGGCAGCAGCGTTCTCCTGTGTGTGTATGTTAAGATCATTACTGCGATCACCAATCCGCCTGCCAAGCGTGGTGATTATGGCAAATCCCCTTAACGGACAACTTACCAAAAGTGGTATTCCATTGGGGAGGCCTATGTCCAGCAGTGGACGTATTAAGGCTTATGATGATGATGAGATAAAGTGCCAAAATCGTTTTTTAGCTTCCCAAATCAGTTTTTAACTCTTTATCGAATGCTATATTAATAACTTTAATATTCAGTGACTCTATCCTTTGACATGATTAATATATGTACTGTGGTAATTGCTACTTAAGATGTACATCATAAAACAACTAAGATATTGAAAAAATAATTATATTCATATTTTATACACTGACATTCATAGGAAAATTTATGAAAGTGACATGGAACGAGAAGAACATATATTTTTTTAAATATACTATCCTACTAATCCTACTTCCTACTAATATTATAAATGCGAAAGTTTGGATATTTTGATGTTTGGATGTTGGTTACTCAATCACGCTTTAACCACTGGACGGATCGTGATGAAACTTGACACACATATAAGTTAGGTCCTGGAATAGGACATAGGATAATTTTTATCACGAAAAAACTATATAAATAATAATTTGTGATTTTAAGTTGTCCACGCGGACGAAGTCGCGGGCTGCAGCTAGTAGGCTATAAATTATTGGACTTTAACAGGTCTGTACACAAACAAAATCGCTACAGTCACAAAGAAAAATACGAGATTTTATGCAGCTCCTAAAAATTAGAGGTTATGAATAAACCCCCAAATAGCGCGAAGCTCTAAGAATAAGCTCGATAAGCGCTGAAAAAGAGTGAAATTAACACCAACACCTAATTAGCTCGATATAAGTACCTCTACTATATTCTTATAGCACTCAATTACTATATAATACTCTGTATAGACTGTGAGTTTCCTAAAATAAATTAAATTAGATTTAATGGCTGTACAATAGCGATAGAAGGGTGGTGTTAGACAGTGGTATAATAGCTCTATAGTAGACATCTGATAAGCTACACGGCTATTTGCCAAAACCCAAAAAAATATATACAGACATAAAATACGACATAGAAAAACTGTTTTCGTCGTAGGTGAGCATATCGCTAAAAGATATCTCTTCTAGTCAACCTTACAGGATGTGAAACAAGACAGTAAGAGCGAGGGGGCAAATTAAGTGCATATTTAATAGACTACATAATGGGCTCGATTCTGAAGGTACAACGTTCAAATTTGAGAGCATTAAAACTGTTGCTATCTTTGTCACACAGTATTATGAAGATAAAGACGAAACCAATTTTAGCGCTGTCAAATTTTAAATGTGTGCCTTCAGAATCGGGCTCAATAACTAATTACCTAAACTACTAAACATTTAAATTAACTTAAAGATATATTGAGCTATGTATGACACACTGAAAATTGTTTGCAGTACAGCATTAATATGGACTATAAATTAATGATGTATACTGAAATATGAAATTGTGATGTTAAGTTACCAATATTAATTGACATTCATTTGACATAAATAATTTAAATTTAAATTTCAAATTTCATGTTAATTTTCCTTTGCATTTGTTTCATATTATACAAAAGGGCCACACTTAATTTTCCCGTGGGATGTCGTCAAGGCGATCACCAGGGACGGACAGCAGCGTTGTCAAATCAAATCAATTTAAGATCATTATTGTGATCACCATTCCGCCTGCCAAGCGTGGTGATTATGGCAAATCCCACAATGGACAGCCCACCAAAAGTGGCATTCTATTATAGGCTTATGTTCAGCAGTGGACGTATTTCGGCTGATGCTGCAAAAGTCAGGTATTCCATACCTACCTACCCTCATAATTAAAAATGTTCCAATCAAATGAACACTTTAAAACAATCCTCTGCGTCAACAAAGAAATGTAAAAGACTAACAGTTTGCGCAAATACGTTGGAGATTTGCATAATCATATCAAATTGCGGAGTTCGTTAGTCTAGGGTCCGTTTGAGGACACTTTGCATAATTTCTTTCGTCACGGTCGCTGTGGTGGAGCGAAAATCATAATGGTTCAGCCAGAGCAGTCCGAAATACCTCAATCCTTTTGGTCACATCACAAGAGACGTTAATACGTGCCAGCTATATCTGCATAAAAGTACATCAATGACCTCACCTGAATCACTTATTGCAATAAGAAAAGTTTTTTTTTTGTGTTTTTTTTTGCAACCTCCGTGGCGGAACGGGGTAGCTCTCGGACTTCCACGTCGTAGGTTGCGGGTTCGAATCCCGCTAGGGGCAAATGTTCGTATGATGAATATGAATGTTTGTACCCAAGTGTTGGATGTTTATATATTTATTTAAGTATGTATATCCGTTATCCAGTAACCATACCACAGGCTCTGCCTAGTTTGGGACTGGATAATTGGTGTGAATGTCTGACATATTTATTTATTTCCAAAAAAAAAGTAATAGAATAATTTTATTATATTGATGGACAACTGTCCTCTTTATAATAAACGATTCATCTGCAACAAGTCGAATAATTTAGGAATAATAATAACCATGAAGGAAAAAACACTAACAAATTTTTTTTATTCAAACCAAAAAAAAATTAGGTTTCGATAATAAAATATACACAATAATAATATTATTACAAAAAATCTGCAAAAAATGCTATATTACGCGGTTTCTACTGCATAACTGCATCTCTTTACTACAAACGTGACAGCGAGGCATGAAAGGTGCGCGAAAGGGGCGCGCTGTGTCCGAAAATCGCCACGCGCGGAACTGAAGTAAACAAATGGCTATAACCGCTCTATCTTGGTAGGGTTTCTGTGCGAATGCCAGTGTAATTTATTGCATATCATCTATCTCTATATCTATTATCTAGTCTTTTTTTTGGTGAGAATATTATTTACATTTATATACTCGTATACTTTGTACACACGTTCAAAGCTGAAATAAATGCCTGAGTGCAATCTATTTTCTGCTTGCCTGCCATTTCTACGTCTCACATCATTTCCGAAGTGTACCAACTCATTTTAATTTGCGCCCCTAATTATCAAGCTCACAAATGAGGCCCTGTATCTCTTGCCCGCTGCACTAATTGCGACCAAGTGCGCGGCTCATTTGGGGCATCAATTATATTTATGCTGGGAAGTATGGGGGGGGCGGGGGGCTTGCCCTTACCAACCTCCCTGGTCTCGTTAGTGTGCGGATGTCATTATCAGACCCCTTGTGGGTCATTCCGCTTTTTTCGCAGGTTTTCTTTGATACTTGTGTTTGTGTTTTGAGCCTATTTTTCTAGACTGTTTCTAAAATACAAATTATTCTATATTAATTTATTTAGGTATTACATCGAACTTTACGAGGCAGGCGTTGACATACTCGAGTCACAAGCCTAAAAAAACATTCAACTCTGCGTGCGATCTAGTTTAAAAAGGGTGAACAATAAGTTTACACGTGTCAAGTATTTTGTCCTAAATTTATTTTATTTATTATTTTGGGCTATGGAGTATCAAAGAAGTATTCTTAGTTATTTGCACGTCGCCTGAGGGAAGGTACCCCAAAATATTAAAGATAGCAAAATTTTCTCAAAGGAATATATATTCCTTTTAAAAACAAACGTACTACATTCAAAGATTTCTATAAAAATTCGTCTACCTGGAGCCTGAAATCGAAACGCCTGTCAGTCGAGGTACGAGGTAAATACCTCGACAATTGGCCGTTTAGAAATAAAACTTTAAAAAAAAAAGGATACTTGAAAATCTCTCATTAGATTACTAATGCTATTATTTCACTAAAATGTCATCTCTTTTATACACAAAATTTATTTAATGTTTTGCATTGTTAGGATTAGTATGCAAATGCAAGAGTTCCGCATTGTGCGAGCGACAACAAAATATGCAGATTATAATCGTTAATTATTTTCAGTTATCATAACGGGCGAACCGAATGTTGTGGGCAATCCCATTTTCATATATCTGGATTAACGGTTCAATAAATGTAGCTTTAGCTACTATATTTAAAACTTAACTGTCGTTTACAGTTTTTTAACTGCTACTTATTCCAAATTATTTTCTCATAATTAGCGTTCGTTGCTGGACATGTATTTCCCAAAGCATTCTATCTACTACCACCACGAAATAAAACCCCAAGAGTTTCTTCAAATACTTAATCTCTAGTAAGTAAATAATAATTTGCCCTGTCTCAATAACTCCCTTGTATTAGGCATGTAATAATAAGTTATTCTTATTTCCGTTATTTTCTGTAAAAACTTTTAATTTACAGTTTTTGATCTACCCTTTGCGTAACAACGACGAAATGTCGTTTATTTGCATATAAGTTTTATTCCTATTTTTTTTATTGTTTTAGTTGTTAATTTTAGTACAATAAAGCATTTACATACATAAATAAATAAATATCTCAGACATTCACACCAATTATCCAGTCCCAAACTAGGCAGAGTTTGTGCTATGGTTACTATATAACGAATACACATATATATATATATATACATACATACATACATACATACATACATACATACATACATACATACATACATACATACATACATACATACATACATACATACATACATACATACATACATACATACATACATACATACATACATACAATTAATTTGGAAGGACTATAGATTACTTACTTTCTCAAGTCAAACCCCAGAAATGCCCTCCAACCAAGTTTCATCTCTGACGATGAGTGAAAAGAGCAAAAAGTATACACTAGACAGCACCACCCGCCGCAATCTAACTAAAACATTGATAAATCTCTTTTTTGCGGAACAAAATTTTTATTAAACAAAAACCTGAGCCGTGAAGATGCCTGCTCGGCAAGCTGGTCACGTGCCCATAATAAATGATCTCTGGAGAATTCCAAACAAAAATGTACTTAGGTAACAACGAAAAGTTCAACGTGCTCGACTTTTACGTGGTAAAAAGTAATTATAACGACTGCAGTAAAAAACTAATTACGATTGTAGTAAAACACTGATTATGAGGATTGCGGCATGTTAGTCATCATTATTATACGCCTTTAGACGTCCACTGCCGGACATACGCCTTCCCCAATGAACGCCACCACACCAGTTCCTCCGCCCTCCGCATCCAGTCGCTTCCGCCCATATTTTTCAAAGGTCGTCGGTTGATAAGTTAGTGACTTTTTACAATAAGCTAAGTCTCTAAATGCTAGATTATTCCCCTCACATAAGTTTTAATGTCTTCTGAAAGAAATCCTTAGATACATAACGTAAAAAAACTAGTAAAACGATACCCTGACTGACTGATCTACCAGAGCACAGCTCCTGGATCTGAAAACTTGAAATTTAAGTGGAATTTCCACATGGTAGAAGTCGCAGTCAACAGCTTGCTGTAATTTACTTATTCCTAATTCTAGCTTCTACCCCGCAGTGCTATAGCTAATCGCTTCTTCCTTGCGTTTGCATACGTGTGTGTTTGCATGTACAGATAGACGATTTAACATAAGATACGATCTGCATAAACTTTAAAAAATAATGGTCATATTGACACTTGTAGACATGACATTAATAAACATATTTGTCCGTACTGTGACTTTTTGTTGACTTTACACTACTATACCTACAATACTTATAAAACGATACCCTTGTTGCTTGAGTACAGCGTAAACCCATGGTTCCAAAAACTTAAAATTATACATAGACGTTCCTCAAATAACGTTGCTTACAAGATGTGACTTTTTGAAAATTTACATCTAAGTGCAAATTCCACGCGGAAGTAAGCGGCCAACAGCTAGTTGTAATAATACTTACTCGCTATTCAAGCTTCTACTCCGCAGTACTACCTACCCTTAATGATTTTCCGGCACAAAGTTTTGCTCATCGTATAAGTACTCGTATGTATTCTATATCATAACTTGTGCCAAGTTTCATCAAAATTTGTAGCGGATATTGTTGTTTTTATTTGTTATTCTTGATTACTGTTTATTTCACGATAAAAATATAAAGATACAATAATAAAGTACCTTGCACATGTACATCTAGGCGGACTTATCGCTAAAAGCTCTTTCAGAGAACCTATGGGTAGAGGATAAGAATAGCAGAAAAGGGGTACAGATTGTACAGTAAAATAAAGGTAGGAGTAGAGTTTATATTTGTTTTTATTTTTATTTTATTTAGAATTAGTGAAATTTTATTATTGTTCTTACATTTTATTTTATTTTTCACATATGACTTAATTTGGTTGGTAACCTTGGTTTCTGAAATAAATTGTTTTATTATTGTATTAACAAACATCTTCACCATAAATAACTCCTTATAAATAGAATTATCTTACGTACGTACTATCGGAATTATCGGAACAAGAAGTTCACAATTTACCGAAACATGTGTAAAAAGATGTGTCTAACTCGACCAACCAGGAACATAGATGAAGAATATCACTTTGATAAAACACACTTGCACTACGTATTTACCACTGACAAAAGAGTAAAAGGTATAATTTTGACACAAAAATAAAATTAAAAAAAAATATTATGGTTCGTAAGTTTCCTCCGCTGACAATATTTCGTGCGATGTTTGCTCATAATACAATTTTTCTATAGCTATTTATATCAGCAGTGGGAATATACACGTACATGAAATGGAAAAAGTTGGAGGAAAATGGGAGAGGATGATATAATTCATTTTTTTATATTTTGTTTATAGGCCCATGTTTTTTATACAAAGGTGCTGTACAAGCTCTCTCAGCTATAATAAATAACAAAATCGTAATCGTTAAAAAAAAGATGGAAATGCAACTTTGCAGGCATTTATTTCAGGAATAGAACTTTTTGGGGTAGATTCTAGTGGGAAATCTGAGTAACTAAAAGTCCTATTTAAATTACTCTAAGCTTCTTTGGTCACACTGTGCGGTCTCCCAAGCACTACCTGAATAAGCTCATCATCAAGTGGAGGGCAGGCGTGCCAGAGGACGAGCTCCGCAGAGGTGGTCAGACCCATTGAGGAGGGTGGCTAGCGGATCCCTATATGGCGGATCCCTATAGGCGCATTTTATACGGTCGCGATCCTCAGCAGTGAGGGAACGACAGAGAAGATGAAAACTCCTATTTATTATTAATCATCTCGTAGAAATGTTTTTTTGCTAATTTAAAATGGCAAAAATAGGAATGTAATTGGTCTGTGAACCGTTTTTGTAAGTTATTAGCAGAATAACTGGAAGAAGTATTAGATGTTCATAACAGTGCAGTTTTTGAAACTAAAATGTGCATTGTAAGTATTATGTATTGCATTGCATTTATTTATATCAAAATAAACAGAAAGATATCATTCAATAAGGGAAAATATAGTTTCGATATGTCAATAAGCGATATTACCAACCGACGACATGAGGAAGGTCGCCGGAAGTGGCTGGATGCGGAGGGCGGTGTACCGGGTGTGGTGGCGTTCATTGGCGAAAGCCTTCGTCTAGTAGTAGACGTCTAAGGGCTGATATGATGATGATTGATGATAAGCGATATTTATATTAAGCGATCCAGAAATCAGTAGCACCTGCCCCAAAAAGGACAATGCTGAAGTTGGGCCTTGAACTTTGAACCTTGCGTCTGGATCAAATTGTTGTCAAAATACAGGCAAAATACTAAGGATTATTCAAAAAAAAATCATTTAACTATTTGATGGAACATTTGAATAATCTTACTTAGAATGAAATCTTCGTTGACGCAGTTTTCACAGCACCGTCAGTATTTGGCCACGATTAACCGCTCCAGATCTTGACGTCATGATGTGGTTATTAGTCGACGGTAATTGCGTTCGACACTACACTAGACTCGTTAAAATAGAATTTTTACCCAAATACACAATGTAAACAAACCGAGACAAAATAGGATGTTGACATAATATCTGACATGACGTGACAGTAGAAACCATAATGCATATCGATAGTGAGGTTCTACTCTACTACCAAATAGATTAATCGATATTTAACGATATTTTCATAAACATCTTTTACGAACGTGTGTATAAGTTTAAATCAATATAAATACCGTGTTTTCAGTCAGTAAATGAAAAATGTGATGGGCGGGTTACCGTGCTAGTAACCGAAAGGCAGTATCAAATATTTTTGAAAAATATCGAATATAAATATATTGATTTTAATTCTGCTTTCACTACTCTAGTTGACAAGTTGCCGGTCAGCCGGCGGAAATCAATACGCGTTATTATTATATGTTATTTTTAAACTCCCTATTCCATTAGCTTAAATTTTTTTTTGAAGTTATTCGTAATTTAGATCTTTTGATACATGAATAGTGTAGATGCATCATAGGCCCAATTTTGGGCATTCTCCTTACTATCCCTGTTCTCATCTTTAACTCTTCTTACCTTACTTCCATATAATGGTAAAATCCGACAATTTGCCGAAGAAAGTAGTACAGAGACTGCAAACTTGCATAATCTCCTCACATTACGTAGGGCTGCGGATTCAGGCCTTTGTTTCCGGCAAATTGAGTAAAAGCGGCATTGTTCTCATTCCGGCTCAAAATCGTTTAAAATTGGTCCTACGAGGTGTAATTTATCGTGAGAATGAGACCTGTTTACGTAATTGTAAAGGCAAACGGGAATAATTACTTACTTAACGTTTTACTGACATTTTACTTTCAGAAAATAAAAGAGTAAATTAAATTAAAACAAAGACGCACAAACGATTTGAAAGCCATCGTTTCAAAATCACTGAACAACCTAATCTATACTACACAAATTCGACAAATTATTTTGAGAAAAACTATGTTGTTGTATTAAAACAATATATAATGTTATATTTTCAATTACTATTATTTTTTATGTTTGTATTTGACTATGTACCTTTATGGATTATTACTGGGCATAAATGATGATGGCAATAAATAAATAAATTAAATTATGTTGTGGGTAAAGAATTGAAAATGAATATAGAATTAGATCCATTATCCACTCAGCATTTACTTTTGGACAAAGGTCTTTTCTTAAACATACTATTATATTTCTCTAAATGACGATAATAAACGTCAAAAAAAGTTTTTTGTCATTTACGCTTGTTTTAGCTTTTCCCACAGTGGAAGCTGAAAGATATCTTATAGAGATAAGTCCACCTTTATACACTTTTATGTTATGCCCTTTTTTGTGAAATTTAATTATTTCATATACAATTTATATTATATTCTTTATTGCATAAAGAATATAATATAAATTGTATATGAATTAATAAACTTAAAACTTGAAAAGTGACTCTATTTTTCTTTCATAGATCGCACAAATAATCTTACACGAATGTAAATAATTCATTTTTATGAATATAACTTCATGATTTACTGCGACTATATGAAAATATATTTTGCATGCGTTTTTTTCTTTCGTCTTTTTCTTTCTATATTTTATATTTCAGGGAAAAGGTAACTGAAAACTTGATGAAACTCAGACTATTCATGTCCATACATGAGTAATGTGAGTTGTGAGAGTACACAACTACATAAAAATTAAGAACGCAAACAGCAATGCATGCATGTTAAAGGCTAGTAGCGCCAGTGTTAATTATTAAAGAACAAAACCAATAGTTTAGTAACATAAAACAATTAAAAGCGTAAAACAAATAATTAAAAACATAAAACAAATAATTATATACATTAAACAAATAATTAGATTTATTCGAAGTAGATTTGCTCAACGATTTAACTTTGCGGAAGGAAGGTACTCGCTTGAGAACACTTTGACCTAACCTTTTTACCTCTAATAGCTCTATAATGGTTTCCGTATATGCAGAATTATTTTTTAAACGCCTACCTACGGTAACAGATAACAATGCAGCTGCCGTAATATTGTTTCCTACGTAATGTTTTGCTTCAACTTTCACTCTCTTCGCCACTCTACCGTAACGAGTACAAACAATAGTGTTTTTAAACGTAGATATTGGTAATTTTGTTTTAGGTACTACTCGTACAAACTATTGTTGTTATTTTGTTAATGGTGGAAAGCGCGGTATTTTATTCAACAACAGCCCGTAATACTGTGACGTAAAGCTCGTTCTTCTCAGAGGTATGAAGCAAGGATCAACGGAAGGTATGAACTCTACGATTAGAGTTGGACGTATGGTCACGAAGATAAAATAAGGAGCACTGTTTTGTTTTATATTATGTTATAATTATAAATAGGTTTGGTGCTCGATAGAAATATGCTCTAAGTGTATTACAATACAGTTAAGTTAGCTGCGATTAGCTGTAAGTCGTGAATTCGTGGTTGTATACAATTCAGCAATCCCGTAGTAAAATAAAGCAGGGAGCAATAAATGGGAAAAGGCTGATGAAAAGGATTTTAATCATGTGTTGTTTTGCTGAAGGGCAAAATTATAATTATAATGTTCTAGAAGAAAAGAAGCTTTTTAGACAAAATTTTGCAAAATTATGATATCTACATAAACAACGCAAAGAATAGAAAGAAACATGGATTCAAAAAGATTATAAGGGTGCAGTAGCGGCTCGTTACAATAGGAGAAGGCGAAAGGACATGATGTGGGGGAAGGGGGGGTTGGCACGGAGGAGCTATTAAATGCACAGACAATGCTGCCGCGTCCATCGAATGTACTTAGCCTTCAATTACAACTAAAGGCTAAGTACAGACTTCCACAGGAAGACTGGGAGAATATTAAAAAGCTAAAATGAAACTAATAGGAGGAAGATACGTGGCTATGGTCTTAAATCCTTTAATTTCAGCTGTGTGCTTTGCATGTAGTCGTCCACCGACCGAGTCTAGTTTTCGTTTAAACAATGTACGAGAGTCACATATCTTTCCTTTTTTGTTTCATCTAAGTATGGAAATTGTTTAGCTCAACCAAGGAATAAAATTAAGGCAGCTGGCAGTGACTGGATGCTAAGAGGCAAGGATCAGTGGACTCTTACAGGCTGATGATGATGATGCAGGCATAAAATAATAATTAATACCGTTAAAAAAAAATCAAGAGAATGCACTAAAAATCTAAACTTACATCTCGCTATCTTTATAAAAATAAATATAATAAATATGTGGGGACATTTCACACACGGCCACCTGATCCCAAACTAGGCAGAGCCTGTAATATGGGTATCAGACAGCTGATATACATACATATATACATAATATAATATATAAATAACATCCAGTCACAAGGCAAACATAAGTGCTCATCACACGAGTGTTTGCCCTGGGGGGGATTCGTATATCAACGCGGACGAAGTCGCGGGTAAGAGTGCAGTAGCTCTAAATATTTGCCAAAAATAATACAACAAGCGCTGGTCAAGCATTTAGAGGATATCATTCCAGACAATTAGCATAGGTGCTTCAAACCATCCTTTGACTAATAAGGCGCCCAACATTTCATTAGATTGGCCGGACGAAGTTTCACTAATTTATTCAGGAAGTTTCCGCGTAACTAAACAACAATTTGTGTGCTCAGGAACTCCCCTTCGAGGGAAGCATTAGCACCTACTATATCTTACAGAAATAATGTTATTATAAGACTGAGCCACATTCTTAGAAGTTAGGTTGAATATTTTGCTTACCTGTGGTCTATCTTTTTTTTTAATTTTCTGTAGTAAAATTATCCTGTTGAATTAATCTTTATATGCAGGTTGTACAAATAAATATACTGCTAGACTGACCGGTAAGTAAGCATAATAACACTTTTGACACTACACATCGGTGGCTTTATTTAAGTAGGTAGTGTTACTTAAACTTGAATCCATTAAAAAATGGATAGGAATTTCTACAAAAACCGTTTTTTATTACACGCTTAATCAAATCATTACCGCGATCACCAATCCGGCTGCCAAGCGTGGTAATCATGGCAAATCTCCTAATGGAAAGCCCACCAAAAGAGGCATTCTATTGAGGAGGCTTATGTTCAGCAGTGAACTTATATAGGCTGATGATGATTACACGCTTAGTAATTTGTATCTATTTTAATGTACATTCTGTATAAAAGTATACTGACTGACTAATCTATCAACGCGATCGTTATCTGTCTAGAAATATAAATTTTTGCTTTCAGGTTCTAGAAAGGATTCAGAATATTCGTTTTCGTTTGAACATAATATGAAACAGGGATAGATAGTCACACTTGTTTACTAAACTCTCGTATTTATAGTACATACATATATAATGCTCACGCCTTGGTCCCAGAGGGGTAGGCAGAGACGATGTATCGCCACTTTGCACAATGTAATATTGCAAAGTGGCTTTCCTTCGTCCGCTTTTCGCCCCGTGATACCCCTTGACGTGATGTGTTGCGAACAACATCGCCGCCTTGTTGAGGTACCACGATAAGCTAGGGAAATAATTGTCCACCTCATCAGAGCCCTGCATGATTCGGTGAGGCTAATAGTGCCCGGAGTTCGCCCTTCTCCGGGATGTCGGCACGCTTACGACCAGGCTTGCCCCTGGACACGCATCCATCGGCACGGCAGACCTAGGATTAGCGGATGGGACAGGGATCGGGGCGAGAGAGACAGTAGATGGGGGGGGGTATGGGTAAGGAGTAAAGGGTAGGTATGGGATACCGATATTACAGAAGGATAGTGGGATTGTAGTAGCGATAACATATTTATAGTAAACTATAAATAACTATAGCTACCATAAAACTGTTATACCTAATACCACAAAATATTTGGTCCTTTATCTACATAGTCTGTATTTTCTCGTACATACAAGAAGACCTTCTTTCTTTTCCTAGTAATTTTTACCTATGACAGCACAGTAAAACAGGAAAACAATTTAGGCATTTATTTAAAGAAAATCAATATTTCGGAAATCCCAACTAAGCATTCCTCAACTGTCATCAAGTATTCACGTCGATAAAACTGGTTTGCCAATGTTCATTCGTTCCCATTCATTGCGATTACGTTCACAAAGGCCATTGACTTGACTGATGCGTGTGCGCAGACACATTTCTCCGCCATGTTGGCAATGCTCTGTCCGCCATATTGGCAGCATTGACGCAGCCGTTCGCGTCAACTTCCGAACGCAACCGGTTGTTTACACTCGAACGTTACGTTAGTTATGTTTTGAGCCGTTTGTGTTCTAAATCGATGTTAGAATTTTAATTTATTTTTGGTTTTATCAATGGAACGAACTAATTTGTTTAGTATTTTGTTCAAATGGCGAATTGTTTGTGTTGTTTACGTGTTTTCGTGTGATTACAAACGGACTTTGTGCAATTTATGAGGTCGTAACTCTTATAACAGTGAAAGTTTGGTTATGTTGACAGTTGGACTCGTAAATCAGTGCATGAATTTATAACTACTTCATGGTTCGAAATGATATCTTCGTGAAAAGGTGGATGAGTGATTGCTTTTGAGTTTATTTTTAACTCGAGGGAATCGATCGTGGGTTGTTTGACCCTGCTGGTGGCTGGTTTTATATAACTGAGATCTCGCATAGCCCGGTTCTAAGGACCTTCATTTTATAAGGCAATCGGACCTTCTATTTCATCTCACACGTATATTTTATGTTACAATTGTTAGCAAACTGTTTGAAAGCTAGTTCAAACTTTATACGTAATGGTCTAAGAGTTTCTGCTGAAATCGTTGGATCTTATAAAGTCATCAAAAGTTTTCCTAATGGCACTTTAACTTGCGCGCTCAAGATAAATGATAATTATGACCTATAATATAATATTTTATCGTTTGTAATTATATAAGGATGCAACTTGCAGGCATTTCCTGTAAATTAACAAGTGGAGTATTAAAATATTGTTAATATTTTAATACTCCACTTGTTGTTTAAACTAACGCTTAGGTAAATGAAATATTAATTAAGTAGATATTCTTTATTGCACAATTTTAAAACTAAATACAGTTACAAATTTTGGGTACAAATTCGAGCTTATTTCTAAAAGAGATCAGGAGTCGAATGTTTTACTCTAATATCAAATACTGTAACCATTAATAATCTATGTAATAAACAATTTACCAGATATCACATTTTAGTCACTGAGAAAGAGAGAAAAAGAGGGAGAAAGCGCCTCCCTCTCTCTGCTATAAGTATAATTTTACAAAAATAATAAGATTTCCGTAAGTTCTTAAACATTGAACACAATATCAAAACATCCTTTGATCACTATTTAGAAACGTAGATACATTATTTGAAGCTTTCGTAAGGAAATTGAAGACTGGTCTATGAGCGTTGAGTTAATTCCACTTCATAGTTACAATTACGTTAGAAACCATCACTTAAAACTTTATCAGAAAATGCCAAACTAACCACTTTCAAAAACCCAGTATTTTTAATAATGGCTCGACCTGGAAGGGCGATGCCATAGCATTTTCCTCAAATGCGAAATATCCTGTCATTTTTCACGGGGACATCCACGCATACTTGTACTTACGCTGTCTCTCTCAAACACATCCATACCTTGCAATACTGGTAGCTTTGGCAGACAAATGCCTCAGTATGGAGACTCACCTCCTATACGTGTCTAATCCCAAACTAGGATTTTCTCCTGTGCTATGGAAATTAAACAAGGATTGGACAATTCTCCAGTAATAAAATATAACATCCAGACCTAAACCAACTTGTACAAAGTTGTCTGTCACCAGTGAAAATCGAACCCACGACCTCTGGCACTCGAGTCCAATGACAACCCACTAAGCCAACGGGGAGATCTCACACACAAACAACACAACGGCAAATGAACTGATAAATACGAGTTTCAATGAACTATATAAAAGAATCGAGGACAATAAGTCACGCCGTGATGCGACCTTACATATTAAATAATGATGGCCTAAAGAAAAACTTTCCAAACAGTGACATAACATGCATAACAGTCGACTCATAAAGTGTGTTTAACGACTTGTTCCGAATTTAAAATGACAAGTTCGCATAACATTAGAATATTTGTGATGCATATGCTGTGAAAACTAGAAAATATGATGAGTATCTGATATCTAATTTAAATATATCGATAATAATAAATTATTGATGAAGAGTAATGCATTTTCTGGAAAGTAAACTTACTTACGATAATAATTGGCAATCTGTAAGTACAATAATAACAATAAAACTAAATGACTTTATAAAAAAGTACTTAAACCAAAAGATTTACACATTCTTAAAGTAAAAATTTAAGCGTGAAAGTAAAAAAGGAACAACGAAGATAATTTAAAACTCATGTACGGATAAAAGCGAATAAAGATGAAATTAAGAGCGGAAATCAATAAAACACCACCGTAATTGGTCGGATTTAACATCGATTCATCGTAATCAATCAAATGGAAGAGAAAAGGAATTCCGAGCAAAGGAGGACAATGTTTCAAACTGTCAAATCGGAAGTACTAGCTACGTTCAAATCCGAGAACCATTATTTAAAAGCTAAGAAGACAGTGAGAATTCTAAATGAGGAAGATCGAATCTAGGACGATTGACAACATTTGTTACATATTAGAAATTACCATACTAATAGCGTTTCGCGGCCGCGAGTTCGGCTGACGTGTAGATTCGGTACTTAGGTAGTTTGACAAGTCTAAATCTTGTTTTTTTTTATATAAATAAATATTACATATACATACATTTATCTAATCCCAAACTAGGAAATTAAACAAGGATGTATAAATTATTGCACAAAGTCCCCAGTGGAAATCAAACTATTTTAATTACAAAACTGAAAAAATCTCGTATTGATTTTTTTAATTATTTAAATTAAAAAAAAATTCCAATTCAAACCTTAGACGAATAATTGGTTTCAAAGACCATCCAAAATATAACTTTATTGAATACCAAAGAACCTATTAACATTCTTGCTACTGGATTGAATTGTTCTAATTTTATTCCCATAAACTGACCTTTTAAGGAAGTCAAAACACTATTTAACAATAGGTTATTCTCGTATAAGAGTTAAAAGCAAATTGATTTTTCCAATAAATTAGGCTTCAGAAACAATTTCTGAAAGTTGATTTTCAATTTCTAATGATCATCAAAATGTCATTATCATACATAACAATAACCAAATGACACACACTATACACACAAAGTTATTGGAATTTATGACAAATTCAATGATAAAACTTTAAGGATAATTTACATAGAATAGCCACTTGTCATGAATTCTTCAAGGCAATGTACTGTTTGTATCTAGGACACAAGTCTGTCACCTCTGAATGCATCACTCTTCATCGATAGATCCCACTATAAAGGTCGTAGAAACCATGGATTTAGCATTACCATGCTAAATCCATGGTAGAAACCAATACGTCACTTTTCAGAATTTGCGAAAAACATGTTTTTTATTTTATGTTTTTACCCTTTTTTAAATTAATGTAACTAAAAATATATATCAAAATATTAGTTCCTTAGATTTTGATAAGCCTTAACCCCATTTTATTTTAAAAAGTCAGAGCTATATTCAAAGACTTTTCTCTTCTTTCGCCAACATGGCATTTACGAATTTTGTAGAGGGAACTGTCGATATGTACCAATTCTTCTACTACATGTCAACAAGCGCTTACATATTACTAAATACTTTGGCTCTATGATGGCCTATACTACCCTACGATATTACCCTTAAAGTTATTAATAGCTTGTAGAAGTTAGGAAGCCTGAAAAGTTAGTACTTTCCGCTGAGTTGCAGACTAACTTAATCTGAATTATTAATAACTACACAGACAGAATCGTGTTGAATACCTACTTCATTTTGTTTTTTCTATACAGCCGAACATCTGATAATTTTTGTCACATTATTAAAAAAAAATATCGAATCTACAAGCCACTTTTGTAAGTAAACTCCGTCAGGCATACTTTTGAAATTTAGAAATTTTTTAAACCTACAATCAATTTTACTAAATAAATAATTAATAAAGAATTGCATAATTTAAATAATATATAAGTAGAAGAAATATGTACAGTGCTGCCTACTTGACATTTCGGGCAAAATCTTGATACCTATCTATTCGTTAAAATAAAATAAAGATATCGCATTATTTTAAGACTCAATAACCGGTCTTCATATAATGTTGAACAATGATTTTTACTTAGTGATTTTAAGTGTATTCTGACAAAGAGAGTAGTTCAAAATGAGGGTTGCATTTAATGCGAGGGGGAAACACCTGCTACCTGCGTGCTCCGGCGTACAATGGCTCACTTCGGGAATGTTACCCAGTTTTGTGAACGGATAGCCATAGTTTTTACCTGACGAAACTGGCACAGCATTGTTTACAACAAACTCTGCAGTTAACTTTTGGGTGTTAAAAATCAGATAATAATAATTAGTAAAGCTGACAAACTTCTCTATCATACAATTCGTAGGCCGAGTATTAAGTATTATTAGTAAGCAGCCGCCATTTTGTATAATAAATTAAATTAAAAATATGAAAATATATTTGACAAACATGTCAATTATAATTTTTATCATCGCATTCCAGTGGTTTTAAAAAAATAATGAACTGCTACTTATTTACACATATCGTAAACGAAAAAGGTTATCTTTAAAACAAAACCACTGGTCTTTGTAATGAGGAAGAATTCCAGGAACCTTGCAATGAGGGAGATAACGAACTGACTGACGCACTAAATAATCACTATAATTATTATCTCACTAGGTGTGGGTATTACATAGCGTACCTGGAAAGGGAAGTGTGTAGGGGGAAGGCAGGAACCGTAGCATTAGGCAGAAACTTTTGTTTTTGATTCCAAATTGTTGACTGTTTATTTAAATATTGCAGTCTTCCTAATGAAAGTAAGGAACTTAGCGACCTAGCACCTGAGTTTCTTTGGGAGAATGTCAAATCATTCTAGTGAATGGATGTTTTCCCCTCAAATTCCCTTAATTTTCCCGTCAATTCTGAGTAATTTTACATAATAATACATCTCAACCGGTCTGGTATTAGTAATAGTTTTCGAGTCATTCGGCAAATACAGACAATCAGATAGGCAGATGAACAAAAAAAAGCTTTGCTAAAATGATTTCCGTACTGACATAACCTTAAAAAGAACTACTGTTATGGCAGAATTAATGGGATGGATTACCATTGTCTATTCCATATTACTTAATAGTGTTTTGATAATATATTTACATAATTATGGCAGATAAATGGAGTAAGCGTTATATTAGTTAATAGTGTTTTGATAACATATTTACATAATTATGGCAGATAAATGGAGTAAGCGTTATCTCTTTCAGAATTCCGTCTAAACTTACTTAAAGTCAAAATCCTTTAACACATAACTACACTTGACGAATGTATACACGTTATTTTTTTTATCGACTACAGCTTATAGGGTGTAACGGAACCCTTATTCCACGTAGATAACCGAGTTAGACAACTGGTTGTCAACGTAGAACAAAAATTCTTGTCGCAGACTCGAAGATTTTTTATCTGTCTATTTCGACGCATTAATTCGAAGCTGAATGTAAAATTGTTCGGCATAAAAAAAACGGGGAAAAATACCGAGATGTTAAAGGAAAACGGCTGGCAGAAATCTCTTAAAAAGATAAGCATTACCATTTTTACATGTTATTTTTTTACCTTACTTTTATTGATTTGTATGGTTTTTTTTCTTTTGTGTGTGCAAAAAATTGGTAAATAAAATAAATAAATAAATAAAACACAAAATTTTAATAGACGGAACCCGCCCGACCACCCTCGTATGTACACCTTCCTGTTTTCATTCCATCTCTTAGGTGCCTACATTCATTAAACTATTAGCCATTAAATCGAGGTTAAATTTTTTTCAAACAGCCAATCAATTATATATAATATGTAGTTGCCATTACATTAGACCAACAAGATAAAACGACTCCCTACTATGGTCATCATAAAATATCTTGTCAGTCGGTTGATCGCAATATAAATAATTAAAATATCTCTCACAGAGTCCTGTCCTTAGATTAAAGCAAAAGGAGAAGACTACTCACTGCCCATGGTCTTATAAAATCAATTATATTGTAAGTATTGGGTTTTGCTCAGTCTGGCACGGAACGACGGCTTGATTACATATCATTTACATTCGCTTATTATTAGTTTTAGTGGAAAATAGTTAGCAAAATACCGTCTTGCACATTTAATTTGATTTAATCACTTCAAACTAAAACAAGACACATGGAACTACTATTCACTCGTAAGTACATAAAACAGTATTAGATTCAAATCACTTTATTTATCGCTACTATGTGTCCAGGCAAGGAATACTAAATGTAACTACGTAAAGAAGCGACACTCCCCTCCCCCCGCCAGTTCAACGTCGCCCGCAAAATAGAGCACTGCTGGCAGTACTGGGCTGTCGCCGAGAGATCCGCGATATAAGTTAGAAAAACATGCACTTATGTTGTTGACGTATAACGTATTGTATTTTTATATGGGCTTTTTACCTGAAAAAAAATTTATTATTATTATTAAGAGTATTTTCCCTTCAGGTGGCATTACAAAATTCCAACCTGTATATCCCTTGCGCTTTAATCTATTATAAATAAATAATAAATAAATATATGGGGACATTTCACACACGGCCACCTGATCCCAAACTAGACAGAGCCCGTAATATGGGTTTTAGACAGCTGATATACATACATAAATATATAATATAATATATAAATAACATCAATAATTATACGAATATATCTAACGAGAGACGGATCCTAATGATTCCCTGATCGATCGGTCAAATCGAATTTTATTCAATCGAAGTCAAAAATAAAAAAGTACTTCTCGTGCGCTTGAATCAAATGTATTCCACAAAATTGAATTTGGAGCGTCCGCCGGCTGCAACAATTCCAGCCAGTAAGATACGCGTTCGAATTTCGAATTTATTCGTTTTTCGCGCCCGTAACAATCGAGAATCGGTAAAAAGCAAGAGCTTTAACAGTTTTGATGAAACCACAGGGTAACTCCCAACGATCTCAATGTACTACTAGATGGAACGTTCCAAACAATCGCTCCAAAAAATTCACAATGAAACTTGTGCAGTTACTACGCAGAACATTTAATTATTACTAAATATTAACGCTACGGTTAAATAATGTCAATATTTAGTAAATAATTAAATGTTCTGAGTAGTAACTGCACAAATTTCAAAGTGAATGTGAAAGAGTTGTGGCTACTTGCGTGGAACAGAGCGATTGTTTGGAACGCTCCATCTAGTAGTATATAGAGATCGTTGGTAACTCCGAAAATTTTTGCCGTTTGTAAGTGTTAAATACAATCAAGTTAAGTTACCTTTTACGTACTGCGTCATCGTTAACAAGGGTGTGTTGTAATTTTTCCGTATCTACCCCAAGTAGCAAACGAATGTCTTAAAAGGGTATTGTAGATATCTTGAAGGCAAGTAGACGTATTCCGCTCTTGTCTTGGTTAAAACTATTACGTCCCTCAAGATATCCCTGAAGATATCCCTCAAGACACAGTTAAGTACAAGTGGGCACAGCATTTAGGACAAATTTAAGACAGAGTTAAGACTACTGTTTAGACAAACTTTAACCCTACTTAAGAGAGTGGTTGTGCAGAGCCCTATAAAATGGATTTCAAGATATGTTGTAGGTTGACTTTAGACCAAGAAATAGACTTGAAGATATCTACAATACCTTGTTAAAACTATCAATACTGAATTGCACAGATTCTATTATAACTTAATGAAGTAAAATTTAAAACTATTTTTACTTTATGTAATAATGTTTTAGAAAATATGGTGAACTTTTATCTATATATATAAAAGAAGAAACTGACTGACTGACTGACTGACTGACTGACATATCAACGCACAGCCCAAACCGCTGAGTCTACAGGCTTGAAATTTTGCACAACGGTTCCTTATGTAGCATAGGCAAGCACTAAGGAACGGATTTTCAAAATTCATCCCCTAAGGGGGTCAAATTGGAGTTCAAAGTTTGTATGGAGAACGTCTATTAGATAAACCTATCAATTTGAAACTTTGTAGGAATACTCTAAAACCTTAATGATTCAATACGTGTTTTACAGTTTTTGAAAAACCATCCCCTAAGGGCCTGAAATGGAGTTCCTAAGTAGTAGTGTCCAAACCGATTGCTCTAGAAGTTTCAAATTTAGCACAAAGGTTCCGTATGTATCTCCGGTATGTACCATCGAAGGCTTTTTCAAAATTCATCCCCTAAGGTGGTCAAATAGGGGTTCAAAGTTTGTATGGAGAAAAACTATTAGATGTTCCTATCAATTCGAAACTTTGTAGGAGTACTCGAAAAATATAATGATTTAACAAGTATTTTACAGTTTTTGAAAAACCATCCCCTAAGGGGCTGAAATAGAGTTCGAAAGTAGTAGGCTCCAAACCGATTGCTCTAGAAACTTCAAATTTAGCACAATGGTTCCTTATGTATCTCCGGTATGCACTATCGAAGGCTTTTTCAAAATTCAACCCCTAAGGTGGTCAAATAGGGGTTCATAGTTTGTATGGAGAAAAACTATTAGACGTTCCTTTCAATTCGAAACTTTGGAGGAGTACTTGAAAAACGTAATGATTTAACAAGTATTTTACAGTTTTTGAAAAACCATCCCCTAAGGGGCTGAAATGGAGTTCGAAAGTAGTAGCCTCCAAAGCGATTGCTCTAGAAACTTCACATTTAGCACAAAGGTTCCTTATGTATCTCCGGTATGCGCTATCAAAGGCTTTATCAAAATTCAACCCCTAAGGTGGTCAAATAGGGGTTCAAAGTTTGTATGGAGAAAAACTATTCGACGTTCCTATCAATTCGAAACTTTGTAGGAATACTCGAAAAACATAATAATTCAACAGGTATTTTACAGTTTTTGAAAAACCATCCCCTAAGGGGCTGAAATGGAGTTCGAAAGTAGTAGTCTATAAACCGATTGCTCTAGAAACTTCAAATTTAGCACAAAGGTTCCTTATGTATCTCCGGTATGCACTATCGAAGGCTTTTTCAAAATTCAACCCCTAAGGTGGTAAAATAGGAGTTCAAAGTTTGTATGGAGATAAACTATTAGATGTTCGTATCAATTTGAAACTTTGGAGGAGTACTCGAAAAACATAATGGATTCAACAAGTATTTTACAGTTTTTGAAAAACCATCCCTTAAGGGGCTGAAATGGAGTTCGAAAGTAGTAGTCTCCAAACCAATTGCTCCAGAAACTTCAAATTTAGCATAAAGGTTCCTTATGTATCTCCGGTATGCACTATCGAAGACTTTTTTAAATTCAACCCCTAAGGTGGTAAAATAGGAGTTCAAAATTTGTATAAAGAAAAACTATTAGATGTTCCTATCAATTTGAAACTTTGGAGGAGTACTCGAAAAACATAATGATTCAACAAGTATTTTACAGTTTTTGAAAAACCATCCCTTAAGGAACTGAGATGGAGTTCAAAAGTGGTACTTTCCAAACCGATTGCTCTAGAAACTTGAAATTTATTACAAAGGTTCCTCATGTATCTAGAGTATGCACTATTGAAGGCTTTTTCTAAACTCAACCCCTAAGGTGGTAAAATAGGCGTTCAAAGTTTGTATGGAGAAAAACTATCAGATGTTCCTATCAATTCGAAACTTTGGAGGAGTACTCGAAAAACATAATGATTCAACAAGTATTTTATAGATTTTAAAAACCATCCCCTAAGGGGCTGAAATGGAGTTCGAAAGTAGTAGTCTCCAAATCGGTGGCTCTAGAATCTTCAAATTTAGCACAAAGGTTCCTTATGTATCTCCGGTATGCACTATCGAAGGCTTTTACAAAATTCAACCCCTAAGGTGGTCAAATAAGGGTTCAAAGTTTGTATGGAGAAAAAATATTAGATGTTCCAATCAATTCGAAACTTTGTAAGAGTACACTAAATATTTAATGATTCAACACGTGTTTTTCAGTTTTTGAAAAGTCATCCCCTAAGTTGATGACGTCCGGCCAGCGCGGGGAGTGTAGGCCAATTTCTCCGTCTGTTTCCGGTAGATGAGAGAGGGTTGTGCTCCTGCAGTGGAGACAAAAATAACCTGATGATGATGAAGTGGATGACATGGAGTTCGAAAGTGGTAGTTTCCAAACCGATTGCTCTAGAAACTTGAAATTTATCACAAAGTTTCCTCATAACTACAGTATGCACTAATGAAGGGTTTTTCAAAACTCAACCCCTAAGGTGGTAAAATAGGCGTTCAAAGTAAGTATGGAGAAAGACTATTAGTTGTTCCTACAATTCGAAACTTTGGAGGAGTACTCGAAAAACGTAATGATTTAACACGGGTTTTACAGTTTTTGAAAAACCATCCCTAAGGGGCTGAAATGGTGTTCGAGAGTAGTATTCTCCAAATGTATAGATACATTTAAACTAAAAAGGATTATAAAGCTGAGGAGTTCGGAGTTGGATAGCTTGGTTTACCGTGGGTTTTTTCAAGCTGGAAACAAACACCTTTTTTAAGCAGGTGAATCTGCGGGCAACAGTTTTAATATAATTAAGTCTAAATAGTGTTTGTGTGTTTATTTATCTGTTTCTTTCACAGCTTGGCTGTTCAACTAATTGCCATACATTTTTGATTAGTACGCATAAGATCATGTATTTGCGAATGGTTCCCTCGGGAAATAAAAACTTACTCCACGCGGGTGAAGCCGCGGGCATTTGCTAGTACTTAATATAAAAACAGTATGAAGGCTTATGATAATGGCGGTTAAACAACTAATTTAAATGACTAGAAAATGCTGTATTATGTCGTTGTATGCATTGGAAATTTAAAACGCATGATTGTTTCTCGTGTAAAATCGATAGATAGTGCTATAAAACAGACGGGCCTTTAAAATAGTGGAAAAAGAACAATAAAATTTTGAATAATTATATTGCAAATGAAAAATTTTGCGGCATATAGTGCAGAATATTACATTTTATATAAATAAATTAGTTATTAATGAAATTAGGATGACTATAATATCAATGTGTTCTAGTTTTTCATGATGTGGTATCGGAAAATTTATTATTATTTTTTTCATTTAAAGTGCAAAATGGCGTTAAATCTAATTTTTCTTAACGAAGTAAGAGTTTAGACAATACTGATTTTGTAAAGCTAGTTTAGCAAAAATAAAGACAAGTCAATTTTGAAGTAGTGCAAGTTAAGAGATATTATACTTAACTTATACTAAAAAACGTATTGGTGAATTACTACTTAATACTTTTCAGTATTAAGTTAATCTTTAGTTTATCATTTGATTGTTCTTGTTTATTTTGTGCTGGAAAAGAGTTTATGCAACTAAAAACTATTAAATTATAATTAATATTTTTTTTATTTGATAAATAAATATATTATGCAACTAAATGTATATTAAGTACTAAATAAAAATTGTATAGAGAAATTCCGTGTGTAGGTAGGTATAAGAAAAACGTTATGACAGCTCTCGCTGGAGAATCCCACTAATAAATATAAATATATTAATATAAATATATATATTATAAATGCGAAAGTTTGGATGTTTGTTACTCAATCACGCTTCAACCACTGGACGGATCGGGATAAAACTTGGCATACAGGTTAGCTCCTGGAATAGGACATAACATAGTTTTTATCCCGAAAAACATGTCGTTCCTACGGGAAACGAAATTAATCGTTAAAAGTAGTGTGTAAATATCGAAAACTACGTAGACGAAGTCTCGGGCAAAAGCTAGTTTTTTGCATTTTACAACTTGCCGATGAAAATCACCTTTTTAATTTTTCAGTTAGGTACTTGGGTCTATTTTGATGAAAACGTCCCGTTAAATGTATTTTTACTCTAAACTTATTAATTTGAGTAATAAAGGAATAACATATTCTTCAGAAAGACAGTTTCCAGAACTTGGTGTCACAATTATCTTTAGTTTATCTACAAAATCAAATTTTACTTTGCGATACTAAACCAATTCCCCAATTAATTAATTTTGTTTTAAGTGAGCCTTCAAATAATCTGAGTACAGTAAAAAAAAGATTTTAAGACTTAACTGTAGGCATATTTAATACAAAATAGTTTTGAGAATACTTAACTTGGTTTTGGGTATTCTGAACTTGCTAAAGTAGCGGTTGTATAAAACTATTTAGTCTTAAAGAATAAAATGACTTAACGAAAACCATTTTGATTTAGCAAAATCCAATTTTAGATAAAGTATAGACATGTAAGATTTAATCACTATTCTTGATTGCTACTTGGGACTACTCGTTTGGTTTTTACATTTGTTGATAAATGATGATGAGTGGCATGTGAGAAGTGATAAACTGCATAATCTTTTTAACAAGAAAGATGCAAAAAAGTCACGTAGATCCATTGATCCTTATTCTGTTATTGATCCTCTGTTTTATAAATCACATTCTCCATCTTCTGTCAATCATTTGTTTTTATTTAATTTATCTCCCACACCCGCTCCCGCTCCCGATCCCACTCCCATGCCCAATACAGCTCCAAATGTAGTTATAATAACCTATACTTCTTTGTTATATTGCATACTAACCTTACCTACTAATGTATTTGAAAACTACAAATGTCCATTACTTTTGGGTGAGTAAACCGATTGCGACGAAATAAAGCCTATATGTTACTCCGAGTTAAGCCCCATGTTTCTGTGAAAAGTCCATCAAAATCCGTTTAGTCATTTTTACGTGATGCGTGCATAAACTCACAGACAAAAATTCCAAAAATGATCGAAATGTTTTCTACTACTTAACCTCTCGACCCTCCAATTTTTTTTTGCAAATTATTTCAATGTGCACGCGAAGTTTACGTTTTCATTTATTAGATATCTGAATGTTATGATGAAGGTGGCTGGAAGCGGCTGGATGCGGAAGGCGAAGGGCCGGGTGTGGTGGCGTTCATTGGGGAAGGCCTCTGACCAACAGTGAACGTCTCATGACTGCTATGACGATCATGCCCTCCAAAAATCGATAAAAAATTGAAGATGTGGACTGCCAAATAATCGATTTTCGATTAGATCCGAAACCCTACTACAGACCCACGAGGCCTTCTAACACAGGTTGGCCACGCAGTCGTGGCCTTTGGGCTGCAAATATATGAAAGACAGTGACCGCTGACCATCAGGCAAGCTGTCTAGCTGTCCGGTTGCCACTTCAGACCGTAAAAAAAAGATTCAATGAATAGACGAAATCAATTGTTTCTTTTCTGAAAAACTAACAAGTGAAAAATCAATTGCTTTCTGCAATTGGTGTGTCAAAATCAATTGCATATGCAATTCAATTACGGAGCCACGCCAATGTATTCTGTGCTGCCCATGTTAAAGTCAATTGTTTTCTGCGACTGGCGAGGCAAATCGAATCGTTGTCGTGTCAGCCGTTTTTTCTTCTTCAGTGCATTCCAAAATGATCTGTGATCCAAAGTACGGAAAGTACCATTATAGCGTAACCTAACTTGTCTCTATCTTTCCTTATTCAAGATTTAGGCAAATTATTTATGACCATTAACAATGAAAATTTAATAACCTAAGACTCTTGTGTGAAGCGGATGAAAGTCTCCAAGTCGTTGATAATTAAAGAACCCCTCATCTCCAGTGGGGAGGACAGAGCACGCCCCAACTTGCCAGTCATTACGAAGTTCCAAACTTGAAGACTTGCGCTGGAATATTAATTTGATTTATGTGTAGAGGTGCTTAGAGCCAATATGTCACTTATTAATCTTATTATAGACAAAAATTTGATTATTCATTCGAGAATTTCTTCGTCTTAAACGTCCACTGCTGGACATAGGCCTTTCTCAATTAACGCCACCACAGCCACTCCTCAGCCCTCCGCTTCCAGCCGTTTCCGAACACCTTCTTCAGGTCGTTGGTCCACCCTGCGCATTCCGAACTGCGGTCTCCACTCCAGAACTCGTTTAAGAATTTGATATTAATTAAATATTGCCCAAGGGATAGGACAGGATGAATATTTAACGATACCTCTTTACCCTTTGCCCTTTAAAAACATTTACTATGCAATAAACTTAGATAACAATGAATAATAAATCGTTTTAAATGCTCTAAACGAATGACGGAAGTTTTAAATAAATACGATAAGATCAACAAATCTGTACACAGGTAGTCGTTCAAAAGAAAATGGCGTAACGTAGTTGTAAAATTTTTTTAACCTGGTATAAAGTGCATTTGTTTTTTAAATAATGGTTCCACTGTTATCTTATAAATAAAATCGTAAACTTCGCGTGTCTGTACATTAAAGATATTTCCAAAAAAAAGAATGGGGGGGTCTAAGGATAAGCAAAAGAACACATTTCGATCATTTTTGAAATTTTTGTCTGTTTGTCTGTGAGTTTGTGCACGCATCACTTAAAAACTACTGAACGGATTTTGATGGACTTTTCACAAAAACATGGTGCTTAACTTAACTTAATATTTAGTCTTTATTTCATCGCAATCGGCTAACTCAATCAAAAGTTATAGACATTTTTAGTTTTCAAATACATTAGTTAGGTAAGGTTATTATGCAATATATTGCTTAAAGTAGTATTTCCGTACCTACTATTCAGATTGCGATGCATTTGGATTACATTTGGAGCTGCGAGTAGGAATTGGAGTGGGAGTGGGAGTGGGAGTGGGAGTGGGAGTGGGAGTGGGAGTGGGAGTGGGAGTGGTAGTGGGAGTGGGCGTGGGCGTGGGGGGGTGGGATTGAGAGCGGAAGCGGAAGCGGGAGGGGAGCGGGAGCATAACCGGAGCTGGACTGGAGCGGGAGCCCGTACCAGTGTAATTTGAGTGTTTGAAAATTCGCATAATTTTTGACTGAGTTACCCGATTACGATGAATTTGTGGTATAGGTATGCAACAAAGTAATGTTGGTCGAAATTTGGACTGCGATGGATTAGTTACGAGGACTACATTTGGAGAGACGATGGAAAGAGGTTTGAGGGGAGGGTTGAGGAGAGAGCTGAGGGGAGGGTTGGAGGAGTGTAGAGGGGAGGGTTGAGGGGAGGGTTGAGGGGAGAGTTGAGGAACTGGACCTGGACCTGGACCTGGATTTGAAGTCTGAGTGGAAGTGGGATAGGGAGCGGAAGTGGGAATGGGAGCGGATCGTGTAGTCCACGCGAGCGGAGCCGCGGGCACAGCTAGTACAAAATAACAATGTAATTATGTCCAAACTACTTAATTTTTCATTTATTTTATTTCTCACAGTTGCAGGCTACCAATACATAGCATATGAATATGTTTGCGCGCGTGTGTGTGTATGTATATGTATATTTCATTCCAAATCAATCAAGCAACATTTGCGTCTCGAAAACAAAATAAATAATAGATTTTGTTCCTAAATGGACCGCAAAGTTTACATGGTAATACAAATCTGTTTTTGCTACTGGTGTCCCTTTCATGTATATGTTACCGAGACGCAAATAGCATTGGTTTTCGTATTTATAAATGTAGCAAAAGAATATATTCCATAAAAACTCATTATTTCCCGGTATAAAAATAGCACATTTTATTTCATTATTCCAACAGTGAAAGAATTTTCAAAATCGGTTCGGTATCGGAAATTACCTTGAATAAACTCACGAAAACGTTACCTCTTTATTATATCAGTTTAGACAAATTGCTAGCAATAAACATCTGAATGTTTGACTCGCAGATAAAACCTTGATACAGTCCCACACACGGACTGAAGTTAGTCAATTTTAGACAACAAATGCAGAGAATAATAAAATTACATGTGCCTACACAACCTTTCAATGTTAAATATAATATAACTCTATACAACAAACAAAACCTACTAACTCTGCTTCAGAAGGAAATCTGCAATACATATCTTTAGCGGAGCAGCAAAAATAACGAGAAAGTGAGTTTTTTAATCTTGGATTGCGATGTATGAGTTAGGAAGACTACATTTGGAGCGACGAGGATAAGAGAGAAAAAGGTTTGAGGGGAGGGTTGAGGGGAGAGTTGAGGGCAGGGTGGGAGCGGGATCGGGAGCGGGAGCCGGAGTGGGTGGTGGGCGGCGGATTTTTAACTTTATTTAATTATGTAGTCCATGCGAGCGGAGCCGCGTGCACAGCTAGTTAATAATACCACTGAGTAAGCCTGTCAAAAGTAGAATAACAAACGCGTTCTGTAGTGATCTAGTTGGAAATGCTAGACAAACCGCTTGCCGCATATTGCTTTGATATCTACAAACGTTTCTAAAAAAAAAATTAAGCAGCATTTACCTACATTACAATTTCACGCTCGTCGCGATAAGCCACAATTTTTTTTTATCAAAATGCCGTAAAATATACTTGCAGTTTAAAAACTGGTCTCAGGAAATGGAAAGTGAATGTTTTTGCACCTGTCATGTAGTTGTCATCAATCTTATGTATCTACTGCATAAGTTTGAAAGATAAATCAAAATTATTTTTTCATAATAAGTAATAACAAAACAGGTTTGCATTAGAACGTCAGCTGGATATAATAGTTGAAGACAGTAAACGTAATACAAAACATTGTTCCGTGGTGTAATGTAATATAATAAATATTAATACTAAGGCAGCGCTGTCTAATAAATTAGGTGAATGATCAATCAATACCACACGCAGGCACGGACTTTGGTGAAAGGTGTCTAGACCCCCATATGGAATTCAATCTATAGATCTCACTCTTACTTACTATATATAAGGACACCTACTACCGCTTAAAGAAGTAAAATTGTACAGGACTTTATGTATAAATATCAAATACAATATGTTCTACGTACCTCCAATTTATGGCAAATAAATGAAATGAAATAAAAATTCTCTTAAGCGTGTAGTGTAGACCTTGCAAATGACCCAGGCTGCCATTGTTTTGTTGCCAGACCCTTGTCTGTTAGAGAACAGGGTAAACCGCGTGTGATGAGGTTGACGTTCGGAGCATTTGTTACTGGTGTGTCCTCTTACAATCTTATTAAAAATTACAGGCTCCTTTCGAGTAACTCACAAAAAAACTAAAAAAATTATAGATATTACGAGTATGTTCACTTCAAGTGCTGTCGTATTGGTGTGGCAAAATTCCTCGACTGAATAATCTATTAACGTACCCCTTAAATCGCTAGGTCAAAAAACTTTTGATAGAGGCTCTTAAATTACCGTACACAATAGCTCAAAACTATTCTAAATACCATCACTTAGGGATAAAATTCGACGGGGATGTAGTCGCAGGCAACAGCTAATTTCAAATACACAAGGAGTTATCACCTTAGAAAATCTAAATGTCTAATCTTTGCCTGTATCCGTGCCTGCCGACATTCGCTCTGGAGCACTCCGTCGCGCCGCCCCGTGCTCATGCAATGTCGTAAATCACCTCGCAGCACTACGCCGAACACTGCATTGCGAAACAAATCAATACTAACAAGTCCAACAACTAAGCGGCTACCCTCGGAAATCAGTTTAAACAGACACAATCAGCCTCCTCATTAACTCTCTATATCTATTTAAACACCTATGTACGTCACGATAAAGAAATCTCAGTTGTCGTGATATGTGTATACTCTAAACCGTATCTTATCAAATCAACGCGATTGTGCAAATGAGAGCTGTATTATCAGATCGCGTCGCAGACGTACACCAGGCTACTGCGAGGTCTCAGCTCTTGCGAACCCTACCAGCCCAGCAATTGTTACAGGCCGCATTCGCCCGCCCGACGTCGCTTCGAGTGAACGTCGGAAAGAAAAACGACTCACGTTACTATCGTTAGAGTGAATAGCGTGCGCGTAGTCGATCGTACGTAACGTGCAATGCCCAGGGCCCCGCGCGCCCCTCTTCCCCTCCCAGGGCTATGGAGACCCTCCTCGACAAGTTCAAGAGGGAGCAAGGAGGGCTGCGACGCTCCCGATCGGTCCGCGCTTCCCTACGTATGATCGGGAACCGCTGGCGATCGACAAAGGAAGACGAAGCACCCGATGAGATAGACAAGATCAAACGCAACAGCGTGGTCTTCGCTACTCAAATTTGGAGCACCGAAAAAGAATTCGACGTCGCCTACACCGGCATCGACGGAACGTACAAACCGAAAACACCAGCCATGGCGAAAAGAAAACCCGAACCTGTGAAGCAGAAGAGAAAGAACGGCGATATAGATTTGAATTTGAAACCGCACAGGAGTAGAAAAGTTGAGAAGACGAAATTCAGTGATTTGTTCTCGAATAAGAAACAAAAAAGTTTATCGGCGAAAGAGCTGTTGGTTCCAGAAAAAATACCCCCGAAAGCAGCAGCGTTACTGCACATACATTCGCCAGAGAAGGAGAAAGGGAAGAAGAAGTTGAAAGGAATGGGAAAGTCCGAATCTGCGAAGTCAATGACTGATTTAGTGAAACAGAGGCGACAGCGCACGGGATCTGAAAGTGAACTGTGTGCCAATCAACCACGTGGATGTGTCAACCCGGCGTTTGTGTACAGCACCCCACCGAAGGATAGGAAGATACCATTATCTCCGTCCGCTTACCTGAGTAAGAAAATCCAACAATTTTATTTATTTTCCAGAAAGAAAAACCACGAAATAAGGCCAAATGTGCAGTAATTTTGTTATATCGCGATATATCTCGTGACGTCCTTTGCAACAAATGTCACGATTACATTAAAATTACTCATTTTGCTGTCGTTTGACGTCGCGCTTTGTCGTGATTTTCCACATTTATTTGGCGTTATTTCGTGACTAAGTACAGGTTCACTCAACAATTTCAGTGACGTTTCGTTGCATCACAACTCACAAGTGGCTAATATTGAATAACAATTGATATGAATAGGTTGATAATTAAAATTGTAATCTATGATGACATCGCGTGCTTTATAATCCAGTCTATCATTTTATATACGTAATTATTGCATTTCCATAGAGATATCTTCTGCTCTTTCAATTCGACAGATTTTAATCTCTTATAAATTGGATTTTAAACTTTTAACATTGCTCTGTGGTAGCACATAAATCCCGATATATTCACATTTATAACCAGTTGCAAAACTAAACTGAATATTCGAACAAATTTGTTGTTTTTGTTGTTTAATATGTTACTCCGTATTTCTGGAACAGTATTTACTGTGGGCTAAGTTTATTTAAGAATAAAATAATTATAAGTAAATGTTGCTGTTTTACAAAGATAATGTAAGTTATAAAATTGAGACGCAGAAGACATTCCAGTATTGACAAATAACACATTTGAAAGTGAAAATGCTATTTTGCGCAATAAAAAATATTATTAGTACTTAATTCTATAAATACGTGCCCTAGATATATTTATATCTCATGAACATCATACATCTATGGAGCATAACTTAAAAAAACCTTATTAGCAAGAATGTCTAAACTCACGAAACAAATAGAAAACAAAGTTATCGAAATCTCAATACTTACCTCCTCAATCGTATTATTTACATTAGACCGGACGGATTATTCACAATTACATCAAACTGGTTATTCATAGCGGATCAGTAATTAAAGCATTATTCATTACCATAGTGCAATCATTTATTCGCTTTTAACAGTCTGTAATACTCGTATTTACTAATAAAACGCATCATCCTGAATGCGGGCAAAAAAAATCTAAACGCATCGCTAGCTTCACGTTGCAAAACTTTTTGTTGGTAGTCGTTACTTAACCTTAAAGATGTAATTTAACACTTCATTTCGTAATGTATTTATTTTTATATTGCTTTCGTCATAAATAAAAGCAAATCGTTAAAACGCTCTAAGCGTTTTCACTCTTTAATAGACTCAGAAGCAACATAAGTGTAACGTTAACAACTTTTTTTCTTTTGTTACATCTAACTACTGAAACACTTACCTCGTTATGAATAACAATCTTATACCTGTCTTTGGGACTACCAAATTTTCTGTCACTCTGGGTAACGTGAATTCTTCTAGTTGTCTCTCTCCTCATCACTTTTTTTCTGACTTACCACCGCGTTGTACCTGTTTAATTCAAACAAGCGTATCAGAGTAAAATTATCTGCACTTGTCAGAGCGTAGAAAATAAGCATTTCACTGCGGGGCGTGGGAAACGGTGTACTACAAAAGGCCTGCTACTTTACTATTGTTACGAAACTAAAATGTGAGATTACCTATCTGGTTCTAAAGAAACAGTACGTCTTTGTATTGTAATTTTGGCTATAGAAGATACTTTGCCATTAACTAGCTTTGAATTTATTGTCTCTACTTAGTAACATTCAGTACCCATACCTAATAATCTATAGGTATGATACGTTTGTCACGGTTATTCACGTCATCAATTCAATAATTGGTAACTTTCCATCGATAAATATCAAAAGATAATTGGTAGATATCGGCAATTGCTCATTTATTAACGTTATCATCTAGTGTTGGATATAGGCTTTCCCCAATGCGTATTACCAGTCGCTTACGTCGCCTCTTTGATCCTGCCACTTCCAAAATTTTCTGTTTGATTCTTCGGACTATGCCCAGCACTTAGTGAATCTGTACATAATTATCACCTTATCTTATGTATTTCATACGAATTATGTATTTGAACCGATTTAACGCTGTAGTTCTATAAGTAGTATTAGACCTTACTTAAAACACCGAGTTCGTTTAAAAATATCTTTAACCTCTTTTAATTTTTGAAGTAAGTATATTATCAGCGGATGAGGCAGCAAACGAGTTCGGAGTTACAAAATACTTTCCGCATATTAAGCTCTCAGTGCCCAAGTTCCTGAAACTTTAAGCCATGAGTACTCGCAAAATTAATTTTGAAATGAAATGAAATGAAAGTTTTTAATTCGGAAAACAATGATCCATAAATTGTTAGTAAGCACATAAGAAAAATAAAACAAAGTAAAATAAAAACATGTTAGTATCAATACAATTAAGATAATAAAACTAAAACTTACACTACTACTTTATTATTATTGACAAGCACCTCCACCCAATGCCTTGTGAAGGGGCTGTCAAATCTTTCGGCTATACATTTCAGGATGCTGTTAGAGCTTCCCGCGCATTCGGTACATTAAGGAGGCCGCTTTTTTGCGCATGATTGCATAAAAATCATCTGTGTGTGTGTCGGCAAACATGCCTGACGCGCTACAGAAGCGCGGAAGCCCCACCAACACCCTGAATATATTATTGTATTGGATACGCAAGGCCCTGAGTGCCCTTTTAGTATAGTTGATCCATAGATTGCTGGTGTAAAAAATTTGGCAAAATGATTTAAATAAAGTAATTTTTACTTCAACTGAACATCTCGCAAATCTGCGGGCCAACATATTACCCCGGACAGCCAGCGCCCTGCGTTCCCTCTCGATATCATTGTCATCTGATAATGTTTCATTTACTTATATAATGACCTAAGTACTTAAACTCTGACACCCTGTTTCAAGGTACATCATTTAATTTAATTGGAGGCAAGTATTCAGGGGAATTTTTACCTGATTTAAAGATTAATATTTCACTTTTGTTTACATTATATTTTAGACCATGTGTCGCAGCGTAACTTTCACATATCTTCAACAATTTGACTAGGGCACTGACCGAAGGGCTCAGCAATACTGTATCATCAGCATAGTTGATGTTATTTACGCAAATATTGTCAATATAGCAGCCTAAATGTTGATTGCTGAGCTCCTCGATAAGACCATTCACATATAAATTAAACAGCTTAGGCGAGGTGAGCCCCCCCTGCCAATTTAACCAAGTAATTTATCTAGAAGAAGTTTAATAATAATAATGTTAATATTATTTAACTATATATTCGCGTGTAAGACTCGTGTATAAAGTGCAAAAGTCTCAAATTTACTAATGTATCCCTCTAGTTTCACTACTATCTAGACTCTGGCGAGTGTTGTCCTAAGTTTTTATATACCTTTCAAACAACCAAAATATTTAAAATACTAGGGTATCAAAATATCCAACGTAATACTGTATTGTCACCAATAGGTTGTTTATACAGCACTATATGGCGGAAAATCCAGTAAAATTACCGAGTCTCACATTTGTGTGTCTAAGCAATTACTGCTAGAATTATATTAGTAACCTTAAAAACGCAAATCACGGTATTTAATATAATGATGTTTTGGAGAGTATGCGGAAGTAATTAATACTATACCCCTTCCATTTCCGGCCTACTGCAACTAGGCGTAGCGCGTAGTTCCTTTCCACCCTTAGTAGTAGTCAGTGTATTACTAATTCGTACGAAGCGTATTGCTTCATCATCGTTTCATAATTCATTAAGCTAAATGCTAAGAAATGGAACTCTCCGCCGCCTTCTGTGCTCCTAATATGTTGCCGTAGATAATGCTTATCCTTGGATATATGCAAGTTAATCGTGAAGCAATCCGCTCTGAGCCCAGCCAGTACCATTTTCTTCTATCATCTATTAAGTTACTTGAGCATGAGTTGGAATGAGGATTGTTTTAACAACAATGACTTAAACCAAGATATCCTCATCTTTTCAAGTGTACTTTTTTTGTATCTTTGGGTTTATATGAAACTCAAACTGCCCTCTAACATACATTTTTGTTTATATTTTTGTAATGTATTCTTTCCTGTAGAGTAGAATAGGACCACTCCAACTCTTCCCGTGGATGTCGTACAAGGCGACTGAGGGAATAACATTATAAAACATCAATCAGGCCTCCCCAACCCGTCTGGCCAGCGCGGGGAGTGTAGGCCAAATCCTCCATCTGTCTCCGGCTGATGAGATAGGGTTGTTCTCCTGCAGTAGAGACAAAAATAACCTGATGATGAAAATGTATTCTTGATCCAAATACTTGTTTCCTCTTATAAAATTTGCCAATAATACTGCAGTCAGATTGTCTACCTATCTCACCTGAAAACAATCATATTTACCCGATGACAATACTCTACGATGACATCAGTAGAATTAGGAGAAGCATTTCATATGCAAATAGCATTCCTACAGAGTGAATACTCTTTCATTCTATAAGGTAATGTTAAAAAGTTATCTGTAATGTTATATTTATTGTTTCGGGTGACGCAATAAATAACTACGTAATCATGCAGCAAATAGATGTAATGAAAATATAATTACTTGTTATACTGTTTTGCTAGCTACGAGTATCGTCTTACAATTCAAACTCATTATTTTCAAAATTGATGAACCAAGAGAAATGTGTGAGAAATACAATTACGACATTTATTTTACCATTTCAAACGTGAATAAATCATGCGATCACTTTAATCATTAATTACCTACAAATTAACTGAACTAACTACAACTCACAAATGAAGGCAACGCAGTTATTGAAGCTGTTTATTAGGAAATAATTAAATTACTAAATGTTGCGTGAAATTGTTTTTCAGACAATGGTAATTCTGTAAATATCTACTCATTAAGTTCAATGTATGATACAGTGTTATTTAAAGTTACATAAGCAAGCATCAAAATCACAATAGCAAGCGTGTGGGAGAGTTTCGTACAATGTTTTAAGTAACTGATTACGAAATAAGTGATCATCTTGAAAGTAAGAGACATTGACCTTTTGCTTAGAGGCTTAGAGTTTGCTTGTTAGTAAATTGATGACTTGGTACTTTAGGATTTTTGCTTTCATCGTTGACTATTTTAGCAGCGTCATTTTAACTTGAGATTAAGTTATGCTTATGTTTAGTTTCGATTTTATGTTTGAAGTCTTAAGAAGTATTATTACTCATCTTTAATGCGTTATAGTACAGATAATTCTAAAGATTTTGAGTTCAGACGATAGGCACAGATTTTGAAGAATAATATCAGCATAAATATGTCGTGTCATGTTTAAGTTTAGTCATTGCAAGTTTATTGAACGATAGGTTTAAACGATTTTCTATCAAAGAGAACAATCTTAACACAAAGGCTACGACACTATTTATAAGTTGTCTATTATGATTCGAGAATCGATTACAAAAGATGAAAGACAAAACAATTCAAGTTTTAAGGTGAATGTAAATTTTCTTCGAAAATTGCTGATACCTTTTCTCCATTGCATGTTTTGATAATTTGATACTGAGAGAGAGAGAAATAAAAATCATCTTTTTATACATTATTTGAAATAAAGTATGATTTCACCACCGTCAATATGTTTCAGCCAAGCAAAATATGAGGTCTCTCTGAAATAGCTCTCACATTTACTGCACTCTCAGCGCTAAACTAATTTGAGCTCAAATTGAACCTGCACTCAACCTAGTTAATCACAGTCACCTGCAGGCGACACCACTTTCGGATCGCACACTCCACGATGCTGCAAACGACACATGCAGAGATCGAGATAGTGCACACAATGCTTCACTTGAGAGCGCCCAAACTGAGCGATCTCCTCAGTCGCAAAAATGATACTGCATTGGAGTGACATGCTTGACTACCTAACTTGCGGTCAGTAAAATTTACGAAATTTAAAATTCAATTTTAAAAAAAGTTTTATATCAGCAAGTGATTTATTCGGCTTGTTTTTGAAAGTGATTTGGTGTTCTAAATTTGAAGACTCGTGATCAAAGTGTCCGTTAGAGGAATTAATTACTTCCGATACGAAAATTAAATGCGCCCGCGAACGTTGTGCCATGATCGGATTAGACGATCATAACGTTCCGCGCAACGGCCTCGCGTATTGCCGTCTAATTTCCGCCTTTGATACATCACTGTTGCTTTCGAAGGTTTTTTCATCGCATTAAGTAACTGTTACCCACGCGATGTATCGAGTATGGGCAGTTAGACGCATGCTATTATTAGTACAGTGTTTTTGTCACTACGGAGAACATAATTATGGGAACCTTTCACGTATTGTTATACAAATCATTTTTATTCGTTGTGTTGATTTTTATCGATAAATGTCCATTATACACAACTAAAATAGACTCCCCGTTGGAAAGATTTCTTTAATAGTGTTTTAGTATTAATAAGAACGAACCAAATCGTTGCTCGTCAATCACACTGATTTTCAAATAGGCAGCGAGTGTATAATATCGTAATTTGAATGTTTATTTAAGACAGCGGTAAGGAGTGTTCTTAGCCTTAAAATTAACAGTTCTAACCACACTCGGTAATGCCCCTATTTCGTCTATAACTACAAGAGCTCTCTTTCCTCTCTCATCTATAAGAGTCGAATATCTCAGAAGGGAAGTTCCTCCCACGTTGAAGCTCATCTGATTCTGGTGGAATGTGTAAGACCGTGAAAATTGCTTCATTGGACTTAGGATAACGAGGTTTGTAATAGCCTTAATAAGCATGTAATGTCATACAGGCGTGAAATTTAATCTTGTCTTTTTAATAAGATCACATTGTTGTTTTGCCTCTTTTTAAATAGTTAAGTTTTCATGAACATACTCGTATTCTGAGTGAAATCCTTTCTCATTCACTTATGTTTTTATTGTTTTTGACCGTTAAATCTCACTTCGCGTTTCATTTTTGTTTTATCCAGTTCCAAAAAACAACACGTTTACAAATATTTTCGTAATATGTTCGTCATTTTAGCCATAACTTGTTTGCTAGATATTTTCTTACATCAATGACCATTAGCATAACATAACATTCATCCAATTAACTCTCTTGGTCGAAGCTAACAATTTTAATAAATTAATCTCCTTATAATGATCGATATGTTTGGAATCTGTTTCTTATCATCTTCGTGGTTAATACTAAGCATGCATTTGATAAGGTTTAAAAAATAATGTTAAGAAAGTGACAACCGAAATATATGAGCTTAGTTTGGGAAGACACATCATCCTAGATTCCTAGAAGTTAGAGTTCATATTGGGCATTTTATCAGGTCCTATCCTATTCGTTCGTTTCTTTTAAATGTCTATAGAGCTCACTGCTTCTGTTCCTTACATCTGAAGTTTACATAGCATCGTTGCTGATTTCTTTTTTATTATCCAAGATAAGTTATCATAGGTTTACGAGGCTTTAACTTCTGCCTTGTGTATTTTGCACTTATATCAAAGTAGTAACACTATGTTTAAATAATATTATGCATGTAGTTTGCGGAACGTGGCATTGGGTATTATTCAGGGCATCTTCGTGACATGGTCTTAATTGTAGAGTTAAAGTTTCACAAAGAGCCCTATATTTTTAAAGGAACTGGTCTATCTATTAATATATTTATCAAAGCTATGACGCAAATCAGGCGTGTGGTTCCGGCTTAGAATAGGGGCGCCCCCAATCTTCCCGTCGTGGGTGTCGTCAACGGGCAGCAGACTCGCTTAAAGTGATAAGACCGCCTATTTTGTAATATTTAAAACTTTTTAAATTGAAACTGTGCAATAAATTGTATTGTATTGTATCATTACTGCAATCACCAATCCGCCAGCTAAGCGTGATGATTATGTCAAATCCCCCAATGAACAGCCCACCAAAAGTGATATTCTATTAGAAGGCTAATGTTCAGCAGTGAACGTATTTCGGCTGATGATGATGACGCAAATCTCATCACTGATTATCACTATTTTAATAACTGTCATAGAGAAACGTTAATGATATTATGGTATGGAAAGAGTGCGCCAAAAGTTTGCTGTTTGTCTTTGGGTTCCTACGGAAGGGAAACTACAACAAAGTAACTTGGCAGACAGGCACGTAGCGACAGAACCTTCGAATTCTATTAAAGTATGATCCACGCCGTTCTTATGCTTTGTAAGGAAAGTTGTTTCAAGTTACATCCACGTTACCGCCGGTTATACAAGGTGTGGCAAAAATAATAAATATAAATAAATAAATCTTACATATATCTTATCTTACCTTACATATATATCATTTGCCGTGTGGTTTCCGTTGCCGTGTGGTTTCCGTTGCCATGTGGTTTCCATTGCCGTGTGGTTTCCATTGCCGTGTGGTTTCCGGTAGAGTAGAATAGGACCACTCCAACTCTTCCCGTGGATAATAATTCCCGCTTCCCGCTAATACAAGGCGACTAAGGGAATACATTATAAAACATCGATCAGGCCTCCCCAACCCGTCTGGCCAGCGTGGGGAGTGTAGGCCAAATCCTCCGTCTGTCTCCGGCAGATGAGAGAGGGTTGTGCTCCTGCAGTGGAGACAAAAATAACCTGATGACGATGATATCTTATCTATCCCACATTAGGATTTTCTCCTGTGCCATGGAAATTAAACAAGGATAGGACAAAAAATTCAGACCGGGACACACTTGGGATAAAGTTGTCTGTCCCCAGCGGTAATCGAGGCTCTGGCGTTCGCGTCTAATGACCAATGCAGTAGGTCAAGCAGGCTGTTGTGCACATTAGGAACAAAATATTGAATTGATGCACTCAGCACGTTTCAGCCCCGTACTGGAACCTATCAAAGAGAACGACATAGTCACAGCATAGTACAAGTAACTCCTACCGCGATGAAGTTTCACTCAGCACTACATGCTAATCAGTCAAACAAACATAATGCGAAAGTGTGGATATTTGTTTGTTTCTATGTCGCTTAATCACGCTTTAACAGTTAAACAGATTTTAATGAAACTTTGTATAGTGACAGCTTACATACTGAAATTATATACAGACTACTAATTATCTCGGTAAATGGAATTGTTTCCAAAGGAAAACGTAAATGAGATATTAACTTGGTCAAAGAGGCCTCTATACTCGTGAGATTCAGTGGTAGTTGAGGTTCACCTAGAACGAATGAATAATACAATACAACATTTATTATTTGTCTTTTCAACAAAATAACTATTATGTAAAATTTATAAAACATAAATATGCGTACGATTTATCTTTTGTGAGAGTCTTGTGTCTAAAAATAGAATGAACCTGTGAAATCAGGTCACCAGTCTCCCACCCCATGGAATTTCGGCGCATTATTCTGCCATACCAAGCAATTAGATTATAACTATTTGAGAAACCAAAGTAATGCGGACGTAGTCGCGAGTATTCGCCAGCTAATCCCAACCCAAATCTTCCAGTGGATGTCGTCAAGGCGACTCAGAGATTGCACCAGGGATGGGCAGCAGCATTCTCCTGTGTATATTAAGATCATTATTGCGATCACCACTCCGTCTGCCAAAAGAGGCATTCTGTTGGGTCGGCTTATGTTCAGCAGTGGACATATGATGATCATGAATCCCAACCTATCCCACTAATATTATAAATGTGAAAGTTTGGACGTTTGTTACTCAATCACGCTTCAATCACTGGACAGATCGGGATGAAACTTGGCACACATATAGGTTAGGTCCTGAAATAGGACATAGGACAGTTTTTATCCCGAAAAAACATCTGATTCCTACGGGAAACCAAAATATCTAATTTGAAATTCAAGATGTGGAAATATCGAAACCTACGCGAACGAAGTCGCGGGCAAAAGCTAGTACAGTAATAAATTAATTCATTATGTTTTGAATTTGTAACACCTTGAATTAAAGGGTCAGCAGATCACCTTGTAACAGTATCGATAATCAAAATCGAGCCGCCAAACTGGCAGCTAATCATAATGTGCCGCTCGTTGCCGAATAAGGTTATTGCACGTAGCCTCGAAATGCAATGTGCAGTGCACTTTAAACACACTTTCGACAAGAGCTAAGACTACAGATTTTAGTATTACTCTCCCTACAATCTTTAGGAGGTTGCGGGTTCGAATCCCGCTAGGGGCAAATGATCGTATGATAAATATGAATGTTTGTACCCAAGTCTTGGATGTTTATATATTTATTTAAGTATATCTATCCGTTAGCTAGTAACCATACCACAGGCTCTGCCTAGTTTGGAACTGGATAATTTGTGTAAATGTCTGACATATTTATTTATTTATTAATCGCTTCTACAAAAAACATAGTTTAAGCAACCAGCAATTTGGCTGACCAAAAAAAGAAAACAATTTTTGATAACCCAGTATGTAGAAAGATTTTTTATTCCTGTCTGAAACCTGCTAGATCGTAATTTTCTGTTTCATAACCAGTCAGATTTCTAAAACTATTAAAACTATGGTTTTCTTCTCCCACCATTCTTGGTGACCTAAACGAAACTTATAAAATCCTAATCTGAAATGCATGCTTAACCTCTTTTCCATCCATGGAACCAGCTTTATATGACATTAAATTGTTGACAAACCATAACACGCCCAGCAATAGGGCTGTGAGCACAGGACACATTACCAGAGGACGTTATCAATGTTAACGTTCCGAACCGTTGTAAAACATACTCAACCATTTTAAAAGAGCATTGTTATGTTTAAACACATACATAATGCTCACGCCTTGGTCCCAGATAGGTTGGCAGAGACGATGGATCGCCACTTTGCGCGATCCTGACACACCTCACAAGCCTCACTCACATTCATCAACCTTTTCATGCACCTCCTTTTATTCTTCTCACTGCGGACCCCAGCCTTTTTATGTTTAAATCAAGACTCAAAATACAATAGGTCAGATATAGACCAGATATAGACATACCAGCAAATGTCTTTTCACCCGTAATCCCCATTTAATAGTAATACCTACCATATCCGGCCGACACCTACTAGTTAATACGCACTTGGCCATGGCCCGTGCTTTTGGACCTCTGTTAGAGAGAATTAAATATGAATCATATAATAACAATATTTCGGTAACATTGCTTGGAGACGTACCGATAATAATAATAAGCAGGTTAGCCGGAAGAAATTTCTTTAGAAATAAGCTTAACCTTTTGTATAATTTTCTTTTCTTTGTATTGTTCTTTGTATGTTTGTGTGTACAATAAACTATTAAATAAATAAATAATGTGGAGAAGCTAACGATGACAAAGTATATTGCAATAGATCAAGAAGATGAACCCACACTTTGAGTGAAGTTAATCCCACAGGCTACTCGTGTATAAGGTTTGGGAAGAAAGCTTAATGAATAATAGTTTAGTAGAGTTAACTATTTACTTTAAGAGTTTCTAGAGTTTATAAATATCATGTGTGTTCTGTTTGTTTACAAATAATAAATGGCACGGCAGATATCAACTAAACATACAGATGATTAGGCTCTATTATTCGATAGGCACGGACAAAATCATGTTCTTTGGGTTCTTAATTCATTTATACTTTAATATATACTTTAATATATATTTTATTAGTTTTTAGTTATTTTTGTTTTATATATTTTTTTAATTTGCCCTGTTCTCCCGTAGAACTGCAGTACGGCGCCCTGCTGGAGGGGTGCGGGGGGGAGCTGCCCTCGCTAAGCGCGTGCGCGCCGCTCCCCCCGCATCTCGATAAGGCAACGCGCAAACAGCAGAAAGATGCGCGCGCGCAAAACGACAAAATCACACAAGTTAACATACATTTGCATGGTACTTTTTTTTGTTTCTTTTATTTTTTTATAAACCCGATTTTAGATTCGAAATTTTACAGCATTAGAATGGTGTTCTTCTTTAATAACCATAACAATTTATTAAGACAGAGCTGATTTCAGAGCTGTGAAATTTTTAATTTATGAAATCACAATTTTTTTTATTTTTGTTATTAGAAAAAAATATTTGATTTTGATATTTTTCTTAGGCTACATTCCGAAAGTATGTAATTAATTATTTTACTTATATCACAGTCGTGCGAGAAATGCGATACCTGGTATCTAAAATAGTGTAATGTAAGTAAATCATGTTAAACACATCGTAGACCGTACCTACTTAAGTCATTGTATGGACTACAAAACAATGGGGAAATTTTTACTCAACGTATTGTAACTCTATGTTCAATCAATTTATGTTTGCTTTGTTACAGCTCTTTTCGCTGCGGTTGAACATGGATACCTGGACAAAGCAAGAAACATCTTGGAGTCCACAGATGTGGATGTCAACAGGTAACAACTTCTCTAGACAAGTTAACACAGAATGTTCTGAGGCTCATGTGGTTAGACATAGACATAGACATTTATTTTTGGCAATTACAGGTCATACAATTTTAAAATCTATAACATAAACATAACATAGTAATAAATATTATATAAAATGATTACGTCTCATAAATAATATAAAAAGAATAAACAAACATTAAACACTACTAATTACATTTATAATTTTCAATGAATTCATCAAAGCTGTAGAAAGTTTGCTCGATGAGCCACTTCTTCAGCCTCAGTTTAAATGAGGGAGTAGAAGGTGCGTCTGTTATGCCCTCGGGTATTCGGTTGTAGACGGACGGGCCCATGGCACGTATCAACCTCGACGACTTCGCCAGGGAGTGAGCGACAGTCGCTAACTTGCTCGTGTGGTTCTAGACTGAGGCCCTTTGCACATTATAAGACACCAGACAAGAAAAAATTTCTATGCGCGTGTCTGATCCGACATAAGAAAAAATGTCTTGTAATGTGTATGGACTCATATAACAACCAATGCGACTGGATTTCTTATATGAAATTTTTCATAAGACACAAGAAATTTTGTTATAATGTGCAAAAGGCCGTGTAGTTTCCGGTAGAGTAGAATAGGACCACTCCAACTCTTCCCGTGGATGTCGTACAAGGCGACTAAGGGAATACATTATAAAACATCAATCAGGCCTCCCCAATCCGTCTGGCCAGCGCGGGGAGTGTAGGCCAAATCCTCCGTCTTACTCCGGTAGATGAGAGAGGGTTGTGCTCCTGCAGTGGAGACAAAAATAACCTGATGATGATGATGTGCAAAAGGCCTTAGAATAGGGCCAACCCCAATCTTCCCGTAGGTGTCGTCAAGGCGACTAATGGATTGCACCAGTGACAGACAGCAGAGTTCTCCTGTGTATATTAAGATTATTACTGCGATCACCAATCCTCTGCAAAGCCTGGTGATTATGGCAAATCCCGCTAAAAGTGGCATTCTATTGTGGAGGCTTATGTTCAGCAGTGGACGTATTTCGGCTGATAATGTTCAGAGGCCCAGTATAGACTTGGTCAACATGTCTGTCTATCATGGGCATTATAGGCGTTACTTCTGAAAGGCCGATGTCCTGTGGTGGACATAGATGACAGAAACGTAGGGCGGAGCGTCGAAACGTCTGCCGAAAATAGAAAACACCGCATTATTTACCTAAACTGTCCACATGTCAGAACGCGGCCTGTTTAAACTGATATTAAATATTAATATTATTATAATGTTTATCGCAAAACAGACTTCAAGATAATGCCTCGCGCGCTAGATGACAGCGCAAATAGGAGTGTCATGGCTTACCCCAAAGCGTTGATATCAGAGTAATTCTATATTTTTAGCTTAATTTCTTCGCCTTTTATCACAAACTTTTTTAGTTCTACCTACGGCTAGTAGACTTTCCTTTGGGAATCTAGTATTTTCCCCGGGTAAAAATGCTCTGTTAAAAAAACTACATTTTAAAATTGAATAATTTTGTATAGTTATTCCGTAGTTCCTCGAAAACGTTGGCTCTGTTCGAGTAAATGAAGGCATGGGAGGCCTCAACCAGAGAATAAGTACCTACTAAATATTACTACGTAGAAAAGCGACACTCACCTCAAAATAAAGCATGGCGTGTAGTACGCAACCAGTAAGATAGAGAAGCACTTATGTGTTGACGTATGACATTGTCCCTCTTTCGATAACTTACGCGCACACACAAAAGTGCGCGCCTGTAATAGTAGTAGGTGTTTCATTTTTCATTTCATTTTATCTATTCATAAACAATATAAATTGAATTCAAAATTAAATTATACTAAAATAAAAATAAATTAAGATAAAACTAAACTAAAACAAAAAGCAACATACAGTATTTACAATTAAAAATTTAAATAAACCAAGTTAAATCCCTTGTATGGAGGCACAGAAATCCTTTCGAGATACAGTGGTGAAGTAGACACGACAAGCGTGCCAACAATATGCAATATATTGCAAAAACTTTCAAAAGCTTACTCGTTTCGCGCTGAGTCAAGATCGGATAAACATCGACAAAAAATCTTCAAAAATGCCATATTGCGCGGTTTCTAACTACATAACTGTATTTCTTCACTAGAAACGTGACCGCGAGGCATAAAGTATGCGGAGGAGTGGCGCGCTGTGTCCGAAAATCGGCACGCGCGTAACTGAAGTAAACAAATGGCTATAACCGTTCTACCTTGATAGGATTTGTTAGAGGTGTGCCTCAATCAAGTTGAGCCACTGTCATCATTGACTTTGCTTACAATACGATTTACTGAGAGTTAAACTTAAGTAAGTAGTTCTCAACGGCGAGAAATAATAAGTAACATTCCTCTTCCAGCCTCAATTCAGATGGACTCTCGCCCCTGGACGTGGCTGTACTGGCCAACAACCGCCAGCTTGCCAAAATGCTCATGGAGTTCGGGGCTAAGGAAGGAACACAGTGTAAGTACCTAACTAGTTCTTTTAGGTAACATGAGGAGTGTGAGTGAGTGAAATCTGTAAGACTAATTTTACAGAATTTCGAATAATTTTACCGACGACGTCCGTTAGCGGAACGGGGTAGCTCTCGAACTGCCACGCCGGAGGTTGCGGGTTCAAATCCCGCTAGGGGCAAATATTCGTTTGATGAATATGAACTTGTAACTTCTATAACGTGTAACTGTATTTGTTTGTGCAATAAAGTGTATTGTATGAATGTTTGTACCCAAGTCTTGGATGTGTATTTATTTAAGTATGTGTATCCGTTATCTAGTAACCATAACATAGGCTCTGCCTAGTTTGGGACTGGATAATTGGTGTGAATGTCGGAAATTGTTTTTTTTTTATTATTTTGACTGCTAACAAACAGTGTTTAACAGGCTAGTTTCGGTAAAGTTCGATACTTGGATCCTTTTGTGAAAATATTACGTAGGTATAGGCAGAGAAAGAAGACCTATGTACAACAGAGGACGTTGATAGGCTAGGATAGGATGATAAATAAAAAAATATTACTAAGTTACTGAATGTTTCAATTTTTATTTACTACACAAAATGACTCTGCACACCATCTGAGTTTACCAAAATTTGATTAAACATGGATCACTCAATGAAGCCAATATATTTAATTGGCTATATATTTTTAGAGCAGTCCAGTATGACATGATTTAGAAATGTTTGCTGGCCGTAAGAAGTTAACTAACTAGCAATTTTGCTGACCGAATAAAAAAATTTCGCTCACTATAAAATACACATATTTTGCTAACCATTTAAATGATAACCCTTTACAAATAATAAGCAACATCCATACGTAACACACTTGCCTATATAAAATAGATCCTAATACTTTCATAGCTCAATATAGATACAACAAGTACGTTTCCTAACCATCTCCAAACATGTCCAGAAGGCAAACATGTCAACACTGTTCATCGTGACTCGAGTCTTGGATTTCGACACGTTCGCTCTAAACCGTCACGAACTTCTGAGCTTGGATATTTGTAGTAAATTTCCTGTATTGACACAGTATACATAGCTTTTTTATTTATTTATCAAAGCTAGTAAATAGTGAGTAAGTAGCGTACCGCCGCGGGAAGCGATATTTTGTATGGAGTGTACCGTCGCCGCCACACCTCCGCCACACCTTCTGTGTGTATACGTATCCTAATCTGACCTGTCGCCAAGACCTTATTTGAGAGACACATTAGCTCAGCCATCCCGTTCCCACTCCCGCTCCCTATCCCACTCTGACTCTCAATCTCACTATCAATCCCAATCCCACTCTCGCTCCCTATCCCACTTCCACTCCGACTCTAAATCTCACTCTCAATCCTAACCCCAACCTCACTACAGCTCCAAATGTAGTCTGAATTGCACTGAACATTTACTATATTTCTTTGTTGTACTACTACTTATGTAATAGAAAACTAATAACTCCATATCTTTTGATTGAGTAAGCCGATTGCGATGAAATAAAGCTAAATGTTACTCCGAGTGAAGTCGAAGTTAAACTGAACCGATTTTGATTTTCTTTTCACAGAAACATATCTGTGAAAAGAAAATCAAAATCGCTTCAATAGTTTTTACGTAATGCGTGCACAAACTAACAGACAAACATTTATGTTTTATTTATTAGATAAACATGCCCAGAAAATTCAAGCATAGAAAAACGCCGCATAGATAAAATCATAGACAACAATGCCCTATATTTGTATCTGTGGCTGGTCCAGACTTGTTTATGTACCCCTTAATGTTTTGGTCTCGTCTCTTATCAACTAATCAGCGGGCGGTGGCCATGTGTGTTCCTGATAAAGAGTTATTGACGCCTCCCGCCAATACCTCTCGTTGGCTGTTATCAATGAACTTATCTTTGTCCAAATAAAAAAAAACTACTGAAATCAATCTCACTCTATGACGTGATTTGTTTTTTTTTCTTGTGCTATCATGAGTACTAACTATGATGTCGAAATAATAGTGATAAAGGCATAGGCGGCTAGCGATTTTGAGAATATTACAGTTTTGTTCCTTGTATTTTATATAACCGTATCAACTACCGAAAGGATATACTTACTTAATGGTAGTGCGTTAGGGTTTTCCCTGATGAAGATTTTAAAATAGAGAAATTACAATGACGAAATATGCAGCCAAAAGCTATAAAATAGGTCCACAGTGGAGTTATATCGGTGTTAGTGCACCTAACAATGATATACCGCCACTATAGAGCTATTAGGCAAAAAAATAGCTGAATATTTCACCAGTTTGCTAGTTGGGTAGGGGTAGGTACGGGTAGGTATGGGTAGGTATGGGTAGGTACGGGTAGGTACTAGGTAAATTCTAGTATGACATGTATCTTTGCTATGGCAACGTAAAATGTTGACGGTAAATTGTCTAGTAAATTAGAGCAGTATTGACCGCTTTACGTCATGCTGGTTACGCAAAGTCACCCATAGGACATTTTATTTTACGAGTGTTAATTTACCCTTACGTCTAAAGCATATCATTTCAACCAGGCCCATTAGGTTATACAGGCGTAAAGGAGGAAAGAAGAAACACCTGTGAATTGAAATGATTTATTGCTTTCATGTTGGTACATTTTATAGTCTTAAGGTGAGCCTGGAACATGACACCTCTCTGGGCATTGCAATATGTAGGTAGGTATATTTATTACTCTTACATTAATATTAAATTACACCCTCAAATTACAAAATTAAAAGCATAAAATCAATCTATAATAATTAGGTAAGTATAATATTAAAATATACAACCAACAATGCATTTATAATACCAATGTCAGAAAGGAACGTTATACAGTAGTGAGAAAACAAAGTACAAAAAAAAGAAAAGAACCTATTTTCGATCAGAATAAACGGATAATTAATAAATAAATTGTAAACATGTCTAGATTTAGTTATATGTGATAAATTATATCATTTAAGAAGTCATTTATGCTATAGTAGCTCTTTTCATAATATATTAACACAATTGTTAGACCCGAATCGTTAGTGTACGGTCTGTCGCTTGAACTTTTAAACAGGATACACATAGATTTTATCGATTCACGTTAACATCACCAACTCAACAGATTTGATGACTTAAATCGGGGAAATTATCTGTCACCAAAGGCGGGGAATTCTTAGATTGATCTAGTACGTGAGATAAAACGATTGATCGACAATTTCATTTATTTTTGGCTCTTTTACTCGTCATAGGTACTTAAGTTCCACTTTGGAAGTTATTGAAACTCTAAAACTTAGTAGAACGTTTTAAGTTTTCGTTACAAAGCATATGATTTTCAAGTCGTTTAACAGAAATCGATCATTTATCTATCAAAATGTTACAAAGTTTAACAGATTAGTCCTTACCTCATAAACCTCTAAGGTGGATGGGGGAGTTTGTTAGTAGGTTTTTCTTTTTTAAGGAAGTTTTCAATTTTGGGATACAGTTACAGCAGTATTCTTGTGGATGTCTTTAAGCGAGGCATTTAGAACATAAAGACGATAAGTGTTTATTCAGTTTTCTAAATTCTCGACCAGTTTCTCTTCCACTACGCCAGGTTGGATGGCCCCCCTCCGATATATTATCTCCCATCTATATTTGTTCGCGGTCAAAACATTGGATTTTCACCCCAGTTATTATTAAACCCACAGCCTGATAAATACGACGCGTCATTTATCAGTTGGATTAGATAAGTTTGCAGTTATTGCAAATGCGATCTAACAGGTCAAAGTCCAAGTCTGGACAAATATTTCTCTTTTCACTACTGCATTACATATGCGCACAGTTAATCCAGTTTTATCTTCTTAAGGGACAGGAAGACCTGGCGACACTTCGAATTTTCAGGATTTTTTGTGCCAAACCCCTTAGAATTCTTCTGTACGGGACCCACGTCCCAACTGTGTGCGTATCGCCACGGACTGTAAAGATGGCGATGGGACGCGGGGGCCCGCGCACGTTTTACTATGCCGGGATTGGAGGGCTTCTATATCGTCGGCGGTGGATGATGACAATGACGTCGGCGCGGCGGATCGTAAGCGGGAAGGTTCGCCGGTGTAATAAAACAACCACTTATTTCTATGGTGGCTTCTAAACTGGACTGAACTGGAGAACTGGAGATCTGTCTGTACTGTAGATCTATCGCTCTAAACTGACTGGACTTCGTGATGTAGCGGCGACTGAAGTGGAGAGTGAACAGGCTGAACTGTAGATCTGTCTGAACTGTAGATCTTGCTAAGCCTGGAGAGTACAGTGAACCAACTGAACTGAATGGACACTGCACTCAACTGACTGTAGAGAGCGCTGTAGACTGACTCGACTTCGTGATAGCCGCGTGGTATGAAGGCCACGTGGCTTTTTACTGTGTCGCTACGTGCTGAGACTGAAGTTGTAGCGGCGACCAGAGCGGGGAGAGAACAGGCTGAGCTGGGGGTCTTGTCCTATATTTATAGAATCCGTTCGGCTAACGGTTCGGCCGATCGGAACAAAGGACTAGGCTGGGCGCTGGGACAGGCACCGGGAGAAAGCGTCGGTTTACGCGTCGTAACGGTACCGTGTGCGGAAGAGATGGGGAGCCGCGCGAGGGAGAGACATTGTGAGCGTCTAAAGCCACAACGGTAAAACCTTTGTGAAGGCCGCGCGTCCTTATACCTGAATAAAACCCACGCGGACCCTTCCTATGCTATTCTGTAAATAAAGGCCGCGTGGTCTGTCCTACTATGCCTAATATTTCCTAAAGCCACCATTTATTAGAATACTATTACAAGGTACATACAAACAATATAAACTTATAGGAAACAAACAGAAACCTAAAACTATTACAAAAACTTATATCTATTTATGGCCTCCCGCCGCCGCACACCGTCGCTGTGAGGTCGTCGGTGTGGACACTGCTGCTCAAGGGACGGCCGGCTCTGTCGGTAGCACCACAAGCTTCTTGGTGGGACGGCGTAGGAGTCTTCCTTTAGTGCGCACGTCGACTGCTCTGCCGCCGGCTCCTGGGTAGACGGCTTTCACGACGCCTCGCGGCCAACTGTTGCGAGGAAGGTGGCCGTCTGCGATGAGCGCGATGTCGTTCAGCTTAATGGGTGCACCTTTTCTGTGGGGCTCCCGCCGGTACTGAAGTTCGAGGAGGTACTCGCGGACCCATCTGTTCCAAAAATGGTCCGCTAGTCGCTGGGAGATGCGCCAGTTGACGCGTCCGCTGAGCTCGCTGTTACTGAAGGTGCCGGGCATGGGGACCCGTGCCGGCGCGCCCAACAGGAAATGGTTGGGCGTTGTCGGTTTCCTGTGGCGCCTCCAATCTGAGCCCTTTACTGTGATGCCTCTAGTGCGCTTGTAGTGCGCCTTCTCCTTCTTTGTCCCACCCAGACCTACTACTTCAGTGGCGATGAGTAGGTCCAGGTTGTCCTGGCCAATGAGTACCTGGGGCCGGACCTCTGCATACCTCATGCTGTCTGCGGTGTCTGTGCTAAGCTGCGAACAGCCGCTCAAGTACTCTTCTGTGCTGACTTGCGTTGAGAGCTGTAGATCCTTCATGGTGCGTGCGCTGATTCTGTAGATATTCTTAGCACCATGAATAATGCTCACACGCTGTGACGTTAGAGCGGGTATATTTGTGTCACCGATGGCCTCGATGCAAATCGGTTCCTCTGGGCCATCAGCTTCGACCTGACGTGCGAGGTTGTCGTCGACTAGGGCGACCGTCAATCTGTCATCCTGCAGTGCGAACGCCTTTGCCTCTCCCGCCGGTCCAGACACCTGTATAGGTATTTTCAAATAAGTCTGGGTTCGGCGAGGCGTCCATGTGTAGGCGACGGTTTCTAGCTGCTGTTTCTTTTCTTCACGTGGGGTGATGTGAAGTTCGCTGTTGTGGTGTGAGTGTCCCTTCATTGCGGCTATAGTGATAGGTACCGCAAGTTGGGACAGATCGATGTTCCGTCCACAGGTAGCGGCGGCTCCCGCCGATGCGAAGCGTGATTGCAGCGGCGGCTCGTCAGCGCATTCATGTGGTTTGAACAATAGTCCGTAGCGCTGTTGCTGTCTCAGTCCCTCCGCTGCGGCTTCATACTGCTGTCCCGTTCTGATACCCGTGGCTGACACTCCCGGCTGTGGGAGCGGGACGGTGATATCGGTGGCGACTGCGACGGGCATAGCAGGTAGTGCAGAGGGTTTCGGTGCTACGGGCGGTGCGGGGGGCGCGGTAGGCGGTAGTGCTCCTTTGTTCTGTGCTTGCGCTTCCCTGGCGGCAGTGACTATATTTCGTTCATATGATATTCTGTAGCGCTGTGGCTGACTCTGTCCCTTTGCTACGGCTTCATACTGCTGTCCCATTTTGCCGCCTGTTGTCGTCACTCCCGGCTGTGGGAGAAGGACGGCGATATCGGCGGCGGCTGCTACGGGCGTAGCAGATAGTGCAGAGGGTACTAGTGCTACGAGTGATGCGGAGGGTGCGGGAGGCGGCTCTGCTTCTTTGTTTTGACCTCGCGCTTCCCTGGTAACTGTACGTCGTTCGTTCGATGGTTCGTAGCACTGTTGCTGTCTCTGTCCCTCTGCTACGGCATCGTCCTGCTGTCCCGTTTTGCCACCTGTTGCCGTCGCTCCCGGCAGTGTGAGCTGGACGGCGACATCAGCGGCGGCTGCTACGGGCGTAGCAGATAATGCAGAGGCCCTCTGCACGTACCATCTGGTACTCACCAGTGCTACGAGCGGTGCGGGGGGCGCGAGGGGCTCGGGAGGCGGCTGTGCTCCTTTGTTCTGTACTCGCGCTTCCACGGCGACTGTGTTTTTCTTATACGTTGGTCCGTAGCGCTGTTGCTGTCTCTGTCCCTCTGCTGCGGCTTCATACTGCTGTCCCATTTTGCCGCCTGTTGTCGTCACTCCCGGCTGTTGGAGCATGACGGCGACATCAGCGGCGGCTGCTACGGGCGTAGCAGATAGTGCAAAGGATACCAATGCTACGGGTGGCGCGGGGAGCGCGGAGGGCGCGAGGGGCGCGGGAGGCGGCAGTACTCCTTTGATCTGTGCTCGCGCTTCCCCGACAACTGTATCTCGTTCATGCGATAGTCCGTAGCGCTGTTGCTGTCTCTGTCCCTCTGCTGCGGCTTCGTACTGCTGTCCCATTTTGCCACCTATTGTCGTCACTCCCGACTGTTGGAGCAGGACGGCGACATCGGCGGCGGCTGCGACGGGCTTAGCAGGTAATGCAGAGGGTACCAGTGCTACGGGCGGTGCAGGGGGCGCGAGGGGCTCGGGAGGCGGCTGTGCTCCTTTGGTCTGTACTCGCGCTACCCCGGTGACTGAAATCTGTTCGTACGGTAGTTCGTAGCACTGTTTCTGTCTCTGTCCCTCTGCTGCGGCTTCATACTGCTGTCCCGTTTTGTCACCTGTTGCTGTCACTCCCGGCTGTGGGAGTGGGACCGCGATATCGGCGACGGCTGCGACGGGCTTAGCAGGTAATGCAGAGGGTACCAGTGCTACGGGCGGTGCGGGGGGCGCGAGGGGCGCGGGAGGCGGCTGTGCTCCTTTGTTCTGTACTCGCGCTTCCCCGGTGACTGTATTTCGCTGTGGCTGACCGGTATCGGGCAGCAGATGCTTTTGGCTTGAGTTGAGCCAGTCTTGCACCCTAGGTTGCGACTCGGCGTTGAAAACTTCACTGTGAGAGCCTTCATCTTCCGACAAACGCGCTTCCAATGCGGCTAGTTCGGCCTCGGCGGCTTCTAGTCGTAGACGCGCGATCTTAGCCCGAGCTTCGGCAATGAAACTCGAGCGCTTCGATTTCTTGCTGTTAATTCTGCTTCTTAAAGTACCCTTTATTGTAACAGCGTCTGAAGCGGCGGGTCGTCGTCTCTGGTTCTGTACTGTGACTTCTGTGGCTGTATTTTCTCTGAACCATGCTGTCTTGGTTTCCGCAGGGCACCTCGACGTCGGTGGTGTTGACGCCGGCGACGGCGGCGTGTATGATAAAGCGCCGGCGGCTGCGGGCGCCTCTGTGCGGGCTGCTCTCTCCTCTGTGTCAGCCGCCGCGAGTAAATCGACGGTGGCTGCGTGCATCTCTGTCGGTGGCGTCGTAGGTACGGCGCCGCGAATCTTCCCGATGAATCTTGTCATTGGCATCTTCTGAACTGTAGTCTGCCGTACCCTCGTGATCCGGCTCGAAGGACCAGACACATGTACGGGACCCACGTCCCAACTGTGTGCGTATCGCCACGGACTGTAAAGATGGCGATGGGACGCGGGGGCCCGCGCACGTTTTACTATGCCGGGATTGGAGGGCTTCTATATCGTCGGCGGTGGATGATGACAATGACGTCGGCGCGGCGGATCGTAAGCGGGAAGGTTCGCCGGTGTAATAAAACAACCACTTATTTCTATGGTGGCTTCTAAACTGGACTGAACTGGAGAACTGGAGATCTGTCTGTACTGTAGATCTATCGCTCTAAACTGACTGGACTTCGTGATGTAGCGGCGACTGAAGTGGAGAGTGAACAGGCTGAACTGTAGATCTGTCTGAACTGTAGATCTTGCTAAGCCTGGAGAGTACAGTGAACCAACTGAACTGAATGGACACTGCACTCAACTGACTGTAGAGAGCGCTGTAGACTGACTCGACTTCGTGATAGCCGCGTGGTATGAAGGCCACGTGGCTTTTTACTGTGTCGCTACGTGCTGAGACTGAAGTTGTAGCGGCGACCAGAGCGGGGAGAGAACAGGCTGAGCTGGGGGTCTTGTCCTATATTTATAGAATCCGTTCGGCTAACGGTTCGGCCGATCGGAACAAAGGACTAGGCTGGGCGCTGGGACAGGCACCGGGAGAAAGCGTCGGTTTACGCGTCGTAACGGTACCGTGTGCGGAAGAGATGGGGAGCCGCGCGAGGGAGAGACATTGTGAGCGTCTAAAGCCACAACGGTAAAACCTTTGTGAAGGCCGCGCGTCCTTATACCTGAATAAAACCCACGCGGACCCTTCCTATGCTATTCTGTAAATAAAGGCCGCGTGGTCTGTCCTACTATGCCTAATATTTCCTAAAGCCACCATTTATTAGAATACTATTACAAGGTACATACAAACAATATAAACTTATAGGAAACAAACAGAAACCTAAAACTATTACAAAAACTTATATCTATTTATGGCCGGCTGTCCCGTACATCTTCTTTGGCATATGCAGATTCATAACGATGTTTACCTTCACCGAAAATCCTGTAGTGACGTGAATCGAGTAGACAACCAACGAGGCTACCACGACTCTTCAGTTTACCCAATAGTTTGTACTGAAAACCCAAAACTAGGAGCTAAAAGGGTCTAGTTATTTCCATTTCTAATTTTTTTTAATACTTATCTTAGTTTGTTATACCTACCTACCCTACTATAATTGTTAATAGGCAATTAGGTAGATAATATTAATGGGAAGGGTAAATATTTGAGTAGTCGTCACGTGCAGACAGACAGACCTAATCATCTAATCTACTAGAAACACATGAGGCAGGCAAAGCCGTGCAATAACAGCGTTCATATGTCAACTTATACTAAGTTTATGACTCAGCTCGCAAGCATGTTATATATTCATATACAACATAGGTACATACTTAACACATAATGAAAGAAAGAAAGAAAAAATATTTATTCACGATCACAACATACAAATTACAATCCTTTACAATCATTCTCACTATTATACATACATTAATTAAATTACAAATATTATTTATTACATTAGCTTAAAATTATAGGGTTGTGAAAATGAGAGGTCCCCAACTCAGCAAAGTGCTGCGCCCGGAAAATGTAGCGCTGGTTTTCTGCTCACGCCCTAGTCCCAGAAGGGTTGGCAGAGACGATGTATCGCCACTTTGCGTGATCCTGACCTCACTAGCCTTATTCATTCGTGCACATAACTCTCAGTGCGGACCCCAGCCTTAACGAGGACGTCACTAATTTGATCCTTGAACGTCCTCCTAGGACGACCTCTAGCTGTAATTCCAAGCACATTCGCGCTGTAAATCTCTTTTGTCACTCCTGTTTCACTCAAACATTCTATATATCTAAACCTACAGACCCTTCTCTGCCTTTGTTACTACATCTTCTTTCAAACCACACTTCTCACGTATCACTGTATTCCTCACTCTGTCACATAGTAGACTCAATACAGTTCGAGAATGAAAAAATACTGTAATACTTGAACCACCAGAATCCTTTTTTTATTGTAATAAGAGTACATATTTTGCGAGATTTTTTTCAAATCTAAAACCAAATGTTAGTGAAAGGCAGCTGGCAACATCTTTTGAATCCGAGAGTTTGCTTTGCATTCCTTGAACGAAAAACTTCCTTTTTCGGTCCTTTAAAATTTGTTAACAAAGTTTAATGTTTTAAATAAATTGGTACGACGTCACCCAAAAACAAAATACTTACCTATAAAGAGGCACGAAACTATAATCTCTTCATTTACATTTATGGTTGCCAGACGTCCGGATAAAGCCGGACAGGGTCAGGCTTTTTGCATGTTTGTCCGGCCAAATTCGCCAGTGTCCGGTCCGTCCGGTTTTTGTTAGGTTTTTACATCTTGGACCATCTCGCGGCTCATCTGAGATAATTTTTTTAGTTGAAATTCATTTTTAGTTTAATTTTTATTCGTTTCACATTCAGAACAAAAAAGGTTGATTATTTTTATTACTTATAAAATTCGTACTGATTGTTTTTGTTTTTGAAATAATACAAATGTATAAGAATTAAAAGTTTAATGTGTTAATGTCGATTAAAGAAGACTAATTACAAAAAAAATGGAAATAAATGTTTTTTTTATTTTAGAATTAAGGGATAAAATCGTTGGCTTTTAGTCTCCGGCCTTGATATCGAAAAGTCCGGGTAAACTGCCTGCCCAGTCCGGCTTCGCCGTATTAAGACCTGGCAACCCTATTTACATTGAGGATTTGAAAGTAAATAAGCAATGCGCAAATCAATTAAAATTAATCCAAATAGCAAACATTGCTCAATTTACAATATTGGACTGGAATCAGGTGATTTATTTACCTGTCACAGAATAACAATTACGATCCAGTGATAGCAATTTCAATTTAGCTTATAATTGATTTAGGTGTAGTATAAATAATTGTTTTGCTAAAGCAAAGGCTAATTGAAGTAAGCATTATTTATGTTTTATATACTAGCTGTGCCCGCGGCTCCGCTCGCATGGACTACACAATTATTTTTAATCTCAATCCAACTCCGCCCACGCCCACGCCCACTACAGCTTCAAATGTAGTCCTATTCTAACTCATCGCAATCCGAATGGCACCGAACATTCTAATTAAACTTCTTTGTCATGTTTCATACCTTCTAATGTATTAGAAAACTAAACATTTCCATAACTTTTGAGTAAGCCGATTGCGATGAAATAAAGACTAAATGTTACCCCGGGTTAAGCCCTGTTTCTGTGAAAAGTCCATCAAAATCGGTTCAGTAGTTTTTTACGTGATGCGTGCACAAACTAACTATCCTTAGACTGCCCAAATTTTTTCGAAGTCCCAACTCGCCGTGTGGTTCCCGGCTTAGAATAGGGCCACCCCCAATCTTCCCATGGATGTTGTCAAGGCGACTAAGGGATTGCACCAAAGACAGGCAGCAGTGTTCCCCTGTATTAATTTTGGTATTAAGATCATTACTGAGACCGTCAATCCGCCTACCAAGCGTGGTGATTAAGGCAAATCCCCCAATGGACAGCCCACCAAAAGTGGTATTCTATTATAGGCTTATGTTCAGCAGTGGACGTATTTCAGTTGATGATGAATGAAGCACACATTCAAAACTATAACAAGTTTAGAACAATAACTATTATTTAACGAGCGCCTTTCTTACTATTACTGGTAACTCTTGTTGTCCCTATACTATTAAGGAGTTAACCCAACTATGTACGCGATTATGGCATATCCCGCAATGGACATGACGGATGGGATCAGGTCCAATGGACAGACCACCAAAAGTGGCAGTCTATTGGGGAGACATGCTCAGTAGTGCTAATCTCTAAAATACAAACTCATGTGCGAGTCTCACTCAAGTGACTTCACTCACTACGATACCTAATCCACTTTAGTTTGGCATTCTGTAAACATTCTCGAGAACTATCGAAGTGTAGTGAACAAAGAACTAACAAAGAAAGAACTAGCCAAACCAAGGTCAAGTGGATAAGATTTCGTAGTGAGTGAAGTCACTTGAGTGAGACTCGCACATGATTTTGTTTTTAGAGAATAGCACTACAGTTTATGTATTTCGGCTGATGATAAAGTCCCATCGTAGAATACCTAATCAAATTTTTTGATACTTAAATAAATTAATAAAGTGTTTTTTATTGTTTCAGTCAAAAGCTCAGAGGCGCTGGGTTCCCATTTGAGGCGGTTGGCAAGAGAAGCGGAGTCCCGGTTGCATGAAGTCGCTGGATGTGTCCCGGATAGATCTTGTCGAGACGATGCTATTACCAGGTACTTTAAGTGCGGTCAATATTTGACACTAATTGACCACGCACGCTTCACCAGAAGTATTGACCAACAACTGTTTTGTGTGCCTCGAGCCTGCAACTACTATGGTGAAAGAACAAGGCAATATTTGGTACCCAAAATTTTAACACTGTCCCACTAGGCGCCAGAAGCAATTTAATTTACAAAAACACTTTCAAAATTAAATATAAGAAATATCTAGTAAATTCATTAACGTAACCGTCATCTTGCTAATATCAAAAATTAAAACTTTATAATTTGCTTTGCTATTCACCATTGCGTAGGATATTATCAAATAGTAGTGATATTAGTATTCCCTGCCATAGGTGTGTATAAAGTAAGAGAGAAACTGCCAACAAACTGTATTATACAGTTTGGCGGAGTTATTGTACATAAGTACAATTTTTTTTTTTAATGAATATATATATTTTTTTATTATTTATGTATATAAGCAGGCTACAGCCAAGTTTTAAGGGGTTACCTCTGAAGCAGTTGACGAGAAAATCACGCTTGAAAGAATTATAAATGATCTGAAATTAATTGTTGACTAAACCCGTGATCACCTTAATCTACAAACTTTAAGTGTATAATCATAATAATTGTTTATTAGTTTTTATCTTATAATTAGTTTAAAGTATTGTTACAATATGTTTTTAATAAATAACAGGGGAGAAGTAAGTTTTCGGTATATTATAATTTGGTGTTAGAAGCCAGGTAGTAAGAGTACTTTTGCATTTGTGATAATTAAAGGGTTTAATAAAAATATTGTTTCTACAGGTCCTCAGCAACTGGACAAGCCGCAGGAACGACTGGTTGTGCGGGAGGAGCTGGTTCTGAGAAGGATAAGCAGGCTCAGCATTGGGAGAGGAGAGTTAGGACCCTCAAGTAAGTAAAAGTTCTTACACAAGACGTTTTAAATTTTATATATGCCCTAGACACCCGAGTTGATCCGACGGTGTATTAAAAGCCCGTTCATCACCTACTTTTTCCACCCACTGGGTGGTTTGTACGGGTGAAAACCAATTCCTTAGATTATATTATAAAACGTATATAATATAATCTAACGGAATTGGTTTTAACTCGCACAAACCGTGGAATGAAATGGGTGTTAACTAGATTTTTAACCCGGATGGTTATACTTGCCTGCTGACAGTGTCTGCCTATGACAGTGAAATGCAAGAATGAAAAAACCATGACGCCAAAGTTACTTCTATCTAGCTTACTATAAACATCCAAATAATGTTGTTTTCATCAAATTTTCAGGCGTCTTGTCCTCGGTTGGCAACAACTTCGTACGCCTCCCATGCCACCGGCTCCAGACCTTGAAGTTTGTGGAGCTCACGCTGTCACGGTGAAGCTGAAAGACCCTCGTGTGGCTCTGCCGCAAAACCCACCGACTGTCACTAAGTATAGAGGTGAGATCCTGATGAAATCGTCATCAGGTGATACAACGTTTGTATAGTAACATAATCTAGAGTGACGTAATGAGGCATCCATAAATTAGTCTCGAATTTCCTATGACAGAAAAAATAGCAAACGGTGGTGCTCAACCAAGTTCGTTGAAGTAATTCCTCTTATAAGGAGCCAATGGAATGAACTTGATTAAATATTATTGCAGACATACTCTTTTATTATTACTGTTTTAAAAGCTCTATTCCAATCAGATTTCAGTTGTCCATTGTTCGACATATTTTCTCCATTGGGCCCGGTCCCATGTCAATTTTGTGCAGTGGGCACTTGTTTCTGTGCACAATGTACAGGCACAGAATTGTGTTTCTGTACACAATTCTGTGCCTGTGTTTTTAAGGTACTTCATAATGTCATGTCATCTTGCAATACGCATTTGAATATCTTGCAGTCTCGCGCCACGCACGTTATTAATAGTGCAGCCAACAATGTATGTTCTTCAACCATTTATGTTTATTTCACTAATAACCTTCTTCGTGTTTCAGTGGAATGGTCATCTCGCGCTGATTTCTCCAATGTTTGCGGATCTCGAGAAGTGGCAGCTTCGGGTACCACAAGCGGGACTAAAGTGATGGCTGCTGGTCTAACGCGAGGCAGGCGATACTTCTTCCGAGCTGCATCTGGGAATATCAAGGGCTGGGGACCATTCACTGTCTCCGTACCGCGTAGCGTTGTTCCCAGCAGTAAGTATTTTAAGTATATTCTCTTCTTTTAAAGGTCTCATAAATTAAGATATCTCCGTGATTGGTAACCCTTGTTTAGTACACTTTGCACTTTCCATAGAACAATGACGTAACTGCAATTAAATTTCCGTTGAAATTTGATCACTATTGTCGTTTGAAAAGTATGGTTTATTGTTAATTAAACAGAGTAAAATTTTCAAATAACAGCAGAACACAATATCAAAGAAAATATAATGAAACTGTTCTTTGGCATATGCGACTTGTTTACATTAAAGACAGTAACTTGTTTCGGATTAGGACATTCTACTTCTGATTTTTGTTGTGTTGGGGAACATGGTCACACGATTATCGGATACTTTCAGCGGATTTCTCGTTTACAATTCTGACAAAATCCCTTTAATCATCTTAGGTTGGCGAGACGTCTCCTCCAGGGCTACTAGAGGTGAATCTGGGGGTGCTACAGCCGCACTGGAAGCGTTGGCCCTCGCCGCAACTGCAGCGCGGCAACGACCACCAGCGCAGCCTCCGAGGCTTCCAAGGAAGAAAACAGCAACCATACGACAGCTATTCACTGCTGCCAGCAAGTTCCAAAAGAATCTTAGGAGGTACGAAATCACTAAGTATATCACATCCTTTTCCTTCAAATGTTCCATTCTGGTCATTTATAAGTATAAGAGATAAGACGTCATTTCCTACTTTATACATTTTATATTTTATCTTCTCAGGGGCGTCTATTTGGCTTGCATCCTTTATCACGAAGACAAAGTACTCGTAACCAGCGAGGAGTTCCTTCCCGTCATCGAAGTCGACGAAACCTACCCCACCTGCATCTATACAGACTTCCATTGGCTGATGAAGGTTTGTATTTTGTCATCGAATAAACGTCCTAAAGGCAATAGTATTCAAGAATCATTAAATGACAAATGATCTTGTTTATTTTACTCAGGTGTCGTGTGCATGGGACGATGTGAAAGCGTTACGGTCAGACATGGAAAAGCACACTTCGTCCTCCATCCACTTCAGGCTTAAACTCCTTACCGCTGCTGCTCAGATGCAATCTGCGCTCTGCATACAGGATCTAGGTAAGTTTGGACTTTCATCATACGAAGAATCGATTCAAGAAATTACTCTGAGATTCTTGTGACATCACTGAAAGCTACAAAGGAACCTGTTTCCTCTATGTTTTACTTATAAGAAGAAATGAAAACTCTTATGAAAAAAGTAATTCGGCGGTTTGACAGTGGATCCCGACCTCGGCATCGAGCAATCTGCAACAATGTCGCTATCAGCCAGAACTACTCGACTACTTCAAAGCTACGATGGCTGAAACGACGAGGAGGAATTGGACATAAACCCACTTTCGTGTAGTCAGTGCTACAACTAAGAAGTCCCGATTCTCTTCAAAACAAAAACTCAACTTGCAAAATACACTATTTGCATTTCACTTCATTCCCCAGGTCAACTCTACCACAAGCCGCTACGAGACTCCCACGGCACCGTCGTCCTCTCATGCGTGAACAGCGTGAAGTCAGCCAAGTCGGTGTCTGCTCTGAACTCGCGCTGGGCTCCGGTGTCGAAGCTTCGACGTCGGGTGCTGAGTGAAGACAACACCATAGGAGAGCTGTTAATGGCGTCCGTGCATGAGCAGATTGCTTATCACCAGGTAAATGGACATATGCAGCTCATGGAAAATGTTTGAATATGTGAACTGAACTTTAAGGTTTGTTATTAGTTATTGTTCACGTTCTTTTTCCCCATATTTATTTTTCGCGACAAATCGGTAAAGACAACGGACCATCTACGAGTATCAGTGAAGCCAATTACTGTTCCTAAAGCCAGTTAAGTTTAAGAAAGGATATTATGGGTTCCCATTCAGCCGTCTGGGAACCGAAGTACTCCTGTCCATTATTTTAACAATATTGTTAATTTTTTTTTCACTCTTTCTGTAGGTGTCGCGAGTCCAGCTACCCCGCGGTCTGTACCTCGGCTACTTGAAGCTCCAGTCGTCAGTGGAAGTGGTCAGGATTGTAGCGCCTGCTCGCACCCCCAATGTGCCACCCCACACGCGAGTCAGAGAAAATCCACATGTGTCTGCGTAAGTTTGTATCTAACAAATTCTTAACAATATTACATTTCCACGCGTATTTTTTTATAAGAAACTGATTAAAACATATTTTAAACAAGTAAAATCGTTCACTTTGCGACAATTGATAATCCAAAAAGCCATGATTTTCACCGATCACATGACGCTGTACATACATATACTTTCATGCACATATCGAATAATGATACAGAAATATTCAAGTTATGATATTTGTCCTTACAGGGAGGAATGGGATTTCCTAAAAACCCAGTCAGGCAGAATATCAATTGATGAAGCCCAAGCACTCAACACTCTATCTATCAGCGGGGCTCCGGAAATACCTTCAGAATCTCAAGAAATGTTCCTAGATCAGATCGCGTCAGCCGCACGTCGACTGTTTAAAGAAATGGAAATACCTTTAGAAAGTGTCATCGCCCACCGAATCTACGACCTTGAGGTCATAGAGCTTAACAACGATGTCAGTTTCATCATGATCTGTCCTCCAGCAGAGCAAGCCTGCTCGGTGCCCGGCCAGAAAGAAATATTATTACAGAAGGGAGATTTGCTCAGCCTACCGATCCAAGCGTTCGAAATGATCCATCTCCTGACCTATCATACGAATATCCTGAACAAATACTCAAAGCTTAGCTGTGTGTTAGAATTAGATGTAGCTTTAGCTACCCATTCGCATAGAGAAGCATTCTCCTGCACCGAACTGCAAACGGCCAAAGAGCGATTGAACAAACTCGAAGATCTTCAGAACAATCTTAACGCGGTATGGAAAGCGGAACGTTGGCTGATGGATTTGATAGGGTTCGCGAGAGATAAGGACAAAGCTGTACCAAGTTCTGGGATATTACTCAAACATGTCCTCGATAAAACTCTTGCACCAACTTGCAAAGATATAGCTAATGTTGAAAACAACGAACTAGATGCAAATTTAAAAGTGGATTTCTTACAAATACCCCCTCGAGATGGCAAAATCACTAAGACTTCTCCCGGACGAGGATCTTGGCCCGGTCCTGCCGGTAACGGCAATCATACCAATCTTCACCCGGAATTCAGCAAATCGGAACAACAGTTGAGTATTGCTCCTCGTCAGACATCTATTTCTACCCTCAATTTGAGCAGCTCTCAATTTCTCAATACCGAATTAAATCAGTATCCAAGGAAAGGCAGCGCCGATTCTCAGTTCACTCAATCAAGTGCCAACTACATGAGCAGCAATTCCCAATTCGATACATCTGGATCTCACACTAGTATTAACAGCAATCGTTTGCCACCTTCTCGAAGCGAGGATACCCTGGTACTCCAAACTGAAATTGATGAACAGAAACCACGACCTCATAGTATTAACACAAGCGCATCGACAACATCAAGCCCGCTTTTAGCAGTCAAGGGGGGATATTATCCCGGCAGTATGATCAGTGTAAGAGGTGCTAAAGGTAATGTGTCGGAATCCGCCCAAAGTCTTTCCAGTGATTCAGAGAGCCAAAGCTGCCCGATCACATCAATTTCAGTACCTGCAAAACTCCGTCCTCAAGCGAAGCATCACAGAGCCCCTTGCAATGTCATCGCATCAAAGAGTATGACAAACGTGAAGAGTGCTGACGTGGATTTTATTGATACTGGTCAGGACTTGTTCGCGAAGCCGTCGTCAATTAAACGCCAAACGTTATTGGAGACACAGGAAGACGCGGAGTATAGTATTAAGGTTCCCAAGACTGATCAGAAAAATGATGGAGAGCATTGTGTGAAAAATCTGCTGGAGCAACGAATGCCTGACCAACCAGGGATATTACAGGTAAGCATAGCAATTAACATTTTAGTTTGTGCTATTAATTTTATAACGGAAACTAGCTGTTGCCCGCGACTTCCTCCACGTGGATAACTGAACATTACACATTATTAAATGTATGTATTACTAAATCCTAAAATAAATCTATTAATCTGGTTATGCTTTGAAAATATTTATATACGTAAATTAGCCTGCAGGCGGCGGTTCCGCCCGTTGGACTACTACGCCCGTTTTCGCAGCGCACGCGATGTAAGGAATTTTTTTGGTCATTATTTTACACCTACATTATTCGAGTTTTAGTAAGAATCCCAATTTTTTTTGAAAATATAATATAGCCGGGGATAATGTAGCTTCCCAACAGTGAAAGAATTTTTCAAATCGGTCCATTAGTTTCGGAGCCTATTCAATGCAACCAAACAAACAAACAATCAAATCTTTCCTCTTTATAATATTAGTGTAGACGACCTCTGAATAATATATCAATGTTTATAAAGATAGCCGGTAGACGCTGAATGAGGAGAGCGTGGACATTAACAAACTGATGATACCTAAGAATGTAATCCCTGCAACCTAAATATTTTCATCTTCCAGGTATTTGCAGCCTACGAGACTGGTTTAGCAGCCGGCACTTCTCTGAAACTGCACGTAACTCCCCGCACCTCAGCCCGCGAGGTCATCGACTTAGTTGTAAAACAGCTAAATATGGCCGCAGTATTAAAAGGCAAAGTTGGTCCAGTTTACGGTCCAGATAAATTACAGGATTTCTGCTTAGTAGCAGTTATTGGGGCCAGGGAGAGATGCTTGAGGGATGACTTCAGGCCATTGCAGTTGCAAAATCCGTGGAGGAAGGGAAGACTGTATGTTAGGCTCAAACATGATGTACTGGCAGCTTTGCAACATTCAGCTAAGCAACCAGCTTTTATTTGAACACTCAGAAGTTGAACAGGATTTTTTTAAAAGGATAGTTGTGATATCAGACATTATGCCCAATAACAGTATGGTAAATGGATGAATTGGTGTCAATCTGCAATTTGTAATATCCTCAATTTTTTAAACGCTATTTATTAAGGGCTATGAAATGAAATGACTAAGTATATAGTAAAGGCAAAGGCTAAACTATTTTATTTTTACCATAGATTTCATAGTGAATAGATGAAATTTTTAGATGATGCTATATATACATACGGAAATAGTTTTATTTTTGGTGCCAATTCTTATTTTGATGCTTTAAATAGAGAAATAAATTGTGAAGTTGTGAGTTTAATAATAGAGAATATTTAACAGAATTTATGGTGCTTTTCACTGTAAAATATGTGTCATACATAAATGTCTTTTAACAAGCCATTTATTAGTTAGGCTGAGTAGAAGAGATTGCTTATCCAAATAGCTTTTCCTGTCTAGATACATTTAAATTCTTGTCGTATTAGTAGGTACTCTGTGTAGTTATTCTATAACAAATCTATGCTATCATCAAAGAATAGAGACTACCTATCTTCCGGTTGCTATCATAGACATAGACCATAAGGACAGTAATTAAATAGACATGGACGAATAAGTTGATTGAACTGACTCTGGCGCTGGTATGCAATTTTTTTCTGAAATATCAATTATTTATCGAAACTGAATAAAACCGTGCAACGTTAACAAAAGTGCCTCTTTATTCAAAAAAATATAACATTCTTATATAAAAACCATATCTCTGAGGAAAACAGGGTTCTCATAGAAATCAATATTTTACGATACTGACCATCCAAATTCAGTCCACTATGAGAAATATAATATTATTTCATATTTTTCTGAACAAATATTTAGCGAAGGTTGCTCAGAGAGTAAATGAAGTTGTAAGTTTTATATAGTTAGGTGTATTTTTGTGTAAATAGAATGGAATTCTAGTAAATTTTAAATCTGTGTGTAATATTAAAAAGATATTCATGTATGTTGTGAATTGCTCGCTAAGCTAGCAATTTCCGATGTCAAATTGAAAATTAAAATATTCCTGTCAAAAATCTCTTTTACATAAATTCGTTCATTTTTGTTCATACTATTTTTTTCTGTTCATACTGATTTTTTTATATGAAATCTGTTTCCGATATTGTCAACAATAAGTACTTGCTTTTTATATTGTAGTATATATGTACACATACGTCTAGAAAACAGAATAGATTTTGACTTTATAAACAGTTAAGAGCGGCTGTAGTAATCCAGGATGAGATTAGGGTATGTAGTATTAATTGAAGTAGGTATTTTTTCATTGACTGTACCATACCAGATTTATAAACTTCACTTTTTTGCAATATTTAACATAATAACTACCTACTTACTCGTAGAATGATAGATCTCTAAGTATTCTATTTTATATTTAATTATGCTAATTTTCTTTTTAAATCCAGATGAATTATGTGAATGTTTTAGTATGTTTTATAAAATAATTACTTACTCAATACTCAAAGGAAATTATTGTCATTTTATTACATTAGAATGTACATTTTTAGCTATTTATTGTGTACAAATGTGTGAGAATATTATTTAGTATGGAACACTAAAAACATACAATATCAATCATTCGAGCCATACAATCTGAAAGGTTGAAACTGTATGAAGCCTAACTAAATGTCTTATGATTAATAAATAATTTATAGAGTTTTACTATAGATTACTGTAATAAATAATTATTATTACTTACCAACCGAATTCACACATTAGAACTTAGAAAGAATGAGGAGTATGAAGTGATGCACAAAAAAAATTATGTAACTTACTTTAATGTAATTTCAAATCTTATACGTGTTTTCATTTGTACCACATCCCAAATATTCCAACCAAAATTAGTTAACTTAATTTTCTAAGTACTTACCTTACTAAATAGTTTGATAGTGCCCCCTTTTAGACACACACACTGATTGACCACAGATTACCTAGTAGGTAGATATGCTTACATTGACCAAAACTCGATAATTTATCTGTCAGGCAGACCATGCAAACGAGTAAGTTAAATTACAACAAAAACACGCTAACAGTAAAGCCATTTAGTCTCACTTACTCTTGAAGAAGATCTTTAAAAGCTAGATTGGAGTTGTCCCCACAGTATAAGATGACCACAACAGAGAACACAATACGGAAAACTATAGACTACCATAAGTTGACTTCACATCGGTAGATAAAATTACACTTAAGCCGGTCAGAAACTGCGTTATCTCAACTGAATAAGATGGGTATAACAACGTGTACGGCTCATCTCGGATTAGCTTACCCGAAGCGACGACGTCGTTGGCTGCTAACGCGTAAGGCTCTTATTGAGACTGGTTTCTGCTGTCTTTTGCGAGTAGATATAGAGACCCCTCAACGTGTGCAATTTAAAATTACCTCCTATTCCTACTTGGCAAACAAAGCTATCCGAAGCAGTTTCAGAAGCAAAGCAAGTGATGTAGTAAAATAAAGTGATGGTAAGTAGAAAAGCATATATAAATACAGTAGCAAACTAACCGAATACCGCAGACGAGATTAGTACCTATAATGAAAGTTTAGATATAATACAAATACATACTTCAGTCCGTGACATTATAGCTAAATTCCGAAGGCGCTTTATCCTTAGGTGAAGTGTTTCCCATGACATGGTGTATTCATACGATTGATAAAAACAAACTGTTAAAAATACTGATTATTACTATATTTCTGTTAAAAATACTAAAAACCAATCCAAATTAATACGTTTGCTGTGGGAGGCGTTAGATTCTTACCTTCTAGCGGACAAAAATCGAGACTTTCACTCTTGTTCATTACTATTTAAAACAAGAATGCATACTAATTTCGCTTGACTTTAATTAAACTAAATACTCATTCCTAAGGGTTCTACTTAAATGGCAGTTCAATATAAATAAAATATCTGTCAAGTTTTCACAATCTAAAATGGGCCTATAAAACATTTTAAATTATATTGTGGACGCAACTTGAAACTGTTCACTGCCATCTATTTGTTGTGTAGGTACCACACTAGCTTTTTTAAACAGCTCATTTATTTACTGTCATGTCATCACTCATCCATCATCGTCATTGATGATGATTCGTCATTTATAATGGATAAGATGACTATAGAAATATATTAGATATTATGATGGCAGTAAAATAATGAGAAATCGGAAACGATCGAAAGCTTACAATAGATCGCCGCCAGCTTGCTGTAAAATGATTTGGATAGGTTGGTTTTTTTTGCATCGACATCGCATCGCTGTTTGTATTCGTTCTTCTGAGGTTATACCTATCGCATGGACAATGATGAGCCTTAGAAGTTAGAATATAATGCACGTTCGATGAGACTGGGATTGGTAAGATTCCATTGCCTGTTTCCGAACGAAAACCACGTCTTTCACTGTCAATGTCAAATTGATAAGAGGCGAGCGATACGAAATAGAAGTTATTATTTTATCGTGCGTGCATTAAAATAATCTTCCCAATTTGTTAAATTTAGTATTACGCTAGCCGCCGAATCAGTAACGTTTTACAAAATGAGTTTAGTATCTAACACCGGGTAAGTTTGGTGATAAGACCTGCGTTTTTTATTGCGATGGTTGGCGGCATACATTTTCATGATTTTCTCGTCTATTTAGGAAATTGGCTGGCCGCACGCTGTTCATTACAGGTGCATCCCGCGGTATAGGAAAGGCAATAGCATTAAAAGCAGCCAAAGATGGAGCGAACGTGGTAATAGCGTCTAAAACTGCGGAGCCTCACCCGAAACTCCCAGGGACTATTTACACTGCTGCTGAAGAAAGTAAGTATTAGTTACAGTCTCTGCTATTCTTTAGTTGCAGGAAAAGTCATTGTGTATTAGTTTTCTGTGAAAGTTATGATTATTTTAGCATAGAGAAAGTTTTGTTTTGACTTGGACTTTGATCTGTCAACTTAACAGAGATCTTTGACCCCTCTCTGTATAAATAGGCTTGTTTGTAAACTGCCCGTTTTTTTAAACACACTATGCATATTTCTTTATATTCCTAATGGGTTTACCCTTGACCTCAATCTCACCTGATGGTAAGTGATGATGAGGCCTAAGGTGGAGTGCGCTTACCCAGAAGATGCCTATTCACTCTTTCGTTAAAAATACCCAAATTCATAAGTAAAGCATGTACGATCTTTTAATGCTTTCCTAAAAATCTCTAAAGTTAATAAGATTCAAACACAACTGAAACTTGGTATAAGTAAACTTATGACCTATGAAAGATATCCTATACATTATCCCAGGATATAAAGCTATCACTATACCAAGTTTCCTGGAAATCCATTTAACAGATTTGGTGAGATTTAGCATAGAACAAACATCTATACTTTCATATTTATAATTTATTAGTGTGATACTATGACTGACTCTGAAGGCACACAAAGGAGATGTAAAAATGTTTTGTCCTTGGGCAAACTGAGACTTGGATGAATTGGTACCTAGACCATTAAAATTTGACATCAATGAAATTAATTTCATTCATATCCACATTATACTGTTTGACAGGTGTAGACCATTTTAGTTTTGTCAAATTTTAAGGTAGTGCCTTCAGAATAGGGCATTATATTGTTTTAAAATTACCATATAGTTCTTGTTCAGTGAGGCATGGCTCAGCTTATACAAAACCATAGCAATCTATCCACTATTATCACTGCACAAGGTGCTGGTTTATAGCTGGATGTATTATCTACTGTAAAGTACAACTTTTAAAGTCTTCTATTAAGACTTCATGCCTATTATGAACATGGCTACAAATTCTCAGTTTGTGTCTATGAATATTTTATTAATCTGTGTAACATTTCAGTTGAAGCCATTGGTGGGAAGGCTCTACCATGCATTGTGGATGTAAGAGACGAAAAGCAAGTACAGAAAGCAATCGATGAAGCTGTAAAGAAGGTATATTGTCGCAAAGATATGAAATAGCTTCCTTCCCCTTTCCTTAGGTTTGCATTGAATTTGGGGCTTTTCTTAAAAGCCTTCCTTCTTTAAATATATATTTTCCTTAATTTCAGTTCAATGGCATTGATATACTCATTAATAATGCGTCGGCGATCTCCCTCACTGGCACGGCGGACACAGACATGAAGAGATACGACCTAATGCACAATATCAACACTAGAGGCACGTTTTTGGCGTAAGTTTCTCTTTCTCTTCCAAATGCGCGCCACCACACCCGGTCTCCACTCCTGAACTCGTCTGCCTCAACTCACTAACCTTCAAGACAGGCTGAACAAGGTGTCATGTTAAACTATTAATTGAAGTCTTCTGGTTGTATTTATGTCATAAATTTATCAACACACTCGTGGCTTCGTACTGTCTAGTGGCAACAGACTAGTGATCAAATAAGTAATTTCAATTGTATTACAACTTAAAAAATATATTTAAAGTTAAACGCGGCAGACAGAAGTCAATTGTGGTAAGGGTTGAGTAACTCTACTTACTGTAATTCGTTGTCATTTATTGAAACAAATAATGTGATCGGAATTGCACAGCCAACAAACTTAAACCTTTAGTACAAGAGCCATTACTGGGGTAATCTGCTGTATATACTGCATTGTCTCTTTCAGATCGAAACTATGCCTACCACATCTGAAGAACAGTAACCATGCCCACATTCTTAACTTATCTCCTCCCCTCAACATGAATCCTTACTGGTAAGTCAATGTATGTTTTTAAGGTGACTCTTAAATAATGTAATAGTGTATGAAAGTCAATGCAGTGTAGAGATTAACATGAATTAAAACAGATAATAAGAACCAGCATATATAATTCATCTTGTGATCTTTTAAGTAAACTATGGAGCATATCATAAAGATAATGTGTAACTGTTTAGGAAAAGTTGCTGAAGCGCCAAGTTAGGATTTTACGGAAGATAATTTAAAACATATGTTTTTAAAATTCTCTATCGTAAAATCGTACCTTGGCGCTTCAGCAACCTTTCCCAAACAGCGACGTAATATATCGACGCATGTAAGACATCAAGTTCTACCTTAATAGTTTAAAAGGCATGGGTATCCAGTTAGTTTCAAGTATTCAAAAGAATCTAGCTATTCCAAACTCTGGAACTGATATAAGTTAACAAATATTGTTTATATATAATAAACAAGAATTTGTACAGTGTCTTAATGTTAGACTACACCAACTAATATTTTGATCAATTCTGTTTTTATCAAATTCGAGTCATCATCTAAGTACTAATTATTATGCTACCTGAATTTTAAGAAAAAATAAAGAAAAACTTTTGTTTTTTTTTTGTTTTGAGATTTGATGACTCGATTTTGATAAAAACAGTAATTGACCAAAATTGTTGGTAGCATAGTGTACTTTGGAGGTAACGAAGTTTATATAGCAGCAAAAAACAACTCAAAATAGCATTGGACTTTAAACTCTATAAGTAAATGATAATTTCTTTATCTCATTGCCCAAATCCTGTATGCTCCGATACAAGTTGAAAGTCCAATTCAGTCAAGCAAGAGGGACAGATAAGTGTACCTTTATTTATGGTACTTATCTTGTAAATAACAAGATAATGACTATAAAGAATTGGTACAAATTGATAGTACAGTTAACTATCAACGTTTATTGTCGCTGTGAACATTATTTATATACCTATATACTTTTACATAATGCGAACGGCTAAGGAATGGAACTCTGCCGGCTTCGGTAATTGCGGATAAGTACAACTTGGAGCTTTTTTAAAGGAAGATTGAATCTTCTGGGTAAGCACGCTCCACCTTAGGCCTCATCGTCACTTACCATCAGGTGTGATTGAGGTCAAGCGTAAACCCTACAAATTGTACAAAGTTGTCTGGCCCCCGTGGAAATCGAACCCACGACCTTCGGCGCTCCACTCCAATGACCAAGCCTATGAATGACTAGGCCAACGAAGCGGTCAAAATAAATAGATCTTTTCGCAGTTAAAAATATCCTCAAAATTAATTATTTGGATAGCTAAAAAAAAAAGAATGTTAAACTCAAAAATCTTTAGCAAAAGTTATAATTATAAGTTAAATCTATTGGAATTACTTTGGAAAATCCAACCAGTCTGCAACTTTGAAAAGTAATAGCGATTCAGAGAAGATATCGTTTGTGGGGAAAAAAGTGGTAAAGAAACCCACAGCTAAAAAAGAGCGCTCAAGGCTCTGGTTTAGTTACTGATCATCAAGTTGTATTTTCTCGTATGCCTCAGGTTCTCGCTGCACGTGGCGTACACGATGGCCAAGTACGGCATGTCGATGTGTGTTTTGGGCATGAGCGAGGAATTCAAGCCCTTCAATATCGGGGTCAACGCACTCTGGCCCAAGACAGGTACTAAAAGACTTATTACTGGGAATTGTGTACAATGTTTTATATATATCTAAATAGTATATAAAAATAATTTAACATTACAAATTATTAAAAAATGTGAAGATTAGACGCCAACGTAGACCCCGTCGAGTCTCTCGTGGACCTCTGGGGGTCCACCTGGACCACTTTGACAACTACTGGTTTAGACTATATATGGTTATATTCTTGTAAGCATCAGCAACTAGTCCGGTATCGAACCAGAGTATAAATATGTCCTCATGTTATTTGATGCTCGATCATTTTTCTCATGTCGTCTAAGATTACTTCCCATTGTTCCCTATAGATCGTTTCAAAATCGACTTCAGAGCTATATGTTTTTTATCGGCGGCGTGGCGAGAGTAGAAATAAACAACTAGATGACTAATGTCACTAGTTTTGAATTTAATAGTACAACAATACACATCTAAAATAATTAAGAGTCTACGCCTTATACTTTCTTTAAAAAAATTTATTTGAATGTAAAATTTGGGTATTTTTTATAAAAAAAAAAGTTGATAAAATCTTTCCACAGGGCATGAGAGGTGTTAAGGGGCCTGAAGGATAGCAGATAGATAGATTCCTCTTTCATAATGCGAACTGCTAAGGAATGGAACTCCCTACCAGCTTGGGTATTTCCGGACAAGTACAATTTGGATCTTTTTAAAGGAAGAGTGAATAGGCATCTTCTGGGTAAGCGCGCTCCACGTTAGGCCTTATCAACACTTACCATCAGATGAGATTGAGCCCAAGCGCAAACCCATCGGCGATTTCACGATGCACCAAACACCCGCTGTATTAATTCGTAATCTTTTATATTCACAGCAATCGCGACGGCCGCTATTGAGATGTTGACTGGCGACACGTCGTTCAGCCGCAAGACTGAAATCGTTTCTGACGCCGCCTACTTGATGCTGTGCAAGTATGTCATTTCATGCATTCATTTAGAATCGCCTATAATAGCTTAGTTTGCAACACTAGTAAAAACCGTGGTAATCAGTTTGTGTGTTACATATCATTACGGCAACGAGTTACATATACATATTTTGAGTTCCGGATTAACAAGTAAACGAATTACATATACATACTTTAAGTTCCGGATTAATTAAACGTTTATTTTAATAAAGAAAACTTTGTCCCAGATAACTTGTACAAATTAGCACTATTAAAAACCGTGGTAATTAGTTTGTGTTACATATCATTACGGCAACGAGTTACATGTACATATTTTGAGTTCCGGATTAACGAGTAAACGAGTTACATATACATACTTTAAGTTCCGGATTAATTAAACGTTTATTTTAATATAGAAAACTTGGTCCCAGATAACTTGTACAAATTGATTTCGGTCGGCGTTGTGTTTTGTTTGTGAATTGTCCTGTACGTCTAATTCTCGTAGCACGGGAGTAAATCCTATTTATTTTATTTATTAGCACAAACAACCGAAAGCAAAAGCAGAGTGTAAAGTTCAAGTTCTTTAGAGATTTACAATTCATATTGTATTTGAATGTATATAGTTTAGATAAATGCATAACAATGAAATAAAAGTTATTACCAGCCGTCGTGTGGTTCCCGGCTTAGAATAGGGCCATCCCCAATCTTCCCATCGGTGTCGTCAAGGCGACTAAGGTATTGCACTAGGGACGGGAAGCAGCTTTCTCCTGTGGATATTAAGATCATTACTCGGTCACCAATCCGCCTGCCAAGCATGGTGATTATGGCATATCCACAGGAAGTTAATGTTCAGCAGTGTATTTTGGCTATTGATGGAAAACTACCTACACCCCATAAATATTCCAAAAATTATAACATTTCTAAAACAAATTGATTGATCAGTCATGGCTAGGTAGGAAAGCTGATCTTTGTAACACTGTCCTCTCATCTGTTTACAGAGACCCCAAAGGTTACACTGGCAACTTCGCGATAGACGAAGACATTGTAAAGGAAGCCGGCGTGACCGACCTCACACCATACGCTTGCGACCCCAGTGAGTATACTGTTCTATTTTTTTTTTTGCGCATAGGATATTAGAGAATCGAGTGTTGTTACCTTACCGTGTGGTTTCCGGTAGAGTAGAATATTACCACTCGCAACTCTTCCCGTGGATGTCGTACAAGGCGACTAAGGGAATTAAAAAAAATCAAAATTGTTTATTGTTTCAACCTATAAAACATCATGTATATATGCCAAGGTCCTCCTTTTAAGTAAAAATGTACCTGTACATTATAAACTATCAATCAGGCCTCCCCAGCCCGTCTGGCCAGCGCGGGGAGTGTAGGCCAAATCCTCCGTCTGTCTCCGGCAGATGAGAGAGGGTTGTGCTCCTGCAGTGGAGACAAAAATAACCTGATGATGATGTTACCTTCGCATTCTCGTATTTTGTTTTTTTTTTATTTTCCTTTTATTATTGTAAGGCTGTGACCTAACAACGCCAGATGTTATTAGATGCCATATTATAATATAAAGTATAACATAAAGTATTATAATATGTTAAAATATAAAGTTTCCTACTAATACTATAAATGCGAAAGTTTGGATATTTGGATATTTGTTACTCAATCACGCTTCAACCACTGGACGGATCGTGGTGAAACTTGGCACACATATAGTTTATGTCCTGGAATGGGACATAGGATAATTTTTATCCCGAAAAAACGTCCCATTCCTACGGGAAATACATAATAATATGTGATGTTATGTTGTCCACGTGGACGATATCGCGGGCAACAGCTAGTAGTCTATAAAACGTTTTCATAGTCTCCTATAGTGATTTTTAGACATGAGAAAGCGAAGGTATTATGACAATTTACACACCAAATTCAATTTTTTTTTTCGATTAGTCTATGTTTATTAGTAAAGTTAAGTGTAAGACTAGCCAAACGTACAACACACCATGCACCATTCTACTACAAGTTAATAGAGCCTGTTCTTTTGAAAGTCAGTCTAAAACTGCTTGGAAATCACGAACTAGAAAACTTCCGAACTTCTTTGTGAACTGGCAGGGAGTATCTATTGGCCATATTATACCGCCGTTTCGATCGCCAAAACCGCGCCTGTTAACTGCTGAACATAACCGCTCTCCATTGGGGGATATGCCATAATCACGTGATCAAGACTGGGGATCGCAGTAATTATCTATCTTGCCCATCCTGGTGCAATCCCTTATACACCTTAACGACACCCACGAGAAGATTGGGGGTGGCCCTATTCTAAGCCGGAAACCACACGACTATGCCATCTATCTAAAATACTGAGATATTCTGCTATTAGGAAGGTCGGTATATCATGATGAATTTTGACAGAGAACGTGGATAAACTTATGTGGGACGGGTTCCTCGATGATCCTGCGGCCATAGGCCATCACCGTGCGTCTGTGAACGCGATGGCGATGAGGCGGAAGTACCATACTTCCGCTGTTAACTACAAGGAGGAGCAGGTTGGTTCTAGACGAACCGTGGTAGATATAGTTGGATTTCTATTACGCATAACCTATCTGTGACTTGACTAGTGTTGGTAAATTCCCGAGAACATTCGCCTGGCCGAGAACTAATGAGAACCTAAAAAATTAAGCCACTTTTCCTTACCAATGCACTGAATAGGTGTTTATGTATATAATTTGACGACATCCGTGGCGGAACGGGGTAGCTCTCGGACTGCCACGCCGGAGGTTGCGGGTGAGAATCCCGCTAGGGGCAAATGTTCGTATGATGAATATGAATGTTTGTACCCAAGTCTTCGATGTTTATATATTTATTTAAGTATGTGAATCCGTTATCTAGTAACCATAGCACAGGTTTCTTCCTAATTTGGGACTGGATAATTAGTATGAATGTCTGAAATAAATAATATTTGAAATCGTAATATCACCAGTTTGCATATAACGATTATATAAATAAACACCTATTTAGTTGCATTGGTAATCGTAGGAAAAGTGATTTCACTTTTTAACTTCTCATAAATACTCGGCCAGGAGAATGTTCTCGGGAATTTACCAACACTAGACTTGACATTAACTGGGTCGCCAACTCAGTAAACGTCAGTTTGACAGGTAGGGTATACGGAATAGGAAAGTCTACTTTAAGGGCTATATTTGTTTATACCTGGCCTTTGAGAGAGGTAAAAGCAAGTACAGTTCTGTAACTACATGCTTTGTATTTTGACGGAATCAATGGTCATAGAGGTAAAAAAATTAGGCAATTTATGGTAGTTCTAGATTGTTTCTGTTTAATATTTTTTGTAATCAAATTGGCATCTGACATTAGAAAACTGTGTTTGTTCACAGATAACACAGAAAGTCTGATGCCCGACTTCTTTTTGGACGTGCCCCAAGCCGCAAAAATAGCTGCGGAAGCCAAAAAGGTGTGAACTTTGAATTAATCCAAATCTATTGAAGGCAAAAAAGCTAATTTGCTTTTTGTTATATTTCATCTATGACCATTAATTCCGTATTGCATTTTTTATTTGTCAACAACAGGGATCGGAATTAGGTAGTGTCATTTCGATACCTCCAATGTACACTACGCCAACTAAAATTATCAAATTTGTTTATTATCGAAATCGAATAATCAATCTCAAAACTAAAAAATAAAAAAAAAATATTTTCTTAAAATTCAGAGAGCATAATAATGAGTATATGACTCAATTTTGATAAAAACACAATTGACCCAAATTTTAGTTTGCGTAATGTACCTTGGAGGTATCGATTTATGTACTTGCGACGAAACGTTTATGTCAATATGGATATTCCGGGATTTTTCCGAGATATATAGGTATAGTAACGTCCTCAAAAAGGCTGGGATCTGCAGTGAGATGAATAAAAGGAGGTGAATGAAAAGATTGATGAATTTGTGAGGCTAGTGAGGTGTGTCAGGAAAATAGTTTTTACGCTTCACGCTGGTTGAGGTGGGGAAAAGGGGGCAAAATAGTTATTTTTTCAACAAGTGATCAAAGTTATTTTTTGCTGCGAGTGCTGACTCTAAATCACGAACTAGCGAAGTAGTCTAGAATTGAATCACGTGCGTAGCGATTGATTCTAATTATAGACTACTGAGCGGATTGTGTGCGTAGTGATTTAAATGCACGAGATTGCTCTCGTGTGAAACATTCAACTTTTCACCTCTACCAGCGAGAAAAGAAAAAAGTTTATTTTTTATTTCAATGTTGCGTTCTGCAACTGCACTGCTTGACATTTTTATAAAACTAAGTAAACATGATATTTTAATTAAGCGATATTAATATTTGCTAGTAAATACCAGATAATTTATAAATATTCCGTCTTTGAAAAGGCAATAGTACTGTTTATAAACTTAAATTTCAATAAATAAAATACACATTTTTACTTTGGCTCTTCAATCCATTCAATTTTAGGTTTCCGATCCCTGGTCATCAATCATCATTAAGTACATTCTAAAGAAAGTCACTAATATTTTTTCCAGTTTTTTTTTTTAAATCAAATTATAAAGGACGTGGTATTGCAGGTGGAGTCTGAAGGCAAAATACCAACCTTATTCACATCGATCAGCAAAACTATAACTCCAGAGTTGGTAAAGAAAACACAGGCTGTCTACCAGTTTAACGTTAAAGGTAAGTTTGCATGTAGGGTATTAGCTAATTAGCTATTTTTATCTCTATTGCTGTAGTATAGGAAGAAGCGAAAATTACCCTTTCATTCGTAGCCAGTACGTTCTGAGCCTCATCGTCATTATATCAGGCCGTAGACGTCTGCTGGACTACTACACATATAACCACCATCAGACCAGATCCTTCCGCCCCACGCTTCCATCCGCTTCCGGCCACCTTCCTCATGTCATCGGTCCATCTGACAGCGGGGCGTCCCACCATTATTTTTGTATTATCTCTAAAAACTGTGTACTAATTAACTGATCTTACCATCTTTACTGTCCCGAGTCGCGCAGATATGGAATATACTGACGTACATTCGAGATAGTATTTCGATGACATCTTTTAAAACTCAACTAAAAGAGCACTATCTATCTCATTCAGTATAACATGAGTTACTTATGTTATTAATTGATATATTTATTTTATACTTACCTATATAGTTTAGGTGTTTTCGTTACTATGTTATTTATTATGTACTAATTTAGCCTCCCCTCGCTCTTACTGCCGTAAGATTGGCTGGAAAAGAACTCTATTAGATATAGACTCGTCTTTGTGCACAAAATATCATAATTGTATTTAGTTTTTTTTTTATATGCATTAAAGTATATTAATTGCCCAGGTAAAGAGGAAGGTGTATGGCATTTAGACCTGAAGAACGGCGAGGGCGCGTGCGGCCAGGGCGAGCCCAAGAACCCACCGGATGCGACCCTCACAATGGACAGCAACAACTTCGCTGACATGTTCGCTGGTAACTATACATAATTCATATATAGCTAGACCAAAGTAGAACCGAAATTGTGTTCCTGGTTGTTCTGTACTATATGAAATGGAACGTTTATTATGCACTAGCCCGCGACTTCGTCCGCGTGGACAACTTAACATCACAAATTATTATGTATTTCCCGTAGGAATGAGATGTTTTTTCGGGATAAAAACTATCCTATGTCCTATTCCAGGACCTAAACTATATGTGTGCCAAGTTTCATCCCGATCCGTCCAGTGGTTGAAGCGTGATTGAGTAACAAACATCTAAATATTCAAACATCCAAACTTTCACATTTGACGACCTCCGTGGCGGAACGGGTAGCTCTCGGACTGCCACGCCGGAGGTTGCGGGTTCGAATCCTGCTAGGGGCGAATGTTCGTATGATGAATATGAATGTTTGTACCCAAGTCTTGGATGTTTATATATTTATTTAGGTATGTATATCCGTTATCTAGTAACCATAGCATAGGCAGAGCCTGTGCTATGGTCCCAAATTGGGACTGGATAATTGGTATGAATGTCTAAGATGTTTATTTATTTATTTTATTATTTATAAGATTAGTATGCTCACGTTTTTTAAACAGTTATAATGAAACAGTGATAGTTTATATCCTGTATTATATTTTATCATAGAAAAATAATTTAACATAGTTCCAATTTAGTTGTTAGGTGAAACTTTAATAAATATTTAACATTTATTAAGTCTGTTAAAAATATTTGTTTATAGGTAAACTGAAGCCGGCTAACGCCTTCATGATGGGAAAATTGAAGATCAGCGGAGACCTACAGAAGGCGATGAAATTAGAGAAGATGATGAAGTCACTCAAAAACAAAGTTTAACTTTAGGTTAAGTAGATTTAATATTGTATGTAAGGTATTTGTTATATCCAGTGCAATAGGTTTTAGAGAAATCGTTGTGTTATTTTGATATTTTTTTTATAAAGTTAAGTACATTTAAGTCACTTCTAACATTGTCGTACGCATTTCTTTCATCCATCACCATCTTCATCCTAAATACGTCCACTGCTGAACATAGGCCTCCCCAATTTAATGCCACTTTTGGTGGGCTTTTAGGGGATTTGCCATAATCACCACGTTTGGCGGGCGGATTGGTGATCGCAGTTATGATCTTAATATACACAGGAGTATGCTGCTACCCGTCTCTGGTGCAATCTTTTAGTCGTCTTGATATTCTTTTAGCATCGCCTAATAATTTCACAACTGTATCGATACTGCGTCTCATAGTTTACGATTAAACGGCAATAGTTTTGCATTGACCGCCTCCCCAGACGTCGTGAGTTCGATTCCCATTAGAAACAATTTATTTGTAAACAAATATTGATCAGGGTGTTTTATTTGTAAATTGTAATTCCTATAGGAAAGGAAAAAACCTAGTATGAGATACAAGTGTAATAAACATTTATACAAGTCTTTTGCCCCTGATGAGAATCGAACCCAACAATATTATTGATATTTTTTTCCATTGAGTGTTCAGTGACTAAAATAAACAAATTGAACTGAAGTTTTATTAGAATAAGTATATAAACCTACATTATTGTATATTGTAAAAACACATTATTATAGATATTATGTGTTAAAAAATAAGTACTTGGTTATTTAGAAACTTAATAGCTGTGCCCGCTTCTTCGTACGCTATCCTCCGTATAATCTGTTTTTTTTTTTAATAAATACTTTTATTTACTGTGTAAATATTTAAATGTTACATATACATATGCATACAGGTGTCTAATCCCAAACTATTTTCTTCCGTGCTGTGGAAATTAAACAATTGGATAATTCACAAATATAACTCCCATATTGTTACTCGTTATTATGTAACCTTACGAAACCTGAGCCAGAGAATATATCTATGAATTAAAAAAATCGGATACGTGGTTCTCGATTTATTGGCATAGTAGCTCACTAACAACGACCAGACAGACAGGGAGACGTTGCGTTTTATAATATAAAAGGATATGTATTATTTGCTTATCGTCAACGTCAAAATCATTTATTACATATGAGTACACTTGGTACATTTATACACGTAGTTTTTTTATCGACTACCGCTTCTTACCGCTCGGCCACGACTTTTGGCTTAGCGGGACGCGGCGCGGCGAGCGGCGCGGTTTCGGCAGGCGGAGGGTTGGCCGCTGATTGCGGCGCTTCGTGGCGTGCTGCTAACATATTTGTACATTTGTTCTCGCCGCTCGCCGCCCCGCTCCTAGCTGCCGCTGGCAGCGGCAAGGTCGTGGCCGAGCGGTTAGGCGTTGAGAAGAAAAAGAAACGGCGCAACAAACTTCACTTCGTATGTATTGAAAAAGTTTTTATGCCTTATCAAATACCTATATGAGATGTCCATATATTTTTGTATAAAAAAATCACCTAAATACTTTTATATTAATAAAACAAATATAAAAGTATTAACAAATTAAATAGGTATTGACAATAATGTAATTATGTATGTATTTGTTATGCCGTGTGGTTTCCGGTAGAGTAGAATAGGACTACTCCAACTCTTCCCATGGATGTCGTACAAGGCGACTAAGGGAATACATTATAAAACATCAATCAGGCCTCCCCAACCCGTCTGGTCAGCGCGGGGAGTGTAGGCCAAATCCTCCGTCTGTCTCCGGCAGATGAGAGAGGGTTGTGCTCCTGCAGTGGAGACAAAAATAACCTGATGATGTATGTATTTGTAAATTAAATGCTGTTTTATAATTTTGAGGTTTTTTTTCTTGACTATGCTTGAAAATTTTATGGTGAAATATTCCAAGGTTAGCACCAGTAACTAATGTCTTATCTGTGATAAAGATTCCATAGGTATTTTAGCCTAAGCAAATTGAACAAGTCAGCCCAAAGAATTCCGGAAGTCGTGGAAATTGGTATTTTATTACGGTACATTTTGTTACCTAAAAACCCGGGCAGCGCAGCACCATCGTTGTCGAGACTTAGGACAGTACACAGAAATCTATCAAGATTGATCTGTCTAGCAGCAAACCCGTTATTATTAAAAAAAATTAGGATCATGATTATTATTTATACATGTAGATATTTTCTTCTCTACTAGCCTGTGCCCGGGGTTTCGCTCGCGTGGACTACTCATTCTCAATCCGACCCCGACGCCCACTATAACTCCAAGTGTAGTCCAACCTCATCGCAATCTGAATTTACCGAACATTATAATATAATTATATACTTCGTTGTTGTATTGCATACCTACTAATGAATTTGAAAACTAAAATTCCCATAACAATAGTACTATTTAGTATTCTGTGCCATAACTCCTGATGAAGTAAGCCGATTGCGATGAAATAAAGACTTAATACTATGCGAGTTAAGACCTATGTTTCTGTGAAAAGTCCATCAAAATCGGTTCAGTAGTTTTTACGTGATGCGTGCACAAACTAACAGACAAACCGGCAAACCCAACTTTCAAAAAATGATCGAAATGTGTTCTATTACTATTATCACGTGACAAGATAAGACAATAAACTTTGTGAAAGATGCTGTGGCGCGTTTATTTGAAGAGCCTGATCTTCTATCCTGTTACAACAATTTGACCCAGTTATGCAGTTTTATCATATCATCACACATGGTCATTTTCGGGTATTAAGTTTTAAAGTCTGACCTGTCATAATAGAATTTTACGCTCAAGTATACTAAATATATTATACAACTAATATTATACCAGGTACTCGCTATTTTTGGGATTCAAAGAGCAGTTTGCTAATACTTTTACATCTTGTGGGTTGGATCAATTCTGCATAACTGTGTCCAATCTAATAAATAAAAACGTAAACATCGCATGTCTGTACATTGAAGATATTTGCAAAAATAAATTGGGGGTCTAAAGATAAGTAATACAACACATTTCGGTCATTTTTGAAATTTTTTCTGTATTGGGAGATTGAGAGTCTGTGAGTGGAAGTGGGAACGGGAGCGGATTCTGTAGTCCACGCGAGCAGAGCCGCATAGCTAGTTAGGTATACAATAAAAACAATTTAAGTTCCTAACACTACTCGTGGAGTAAAGCTGATAAAACAAGTTGTTATTGTGAATAGTCACATGTCAATAGTTTGTTTGTTTGCATCAGTTTCTTACTTATTGGGCATAAAGTCGCTATACTCAGTCGCGACTTATGACGCGTGTTTTGTTACAACAGCGTACAAATAATATTTAGTATTCTTTGTTTTGTAAGTAGTAAACTAAATATACGTATTATAATTTATAATTTAAGAACTTCTCGTACATCACATATCATCAGTGTCGTCAAAGCTACTAACAGTCAGCAGCGTTCTCCTGTGTATATTAAGATCAACTGCATTACTGCGATCACCAATCCGCCTGCCAAGCGTGGAGATTATGGCAAATCCCCCAATGGACAGCCCACCAAAAGTCGTATTCTATTGGAGAATCTTATTCAGCAGTGGACGTATTTCGGCTGATGATGATTAAAAGAACATGACTTGATTTACAAATAACACTCAAACCGGAACCAATACTTGTATGTTCTGTCTTTAGTGGGAATCGAACTCACGATCCCTAGTGCTCGAGTTCAATTTCTTGGCCGCTAAGCCATATGCCCTAGGTCTATTTTCGACCTCAAAATCATGAGGGAACCACACACTGCTCCCACTAGATTTACAAAAAATCGTGGTGGCCCAATGACCAGAGAGAATGCGATTTATAATGAAAAATACTTAAGTATATTAAATATATACTTAACAATAGCGGCCTAATAATGCCCTACTTTCGTAATAAGCAATTTCAAATTACATCAGATAGACGATAACCTTGTTATCAAAATTGAAATCTCCCGCCTTCGCCTTTGACCTTGGTTTTGTTAGGTTATGTTAAGTCAGTCAGTTATTCGTCAGCTGTTGAATTGACATCTCATATTTCTCGCAATAAATACGAATTTAGAAAAGATGTTTTCAATGGACGCTCCTATGGATTTGCAAAATTCGGAATATTGCAACTATCGGTCGCCGCTCAGCACAAGATATGCGTCAAAAGAAATGCAGTACAATTTCAGTGACCAGAAGAAGTTTTCTACCTGGAGAAAGCTGTGGATCTACTTGGCCAAAGCTGAAATGGTTAGTGACATTCATCTGATGCTATTATCTATTCTATTAGTAATTAAAATAATCACAAAGTGTTTGTATTGTTTTTAGATATATTTTTTTAGGTTATATTTAAGTATATTGTAAATAGACTGTTTGTCTATGACATTGACTCGACATTGACAGGTGACAGCTTTTGTAGTGTTGCAGTTTGCTATGTGTAGTCGACTATCGATAGTTTTTCGATAGTATATTAACCAAACAAAGGTTATGTGCGCGCCCCAAGCGCCAAAATTAGGAAGCTGACAATGTAGAGATGATGCATGAAAATTTTCCATGTTTCGAGCTTCTTGGGCTAACCTAACTTTTATAGTTTTCTGCTACGAACTGTCAAATTATTACCGAAAAAGGTTCGGTTTTCGGTCGCTTGACGCCGAGGTAAATCTTTATGTCGTATATAGCGGCAACGTTATCGATAGTATCGATACTTATTTAGGTTGTTAATAGTTTATTTTGAGCAACAATACGTCCATAACGTTGCCGCTATTGACATCCGATGCAATCGATAGTATTGCATTTCGTCAAAAGTATTACCAAAGGACAATACTCAAAATTTTATGGAAGTGAACTTGAACTTTGAACCTTGCGTCTGGATCAAATTGTCGGCAAAATACTAAGGATTGTTATACAAAATAAAATCGTACAACAATTTGATAGGAAAATTGAATAATCGTATTTAGAATGAAATTTTCGTTGGCGCACAGTTTTTTACAGCACCGTAAGTATATGGCCACGATTAACCGCTCCAGATCTTGACGTCATGATGTGGTTATTAGTCGACGGTAATTGCGTTCGACACTACACTAGACTCGTTAAAATAGATTTTTTCACCCAAATACACAATGTATACAAACGGAGATATAACAGGATGTTGACGTAATATCTGATTTGACGTGACAGTACGAAACCATAGTGCATATCAATAGTGAGGTTCTACTACGTATCGATTTATAGCAAATAGATTTATAGATATTTTCTTTAATAAAAAATTACGAACGTTTGTATCACTTTAAATCAATATAAATAACGTGTTTCCAGTCAGTAAATGAACAACGTGATAGGTGGATTATCATGCAGTAACTGAAAGGCAGTATCAAATATTTTTGGAAAATATCTATTATAAATATATATTGATTTTCATTCTGCTATCTCAACTCTAGTTGACAAGTTGCCGGTCGGCCGGCGGAAATCAATAAGTGTTATTATTATGTTATTTTTAAACGACCTATTCTATTGGCTTAAAAGAAAATTGAAAGGATTCATAATTCTGGCCAATATTTTTGGTACCTGAATGGTTAAGACGCATCTTAGGCCCAGTTTTGGGCTTTCTCCTTTCGCGTTATTGATAATACAATCAATATTGTAACTCATTTTTAAGGTCAACTATATTAAGTTCGGCAACACTTTTTATCTGGTTCGGGCAGGCCCCCGTCACTGATACTTACGTCCCTATCGCGATAAATACCTACTCTTACACGCCCGGTTCGACGGTATACTTGCCCCGCCCACCAGTAGGGTTGTCACTTGCGTAAAAAATAACTCATGGTAAGCACACATTGTTATGGTCATTGGTCATGGGAACATCAACATTATAGTATGCTCTAGAAATATAATTTAAGTGTGCTATGGAGTATCTAAAGTTCGAGAAAATTCTGGAAGCGTCTTGAATGTTCTAAAACTTTTTATGTAGATCGTATTGAAGGGTCTAGACTAGAACGTTCTGGAAGGTGATGGAAGGTTCTAAAAGGGTTGGACTATGAAATGTTTTATAGTATGGTTGCATGACCATAAAAATATTCTCAAAAACTTTTAGTAACGCTTCAACATTATAATATAAACTTTTATTTTAATGAGTCAACCCTAGCGCTGTCGGCATTTATCAAAGCGTAGCGGCCGCTCACAAATAGCGCGCTGTACGGAGTAGTAAACAACCGGTAAGTTGAGCGCTTAAGACACATTTTCGCTCCACCTACATATCTAGCTGTACGGAATAGTAACAAACGCTACGTCGAACGCCTTAGACACATTTTTGCGTGTATAGTCGGTACTATCAAAGGCCCCCGGCCGTCAAGCGCTGTACGGAGTAATAACAACGCTAAGTCGAGCGCCTTACAAACATTTCTGCATGTATTTCTGACAGTGGGAGGGACTAAATAATGAAAATTTTAGGTATTTTCGTTTTACCAGGAAGTGGTATATCTGTTACTATGTAACTATTATCTCATCTGTGGTTCGGGTCAATATTGTATAAAACATTTCTATGGCGCCAATTTCAAATGTGTTTCGTATCTAATATATTGTGTCGTGAAAGAAAGCTCTAAGCTCAGGTTAGCCTTTTATCAGCTGTTAAAAGTAAGTAGGCACTAAGATTAAAATAAATCGGATAAAGTAACCTACCAACTTTTTTCAGTTGCTTTGAATGATAGAGTTTATTATTATTAACAAATTATAGCGAATTAATATATTTATTTATTAAAACAATTACATTGGATACACAACTTACGAAGTATTTACAATAATATTAAGCCTTATAATAATAACTTGATTAGGTAGCTGTATTTAAAACGTTGGATGATTGTGGTACATAATATGGTTGCGAAAACGGCCAAAGGCTACGTATATACCTAGGTTGTGGATGCCCATGGGTACTTTTTTTTATTGTATGCAGATATATAAGGTAACATTAGCGCCGGATTATATATGTGTATACATGGTTATTCACTTCTCAATAATTATTTAATTAAATTTAACATTCACGACTCACGCTATAGCATTAATACCTTACAACTACAAAATAATAAATTATAATAAACTTATTTTACAATGATGATGAAACATATTCTGTCCCATGTATTTTTGATGCCGATAAGCCTTTCAAATCTTCACGTAAAATTAACACTTATACAATAATTAGGATGAGAGATAAGGAATTGCGAAAATGATTAAGTAATCAGATCATGTAGTTGTTACAAGAAAATAAGAAAGTAAGTAAGAAAAGTAAAGTAATTAACTTAACTACCACTGGACGGATACTGATTACTGCTTTGGTTCTCCCTTTTACATAAATAAAAATAAATATAAACTAAATTAGAACTAATATTTAGTTAGGGCATCATTTGACCCTTCTTGTTATTCTCGAAGCAACTGGATTCCTGCGCATTGGAAACATTTAAAAAAAAGTGGAGTTACATAATATTATAGAGTTTTGGGGGCCAATAACCTTATACTGTTTCTCGTAACATTCTAGTCGAATCCAGAATGTTACGAGATGTAAAAATCTCGTACATTCTAGAATGTAATGTTTAAAAGTCTGAACAAACGAGAATGTAATGTTAAAAAAATCACATTAGTTAAACACAGTAGTACTACAAACTTTGTGTACTTTTTAACTTATTTGCGTTTCTGGGCTACAGAACAATACAAATTGGTGTTATTATTCTCAACAAAAGAAATGACGGGCGGTGGTCCTATTTCGTTTTAATGATAAGTATTTAAAAGAGTTTGCAGGATGTACCCATAATTTAAAAACAACTTTTGGAAGTGCACAAAATTAGAATTTTTGACAACATAGGGTTTTATGGTACATACTGCATATTAACGACACTTAAGGCTAAATTACAATTTGGTTTTAGCGGAATGTTTCAGTAATAATTACAAATCATTATTTAATACAATTAAAACTAATGCTCAGAAACTTAAAAAGTACAAATAATGTACCTATTTATTTAAAGTACAAACAAGTGATCAAATAAAAAATGTAAGCTAGTAATAATCTTATCTAGCGTTCGCTATCCTACTCTTACCAACCTACTTTTCAATACATATCCAAACAACCATTTTCTTAAGATAGAACACAAACATGACAGAATTTAGAAAATTACTAAAACCTACTTACCTAAAACTACCATTTTTTAAAACTTGCACTTCGTCGGCCAAAATGAACTTATTAGATTATTTTAGATAAAAAATAGCTGCACCGTGGAATATTCTATTACAAATATAATAATTTGTATGTTATTTTATGAAGCTACTGCAGAGGGCAACATTGTTATTAATTTGTTATTTAAAAACGATAATCAAAGCTACCGGACAGGACAACATTGAAACTTATGTAACCTATTTACAAATGAAAATATTTTTAATTTCCGGGTAGATACATCTAATTAAACTAATAAACGGAAATAATTACTTAAAATAAAATATGTTACTCTTATTAAAATATTTCTTCGGAGTAAAAAGAAAAATTAAGTAATAGGTATTACAAAAGTAAAGAACTTTCTGAAAAGATACAAGATTAGAGATTACGCGCGTAATTTTAAAAGTTATTGTTATATTTTTTAAATAATTTTCGCTTTTACCCCAGGCTTTTAAGGAGTTTAGTATTCAGCTTCCTTCCTGAAAGTGAAGAAGGCGTGTACGAGGAATACAGCTGCATCGAGAACTGCAAATACTCCGGACGAGATCAGAAGGTCGTACGCTTGCTTGTTCGGGCGAAGGTTGGCGTAGTAGGACCTGTGCCAGTCTGGAAAATACAAATCTTTTAATTAAACTTTTCTTCGGGGAATTTTTAAATTTCTCTTGGTAAAATGTCAAAATCTAAGAGCGTTTTCACACACCAATATTATCGCCAGAATGTAAGTATCGGTTGAGATTATGCCATACACTTTGTGAAAACATATTCTTTTTGGTACTAATAACGGTAACAAATGCCATATATCGCATATTATCGGCAACAATTTTACCAATGCATCGGTTGCCGATATAATACATGCGTTTATTATTGTTCATGTGAGACACAGTTGTATTTCAAGACCGATTTATATAATGCTCAATATCGGAAACTAACGAGTACCGGTCTTTGTGCAAAATATTAGCGATATAATTAGCTGATTATCAATGTAGATGCCTCCTAAATGTACTACAAGAAGTTACTTTTTTACTGTATCTGTGTAATTTTTATCGTGCAATATAATGAGTAATTGAACTGAACTGAATTGATCAATGTATGTGAAAAATGATAACACTTCAAAGCTCAAATTGCAAGGCTAATAAAAATACAGATGGACGGTCGGTGGTCATATCTATACGATTCATGATACAATAGTACGAGTATATGTTATAATTATAAGTAATCAATTATTCCACGAACACATTAGAAATGAACGGAAGCATAACATAGATCTCAAAGGAATCAACGTCTATACTTTTAATCCAGCAAAGCAAAGCCTTATTAAGCTAAAGTGGGCTCAACACCCAGAGGCACTCTATGCATAATAATGAATCTCGGTTTACAAACACTATGACGTAGATAGAACCACATACCATCATAGTTATAATGATGTGGCTGCCAGTCATCATTCATATAGTCAACATCTGCGGATGGAAGTATTCCATAAAATTCCATATAATAACAATAGCTAGAGTCTAATTTATATCAAATGATACCTTAATGGTTAAATATCTTAATACATACATATATCTAACGTTTGATGGTAACAAGCTATTGAATTAAGTATTCTTGAGGATAAAAATTATGTTTATATTTATAATGGACCAAGTTTCGACATCCGAATTTTAGTCACGTTGGTACTTTCTTAATTTTTGTATTTAAATATTGTAAAGATCACAAAACACGAAGTCACTACAAAGAAAATACCAGGTAAGTATACAAGTATATGTTTATTAAGAGCCGTCATAACGGTGGAAAATTACTTTAACTTCTTATCTCATCATACTAAACTTATTGAGGTAATTTTTAAGAACCTGCAATAGAACTCACCATAGAAAATGACTGCAGCGGCGGCTGTGAACATAATCACGCCGAGGACCGAGAATCCAATGGAAGTCCTCCAGCCGGCGGCCTCACCGAGGAGTCTCGCGATGATCAGCACGCCAGTGATGATGATGAAACCTGCGGAAGTGATGAGGTTGTTACAGAAAACGGCACACAATTCATACCTAGAGAAAGAAGACTTGGACACAATATTAGATCAGACCTTAGATTTATTAAAAGAACATTTTATAGACAATACGAGAAGTTGATTTTGTAAAAATAAACTTATAATAAAATCGATAATTATGCTTTATACTAGACAGACACTTTGAATGATTAAAAAAATATCATATATTTTATGGATATTTTTTTTATTTATTTAAATACAGTATTTGAAAACCTTTGCAAAATTCTTCAAATGGTTCCTAATAAACTTACAACATCAATGACTTACTGAAATCAAATCTACATTAAACATCGACAAAAATAACATACACTGTTACTACTTTATTTCGATTACCGAATACAATACAAAGTTTCCTGCAAAGTAAGTAAGACATTTCCAAAGAATATATATCTGAAATGCATTTGAAACAAGCAAGAGTAAATTCAACTGGAACAATAACTTAGTATTATTGGAAAGCCGTAAAGGAAGTAACATAAATCCTATTCGATTGACAGCTTATAAGTGTTAGCAATCTCGCTTTCACACAAAGTGCAATGAAACCAATTTTCCAGTTAATGAAGAAGTGAAATTGAATTCAAATAGAATTGCATTAAAGCGCTATTGACATTCGATTGATGTTTAATCAACTGATTCATTGAATTTAAAATGTTGAACGTTTGTTTTTTTTTTAAATCAACAAACCATGATTATATTATAACCAGTCTACTGAAGATTCAATTTTACCTGTCCTATAAAAAGGCGCTTGATAACTCAATTGCTTTTCTCTTTCTACCTATCCCTTTCGATTATGTTTGTTATGTTCATTGCTACGTTTTGTCCCCAAACTGACCAGTTCTTCATTTACGGACGTTGGTGACACGGTTAATTCTGTAGATAATTAACAAAAAACTTTAAAGACTTCCCGATCGTTATGCATGAGTTACCTACCTACTTACACACATAACAACATTTTCAGTTTAAGAGTATCAAAATGTAACCCCGAAAAGTCTGTCATTTGTAAAGGTATTTAAAATGCAGTTATTTATTTAAGTAAGTTACTTATGTAAGTTAAGTTGGATGGTATATTAATGTGCAATGATTCCCTTAGTGTCCCACCTTCATTATCTAAGTAAAGCTACACCTACAAATCTAACTTACACTATTGCATAGATATGTGATTATTCCCTTGATTGATAAATTGATAGAAATTAGCAGAAAATGTGTGAAACTACCACAAGCGAGTAAAGCCATGACCCGATTGTTTAGACGGAATTTGTACTAATCTTTCAATTTACAGACAATTGTTTTAAATCGTGGACCGTTTCACGGCCGATTGGACGCCGTGAAATTCAGACTGATGGCAATTATCGAATGGTGGAGAATTGGAATAACATAACATGTCTATTGATGTTGAAAATGCATGCCAGTATAAAAGCGGTGCACTGTTGATAGAAAAGTCGAATCTGTTCAGTGAATTTTAAATGACGCAACTGGGAGAGTGAAGACTAAAGCTTTAGGAATTTGAATTTGATCATTTACAGTGCCTGTTAACAAACATATAGCCAGTGACCATAATCTCAAATTCCCTGACACTGATAAGATACAAAGGCCTAGGACTTAAGACGGTTACTTACTTGAGTAAGCTGAGTAGATGAGAGCGATGTGTCGGTGGTCAGACTGTACCACCTGCGGGGAGTACAGCGCACCGACGATCAGTCCGATGGCGATCACAGCCAGAATCTGAAATGTAACGTTAACTTTAAAGATGAAATAGAAGAAATGACAAAAGTACAAGCGTGTAATGAGATGCAAAGAAAGTAAAAAATATCTATAATATCCTCTACATATCTGTCATTTACAGCCGTAAGTATAAGTTCGTCATTAATTATAAACAGTTTCTGTAAGAAAATTTGCACAATGTGAGTAGATATAGAAAAGCTTTTATGGAAAATGGAAAATATTATTTAAAAAACGGTCAAAAATTCACTGGTAGCATTTTATAAATAGTGCGTTGTATTGTTATTTTATAAGCCACATAGAAAAAGAACCAATATAGTAATAATGGTTTGTCGTTTGTAATTTCATTAAACCACGTAAATCTTTCTCTTTCTATATATTCTAAACTACACGTGATCTAAACGAAACTTAAGTAAAAAACCGACTGAGTTAAAAACGAGTGCTCTGCTGTGCAAATTATCACAGTGAAAGTATAAGTATTTTGTACGTTGTCTTGTTTTCAAATACTAGGTTTTCTCTGGTTTAATATTCCTATACCGCAAGATGGTGTTCCAATGCAACTGACGTTTTCTTAACCGGTAATGGTTTTCACTTTCGCGTCATTTTATGAATCGTTTTATTATTACTTACTTGTCTACTTAGGATAAATGTCTCTTCGTCTTATGACTTTCTTGTTGACTGGAGATTATGGTTTTGAAACTTGAGTTTTTATTTTCTGGTGGTGAGCTATTGATTGTGGTTGCTAGCTTCTTTCAGAGGTTTGTCTCTTATGATTTCTCTTTATTTAAAAAAAAAAAGAAACAAAAGCCTATTTGAATTCTTGTAACTAATTTGATTTCGTTTAGCACTAACGCAGACCAATATTGTATTTCTATAATCTAAGAGCACTAAGCATATTTTATTTTTTTTAAATTTAAAAGAGAAATGTCTCTTTTAATTTTTTTCACAGGCAAAAAGAACTTCTTCACAACATTTTGGTTTCTCTTCATTTTCTTTAATGCATCTCTAGTCTTGGCGAGAATTCGCTTTTCTTCTATAAATTATGGATTTAGTACTAAACTAATGCATCGTATAAAATATGTAGTTTAATATTTTTCACAGCTCTAACTCTGTTGAATGTCAACACTGCAAATTTTAATATTGGTTCAGTGATTTACCATTATTTTCCGTAGTATAAATGGCGTAATACGCAAATTAGCAAGTCTGAGTAATGCAATGCTTATAAAGCCTTTGTGAGTATACACATAACACTCCAAATATATAACAGTAGCAGTCTAGCCTTTTAGGACAGTTGTCATAATTAATAATTTATTTAGGAACATAGTTGTATGTAATACTACGTTTGTTTGTACCTAATACAAAGTCTATTTCGGGATTTTCTTATATAATATCTCTTTCCTTTAGGAGCTATGATGTTCATAAAATTGTTTTTTTTATTTTATTTCTTGAAGTTAAATTAGACTTAAAAGGAAGCTTTTACCCAATTTTAGCCTGTATACAAAATTTATTTAGTTTTTTCAATCTAGAGACGAGATTGCCATGGATTTCATCCAATACTTTTACAACTATGATTTTCAGTTATTACTTTCCAAACTTTTTTGGATTATCCATGGTTTCCGAGACACCTTGCATATATTTAATAGCCCTGTTGTCCCCATGCCAACATTGCGCGACATTCTATACTCGCACTATGGATCGCTAACAGCTACCATCAACAGCCTGTCATTCATTAGAGACAAGGTATCGTGATGACTGATGAGTCATCACTGATGGATGACAATACAAGGATGGCAGAGACAAGGTCATTTCAAAGTTGACACGTAAAGTCTTGAGCACCTGTTGTTCTGTTTCCAATCGTTGTAGTCCTTGTGTTGTCTTTGTTTGCTATTGATTTTTGTATGTACTTTCCTGGCATGGTCATGGAAGGTTTTGGGATTTACTGTTATAGTCACGAAAGGTTTTTCACGAAGGGCGTATTTGTTGTTTTGTTCTTAAATTGATTTGTGGAATAATGTTCCTCTCGAGTCGTTTCAAATAATGTATTGAACCTTGACTGCATTTTTTGTGTGTTATCTCCAAATCGAACACTGTAATAACGTTTCTCGGAGATGGAATCTAAAACTCTTTGAAACTAACTGAACAGTTCATAATTATTAATAAAAATAATAATAATAATACGACGTCCCGCCGCCAGATAGACCGTCGGCCTGAGGAAGAGCCGGAAGAGGCTAAATGCGGAGAGCGGAGGACCGGTAGAGGAAGGAATACCCCTATATTAATTGGGGAAGGACATATCCAGCAGTGGACGACTCAGAGCCGATATAATGATTGATTTAGATAATGCTTAACGAGAAACAGCTTTTCTGTTTGCTTGAGTCAGTAAATTACCGCTTATAAATAGAAATATATTAAAGTTAATGCCTTCTTTTCGGAAGACACACTGTGAATAAAAGCGTCAACAACATAACACATAGGACAATAAACACAATCTCTCGCAAACAAAAAACTTATAAATGTCAAACAGAAACCAAATTTTCAAGCCACCAAATTCATCAAATAACTCTACTAAACTTACCAATTCAAGGACCCTCAGACCGACGTCCCAGTGCTGCTTCATAGCTGCAGCAGCGCGGCTGTCTCTATCTGAGGAGGTTCCATCCTCACCCTTCTTCGCCTGCGCCTCCGCCTCCCTGTCTCCCGCCGACATGGCCCAAATCACTCGCGCTCCGCCGCCGTACTCTGACACCTGGGTAAAAGTTTTTTTTTGGATGTAATAAATTGACAAAGGCAAGGCCACCTACCTTATGTAGCTTTAGAGCACATTTTACTAATGGTTTAAGTCATAATGGCCTATAAGATTCTTACAATTCGAATATCTACCTACTGAACACGATTTTATCAAGTAAAATCGCCAGTCAGAACAATCCGCCAAGAAAACCAATCCTTTATTTTTATTTTAGAACAAACTTTTGCTTTAGAATGAAATCGATTCACTTTTACTTCGAACCTTTCTAGTAATTTCCATGTGGAAAATCTAGAAAGCAGTCTTCTCCTAATTATCTACGATTTCAATCGTCGCCTACTTCTTATGTGTTTCCGTTTGGTCTTCTATAGCTGCGATCATAAACTAGTGCCATGGAACTGGTTTTATCTCGCTTGATCAAATAATACTACTTATAGCGCATGAATTACTCTTATAATTATTATGTTCTAGAACTGATCTAGATAAATAAAGGCCTTAAGGCTCGCGTGTCAGCTTTTCCATCTTTTCTATAACGGAATTTGCTTCGTTGTTTTGAAGTGCTGGTTGATAGATTTCCACTCAGCAAAGCTCTAAATGCTAATGGAGCAATGTGCATTCTAGGGAAACATCCGACGATGATATATTTAAAGCGAGTGATCCTTAGGCTTCTCTAATAGGCGCCATCACATCTCATCCAGTATTTTTTGTACTACTAGACTGGATTTAAGCAAAAGTTTTAATCGTATTGTTCACAAAAGTCTTAGTAGATTTACTTGTTATCCGTGTTACATTGTTTTTAATTGTAACTATACTCAATTCATCTATCCCCGTCTTCACTAGGGTGTCTTCCTTACTAGGGTCGGCCGTATCCAAAGAAGTTACGAGCAATTCGCCCTATTTTTGGCGCTCTACTTCCGCATCTTATGTGTGTGTGCCACCATCGATTTGTTTAGTGGCGCCGGTCTGTCTGACAGTTCATCTTTATGCGATCTTATCTCTTTTTCCTCTTTCAGGCTTTTGATTAATTCTTTTGATTTGAATTGATTAGGGTTAGCTCAAAATTTAGGATTTTCTATCGCAATGATGTTCTATCGCTTCCACGTTTGTCGTACTTATGTTTGTCGCAATCACGTTATGGAGTCCATCAGTGATTCTGATTATTAATAAGTCATTGTAGGTTTATTAATACCTTTTTATTGAATACGACTTGTAACGATATAGCTCTGAATCCATAAAATAGCCTATGGCCCGAGCGCTTTCGTTGTTAGGATAGATCTTAGCCCTATGAATATTAATCGATGATTCCCTTTATTCCCAGTACATAACCAAATTACATTAATAGGAAGGGTTCGAGAAAAAAGGTTATTCAGCAGGAAATTTCGCTCCGCTTAAATAACCAACATGGTAGACTAGTTACGTACGAGGAAAAAAATTCCGGGGCGCTGTCCCCCTCATCGTTGAAGAGTAGGTTTAGTGAGGCACTAGACAAATGGTGAAAACACAAATTAATCCATATAAAATGATGCGTGTGAAACACCGTAGTTTCATACACAAGTAGCCAGCAGCATACATAAATCATAACAAAGTAAAATGCCAACCGGTGGACCGGAACGCACGCATGTCCACTTTCCAATGGCAGAGGCAAACTTGTACTGGGAGACAATAATGTTTACACGGCCGATGTTGCACTGATGCATTTACCAGAAATTGTAATGTAAGTACTTCAAATGACGTTCATGCTTATACTACATCGGTGAACTAAGTGGTGGCGCTAGTTTTACGCAAAACATGTATTTAGTATCACTAGGAAATTTTCTACGTTTGTTTTTCAAAGCATGTTATAAATACAATGGAAGGTCTACCCTGATTGATTATACTCATGGAAAAAATGGCTTTATAAATTAAAATCACCACACAAATAAAAGAGGGTCGGTAGCAGGACCTTATAGAGATGAAAAGTTGAAAAATTCCGACTTCGATAATTAAATACAAACTATACGTTAGTAGTTTTTATATTAACAAGTAGAATTTTTGACTTAAATTTTTATTTTTTTATTTATGCCAACAATACTTATAAAGCACGAAGTATTAAATTTTCAATTGTTTACAATTTTGATAATTTTGACAATATAAAACTATGTGTCCCCTTCCTATGTACTTAATTAAGAAAGGACAGTTAAACTCAAGAGTAGACCTTTAATGGTCATGTTTTTAACATGTATTTAGATACAACAATTGTGTTGAATTATTCATGATTCATGAATGAATTGATCTCAGGAACAATGATGCGCAAAATTATGGGTAGGTATGATGAACATATGAAATTAAACCACAACCCCTCATTCGCATACACAGCTATTGTTATGATTTTATGTCAGTGATACGTTCCTTATTGGAAATGATATTTTTAAGTTATGTTATGATAGGTTTTTTCTTTCAAAATATGTATCACTTCTGCAAGAAATTTTTGTCTAAATTAATTAATTTTTTAATTAATTGTTCAAAACACATACGTATTTGTTGAACGTAGTTATTTAAATTTATTTTACAAATACAATACAAAATAGTTAATTGCATAAAATAATTTATACAATTATTTAGATTTTAAGAGAATTTATATTAAATATAAGTTCTGTAAATTTAACTTTACATGTATTTATCTATTTACGTTCCAAAAATTATTTATTTCTAGGATCTGAATTATAAAAAAAATTAAAACAAATAAATTTACAAGACTTACCAGTAAATTTGCTCAATAATTATTTAAAAAATAAGGAGAAGACAGTAATTTTTTTTATATAAAATATGAAAAAGTTGTACACAATAAAAGCGAGTTGGTTCGTCATAATTTCTGATTGACAGTGATAAATATTTAGAACCCAATACGTGTAAATGAATCGAGTCAATAGTTAATTAATTTTTAATTGCGTACAATTTGAATAAAATTATACCCTTATTATAAAAAATTTAATCTATATTATTCTTACCAAAGATAATTGTTACCGGCCTCCTTTCAGAGACGAGTGGCACAAAAAGTCACCGATTTCCTTTTCCAAAACACTGGCACTTCGAAATTCAAATTTAATTTTTCGCGTAATTGACGTAGCGTTTGCGAAGCTCGCTAGCTGAGGCGAGTGCTTTCGACGTATGGCGCGAAGCGACTATCGCTCAGCGGCGAACACCGCTCTTCTATGCCTCATTAGGGAAAAACTGATGATCTTTGGGTGCTGCTACATCCTCCCCTCGGTTACCTGTGTAGTCCGAGGCAAGGGGGGCGAGGAATGTTTTCGGAAATTGGTCGTGGAAGCGTAGAACCGGCGACGTAGTGCGTAGCTCGTGTAAGCAGCTTTCATTCATTTTAAATCGGTTTACTCACGGCTGTCGACCGAAATTCCATAGTGTACCTTCAGAAGATAGTCAGAGGTACTTGGAATGTCAATTAGCCATTAGATAACGGCGCTCGATCCTGGAATATTTTGGTACTTAATTATATTTGTATGCATTCATTTTAATGCATAAAAATTTTACATTAAAATTTCGTTAATGACTCTACTTAACCTAAGTTTTTGAACTGTTGTCTTTTTTTAGAATTTTTTTTATCTAAGAATATTGATATTAATTCTTTTCTATTTCTATTTTGCTTTTTGCATACCTATTCAATCGGAAAAGAAAATGTTTGAGCTTCACACTAATATGTGATACAATTCACACAAATAATAATGTTAAAACTAGGGATGAAACATGCAGCTATTTCTATACCAATACGATTGCATCGTAATGCATATATAACGATTACGATTCTTACTTACAATCGAACACTCACGGCCTCATTCGAATATACATAAGTAGCATATTTTAATCCTGAGACTACACTTCTATAAATACTACCTTTCTATAAATACGCTGGTGGAAATTGTAAACACAGTTAATACCTTTACATTACAGTAAGTTTGATATGATAATTTAGAACATCAAGCTCAAAACTGTTGACCTCTAATCTCCAACTGTAAATTAATCATTTTTATTATTATTATCTCAGACACTTGGAAACTTATACATTAATTTTTGCTGTGTACATTCTGCCACGGACCGAATTTTGTCCTGGTCGTAGTGCCACCTTAACCCCTCCCCCCTCCCCTCCCTTCTCCCCCCTCTCCCATACCACCTATAAATTTTACCACCCGCTTCTTTTATTTTATAAGTGCATATGCGTTTTATTCTGTTTTTTAAGTATGTTATATTGTTTAAGATTAAGATATTCATTAGGGTTATTAAAAATAACGATAACCTGCGTTTACATCATCGTGTCGTTATAGTTTCATCTCTAGTAAAAACATAACCCTAATTTTTGACTACGCCTCCGCATCAACCGGGCAAACATAGCCCTCCACTCGAGCTGTTCTTTAAGAAGCTCCGCTCTGATCTATTTTAACTAAAGCCCTTCAGTCCATTCTCTCTGACTGATTTATCTGTTTTCTATCCACTCTTATCGCCTATCAACGCGTATTATGAATCGAAATCGTGTTATTGCGAAAGATTTAATTCGAAAAATAATGGAACTAAATGGTTTGTATGGACTTCTATAGTGAACTGTTTTGTTTCAAACTTTTACAACACATCTAATAGTTGTTATTTTGTGTGGATTACCTATTATGTAGATACTAGCTTACACCCGCGGCTTCGTCCATTTCAAAATAGATGATTTATTGTCATTTATAGTTAGAATAACGATATCTTGAATAATCATCATTTTGAATAGTCAAGAGATAGCACTTATTAACCATCGGTGGTATTGCATTATGTTTAAATTATCCTTCATCTCATACCATGAAGCAAAATAATTGTTCGTAGCTCATAGTTTCACCTCAAAGTGTTTTCCTTCATGATTGACACAAATTGGTTATTAAATTAGATTAAATTAGTTGACAGATTCACATTTTAAAATCATCTGTTATCTAATTTAATAACCAATTTGTGTCAATCATGAAGGAAAACACTTTGAGGTGAAAAAAATATATTTTGCTTCATATTTTGCTTCTGGGTAAACTCCGGGCACTATTAGCGTTACCGAATCATGCGGGGCTCTGATGAAGTGGACAATTGTTTCCCTAGCTAATCGTGGTACCTCAACAAGGCGGCGATGTTGTTCGCAACACATCACGTCAAGGGGATCACGGGGCTAAAAGCGGGCGAAGGAAAGCCGCTTTGTGATATTAGATTGCGCAGAGTGGCGATATATCGTATCTGCCTTCCCCTCTGGGACCAAGGCGTGAACATTATGTATTTATGTATGTAAATACGGATTCTATCTGAAATTACCATCACAGTGAAACAGCTGCAGTAACAGTGTGGATAAAAACCATCATAGTACTCGTATCTCAGTGGCCTTGCGTACATCCATGGTCAATGTGGAGGTCAATGTAGACTCGAAGGTTTTAATGTTTCATAGCGAACATTAACATCTCTTTGATATAGTTAAAGTACACTTTAGCCCATAGATTTAGTTTAGCCAGTTGATAAGTACTTTGTTTTTCAGTAGTTTCACTGCTAATTTTAATATAAATACTTTTTTTTTGCAACCGGTTTTGTAATAAACTTTCCTTTGTCCTTTGCTGTCAAAAATATAATAATAAAAAAGTTTCTACAATAGGAAATAAAATATTTTAAACAAAAATAATGGTAATCCAAGGGTGAAATTATACGAGTAAGTGAACAATGTTACTTTAGTCTCTGGATTACCTACCATTAAGTTTGAGATTATAATGACTTTGAAAAAAAAAGGAATATGCTATATTGTTAACATCATTGTATAAGTATTAATCCTTTTATTTTGAAATTGAATTAACTTTTGATTAAAATCTTTATCAGTACAACTTCTCACAATTTAATTCACATTTGCATGAAGATGTACAATGAAATAAACAGTGTTTTTTTATAGTAACGCCAACTAGAGCATGGAAGTAAAAAAAATACTATCTTTAGCCGGTAAATTCCCTTGAGTATCCTATCCTACTAATATTATAAATGTGAAAGTTTCGATGTTTGGATGTTTGTTACTCAATCACGCTTCAACCACAGGACGGATCGGGATGAAACTGGGCACACATGTAGGTTTGGTCCAGGAATATGACTTATTCCTACAGGAAATTTTTAATAATTTGTAATGTTAAGTTTCCACGTCCATATTTATACTAAAGGGTCTTTCAACAAGGACGGGTCAATGTTGAAATTGAATAAAACAAGCTGTGTGTGAGGTAATAAAGAAATTATTTTTTTATTTGAAAGGCCCATTTATGCCATTATGTATGGAATATGACATCGTTCAAATGTTCGCCGCGGCTTCGAACGGTGGCACGGATCCGAGAGGTCCAATTTTCAATGACTCTGCTGCATTCCATTCCAATAGGACATAGGATAGTTTTTTTAGGCATCAGAAGCAATGTAGTCAACAAAAACACTTTCAGAATTAAATATAAGAAATATGTAGTAAACTCAATAACGTAACCTCAATCTTTTTGTGCTAATATCAAAATTAAAAACTCTGTAATTTGCTTTGGTATTCACCATTGCGTAGTAATAGGTATTTATTATTATTCTCTGCCCCAGATATGTTTAAAGTAAGAGAGCAATTTCTACCAACAAATTGTATTATACAGTTTTGCGTAGTTATTGTTTGTATACTTTTTGGAGAATAAATGATTTTATTATTATTATTATTTATTATCCTGAAAAACATCCCCTTCCTACGGGAAATACATAATAATTTGTGATGTTAAGTTGTCCACGCGGACGAAGTCGCGGGCTACAACTAGTTAATAATAATTAATATTACAACTTATGTGATGATAAATTCACTTAATTAATGTTAATTTTTCATGACTAATATAATAAGAATGAAACTGAAAGTTATTATTTTATTCCAATTAATCATCATTATTATGACTCATAAATCAAAGTCTAACTGTAGTGAGAAATCATTTGCTTGCAAATATGTAGTATTGTCACAATAGCAGGAAACTGAAATTTGTTTACTACGTTAACAGGATTCACATTTTCTCATGAAATGGTGACTTGATTGAAACTGACGAAGTCGTACGTGGGAACTGGCTGACGATTTTCGAATTCTATAATAAATAGTTTTTTAATACATTTAAAAAATATATTTTACAGATAATACTCGTAATAATAATTTAATGTATAACATTTATTCCAAAATTACAATAGAACAACATATTAAAAAATTATAATATATGTTAATTTAATTATGACAAATTAAATATTTTTTATTAAAACTACAATAATTGGTGTTGATTTAGATCCAGTTAGTAAAGGCATGAAGCTAAAAACTTTTTGGTGTGCTCCTCCTTCCCCAAAAAGATTTTACCTCCATTATGGGAATTATTTAAAAAATATCTTTTTAACCAACGTTTTAAATCTCTAAATAAGGTTAAAGGCTGTTTTCATGCTAATAAATCGTATCGATATTTTATATCGATAAATCTCGAGTATCAGGAATGACAATTTCGCATAGTTACCGCGGCGCGTGTGCCGACTGCGCCAGTATGTATGCAGTTATGCGCGCACGCGACTTCTAGACCGGAAAACGCTAGAAAGTGGCTTTTCAATTTTCGAATAGCTACATAATATACGATCTGGCCGATTTAACTAGCGCACTCGAGTTAAATCACTTTGAAAATTGTGATGGTTATTGAGACAATTTACTTGAAAAAGCATACAATATATAAGCCATAATGTGGGAAATCTTGGAATTAACCAGAATTGATGTTCGATTTTAAACGATAGAACCAAATTGGAATTTGATTTAGTGATTTTCGATCATTTATGTTTTAATTACTTAATTAACTTTGACTTAAAAATAAAAGAAATATAGTTTGACACTTCAAGTATTTGAAACAAACCTTGGAAATAGTTTTTACATTAACAACAAAAAGAACCTTCTGTGTTCATTTACAATACACTAGCCTTTTACGCATGATTGACCATTGAAAAAGACAACGATTTTAAGTTAAAAAACTAGATATCTTGGAATATTTCCTTTGCTAATAGTCATTAATGTTTTATTACGTAGAAGATTTTTCACGTTGCTCCACTGGGCTCTATGCCTTAGAACGAAATGGTAGTCTTTTACATTTTTCGCATTCAATTCAGTAAGGACCCATCTTATAGGATTCAAAATTTATTCCTCTCAGATGCATATATGTTACTGAAATCTTAACCAAAACTTTTTAAAATAAAGTTTTTAAACGCAATATATTCCTTTAACAATATTGTCGCTTTCAGTACGCTATAAACTTTTATTACTTCTTTACGCGTCAAAAACAATTAGTTTTTAACCCCTCACAATGCATACAAATGAAATATCAAGAAATAGGTGCAGTCTTTATTGCTGGGGACAATGTGTCCACGTCGTAACACGAATAATGCTTCTCTGTAGACGACTAATGCTATTAGGCGGCCGTATGAGGCTACGAGCCATTGTTCGGGTTTAGTGTTGTTGAACATCGATAGTTGATGAATCGATTTCTCGCAAACATCGATTGGCATGGCACCTCTGGTATTAGTAGTCGGTTATGGTGACTTGAATCAAACCAGCATTACTTTTATATCGATGTTAAGTACTAGCCACCTCGACTACCGCCTCCTTTGTAAAATTATGTAATTACTCATTCAGTTCGTTAATTTTCCCTTGTTAAATCTTCATTTTTTTTTATTTATTCGGATGGTATTTGTTCTGTCATTTTAATAATAGATTCATAGATATTTCAAATGCAATGTTTACTCTTTCACTTGATTTCTTAAGCTTTGGTAGCAAAGAAATATAGTTAGTAAATAAATAATACGCGTACCTAGACAAGGAAATAGGTACTTTCGAGAGTTCTAATAATAATATATTGAGGGTAATAGTTTTTTTTTTCATATGTATACATACATGTATTTGTATATGTTTTGTATGTGTATTCGAATTTCTATCTCTGTGAAACAAATGCATTAAAGTTACGATATGAACTGCACTATATCACTTCAGTTATGATATGAATTGCATTTATACCGATTCAAACCTAGCGATAGTGAGTATTGATGCTATCGATAGGACTATCGAGTGCAAGTAATTGTGACAACACTAGTTCGGGTTTGTATTACTCGCATTACGCGACCGGGTTGACATTTTGACTGTTTTAAGTTTTTTTTTAATGTTAAGTATTTATTGTTCCTTGTGTTTTCACTGAAAGGTACACTGCTGAGTTTAAGGTACAGAAATTTTAATTTTTGATTATTTTGTTTAGCCATAAGGGAATGGGGTGACCAGCTAAGCACGCAATGTAACCCGGAGGGTAGATGGTAGATATGAATGATTAATGATAATATGATAGGTCATTTTGTTGGAGATACTTTTTTGTGGGAAAAGGGAATAAAGGGCGAACTCGTGATAAAGTATTAATTTCTTCCTTCACGTTCGTAACATTGCTCTAGAAGATACTTACGAGAACTTTTTTTGTTACTAACTACTTCTCTAAATCAAACAACATTGTGGAATTATTTAGGTACGTGATATTTTGGTATTTCTGCTGTTACTTGAGTAAAAGTTTTCAGAAATCTCTGTATCCATAATCTCCTTGTTTATGACAGGAAACTAGCTGAATAAAGAAAAATAGTAACTATCCCGGGATATTGACGCGCGTCTCCCGCCGTTCCTGCGCCGCCATGTTGTCGCCAGTTTTGGCGCCAACCGTCTGTGGGCGGGGGTGCGTTCGTAAAGGTTGTTAGTCTGACCTATTTCAAACCAGCACACTACCCCCCTCCTTGAAGCTTAGGCCACGGCAATACGGGTTAACGAAACTTTTATTGTTATGTTATTGTGAAACGGAGGCCGCGCCCATTAGTGAAATGAACTGATCATCGTAGAATTGAAAAGTGAATGAAATGAAACAATAAGTCGTCCAATAAGCTATAAAATACTAGTGCTGTTGACCTGAGTGAATATCTTACTATATTTCATTCCAGATTCATAGTCCTATGAAAACCAACGCTATTTACGTCTCGGTAACATATACATGAAAGGGTCACCAGCAGCAAAAACAGGTTTGTATTACCATGTAAACTTTGCAGTCCACTTAGGAACACCATCTATTGTGTATTTTGTTTTCGAGACGCAAATGCGTTTGTTTTCATAGGACTATTAATCTGGAATGAAATATAGATAAAAAGTTTAATATGAAAATCTAAAATGACGCTAAAATCATAGAAGTACGTTAATAAGCGACACTCACCTCCCCCCGCAAAATCGTCGCCCGCAAAACAGAGCACGGCTGGTAAGACGCACTAATGGGCTGGCGCCGCCCGCCAGGCTGAGGTTAGAAAGAGAAGCATTTATGTTGTTGACGTACAACGTTGTCCCTCTCTCTATGTGCTGGGTGCAGCTGCCTGCCCTACTATTATTTACGCGCAGACACAAACGTGTACAATATTTGTTTACAAATTTATTTATTTACTTCACAATTTTTTGTGAAGTCTGGTGCCTGAACTAGATTACATAGTAACCTGTAAATACAGGTCGCCAGACTCCACCTTCGAACCGTGTAATACAGTGGTAAGTAATTATAATTCCAATTTAAATATCAGCTAAGTAATTTTGCTTATAAAATAACTTATGGCAACAGAAAACAATGATTAAGTAGTGTGTAGTGTATGGGTTAGGATGTGAGTATCGTGAGTGTATGTGTGTGGGTGTGGGAGGCTGCTGATAGGCTACGGATAGGCTGGTTCGCCTGTTTTAGTAGTTGGTAATTATATCTGTTCGCTTGTATGGGTATGCCAAATTTCGTTATTTAAATTAAAGTAAAATGATGCATAAGTAACAATTTAAATAAAATTGGTTGTGCGTAAATTTAGTAGTGTTTTAGACTTCTTAAAGGATTTATTACTGCTCTGCACCTTCATCATTATCATGTCAGCCTTTAGACGTCCACTGCTAGACATAGGCCTTCCCCAATGAACGCCACCACACCCGGTCCTCCGCCCTCCGCATCCTTACATGCGCAGTTTTAAGTTATCAATAAGTTTTTTGTGATCGTGCTTCAAAATTACGCATCTAAACATATTAGTTATTCCATTAAAATTATTTTTAATTTTAAGAAAAAGTTTAACTTATATGTTATCCTTAAACATTTTTGGTATGTGTATGTCTACGCTTACCCCAACTATTATCCCACGTAACTATCCCATCCCATCCCACTAATATTATAAATGCGAAAGTTTTGATTTTTGTTACTCAATCACGCTTCAAACACTGGACGGATCGGGATGAAACTTGGCACACATATAGGTTAGGTCCTGGAATAGGACATAGAATAGTTTTATCCCAAAAAAAAACATATCATTCCTGCGGGAAATACATAATAATTTGTGATATTAATTTGTCGTGGACGAAGTTGCGGGCACTATAGGATACGTTTCTCTCTTGGTATATTGTTCGATTATCCATGTAGTTTTTAAGCCATAACTTGGTGCCGTGACTAGGATTGGAATAGTACTACTCTGAATTGTATAAAATTAAGCTTTTAAATCTCAATCAGTGTAATATGCTTTTAATTAACTCACCGTATGAAGATGGTCGATCAGATTTATCTACCATTTATAGCCTTTTAAAATCTTAATTATTTTAATTTGATTTTTAGTACTAAAATGCTTTCGATGAGATATAACTAAAATACCTACTTATTCATTATTATCATTCGCCGAAATACGTCAACTGCTAAACTTATGTTTAGCAGTTGTTTATAAGCCTCCCCAATAGAACGCCACTTTTGTGGGCTGTTCATTGGGGGATTTGCCATAATCACCACGCTTGGCTGATGGAATGGTGATCGCAGTAATGATCTTAATATACACAGGAGAACGCTGCTGCCCGTCCCTAGTGCCGACACCCACGGGAAGTTTGGGGGTGGCCCTATTCTGAGCCGGGAATCTGCTTATTATTATAACATTTTATTAACATATTTTTCTCGTTAACTTTTGTCTATATCTGAGTTTGTCTAGAATAATTACTTACATCAATGAGACTGCCTAATTGTATAACGGGATCAAGGTATTGTCCTGCTTTTTTTGAACTTTAAAGAAAATTTTGACGAATGCCTAATAAAGTCATCACGTGCCAACTATCACCTTAAACAATACCAAATTGTCGCCGTACTGTTGGAGCACAGTTTTCTATGCTAATGACCAGTCCCTACTGTTAGCGCAGAGCGCATGCGCGGCGCATTAACGCCACTATGCCGTTACCCGCCGGAACTGGGTTGGCTTGTTTTGTTATTATAACTGGTGGTTCCATTACTAATATTGCTACTTATATTCAACTAGCTATTGTCCGCGACTTCGTCCACGTAGACAACTTAACATCAATAATTATTATGTATTTCCCGTAGGAATGAGTTGTTTTTTCGGGATAAAAACTATGCTATGTCCTATTCCTACCTTTATGTGTGCCAATTTTCATCCGTCCAGTGGTTGAAGCGTTATTGAGTAACAAACATCCAAACTTTCGCATCTAATAAATAAAGTCGTAAACTTCACGTATTTTTACATTTAAAATTCGTATGAGGCAATTAGATAAAATGGCAGTATTACCAGCAAACACTGCCTTGTTACACAAAAGCTTATTCTGCAGGATACCTCACATATATAATAAAATCCCTAAAACGATACGAGATGTAGATGAGATTAATTTATTTAAAAAAGACTCCACGAACTGTTGATAGAGAAATGTTATTATAGTTTGGAAGAATTTCTTGGTGACGATTCAATTTAAGGTTTCAATTTGTACGAGTATCTAATTAACTTATAAATGTTTTTTTTTGTAACTAGGTTTTAAATGCATGCTTTACTGCGACACAATGTTGTATGCCCACGTGGCGGGATATAGCTGAGGTCTAACTATGACATGTAATCCTTCCTATACCTATGATCCACAATAAAGATTATTGTCTGTTTGTGTGTTAGTTTGTACACGCATCACTTAACAATCACTGAAAGGATTTTGATAGATTTTTCACAGAAAGATAGGGCCTTAACTTGGATTAACATTTAGCCTTTATTTCATCGCAATCGGCTAACTCAAATCAAATTAATTCATTTGCCCCTGCAACTGAGTACGTTGCATTGGGCAGTACAATCACAAAGTACGTAAAGCGGCGGTCGCATATTTTTTATTTTGTGGTACAATGGTATTTTTGTTTTGTCAATTTTTGTTACACAAAATACTTTAAATAATTTTAATTACAACTTGAGCTCAGCTAACAGAAAATGAATATTCACCCAATGTCATTTCTATAAAATAATTTAGTGAACATTTGTACAGAATCTGTATATGCTTTTACTAAGCTTTAAACATCGTCCGTAATTCCGTATACAGTGCATCAAACAATAAATTAACTCACTAAAGCTTTTTAAACTCGTGCTTGACTTGCGAGTTGCGCCCCTTACCACCGGTAACCAATTGGTAACTGATGTGCGAGGAAGACAGGGCAGCGAGTAGCCATTGTGTTCTTATTATCTCATTATGTCAGCCCTTAGACGTCAACTGCTGGACATAGGCCTTTGGCAATGAACGCCACCACACCCGGTCCTCTGCCCTCTGCATCCAGCCGCTTCCGGCCACCTTCTTCAGCTCGTCGGTCCAATTCAAAACCCGTCTGCCCCAACAGCCATCGGTCGTGCGATATATGTGACCCGCCCACTGCCACTTCAGCTTACAAATCCTTTCGGCTATGTCGGTCACCCTCGTTCTTCGTCAGATCTTATTATTTACTCATATTACATATGCTGTGGTGGTGACATTGATCTAGGAAGCCTATGTTTGAGCAGTGGACGTTGGTATAATGAGTCAGTCATGATGGCATTGGATTCGTTAGCTTGTATATTTTCTTTTACTGACTTGTCAGTGTGAGTAGGTCAGCCTACAATGTAGCTCAGAGCGAGTGCATTGGCGCGATTCTAATCCGTAACACTCCTTGCGTTTTACAATACAACGTACATAACTAAGCTCATACGAGCATATAGATGAACGTAACATAGTTAACTTTTATTATCTACATCTACACTTCTACAATAATATTATAAAGAGGAAAGATTTGTATGTTTGTAACGAATAAACTCAAAAATTACTGGACCGATTTCAATAATTCTTTCATCATTAGAATGCTATATACATTATCCCTGAGTAACATAGGCTATATTTATTACCATAAAAAATTAGGGATCCCTACTGAAACTTCAGTAATGTAACCCAAGTGTAAATATGCAATATAACAAAGAAGTATAGTTATTATGTTCGGTACAATTCATATTGCGATTGGTTTGTACTACAGTTGGAGCGGGAGTGGATTTGCGATCGGGATCCGGATTGAGAGTCTGAGTGGGAGTGGGACAGGGAGCGAGAGTGGGAACGGGAGCGGATTCTGTAGTCCACGCGAGCGGAGCCGCGGGCACGGCTAGTATGTTTATAAAGCAGTAGGTTATTCATTTGAATTCATTACTTCATTTGCTATAACATCTAATTGTTATAAATTGTGTTTAATTTGGTTCAATTTCATGTTTAAACTTTTCCTAACACGTTCACAGTCCATGTGCCAATAATGATGGATCACGCAACTGCTTGCCAGGAGTCCATGCTTCCACTCTAGAGTCACTGTCTCAATTTCCCCCACTATTAGGTTACGTCGTTTATCATCATAAGTTTGTGTCTCCACACTAGGATTACGTCTAGTGATGATCCCTGGGAATATTTAAAACTATTTTTAACTATTTCGTAGCGGCATTTTAGCTAACCCCATATTAAAAATAAAGGTGTAATTATGTACTATATTCACGTTGAAAAATCCTTGATCCTATAGCAACACTCCTCCGAGATACCATGATGAAAAAATTATAGAACGAATTCTTTACAACAATCTACCAATAACCTGAGAATTGTAAATAGTTTCCGTTATATGTAAGAACGCTCCTTTTGGGTAGAACATTATAGTTATAGTATTAAGTAATATTTAAATAACAACTATGACCATTTCTCTGACATCAATTTTGACGAACCCCATTACAGCTAATAAGAAATTTTTGGAAAAAATTATATTTATTTGGTGAACTCTGGACATTGCTACATTAAATTATGTAATATTTTAAAATTATATAAAATTTCAGTTTTTGACACGTATGTACAGATTACAACATCTGATGTTTTATTTTTAAGGAGTTAATATTTTTTATTTAATAATTACTTATTGACAAATTGTAATGGTTCTATAAATTTTAAATTTTGCATAGACGTTGATATACATGTCTAAGTGTACTTTATGTACCTAAGGATAAATAAATAAATACAAAGTACAAAATATAGGCAACCAACTTTAAACGTTGATATAATTATTATACCTGTTTGACATGACATGGATTATGGTATTTTTATGCCTAATTCAAAAACCTACAGCGGATATTTTTTACATACGCCAAAGAACAAAATCTATTACATGGCGTTGGCCCCACATACCTTAATAAACAGTCTGCAAGTACTTACGTCTTCCGTTAATGGTGGCATATCAATGGCAGCTTCCACGTCCACTTCGCTCAGGAACTCCCTGGTGCTTGGCGATATCGCTACCAGGATTCCAGAATACAGACACTCCACTTTCAGTCAATAACGAATCGATTAGTGTGCGATTTATACAATCAACAAAATCGATTTCGAACAACTTTATCGGTAACCAAATTCCAATTTCAATTAATTAGTGCTGCCGATACGAAAAACTTTGAAAGTTACAAAGAAGGTTTTAATAATAGTTTATATCTTAAAGATTACTTTACCAGGCTATCTTGCTAATTGAATGAATTAAAACTTTTATATCGAAACTCATTTCCCCAAAAAATAAAAAAAACATTCTTTTTTACAATTCTAATCATTATTATTCAGTCTTAATTTTGAAATGCTAGGAATAGCAGGAACTTGAAATAATAACATTTGACATCAGTAATAGTAAAAAATATTAATTCAGGTGCCTGTAACGAATTATTCAAAATTAAGACTTGATTTCTAATGTTTAATTAACAAGGATTTAACAAAAAAATATGATTTTTTAGTTTAGTTACAATAACGGTAAAATTATTGAAGTCGAATTTAATTAACCGAAAATGTTTATTATTATTTGTGTTCCCAAAATAAACCTTACAAAGTTCTTCCTAAAGACTCGTCGACAGGTTCGCAACAGATTAGATAAACTGATAGACTACTAGCATTTGTAAAATGAGTCAAGTCTTCACTCCTACCTACTCAGTACTCGGGATATCGTATTTAACCCAATGACCCGTTGTATTTGACACACATGTTGACCTCAAACTCACTTACTCACGCTACCTATATACCGAAGAAAAATATCGAAACAAGTGCCTTGTTATTTTCCAATAATTTAACTGAAATGTAAATAAACGTAATATGACTGTACATATTTGGCCGAATATAATCTTAATTTAGAACAATGACATTAACTCCACAGCAGTCTCATCCTAAAATACATTACCCTGTATTAATTTAATAATTAGTAACAGGGATTGAACGGACAAAGCAAAAAAATACTTATTTGTTAATGTTTTATGTCGCGTTTTGTTAATTATGACCTCAATGTCTAAGAATGTTTTAGTTTACATCATAAATGTATAAATTGTTGATAATTGGCTCACTATTATCTTATGTGTAGTTCTAATTACGAGTGTGATTATTGTAGACATACATCAACACCAAAAATAACTCTTAATAAATCTAAATAAAATAAATACCTCAGAAATAGACTTTATTTCATAATAATTATTATTATTACATTACAAAATAATCTCTAAATACGGTACATAAAAAACAGCTTAACTAAATAAGAGGTGGGAATTAGTGTGTAATATGCGTGGTGGAGAGCTATTTGCACAATTACGCCATTTACAAATTATTTTTACAATACTAAGAAGTATTGTGTGATCCGTAAAGTACATTCAAGGAAAAAATCACATCCTCACCATTAGTAAAAAAATGTTACATAAATATGAAGCAATGTAGCTTAAAAACCTAGCGCTTATAAAATCCCTTAGATACAAAGTAATGTATGTTTAAAAACCGACAGCTGTTAGTTTGATAATATTATGAAACGTACTACTTATAGCAAAATAAAGTCGATCTTTGTATTTTCTTGCTATACTTTTTTTTAAATATAATTTGTCAAGCATGTGGTAAATCAAATTGTTTATAAGTCTTACAAATACTGTTGCTTATCGACTGCCATTATTAAAAACATTTTTAATATGTTATATGACTGTCGTACGTTATTTAACGCTCCCGTCTTAATTCTAACCACCTTAGTATATTAATTAAGGTGAGGCTTTATTATTTCCTTGACTGTACATAACAATTATTTTAAGTGCTTTATCTTGATATATTCTAAAAATATTCGGAATTAAAAATATAATTCTCGATTACTGTAGGCGCTTAATCATAATTTATACCATTATATTTAAGCTAAGTTTTACATTTCCTTAGTGTAATGTATGACCGAGAGGGCTGTGTCCAACAGGTATACCGCTCCGTTGATCACGCATAGAGCACCGACTGCAAGGCCCACCTAGAAAAAAATTGGAAACTCATAAATATCAGAAAGATTAGTGTATTTTACTAGATTTGAAAATTCCTGCCGATAGTTTAAATTGCACCCTTTCAATGGACTTGGGCATACCTAAAGCGAATTCAAGCTCCTTTTTTCTATCGAACTTTGGTTGTTTTTTTTTTTAGTTACTTGTATTCTCGAAAGTGCTGTCATAAACCTAGAGTCTCCAGAAATTATCATCTCAACTGTCTTTCAGCTAAAACAAACTGAAACAGTACTCGCACTGACAACTTCCCCGAAGTTCAGACCTCTGGTGCCAACAGCAACCCAGACGATGTTCCACTAACGGCCCACGAAGTCGCGTTAAATAATTCTTAAGAAACGCACCTGTCTTTCAGCGAAAACGAACTGGAACTGGTGCTCTCCCTGGTATCCTCCCCAGTAGTGGAGCGCGACGGCACCGACTGCGATCCACATGAATACACCCACAAAGTTCATCACCACCTCCGACAGGGCTCTGAAATGATTAACGTGTGCTGTTAATTTGGGTCTAAGACGCCGCCCTGGATTGAGGAAGGTGCCGTGAAGGAACAGACATCGTCTGTCTGTAAATCAGTGTTCAGAAAAGATTTTCAGAGATGACGGCCAATATTCTTTTTTTATTGTTGATGGGTTTGCGCTTCACCTCAATCTCACCTGATGGTAAGTGATGATGAGGCCTAAGGTGGAGCTCGCTTACCCAGAAGATGCCTATTCACTCTTTCTTTAATTAGATCCAAATTGTCCGGAAATACCCAAGCTGGTAGGGAATTCCATTCCTTAGCAGTTCGCATTATGAAAGAGGAAGCAAAACGCTTCAACAGAGAGACAACATTATATAGAAGTATGGACGATTTGTTACACTAGTTCTTTATCTCTTTGTCTAATATGTCAGGGGACTGTTAGAAGTAAAGTGGTCCAGTTGGTAATGCGCTCGCTTTGAGAGAAAACCTAATAAGTTTACCCTTTTACTGGAGAATAAATTCAAATGCCAAGCAGCGATTATCCCATGCTGTGGACTATGACCTGCACATGCACTTTCTTGGCTGTGATAGGCCTGTGCCTAGTAGGGGGGTCAGTTAAATACGCACTGACCAATGAAAATACTCTACCTCTTGTGTTCTGTTGTACCAAATAGGTAGGTAACGATTTGCACCAGTGTGTAGATGAGGTAACCCACGATGACACCGGAAGCTACGATCTCAGCATCTGGGTTCTTCTCCTCGTTGAGGTTCCAGGTGCCGCCCACACCGAGGAACTCGCCATTGTAACCCGTTCTGTACAGGATCAGGATAATGATGTTCAGGACCTGAGGGAAAAATAACATGAGTTGAGTAATGGCCAATGAAATTTTTTCCTTGACACCTTTTCCCCTCTGAATAGCAAAACTGAAAAAGTACCTTAAAACTAGCATAAAAACTAACTTAACCTAAAAGCATAAAACGATATTGATTATTTATATGGATGATTGATCATCATTATAATCTTTGTATTACTTTCTATATAATAATATAGAGATATTATTTACATTTTGATGATCTTATAAGTAAGTTTGCTGTCTTATGGAGTTATTTTTTTAAGTTAATGTATTTCTAATGAAAGAGACTTAGTATTTACTTCGATGTTATCCTATATCCGGTGTGTCACAATTATAATTACGTATATAATCAGAAGTTCCGATCCCATAGTGAAGTCCTAAGAAAAGATAATTGCGTATCCGGATTGAGTCATCATTAAACAATTTCTGCAACAGGTTTACAATTTTACATCATGATTATTAAGGCAAACACTTTTTGTATGTTTGTCCTATGTGTAGTGTAGGTACCCGCAATATCTAAGTGTACGACGTTTCCGATAAATGAATGATATGATAACTTATCACATTAAATGAAACATGTAAGGTGTATTTTTGTATCAATGTCTAGATAGGTAGATGAATTCAATACTTGTTTAATTTCATAAATTAATGTTATTTCAGACTAAATTATCTCACCCAGTCGTGTATCCAGTAAAGTAATGACTTGTAATAGCCGATCACCAATAAATGTCTATCTCTATGCCTATCCAAAGGAGAAAGCCTATGTCCAACAGAGTACACTAATAAGCTATCGATAAAAAAAACCTAAATATTTCTGTTAATTAAAATATTCGTTTCTAAAACTATTCAGGAAGATAAAGTAACTATTGTAATAAATTCGAATGATTATAACTTTTTTTCAATCACTACTTAATTAATTTCGATTAAAAGCCGATTTACAAAGAACGATACTTATTCTACTAATCAATCATCAGCCCGTCAACTCCCAATGTGGACCTATGCTAATTTGTTACTATACTAAATACGTATTACTTGCAAACAATAGTTACAGTAACAACCTACGGGCAAAGTTTTGGAGTCATTCGACATTGACCATGGGCTAACCTCGGAAGACCATTGTGGCGACAAAAAAGACCTGCGTAGATAATTTTGGCAAGGTACTTGTGTCTTGAATCATTTGTCAAATTGTTATTATAGCCATCATATTACTTTATGTGATGGCATAATTCATTCTAGTAAATACGGAGTGTGGTCAGCGCAATTTGAGGCCCAATTCCCCTTCATTAATGTAAAAAATATATCTCAGGAATTTTTGCCCACAGTCTCGTTTCCTCTAACTTATTTTACTAAAACAGCCTTTGTTCAGCTCTCTTTTATCATAACTTGTTAAACTTTTCTTAAGAGACCTTATCAGAAATAGTGACAACTGCATCAACAATTATTCAGAGGGCATTGAGTTATAAGAAAAACAAAGATACTCGCATTTAAATACACTGAGGATTGGTGGTGTTAGCATCGTATGCATTTAGGCGTTACTTATTGGTAAAGCATATCTTGTAGGAATGCCACAGACGAGCGTATGCCAGTGCGTAGAAGATATCAGTCCTGACTCTCGTAGTCAGAGGCTAAACGCTTATCAGAATATATCACATACTAGCTGTTGCCGTGACTTCGCCCACGTGGACAACTTAAAATCACAAATTATTATTTTTTCCCGTAGTAATGGGATGTTTTTTTTTTAGATAAATACTATCCTTTGTCCTATTCCACGACCTAACCTATATGTGTGTCAAGTTTCATCACGATTCGTCCAGTGGTTGAAGTGTGATTGCGTAACAAATATCCAAACATCCAAATATCCAAACTTTCGCATTTATAATATTAGTAGGATTATCCGAAATGTTGACGGAGCTGGAGTAGGCCCACTGTTCTCTTTCAATGACAACGCTCAACTAGTAAACTGGCGAAATATGCAGCCATAAGCTATGATAGGTCCTAGAATAGGTCCATAGTGGGGGTATGTTCGTATTAGTGCTCCTTACACCGATATACCCCCACTATGGACCTATTGAGATCTAAAATAGCTGCATGTTTCGCCAGTCTGCTAATTGGGCGCAGCCGATCTACTCTATTAAGATATTTTCTTTTATTCTTCAAATGCTATACAAATAAGTGTCATATAATCGTGATTCCTCTAACTAATGTCAGTCATAGATATAGTTAAATAAACAGGTAGCATAATACCGTGAGAAAACTGAGCGCACAAAGTTGCACTTCTGTAATTAAATAGGATAATAGAATTGTCCTTGTTAAGTCAAGAGCAGAATTAATCAATTCATTTTACCATTATCTTTAATATGTCGGTGATATATTCTTGTCTAGGATTGGGCATGTGTATGTGAAGTCATATTCTTAAAGTCTTCAGTGTTAGTTTCTACAAGCTTTTTAATATTCTTTAGCCATTCGGAGTGTTACGTCACAGATGTTAAATGTCTAGTGTCTAAATTGGGTCCAGATCGTAAGAGGTCCATATAAAGTCATGCTACGTCTATGTCTTGAGCTGTCCTAATCGGAGAATAGCAGTGCATATCATATTTGACCTATGCCTCTTAATCTTCAATCGTTCTTATTCAAACATTTCCTTATAATCTATCAATAGCTCCATTCCTTATAATGTATCAACTCTGCATTCCTAGCATTCGAGCGCGGGGGTCAAATCGCAAATGATCTTGAATATTTCAAGAGAGAACTTCAAGTATGTACAAAGCACCTCAGACACAGATCCTGTAGGATAAGACAATTAGTTGATACAATTATTAGTCATGCGAAGGGTCAGGAGTTAACACACCAAGGAACAGCGGCATGGGATGCCTCGGGATTGTACAGAGTAATATAAGATGCAGATAGCGTATGTTATGGTATACGTGTTCTCTCATTCCCAAACTGACCATGTCGTAAAGAATTATTCTACTTAATAGATTAATTGGGACTTTAAGCAATAGCTCTTTTACATATATTTTAGGTAGCGGCTGCATGCGGTGGGCGGAGGACCGAGTGTGATGGCGTTCATTGGGGAAGGCATATGTCCAGCAGTGGACTTCTAGGGGTTCACATGATGATATTTTTTTGAAGAAGAAAAATCTGATTTATGTAAGCATTCATTTGTTTCTCTGTTTCACTACTTTAAGCTAGCCTAACTACTTAATTCACTGGTAGTACAATTATATTGTTTGTAGTTAGGTCTAGCCTAGTCTTCTAGATGGGTTAGAGCACGTAAGCACTAAGAACTGAGTACATATATACATAATGATCACGCCCTGGTCCCAGAGAGGTAGGCAGAGACGATAGGTACATCGCTACTTGCTATTTTTTGCAATTTGCACTATGCAATTTTAACTGATTAGTTAGTTAACATTTAATTTGTCAATAAAGAATTTTACATGTTTTCTCCAATCCAACCTTGACATTTACTAATGAACCGTAAAACTAGACAAAGACACGGTCCATCAAAAATTAATTGCAAAATTATTATTAAATTCGAAACTTGTGACTGACGATCAAAAAGTCAGAGAGGCTGTAAGTTCTGTTCTGCAGGAGTTATCCCCAAAACCTTTCACGTTCAGTAGCCTTTTAACTATCGAAGATATCAATAAAAGCAACAAAAAGTGTAGGTAATAAGTAGTAATAACATAAGTCTTTGACGGGGCAAAGTTTCAAAATGAAATAAATATTCTCTGTAATATCCTTTGCTCTGTGCTCGGCAGCTGACAATTACAACTGTAATCATAATAACTAGTTTAATTGTCGCTCCGGCTCCGACGGCAGAGCATCCAACAGGAAGCTTAGATTTAAACAGTCCATATGTCGATGACTTCCTTGTCGATTCAAGCTATTTTAATAAACATACCTACGAGTGCAATGGTATTAGAATTTGCACATTTAGAAAGTGACGTTTCGCCCACTGGGACGCAAAAACAAAAAGTACTAATGTCTTCTTATATGATTCTTTGGAAGTCCAGCAGTGGACGCCTTAGGGCTGACATAATGATGATATGAGTAAAGAATCAAAGAGTTTTGTTTTTTTATTTATCAGATATTTGGTCTAACAAGGAAATTTCAAAATGGAAAATCCTATTAATGAAGTTATTTCGTTAGTCTACCTAGATTTAGACGGATATACGATTAGAACACTAACTAAACTTGAAACTACTTGATTAACTTCGAGAACTTTGTGTCTGTTTTGCTGGACAGTTGACATCTGACCCAGTAGAATGTGTGTCCTTTTCTCGACACTAACTTTGTCTTAGGGTTTATATTAAACACCTAAAATTATTGAAAATATTGATTACTATAATATAAATAATGATTTTAAGAGTTTTGTATAAAGTTTAAGATCATCTAAAGCAATATTTTTAAAGTCATTTCGGTGACGTCTTTTAGTGTAAAACCTGTTAACTGGAATACGTCACGCTTTTATACCTGGCCCTTAAACATCACTACAGTATTCCAAACTTATTAAATGAGGCAAATCGATCACGTATATAATGGGCGCACATAATAGGCTTATTCAAGGTAAACACAGCTATAGCCCAGAGGCTCCATTGTAGTGATTGCGCAGACCATACTCCACGCATAATAATGCGTCTATCTGCGCAGTCGATCGGCGAGCGGCATGAGTAATATGATCTGCAATATGCTTTTTAGTAATGAATAATTTATTGGTAAAAGTGATCTGTCAATTTCTTGATTAATTACCGAGTTCTATAAAAAGAAAAGGTGTTTCGCTTGTTCCAAATATATAACTAATTCATATCAATTGTGTTCCTTGCTCTACGAATGATCTTAAATATTCGGTATCGGTCTTTTCTCACGGAACTTCTTGAAGTTTTGACATGAGCTGATTCAAATTGAGTTTTGAGGTTTACGAATAGGATTGCGATACTATAGGGGCTCTGTATACAGAGCCCTAGCGAGAAACTTGGAACTTAATTATGCTCCCTCTAGCGGATCACCATGAAACTGGGAGCTCCCCCAGGGAGGCCCTCAGCGCTGATTTGACGCGCGTTCGGCGTCCGACTACGATAATTAGACGCCAAACGCTTATGTATGTAATGGCAATAGATCGACAGATATTATCCGAAATGCTTATGAGTAGTTTCCTGGTCAGATCGATCGATATAACCACGCGATCTGACCACGGAGACTGGATGTACTCGTATTATTGTTAGATACTCCTCAGATTTTCTTCTATAGAGATATCCACTAGAGTATGTACTACGTAATATCTTTCTCGTTGGTAACTATTGGTGTTCTTACTTTCTCTCCATGTACTTTTCGGTTACTGTCGTCATCAATCCCATAAAAATTCTTTTAAAATCTACTTTAGGCTTAAACAAGTGTAGATTCGAGTATGTACCTAACCAACCTATATTATGGTATATTTCTCTTTTCCGTATGACAAATCATACTAAAAGTTTAAGTCACAAATTAAAACCTTACTCACCAACCACGTTACTCACAATATCCTATTATAAAATAACCATCAGTACAATGCACAACAACACAAATCCTCTATTGAATGGAATTGCAGTATAAATCATTGGCGTACTGTTGTGGTAGGGTGTAAGCTAGATACGCAATGAGTAATGCCTGAATAGTATCAGATAAGGTGTGTTTGTTCTACGTTGTGGCAACATGTGGGTTAGGTATACAAGTAGTTATGGCTTTGCGATCTTGTGAATGAACATTTTTCATTGCCTAGAAGTAGGAATGACTACCACTCCTAAAATAATAGGTGAAATTCACGTGTATCTACATCCATACCAATTTACATTCCGTCATAATAACCTCATTGTGACGTAATACGATCCCGAAGGTTCGAAGGGATTATATGGTTTTCGAAAATTAAGATGAATGAGATGAAATATTTCCAAATGCCGATATTTTTTTCTCATCAATTCAATGCATGTTGTGACACCATGTTGTATGCATATGAGCGGGACATAGCTGAGCTCTGTCTATGCCTTGTTATCCATTTTTTTACCTATATCCACAATAAAGACATTTGTTTATGCCTTGAGCTGAAGCTCCTCTATCAAATTTTATCCACTTTTTCAATTCTTATCAACCAATCATCATCATCAACCGAAGTATGTCCATTGCTGTTCAGAAGCCATTAGAATTATTATAATTAAAGCTTATATGTAAAGGACAACGGGCAAGAATATATGAGAAGCGGTCTACGTCTAATCTCCTATACTTATAACGTAAGTCCCAACCACAAGAATAGGTGTTACCTACTTATAAGTGAGATAAATGTGGTACGTATGTGGTAACTGTGGGACTAAAGATATAATTGTATTTAATTGTTAAGTGAAACAGGTACACATGTTAACGCACAGTTTAATACGCAGAGCGTTTAACATTGTTATCGAATTATTTCTAAGAACTCCAAATGCTACCTCTAATAATAATATTCAAAAGCCTGTAACTTTGTTCATACACTTTCCCAAAAAAAAGGCTTAGTACCTGAAGTTGTCAATTCATTGATACATGTTGGATTTTTACCTATAGGGTAGATATTTTTTTTGGATAACGTTAACTTACACTCTGCTTTCTCTAATCAAAATGAAACTGGGGAAAGTAGTGTAATCCATAATTGAGTATTCATCCATAGTCCAACTGAAATGTCCAACTTGATTCCTCGGTTTAATATTTTTATTGTGTACATGAGGTGTTTAATGAATAATATCAACGAGGTACGGCGTTATCTTTGTCATACTACCTGATACCGAATGAGGCCGCGGCGCTACCAACATTTTCATAACCTTGTTGAATTAAAACATTGAAAATTACAATGAAAATCCATTCACAAGACTGATCAACGCCATTTGTAACTTCGTTCAAGACGTACAAACTTGTTTTACCACGAATAAGAATAAGTAGGGTCAGTTCTTTGAGTTAGTGTATCACTGGTCATTTTCTCTAATTTGTCACTTTCATTGTTCGTCAGTTTCATTTATTCAAAGTATACGTTTCTACAACAAACGACCAGAGAAAAACTTAAATACTCGTATGACGGACAGAAAGTTTGAGAATCACATTAAAAACAGCTTTGTAAGAAAACCTATTATAAAATAGACGATCATTTGAATGACAAAGATGCCTGGTACTAATGCTGCTTTAGCTTTGCACTATCTTTTCAATATTGTGCATTAAAAGATTGCGCGAAGTGCGTGTTTTTAAACTTGATTTTAAAAGATGTGAATATTGTTGCCCGGTTTTTCTTCACAGCACTAACACTTTGGACGCGATAGTCGATACAAAGTTGACGTGTATAAATGTACTAAGTGTATAAAGATTTTGACTTTGACTGGTTGCGTATTTCTATAAAAGTAGGCGATAGATACCTCATCATTTTAGACACTAGCGGTCTTAATTTTTAAATTATAACCGAAATTTCAAAAAGTTTGTTATAGAATTTCCTATGTATCATTTGTTTAAGAAACTTTTATTCTAGTTTCTAGACCCAGACGTTAAAGTTGTGCATTGATAGATCACATTCAGGGTCATATGCTTTTAATCTTTTTCTGTGCAAAAATGAACCTAATTAATGTAAAACACAAATTTATTGGCTGTCGTTTCAGAATCCCGCACATCCTCTTTCTCTACCATTATCAGTAGGTATGATGTCACTTTGGACACAAGTACACAACAAATATACCTATTTATAATAATTTACCTCAAGTGGAAATAAGACATCTAACCTAAATTACTTAGGTAGCTCATTTCGTTGAATAATTGTTGGACATCTTAGTGGCTATGAATCAGATATGTTTTTGTCTCTTCTTTAAAGAACATGATTAAAATGGTTTTTTTTTGGATTAATCATCATAAACCGTGATCACAATTTTTTTTATGTCCGAATCTATTTGTTCACTTTAGTCACAAAATTTAAAATAAAGGAAACACTGTGTTACTGAAATAAAAGAATTGATATAATTTATTAATAAATACATATGTAATACAATACAGGTGTTTTTATCGACCTAAATAGAAAGATGAATAATTTCAGAAACCTCGATCACTACAATTAGATTTACCTTTAAACGTGGTATGGAGAGCTTTGGGTGTGTACCTATACTTATTTATAGATACATTCAATATTTTAAAGTAAACACTAATGATATATTAATAAGTACGCTGTGCTTATCAAATCGAACGATATCTAACCATTTACAATAGCTCTAGGTAACTCTTACATTAACCGTAGCTAAAATGTGTGCTTTTTCCGATTTCACACTTTCAATATGATCGAGTCGAATCGAAATCGATTCACCTTGAAAATTCCCAAAGCTACAACAAAAAAAGACATTCTACTTACAATTTTGAATGTTTTCACCACTATCGTGGCTATCGTCTGGACCGAAACCATTTTCACTTAATATGTCACTTGTGGTATTTCTAAAATTCACTTTTTATCTATTTCCACGTCTATGCTTTTGTTTTATGTCCGTTTTAGTTAGCTGGTTACTCGTCACTGTACGATTTCAGTTATCAGTTGGAGTTATCAGTATAGTCAACCTCTAATCTTATCTTTTCCAGCGAAATTAGTAGGACAGGTTGCACAGTCTAAGCTATGTTGGACAAGGTATCCAATACCTGCCTACTAAGAGTCATTTTGCTATATTGTACTTGTTTTGGAATGTTATCTGTTATTTCGAGCTACTATTTTGTTCAGTTTTGCCATTTTCGCAGAAAAATATGATCAATACTTTATATATACCTGTCTTTGTTAGTTCTAATGTTCATAATATCCTATACTTGTGTAACTTCCGTTCCCTCTTTCCTATTTTAGTTCTTTGCTTCGAGTTTGCCTGCTATTTTGTTATATCGTTAAGCAGGTACATTCTTCTCATGTCTCTTTTAATTCAAATATTACTCGTATATCAAAATGTATGATACTAAACAAGTCTACATGATCATCCACCAGCCTGCCACCGTCCATGGCTAGACAATAACTTCCTTCTCTTATTTATACACACACTTGGTTTATTTTATTGCTGTAATAGTTATGTATGTATGTCGTAACTGCACCTTGTTTAATGACAGTAGTAACTAACCTACTCACTGGTATTCAGAGCCCGTGCGTCCTACTATGTCCTAGTATGAGAGCGTTAGTCAGAGGTTCATAATGGGACATCGGAAAATTATACACATGCCTTATTTATTTAGTCTCTGGCAACAAATTAATGTGTTTGAAAAAAATGTATTTGAATGGAGAAAGACCAAAATAGCCTTTGCGTAAAGAAGAGTCTCTTCCTCCCTCCCACCTTCCTTCCCTCTCTTCTTTCCAACGCCTAAAACTATGGAGTATAATAGTTATATAGAGGTTCCCAAGTACAATCTGGATCTTTTTAAAGGAAGAGTGAATCATCTTCTGGGTAAGCGCGCTCCACCCTAGGCCTCATCATCACTTACCATCAGGTGAGATTGGGGTCAAGCGCAAACCATCATTAATATAATAAAAAAAAGTTGTCATTAAATAGGTAAATACGTAGTAACAAAAAGTTAAGAATTATTTGGTAACCAGTTACTGAACGAGAAAAAAATCTTCCTTATTCGTAGGAGTTAGGAAATATAGTTGCGAAAACGGAACTAGGGACAAGTTCTAACTAAGTGGATTATTTCAATTTTTTTTAACTTTAAAAAAATATATGTTACAAAATATTTGTCGCTTGTCACTTTTCTTTAAACTTTTTGAGTGAGATTATTAATTGAGCGAGCCATGCACGAGCAGACCGGTTCCAGTACATCTAAAAATTTACATTTTCGGTGTTCGTTACCCGGTGGTTAATGAATTAAACAATTACATAATTTTGTTGCACATATTACAAGAATATAATAAAACAAAACATACGTGAATTATTCTCATCGATGTTCATGATTCAAAAAAACATGATTCTCATGATCGAATAATATTTTTTTTGGTCCTCCGATTTTTAAGCATACGAGTTTACTCCAATCTTAGGATAATTATAAAAAAAAAACGTTTAGGTGCAAGTGATGACCTTTAACATTTTGTGACGTAACTTTGTTGGTTATTAACTTATACCTAAACCAGAAAAGTCTAATTAAAACTGATTAGTCTAAAATACATGACCATCGGAAGTCCTAAAGTTGAAAAAATATCATCGTATCATATACACCATTAATAATGATGCAACCGAAAACCATCTAGTTTTATTGAGTGTTATGGGAAAATACCAAAATAGCTTTATAGATTCATCAATTTTACCGTCCATATAACCAACACTTCGCATATAGAATGATCAACGAGTTGTAAACATTAATATATTTTTTAATTTTACGAGACCATAAACCAATAAACATACGTGTTTAATAACTTTCATAACCTTCCAGATCATACTCACACCGATAGCTTAGTACTTAGCTCGAAGTGGATTTTTACATCCGAAAGTAAAAGACGCCACTGATCTCGTTCCTGCGCCTTCTCGCGCTGGCTTATCCTCGCCTTTAGCAACGTACCGCTGCAATCTGCAGTAAACATGCGGGAAGCACATTGCTTATATGATGTCTCGCTCTGGCTTCCCGCGACATTCCTGTAATTGCGTCTCTGTCTGCAGATCGCAGCGGTGATGTTCTAAGGGTCTGAATGTCCTTATCTGTTAACATAACCTAGTCTATTAACATAACCAATAACGCCTGGACATCCCCCGATCACTCCCATTCCCACCATGTGATAGTCTCCTCCCATTCCCTTCTGATGATCGAACCAACTGTCTCCGGCAAATTTAAACACCTACACTCGACTTCGCCTAAGCTCAGAGACCATCTTCTCCATCTCTTGATTTTTGCAGTTAATGCTCCATGCCTTTTAAATAATATCAATAATTGCTGTCTCAGACCCGAATCTGGAATGAGACTATACTCGGTAGAAAAACAAATAAGTTTGGAACGAGTTTTCAGACAAGCAGCGGAGGTATATATAACTTTTTTTTTGTTAAGTTGAAGGATTGAAAATCGCCCCATAATAATCAGTTTTTCTAATCTTAAGTCGGTCAGTATTATGATAATTATCATACTTGACATTTCGGTGAAGAATATCTTGAGGTGGTTAATGATCAATAGAGGTGATATTTTATGTTACACCATTTAATCGGTATGCATAAAGTCTTACCCATAACAGCGGTGTCACTAACGCTCTGTGGAAACGTTACGAAATATCGTTAAAATTAACTGTAACTCAAAAGGTAGGCTTTCGCAAGAACCCTTGGCGTCTTTGTCTCTACGAGGAAGTCGGATTTGGTAATGATTTGGAAATGGAAAGCGATAATTTGTCATTTAGAACACTGCTGTCAATAGATTTCTTATTTCCCGTCCTTCATTACGATACGGTAGTGTGTTAGAGAAAAAATATCAGAAATTCTATATTGAATTGATAGACATTTCTGGTTGTTGTCCAGCAGAGGCTTTATTTTGCTGTCAAATTAAATATATGCCTTAAGAACCTGGAGCTAGTTATGTTTTAGTGTCATCAGCTTGTAAAGTTCCATTGTTGGGTACATGCCATTGCACTACTTGGCTTCGCAACTGTCTATCGCCGATCTTTACAGTCTAGGTAGTTTGAGTAGTTGTATCGCCATTGTTATGTAGTATTGGTGTCACTTAACACTATACTGTCTCTGATTCCAGGAACTCGGTCTGGACATAACCGCCGAGCAGATAGCCGAGCTCGAGTCGGCGGTGCACGACATCGACTTCGCGTGCGCGGCGCAGCACGAGGCGCGCGTGCGGCACGATGTTATGGCACACGTCCACGCGCTGGCCGAGCGCTGCCCGCGCGCTGCCCCTATCATACACCTCGGCGCCACGTCGTGCTACGTCGGGGACAATACTGACCTGATCGTAATGAAGCACGGCTTGGATCTGCTGCTGCCGCGATTGGCTGCCATTATCAGCAGACTTGGCAAGTTTGCTGATGAGCATAAGTGAGTATTGACAAAACCATTGACAACTCCATAGCATGACTGTTCATTCGCTTCGGGGCCTCGTCGTGATACGTTGAGGACGATAAAGACCTGGTCGTGACGAAGCACGGCTTAGATTTTCGGCTGCAGTGATTGGCTGCAATTATCAGCAGGCTAGCCAAGTGTGCTGATAAGCATAAGTGAGTACTGACAATTTTAATAGCCCAGACTGTCGCCCATCATGCATCTCGGTGCAACGACGGGTTCAACACTGACCTAATCGTGAAAAAGCACGGCTTGGATCTGCTGCTGCTATAATCGGCAGACTTGGAAAGTTTACTGATGAGTATACGCTATTAGCTGCCATTATTATCAGTAGACCTAATTCCCGTGAAGCAAATCACCTGGGTGAATTAACTTACCAAGTTTGCCAAGGAACATACGATCAAATCTTGATAACTTTGTCAATAAGCTTAAGGAGTGTTTATGTACTTTGTACTTCTGTCTCCTGACACACAGGACTTCCCATTTTAGGATCCAAGGCTGAATTTGTTTTTTAAATTATTTTGATCAATATTTATTTTATTTATTATGAAAGGAAGAAACTCGGGGAAGAGTAGAGTTCAAATAGTTTGTATTCCAATCGAAAATTAAAATACCGCAAAATTATCTTCGTGTAGTTCTTTTAAGTTTGGAATCATTGACGGACGGTGGATCTCTTCTCCTTTAAAACTTCTACTAAGACTAGCGATATTAATAATTCTATTGTCTCATTTGCAGGTCCATCCCCATCCTCGGCTTCACTCACCTCCAGCCAGCTCAGCTGACGACAGTCGGCAAGCGAGCCTCCCTATGGCTGAGTGACTTGCTCATGGACGAGCGGGCCCTATCCCGGGCCAGAGACGACCTTCGCTTCCGAGGAGTTAAAGGTACAACCGGCACACAAGCGTCTTTCTTACAACTGTTCCATGGCGATGGCTCTAAAGTACGAGCCCTTGACAAAAGAGTAGCTGAACTTGCCGGCTTTGACAAACGATACCTCGTCACTGGCCAAACGTATTCGAGAAAGGTGGACTTAGAGGTGATATCAGCACTGTCAAGTCTAGGAGCTACAGTGCACAAAATGTGCTCGGATATTCGTATACTCGCATCGCGGAAGGAGTTGGAAGAACCGTTTGAAGCATCGCAAATCGGGTCCAGTGCCATGCCGTACAAGAGGAATCCGATGAGGTCAGAACGCTGCTGCTCGTTAGCTCGTCATCTGATCACACTGCATGCTAACGCCGCGAACACCCATGCAGTCCAATGGTTGGAACGCACTTTAGATGATTCCGCCAACCGTCGCATTACCTTAGCTGAGGCTTTCCTAACCGCTGATGCTAGTTTACTTACTCTCCTGAACATCTGCCAAGGATTGGTCGTGTATCCAAAAGTCATTGCTCGCCACATAGCTCAGGAACTTCCGTTCATGGCGACAGAAAATATAATAATGGCCATGGTGCAGGCTGGAGGAGATCGCCAAGTGTGCCATGAGAAAATAAGAGTGCTGTCTCATGAAGCAGGTGCTCAGGTCAAGCAACACGGCAAAGATAATGACTTAATTGATCGTGTAAAGAGGGACAGCTACTTTGCACCTATTATATCGCAATTGGACAATATTCTAGATGCATCTACGTTCATTGGTAGAGCTCCAGAACAAGTCTCTGAATTTCTCGAGGACGAGGTGGACCCAGTGGTTTCTAAATACAAAGAGGCTTTGGCTGAAGTCGAGAAACCAGTTGCTTTAAATATTTAATTTAAAAGGCTATTAATCTAACTGTAGAAGTAGTATATTATGTTTAAGAAATAAAATACAACTGTTATTGAATAAAATTATATATTTACAAATTACAGCGTATTGTTTCTATATTAATTTACAAAAAGTACAAAATTATGACTTGACTATTTTACAACATAACATTCTAAATGAACTAGAAAATGGTAACTCTAAATTCAACCGATGATGCCGAAACTTTATTACTTAACAAGCTAAATGATGAATAAGTACATAAGAGTAAATAAATAACTAAGACATAACATTAACAAATGAAAAACAAATAAATTATTGCTTATAGAATTAGAGAGACACTTCATCAACTTTGTCATATTAAATAGAGAAGAATTTTGTGATCACAAGTTATCACAATTTTGATGGCACGATGAGAATCGTTTCCTGTCTTATGGCACTAAGTTCAAAGAGCATTGGTCAAGAGGGTATCACCTTGACAAGCCGGTCCTTGGCTGGGCCAGTTACAAGCCCCTATACTAGGATCGAAGCTTAGCTGCACCGGACAGTTAAACACATGAAGGGTGAACCTCTGCTTGGTAGAATCCCATCTACACGCGTAGAACTTATTACATTGTTTCGGATGACGGAACAAACCTGCTCTCTGGCAGTCTACAGATCCTTGTAACGTCTCATCTCTGCTTCTCCATCCTCCAGGACCGTATCTGTCAAATGATTGGGCGTCAATTGAAGACTCTTGCGAGCCTCTCAGGGCAGCAGTTGGTGCTACTTCCTGGTTTAATAATACTGTTTTATAAGTTGGTGCAACAGTCACAGCCTTAACTCGCGGTCTAATCCTCACAATCTTTTCTGTCGACGAAACTACAGCTGGTGTGCTTGACACGTAGTTTTCAGAATATATTTGTTTACTCTTAGGTGTTATTGCCAGATTTTCACTGGATTCCTGGTAGTCTTGATAGAAAGAATCGTCAGGCACAATAATGGGGTTGAATGAAGAAGCTACTACCGGAGCTGTGGTTACTGGTGATTGTATTCTAGCAGTTCTAAGAGCCCACTGGTGATCACCGATGTCGCCACGACCATCCTCATAGTCATTGCTGTAATCCTCGTAATCTTGTTGGATCTGAACATTAGGCCTTCTTCCTTTAAGAACCAAGACGGGTGATTGGCAACTACAAACGGCGCCAAGTTTTCTAACCAGTAGCGGATTGAAATCGTTTATTTTAGTAACAACAGCCACCTTAGGTTTGGTTCTTCGAACTGGAACTGGAGATACTTCAACTAACTCTTGTTTGATAGGAGCATAAGTAGAGGTCACAGTTTTTGGTGTCATAGAGTAAATTTCACTGCTTGATAGAATAGGTGCTGCTGTGGTATACGACACCAAACCGGCTTCAGGGCCTACAGTGCCGAAACCAAGTAAATGAGACTTTGCTGTTTCGACGACAATATTTTGTTTTCTTTGAATCGGTGTTGAAGTAGACACTACAGTTTTTTCTTGATTTGGATTGTACCTGATCTGAGCACTGTTATCAAAGTTCTTTAGACCAAAACTATCAAAATTGTCATTTTGTCCAGTTTCTTCCAAGGGTGGTAAATATTCTGGGGCTTTGTATGCTGTCGTAGACTCAACATAAGGTGCTGAAGTCGTATACTTCATGTTCTTAGGTCTGATTCTTCGTACGGGAACGGGAGATGACACTTCGATAAACTCTTGGGCGTAAGTAGATGATATTATGGGTGACGCTGTTGTATAAGAGACTGGAGACACTAATCCAGCATCAGGTCCTACGGTACCAAATCCGAGTAAATTATTCTTTGCTGTCTCAACAACGATATTCTGTTTTCTTTGGGCAGGTGCTGATGTTGAAGAAACAGTGTATTCCTGATAAGGACTGTACTGAATATTAAAGGATTCGTCAACATTTTTCAAGCCAAAGCTGTCGAAATTCACAACGCTTGATACCTCTTCCTGAGGTGGTAAGTATTCTGGTGTTTTATAAGTGGTAGATTTCACAATAGTTCTGGGAGTTGTTGATGGTGGGAGATAAGTGTTCTCCACTTTGGGTGGTAAGTACTCATGAGTTTTAAACTCTGGTTGAGGAGTAGGAGGTAAGTATTCGCGAGTTGTTGCGATAGTGGAATATGTTGGTAATTTGTAAGTCGATACCACAACTGGCGCAGTAGTGGAAACAACCGGAGGTAAATATTCTTCAGCTTTGTACCCTGCCTGAATTTCAGGAGACTCGTATTGATTGTATTTTATGTTAACTTTCGTACCAGGAAACGATGAAAGATGGACGGATTCTAATCTTTTCGGTTGTTCGATATGAGCTGTGCTAAATGAGATTTGCTGCACTGGAACTGTGTCATATTGTTGTGAATATTCTACTGGCTTATAATCGTATTGCTTTTGAGTTTGATGAGAAACAGAGCTCTGATGAACTACTGGTGTGGAATCTGTCGAGACTGTATAAGATTGTTGATAGTCTGTTTTAGGTGGAATGTACTCTGGAGCTTGGTATTGATCTTGAGTTTGATGATAAACGGAGCTCTGATGAACTACTGGCGTGGAAGCAGTCGACACTGTATAAGATTGTTGATAATCTGTTTTAGGTGGGATGTACTCTGGAGCTTGGTATTGTTCTTGAGTTTGATGATAAACAGAGCTCTGATGAACTACTGGCGTGGAAGCAGTCGACACTGTATAAGATTGTTGATAATCTGTTTTAGGTGGGATGTACTCTGGAGCTTGGTATTGTTCTTGACTTTGATGGTAAACAGAGCTCTGATGAACTACTGGCGTGGAAGCAGTCGACACTGTATAAGATTGTTGATAATCTGTTTTAGGTGGGATGTACTCTGGAGCTTGGTATTGTTCTTGACTTTGATGATAAACAGAGCTCTGATGAACTACTGGCGTGGAAGCAGTCGACACTGTATAAGATTGTTGATAATCTGTTTTAGGTGGGATGTACTCTGGAGCTTGGTATTGTTCCTGAGTTTGGTGAGAAACAGAACTATGATGAAAAACTGGTGTTGAAGCAGTCGATACTGTAAAATCCTGTTGATAGTCTGTCTTCGGTGGAATGTACTCTGCAGCCTTGTATGTTTGCGTTTTCGGAGCTTCATACTCTGTATAATGTTCTTCATAAGCAAGTGTCGATGGAGTCGATGATACAAATACTACATCTTTCCCTGATTCGTATTGGTTTTTCGCATTAGACTGATGGTAAACTTGGTGAGACACAAGTGATGCATCTGAGTAAGATTTACTGGATAAAGTTTCAACGTCTCTTTGAATTTCAGGTTGACTATACGAATAGCCTTGGCTCAGTTCTAGATTCTGTTGAGCAGACGTCTCATACTGAACAGGTTGAGTTATATGACTTACTTGGTGTTGGTGAATTATAGGTTGATAATTTTGAGTGTAAACAGTAGCTGTAGGCTGAGCTGATGTTATCGTTTGCTTGTATTTAAGAATGGGATTTTCATATACAGACACTGCAGGCTGTTGGTATTCAATATCAGGTACTGTTGTAGTGGAAACGGGAACGAATTTTTGAGCCTCAACTTTGTGGATAGTTTGTTGACTGTAAGAATGTGGTCTGTATGTGGAGACTGCTGGTGCTGGCGTAGAATATTGAATCACAGTCTTTGGTGCTTCGTCGAACTTGATTGCCGGTTGCTTGTAATGATAACCAGATTCTGTACCTTGCGAATAAGTATTGACTTTACTCGCTTCTACTTTGTGCAAGGTCTGGTGACTGTATACTTGTGGTTGATACGTAGACACAACTGGCTGGATTGAAACAGCTGGTTGAGGTGTAGTGTACTGGACTACAGCCTTAGGGGCTTCATAACTCACAGTGTCGTAACTTCCAACCTGAACAGATGGAGTGTAAGCCTTATTGGATTCTACTTTATGGATAGTCTGCTGACTATATGAGTGAGCTGTGGGTTGCACGTATTTAACTGGAGTGACCTTGTCTGTGTATTTCAGAATAGGATTCTGGTACACGGTTACAGCGGGTTGTTGATAAGTCAACTCGTAATTTTGCCCAGGTGTCGAAGGAGTTAAATATTTTTGTGTTTCCACTTTATGGAAGGTTTGTTGACTGTAAGAATGAGGCTTGTAATTAGAAACTACTGGTGCTGGAGTACTAGATACGGTGTACTGGAATGTAGTCTTTGGAGCGTCTGCGAATTTGACTGTAGGTTTCGGATAATCGTAACCAGACACAGGTTTCTCATAGCTGTAACCTGATGCACCTTCTAAATAGGAATTCACTTGACTAGCATCGACTTTGTGTAAAGTCTGTTGACTGTATACTTGAGGTTGATAAGTTGAAACGACTGGTTGGACAGAAACAGCTGGTTGAGGTGTCGTGTACTGATATGTTTTTGGTTCGAATTTTACAGCAGGTTTGGTGTATTCGTAACCAGATTCAACTGATGGCAAATAAGTGTTTTCTATCTTATGAATCGTCTCGTGACTAAAAGCTTGTGGTGTATATGTGGACACAGTAGGTTGAGCATATGTGGAAATCGAAGGCCCAGTAGTATAAGCAACCAATTTCTTGAATGGCGGCTCAGTAACTGGAGTAGGAGTAGAATATTCGTAGCCTTGAGATTCCACATTATGTAAAGTTTGCTGACTGTGGCTGAAACCTTGTGGTTTAAAGGTAGATACTACTATTGGCGCTTGAGTTGTATAAGATATGCCATCTTCAAACTTAATACTGGGTTTTGAGTAGTCGTACCCTAATGATTTAGAACTGGCATCTTGATTGAATGCGTTATATTGACTCTCATAATTGACTCCTTGGTTGTAATCAGTTACTTGGACTATGGGTGTGGCATGGTTGACAGCAACCACTTTAGGTTGGACAAACGTGACAGCTGGTTGAGTATAGCCGAAGATTTGCTTGATACTAGATTTAGGAGCTTCGGGAACAAACGTTGTTTTATATGAGGTCGCTATTGGTAAAGATGTGGTAGCAGCGAATGGAGTTGCTGTAGTAGGGACTCCTGATGACGTAGGAGTTGTTACAAAGCTGTAACCGTCTAAGTTGTTACCGTCAGTTCCAACATGGTTGATTGAAACGGCTGGTTGTGAGACCACTGGCACATGACCGTTTTGGAAATTGTGAACAACTCCGTGATCGAAGGATTGAGTTGTTCCAGAATATCCATTATAATTGCCCTGTTCGGAATAATCTACTAAGGTTGTCTTTCCAACTAAACCAACGTTAACAGCCCCAGCAGTTAACGTGTGAGAGGCTCCAGTGTAGGCTTTAGTATCAGTTACGTAGTTGCCAATGTTTCCGCTGTTGTAACTCCCGTGGTTTTGTTGATAGTTTACTGAGCTGGTAGATTTACTGCCTTCGCCATTATAGCCGTCGCCAATATGCCCATCAGATCTGTACACCCCAGCTACGTACTTCCCAGAATCATCACCTGTGTAAGAACCAGAATAATCAGCGTTGTAAGAACCGGAGAAATCGCCTCTGTAGTTAGATCCGGCTCCAAGGTTAAAACCGGAGTTTTCGTGAACGTACTGTCCGCTGTTGTCTTCGTATTTGCCTTCACTGCCAGTCTGAGATGCTGAATATCTTCCAAAATCGTAGTAATCGCTGGATTGCTTGTAACCAGAGTCATCATGGACGTATGGGACTACAGGCGACCCAGTATGTTTGTAGGGCACCGCAGAATCTCCAGTAGGGTCGTGGACATACGCTCCAGAGTTGTCTCCCTCATAATCAGCACCACTTTGGTACTGAAGAGTCTTTTGATTTGAACCGGCTGAGAAGTGGGAACTCGAGTAACCATTGTAGTGTCCTCCATTTTGATAATTCTGACCAAGTCCAGCATTCTGAGCGATTCCATGCCTAGCTGCAGATGCAGCTGCTTCCTCCTTAGTTGGAAGCCTATAATCGTCTAAAATGATTGATCCACTAGAATATTTAGTGGGTTGGACTAAACCTACATTGCTATGTAAAGAAGTTGGTACGCCAACTTGATACTCTAATCCACTGGTATCTAAACTACCCTGACCTCCACTTGAAGCGCCATGACCGATTTGGTAATCGGATCCTGAAGAATGCCCACTGCTGGCCAGCTCTTGGGAGGCGATGAAGTTCGAGTCCAAAGCGTCGCCACCGGTGAGAAATCCGCTCTGGATTCCCACCAGGTTGTCCAAGGACGCTCCGGAGACAAGGCTCTGGTGGGCTGCGATGTTAACAGCGTCGGCTGTCTGACCTTGGAAGCCTGCTGCACCTGTGTTAAACATGTTTATAGTGAAAAATAGTGTTGTCATGCAGCAGCTTGACTTTAAGATAGTCTGAAATGTTGGACGGTACTTGAGGTGCGCTCCCGATATATTTTGTTGGTGTTATCTGTATTCTTATTGTACCATTTATACAAAAAAGTTTCCATTGAAACGGAGAGAAACTTTCTTGTCTGTCTGTCTGTATGTCTGTCTGGGAACATACATGTAAAATTGCCCGGTGTACATTGTGTGTACAAAGGTGAGCTTACCTCTAAAAGAGATATCCTCCAGCCAACCTTACAGGGTGTGAAACAAGGCAGTAAGAGAGAGGGGGCAAAATAAGTGCATAATAACTAAATACCTAAACTAAATTCAATACCTAATTAATGATGGGAAATTATAGAGATATGCAAAAAAACCCTAAAAGTTGAATGGTCATTTTGTACTTAGGCTGTATTTAAAATTATATTTACCGGTAAGCGCCGCGCCGGAGTACCCGAACGCCTCGGCTTCGTATCTGGCGATGTTCCCACAGGCTGGCACCAGCCACGGCCAGTCGCACTTGAGCTTCTCCGCGTCGAAGCCGAGCCCGAACGGACATCGGAATTCGTACGCCGTTAGCGGCGCCTTTCCGTGGTCCAGGCATGCAAAGAACCATCGACAGTTCTCCGGATCCGCATAGTAACCTATAAATCATATTTTATATTAATATTCAGACTTCTTTAATGTTAGTATTCATCATCACCATATCAGGCCTTAGACGTCCACTGCTTGACACAGGCCTTGCCCAATGAACGCCACCACACCCGGTCCTCCGCCATCTGCATCCAGTCTTCCGCATTCTTCAGGTCGTCAGTCGGATCGTCTTAACCTGCGCGTGCCGATCTGCGGTCTCCACTCCAGAACTCGTCTCCAATGTTAGTAGTGTTAGAAAATAATGCGGAGACATCGTGAAAACAATCAGTTGGAAGTCAATTCTACGTGAGTGCAAGGACGAAAGAAGCACGGGGCAGAAGCTCATAACTATAGAATCAGGTTGATTAATAAACTAAGGTTTTAAAACTCTTGGCTATAAAAAGAAGAGGTAGAAACATGGATGGTTGTTGTATTTTCTCTCCATTTGTAGCGAATATATGTTTCTCTCCATCTCTAGTAGAATATCCCAGTTTAGATGTATTTGTATACTGTATGTTATGGATTTGGGACAGATGAACCTCGTCTAAGGCCACAGATGAGATCCTAGTGCAAGCTTGCGAATGCGGCAAGCTAGCAGCTCTTGATTCTCAAGAGTACTTCCCGGAAACAGCTCGTACAAATCGCAGGGGGGCCATACCTTCATGTTGAGGACAGATGAACCGCGTGTGGGGCACGGGCGCGATCTCGGAGGAGCCCGGGCAGGCCTGCGAGTGCGGCAGGCTGCCGGGCCACACGCACACCTCGTAGCGCGCGTCGAAGGCGAGGCCGGCGGGGCAGTCGAATTCGAACACCTGAGCAATAAATTACGTCTAGGCTTTTAGCGGTTCAAGAAAAAGGCTTCAGGCAACGATCTCTATGTACTACTAGATGGAGCGTTCCAAACAACCGCTCTGTTCCACGCCACATACGTAGTAGCCACAACTCTTTCACCAAAGTGAATACTTTGAAACTTGTGCAGTTACTACTCAGAACATTTAATTATTTACTAAATATTGGCATTATTTAACCGTAGCGTAATGAGAATTGCTCGTTTGTATGCAGCACAATCCTGTATTTTTTAATGCGATAAACAATATTGTAGTGAATGGAAAGTGCGACTTACAGTGTATTCAGGTGAGAGTTGGTCGAACTTGACGCAACGATAGAATCTTGCACAGGAGCGGGGATGAACGTAGTAGCCTTGGCGGGAGCACGAGAACTCAGTCCTAGTGTCCTGGAATGTCAGAGAAGATTTAAAAAAAACGATTAAGACATTCAGGTTATATCGTGATAGCTTATTTATTTATAAGGAAGTGCGTTCGCTTCTTTAAAGTGGAGGGTTCAGACCTGGCTTCTCTTTCTCTGATTGGTCAGTGATACAGAGATTTTGAAACCTATGACAATTATTATCAATATAAAAAAAGGCTATGCGTATGTAGGTTTACATGTGCTGGCGAGACACAAACTGTCGAAAAGTAGAAAAAAATCATCAGTCTAATGATGTACATTACAAACAGCTACAAATAGCACTAAAGTGTAAAAGTGTAACGTTACAAACTGCTACAAATAGCACTAACGTGTAAAGGTGTAACGTTACAAACCACTACAAATAGCGCTAACTTGTAGTGATGTAATTTTACAAACCGCTACAAATAGCGCTAACGTGTACTGATGTAACGTTACAAACCGCTACAAATAGCGCTAACGTATAATGATGTAACGTTACAAATAGTTACAAATAAAGTTTTGTTTCTATCATTCTTCTTGAACCTTGCATCCATTCTCTTTAGAAAAACATCAAGACCATACCTCTCTAATGGAGTGGATGACGCCATCCGAGTCGACGACTTGAGTGATGCGGTATGGGGAGACTTGTAGAGCGTCCACGGCGCGAGCGTGACTGGGGGCTGATAGGATCTCGTTCTCCAGAGACCTGGAAATACCATAATTATCATAGTAATGTCTTATCATATAAACGTGTACACTAACATTCCATGTCTTTACACATGAATTACACCTGGATGATCAAATGGTACAAAGTTATATGATATTAGTTGGAAATTGAGGTAAACGCCTGAACCAATAGCATTTGTGGCCAACGTCTTGTATTTTTTTTCCTCTATTTCACGTGCGGAAGGCGTGTTCAAACCATATTCACCCTTCACGTCAACACATCATAAGTACGACGTATCAAGTTAGTTCTCACCTTAAAACAACAGCCCGAGGCGCTCTGCTCTGCTGGTTGAGGACTTTGGTTAGCGAAGCCCTTAGCGTAGGACCGCAGGGCGTGTCTGCGTCGCGGTCTGCGCCGTGTAACGCCAGACCAGCTAGTCCTCGTACCCGCGCGTATTTCCCCTTCACGTCAACTGATGACGAATCCTCGAATGACATCCAGGTTTTATCCCTAAAAAAGAATGATTTAAATATTAGATATTAGGTACATCTAATAAATAAAAACGTAAACTTCGCGTGTCATTAATGTAATAAGTATTTGCAAAAAAAATGGGGGATGAAGGATACGAGTAAGTACGTCACATCAAGATCTTTACTGGAATTTTGGTCTGTTTGTCTGTTAGTTTGTGCACGTAAAACTACTAAACCAATGGAGCTTTCAGAAAAACAGAGTGCTTTAATATGGAGTAACATTTAGTCTTTATTTCATCGTAATCTGTTCATTCAATCGAAAGTTCGCGGATTTGTAGTTTTCATAAACTACATAAAAACTACATATATTCTTTATTGTATACTAATGTAATTACATTAGTATACAATAAAGAATCAAAGAAGTATAATGATTCATGGAATTCAGATTGCCTTTCAGTTTCCTCAAGAACTTATATTCTTAGGGATTACCTGGCGATACTTCGACCCTTCAGGATCTTTTGCGTCAAGCCCCTGTCAACAAAGGTGCCCCAAGCCGATTTGGTGGATTGCACATACGTTTTAGAATTTCTTCTATGTCATATACAAATAAACCTGTGGCATTATAAATAAACCGTACTAGTTGTTCTTCTGTACTAAAATATAGGTAGTTTTAATTATTCTGTGCTACGAATCTACAACATTCAACATTGCTTACCTAAAAGCGTAAGGCGCAGACAAGTCCTGGTCCCTTTCCAAAGTCCACCGCCCCTTCTGCAGCAGCCTGCATAGCTCGGCCTGGTCTATCTCCCTGGGCTCGTCGTCCAGGGTTGGGCTGCCGGGAGTACTGAGGGTATCGTTGACGAGGGTGAACTTGCGCGCGGTGGCCGGCAGACTGATCACTACTTTGGAGGCTGGTATGCCTAGTCCTACCACTAGGTCTACTACGGAGTCCTGGAATATACAAGATTTACAACTTTACATCAAATTAACAGCATATAAAGCAGCATAAATTTCACTGTTGGGGCACAGATCTACTCTCTTAAGGATTTTCAGGCTTAAGCCCACCACGTTAGCTCAGTACGATTCATCATCAGGTTATTTTTGTCTCCACTGCAGGAGCACAACCCTCTCCCATCTACCGGAGACAGACGGAGGATTTGGCCTACACTCCCCGCGCTGGCCAGACGGGTTGGGGAGGCCTGATTGATGTTTTATAATGTATTCCCTTAGTCGCCTTGTACGACATCCACGGGAAGAGTTGGAGTGGTCCTATTCTACTCTACCGGAAACCACACGGCAGTACGATTAGTAGACTTTTTATGGTCTGGTTATTGTTGAACTGGAAAGATGTAAATTCTGTTTTTATTGGTTAATAAATAAATAAAAAATATATGCGTTAGAATTTCTTCTTTAGCGTTTGCACCAGTGCCGGATTTATGTTATAATCAACCTATTACCATCTGAAATCTACCGCCCCCTCAAGTCTGCCGCCCCTAGGCCGCGGCATATTGACAAATCCTCCTCCTTTCTTTCTAATAATCCTCCTCTAGGCATGTTTCCTCACGACTGTTTTCTTCTACCGATAATCTTGTGGTATTATAGTAAACCGTATTTAATAGTAAAAAAAAACTCATTAACACGTGCCTGGATTTGAAGGCACGACTTCATGAACGTGAGGCTCTCAAACTAAGCTACCAGTTTATCTGAATCATAAAAAGGCGTTAATTTTTAGTAATAATTACGAACTCTTCATCTTGTTTCCATTAGATTATGCTGCTACGTATAGTTCCTATGATTAAGTTAGGAATTACTTCCAAATAGATTTTACTTCGGCGGCTGGCAGAGACCGGAGAAGAACCGAAAATCGAGTTCAGTGGCTCACCTAGGGAGAGGCCTATGCTGAACAGTGGACTCTTTCAGGCTGATGATGATGAGGATTTACTTCTAAAGTATATTTATATCGCAAAGTATTTCTTTTGATCTATCAATAATATTATGCTGTTTAAATGAAACATTTCTACAAAATCATCAAAGTCTAACTAAAACGGGGAAAGAACCTCCAAGAACATTATTCCTACATAAATCACTATAGCAATCTTGCTTATTTAAACTCAATCCAAACCACACAAAAAATTCAAGGCGAAACGGAACATGACCAATGTGGAATGTCTGCCCATCCAACTATAAAAGGCACAGGTATTTCTTTTAGAACTAATTTATGATTCTTAAAGACTAAGATGCACCTATCTATATGTGACCTAGATGCACATACATCAACTTTAGCTCAGCAATTTGAGCCTTAAACCGGCTGGTTAAGAATGCCTGATATAAATAGGCTTGAGGCATTTTTCTAGCAGTACCAGTTTACCTTCGTTTGGTATTTGTAGACGGTTTCACAGTAGCGCATTTAGGATAGCCGCAGGGCCCGAGTGCGGCCCTGGACTGGAAGGGAGTATGTTAATTGCGTAGGTATCTCAAAGTTATATGAAAAGAGATGTTACATAACAATCAATTTCAACAACCTATACAAAGGTCAAACACATCAGCCGAAATACGTCCACTGCTGAACATAAGCTGAATTAATTCTTTATTCACATACAATGCGGTAAATACAGATGTCACTGCCACTTTTGGTGGGTTGTGCATTGGAGGATTTGCCATAATCACCACGCTTGGCAGGCGGATGGGTGATCGCTGTAATGGATCTTAACATACACAGGAGAATATTGCTGCCCGTCCCTAGTGATCCTTAGTCGCCTCGACGACACTAACGGAAACATTGGGAGTGGCCCTATTCTAAGCCGGGAAGCGGGGACCACACGGCAGGTTATCACGATATACAACATCTCTGTATGTCAGTCTCTCGATGTCGCCATATAACTCAAGACCTGCTGAACACATACAGAGAGTACCTAGCGAAAAATGTCTAAACTATTAAAAGATAAAATCCTGAACGATCTACTCAGTCAATTCGTATTCAGAATTAGGAATCTGTCAAAACGGATGGATACTACTCGATCGATAGATCTGAAATTTCAATGGCTATAATTATGGGAATTCGAAGAAAAATCTTCCAACACTTTTCAATTTTCGATCGCAATATTTTGCTTGCTTTTTTATTGTTGATGGGACGCTTGACCTCAATCTCACCTGATGGTAAGTGATGATGAGGCCTATGGTGAAGCGCGCTTACCCAGAAGATTCCTTTAAAAAGTTAAAGATTCAAATTCTACTTGTCCGGAAATACCCAAGATGGCAGGGAGTTCATTTTAATGAAGTTAAATCTAAAAGACCTTATCGCTATAATAGAAGCAATACAAAATATGAATTCCATACACGAAGCAACGTATTATGTACTCATAAATAGGCACTAATTGTAACTTACAGCCCAGATGCAAATTGCCAATCATTTTAAAATGGGTGCTGGCTCTTTGATTGCTACAATAAGTAGTTTGCATTGGCACTGCATGCCATGCAGGTTGATTGACTTATCGAGAATATGCCAACAAAATCGTTGTCCATAACATAGTTACATCAAGGCAAGTTAAGTAGTAGTTATTATATATTTCATTTTAAATAGACCGGTCACATTGAGTATTGGTACATATGTCTAGGAATGAGGCTTTATCTCGAACTCAAGGACGATACGTATCGCCGCAAAAAAAGCTGATACTTTTTAACCCACAGCGACGTCAGTCTCCTTTTGTTGCAAATTCGGAATTAGAGAAGGAATCTACGTCGAATTGTCTAGGTCCCGTGTCTTTTGTATAAGACATGGGAGCAGGACCGTTCGACGTAATTTTTTTTATTCTGATTCCGAGTTTGCAATAAAAGGGATAGGTGTGGGGTGGGTTAGGTTAGGCGTTTCCGCTTTTTAGATGTACTATGCATATTTAGGGATTGATCGTTTGTAATATTGTCTTAATACTTACTAACTTTTAAGGCAATTTGTTAAACAACGGTCTCTCATTAAAAAATATTCATTTGGTCAAATTCAAATCTCAAACAAACAAAAGGTTCAGCATAAAACTTTTAGCGCATCGCAAAATTTATTAAAGAGATTGATATTTAACATTTCTATGATTACATTCTCAAGATTAAATATCTTCTTGGTTAACTCTAGTCTCTGACTCTTAGCTGTCCCCTAACCGGTCTAACAGCAATACTCGAGTATTGCAGATAGACCCTTAAATAGACCGTATCTCGTATAGAATCGATTAAATCACATACCGTATTCATCATGTCCCACAGTCCACTCAACCGACTGGGATGATACGTCATCTTCTTCACCATCCCCAGCGCGTGGGTCTGCACCATCATCAGGTCCACTTTCTTCACCAGGGTCCTCAGGTCGAAGTACTTCGCGAGTAGCTCGGGGTGCGCAGGTAGCGCCAGGAACAACGGTCCTCCACCAGACGCAATGATAGCAGAGCGCGCTGCTTCGATGGTTTCCAAGACCTTGGTCTTGTTGAGAGATTTGTGTACATCGTGGAGCTCGAGGCCTTGCACGTGTTTCGACTTGAGAAGGCTGCGAAGGTCCTGTGAAAAGAGAGTTTACATTTAGTCAGGTTCTAGAAAAGCTAAAGAGATTACTTAGTGCATATACAGTGGAACTAGTGTTGCCAGATGTCCCGCTTTCGACCGGACGTCCTATTTTCAGCCCTCTCAGGAGACGAGTCTCGCTGGCACCCAGAGTGGGACGCCTAAAATCCCGCATTTTCATATACATATGTAGCCAATTTGGCGCGGTATGTACTTTAAATAGAACTTGTCAGTGAAGGAAAAAATGCATTGAGTCTGTGATTTTAAATTAATCCTAACCATTGTTATGATTCAATCGTTATGATTTTTGGAAAAACCGATCTGGCAACGCTAAGTGGGACGTTAGTTATGAAGAGTAAAATAATCTTCTAATATTAATTCTAAAATTAATATTATTGTCTGTCTGTAGATGGCGCCTGTTGGACATATATATGTCGCAGGCCGATCTTAAAATTAGGCAGATCATGATGCGCCTAGACACATCGTGATCTGGCACCCTTTCATGATGTGCCTGACTTATATCAGGCCGATCGTTCGACACTCGTCGTTTGTCGATTTGGCTAGCCACGCTTAGCCATATCGTTTTGAAGAAAAAATATCATATATTTAATTAAATAAGTAGAGAGATTTTGATGAACCTCTATATAGAAGCCCGTATCCCGTAGATTTACTCTGTAACGTGCATTCAGGAACGCAGTCTCTAAAAACCCGATTTACACTGGTAGAGTGTTTTAATAAACACTCACCATTTTAATAAATAGCGAGTGCGAGAGTGCTAAAACGACACAGTTTACACCACTGTCGCAAAACGCACTACTAACCACTCCCCTATAATGTAAATCAGGCTGTACTTCAGTACAATACACTATCCTTCCTACTAATATTATAAACGCGAAAGTTTGTAAGTATGGATGGATGTTTGTTACTCTTTCACGTAAAAACTACTGAATGGATTTTAATGAAACTTTACAGTAACATAACTTATACATTAGAATAACACATAGGCTACAATTTATAAAGATATTGTGTAAATTGTCCATCTGCGAGCAATTCTGCCGTGCGCTGCCAAAACCGCTAGAGTTACACATATGTAATGTATGATGGAAATGTTTATCTTAAATAGTCCTACAAAAAAAGCTACTCGAAATACTAATCGTGCGCAGACGAAGTCGTGGGCACCAGCTAGTAATTTTATATATAAAGGACCACATGTTTGTGACACGCTAACAGGTATGCCTATAGGTGAGGTGACTACTAGACCAAATGTCGATGTAGTTTAAACGTCAACTAAACTGGAAATGTTGAGCGTGACCTAAAATGACAGCCTAGCCCGCGGTGTCCACCGCAGCAGCATGTAAGAGGGCTTGGTATTGCCACAGAATACATTAATAGTATGTATATACTATTAATATATTCTGCCGTATGGTTTCCGGTAGAGTAGAATAGGACCACTCTAACTCTTCCTGTGGATGTCGTACTCGTACAAGGCGACTAAGGGAATACATTATAAAACATCCATCAGGCCTCCCCAACCCGTCTGGTCAGCGCGGGGAGTGTAGGCCAAATCCTCCGTCTGTCTCCGGCAGATGAAAGAGGGTTGTGCTCCTGCAGTGGAGACAAAAACAACCTTATGAAGATGATGTATATACTACAGAAGAGCAACAAGGAACAACATTTCGCTTCAACTGCAATCTGAATGGCTATTTACTCATCGCTAGATGTCACTAAATAAATTCTGTTAATCGATTACGTTCATCCATCACCTCTGATGTGATCATAATTTAGCCTTAGGCCACGTGGTTCGATCGGGTTGTCCGAAGTACGTGATTTACTTCATATGACGTACTCCAGCTCGACTTCAATACCTCCTTGTATTTAATTATCTATTTAAGTACAATATCTGAAATTGGAGTACAAAATAGCACATATTGGGTACTATAATCCTATGTTAGTCAGATTACTGAAATTCGACGTTGTCCGAGCTCGAGTGGCGCACTAACTCTCCGCTCAGCATTTTGGCACGCTAGGCCTAATTTAGCCTATTAATTCTACACATGCAGTTAAAATCCCTTTACACCTTTATAAGATGTCAAATAATTCTAAGTAATTAATGTAAAGCTGGAGTGGAGACCACGGATTGGCACGCGCAGGGTGGGATGCCCCGCCGCCAGATGGACCGACGACCTGAAGAAGGTGGCCGGTAGCGGCTGGATGCAGACGGCAGAGGACCGGGTGTGGTGGCGTTAATTAGGGAAGGCCTATGTCCAGCAGTGGACGTCTAAAGGCTGACATGATGATGATGAATGTAAAGCTGTGTGTTGAATGTTGACGAATCAATCATTTTCACCTGTCAGCCATTTGCACCGTTAATTGCAGACCTGTCGTCATTTCGCATTTCTGTCCACAGCTTTTAAAATATATGTGCGATGTGTGAATTAAATTAAAGTACCTACTTATTCTATTTTAATTAACACTTAGCAAATTCTTAGCCGTGTGGTTCCCGGCTTAGAATAGTGCCACCCCCAATCTTCCCGTGGGTGTCGTCAAGGCGACTAAGGGAATGCACCAGGGACGGGCAGCAGCGTTCTCCTGCGCATAGCATATTAAGATCTTTAATTACTGCGGTCTCCAATCCGCCTGCCAAACGTGGTGATTATGGCAGATCTTCCAAAGCAAAGCCCATCAAAAATGGCATTCTATTGAGGAGGATTATTTTCAGCAGTGAACGTATTTCAGCTGATGATAATAGCAAGGCTTATAAGTTTTTTTAAGAACCTTGGATTCATCGTTGTATAAGAATTGAGATTAATCGGGTTATAAGATTGGTTCGAGTAATTTAAAAAAAAACGTACCCAAAACAACCATACCACACTCTCGCACGAAGCTTTTTGCTTCCTCGTTCATGATGCGAACTGCTAAGGAGTGGAACTCCCTACCAGCTTGGGTAATTCCGGACAATACAATTTGAATGTTTTTAAAGAAAGAGTGAAGGAGGCATCTTCTGGGTGAGCGCGCTCCACCTTAGGCCTTATCATCACTTACCATCAGGTGAGATTGAGGTCAAGCGCAAACCCATCCATAAAAAAACCCAACAATAAAAAAGTATTATGAAGAAAACTTTCCTTTGGGTTATATTTTTGCCTGCGTTGCATAAATTTATACTTTAGTAGGTGGATATGCAAGTAGCGCTGTTAAGGATGGCGTAACAAAGGAGTGTCTGACCGTAACACGATCTGGTTACTTATCTCTACAAGTCACATCTGGGCCATATCTGGCCTCGCCGTTATTAAGTATTCTATGTCACCGCAGCAACCTTGCATAGTACAAGAAGCACGTAGTGACACTCTATAATATAAAAAAAACTGGTTTCTTGGTCTCTTCTGTCACACAAATTATCTCTTTTCTGGAATTTTAAATTTTTATATTTAAAAGTAAATAAATATCCCATACTAGCTACATACCCCATTTTCAATATTTAGATATCGATATACCAAAACTCACGGTAAAGTTCTGAAAAGCAGACTGTGCTAATTAGGAACGCCATCGAGTCTTGCAATTTGAATTTGAAATCTAGCACGATCGCATGTATTTCATCATGAGGGTATACATATATTGGCGGCGAATCACCAAATGCATATGGCTACAGTTACTACTGCTCTGTTTATCTTACTTCAATTAGATGGAAATTATACCGTAAACACTTAAGCTAGTTCAACATATAAAACAAATTATATATAAAAAAAAATTAAGTCAAACAAGTAACATCTTATTCAATTACGTAATACGAATATAACTACTCGTAGGTTAAAGATATATATGTGTCGTGTCGTACGTGACGCTTTTCGAATTTACACCAGAAGTATTTCTCAGCTTATGTGCTGTCTCTACTATTAGGTATTTATATTGTAATAATAATATAATAACGATTACGTCACGATCCTTTCTTTAAGATTCATTATCGTATTATCTTCTTAATCTTGAGGACAAGTCTTATTATTTGATATTACGTTACGTGAACGAACGTGACAATACTAATCTAATAATTAAAAAAGTAAACTAAGCGTGTCTGTACATAGAACATATTTGCCATAAAAATGGGCGATGAAGGATAAGTAACACCGAGACTTTTTGCTTGTTAGTGCGTGCACGCACTAACACACGTAAAAACTACTAAACCAATTCTGATTAGTTTTTAGAAAAACATAGGGCTTAATTTGGAGTATAACATTTAGCTTTATTTCATCGCAGTCGGCTTACGCATCATCAGGTTATTTTTGTCTCCACTGCAGGAGCACAACCCTCTCTCATCTGCCGGAGACAGACGGAGGATTTGGCCTACACTCCCCGCGCTGGCCAGACGGGTTGGGGAGGCCTGATTGATGTTTTATAATGTATTCCCTCAGTCGCCTTGTACGACATCCACGGGAAGAGTTGGAGTGGTCCTATTCTACTCTACCGGAAACCACACGGCTTACTCAATCAAAAGCTATGCGAATTTTTACTTTTACATAATACCTTAAGTCGATATACAATAAAGCAGTAAGGTGTTCGGCGGAACTCAGATTGCGATGAATTAGGGTAAGAGGAAAAGAGCGGAGATTGCCATGGAAGTGTATGGGAACGGTGAGGACGCAGGGGAGGGTGGAGGGGAGTGTTGAAGGAAGGGTTGAGTGGAGGGTTGAGTGCTAAATCCGCTGTAACTCGAAAACTCTAAGTTACATTTTCCAAGGTCACAGTACAGTTAAATACATTAAAAATGAAGAATTTGTTTTTTGAAGAAAAATAAAAAATCGCCTATGGCCGGAAGTACCGAACAAATGGGGCCTTTACCTAACGTAAGATTTAATATGTATCTAGAGGCTATTGATTAAATTGACCTCCTAAGTTATTTAACCGTGCGATATTATAAATCACGATAAATGCCTGCAAAGCAGGCTGCGGTCGGTGTGGTTAATTTGGTGTACATACCCTGCCTGCAAGCGGCAGGACAGATGCAGGTGAAGATTGTGGCACAGATATACCGTTTAGGTTCAGAATGTCTTATTCCCAAAAAGGCCAATTGAGGGTTTCCCACTGTACTGAGCTCAGACTAAATAGTATTAAATCTATGGTACTGAGCCACTGTACATTTACTGACAGCTCTCAATTGGTAACGGAAAAGATTGTGAGTTTTTTTTTCTTCTAACATTGAAATTACACTTTGTCAAAATGTCCATTGAGAGGCTTGAATAAATTATATAACAAAATTATTACGAGGTGTATAAATTCAAACAGTCAAAGGCGTTAAAAAAGAATGTATAGGTATAATTCAAACACTGGCCATTGTTATTTGGAAAAATGTTTTTTAGGTTTTTTGTGATTGATCACCATAGGAAAACGTTTTTTATTTTTAATTTATTATTCGGTAATCAAGATAAATCTTTAAAGAAGTTCTTATGATTTGTGTTGATAGCGACAAAAAAGTTTTCATGTAAAAAGTAACTATAGAATTTGTAACATAAAATTAGAATCTATTAATTACAATTTAAATAAATTTATGATAGCCACATAATTTATGTAATAATATAATTAATAAGTAGCATTAATAAGTTTAAGTTAAGTCGAATGCACACGATTTATTAAAAACGTGACCTTAGTAAACGGTTCACTAGCTAATTTATCGGAAACATTTCAAAACTCGTGCAGATTTGCATCAATTAGTTTGAAAGCTAACCATGACATTGGCTTGTTGATTGTTGATCTTTACGACGAAGATGCTATTAATTTAATTATACTCGTACATAGTCCGTACATCACATTTCGCCGTGATGTCAGGCCTGTCTCACTCCGGACTTTGTTTACAAAAATCGCGGTGCAGGGTCGACCGGACAAAATCAGTCGGTTGCCGCCCGCTTGATGTGATGCACGCGCGAGTGGTGATACTCGTACATTACAGAAATTATTACAGGCGATATTGTATTACTTTCGGTTGTTAAAACACTAATATAAAGTCGGATTAATTCCATGTAAAAGGGCATTTTCTGTTTTAATCTAGAAAAGCTATGTATTTATTAATAGTGATGGAAAGTTCCCGAACTATGGATGTGCCTACAGAATATTCTCGAAAATATTAGTAACGGTAGAACATTGTAGAAAGTTCTAGAAATATATCATTTTGGTGTACTATGGAAAGGTATGGAAAGTTCGAAAAAAGTCTGAAAATGTCCGAATGTTCTACAACTCTTTAGGTACATCATATGAAAAGGTCCTGAATGTTCTATAAGGTAATGGAAGGTATATATGAAGGTACTAGAAGGTGATGTACTTTGATGAAAGTTAGAACATTGTAGAAAGTTCTAGAAATATCATTTTGGTGTGCTATAGGTATGGAAGGTTCGAGAAAAGTCTGAAAATGTCTCGAATGTTCTAGAATCTTTTAGGTACATCATATGGAAGGGTCGAGAATGTTCTAGAAGGTCATGAAAGGTGATGGAAGGTTCTAGAAGGTGATGGATGTTGATGAAAGTTCGATGAGTCCTCCACTCTGATCGGTTCTACCCCCACCCGTATTCCACCGTCCGGAGACTATAAGCCGCAAGCCTCGTCTTGCGATCATTCAGTCATTCAGTACAAACTCAGAATTCAATTCCTTCAGAACTCTCAGCTACAATAATAGGAAGAAAATACAAGTAAAAATAGTAAACAGTCAAAAGTTGTTTCTCTCTTTGACGACCAAGGTGTTGATAATCTGTCAGGCCACCTTCGAGTTTTACAGTCCACTGCTTCTGGGAGCTTCATGTGGTCCCCAACAATAGTGAATTAGATACCTACACAATAGTGGCCTTCGTGAAAATAGATACACCAAAGTTGCTTACTTACTTATGTAAGTATGCGGGAATTTGTAAAACAAATAGTTTTCGGGTCTAAAACTATATTTCAAAAGAAGTCATTGTTTAAAAAGAGTAATAGGTACTTTTGTACTACCCATAAATACTTAGATTAAATTATGGGTTTATAAGATGACAACCCTAACGTTACACGTGCCGCGTCTGAACGAGATAGAGTTATACAATAGAAAGGGAAGCGTAGTTTAGGTATATTTTTGGTACCTAAACGCCGCTTTGTTCGGAAGAGAGACTTCTGTCTTACTATTTAGTATTCTGTGGTGATGTTCCCGTATTAGAATAGGGCCACTCCCAAATCTTCCCATGGATGGGGCATTCACCTGTGTATATTAAAATCATTACTGCGATCACCAATCCGCCTGCCAAGCGTGGTATTTAATGGCAAATCCCCCAATGGACAGCCTACGGTATTCTATTGGGGAGGCTTATGTCCAGCAGTGGACGTATTTCTTCTGATGATAGTCCGTGCATTTCAGAGATATAATAAATCCGATTAAACTCAGAAAAATCAAGTCTTTCGGTTTTAGACAATTCGAAGAAGAGCTAATTTAAGAGCTATATATACCTATTTTTAATGGGTTTTTCTTCTTTAACCACCTACACGGCGACGGCAGTCAGTTGACATTAAATGTAGGGCACCACCGCCTCAGTATGGGAGTAGCTTTTAAAGTCTTTCATATTGTATTAACAAATACGAAATAATTATAAAAGTCTTGGTTAATATTGTCACTCTTGATTTCTTTCTGCAATAACTTACTACTACTACTTAGGTACTTACCTACTATTATATTAACTTCCATCGGCATAACATAATTAAATAACCAATATTGTTTTAACTCATAACTTAAAGTCCTTGGACTTGATAACAATTAACTCTATACCATATTAATTACATACTCAGCAGAAAACAATGGATATATATAATTATGTAAATTTCCGCCAAACATTCCAAGGCCCGCCTCTTACGTGTTCCATTACTTGTTCACAACGAGAGCTGTCATCGGGTAAGCGAAATAAAGAAGGCCGTGTACGTCGCCCTTTAAGGCGTTTCCGCAGCTTTGTTTTTTGAAATCAGACCAAGGATATAATTGACATTACAATGCTGGTAATAGCCTAGTGGGTCATTCGGAAGTTAGGTGAAGATTGATGCGTGGGTAAACTATTTCAATTGTTCAAAATCATACAGTATGTGGTCATTCCGCCGGTTGCTTGGTGGCAGAAGACTCTTCAAGGAGCCGCATGGGGTACCTAATCTGCATGAGATATTATTTACGAAGTAGCTACCTACTATTAAGTAATCTGTCCATTAAATTAAGTAAAACGTCCTAAAAACTGCCAAAGTACGAAAAATAACAGCATCATTATAGTAATACGTCACCTTTTACAATCGTAGCGATAAAAACAGCAAAGTTTAGACTTTAGATATCCCAAAAATCTGATTTATGGGAAAGATAGTAAAGAAAACTGATTGTATATTTAAAAAAAAATGCTCTCATTGTTTTTTGTTCTTTTATGACATTGGCAATTATAACTTTATTTATTTATTTCTTCTCACAAGGTAAATACTAAGTAGGAATCTTTATGCTAGGCTTAACAATAGATCAATGGACAGCAATTGTCTTGTGAGAGACTGGTGTCTGAACTAGGCAAGTGCCAGTTTTACAATACCATCAGTCTAATCACGATATCTTGCTTGAGTGCTTCAGACCAACGCTGGTCTTCATATAGTCACAGACTTCCCTTACTACAGTTGATAGTAAGCTTTAGTAAGGTTTGAGGTTAGGAAATTCACTGATTTAAGAAGATCAGCTTAGTCACGTTTATTAATGTTTCCTTCGTAGTGTACACACGCACAGACATTTGTTGCATAATATACTATCACTACTAAACACCAAAGCCAGAAGAATACATTATTTTGGAAAAAACAAATACACAACAAACTGTTCTCCAAAAAACGCGGGAACAACCGCCAGATTACTCTTATAAGAATCACAATTCACTTACATGATAAACTTAAATTATAGATATGTTCTAATCCGATATCATTTTATCCAATTATCATGTGATTACATGAAGTGTCATTAGATTTTATACGTACCTACTTATATAGATCTAAACTGAAATTACTGTCAGACATAGTCAGCGACTTTAAAAAAGAATTTGAGATTTCATACAACAGAATCCCAGACAATTTACAGTTACACGTGTAATTGAGTGACTCGTATTGTGTGGTCATCCAGTGACAGCTGGAAAAATAGCATCATTTGTCAATCCAAATGGAAAACCGGTGGTGCGAACAATACTGCCTACGCATGGGAGTAGTAACTTTTTTACAACTTTTGCGAAACAGAAGCAAAGTTGGGAAATCTTTTGTGTGCTGCACTCTTTTGAACAATGACCAATTCTAGTGAAGAAGAGTTACTCAACTTAAAAAATTAACATTATTGTTCCACTATCAACTTAAGTACTACTATCAGTATTTCTAATATATAATAGCGGCTAGGTGGGGAAATGGAGGACAGCGTGTTGTGGCACGTATTTTGAAAGTCCAATTATAGCAAATATACCTATGTATCATCATCATCAGGTTATTTTTGTCTCCACTGTAGGAGCACAGCCCTCTCTTATCTGCCGGAGACAGACGGAGGATTTGGCCTACACTCCCCGCGCTGGCCAGACGGGTTGGGGAGGCCTGATTGATGTTTTATAATGTATTCCCTTAGTCGCCTTGTACGGCATCCACGGGAAGAGTTGGAGTGGTCCTATTCTACTCTACCGGAAACCACACGGCGATATACCTATGTATACACTTGTTTAATACCAAACTAGGATGTTCTCTATAGTGAGAATCAGACAAGGTTAAGACAATTCACCAATGCCATTAATCCAGACCAGGACTAACTTATTTGTACAAAATTTTCTGTCCCTAATAGGAATCGAAATCACCACCACTGGCGCTAGAGTCTAACGATGAAGCCACTAGGCCAACGATGCGGTCGAATTTATTTCTATGAACTTCGAAACCTTGTTATAATTACGTTAATAGACTTGCTGCCCACATATGACTTATTGCATAATCACTGCACTACATATTTGCAATATTATGATTAGAACGATCGAATGTAATATAGTTTTGCAAACGGCGTATTGATCTAGTTGATCAATGTTTTGTATAGCAATAGCAAACGATCGATCATCTTCGCCAATTAAGAGCTAAATGTTTGTTTGTACGCTCGCTCTGATCGATCAAACAGTCGGTCTCAATGACATTTAACTTGGTTTTTTACTTGAAGTGAATCAGGTAATTTGTAGTTATTTTTGTTAGGTACGCAACGTCCTAAGATGATACATTTTGTGTGACGTCAGACGAAGGATAGGACTAACAATTTTATATTATTGTAACTGAATTTGTTTGTGCAATATAGTGTAATTGTATTGAATTGTATGTAAAGAGAGGATTTACAGCTATAAAAAAGTAGATGCGCCTTCGTGATTGGAACCACGTGCTGTGCGACTGTTATGGCCACTTCAGTCTGTTAATCAGAAGATTAGCAGACTGAAGTGGTTCACCGACATAACTTTCTAGTTATGTCGGTGAACCACTTACCCAGTTCTACGTTGGATTTCCCCATAATAATCTTCAAAGAAAATCCGTAATCTTCAAAGAAAATTCAAGGACAGCCAGTTTTGAGGCATAGGTGGATCAAGGCTATACTGTAGTCAGTGTCCACATTTATGTGCCGTTAGTCATGACAGGCAAGACGCACTGATTGAAGTTATCTCAAGACACTAAATATTTTAAGTGTCGATCGCAGAGTTCACGACGGTACGCCCCGCAACTTCTCGCGAGGGATGCGCGCGAAACGCGGCAGTATCTTTATGGACGTCTGCACACATTGATGATTAGTACGTAAAGACAGAACTAACATGACAATGAAATGTAAGCAGCTAAGAGTAGTAGGGTGCCGTCGTGAACTGTATGATCTATAGCGTAAGCGCAAATATTTATTTAACAAACGCAGCGAAATAAACTTATCTCTTTCATCGCGACGTGCTGTGATTTAAAAGCAAGGAATTGCAACCATATAACTATCATGAAACCATTAAATCTGTGTAGTAAGGTATGGTGTGTCGCCGAACAGAATAAACAATCCTTTGCAAGCTTACGAAAAACGAACAAATGATTTGAAGCATGACAGTGACAACAAAAACCATAAGGTACGCCAGTGACATTGCCACTCCACTAATCATACAGAAACACAACATGTCCGTCCGTATGTCAATGTGAAAGGGCAATACCTGTCACGTAAGTACGACTCCCAATGTATGCTCTAATCCCATGTGATAAGGCGAAACAGTTTAAGTATAATTTATGTGCATACTGACATTCGGTGTGAAGGTATCTCGTTCTGTCATTACAGACATTACCATACTGGATTTATGTGCACCGTTTATAAGTACGTAATGCAGAACAAAGTCAGTATTTAAGATTGGATTTGAAATTATTATTATAACGATTTACTATAGATTTAAAGCGAGCATTTGAGCAGACATAACCATACGCATAAAGCATAACTATGACAAAAAAATATATACATATATTGAGCCCGATTCTGACGACACACGTTTAACATTTGACAATACTATAATTATTTATATCCCTGTCAAACAACAGTAAGTAGCTAAAGGCGAAACTAATTTTAAATGTATAACTTCAGAATCGGACCATTAAGTCGTTTTAATTAATGTGTACTACATCCAATAAATATATTAGGTAGGTAAATCGTGTTGATCCATCTTGAACTTACATTTTTTTTAAATAATAAAATATCATAGTTCAAAACTATCAAGTTTAGTATGCTAATATTTTGGGAGAGTATTACTCTGATCAAAGGCATCCTTAGTCATCAGTATGGGTAGATTACCACGCCCTTTAACTGCATCTTTTTCTTTGTATTAAAATACTGCTTAGACTTCGTTACCTAACCAGCAAGTAATTACCTACTAATGAAAAGATCAATACATTCTTACATTTATCTGGTTTAAAAACGTTCTCCAGTGCCCTACGGGGTTATAAATATAAAAAAACCAATGACCAAAATGCGTAGACTAGGTTATTTTATTAGTAAACAATCAAAACCAACAAACGTTACATTTTTTTTTATAAATAAACCACTATATATTTCATTCCAGATTAATAGTCCTATGAAAACCAACGCTATTTGCGTCTCGGTAACATATACATGAAAGGGTCACCAGCAGCAAAAATAGGTTTGTATTACCAAGTAAACTTTGCGGTCCACTTAGGAACACCATCTATTGTGTATTTTGTTTTCGAGACGCAAATGCGTTTGTTTTCATAGGACTATTAATCTGGAATGAAATATACAAACGTTATTTGTTATTATTACTAAACTATTTTAATTGTATTCACATAAACGATGTAAAATGATGTAAATATATTTTTTTTGTCATAGAGTTTATAACAAAATTCCTGTAAAATTGAAAATCAGCTTTGGTAGTTTTTGAAATTAGTAATTCAATTATGCCCCTATTCCAACAAGAATGAACTTTGCAACAAGTGTTTTACATAATAAGTACCTGCGCCTGCGCTGTTCATAAAGAGCGTAAGGACCAATAGGGCGTGGATATTGCACTTGTAATGGAAGTTAGCACATAAAATATAAGATTTATGACAAAACAGCACATGAATATGTAAGCAGGTAGATTTAGCCTATTGAATTAGTACCTACTTAACTATATAAATATTTACTATCATGTTCACTAAGATGAAAAACGACCTAATTCAGTTGCGAATATCTTTCATATAACTTCATATCCTCAAAACAGGGGTGTTTAGTAATACTTACTCTATACCTACTCTACTCATCGTAATCTGAATTGCACCAAACATTATAATTATACTTTACTGATATAGTGCATATCTACTAATGTATTTGAAAACTAAAAAATCTCATAGGTTTTGCTTGAGTAAGCCGATTGCGATGAAATAAAAACTACATGTTACACCGAGTGAAACCCTATGTTTCTGTGAAAAGTCCATCAACATCTGTTTCATACTTTTTACGTGATGCGTACACAAACTAACAGACAAAAATTCCAAAAATGATCTAAATGACATGCGAAGTTTACGTTTTCATTTATTAGATAATCTGAGGTCATATTAGAATAATTATTTAAAAGAAAACTGATAAAGTCAACAATCAAAATGTTAATTTGTTATATCTAAAGTATCGCAAAGTTATCAGTGTCTACATACAATGATTATCGAGATATATGTAGTAGGTCAAGATCAGCATGAACATATTAAACTTTAATCAGTCATTACATGACACGCCTCTTTTTTAACCGACTGCAAAAGTAAAAGAGAGATTTTAATGAGACGGACCGATATCCTGCAAACGGTAGCCGGAAGATGCTTAATGGCTAAGGTGGGGGACCGGATATGGTGGTGCGCATTAAATATGTAATATGCTGGCTCGCAGGTTTGCACGTTGTACGAAACAAGTTAAGTTAACATTATTTAGGGCATATTGCCAGTCTTTCTACACGTGCAGCCTGTGGGTCAGATATACGCAGCGAGCCGTCAATGCCCTGCGTGTTCAATATAATAATGGGTTCAGGATGCTGTTGGGGCTGCCACGTTACTGTAGCCGTCAGGTATGTTCGCCGAGGCGCGTGTGGATGGATTCCACGCCATCCTGCGCAACAGAATTGCCTCTCTGATGCGCCGCGTGCGGGGCAGCCCTAACAGCTTCCTGGCCACTATACGGGAGAAGGTGGATAGCCCAATACTCAGGCACTGGGTGACTATCCACCTTCACAAACTAAACCAATTTTAATTTTATTTTATTTTATTCTATTTTATTGTCCGCTTTCTAACATAGACTTAAGTTTTATTTATACTAACAACATTTTATGGACTAACGTCTGACCTAATAAATAATTTGATTAAAGAATATCTATGGACGTCGATAGGGTGCGCTGTTATATACACAAGGTATTGATCTAGTGTCTTGATTACAGTTGATCAACACTAGCCTGTTAGACAGCCTTTCCCCAATACCCTCTTGAAACACCCGGTCGTCATTTACGTATAGGCTTCGCAATAGGGCGAACCAGTACGTCTGTTCGCAGTAGTTCAATTACGTTGGTACTGCCTATATTTAAGTCAGTAATGTTGGTAATCGGCAATGTCAACTGTCATTGTCAGCCGAGAATTCAAGACTCGAAAACTCCAAGGACAACACCAATTTTGATGGGTATTTTTTTAAAACAATTTAATGGTCATGTTTTAAAGACTTTTGCAAACCTTCTCGCATACTTTGACATTGGAATGATACAGTCAATTCCATCTATCGAGGTATTTAGAACTATTTCTTTTTAAAAGAGCTCCTTAAAAATCGCTCATTATTAAGCGGCATACTGCGACTTTACCTTGCAATTTATTATTACACGTAAAAGTAACAAAGTATTTCGACACAATAACCCCTATAAAGTACTTCAGCCTCACTGTCCTGCAGGTTTCCGTATTAAGAGCAGTTGAGCAATACCGACACGAGAGCACCTGCGTTCTTGCGACATAGTGCTGGGCCGTACAATATATCGACAATAACCTGTCGGATAAAAGTTCCCCGGACGATTACTGTCGGCTGACAGAATGTAATTGAGTTTTTTCAACAGATTTCATCTTGCATCAGCCTGTATCGTCATGTTACCTTTGTAGCTTGTATCAGAAAATCACTAGTTTACAGAAGACGATAGTAACGTTTTATACATAACGTATAGGAAAATCAAACTCTCACAGACATTAGATTAATATTCAAGGTAATTCTAGTAATTATTAGGGAGTTAATAATGTATAAGACCACTAAAAGGAATGTAATATATAGCAACCCCTAGAAGATCCCTGTGTGTGGGCCCAAGAAAAATTCGCCTGATACCGCGGGCAGGCAATACCGAAATAACGCCCACTCGCTTCTACATTTCACATTGAAACGTCAAAATGATAGCTGTCAAATCACAATAGCCAATGACAGCGAGCAGCGATACGACCTTGACACGATCTGTCAAACTCAAGGTCACGCGCAGCCATTGTCAGTTAATACAAAGATGTGATCTAGTGAATGATTCTGTCATTTTTTTAATGAATAGTGTTCTAAAGGTCACTAAAAGAACTGGTATGTTAGTAAAGTGTTATCTCACTAGTTCTAGTGGACATTTTGACACAATAAGTCCACTACTTCCGAAAGTACGAAGGATTTTTAATATTTGAGTCACTCCTATTCTACGAGTAGGCTAGAGGTAAGAGAGTGTAATTGTGTAGCTTATTTATAGCTGGCCAGGGTTAATAGGTGATGAGTTCGTAAACCGTACGACACATGATACATTTCACATATCGAATGTCTATGTAGGTACCTATACGTACTAATTACCACTACATACACATTTTTCTTTCTTAAGTTTTTACCTTTACAACTGTTTAACAACAAACGCTTTTGAGGTATATCAAATATAGGACTAAGTTGATCAAAATAACCATGTAGGTAAACTAGCATTTTACTTGAAACTTTAATATGTGAATACAGCGGCCTGTCTCGTTTCCCACAGCCCTTGTACCTGTGGTCAATGTTAATAAAATTAGCCTTTTAAAATCCTTTACATTTGGTACAAATTTTATTTTGTGCCAAATTACTTTAACTTGTAATGTATAGAGTTTGTATATGTATATAGTTTATGTATGACACTTATATTAGTGACACGTGTCATTATGTTTAGGTTAGGTTCAAGAATTATTTCTACTATTTTTTAATGTTTTTCAAGATGAATTTGCAAAATACTTTTATGGATTTCGATTAATTTACTATATCCCTTTATACTATCTTTGCTTATTGGTGTACTCTTGTTATTTTGATTTTTTATGTTATTATAACTTATAATAATGGATAGCGAAAAGGACTGCAAATGTATAAAAATTATTGGCCATCTCGAAGATGTGCGGTGGCTACTGTGGCCTCGGGACGTCACCCCCAGTCGTGGTCTACTTTCCATGGCCGATTGGGCAAAGGACCCTCACATATGGCTGCATTACGTCGAAAGCTCAGACGGCTTGCTGGCTGATGACAATGTGCTCGTGAGCACAGATAGTCGTTACTGGTCTATCCATGACGTACAACGCTACTTCATCGGCAACTTACATTGTGAACAGATCCTGTTCACGTATCAATATCCCAACCTACGGATGCCAACACCCCTTGGAAGTCACTTCTGGAGGACCAACACAGCCATGAAACTATCGTCTCTCGTTTACCAGAAGGAGTTCAATAGATCTTTAGAAATCACACTTAAGAAGATGGAGATACAACAGGCGCAAATGGATAAGCTTATTGTATCTGATCAGTTGATACAGTTGGACCGCTTAGATTGCTTCAAACGGAAAACGTTTTTTAGAATTCTACTCAACATTTTAAGTTTTCAGGATAGTCTGCAGCTGGTTTCGTTTGAGAACATGTGCTGCAAGCGTTTGGAGGGAGTGAACCTGATCGAGCAACTAGCCTGCTTCAACGCAAAAACGCTCAAGTATTTGTTCCTCTGGCGATGGGTGCTGCCCAATGAGAATCCCATATTAATCAACTACAGCTACATCACAGGTAGTGGCCAGTACATCCCACGACCGGACACCAAGCAGTGTTTCCTCCGGAGCATCGTCGAGCTCAGGAATCTGCGTGTCCTCGCTATCGAATACAGTCACATAGCAGATAGTACGGGAGCCGCTCTAATATCTCTTATGCCAATTTTAAAGAGGCCACATTTTCGACTACAGCTCATGTGCCGTGAGGAGCAAACGCCAGGCCGTACTGACGCTGCCCTCGGACTGGGAGGTCACGACATCCCTGACACCGCTTGGAGAAGAGTCAACATCGCCTGTCCAGATATCTTCCTCTTCATGGTTTTCCATCGCATCAGAGACTACGACAACGTGCGACGGTTTTTGACGCCCAGCATCCCACTCCGAGAAACGCATCTCCAACTCGGTGTGGACCTGAAGATGCGGCAGAGACAGGATTCAGACATCAGTTGCTTCATCCGCCATATGGCATTCCGCTACGCCAATACGTTGGTAACAGTCAGCGTCCATCAGTGGAGGTTTGCACCGTTCCCGTTGCGTCGAGTCTTCGAGCTCATGCCTCATCTAGTGCGCTTCTTCTACGTGGGAAATGTGGAAGACGAGGTCGATCTGCGCAGGATGCTACAGATCTTGGCTTGCGGTGTTTGTGATAAATTGAAACACGTCCGGATCCAAATCCAGGACTCTGAACGGAAGCGCGATTATTGGCGAAAAGTAGTTGTAAGTCTGAATGAAGACTTTAGCGATATACTGGAACTGTTTGATGTCCATTTTTGTCTCAGCGTTTATAAAATCTGAGATCTGAGACTTTAATGCATATTACATAAAGTTGATTATCCGAAAGAGTAGTTTGGTGGAGATTCTCTCTTATGATTATACATATTGTAAAAATCCCCTCACTCTATTTTTTTATATTTAATTAAGATTCAAAGCACTATCGTTAACATTTTTACCAGATTACTATTCACAATTTTCTTTCATTATCATTAATCAATTATCTTTTCGAACAATGATCAAACTTCTGCATAGTGGGCGCGTTGACTAGAGCAATTATTGTACTGTCGTTGCGTCATTCAAGTAAGTAGAACGCCTTTGTCGCACCATCGGCACGTTAAAACATTAAATTTAAGGCAGAAATAAGGAAAAAATAAAAAAGATACGTTTTTACAAAAGGTGAGATGCAGAGTCGATAACGTAAATTGCCGTAACTGTCTATAGCGAAATAAAGATCCTTATCATAATATAAAACGAAAGGTAAGTTATTAAACGCGATGAAAGGTCCATGTTCACCTTTCATAACTTACACAGAATTACACAAATTGTAACAATAAAAAATTCGAAGTGCCTTTGAATGTTCTCAATCTGATTTGATTATTACTGGTAAAGGTTTGCAAAAATACGAAATTTGCAAGAAGGCTTGAAGGGACAAGTTTCTAAACTTTCTAAATACCGTAGATTAACCGAAAAGTCGGTTATTCGATTCTCAATGCCTTGTCCTAATAATGAATGAATGACATGATATATGCACAACCTTTTCCATGTCACGATTTGTCATGCGCTTCTAATATTACTACTGACCATTGAACACACCAACGCATTTTCATCATACTGCTAGTAAACTCGCATAATCATAAGTATACCTTACGATCACCATTTATATTAATACTTACAACTAGCTTGAGAAATTTCTTTTTAATCCGGAATGAAGTAATCCGACCAAGCGGAAATGAATACTAAGCTGAAATACCAGTGGCCAGGTAACATAATTTCATTATTTCAGGGAATATTTTATTTTATTTAACACACGATAATTATAAGTAACTCGATAAATAGCAATACACATTTCACAAACCGATTATATAAACGACGAAGAAGATTACCAAAGCAAAGATAAAACAAATAAAGAGAAACAGAGGCGCAGGTCGGATGTTGAGTATCGTCGAAGAAGTCTTGACAATACGTTTAACGCAAGTGGTACTAGTGAGACTCACTGGTGGGACGGAGTAGTTTTAACAAACGGGAATATTGTAATTCAAAATCCAAGGGGACAAGAGGAATCCTCCGAACCGGTATATCCCACACACAAATATACACACATACATATTTTGCGGCACACGAATATTAAAACATTATAAAACATCAATCAGGCCTCCCCAACCCGTCTGGCCAGCGCGGGGAGTGTAGGCCAAATCCTCCGTCTGTCTCCGGCAGATGAGAGAGGGTTGTGCTCCTGCAGTGGAGACAAAAATAACCTGATGATGAATATTAAAACATAATAAACCTACTGGCCAAGTAGACTTATTATGACCTGTAAAAGGTAACTGCAAGCGGCTGCAGGTGTTTTCTGGTGATTTGAGGCGACGGATCGGGTGACAAGCATTAGAGATTTCTCAGAAATTACTATTTGGATATTTTTAAAGGAAGAGTGGATAGGCATCTTCTGGGTAAGCGCGCTCCACCTAAGGCCTCATCATCACTTACCATCAGGTGAGATTGAGGCTAAGCGCAAACCCATCAACAATTAAAAAAACTTAATAAAGCAACTTCGGGTGTAAACAAACGGACTTCATTTGGATTGCAATCCAGCTGCAAAATTGCAATTCAAATGCGGTCCAAATGTAGTTAAAATACTGCTTCAGAACTGCCCACTAACTGCACTCTGCCTACATGCAAACCGTCTAAATGCAGTCTATCTTCACCCTTACACCATAATCCATCTGAATCATATTATTGACCAATGATCAATTATTTTAGTGCTAACGCGCTGCATTTTTATAAAAGTTTCCGTCAGCTGTCAAACTTAACATGTTAATTAGATTGACCTCCGATATGTATTATTCCTATTAACGTTATGTATCACGGTCGTACGAAATGCGAAAGGGATCAAAACGTTGCCTTTTCATTATTAAAATTTTTTTTAAACATTAATCCAAAAATTCACTCGACCCTAATAAAATAAGTCTTTTATTATTCTATTCTTTTGGTAACAGTGCAGGCTATTTGCCGTTGGGGTCGACGGGTTCTGGAGTGGAGACAGCAGATCGACATGTGCAGGGTGGGACACCCCGCCGCCAGGTGGACCGACGACCTGAAGAAGGTTGCCGGAAGCGGCTAGATGCGGAGGGCAGAGGACCGGGTGTGGTAGCGTTCATTAGGGAAGGCCTATGTCCAGCAGTGGACGTCTAAGGGCTGATATAAATGAATGATCGGGTAAAGGCGTCCTCCAGAAGTTGCCTTGTCTCCCTGTCATACGCCGTATCTATGGATAGCGCCGGCCATCGAGAGGAAGTAATTTTTTTTAAGCCCTTCTGTGTTTTAAAATTACCGTTTATAGAAGTCGTCACTTCACTGGTATTAGTCTTTACATAATTAATTATAGTCATTCCATGACATTTTTTAAAATTATTATTTAATAATTTTTTGGTAGTTAATGTTTTTATTTTCAGGTAAGTCATTCGTCACTACAGATGATCTCAGTTTTGGGTAAAGGCATGCCCAGCCTCCTCAAGCCTCCTCCAGGTAAGTTTTTCAGCAGTTAGCCGTGTCCAGAGTGCTCCGACGCAATTAAGTATATGTAACCTATCACCTAAATATTATACCTAAAAGGTAGTTGTATGGCCTGCACGCTGTCGTTTGAGTGTGAGTGTAGGCCTCTGCACAGCAGTGGGATGTAAGTGTTTATAGACTGATAATTGATATTACAAGGTAATATTTGAGTCGCAAGTATGATGTTGTACCTACCCACAAAAAGTCTGCTTGAAAGACATGCCCGCCCTAAATGGTATATTCACCGCCTGCTTGTAGGCTGTAACGAGGCCGCGATCGTGAGAAACCTATATGACGTCAGATAATGACCTCTACAGTCAACACCAGGTGATCTGTTATGTGTAATTTCGCGTAATTTTCTTTGCTCCACAAGCGTTTTCACCCGAAATGCTAATTGCGTAAGGTCGAATTGCGAATGAGAGGTTTGATAATGATTGTGCAATTTTTGCCTGACAGGTTTTCGTTAAGAATTAAGGTTGACCGCTCGGCGACAAGTACAATGATAAATGAATTTATCGACCACACAGCTTACATTTCAAAAATTAATCTCGCGGTCACATAAGGGGTACCTACAGCAGCAAAAGCTTTCTAGATGTTAACCTCACGCGGCAGTGCTAGTGCAAGCTGATAAAAGGCTCTATGGCGAGCGACACGGATAATATCAATATAGCAATTTAAACTAACCACCACATTTGCCCGCGTGTTTTTATTTCCCAATGTTTTTTCAAAGAATAGAACTGAAACGGATGGTATAGGTTTTTATTTTGTATTACGCTAAATACTTATAGCGAAGCTTCCCTGCCCATCTGATTAAGTTACTGTACCGAATGTACTAACATTTGAAACATACTTAAATGTAAAAGTGCCTGAAAAAGAGAAAGTTATGGAATTAAACAGATTAAAAATTAAAATAAATTAATCTTAACTGACGGAACCCGCATTTCGTGGACGACGTACACTTCGCTGCTTAATCTTATACAAGTACATACGAGAAATACCTAGCTCGCACTTAAAAGGTAAAATTGGTCAAGTACAACGTAATTACACAACCGTGAAGACCACTCAGACATTCTTTCAAACTTCCATATCCTGTCTGTTATAGTACCTATAACTTGGGCCTGGGTACGGCCCGGATTTCTGCCTAGGCATCGGCCAGACATCGAGGAGGGGTAATTAGGCAAGCCATGAGGTCAGGGCGGAGATCGGATTATAGAAAAAAATATGTCATTTGGTTTAATACCCCAATTAGTTGTGACTTACCTACTGTCCAATCTGCAACACATTATGTTGAAGTTAACAACACCAAAGCGACCATCTAATTTTTGACGCTTTCAAGACTGGTCAAGGATTCAAGCCCGCGCTCGTACCAGCGATGATTCCTATCCGAAACTCAGCAGTAAATTTAAAAACAAGACCAAAACAAACTTTTACAGATTGTGTAAAGTTGTCTGTCTCCAATGGGAATTGAACTTACGACCTCTGGTGATCGAGTTCAACGCCCAAGCTACTAAGCCAACAAGTTGTCAAAAGGTAAGGAAACTAGCTTACCGTTTTGAGATAAATGTTACTATTATCAAGTATTTTTTTAAATCTTTTATGTCAATCTTTGTTTATAAACATTAGCTAAAGTTTGATTCGAGAACATCTTACAAAAAAACGTACATAAAAATCTATAAATATGCATTAGGCTAAATGACATGAACCACATCCATAGAACAAAAAACGAAGTAACAAACAATGGCCAGCGTGTGGTACTGATCGTAATAATTGAACGAGTTACTTATGAGTAGTGATTCGGTATCCGCTATCGTGGGAAACTACGACCTATTTTTAAACTACAAATTATACAACGACACAATACTGATATGGATCTGTTATTTTTGTCAATATGGACGGTCTCGTTAGCTTAGTTGTGCGAGGTTCGACTCGAGCGCCAGAGGAAGTGGTTTCACAAGTGTGAAAATGACAAATTGGTACTGACAGACCGAAAAATGTGTGCCTGTGAACCGTTTTGTGAGTCATTTTATTGATTTGCACGATTAATGACAAAAAGAAAAATGTAAGTAGAAAGTGGCGGAAGAACTCATTTATATATATACATATATAGATTACAGTACCATAACAGACAAACCAATTCGGCACTGCAAACACTCTTATACAAATTAATATTATTTACTTATTTTTTTACTCATGTACTTTTATCCACATTATACATCTCTCCCCAAAGCTTTGAACCTTTGACCTCACGAACACAAGGCTAGTGCCCTCCTACTGAACTACCGGAACTTTGTTTCATATTTCTTTACACTTGTCTGCTTTCAGTCTACATTATATTACGCATGCGTCGTAACCGTCTCGCAGTGATTAGCATGTCAACGGCTAAACAAAGAGTCCAATTAGCGTTGGTTAAATGTAGACGAACTTTCTTTACAGCGTGGCCGTGTTTGGGGATCCGACATTAAAGCAATATTTTATTATGCAAACTACTCGCGCATGTGCCATTATGTAAATTTGTATGTAAGGGGGCAAAAGCACATCGAGACCGAAGAAATGCCGCGCGATTTTGATCCCCGTGCCCCTGGCTCTCCGATGTTATTGTGAAACTGTACCTTTATTATTTCTGTTTATTATAATTAAATCACTTATTGTAAAGAGGACACTTCTCCAAATGTATAATTATTCTATCACCTTCTCTATGCTTTATCGAAAATAATAAGAAAAACTGATTTGTCAATTATGGTGTTTTTGTGTCAAACTAAAATCTTTTTATTTTTTCTATTCTAAACCATTCATATTAGCAAAGACATAAAAGTCTAAAACAGACAGCAAAACAACCTAGCCCTAGCTTTTCTGTACGAGCGCTGTCAATCAACTTATTTGTAATTACTAACCTAAGAACTTATCTTGAATTAAAATCTCCTGTATCATTCATTTAAAACACACACTACATCAGGATCTAATGAGAATGCGAACTTCGGGCTTCGCTTAAAGAATTTTTTTGAAAATGTCGGTTAAAGTTTTGGGTAATACTGCAATCTCAGCAACGGGTAACGTCGCATACAAGTAGTTGCATAATGTAAACTCGCATTTTGAACAAAGAACGAGAACTGACCACCGTTGTATGTAAGTGCTTCGACACGGGGCGTATGTATCATCGCACCGTTTCGCAACACGTGCTCTTAAATTACGTGGTGTAACAACATTCTGGTCTGCTAAGAGCAGGTGCATCGGATACAGTCTACCATCGTACCAACGAATCTCTATACATCGTAAAGAAAATATACGATAGATGTACCTCTAAATTGACTACTAATTTGGCAGTTTATTGGAGAACAGATTGTTAGGTATTTGTTTTTTTCCAATATATCCTTCGGGCTTTAGTGTTTGGTAGTGATAGTATATTATGCAACAAATGTATGTGCGAGTGCACATTATGAAGGAAACATAAATTAACGTGACTAAGCTGATCTTCTTAAATCAGAGAACTTCCTAACCTCAAACGTTACTATCATTATAGTAAGGGGAAGTCTGTGACTATATTAGGACCAACGTAAACAGAAAAATATATCGTGATTAGACCTGATGGCATTGTTTCCAAAGTCTTAAAACAAACAAAAAAAACAATTCCGACGAATTTCATATTTGAATGCTATCTAGTTGATTTAAAAATCATCTACAATTGACAACATGGTTGCTATTTTTCTTTCTCATAAAAAAAAAATATTTTTCACTAGTGTTGTTTTTGTAAAACAAACTTCGATTTTCAAGTATTAAACCACACCTTAATACGTCATATTCCTGACATGTCTTTCCCTCCAGGATATATTAATATCTACAGATTGCGGAAAAACGAGAATAACCGTGTATTTTAAATCGATTATACTTCTTGTATAAGAAATAAGGGGCAATGTGAGGCAGTGTAGAAATGTTGCCAATAACCATTCATAATTACTTACCTGACTGGTCCACAGCAATAATCATTTCAATGATGCGAGATATCTCATATTACGTTTTGATCGGTTTGGTCAGAAATACAACTTGGTGACAGAAATTTGCATCATATATTATTGTTACTAAAAAAATCAAGTTTTACGAATAATTATGGGGCAAACCAACACCAAGTGCTCTGAATGTCAACCTCTCCAGCTACAAAAAGAACTGGAGACTCAAATATGGCAGTGTAACCATTCAAACTAGCTAAGTCAGAAAGAGACAGTGTGCGAGGCCTATAGGCTGCGACGGTCATTATGGAGATAAGTGAAGGCCTATATCCAGCAGTGGACCGATGGTATGCAAGTATAGTTGCTAACTTTCTGCGAACAAAGTTGTAAGTATTCGTAACTTAATGGTACACGGTATAAGGGTGGGACAGACAGAACCGAAGTTTGTACTGTCAGTCAATTAGACAAATGGAGCGACGTTTGTAACATTGTGATGTTACCTCTCTGTATGTAACATGTAGGTTGTGACCTCACACGAAATGAAACTCAAGTGGGATTCCCTGGTTGTGGATTTTAGAATTGGTTTTATCTGTATAGTCACCGTAGATCTGTTCTCAATTAACAGCCGGGACAATTGTACAAAGTTTTCTGTCCCTGGCGGGTTCAGAACCTATAATCTCTGGCGCTCGACTCTAACGACCAAGCCAGTAGGGCATCGAGGCGGTCATAACTGGGCACAGATGTTCTGACATGCGTGCGCGCACCTGGTTCTCTGCTTACTTCATCCGACCGCTTTCGGTACCTTTGTTAGATCGCTCGATCTATCCATCATAGATAAGCAATCTTCCCTCCAGAACTCTAACACAATGGAATTCGGTGGAATTTCTGTTGAACAGACGCAAGCAGAACGATTTCAGGGACCTTAGGTCTCCTTTGGATTGTGATCATATTGAATATACTTTATTTGCCCTTAACTTAGTCAGGTTTGCGATCAGTATACGTTTTCACTTCGCGGCGTCACTTCCTATCAACACTTCTTTGTATTTTGGTGTCAAAAAGGGCACTACAGAAAAACTTTTTAATCCAAATATCCTTAGTAGTAATATAAAAATACAAATATATTCTACAAATTTAAAAGTATATTTTAGACATAAATCATGGTAAACAAATTATTAGGAGAAAATGTTAGTTTGGTCATCTCTCCTTTTCATAGAAAAAAAAATAAAAAAAATCTTACTTTATCAACTTCGGAAACCCTCAGTATTATCTTGAGCCTCGGGTTCCCCTTCCTGTACTCCTTCAGCACGGCATCTAACTTCTCCCCCCTCGCCTCCCCCGCATAAACAAGATGTGTGCACTCGGAAAAGCCGTCCGTCGGTCCGTTTTCCACGTAGCAAACGAGGCGGGCGGCGCCGGCGCCTGCGCCCGCAACGGCTGAAAACACCGCGACCGCGGCTATGCAAAACAACCAACGCCACATTTTACTTTTTCATTTCCGAACGCGTACTTAAGTTTAATTTTTGGGATTTATTTTTAATAAATAGAGTTCGTTCGTTTGGGGTTTTCCAAAGTTCGGTAAGCGCGCAGGTGGTGTCGTAGGCGCAGTACGAGTGGCGGAGGTTCGGCGGCGGTCGCAGTCATAGGCGCCCCCGCCCTGCGGTGGCTACAAGGCCGCGCGCTCACCGTAACTAGAGCTTGCGGCTTGCGGCTTGGCTTACGAATGCCAAAGCTGTAATACATGGAGTAACATGTCGCATTTCTGTAAGCTTTATAGTTTGCACCTTCGATGATGGGGTTAGTGTTGAATAAAACGGTGCTCCATCAGAGGTTACATTAAAAGTACTTATTTGCAATGAGCCCAGTGATCTTCGTACTATTTAATCGAAAAAACAGTGCTAAAAAGCGCTGTCCCAACTTTTCGCCTCTTATGATATTCAGAACTATTTCTAAAGAGATATATCTTATTTGTAGCCACTTTTCACCTGTCTGTCGGTAAAATTTGTATATCTTAACGTCTTACAAAAACATACACATATTGCTCCGAAAATATTAGTTACGGTTAAATTGAGAAAATAGGAGGATATAGGGGAAAACCGAATACAATGGCATCACAAGGCTCCTTTACCTAGTTCCGAGATATGATACATCGCTTGCCCCTGACATTACATGACAGTCATTGAACACAGCAATAACTGATAATGCGATATAAATATTTGATGTATGTTTTGTCGATATCTTTATTGTGTGTCTCTCTATAACACACCTACAAGCAGCTAGGTATATGTCGAATATATGAAATTACTGCACCTTGTAACAGGAAGTTGAAGAATGGATTCTCCAAACCATAGTTATTTCGATATCTAGAAATGACAATTTGAGGATGTCTGAGGATGTACCTACTTGTTTATATAATAGAGGTTTAGAGTAGGGGTGTAACTGATACCGATACGATACCGATATATCGCAGTATTGGGGCTTTTTACCGACATATTATTAAAAAAAACTTCAACTCAAAATAATAAACTGACGCGCGAGTGAATCGCAAACGAATTTCAAGCCACTTGAGGCCACTTATTTACACGCTCACAATACACATTCATCATCAGGTTATTTTTGTCTCCACTGCAGGAGCACAACTCTCTCTCATCTGCCGGAGACAGACGGAGGATTTGGCCTACACTCCCCGCGCTTGCCAGACGGGTTGGGGAGGCCTGATTGATGTTATATAATGTATTATTCCCTTAGTCGCCTTGTACGACATCCACGGGAAGAGTTGGAGTGGTCCTATTCTCTCTACCGGAAACCACACGGCACAATACACTACTTTCAACAAATTCATTCAGGCTCTTGCACTTGTGATGACAAGTTACCCATACTACACTTACCTGCCGTCTTACATACAGCCATCTTCAATATTTATGTTGTATAAATGACACCATTAAAACGCTATAATTGACAACAGTTTGCTCGTATCGGTGTATCGTATCGGTATCGGCGATATTTTTCCAATAATATCGGCATCCGTATCGTATCGGCGGATTGCACCCCTATTTTAGAGTCACAAGTACTACTTCGGTGCCGGTTATCAATCTATGAGTACATATTTTTCTATACTAAACTAGCTTGCAACTAATCTTATTCAACTATTGACGCACCAAGACATTTATGTAACAGAAGATCGATTTGGTTCCCGAAGGTAGAAATATTGTAATCTGTCAAGAGCGGCAGCGACCGCCCGCGGGCTTCAGAGTCTATACAAATTATTCTATCCTTTCTAAATATACGAAGCATTCAAAATATATTACGTAGAACAGTAGAAAAAAGCAACAAAGTGTTCGTCGCATCCAATATTCACTAGGTTACGTCTATTACGTTTTTATAGTTGGAATTTCCATAATTTACACATCTTTGCTGGCCAATGTCACGTGTGCGTTCCAAATTTCATTTAAATCGGTCCAGTTGTTTCCGTGTTGTCCGACGGACAGACCGACGGTCTTAAAAGCTTCGTTATAAGGATATCCGTTTTGATGAATCTCTAAAAAATAGGCAACTCATATGTTCATAGGAACATGACTGTACTAGAACAAAATATGGCTAAACCAGAATGTTATGCGAAACCCGTACATAACATTGGTAGAATACGACTAAATAGAAATATTACCTTCATATAAAAACCCACTTCATCTTGGTTGATACGATGAGGTAGTGTTACTTATTGTTAGCTCCCGGTCTACTGCCCTTATTAATTAAAAAAAATGTTTTATGTGCTAGTTTGTCACCTTCTGGCAATCAGGGTCAAATTTTAGGGTTCGTTCAAGGTGATACAGTGTCAAGCCTTTCACTTGAAAGTTCAGAATAATTATTCAGATAAGTTCAAATTGCAAATAACCTATATTTCTTTAGAAGAAATCAGAAATTATCAGATTTATTTAAGTAAAAGCGCCCGAGTGCTCTTTGTGCTGGGGCGACGAATACAGCCACGGTATCCCCTGCCTGGTAACATCTGTCGCAGAACCGACAGCCGTTGGGGCAGACGAGTTCTGGAGTGGAGACCACGGATTGGCACGCGCAGGGTGGGACGCCCCGCCGCCAGATGGACCGACGACCTAAAGAAGGTGGCCGGAAGCGGCTGAATGCGGAGGGCGGAGGACCGGGTGTGGTGGCGTTCATTGGGGAAGGCCTATGTCCAGCAGTGGACGTCTAAAGGCTGACATGATGATGATGATGATCCCCTGCCTATCGTACGAGGCGACTAAAAGGTGTAATTGGGGACGTGGGTGCACGGAGCGGGGGCTCTGTGCACTCATCCCGGGGAGGGCGGCAGTAACGGGGTGGCCTCGTTGCTGCTGCAGGCACCGCGAGGGTGCCGAAGAGATTCCTTCTCCCTCCGCGATGGGCCGCCGAGTGCGGGCGGATCGAATGGGATCCCGGGTTTCCTCCGTCGGAGATGGCCACCGCGGGGTTTTAGTCGGTGCAAGCCCGACTAACCTACTCGTCCCCCCGAGGCGAGGTTAGGCATTTCCCCGCGACAACAAAAAAAGATATGTCCGTCATAAATAGGTAAGTAGGTACACAATGTATTTTAATAGCTAGGTTAAGAAACACGTATATGATAGATATAGATAGACATTCATTCACTGACACAACACAAGTTCACAAACAAAATATAACGCTTCGCGGGCACCCAACGAGACACAATAGAACTTCTGCTGTTTACACGTCTATGTTGGGAGCCCGCGAGAGCGCAGCCTGGAGGCGTGTGAGTAGCATGGGTAGTTCATGAACAGATTTCACACGATAGGCTGATAAAAATGATATACTTAGATCCTTTTTAACACTTCAAATCAAATAGATCTGTGAATACAAAAATACGAAAGGAATTTGAGGATCACCCAGCAGTATAGTAACAGTTATCTAATCTGTGGCCGAGATAGTATACAGTTATCTTCGAAATCTATGTTTACCTATCTAGACATTTTGACGACTGGTATATAATTCTGCATCGCAAGCATTAATCAATATTGTTTTCTTATCTTCACATGTTACGAACCGCGGATTCATGTTATTATTAATTTATGTTATGACATAAGTACCTAATAGGTATTCGTGTGAAATCCGGAACAGAAGAGCACAGCCTAGTCTTTGGGCATTGTATATGTATTAAATTGAAATTAAATATTTATTTCGGATAATACTCATAAAATGTTAATATACAGTAGCTTACCCACTATTCGAAGCCGCGGGTTCCCGGCTTAGAATATATCTTCCCGTTGGGTGTCGTCAAGGATTGCATCAGAGACGGGCAGCAGCGTTCTCCTGTGTATATTAAGATCATTACTGCGATCACCAATCCATCTGATAAGCGTGGTCATTATGCAAATCCTTCAATGGACAGCCCACCAAAAGTGGCATTCTATTGGGGAGGCTTATGTTTAGCAGTGGACGTATTTCGGCGGATGATGTGCAACGGAATATTAATGGCGATAAATAATAGTGATCTTAATATACACAGGAGAAAGCTGCTGCCCGTAACTGACACTCGATAATTCTGCAGACAATCAAACATGCTATTGGGAACCTCCTTCTTTTGTAGGTGGTCAAAAACGTTAATGTGACTTCAATCATTGTCAATTTATGAAAGCTAGTTACCTAGAAATCGGGTTAAACGCACGATTATAAAGGCCAGTGTTCATCATGAGCTTGGCAGACGGATTGGTGATCGCAGAATGATCCTAATGTACCCTGATAATAAAATGGGGTAAAAGCCTAGACAAAAACTGGTACACTAGTTGACCTGGTCGACCAACAATCGAACATACAAAAAATATCAATAGAGGTGATGATAAAACACCTACACGGCATGACGCTGCGCTTTGGTGGAATCTTATCACCCAATACATGCGGCTACGTAAAACACCTGTTATCTAATTCTGTATTCTCTCGGCTGTGACACTAGCTGTTAAAAACATGCAATAAAATAAATAAATACAGTAAAAATAAATAAATAGTGAAAGGAAATAAATAATGTCGTTCTCGGGAAAGAAATACAGGAGAATACGCTGTGAAAATATAGAAGAGTTGATGAGGGAAGCGAGTGAGTTGGATTTTTTGTTTTGATTATATAAACATATATTAATATTTATAACTATGTGTTATATTATAACAACATGTGGATTCACTGAAGGTTTATTGTGCAGGTCAGGTACCTTTACTTAATAATATGTAAAATGTCTAATTTATTTCACTGAGCAAATGTTCAGTTTCTTTATAAATTTAGATTTTTTGATTTATTATCTTATCCTACGTATCAATCCTTTCGATAAGCTTTCTACAACTTTGAGAAAAAAATTAAGTACTGATTATGTACGTATCAAAATGTCAGATAATTAACAATTTGCAGATAACTACATTTTAATTGTTTGTAAATAATAAATATAAAAGTACTCTAGAATGCAAATAGCTCGATATTTATGTTTAAATTATCTTTGATTTAATATCAAAATCGGTGTATATGTTTGTTTGTTTATTTGTTTGTTTGTTTGATTGTTCCTCTTTCACCGCCTCTACCACTCAAATAATCGACATAAAAGTCGTCTACTTGTTACCACGGTAAAATAATATTTGCAACGAGAAAATTTTTGAGCCCAGAATGAAAGTGTTAACATCTACAACAGCGTATTTTTAAGAGTGCAATAAAAAGTAACCGAATTGAATGGAACTTTCTTGTTCCCAGACGCGAGTGAGCAAACCATCCAGATGCTCAAATGTTCAGCGCCAGTGTTCTCCTTCACGAGGGTTGATGAGGAAACGTTCACGTTCAGGATGGAAGTGGGGGAGAAGACGTGCATGAACAACACCTTCCGGCTGGGCGAGGAGCACGAGATGGAGCGGAGGGACGGCTCCAAGGTACCGGATACTTACATACGTAGGACTAAGTCAAGTGTTCAAATTTTAACAATAGAAGTTATTTTTTCCATATACTTACTACATAAACTGCATTCCAAATGAATGTCTGTGAAAACAAACGCATTTGCGTCTAGAAGACAAAATAAATAATAGATGGTGTTCCGAAGTGAACCGCAAAGTTTACATGATAATACAAACCTGGTTTTTGCTGCTGGTGACCCTTTCATGTATGTACCGAGACGCAAATAACCTTGGTTTTCGTATGACTATTGGTATGGAATGAAATATATATTGATCCAACGCCTTGTATAGACATATTTTTATTCTTAACTTTTGTTAAAAAAAATACATACATTTATCGTTTTTGTTGTCACTAAATAAAAGATAGCGCTAGGGTAAAAATACCTAAAATGTAGCTAATTAAACGAAATGTGAAATCTTATTGCCTGTAGATGTAATCGCCAAAGTTTGTGAACTTCTACACTACAGTACTGTACAGAGGATGAAATGTTTAAGATTTTAGTTACAAAAGATTTTGATATTAATTATCCTGCGACATAGATAAAATATATAACAAACAACATGATTATGTGGCAAAAGGGTTCCCAACTCAGCATGATGCTGCAGCTAATATGACAGTTAAAATGTATAATAAAAACGATGAACTGGAGTTGTCTCTTCAACTTTTGAAGGTGAGGATAATGACGGCGTTGAAACGCTCGTATCTTTACCGATCGTACCCTTGCTTCAGTGCGTCCTGTCTGCCATGACGGAAACGTGGACCCTGACGATAGGCACAAGTTCCAAGTCGCTCAGCCATAAGAGGGCTGTGCTCGGGGAAATCCGACGGAGAACGAAGGTGACCGGCTTAGCCGAAAGGATTAGCAAGCTCAAATGGCAGTAGGCGGGCCACATCTGTCGCAGAACCGACGGCCGTTGGGGCAGACGAGTTTTGGAGTGGAGACCGCGGATCGGCACGCCCCGCCGCCAGGTGGACCGACGACCTGAAGAAGATGGCCGGAAGCAGAAAACCGCAGAAGACCGTCGCATCTTTGATTTAAGGCTAATTTGATTTTAATGAGACTTAGAATATATCTTTGTAAAATTAGGTATGCCATGGTATTGTATTTGTTTTTTGTATGTGTTTGCAGTTGAAGATCACATACACGTTAGAGAGTGACAACGTGCTGAAACAAGTGATCAAGCAGCCAGACGGAAAGGTGTCATACTTCAGAAGGGAGTTCGGAGATAAGGAAACCAAAATGGTGAGCACCATATTTCATATAACAGTCATAATAACTATAATACATACCTGCTTATTATCGCATATAATATAAAAATAACCAATAGAATTTGCCGTTCCCGACTTAGAATAGGGCCACCTCCAAACTTTCCGTAGGTGTGACTAAGGGATTGCACCAGTGGAGTGTATCTCCTGTGTATATAAATATCATTACTGCGATCACCAACCCGCCTGCCAAGCTTGGTGATTATGGCAAATCCGCCAATGGGCATCCCATCAAAAGTGGTATTCTGTTGGGGAGGCTTATGTTCAGCAGTGGACGTATTTCAGTTGATGATGAATGAATGATGATGAACCATAGAAACCAACTACAATAATTCACATTATTCTATTCGCTTTCTACACTTAACAAAAAAAAACGATGTGACATGTTTTATAATTATAAGATCACTTATAATAGGGTCATTCAACGTTAACTACCCCAAACTCAAGAGACTGTTATACAGGTTGTATGTTAAGAAAATGACTTTTGTATGCAATTTTTTAATTTTAGTAATAACATGATTGTTAAATTCTATCATACATTACCAATTGAACAATGCGACACACTGTTAATCAAATTAAAACTGTTGTCTAGAGGTCCGGTGGCAATACAAACCTATTTAACTAATTTATTATCAAAATAATACTCCTTGATAGTAGAAACTAGAGGGACAGTTGATGTCGTAATTATCAGGTTATGCTTGGCTCATTTTATAAGAGGTTACTTGACCTAAAATCACATTATGGAGGACAATTCATTCAAATATTTTAAAGTTCTGTGTTCTGAAACATTAAGTCGTAATATTATTCCAAAGAGAATTCTTAAATATAGAATTAATAATCATATTTTTTCAGACAATCACGATAGCGAATTCTGACAAAGAAGCGACAATATTCTACGAAGTCATCGAGTGACGGACATTTGACCACAAAATATCTATACCTCATACCATGAAGCAAAATAATTTGTCGCACCTCAAAGTTTATTCCTTCATGATTAACAATAACTGGTTATGAAATTAGATAACAGGTGATTTTAAAATGTGCATCTGTTATCTGGTTAACACTAATTGGTTATTAAATTCTAAACTCGTCTGCACCGGGTGCGACTGAAAATCCCTCAGGAGCGATCGGTCTACTTTCCCCATCGGTCTACTTGTCCAAATAATCAGCGCCTAGCCCCTTACTTGGTCTAGACATATGCTGAGTTTGCCTTTTTGCTGCCACGGCACACGCATACTATTTTTTTTGTTAATATTTTTAAATTGTATTCTGTAGTTATTATGCTTTTTCCTTTTACTTGTTTTGTTGGTTTTTTCTTCTGTGTGTGCCAAATATGGCAGTAAATAAATGCTTTTCTTTCTTAAATTAGCTAACAGATGATTTTAAAATGTGCATCTGTTATCTAATTTAATAACCAATTAGTGTCAATCATGAAGGAAAAACTTGTGACTTGAGGTGACTTTTGAGGTGCGAACAATTATTTTGATTCATGGTATGAGGTGTAATAGTATGTAAAAAGTAACACACAGAATATAATATTGGAGCGGAGAATTTCTTAACAAGACAAGAATTTCGAAAATCTTCACAGAGAGTGCATTTTTGATGGGAGATTTTTGGAATAAACCGGTGATAATAAGTACTTATCATGATGATTAATGTATGTGTATTTATAACTTAAATCTATTTATAATATAATAAATTATTAATAAACGTAGTTTTAATTAATTTGTATCAGTATTAATCAAATCTTAATTACATATTAATAAATCTTAGTTACCTAACTGTTAATTTCGAACGATAATAGGAGCGAAGCAAGTATTATAATCGTGAATGACTTTTGATGAAAAACGATTTAAACTTACGGAATCAAAGAAGTACGTAACTAAAAAAAATTGTGTCTGTCCATCATCGAACTTAGCGCCTAAACTAGTGTAGTAACTTGAGTGAAATGTTGTATTTGTGAATATTTCGTAAATATCTCAAAGGTTTTTTTCCCAGCTTTAAAGTTATTAATGGTACCTTAACAACATTATGGAAATTTCAGAAGAAATACAAATCTTTTGAGAAATAAAATTGAAACTAAAAAAAAACGAAACCTGCACATTATGTACGGCAGTCGGCCAAGAAAGTGGTCTCAAAGTTATCACAAAAGTTTCTAGGTTATAATATTATTACTAAGATTGAACCTTGAATTTGGACGGCATTACAATAACTGACAAGTTATTTTTGTAAGTGAAAATAGACCTTATCGTTTTATGACGTGCAAACGAACGTCAACTCTATGGTAAACCGTTTGATAACTTTAAAAAATATAATATTTCTAGGTCCTATGCGACAGAACCGGCTTTCCCGCTTCATGTACAGTAGATATTCTAGTGTTCCAATCGCCGCCGTCATTACCCTCATCTTCAAAAATTTAGGAGACCACACCAGTTCATCGTTCTTGTTATACAATAAGTTTCTGGTCCGATTTTGCATAGGTAAAATATTTAATTAAATATACGAGTACTTATTCTTTTTATACATATTTTTATTATAACGTAACAGCTGTAACTAGCGCAGGTTAACTTAGCAAAATTCCATAACTTTTGATTAAGCCGACTGCAATGAAATAAAGACGTTACTCCTAGTTAAGCCCTATGTTTGTCTGATAAGTCCATCAAAATCGGTTCAGTAGTTTTTACGTGATTCGTGCACAAACTAACAGACAAAAATTTCAAAAATGATAGAAATGTGTATTGTTACTTATCCTTAGACCCCCACCCCATTTATTTTTTTGCAAATATCTTCAATCTTCAAAGAATCTCGCGAAGTTTACGTTTATATTTATTACATTTTATTTTCGTTACAATAATGACAGCGGTTGAAACGCTCGAATAAACACCCACTTGCGAAGTAACTTAACTCAATCGCAGTCATTACCGGTGCACTTTTACCGTGGCCATAAACTAAACTAACAGCGCCATATCGCTGACTAAATCACATTAATCCCTTTATTAGCATAATTACCTCACCACACGCGCATATTTAGTAGCAACTTAGCATAGGCCCCTCCTCCTTCTATTGTCTACAGCTGTGCCGATTATCTATGGTCTATCTGAGACTGGAACAAAAGAGGTCGTATGGGCAACCGTATTACACACACCGAAGAAATGCTGGCAATGCTGTTTCTTTACAAAACTTGAAAACGGAGTACCTGAGTTTTTATACATATACCTACTTATGTGTGGATATCTCGCATACGACCATCTGATCAGATCCCAAACTAGGCAGAGCCTGTACTATGGGTATCAGACAGCTGACAAAACAAAGCTGAGCCATAGAATACGCTGAGCTATATTAACATAGTTCATAAAAAATCATTACTAATCCTGTTCGAACTGTATGCCAGTTTTAATACTACGTTATTGACTAAAAAATTATGGTCAATTAATGGTCTGAAATAAAATAAAACTTGTGATTAAAAAACATTCTAGGTTTAATGGAATAGAATACCTACTAATTTATTTATCAAAACAAATATACAATGTATACTATAAAAAACAATATATTGTTGTTGGTCGCAAGACAAATCTATCTCCTTAGTATGGCGGCATTCCAAGGTATTTTTGTGTTATTTCAATGCTACGAGTAACAACATAATAATAAATTAATGGCATAATGAAAAAAAAAACAAAGTTATATTTTTGTTCCTTTAAAATAGGGGTTTCTTTTTCATTTTGGTTCTCGTATTATTTGGCTAGGGAGAGTGCAGAGTTCAGGATGCTGTTAAAACTTATTTAGAAGGGCGCCTCAACAATTATCTTAAAATCCTACGAAGAGAGAAATGCTCGACTGTCAACATAATATTTAACTTATCTCAATCAGTATTCAAATATGCTTTTACATTTGTCCTTTTAATCAGGTTTTTTTATTAAGTAAAAAAAATAGACGTGATGCTAAATTGGTAAAAAAAATCCAAGTGGACTATAGTCTACTTGGATTTTTTTTACTAGAATCTCATTTATAGTCTAAATAGCGGTACGTATAAAAAGCGATGTTTGGATAGGCAAAACATACACACATAGACTGTATGACTATATTTACAGGCATTCGCGCCCATTTCGCGCCCATGCAACTTACGTAGTTTGGCTCAAATACGAGCTTGTACTTCTTAAACCCCTTATGCTGACCGCAAAAACCGAGAGACGAATAAAGAAATGAATTTACAAATGAACATAAAAGTCATGTACCCGGTTATTGCGCTGAGCCACATATCAACTGAGCTGCAGTAAAAGCAGGCACGGAGTCAGGTTTAGTGGTTAATCCCCCTCAAATTGCTTTAAGGGAATGGGAAATTTTATAGAGTAATAATGAATAGTTTTCACTACACATATTTATTTCCCAGTCAATAAAGTTGAGATTTTTTCTAGAAAGAAATTTTTTCTTGCCAGTTCGTCCCAAAACGTCAAAATCCAAATACACGTGAGGGATAGTGACAAATATAATGCATATTGAAACTCGGTATAAGTAACTTTCATATTTACGGATATTGAAAATTATTCGAAAAGTTCAACTCTGCGTACAAAATAAGGTCGTGAGCAGTTCATTCAACAGTCAATAAAATTGTACCTATAAGTACATATATTTTTAATTTCTTATATGTACGTTTTTTCTAATCCATCCTACTAATAGCAATGGGTTTATGTATAGGATGATTAGTCGCTATATATTTATGATTTAATCCTCGCAGAGGAATGATGACCAGCAGGGTTGAAGTCCCCTGCGAAATATGGTACAGCAACTTCAAGTAACCCCCTCCGAAATCCTGGCCACGACCCTGGGCGACGGCGTCGAGCAGTGATCGATGTAGGTCAGCGGTGCCTTGCCTTTTGGAGCTGAGACATGCAGCCGTAATGAATGACACACGCATGTGTTTTGTAGACCGGGCGGCGAGCGCGGGTAACCATGCCTCATGGAAGGTTGTGACGTGTTTTGTATAGTCTTTTTCATTATTTTCGGGTTCGTCTCATCCTGACTGGGTAATTAAGCAAACAGTTAACATGAATCAAAACTGTCAATAGGTGAGCTGATTATATTCGATTGTTTTGTTAAACATTTTGTCTATGGAAAAAAATACAAAGTAACGGGCTAGTAGACCAGGAGATATTTTAATAAACTAATCGAGACTACATTACTTACTTATAGGATGGGCAAAGTACCTTCACCAGACTGTTCAGAATATGGGATAATAGAAGACTCCTACCATGTAATTATGGAATGTGTCCGGAACGAACAGGAAAGAAGGCAGTTGCTAATTTGCTCCAGCAATATTATAACCCAAGTAGGTGGATGTAACAGTGTCCTGGCCTTTCCCCTCGCCGAAACGGCTAGGATAATGTACAGGGTTGCGCAGGCGGCCATTCGCAGAAGATAAGTGTCTGTGCATGTCCGCGTGTACAACCCAAGTAAAGTGTGATAGAATATCTTATTAGGCTAAGACAAATGTACGTTGTACAATGGAGTGACATTGTCACCTTGTGACAAAACTCCTTAAATCAGATTAAAAAAAACTTACTTATATAGGACTAAAAAAAAGTACAATCTGAAGATCAGGAATCAAACCACAAAAATACATCGCTATGAATTCTGGTTTTCGATGAGGCTGGATTATCACAGTTGCCTCCCGGTCTATTAGGCACAAAGTCTGCACCGCGTCGGTCGCTACGTACCGTCGGCGTCGGTGTACTGTGATAAATAACCAGGTTCATTCTAATCTGAACTTTATCATTATCGGATAAAGTTCTTGGGGTGGTCACTTAATTCGGAATGTGACTGTACGCGCAGACTCATGAATATGTAATTTTATGGCGAGGGAGGTTAAGTTATAGAGTTTTTTTTGGGGGATAAATGTTTATATTTATGGTATCTGTTAAAGCCGAATTATCAATTTTATGGTAAGGTCATGGTCTGCTACCCAGTCTAAGATGTGTGATATATCAAAAACTGAACCACACCCCCGACATTCCGTATGAAGAATAGATTACTACCACTTAGTTTAGTGAATAAATAGTTTTTCTTTCTTTTTCTTTCTTTCTTACTACAGGCGCACCAACCTGTCCGTATACATAGTGCCAGCCGTGCTCTATTACGACGACACCGCGACGTTGAACTAGCGGCGAAGTGAGTGTCGCTTCTTTATGTAGTAATATCGGTAGGTAATACAAATCAAATCAAATATTCTTTATTGTGCACCAAGACATATAGATTTTATATAAAAACAAAAATTACATAGAATACTACTTGTTATTCTGTGATAATATTTAGATTCTCTGTCTGAAGTGAGCAGAGCAGAGTTGAGTCGCAGAAGGAAGGCCTATGAATAGAAGACATTTATTTTTTTGTCTACTGAAATAAAAGAAACGTGTTTCTCAAATTTCCATACGGACATAACTCTGTTTATTTTTATTTATTTAAATATATTAATCCGAACATCATCTGACAACATCATCAGTTGAAATACGTCCACTGCTGAACAAAGCCTCCTCAATAGAATGCCACTGTTGGTGGGCTGTCCATTTGGGGATTTGGCATAATCACCACGCTTGATGATCGCAGTAATTATCTTAATATGCACAGGAGAACGCTACTGCCCGTCTCTGGTGCCATACCTTACTCGCCTTGACGACACCCACGGGAATATTGATAAAGATTACTGAATATACTAAGTACAATACGTAAACAATACAATACAGTACACTTTATTGCACAAACAAATACAGTTATAAGTTACAAACAGTACAATTTAGGCGGTCTTATCGCTTTAAGCAATGTGTAAGGTAAACATGTTACATTTACTTGGTAACAAGTTTAAACCTTATCTTACTGATAGATTACCCCGCTACATAATTTGTGATTTAATTAAGCGAAATATTCACAAATCGACTATCAATTTTACATTCAATATAATTTATTTGACCGTAGGCGTTATGTAGCGTATACTAGGACATGAGTAACCTCCAGTTGCATATTCTAAACGTACTTTACATGTGTACCGAATGATAAATGCAAATCCACGCATTTGCGAAACATCGAGACCATATCGAGGTAACTTACACTGTACTAAATTAATAGTACTTAGTTAAATAGAATCTATGTATTTAGATTTATGTCACCCCAATACATACTTTTAAGATAAAAGATATCAGTATTTTGAAAATATGTCAAATTTTTGATCGATTTGGTGTCGTGGCGAAATTTTGAAAGTTGCTATGCAGTAGATTTCAATGCAGTAAATACATATATTTACTGCATTGAAATCTACTGCAATGTAGTAAATACATATAGCCTCCCCAACCCGTCTGGCCAGCGCGAGGAGAGTAGGCCAAATCCTCCGTTTGTCTCCGGCAGATGAGAGAGGGTTGTGCTCTTGCAGTGGAGACTAAAATAACCTGATGATAAAATACATATAGTAACAAACTTGTGTAAAATGTAAAAAAAAAACGTTACTTGTATCGAGAACCAAAGCCAAAGATTTAATGGGAATGTTCAAAAGTCGTAAAACAAAAGTTGGAATCATCTAAAGGTAGGTGACTAATCCAGCCATTCGCACATGCAATATTTGGAGTAAATATCTATAAAAAGAACTGAAACTATAGGACAGAAGAAAACACTAAATATCTTAACCCGATATAGGTATTTTTTATGCTTCATCAGCCATTAGACGTCCACTGCTGGACATGTGCCTTCATCAATGAACACCAACCACACCCGGTCCTTCGCCCTCCGCATCCAGCCGCTTCCAGCCACCTTCCTCAGGTCGTCGATCCATCGGTCCATGTCGATCCGTGGTCTCCACTCCAGAACTCATCTGCCCAAACAGCCAGCAACCACTTCTTGATACAAATACTCCGTAACCGAGACCATTTGGACAGAAGTAGTTTTACTGACTCAACTTAGTGGATCGTAAGCAAAATAACTTTATAGAGATACATTCTAAAGCCATCGCTGTCCAAAAATACAAAGTGCAACGTAAAATCGCAAAAGAATCACCGCGCCAAGTCAATGTTGCTCCAAATAAAATACAAGTTATACAACTTGCCTCACGCTTACGTAACAAGGAGTTAACTTTAACTTAACCAACGGTCAAGAACATCAACAACATTAACCTGTGCAGTTAGTTTAAACTGTATGCTAAACTTTGGTGCGGTTAAGTTGAAGATGGTCTGGAACTTGACATCATTATCATCAGCCTGAAAGAGTCCACTGTCGGGCATAGGCCTCTCCCAAGGTGCGCCACTGAACCCGATCTTCGATTCTTCGCATCCAGTCTCTGCCGCCTTACCCCTCACGTCGCTCCATCCAGCCAGGGGGCGGCCCACAATACGCCTGCCCAGTCGCGGTCTCCACTCGCTTTGATGCTTATGATTCACTAAACTAATTTCGATGCAAATGATCCACCCATTAGCATTAAAATCAGTTTAGTGGTTTTGTACGAGTACACTCCCAACTACCAACACCTGTTAACTATTTATGCTAATGCGTGCCTGGTGCCATTATTATATTAGTACAGTCAACATTAAATATTTATAAATAGTCGAGGAGGGCAAATATATCTAAACATGGGACTTCTGTGTCCAGCCTGTCAGTGGGGACATATTAATATAATCTATTAATTTGATACAAACTCTATGCTGCTTAAATGTTATTAAGGCGTTTCTTGTATAGATACGCACCTAAAATGTAAAAAAGGCCTCCTCGACTGCTTACAAATATTTGATGCCGACTGTACCAAGATTCATCTGAAGATACGTAATGCTTACGGGCGTGGCGTTAATATTCGGACATTCCCTGTAGAAAAAATACTATACGATTTTGATTCATTTTAATGCCGCTAGGTTTCTCAATCCATTATAATTAATAACCTACACTTCCCGGCTACGTCCGAAGCTTTAATTACGCACTGATAAGGGGGGAATAGGCAGTTACATTCGTATGTATTTGCGAAGCACAATAAACTGAAAAAAAAACTGATTTGTAACAGAATTGACCGGAAAAACACTTTTATTTTTAATGCTTTGAAGTTTAGATTTTGATGTTATTTATATTATAAATAAATAAATATCTCAGACATTCACACCAATTATCCAGTCCCAAACTAGGCAGAGCCTGTGGTATGGTTACCAGATAACGGATAGATATACTTAAATAAGTATATAAATATCCAAGACATGGGTACAAACATTCATATTCATCATACGAACATTTGCCCCTAGCGGGATTCGAACCCGCAACCTCCAATATTGAATTTGATATCTATGAATTATATGTAACTTAGCATAAAGTATTTCAAGTATCAGGCTATCGCGATGTATAATAATTGTGGAAACTGTATTAAGTATAGAGGTTTTCATGCGAGTTTTAACTGAATTGACCCTCGACCCTCGTGCGGTAAACCAATGTGCATGCGCTGTGAACAGATTAATGTCCTTTATTTTTTCCGTCCGCCGAATCTGGATGGACTACTTTCGAAAACATGAGGTGACCTAAATTTTCGTTTGCTGCGAAATAAAGTCTGCATATATTAATTATGTAGATAAAGTAAAAAATGTATGAAACGAATTTTAAAAGTATGCTGCAGTAGGAAGAATTGAGAATTTAAAATCATTTGCATAATCATTTAAGTTGGAAGTATCTAATATCTAAATCATAAAATGCTTGTATAATCGAAACTCTTACTATTTATTGTATATTTAAGAATAGTAATGGTTTCGCTTAAGTATCGTTTCCGGCAACAATGGCTCGTTCAGATTCGCGTATTTCCATCTAACCGTCGATCATTAACCATTTCAAAGCAAATTACGACGAAGGAGTAGTCCACCGACAAAGCCGAAAGATTAGCGCGCTGAAATTGCAGTGGGCAGGTTTCATATACAGCAGAACCAACAGCTGTTGTGTCAGACGAGTTTTAAATTGGAGGGTCCTTCGCAACTCGTCCCGTTCGCCCCACTTTTTTTCACTTTGTTTTCAGTTTGCCAAGGCCACGAGAAACGGCATCAGTGCGTTTTATGGTGTTTTGCGCGTACGAAGTCGCGGGCACAGCTAGTTCCTAATATGTATATCAATATATTACTTTTGTGAGTACTTGTACAAACATCGAATGAAGGAATGTGATGATACGGTCGACTTACGAAAAGGTTTTGTCAATTGATGTAGTATACAGTTTACGCGTGAAAGTTACGTGATTCCATGATCTGATCTAAAGAGAATATTCATAATAATTCCAAGATAATTCTGAGCAGGTATGCTGAGTTTGCATTTTTTTATGATTTTAAGGAATAATAAAAAACCTGCGCGGAAATACTCTCAGTATATATATATATATAAATACAATAATGACAAGGTTCTAAGTATGGTCGAGATTTTCATAGGCCGTACAACCATCTGGTCAATTTTCGACATGTGCTCCGGCGTTGCTTCAAAGAATTTCTTACAAAACCATAGGAAGCCTGTTTATCGCTCGCTCGAGGCGTGGAGGTGGAACTATTACGTCCATATGATTAACCATTATGACGCTACGGTCATGTATTAAATGCCAATGATATGGTCGAATTAACCCTTAGGTAACGCTGGTGTCATAACCATGAATCATTCTATAATGTAATGAAATTGACACACTGCGTGGCATATCTGAAACTAGTTAGATAAACTGATGTTGTTTGGACAGAGAGGTGTGTATTAGAATGTGGTTTTAGATTCAAATTTGCAAACAGTACCTTACAAGGAAAGGAACCGATTTAATCAGTTTAAGATCAATAGCATTGAAATTTAAATTTTTTTTTATTTTAAACCTAACCTAAACCAAACACCACACTCAGTAACAGATATTTAAAAAAATGACCGTTCATGATTTTTGTTTGTTATTCAATAGTTCTAAAATGATTGTTATTATGCATACCGTAGTTATAAATTTACTTATGAGGGGACTGTAAACAAAGTTGCGTATAAGATGGAGTTTTTAATGGGTTTTTTGATAATTTAAAATAACTCCTCAATAATTCTAATGCTTGACTTATTAAACACCGTAAACCCCAAAAATATTCAGTGTAAAAACCTCCTGGACACTCAGTGTGCTTGTCTCATTTGGGCTTCTACATACAATATGAGATTAGTTAACTAATATTGCTTATAAGTAACGCTTTGAATACAAGCTTAATTTCATGACTCAAAACAATAACCAATATTTAATGGAACCGCTGACTCATGTGATAAAACAGCAGGATATCCAAAATATAAGTAATGGAGTGAAGGGGAGCGGATATAACAGCAATAAGGACAAAGAGATGACGACTGCAGATAGTACCAAATAGCTAAATCATTACATTATTGTCTGAGTATTTGCCTGACTTGACTCACTTTGGGCTGAACATGGCTTTGGGAGTTTGGGTATACCTAGTAATATACAGATCCATGCTACAAGGAATCGTAGTAAATATTTCTTAACCGTCTAGCTGTCAGTTAAGACAGAGGCAATTACTGAAGCAGGAGTAAAAGAAACCCTGAGCAAGCTAGGGAGAGGAACATGTCGAGTTTCTTCGCGTTAAATCGAGAGCAACTGAACCTATTTATGCAGAAATTATCCAACCCGTACTGTCCGCAGTCATTTCGAGATATCAAACTTTAAAATCTAACCTTTTATTCTTCAATAGAATGTTACGCTCAAGTATTGGATGAATAAATTATATAACTTTTTTGTCGATAATTTTGTAATTAAAATTAATATTATTATACATTTTTGAAGTCTTGTATACTTCTGTATAACTGGTTGTAATTGTTCATAGCAAAAAGAATCAGTGAGTTGGAGTGGCAGACATGCCAGATCTACTGCAGAACCTGCTATCAGAGTATAGGATTTCTAGGGAAGCCCAGATCAACCGAATGCAGACATGACGGCACAGAACCGAATCAATAAGACCCCTGCATCAGATGGACCGACGACCTCTAAAATGGGGTGTGTTGTCGCTTTGCTTTTTTCCGGTTTACAACTTGAATCACAAATTGAAGACTTCATATGCACGAAGAACCCTTCAGGGGCATAACGTCGTATTCATTTAGACATTTATTTATTTAAAATATTGCAACATCATCAGGTTATTTTTGTCTCCACTGCAGGAGCACCACCCCCTCTCATCTGCCGGAGACAGACGGAGGACTTGGCCTACACTCCCCGCGCTGGCCAGATGGGTTGGGGAGGCCTGATTGATGTTTTATAATGTTTTCCCTTAGTCGCCTTGTACGACATCCACAGGAAGAGTTGGAGTGGTCCTATTATTCTACTCTACCGGAAACCACACGGCAAGATTACAGATTATTATTATTCCATTGCGTTACAATAACTTTTATGCATAGACGAAACAGGCATTCCTCTCTCAAGCATTCCCTTATGCCGTCCACGAAGACGTCACAGTGCGGTGCCTCGGAGGGAGCCGATACGATCACTACAGTAACCACTTCCCAAAATGATAGCTCCCGGTATGGCCATTTCCCAGAATCTACCATTCCCAAAATTTGATGTTTAGACCAAACCATTCCAAGGATGTCAGCCAATAGTACACTTGTGCAACAGTGCACGAGTTATTTTCTCGCGCGGATAGAGTACAGGCGCGATCTTGTCACTTAACTGGAGCATGCGTTGTGCAAATTCTGGCAGGTGTGCTAGCCAGCCGGTTTTGGGTATGGTGCGGTCCAAGCGACGTGTGACCCGTGCAGTAGTAAGCTTTATTTATACTAATACCATCTATGATATGCATGCCAATAATTAAATTGAATAAGTAATAATGGAACAGCTATAATTAACCCCTTGCTGCATAGAGTCCCATATCGGGTTCGAATAGTTTTCCTAAAGTCTGGAATTATAATTTATATTACTATTTTTATGACTTGTCTGTGGCTAAATCTAAAACATATTTCTTTTCCAGAACATTTAAAAATCCATGCAATACGAACGTTTGGTGCAAGCGACGGGTTGGCAAGTTAATAGTCAACCTACTTGGTATACATATCAATTTACCTGATTTAGTTTCTTTAGTCGTTACACTTTTACCATTTGCACTCATTAATTACAACTATTATTTGTTTTAGTAAAAGAAAACCAGACCCAAAAAACATACGGCGGAATGAGGTAACAGTAACCTCATGGACTCAAGGGCACGAATAAGGCTCATGTTGACCACATACTCCTTTTTCAATAAATAACTAATTACAAGAAAGTGGAACTGAAAGCTATGCCATTTCGTTTATCGAAACTGCGGGCGGCGAATCCAACTGATATATAAAACAAAAAATGCTGTCGGGATGCATCTAAATTGTCTGCTTTTATTTAACTGGCCATTACATAACGCAATCTATAACTACGAAAATAATTATATTTTTTTACGAATTTTGGAATAAGATTACTATACTTTAAAGCATATACGTAAGTAACTACAGCATTCTAACAAATACGGTACCTATCACTTTATTTACCTTTTCCGCTGTGCCATAGACCAAGCCACCGCTGAAAATTTTGCGCTTATCTACAAGTTTCGGTCGTTGCAATCAGTGTCAATTGTCCACCAAGGCCGGTGTTTGTGTCTGACTGTCTGCTAATGTGGAGAAATGCTTTGATTAATGGACGGTGCCTAAACGATTGATGTCAACTAAGTTTTGAGAAATGCGCACACGCAGTCAAACCGGTGTCAAGCGCATTTTAGTTTTATAATTAAGTAATACTAATCTATCTACAAAGAAGCAAAGATTGCGCGTTTCATCATCTATCATTAATCATCATCAGCCTGCAAGAGTCCACTGCTGGACAGAGGCCTCTCCCAAGGCGTGCCACTAAACCCGATCCTCGGTTCTTCTCATCCAGTCACTGCCAGCCGCCTTACGCAGATCGTCGCTCCATCTATATTTTAGCACGGACTGCGCGTTTTCTGGTGGTAATCTCTAAAACTAACAAATGAATTTCTATTCTACACTATATATGCCTCAACGAAAAATGCCATTCTTGGATTCGTATGTATTAGAAGGCCGAGCCTTTACTCGTCAAGAATTGGCTTACGGTCCCCGGGAACACTGTACGTACTATTATGACTAAAAGGTTTTTTTATTAGTAATTGCCCAGGTCATGTAACCTCACAGATACGGATAATTAATGAATGGTTAGGAGGCCGGTCCATGTTTTGGATATATATAATATCGATGGGTTAGTTTAATAGGAGAACAACTAAAATACAGTATTCTGAGACAATTAATGTTTAAGATTTTGATTCTCATAAAAATGAGTGTAGTTTCCTTATGGTTTTAGTATGTGTGTATGGTATGATATTTATATATTTAAGATTGCGTCTTATTGAAGTGGTTAAGGCCGGCGAAGGCAAAGCGATGGCATTACATACTCAAAACAAAAAGAATTTGAGTTGCTCCCCTATTTAACTGACCCTTGATACGTACATTTGTGATTGTAAATTATTAGTTTGAAATTATAACATTTTAAATAAATAAATATTACATACCTACGTACACCTGTCTAATCCCAAACTAGGATTTTCTCCTGTGCTAGAAAAATTAAATCAGGAATGAACAATTCACAAATATAACATCCAGATCGGAACCAACTTGTACAAATTGTACAAAGTCTTATTGTAAAATTGTAAAATTCGCCACCTCCCAAAGGTTGCCTGTAAGAAATCGCTGAAAGCGATAAGGCCGCCGTTATACACTAAATTCATTCTTCTATGTAATTTGTGTTTTTTTTTTATAAATAAATTGTATGTTTTGGTGCATAATAAAGAATATTTGAAAGTCGTCTGTCCCCGGTCGGAATCCAACCAACGACCTCTGGCGCTTGAGTCCAATGAGCAAGCCACTAAGCCAACGAGGCTGTCAGAAGTACAAGTTGTATAATGTAATTAAGTTAGGAGTGTCTATTGTGGTTACTTAGTAGATACTCGTATAGTATGGTTCGATGGGGAATTAGCCAACTGGCTAAAATATACTGGGCCTGTTTGCGGATTAAGGAATCGATAGGCAAAAATATAGCGTAGGCGTCATATCGTCTACAGAACAAGCTATGAACAAATATTGATATTTGCATTAAACGGTATTTATTACCTCAAGCTGTAGCATTAAATGTCTCAATAAATTCTAAATTAACCAACGGCCTTCAATACGATCATTTAAGGAATCTAACTCGAATTACGTCAATCAATATTATAGCTAGTGTTGCCGGAATTTCGATAGAAAATTAACACAATGTCGACTGCTATCGATATCAATGTAATTTAACGATAGTGTAAACATAGCCTGGACTGCATCAATACTAAACTCACACAAAAATTTATGATTTTCTCTTTCACATAGGTTTGTGAAATTGCAGTCCGCTCTAACACGTCATGGTTTATATATTATAGAGTAGGTATTATAGAGTTCCTGGTCTTTGATACTATCAATAAACCTATCGATATGGGTAATAACTGCTAGTATCTCTACACTCTACGAGGCAGAACGCATCAGGTGGCAACAATTGATCGAAATTGACCGCCTCGTTGTACTCGCGCGCCAGAGGTCGTGTTTTCGATTCCCACTGGGGACAGACCACTTTGTACAAGTCTGTCCCGGTTTTCTTGATGTTATATTTGTAAACTGACCAGTCAAAATCCTATTTTGGAATTAAAGTGTATGTATATGAGATATTTATTATTATTAAATGATTCGTCATCAGAGTTACAGTCAAGCACAATCCTCAACAATAATAAACCGACTAAGAATGAGAAGTATCGATAATATCGATGTGGTCTGGGCTATCGATAGTATCGTAATGATATTGGTTTTCAATTTTTATTTATTAACTAGCTGTTGCCCGCGACTTCGTCCGCGTGGACAACTTAACATTACACATTCTTATGTATTACGTGTTCTAGAAAGAAATCTATTAATCTGGTTATGCATTAAAATAATCTAATTGAGAACCTCCTTTTTTGAAGTCGGGTAAACATTAGCGTTCCGGTGGCGGTTTCGCCCGTTGGACCACAGTTTTTTAGGTTTCCGTAGCCAAATGGCAAAAAACGGAACCCTTATGGATTCGTCATGTCTGTCTGTCTGTCTGTCCATCCGTATGTCACAGACACTTTATTCCGAAACTATAAGAACTTACTATTGAAACTTGGTAAGTGAATGTATTCTGTGAACCGCATTAAGATTGGCCCCATACTTAGAACTGAAACTCAAATTTTTTTTTATCAAACTCATATGTGTGGATAGGTCTTCAAAAATGATATTGAGGTTTCTAATATCATTTTTTTCTAAACTGAATAGTTTGCGCGAGAGACACTTCCAAAGTGGTAAAATGTGCCCCCCCCCCCTCTAAGAGAATGATAAAACTAAAAAAAATATATGATGTACATTGCCATGCAAACTTTCACCGAAAATTGGTGTGAAAGAGATCTAGTAAGTAGTTTTTTTTAATACGTCATAAATCGTAAACCACAATACTATTATTAAAACATCGATCAAAGTTACAACGAACTACAATAACTTTTATATTATGTTACTTGCTGCTACGGAACCCTTCATGGGCGAGTCCGACTCGCATTTGGCCCTCGCACTTTTATATTTTAATATTGTGCAAATTAGGTGATATTTTCTTCTGTTTTATATTAACTGTACAACAAAATGTCTGTCAAACTGCTGGACATGCCTTCCCCAATGAATACCACAACGCCCTACAGATTCAGCCGCTTCCGGCCACCATCTTCAGGTCGTCCATACACCTGGCGGCAGGGCGTCCCACCCTGCGCGTGGGACGTCACGTCCCACTCAATAACCCGTCTGCCCCAACGGCCGTTCGGTACTACGACAGATGTGACCTGCCATTTCAGCTTACTAATTCTTTCGGCTATGTCGGTCACCTTCGTTATTCATAGGATCTCCTCATTACGAATCATATCCCTCATAGAAACCCCGAGCATTGCCCTCTCTATAGCTCGCAGAGCCTCTTGAATCTTGTGGATCAGGCCCACCATCAGTGTCCACGTCTCCGCGCTGTAATCATGACAGGCAGGACGCACTGATTAAAGATTTTTGTCTTTAAACATTGTGGAATAGGTGACGTAAAGACTTGACGCAGTTTTCCGAATACTGCCCACCCTAACTGAATTCTTCTGTCAACTTTTGAAATTGATCCTACCCAACTATATTGTCTGTCCTAGGCAGACGTACTCCTGAACAGCTTCGATATTGACATTGTCGACGATCACCGGTCTAATACAGGGCCACTAATTATCGAATAGCGAACTTTTTGTATCGAGACTTGTGGAAATACCTGAAATACATCAGCTAAAATAAATCTATAAATGAGCTTTAAAACTTCTCTGTCACTTTCTGTCAAGTTCTTGCAACGACCTGTAATGTTGAACTACACTTTCATACAAATGATATGGAATGAGAGGTCAACTTGTATATCAACATCGTGACATATTATTGAGATATGACTTATACCAGTATGAGGACCGAACTCAAAGCTATTAAACAGTGAAAACGCCGTCAAATTCTGTTCAGCAGTTTCCAAGATTAGCCCGTACATACATACATACATACAGACAGATAAGAAATTTTTTAATTATATTTTTGGACTCTACTGGTCTTCAGTAACGTCCGGGCAGTGAATTTTTTTTTTAACTTCAATGTACAGATTCGCTTTTCTTTTGTTTTTTCTACTCTTTTATTATATGTATAGATCAAAACAATAGAGATATATCTTAAATTTTTAATTTTCTGACGAAACCAAAATTAAGGTTTGTCTGTAAAATACGAGTTCGGAACAAATAAGTTATGTACTTTCACAGATTATATACAGACATATTTTTTGTTTTTTTTTTTTAAATTCAAAATTCTAAAATCTTTATTGCGATCCAATTAAGGTACATTTCTAATTTATAAAATATAGTAATTATCCTAGCTATCTAGCAGATGTTTTTTAACTGCTTTTTGTATTTACACCTCATACCATGAAGCAAAATAATTTTTGTAGCTCATAGTTTCACCTCAAAGTTGTTGCCTTCATCATTGACACTAATTGGTTATTAAATTAGATAACAGATGCACATTAAAATCATCTGTTATCTAATTGAATAACCAAATAGTGTCAATCCTGAAGAAAAAAAACTTTGAGGTGAAACTATGAGCTACGAAAAATTATTTTGCTTCATGGTATGAGGTGCAGGTGTTAAATAACCATAACTTTACTTTTAATATTATACAAAAACTTTAATTTCTATGCTGACTATCGACATAACAGCACTAATGTAGGCGCCCACAATTCGGAACCAGTTCACCGACTCGAGTCCAAATCACTTTGTCGAATTGTTCTTCGGTTACACCACGTCCATAAATTTGACAACAAACTGCTGCCTTAATTAATTTATAGACAAGTCAGTTGGCCGTGCCGGCATCGAGACGTGATGTCTTTAGGTTTGATACAATGCATCCCCATTATTGACCATACAAAACAGAAACCATTTACCATCATGGAATGCAATAATTAATTTTTGAATGTTAATGTTGATGTTGATAATAATTAAAGAAGTATTAAATTAAGTATTAAAGAAGCTTCTTATCTTATTACTTAGACTAGCTGTGCCCGCGGCTCCGCTCGCGTGGACTACAGAATCAGCCCCCGCTTCCGGTCCCCTCCCCCGCTCCCGTTCAAACCCTCGCTCCCGTCCCCGCCCCCGCTCCCACTCCCACGCCCACTTCAGCTCCAAATGTAGTCCAAACGCATCGCAATCTGAATAGTACCGAACATTAAAATTATACTTCTTGTTATATTGCATACATGCATTTGAAAACTAAATGTCCATAACTTTTGATTGCGTAAACCGATTCCGATGAATCAAAGCCAATTATATGTTACTCCGAATTAAGCCGTATGTTTCTGTGAAAAGTCCATAAAAATCGGTTCAGTAGTTTTTAAGTGATGCGTGCTAACTAACAGACAGACAAAATTTTCAAAAATTATTGAAATGTGTTCTATTACTTATGATTAGACCCCCCAATTTTGTTTGCAAATATCTTTAATGTACAGACACGCGAAATTTACGTTTTAATTTATTAGATGAGACAGATTTAGCGTACCTATGAAACATAAAACTGCAACAAACGGGTCGGACTCGATGTAGGTAGTCGCGGATAAAAGCCAGGCTAGGAAGGAAGACAATCAGACACATTCCCGGCTTATCTCATTAAAATAACATCAGAAATACCTCTTGTAACTATAATGAAATCTCCATCAATCCCCCACAAATACAATACTCTATATTGATATAACTTCTCACATTACAATATTACGGACGTAACTAGTAACGTACTAGGTACGTGGTATCGGTAACAATAACGAGATATTAATATTGTATCGAATGTTCCCACGGAGTTTACGGATGTGGGCGGGCGGACCTTGGAGCTATCTGCTGCAATTTCGTTGAAATGGAGAGTAAGTGATAATTGTTCTTGCAAATCAGAAGAATTATTGGTTCGAATTTTGCAAAATGTTCATATGAATCAGCAGGATATAATCGTTTTTGTTCTAGCTAGAGAATGACGTCATCACAATTATTAAGACTTGATAATCTAGAGAACGGCGTCATAACAATGGCAATCAATAAGACATGAGAATTGTCCTTATATGCAAATATAATATAAAATATACCTGACCAAAATATACCGTAACTCCCTGAATTAACAACCTAAGTATAAATTCGCGAATCATCCACATTGTCGTAATTATTACGTCTATATTGCAAGACATGCATCGACCTATTTCAATAATAACATAACTAATTTGCATTATGATCTGGTTCGAAGGACCGATACTTACTTTTTAAGTTAGATTACCAAAACGTCACTTATAAAATTCGAGAAATTTGACGTTTGTAACCATTGTAATTGGGTTTAAGACCCACTACAAGCTGCTGCAGGGGTGCTCAAACTACTGGACATATTTATAAATAGACGGGATGAAAAAGTGATTTTATGAATTTAATTACTTGGAAGCAGATGCTTTTAGTTTTCTCTTATAAAGTGTTCAATTCACGAAGGCACGCCCCACTACTATACGCACAAGCCTCGGTGAATTTATCCGAATGTCAGTTTCTTAGTGTACATAACGAATCTGTCCAATCGTAGAACAAATAGTATAACTAGTTGGACTAACCCGATAGAACTAACATTGTAACAATATAACGATACAATACGAAAAAGAGGAGTGGGGCGTGTCGTCGTGAACTGAACGATCTATAAGCCTCTGACTGTTTTTGAGTTGATATACATATTTTCGCGCCCGACTTTATAAGCTCTCGATCGTTTGAACACACCTGACTTACTGCATAGGCAGTGGGTGGGTCACGATAAGTACAAGGCCAGTACACACTATCTGATAACGTTAGCCCATTTGTGGCGCCTCCATTTGTCAAATTCGACATGTGTATGCGGTCTGCGACTAGCTTTATTAGCATGTCACAGTTGAGTATTAAATGTGGGTTAGACACCTTAAGCAATTAGATTCGGTACTATATTGTAATGTGGACGTTAATGTAGGTGTATATTAGGTGTAGGTACGTCTATTAAGTGTAGTCTGGACCTCACAGCTCGTAAATAAATGCCAAACGATAAATTGCACCAGGGAGGTGAAGCAGCGTTCTCCTGTGTGTATTAAGATCATTACTGCGATCACTAATTCGCCTGCCAAGCCTGGTGATTATGGCAAATCCCCCAATGGACAGCCAGGGCCGCGCCGACCCCCCACAGCACCTGTGTGCGAAACCTATGCAGCGCCTCTTTTTTTCACGAATATTAATATTTCAACTTATTTTTATTTCTTATTTGTTAATTTTCACCGAAATAAATGTTCCCTAGTTTTATATAACTAGATAATATTTTCCTAAATAGGTAATACCAGTTCGTTTTCGCTTGCCAATTACTGAATATAATAAAACGCGAATTAAATTTTTACATACTTTATTTACGATGTTCTATCTAATCGTATACTTATATATCAATAACAAAATAACTGATTTTTTTCTACTAATTTAACTATTACGTATGCTATGTTAAAAAACAACAAGAGTCTAAAATGTGTAAGAATATAAATAAACATATTTAAATTATATTATTTCCACTCTTCTAGCTTTTTTGTTTGCTAAATCTTTAATAGTTTCGTGTTTGTCTATATGGTCTAATATGGCCTCCTCTATGGATATTGTTGCTAAATTTGTTAATCTTTCCTAGCTCATGGTTGAGCTTAACGCTGAGCTCGTAATTATTGTAAACTAAAACCCAAAGCATAAAATTAAACCATAAACGTGAATATTATCTTGAGACACTTGTACAATAAGCTCAATATTATGTTTTGTTGTTTACGAGGCATTTGTTGCGCCTATTATACCTACTTACTTATCGATACTCCACTACAAAGAAATATGTTGTTGTGAAGTGTAACAAAAATAATTTCGATAGCGGCGCCCCTATTGTCTTGGGGCGACGCGGCCCTGTGGACAGCCCACCAAAAGTAGCATTCTATTTGGAAGCTTATGTTCAGCGGTGAACATGCGATAAGACCGCCGAAATTGTACTATTTGTAACTTTTATAACGTGTAACTGTATTTGTTTGTGCAATAAAGTGTATTGTATTGTATGTATGATAAATAAATACCTTAGCTAAATTTAGGAGCAATCGCTGGAAACAACTGATTTATCTTACAAGATTATTGTTAATAATTTATAAATAGTCTGACATAAGCAACTGACAGAGGTCTCGAGTTGTAATTAAATTGCAACCTATAAATAAATAATAATAAATAAATATTACACTTGTAAAATCCTAAAGTAGGATTTTCTCATGTGCTATGGGAATTAAACAGGACAATTCACAAATATAACATCCAGATCGGGACCAGCTGGTACAAATTGTACAAAGTTGTCTTGCCCCCGTGGAAATCGAACCTACAACCTTTGGCACTAGAGTCCAATAATAATAATAATATATCAGATATTCACACCAATTATCCAGTCCCAAATTAGGCGGAGCCTGTGTTATAGTTACTAGATAACAGATAAACATACTTAAATAAATATATAAACAGCCAAGACTTGGGTACAAACATTCATATTCATCATACGAACATTTGCCCCTAGCGGGATTCGAACCCGCAACCTCCGGCCAAGGACCAATCCATTAGGCCAACGAGGCGGTCATATGCAATTTCACAGCAAGTGGTTCTGCAGTAAATTAACTTGATGTCGATATCTCATTTCGCTAAGACCAGTCCATGTTAGTCTAGTATCCGGCTACTGTGTGTACCACACGAGTAGTTAGTGATTAAGTGCTTTGGTCACGCAATGCGTTCAATCTGGACCAATTAATTCAGGACGCTGTATGCAGGTGGTTTCATGGACCTAATTATAATAGGCCACTTTTACACAAATAACCGTGGGAAATGATAAGATGTCGCTAATAAATAATTTGTATTCATAAAAAAAATTAATCAGGTCCACACTGGCTTAACCTCTCAGCGAGGGTGTAGGGGCCATGAGCGCAAAAATTACCTAATAATTACTACGTACGTATCTAATGATCACTTACTGTCAGACAATACACGCAAAAATGTGTCTTAAGGTGCTCGACTTAGCGTACGCCAATAAAAAGGTCTTATTAAGAGAACAATAGTTACTATGGCGGATAATCTCAATTAGCTGTATGTTCGGCGTCATGGGCCTTTAGTCTCTCTCTCTCTTCTCTGTGGTTCCCTCACTGCTGAGGATCGCGACCGTATAAAATGCGCCTCCACGCATAGCGGTCATTGGCCTGCCGCACTGCTTCATATCGTCGCTGGAAAGGCAAAATTGCTTAAGCGCCAAAGTGCGCTTTGGCGCTTCAGCAATTTTGCCTTTCCAGCGACGATATAATGATTCGCCAGCCACCCTCCTCACCGGGTCTGACCACCTCGTCGGAGCTCGTCCTCTGGCACGCCTGCCCTCCACTTGTCCCACTTGGCTACCAGTTCCATACAAAACGCCTATTTTCGAATTTATGTGCAATAAATAACTTATTTATCTATGCGATAGAAACGTATAGTTCATATGTAGACAGAATGATATGAATCAGATGGGCGACCTCTCCGCCTCTTCTTCCATTGACATTGCACTGAACGACTGCAATCAAGGTCAGATTTCATTCGCAGATCGACCTTAGCTGTTACTGCGTCTATGATATTAAAAGTATAACCAATGTAATAATAGTCCTGTCGCATTACGTCGAGATTGTTCTGTAAATTACGTCGAAGTGCGAGTCATCAACAAATATGCCCACAGGCGACAATGCAAAGCGAACTCTTCTGGAAACACATCAGACATGAATCACTTGATGCAAAAAGAGCACTTAAACATTATCATAATTCTGTGAAATAGGTTTTATCGAGGGCCGCAAATGTCATTATTGGTTGCGTCGATCAAGCTGTAGTTACTCAACGGTTCACTAGATTGCGCTACAGGTAACGAATTATCACAATTCGATGAAAATATTGAAAAATTAGACTTTTACGCCATCTATGGTCGAATAGTCGTATGACGTTATATCTTTCATAATGTTATAGCATTTACAAACCCCAATAGATGGCGTTTAGGTAAATAACAAGACATATGTATGTAATAAATGATGATAATACCTATATTACTTAGTACAAAAATAATATTATAAACTACGACGAGCAGTTAATGAACAGTAGCTCTCAATTTCATTATATAACAGCTTTGCTGTCAAACACATTTCGTTTCATGTTTGCTGTAATTCATTCGCTTACCCAAATAGCTCATATCTTTGAATGCATTGATGCATAAGAAGTGACATTTCTTTAGCTATTAACGGAATGGAACGTCGTTTGACGTTTGCATCGCGTGTTTGTTGTACGAATATAAGCTACAAATGAAAACTCAAAAATTATATCTCGAAATCTTAGCTTACGGAACGGAACGTCGTTTGACGTTTGCATCGCGTTTTTGTTGTACAAATCTGAGCTACAAATGAAAACTTTCAAAAATTATATTTCGAATTTGAGTTTGCAACTTTAACTTAAAATTATTATTACCTTATTATCACCTCTACCCATAGTAAAAATATAAATGGAGTACTTAAGCAAAGCGAAACTAAAAATGGTATGGATCGACAGTATCCAAAAATCGTCGATTTAATGATGTTAGGGGAAAATTCATATTAAAAGAATTTAAAACACTGGTTTAGTTTTATTTAAAAGGGTCAGATTATTAAGATTTTCAATAAAATAAAACATTAATAAAAATACTGCAATAGGCCATTTTGACTGAAACACCAATCACAGTGCATGACTACACGCCTAGGTAAACAATACTGTCATTCTCTGTGTTTTGTAGTTGTTAGGGATACGCAAAAAAATAAAAGTAACAATACTGTATTTGATACCAGTATCGCATCAAAAGTATCGATGCCGACGATAGTATCGAATCAAAAGTATCGATACTACTCAGTATCGAGTACTTTTTCATCATATTAGAAACCTCAAAATTAATAACAAAAATAGTATAAATAGAGACGGAATATTATTATTGGTATAATAATAATATTCCGTCTCTATTTATTTATTACAATAAACATTGACTTAATAGTAGATGTAAATATGGTTCTGTTTAAACCCCTAGTCTTCATCACTGCAATCAGACCAAAATCAGACATAAAAAGTAATTTGTCTCCATGCAACGACATCATATTTTAATAAGATAGTGGTTTCCTCTAAATCTCGACCGAGAGGGTCGTTATGCATCAGCAAAGCAAGAAAGAAGAGAACGGTAATGAGATGAGTATACAATGCGGTTTGCCGCATTTACACACGGAGCGTACGGAGCTTGCGCTGGCGTATTCTCATCCCTGGCGCTGGGCGATACGCAAAACAAAGTAGGTCTGGTATCGGTACATCAAAAAGTATCGAGTATGTGACGAAGTATCGATACCTAGTAAAGTATCGTAACAAAAGTATCGAGTACGAAAATACTTGGTATCGTAACGAAAGTATCGATACTACTCAGGTATCGATACTTTTTGCGGATCCCTAGTTGTTGTGAATACTACTGATTACGCATTTGGATTGTTTTTTTTTCTTTTACATGTGATTTATCGACTCCACTGTACTATAACAATGGAACCAAGCTTTGTTAAGGCAAATAGCTCAAATTTGCCCAGGATTGATGTATTAATGTTGGGCGATTTCCTCGCAACAAATAAAGAATTTTGCTCGCTGAGTTACGAGAAACGTGAAAACTTCCTTGTAAGTAAATTTTGTATTTATCTTTACCCTAGATACAACCAACCTAGATTTAATCAAACTTTTTGAACTCGTGCGAGTTTATTTTACTTTCATAAGTTATTTGCACAATAAACTTGTCATTGTTTATTTTTGAGGTGAGCTCCCTCACAGCTTGTATGTTGCTATTTTAGAGTTAATACCATGTTAATACCCGATAAAACTAGTACATTTCTGTAACTAAAGAACACCTACTAGTATAGTATTTTTCCTCATAGTAAACACCTAAATCACCAAGTCAGTGTGTATGTATTTGTTCTAATTAATTTCAATTATTTTAGGTCTTCAAAACCATCATATGGGGATGATGCAATCAGTTATGTACAACTAAAACGGGAAGGAAACATTTGTACAGTAAAGTGCAAAATTTGCCCAGAGCATAAGTCCATGCAAAACTATATGCTGTTACATTGATGGTTGATGAAGATAAAGATAAAGTAATATCAATCGAATGCCATGATTGTGTTGCTCCCCAGGGCGGATGTAAGCATGCCATAGCGCTGCTTATGTGGATCCATAGACGAAGCGAAGAACCTTCAAGTTCAATGTTACTGGCGGAAATCAAAGCTATCAAGAGTTGGCACTACCTTGAAATTTATATCTGCAAAAGATCTATCTAAAGGTAGCCCTATATTGCCTTCTAACTCCACAGTTCTTGAAATTTTTTTAGAAGAAGGACAAAAGAGAAAATATGGCAACTGCGAGCTACTAAAGTATCAACAAGATTATAATTGTAATAAACTACTTAGCGTCTCAATGCACCAACTTGTGCTTACATATAAGGAAGAGTGTTGTGACTTATTTTTAAGTAAAATTAATTTGACTGTTGATCTTATTAACAAGATTGAAACTGAAACCAGGGACCAGTTCAATAATAACCTTTGGTTTGACTGAGGTATGGCAGGGTAATAGCTTCTAGAGCTTATGAAGTGAGTCGGTGTCAGATCAATGATGAGACTCTGATTTCTACTATCATGGGGGGGGGGGGGAATAAGACACACCAGCAATGAAACGGGAAATAATAAGTAAGAAACTAGGGGAAAAAATCAAGAATACTGGACTGTTCATATCCCAAAAATATCCAATGATAGCAAGTTCCCCTGATGGAATATGTCAAGATAGCATTGTGGAGATAAAATGTCCCATAAGCAACAAAACGTATCTCAATTATATAAAAAATGGGAAACACAGCAAGAAATGCTTTGCCCAGGTTCAAATGCAAATGTACCCAAGTGGTCTAAATAAGTGTTATTTCAGCATCGCACACCCAAATTTTACTACTAATAAAAATATAGAAATTATATGTATAACTTTTGATGAGCAATATATGTCAGGCTTGAAAGTGTTATTAAATTTTGAAAAAACTTATGTGTATCCATTGTTATATAAAAGTATAGAATAGGAAATAAAAATGCAGTAATTTCATTTGTGTTTTATTTAATAAGAGAATCTTGTATATTAATCAAACCACAAGCTATAGTTATCACATCATCAAGAACTTTAACCAAACTTAAGATAGGCATGTTACTATTAACACCTTGATGCATGATTTTAAATGGTGATGTAGAGACAGAATGTAGAAACGGCTTCAATGGTGATGTCATCTGATTTACTGAACTGACTATTGTTTGGTTAGCTTTACTTCTGAATGTTTTCCATGTGTGTACTTGAATTGATTTATCCAACACTCTTGGTGTTACTTGGGGAACTTCTACATTCTGCTGAACTGTAAAACAAATATTTTATTATTTAAGTGCAATGTTATAATTATGAACACAAATAGGAGATTACTAGGTCACAGAAAAATCTATGTAGTTTTGTGCGTACCAACAATGTACCTATGTAATAACACTGAGAATAAAATTAACTTTTTCAATGCTATATTCTAATAAATAAGTTAATATTAAATACCTGAACTACCGGATGCAATTTCTTCAAAACTTGATTGTTTTGTAACTATACATTTTTCCTCGAATTCCTTTTTACACTCTTCAAGAATCATAATTCTTCGTTTCTTAGCTATATAGGGTCGCTCTGTTGTGTCAGATGTTCGTGTTTTCCTGTCTGGTTGGCATATAAATTTATGGGGCATACATCCTGGTTTCATACGTACTTGTGATACTGACCCCATCACATGATACTCCATATAATTTTCCATATCATTTGGCAACTGGAAAAAGAAAAGTAAACGATTAAAATTGTTATTAGGAATGATGGCCAAGACCAAAACAAACATAACCTCAATAAATTAGTTATTCCATAGCCTCAATATTTCAACTATTTCATATCAAACAAACATTTTAAGTATAAGATCTATCAATATATGATAACATACTCACATCAAAGTGGTCTTCACAGAAATAAAGTGGCGAATTCGTGACTACGTTGTTTCGCCGTGCGAGCTTTAACCAAACCATTTATCTCTTGCTCATAACTTGTTTGGAACATGTACAAACACTTTGTTGGGTGTTTTTATTGATGTGTTTTTACACTGCAGTACTGCACACCACTTATAAACTTTGGAATTCATTTTTATCACACGAATTAATTGAATATTTTGTTGACTTTCTTCGTACGCATAGACACAATGACATGTTTACCCAAGAAGTTTAGATAAACTTCGTGTGTTTACCTAACCGTGACGTCAGATCCGACGCCATGACAGCTGCGAGCTGTTAGCGCGCAATATTGAAAAAATATTATCAAAATGGCTTTAAACTCCAGTTAAACTTAAGTTTTATACCGAAATAAAGGTTTTTTCGTAAATAGTAAATGTGTACCTACATTACGGAAGAGGATTTCAAAATCTTTCGTCATGCCTATTTGGTACTTTCGGTTGATACGATAAATAACCATGTTCATTCTAATTTTTACTTTATCGCTATAATAATAAGGTGCTAGGGATGGTCACAATTCGGAATTTGACTGCACTACTAGTAGTAATCGCTACCAAACAACATATTTCGCAACTGTGAAATCCAAATGGAACGAGAAAGAACAGCTAACCTCAGGTCAGTGACCTGTTTGAATATCTAGATATCTACCTCGGCTTGATTTACCAGAGCACTGTGCAATTGCGATTGTATTCCAATTTTAGTTACCTAGAAGATAAGAAAAACAAGTTTACAGGTCATAGTAAAGCAACGATCTCTATGTAGGTACTACTAGATGGAGCGTTCCAAACAATCGCTCTGTTCCACGCAAGTAGCCACAACTCTTTCACATTCACAATGAAACTTGTGCAGTTACTACGCAGACATTTAATTATTACTAAATATTGACGCTACGGTTAAATTATGTCAATATCTAGTAAATAATTAAATGTTCTGCGTAGCAACTGCACAAGTTTCATTGTGAATGTGAAAAAGTTGTGGGTACTTGCGTGGAACAGAGCGATTGTTTGGAACGCTCCATCTAGTAGTACATAGAGATCGTTGTAGTAAAGATAATATTTATGTACTAGAGTGAGTGAGTCAGGACTCGTGATTCTCACTGGGGGCAGGGAACTTTATATAATTTGTACAAGTTGGTTCGAGTCTGGATGTTATATTGAATTGTCCTTTCCTTAGGTACTTTGTTTCCATAACACAGAGATGTATATACCTACATGTAATATTAATGACTAATTAAAGGAATTTATGGATCGGATTTGAAAGAAATAGGATCAGAAAGTACTGAAAAAAATACATTTGGTTATTTGAGATAAAATCCCGCCAGTCCATTTACTCTATTTCGATAAAATTTATATGGGATTACCTCTGAAGTATAACCTACCAAACAAAAATAGAAACATCAAAATCCATTCAGAATTGGCGAAGTAATCGCGTAACATACTAAAAAAAACATACTGTCGAGCTGAGAACCTCCTCCTTTTTTGAAGTCGGTTAAAAAGAAATTCAAAGAACGACACTGCAATAAGAAACATGGCGGGCATGGTGGCTAGGGGTGTGAATGAGAAGTATCTATGTTAAAGCAAGACAGGTATAACTGCCATTAGTTCGTTTCATATAACTGTGTTACTATGAGAGTTGCGCCAGATTGTAACTAGTTTCGAATTAGCGCCATCTGTTACGTAACACGTTCATGAACTCATTAGGTGATTACATGTAATGACATCTAGCGACGGGTAGTGTTACCACTTTCTACCTTCGCCAACTGCTAATATTGGATAGCAAATGCGCCATCTAGGTTTATGCTACCAATTTTAGATTTACACTTTTTGTTCGGGGATTGCTTATCTTACTCTAGTATATATTATCTTTGGTTTTATAAAGTTCGGATTTCTTTCTTCATGAAAAAAAAATCGGATCTTTATTAATAACTAGCTGTTGCCCGCGAATTCGTCCGCGTGGACAACTTAACATTACAAATTATTATATACTATCCTATGTCCTATTCCAGGACCTAACCTATAGTTGTGCCAGGTTTCATGCCGATCCGTCAATTTGGAACGAAAGTTTGGATGTTTGTTACTAAATCATAGTAACAAACATCCAAACTTTCGCATTTATAATATTAGTGTGATCATTTATTTGGGCTTATGTAAAGTAGCATTTTCTACGGTAAATCCTTTTTCAGTTAAAGCACATAGTTATTCTATTACCTGCTCTAAAGGGTTTTCAATACGTCACAAAATAATTTTGCCAAAAGTGATTCCCTTATTTTGTCTCACACAAGACGACGATTACAACTATTCTGCTGCCCATCATTTGGATTTATCCAGTTACCTCGTACGAAATCAACAAGTACATGAGATAATCGCCAGACGGACCAAAGACCTGAAGGTGGCCGGAAGCAAGTAAGCATTGGGGAAGGCCTATTAATAAATAAATATGTGGGGACATTTCACACACGGCCACCTGATCGCAAACTAGGCAGAGCCTGTAATATGGGTATCAGACAGCTGATATACATACATAATGTACTTATATAAATAACATCCAGTCACAAGGCAAACACAAGTGCTCATGTTTGCCCTGGGCGGGTTAGAACCCGCGACCCCGAGCTTCGCAGGCAGGCGTACTACCGACTAGAATACGGGGCCGACAGTGTCCTACAGTGGCCGTCTAAGGGCTGATATGATGATGTTTATGAGATAATGGGCCCGATTCTGAAGGCACACATTTAAAATTTGGCAGCACTAAAATTGGTTTCGTCTTTATCTTCATAATACTGTGTGACAAGGATAGCAACAGTTTTAGTTGTATTAAATTTTAACATTGTGACTTCAGAATCGAGCCCAATATTTATTTATTTAATATGTAAGAATAGCGTGGGTGTCGTCAAGGGGACTAAGGGATTGCACCAGGGACGTTGATGAGATGTTCTCATATGTATATTAAGATACTGCGACCACCAATCGTGGTCATTTGGTAAATCCCCCAATCAACGAACGTTTCATTGTGAATGTGAAAGAGTTGTGGCTACTTGCGTGGAACAGAGCGATTGTTTGGAACGCTCCATCTAGTAGTACATAGAGATCGTTGCCCCCAATAGACCAAGTGGGTCCATTCTATTGGGGAGACTTATGTTCAGCAGTAGACGTATTTCGGCTGATGATGAACGTAAGAAGGATACCAGGATAATGATAAACTTCATCAGTGTCCTACCTACCAAATTATTGTATATTAATTACCTTAAATCGGCTCGACCCCGAGGTCACAAATCTGCGAGTGACCTTGCCTCCGAACGCACACGCGTTTCGCGATAAGACCACGCGATAAGATCTTGCGCGTTGATCTAGATACGTTATTGCGCAATGTCGTGATCTCTGACAATCGTGCATTGAGGTTCAATTGTGACCTGTCAATTTCTTTACAAACTATCATTGAGTACGTACATGTATCAGGTACTGATTTCTTAAGATCAATGATATCAAGCGAGTGGTAGTGTGGGCAGGTATTGAAGGTTAAAAAATCAGGGGTCGAAATTATCAAGGTTTTTTTCATAATTCTCATTCTAATCATGATAATTATCGGATAATTTCATTATCAGATAATTATCCTTGCCGATTCCTGACTTGCTCTCTTTAATTTTGTATACAGTCACTTTGGTCCTAGTTAACATGTGAAAAAACTAAACACAAATAATATTTGTAATAAGTATCAAGTTTATGAACTGGATGAGAACCGAAGATCGAGTTCAGTGGGGCGCCTTGGGAGAGATCTATGTCCAACAGTGGACTCTTTAAGGCTGATGATGATTCTGTTTGTTGTTCTGTTGGGTTTTCTTATGGAGTGTTTTTTAGAAACGTGTTTGGATATGCTCGGAAGAGGCAAGTCGCGTTCGGATACACGTAAACTGACATTGACAGCGTTAGCGTTAAATTAATTTATGTTTTATGATTTTTATTATTATCAAGTTAATAATCAAGGTATGATATCAGGATAATTATCACTTCGGACTTTGAAAAAATCCCGCACGCCATAGGTAACGGAAATCTCTCTAAAATGATATCTCTCTCCTGCATAAGAAGCCTTATGTTCAGTAGTGGACAAATGCGACAGTATTCATATAGACCACGCTGTGCAAACGTGTTGTTAAAATATAATAGTCATAGAATAAATAATAGCACAACTACAGAAGGCGAAATTGAAGAAGCTGAAGAAGAAGTTCTTCAGCTTCTTCAATTTCTCATAAACGTACCGACAACATACAATGCAAGCCAAATTGAGACCTACGCGCATGGAAGAAAGACAACACGCACATATTAACAGTTGTACGCGGTTCGCCTAGGGCTGGTACGTACGCTTTCGGATTGTGGAGCGGCGCGGAACTTTACTCAAATGCGTCATGTCGTTCTGGCGACCCTGACCGATTGGCCCCGGCAACCGGGGCCGCGTCGCGTAAGTATATTTTTATACTTAAGTGCGGAGAAAGACATGCCTGGCATCGCTAGCAGGATACCGCGCCGAGTGCCGATAAGGTTGGCTTTTGGTTTTAACTATGGATGTGTTCCCGTTGCAATATAAAAAGATAAAAGAAATACATACGTTGTACAGAAAATAATTTATTGATATAGATATAAGAAATTTTCAATAAATTATACATGGATATGTTCGCTACTATTACATCTATAAATGCATTCTATCACTACGTAATTTTTAACATAGATATATTTTTATTATAGACATTAGTACAACTAAAGTATGAAACTTGAGTAAGGCATTTCTATAGACACCAGGGATTGTGCTAACTATATCTAATATTGTTTTTTAAAGTAAACTTTTTAATTAGAACAAAGCCACTCCGACACTGACGAGGTGGCGAAAGCAGTTCCGTCCAGTTGTTATTTATGGGATCCATTTAGGACAGTTTTGTATGGAGCCTAGGCAGCGCCTTTCTCGTAGGCCGCCATCGCACCAGTATGGGAATGGCTTAAAGGTTTTGAGATTAAGTGCTATAGATTGTACAATTCACGATGGCACTCCCCACTCTCTCCAATTGGCTTATATTTAAGTGTATGCGTTATATTGTTACTGTGCGAGTTCTATCGTTACGCACTAATCATCAATATGTGCGTGCATACGTACACTAAGATTTTGATGTTCGGATTTAAATCCCCGCATCCCGCGCTCCCCCTCGCGAATAGTAGAGGGGCGTGTCATCGTGCATTGTACAATATATACATATTCAAGAATATGTTTCGTTCCTTAAATAAATTAGGCGCTGTTTGTGGTGCTCAACCCGTGAGCGATTACCTTGAAAGGAGAATGCCCAAAAGTGGGCCTAAGATGCGTCTTCACCATTCATGTACCAAAAATATTGGTCTGAATTATGAATTCCTTCACATTTTTTTTAAAGCCAATGGAATAGGGAGTTTAAAAATAACATATAATATAAACGTTGATTGATTTCCGCCGGCCGACCGGCATCTTTTCAACTAGAGTAGTGAAAGCAGAATTAAAATCGATACATAGTTATAATCGATATTTGTCAACAATATTTGATACTACCTTTCAGTTACTAGCGCGATAATCCACCCATCATATTTTTCATTTATTGACTGGAAATACACTATTTGTACTGATTTAAAGTGATACACACGTTCTTAAAAGATATTTATGAAAGTATTGTTACGTAACCGAAATATCGATTCTTCAATTTGTTAAATCGATGTAGTTGAACCTCACTATTGATATGCACTATGGTTTCGTACTGTGACGTCATATCCGATATGATTTCAACACTTGTTTTGGTCCGTTTGTTTACATTGTGTATTTGGGTGACAAAATCTATTATAACGAGCCTAATGTAGTGTCGAATGCAATATACCGTCGTCGACTAATAACAACACTATGACATCAATATCTGGAGCGGTTAATCGTGGCTATACAGGATGTTACTTTGCATTCTTGCCATATTTACAGAGGTAACTATATTACTGATACTAAACACAAATCAATAAAAAAAATCATGACGTAATTTTTTTTTTTTTGGTTTGGATTATTTTATTTTATCGACAATCTGTTAAGCACACCACTAATTATCGTAATGCATGCACATCACTTTTATCATTCGTAAGATCACGACATGACATAGACTCTTTATGCTAATCTTGTCTCTTTATTCAATGATATTATTTGATTGTCAATCTGTCATTATTCTCAAAAATATTGTTGTAAAAATGACTGAAGCGTATTCAAATATTTAATTAGTAGAAATGGTGCGCTTGTACGCAATAAGTGGTAACAGTTTGCGACAAGCCGTAGAAATGTTTGTGGAAATGTTTCCTAACCAACCGAGGCCGACCCGTCAGGTGATGCTTGCAGAGACTTAGAGAGCATGTCACGCAGAGACTTAGAGACCATCGCCGGTTCCACGCTCAAGCTCGAGGCAGCGTCGAATTGCAAGAGTCAATTCTCGAGTACCTTGAAAGAGAGCCTCGTGCCAGTACCCGGGAAGCAGGCCGTTACTTCGGTGTGAGCCACAAGACAGTGTGGAAACTTTTGAAAAGTGAATAACAACGTCCGTTTCACTTTCGGAAAGTCCAAGATCTGCTCCCTCAAGATAACGCCTCACGGAGTACATTTTGTCGCTGGCTACTGGACAACCGACATGTCAACATCTTGTGGACTGACGAAAGCCGGTTTACGAGAGTTGGAATTTTTAATATCCATAATGAGCACTGGTGGACTCATCGTGATCACAATCCTCGAAAAATTAAGCGAGACTCGTTTCAACACCGCTTTAGTCTCAATCGACGGGAATTTACTGGGCTCTTATTTCATCCACCACGGTTTCCGGACTATTCCTCCGATGGACTATTATTTTTGAAGTGACGTGAAACGCTTGGTATACTCAGAGTAGATAGACAGTGTAAATGTGTTACGCGAAAGGATTGTTTCAGCGTTCGAAACAGTGAAACAAAACGTTTATGTGTTGCGAAAACTAAAGCGAAATTCGCTTCGCCGTGCTAGACTGTGCCTTCATCAAAACGGAGGACATTTTGAACAATTGCTTCGCAGCACGTACATTTTGTAAGTAGGAACTTGTAAATAACCAATTAATTGTACATTTACAAATTAAAAATTATAATTTTTAAATCTTATTAGATGATTTTAGCTTTTTAACTAGGTACGCCAAAAATACCTAATTTATTACTTTGCAAAGAAATGGACAACAATGTAATGATATTAAATTAGGCATTGTTGGCGGTAAAGTAGGAAGGAAAATCTGAAATCAATTCATTTACACGCCAGGCCACGCCCACATTGGTTTATTCCTATTGCGCCTGTTGAACGTGCGAGAAAAAATTGGTTTATTCCTATGTGTACTGCAAAACAAAGTTTACTAAAAACTTAGGGTGCTTTATTTATGAGAGTCTCTAGTTTATCTAAAATAATAGGTAATGTTCTCTACTATTAGCTCTGTGAATATGGCAAGAATGCAAAGTAGCACCGTGTATACCCACGGTTTTGTGAAAACTGCATGCCAACAAAGATTTTATTCCAAGTAAGATTATTGAATTTTCCCACTAAATATTTAAACGATTTTCTTTTTATAATGATCCTGAGTATTTTGCCTGTATTGTGACGACAATTTGATCCAGACGCAAGGTTAAAAGTTCAAGGGCAAACTCCCATACAATTTTGGTCATTCTCCTTTCATGATCAAATTAGAAATTTAAATTACCTCAAAGACCTTCACGATCCGTCCTGATTCTGTAACTGCTTCAACTGTTTCAACACCGTGTCGAGCAACTTCCTTCTGTCTCTCTCGTTCTTCTTAAGCACAGAGAAGACGGAGGACTTCTGCTCAGCTTCCTTCAGTTTCTCGAGTAGCGTGGCTGCGTCGCGCGGTGTGACCAGCGCGTACTTCCCGCCTTCTATGCCCACGTCGTGGAGGTAGGACGACCAGTCCCAGCCGGTGATCAGGTCTAGGAGTTGTCTGTTGGTGGAAAAGGTGTGAGTCGGACACAGAAACAAATTACATAAGAAAGTTAACCGACTGCTTGGCTTAGCAGCTTACAGGCGAAATATGCAGCTATTTTATAGCTTAACTAGCTGTGCCCGCGGCTCCGCTCGCGTGGACTACAGAATCCGCTACCGTTCCCACTATTGCTCCCTATTCCACTCCCACTCAGACTCTCAATTTGTACCGAACCTAATAACGATACTTCTTTGTTATATTGCATATTTACACCTTGGATTACATTACTGAAGTTTTAGTAGGGATCCCTAATTTTTAATAGTAATAAATATAGCCTATGTTACTCAGGGATAACGTAGCATTCTAATTGGGAGTTTTTTTTTAATCAGTCCAGTTGTTTTTGAGATTATTCGTTACAAACATACAAATCTTTCCTCTTTATAATATTAGTGTAGATGTAGATAAGTGATGGTGGGTGCACTAACACTGCTATACCCCACTATAGACCTACTATATAGCTTACGACTGCATACTTCGCCAGTGTGCTAAGTTCGGAGAGGTCGTGAAGTATATACATACATAATGCTCCTTCCTGCCTTGGTCCCAGAGGGGTAGGCAGAGACGATCTATCGCCACTTTGCGCGATTCTGACAACCTTTTCCTTCGCAACGTGAAGTATAATCAAAAATTCTATTCAAATCGCTGCACTGGTTTAGGGGTGACACGTAACACATTTTTATTTATTGTTGTGTTTTATCGACTGTGTATCTTTCGTTCCAAATCAATAGTCATATGAAATCCAACGCATTTGCGTCTGGAAAACCAAATTATTAATAGATGGTGTTCCTAAGTGGACCGCAAAGTTTATATGGTAATACAAACCTGTTTTTGCTGATAGTGAACCTTTCATGTATATGTTACCGCGACGCAAATAGCGTTGGTTTTCGTATGACTATTAGTTTGGAATGAAATATAGATAGTGTAATACTAATAATGTTAGATACAGACCTTCCAATACACGCCTTTCATAATTCTCATCTTATCAAAAGGAAAATATCCAGCTAAAAGTACGAAAAAAAACACACCTATCACCTATTATTTCATTGGCCCTGTTTAATATATTTGCTATCTTATAATAGCACCCATTATTTAGTTTTTATAGATCCTTGCCTTTTGTAGCTCATATAATATAATTGTTGCTAAAATATTTAATCGCTATCAAGTTATTTTTTGTAACCAAGTAGTTAGTCGCCTAATTAGTTGTTAGTCGCCTCAAAAATAATTAGCCTAATGTATTAAGCGGCTCACCTCAAACTAGCAAAGTGTTCCAGCAGCTCCCCCTCTCGCAGCCCCGGCACGGGTTCGCCCGCCGCGAACTGCTCGCACTGGATCACGTCGAGGTCAAGCTGGTACAGGGCCCCGGAAGAGATCTGCTTGACGGCTGGGTCGAGGAGAAGGTTGCGGAGACGCGTCGCTATGCGATTGGTCGCTGCTCGCACTGCCGCCACCCTGATTGGTCGAAATTTGAATTTATTTATTGGAAAGGTAACTTCACCTATTCCACAGTGCTTAATGACACAAGTCTTTAATCAGTACGTCCATGTACGACAACCAAGACAATAAGCGAATCAGGCCAATGTGTTTTGGAAGTTCAAAGTCACTGAGTGAGCTGTGGAAAGGTCGAGTTTTCTTTGAAGGATATGATCACTCGAGTTTTCTTTGAGTTTTCAGTAATGAGGTGATCCATTGACGGTCACTGACATAGAAAAGAAGAACTGACGGCTAATGGGGCTGACGAGTTCTGGAGTGGAGACCTCAGACCAGTACGCGCAGGTCCGCGCGGTCTTTCCGCAAAACACCGTTACGCCTAAATCCCGCTTAGCCTAGGCCCGTATAGCTCTGTAGATAAACATCATACCTGGCCCGCTCCGGAAGCTGTTCAAGTGACGTCAGCACACCAGACAAGTAGCTGAGCATGTCCGTGACAAATGAAGAAGCCTGCCCCGTGGGTTCCACTGCAAATTACATCATAGTCAAATGTAGCCAACGGGAAAATATAAATCAAAATACTCAATCTCAATCTGCGGCGTTGCCCACGGCCAGACAACTTTCCTATGGTGACAGTATTTTCCTGGAGTAAAAACGCCTCATAAAAGACATTTCATTTCTGTATTACGTTGGGTCTACTATATTTACATTGTTAAAAAAAAAATAATCTTTTTTTAGTGGGGGGTTTTTTCTGTCTAGAAAATGTCACCCTCGTAGTTTTCACAACTAATACAAAATAAATAATTATAACTTACAATCTACGCCTAATACCTTTCTGTACAAATTTATACATTGACCTGGCAGTCTGCGAGGTAGAGAAAGCCAGGACACTGTTACAAATGCCCACTTCACAGCAAAAGTTAATAGAGTTAAAAAACTGTAACCTTTCAGCTTCGTTCCGGACGCACTCCATGATAATATGGTATGCATCTTCAACCACTTCCACCTTGCCCTTCAAGTGACCTAAGCTATTCAATGTGATATGTCTCGAACGAAGCCGAAAGGTTATAATTTCTATCTCATAATTAAGTTGGGCCCTACCATTTCTACAACTTTGTTAACTTGGGCTTTACCATCTCTACCTCTATTAAATTAGGCCTTAACACTTACACGGAGCTAAACCAAGAATATATCAAGAAGAAATTTACCAAGAAGCCAGTCGTAGTTCTCCAGGTCGAGGAACTCGTCGACCTTCTTCTCCAGGTTGTCGCAGATCTGTTTCTCGGCGTCATCGCGCGCCGACTGGAACATGCTGCCCGCAGTCTGTGATAAATGTACTCTCATTTATTATGAACTAGTTACCTAATTAATGACTAGCTATTGTTCTTAGAAAAGGAAGGCGAAGTATTGGTTGTTGCTACAACCAACAAACCCACCACCACCCAAGTTCCTACCAACCTCCTGGTTTATCATCATCATATCAGCCCTTAGAAGTCCACTGCTGGACATAGACATTCGCCAATGAACGCCACCAAACCCGGTCCACCACCCTCCACATCTAGCCGCTTCCAGCCACCTCTTGGTCGTCGGTCTGGCGGCCAGGCATCCCACCGTGCTGGTTCAGCTGAAATAAGTCCACTGCTGAACATAAGCCTTCCCAATAGAATGCCACTTTTTGACGGCTGTCTACTGGGGGATTTGCCACAATCATAACGCTTGGCAGGTGTATTGGTGCTCGCAGTAATGATCTTAACATACACAGGAGAACGTTGCTGCCCGCCCCTGGTGCAATCCCTTAGTCGCCTTGACGACACCCACGGGAATATTGGAGGTGGCCCTATACTAGCCGGGAACAACCTTGCTGATTATATGGACCTAATTGCAGGGTAGGTGCCCGGTACTTCCACAGGTGTCGTATGTCCAACAGTACGTTAATATGGCAAGCGCCTTTGTTTGAATTATAATACACCCATTGTTGGGACGTCCCTAAGGACCTCGCTTGCATAACTAGCAAGGTGCACTCAACACTTATACCCCAAAATTTAGTACAACGTCTACTAAATTTTAGGATGTGTTCGTGCCCCAAATGCCAACCACACCTGTACCCTCAAAGTTAGAACTAGAACCTAAAATCCAGTCGAAAGTACCTGAGTAGTGACAAGGTCAGATCCTGTTATGTTGCTAATGAACTCGTACAGACATATCGTCACGTCTTCCAGATATTTCGTGTCGACAATAATCTGAAACAATAACACACTTCATTTAATTTTGATAAATATTGTAGAGTTCTTCGAAATTACATATTTTTGAAATTTCATTTGTTCTAGACAGACATAGGCCAATTAGGGATCCGTCAATACCCTTAAAGCGAAGCTTTTTAACCGTCCGTCCGTCCCTCGGATAACTATAAAAACTATTGGATCGATCAGGTTGAAACTTGGAACATACATGTAAAATTGTTGGACACATACGGAAAAATTAAAAAAATCTCACAGCATAATTTTTTTAATAAAAGAAAACAAACTGTACCTAATTCGCCGGTTGTGTTACTGTATGCAATAAAGCTTTAATAAACATTTTATTATTAATAATAATAAATATTTCACACACATATGTACACTTGTCTAATCTTAAACTAGGATTTTCTCCTAGGCTATAGGAATTAAACAAGAACTGGACAATTTACAAATACAACGTACAGACCGGGACCAACTTATACAAATTGTACAAAGTTGTCTGTCCCCAGTGTAAATCGAACCTACAACCCTAGCGCTCGAGATCAATGACCCAGACCCTCCACCTCCCATGGCCCTTCGACATGTAGGTCATATAGGCCGAATCACGGGGGAAGAGCCCGGTACTTGCTCAGGAGCTCTTTGTTGGAGCACCCGGCTTGATCCCTCTACAAACAAGTAATTCTGTGCTTCGTCCTCTATACGGCAACTCTCTCCACTCAGATCTCAGTCAGTATGTCGAGTCAAATTCAGTCACTACAGTCGGATAGATACGTAAATAGATATAACTCTTATCTTCATTTTTTTAAAGTCCAATGATCAAGCCACTAGGCCAACGAGACCGATACATAGTAATGTTCAAATGACCTGCACTAGTTGCATCAAGGGCAGCGGCCGACGGAACAGCGCGGACAGGCAGCCCGTGAACGAGCGGCTCAGCAGGAGAGACGCCGAGTGACGCGCCGCGGCCGCTCTCCGCCCACCAGCTATATAAAAACGATAATTAAACCGTCTCTACTTTGTAAGAAGTCTTGTATATATGTAAACGCTTATATATGTATTAGGAATAACATTGCGTCTTAAAATTGAGTCTATATTATAAAAACAACTAGTAGGTACGGGGAGGGGGCACAAAATCACTCTTTCAATCAAGCTTTCATTAAAATATTATAATCTGCCTAAAGACTGTTTAATTTGGGCTAACAGACTGCGCAAATTTAAATGTGGCAAAAAAACTACTTGCTCATTGAACAATAAATATTACATACCGAGCCCTAGTCCCGCAGAGTATTTGAGCCACGCGTATATGAACTCCTTCACTTGCACATACACTGCCGGCACTATTGAAGAGAACGGGAATCTAAACCAACAAACCAATCAATCGATAACAAAAAAAAAATTGCCAAATTTCTGTTTCAGACATGACAAAGAGTTATATGATGTCGGTACATACTTTCTTGGAAAAGGTTGGGTCTCCAGCTCTTCTCCTTCGTAAGGATAGGTGTCCATTACGCCATCGTATTGGTCCTGACTTGACACCTGAAAATATTCAAAATAACTTGATTCGAACAATATGTCTAAACCCATGGAGTATAAGAAGTATAGACCATCAGGAAAATACTCGTACGTGAGAAAATTATACAATGGAGTTGTATTAAACCAGCTTTTCATTTTAAAATAATACAAAAGGGCGAAACTAGATTATTATTATAAGGTTTTTTTTCTTGTTTTTAATTATATTTTCTCTCGTTCTCTCTTTTAATTTTATAAGTGAGATATTGAACGAGTAAGTTGAAACGAAACAAACTACTCACGAGACACCAAACCATTTATAGGTTGAGTATTGTTGGTCTAGACCAATATCTACACTTACGAGTACCTAGGTCACCTAGGCTAGGTGTAGTGCTGAGGTAAGTGTAAATATTGTTGTGGCGTTACTTTCATATCTAAGTATACGTATATCAATGTATACGCTTCTACAACAAACTACCAGAGAAAATCTTAAATATGACGGACAGAAAGTTTAAGATTCACATTAAAAAACAACTTTGTAAGAAAGGCTATTATAAAATAAACGATTATTTGAATGACAAAGATGCCTGGTACTAATGTTAATCCAGCTTCGCAAAATCTTTATTAATTGTATGTAAACTTGATTTTTAAAAGATGTGTTGCGTGAAGTTTGTTGCGCCGTTTCTTCTTCACAGCGCTAACACCTAGGAAGCGGTAGTCGATAAAAAAAATGACGTGTATAAATGTACCAAGTGTACTCATATGCAATAAATGATTTAGACTTTTGACTTTTAAGTAATGTGCTTTCCTATTCAAACCTTAAGGACACTCTCTGTTACCTTGCCAAACATTTAAATACCTCAATAGGCAAGAAGGATGCGTTGTCTAGTATATCCCTGAAGACGACCACCCATCTCTGCATCAGAACCTCCGTGTAGTGTTCCGCCATTTCTTGTAGCAGCAGAGGCAGCGGGTCTGATGGGAGGCCGTAGCATCTGAAAGGTAGTAAGTAGACTGAGTTTAGGCCATTTATAACCATATGTCTTTAGGCAGCAGGCTCGAACCGGAAGGTAGACGTCATCAGAGTATTCTTCAAATGCGAAACATCCTGCTGTTTTTCGCTGGGGGACAACACATTCTTATCTTACACATCGATACCGTGCATGACCAGATGGTCCTTTGAAATGTGAGTTATTCGGTATTATGTACGGGTTCCGTAAATTAACATACTTCTTAAGTTTTCTTTTTATATCCCAAAAAATAATAGGAAACCATCAATACCGGCTAGTTTTACACATATGTTTTAAATTAAGTTTTCGAGTTATACTGCGGACAGACAGACAGACGGACTAAAAAGCTTCGCTATCCGTATTGAGGGGACCCTAAAAACCAGGAAATCTTCAGAACAAACAAATACACGAACTTTACTCATCATAGACATCATCATCATCCTGCAACAGTCCACCGCTAGACATAGGCCACACCCAAGGTGCGCCACTGAACCCTATTCTCGGCTCTTCTCATCCAATCACTGCCAGCCGCCTTACGTAGATCGTCGCTCCATCTAGCCAGGGGGGCTTCCCGCACTACGCTTGCCTAGTCGCAGTCTTTACTCACTTGATCGTATTTATAAACAGCATGATCTGATGCTTAATGCTTAACATGAGGGTCGGATCTGTTATCAACGACGTATTAGTCCTCAGCGTCGAAGCCACCTTTGTGATCGCCATGCTCCAAGTATCCAGCAGCCAATCCTTGGACACGAGACCAGCTCCGGTCGTCAGCAGATGCTCCTCCAGAATGAAGAAGCCGAGGACGGCATTCAGGTAGTTCTTGACGCTTTGGATCGAGTCGTGAAGGTTGCCCGATGGTATTAGGACGAGGCGGGCTTGTTGCTTCCGTTGGGCTCTGGAGAAAAAATATTAAATGATTCCTTATTCATTTAACCTTTTACCACTACTACTCTGGGCGTTCATCTCAAAAGATTATCACACAATGAAGGTTGGCTGGAAGAGGCTCTTATAAAGATAAGTCCACCTTTGTAAACTTTTTTCATGTATGTTTTGTAATTTGTTGTAATAATGTTGTGTAATAAAGAATATATAATAATAATAATGTTATTGGTTCGAATGACCTGACCAACCATATATGGCTTCAATAAAAAATTAGAAAAAATATACAGTCCCATCAGCATAAGATTTTCATGTCTTTATTTTAAGGTTCTTAACACCGTGTTTAAGTGACATCGATTTGAATACCTGTAATACTGCACGAAGTCGTTCTTAGCGCCAAGTACGCTGTGGATGTGGAGACACCTGTGCAGGGGACTGAAGTCCACCAGCTCGTGGGGGCATTGTGGGCCACTGCTCTCGATCATCGATATACCCAGCACTGCCATATCTGTCATATAAATAAGGGAATTTAAACTCTCTACCTTATAAACGTGAGGTGCGCGCACTAAATACTAACTATATTACTGCTTGTTCCATACCTCAACATGGAAAAACACTTTCTGTTGTCTGACTGTCTCTCAACACCCTTTTTCTCAAGAACGGCGAGAGGTATGGTTGATATTAATATTGATAAATAACGTCTACAGCCTTAGTCCTATAAAAAGAATCTAGTTTCTAGCTCACTGCAATAAAAAGATATAGCCTTTTAAACTGTATCTTCATACTGACAGGCTAACTTACTGACAGACACATAACAATAATAATAATAAAATCATTTATTCATCTCTTAAAAAATATACATACAATAACTCCGCCAAACTGTATAATACAGTTTGTTGGCAGAAATAGCTCTCTTACTTTATACACATCTATGGCAGAGAATACTAAATATCACTACGCAATGGTGAATAGCAAAGCAAAGTTACAAAGTTTTTAATTTTGTTATTAGCACAAAAAGATTGAGGTTACGTTAATGAGTTTACTAGATATTTCTTATTTTTAATTCTGAAAGTGTTTTTGTTGATTACATTGCTTCTGATGCCTATAGGACCTGAATAAGATCTATCCCGTTGACCTGGCACAGAGGAAGGATTCAAAGCACAGATAAAGGAAACTCCAAAAATTAGGGTTAATTAGGGTGTTAGTGGAATTATTATTGACAAACTTAATTAAGAGGTTTCCTTTATACAGCATACATGAAAGACACCACAGAATTAAATTACTATAACTTAATATTGGTGGATATAGATTCACTTGAAAACATTTTTTATTACATAAATGTATAAATACAATTTATAAATAAATTATAAATGTTTGTATACCTCTCTTATTTTTGACAATATTTTTCAAACTCCTTCCCAGCATATCTTGAGTCTGCTTCAAAGCCATTGCACCAACCTTAATAGAAATAGTATAAAACAGTTTATTATTATCCATACCAGACAGTAAACATCGTACAATGTATCTGCAATATAGAAATCGCAATCAATAATTTTAATCAATTCATCAGTGAATGCTTTCAATTTAATTATATTATAAAATTAATTAATAGTTAATTACGTACTATGAAAATTAGACAAGAACAAGCCATTTCACAAATATAACCTCCAATCGATAGATCATTACCTCCAGCGCTTGGGTCCAATCACCAAGCCAGCAGGCAAATAATATCATTAGTGTGTTGTATTTCAAAAAGTATAAAAGGACTATCACATTACATCACACCACATTTTATCATACAATAGGTAAGTTAATAAATACATATTTTAATGCTAATTAAAAATTGTTTAACTAGTTTTATTTTTAATTTATTTAGAGTCATTCATGGTTACCAACAGCAAAAGGAATCCTACCATTTATATCAAAATAAATAATTATAAAAAAAATTAAGTCAAACCTGCGGACTGAGTTTTCGTATGTTCTCTAGGAAATTCCTAAGGTCCGCCATAGAGGCGTCTTGTATGGCCTGCCTGAGCCGCGGTATGTCCTTCGATATCTGCGCGCACCATTTGTAAGGTCCCACGCGTGGTAAAAGAACGTGCTCCAATTGTTCTAGCGTTTTTAGAGCTGGATAGTATCTGTAATAAACATTATAAAATCTTTTTTATTCTGTTGAAAATAAAAGGAGGTGCATGAAAAGTATATGAGTGAGGCTAGTGAGGTGTGTCAGGATCGCGCAAAGTAGCGATACATCGTCTTATTTCATTTATTCTTCACATTCTCTGGGACCAATGTGTGAGCAATATGAATGTATTCTGCTGAAGTTATATTAAACCATAATAAATGTAATGTTATTTTACATTTCCAATTAAAATGAATGAATGTTAAGGTACCCTGTTGGTACATAGGTTACTCTGGACCCCTGCACTAAACATCCCTGTATAGCAGAGGGGTCAGAATGCATGAATTTCTATTAGTAATTTCTTACCTTGGTATTTTGAATTTTTCCAATGTAAAATACAATAAACTCATTACAAAGAATAACAAATATAAATTCACAATCGAGTTACATGTTCTGCTTGAATTGTAGTAAAATAATATTCCAAGCAGTATGGCTTCCAGCTTAAAATAGGGCCACCTCCAACCTTACAGTGTGTTTCGTAGACTAAGGGATTGCACCAGGGACAGGCAGCAGCATTCTCCTGTATATATTAAGATCATTACTGTGATCACCAATTAGCCTGCCAATCGTGTTGATTATGGCAAATCCCCCAGCCCACCAAAGGTGGAATTCTATTGGGGAGGCTTGTGTTCAGCAGTCAAGTGGACGTGTTTCAGCTGATGATGAATATTGCATGAGGAGACATAATTTGATGTATATTTGTAATAAGAATGTTTGTTTCGAGTTTAAATAGTTTTAATTATATTCATTACGTGATCCCTTGTGATGTCATAATCATAAATAACTAACCTTTTTGCCTCCACCTGAGACTTCAATTTAGAATATGTTGTTAGCAGCGGTAGACACAGCTCCATTTTCTCGATAGTAGAGGCAATATTTAGCTCTACACGACGAGCTCTGATCAGATCTTCAGCTCTTGAGCAGAGACCTTAATAATGTAAAATTTTTTTTTTATTAAAGACTAGTAACAAATATAATGATGATCTACTTCACAGCCTTGGATTTTAACTTTCAACTGTATTTATTAGTTCCAGACCGACAAAAAGCTTCACAATAAAGGTATCTCTTTTGACAGATCCCTAAAAATTATATTCACCTTCAGTGGTCTCTTTGACATTGGCATCGACATTGGATATCTCAGCATGCAGCTCCTCTGCGTGTGAACGCACTTGCAACAACTCACGAATTGAGTCAATGAAACCCTGAAATTGTCAAAACAATAAATCTAAATTAAGTACCCAATTAGCCAAGCACAATGTGCAATTTTAACTTAAAACCATACTAACCTGATAGTGGAAATTGCATAATTTCTCAATCTCCTTGTCATGTTGCTTGATCCTCTCATCGAGCTGCTGCACGAAGGCCTCGTGACCTTCACCCTCGTACACGGACCGAAACGCCGGCCCCCAGTAGTCATCTATACCTTCAATCTCCTACAGTCAGAAGCAATAGTGAATTGACAAGCAAATAGTTATTTAATGTAATCAAGCATAGTTTCAAGTAATAATGTGTTTATTACATAAGGGCAAGCAAAATAAAAACATTTAAATAAGAATAGAGAAAAAATTGAAATATTTGTGGGTGTACCTGAATCGTAGCATTAGTCATTTTGCGGTATGTTACTTGGAACTTCTTCAAAAATTTCCACAATATGGAATATATCAATGGAAATGACTTGTTCCTTTGTTTAATAACGTATTGTCTCGTAAGCAAAAACTAAAAAATAGCAAAATACAAACATTTTCTTGATCGACGTCGTGACAGATAGAACATAAAATTGAATATTTCTTTGACGATACATATGATAGAAAGAGAAAGTTGTACATAATTCCATGTAATCCATATTGGGCACTATATTTCGTTGCATCAAGTGTCACCAAAAGAATTGTAATAAAACGGACTGTCAAATTGTGTTCCAATTCACGCATTTACTTTTTTTACCAGTTGGTCTACTAATCGTACACAATACTAAAAAAATTATTAGCACGCAGAGAGTGAAATGAATTTCAAAAACTCAAATGTCACAATCGAAAAGGAACGTCAAAAATCGGCAAATTGGTGAAGGCAGCTGACGAAGCGGGTGTGATTCCTGATTTTTCTAGATTTGTGGCAGTCAATTGAAACTGCCTGATATTTGAGTCGATCCATGTTGCCCTCATTTTGATTAATTATATAATTACTTTACGACTCTCTTACTGATATACAGTAGTCCCGCAACCATGGCTCACTGTACTAGAGTTTTGCATGGCCAGGTAAGTTTCCAATATTTTATCCACGTTTTCTATTATAATTCTATAAATTCAGCAATATAACATGCTTGTAGGTTTTTTTTATGTATAGTGTTTGTTTACCCTGTTATCAAAATGACGCGTGATAGGCAATAGGAGATAATGCGCAAATTAATGGAGGGGTCAGGTCACGCGAAAATAAGTTTTACAAGGGGTCAGACTGGGTTAGATGTAGTGTAATAGGGTAAATGTGATCAGATACTCCATGTTTACTACGTAGTTATCGCCTCTGGCATGTTTGTGGAGCTTCGCGGGTTTGCTGATATAGTGCTCGGTTTCAGGGTGGCAGGACTAAAGCTGTACTCTTGGAGATCCAACAGAGATGCTTCAGCGTGTCGCCGCTCACCGCCGCTGCGGCCCAGGTACCTACAGCTTCCGAAACCGCAATTTTTTCAGTGTTTTCAGTGATAATAGAACATTGTTATGTAATCGGTACAGTGATGGAAAATCTTAACTTTTACGTCTTATGACGTGATGCTAAGTCTAATGTGATGTGCTTTAGGTCGCTATGTCCAAGTTCGACCCGGCCCCGCTGCCATACGAGAAATTGAAAAAAAATCTGGAAGTTGTCAAAAAGAGGTTAGGTCGGCCGATGACCTTGTCTGAGAAAGTGCTATACTCGCACTTGGATGACCCTAACGCCCAAGTAAGTTATGTTCAAACGTATTAAGTCAAGATTCTAAAAAATTTACCTTGGGAAAAGTACTGCCTAAGTGTTATACACACTTCATAGGAACTCTATTTATCAAGTATATTAAAGTTTTCACATTGATATGTTTATAACATTTGTAAACATTCAAAATCTTTGAGGATGGTTGTTTTTACTAAAATTAAATGAATTGTACTTTAGATAAGAAATGGTAAAATATTTGAATAATATAAAGATAATTTTCAGCGCCCATTTAATTGCATAAACTTTGTAGATAAAAATAAAATAAATTTCAAATTTCAGGGATCCGTAAACATAAATACCCTTATAATCAGTGTTGAAAAAAATCAACTTGCTATTAAAAGTAACGAATAAATATTAAGTCACGATTAACAATTGATATTTACATTAATATTTATTACTTTTTTAATTGATAGAATGATTTAAATTATGAATCATATTAAATTTAATCCTTAGTCCTCATTGATTTTTTGCCAACACTACTTATAGTAATGCTTTTATTATCTGTTTGGCAGAAAATTGAAACTCGAAAAGTACTGGACCAATGAACTTTCTTGTAAAATTGGCCACAAATGATTGGAAATTGTGGATATTCCAGGACAAAAATAAAGGAAAAGTTTGCATTTACTTGTATACACTGTGTATGACATACACTTTGCTATCTTTTTCTTTGTACCTATCTTTCCTTAAATAATATTACCAGCGGCATGAACTTCTAACATTGAGTGAGACAGAATCATAGCAAATTATTTTATATCAAAATGCCACCATTTTACTTACTTTAGTCCTTAATGTAATCAATTTATATTAGGAAATCGAAAGGGGCACCAGCTATCTTCGCCTACGGCCAGATAGAGTGGCCATGCAGGATGCCACTGCCCAGATGGCCATGCTGCAGTTCATCTCATCTGGCTTGCCACGTGTCGCTGTACCATCCACCATTCACTGTGACCATTTGATTGAGGCTCAGATCGGTGGCACGGAGGATTTGGCCAGAGCTAAGGTTTGTTTAAGGATTTTAATATTGTGGTATCAATGGGAACATTTTATCTGCTAAAATACAAATGATAGTCGTTACATCAAAAAACCAAGTAGTGGTAACAAAGGGCCACACAAAGTTCAATATATCTAAATTTATGGTATTTGATTAACAAAATTGAGAATTGCCTGTTTATTGATGACAGTAAATACATGATTCATTTAAATTATACATGTGGTTATGATTTGGCATAGATCTCACATTCCTAATTCTTTATCAGGACATGAACAAAGAAGTTTACAAGTTCCTTGAAACAGCTGGTGCTAAATACGGTGTTGGCTTCTGGAAACCTGGCTCCGGTATTATCCATCAGATCATCCTGGAAAACTATGCATTCCCTGGCTTGCTCATGATCGGTACCGACTCTCACACGCCCAACGGTGGAGGCCTTGGTGGACTTTGTATTGGTATGTTTTCATAATGTCTCACCCTTGTTTCCCCACACTTTTTTACTTCATATTCCTTACACTAGGATAGTGGGTAATGACTCCTTAGTATCGTTGCGTGGTTATTCTTTACCTTGATTCGCGACAAAGGGATACTCTAGTGTATCTAAGGGATCAAAATGACACTTAACTTACTCCTTTAAGTGGTCATAAAAATGTTAAGTTTCACTTTACTATAAATTCTAGTTTATATGTATGTGCATATAGAGTATTTTTATTTGTAAACTAGTTCTAATTGCAATAATTGAGGGCCGTAACTGACCTACAATACGAAATTCATCAGCTAGAAATACTAGAGCCATGCAAATGATATATTATGACTTATCATTTGCGCAGTCACACCAGTCGGTAATCATTCACAACCACTTATTGGTTATCTCATCTGTAGTATGATTATGGTCTGAAAAATAATGCTCTGAACATTTGCATTTATCTGATATGACGACAATATTGGCATGGCGTAAACGTTTATTACATAAGAAACACGTCAAAGTGTAACTCGTTAACATTATGCGGCTTCGTCAATGTTAGATTATACATATCTTCCGCCGGAATTATCCTGATGGGCAGAATAATTATAATCATTGATATTGTTTTATTTACAAGCAGTTGCAATTTTCACAAGATCAGATGCCAACTTTGTAAATGTGATTTCCATATTGGCACATGATCTGCTCAAGAAATTTATAGCCATTCACTAACCAAACCTTATTTGTATAGCGTTCAATTAATGAACTTTCTCATTCGAACAATGCTATCAACCCAATATGTTCTCCGTTTTAAAATAACTCGGATAAGTTTTGATTATGAATAAATTATTGATGTCATGCATTATCACAACTTCTCTGAATGTCAGACTCAAGAAAAAAACATCTCGAGTTCTATCACCCAATGCGTACGTAATGCTGTCGCGAACATGCTCTCATGAGTTAAATGGACATATTTTTCCCTGTATCTATCGGACACGCAAGACTAATAATGGCTAACTAGTATTCCTAGATTTCTTCTTCTTCATAGTTTTTAGCTGATATTTTAGATAGAAATATTCTACGAGTGAGCGTGGCGTGGGCGTGGGCTAGGACGCGTGCGCGGGAGTGGGCGTGGGCGTGGGAAAATGGGAGATGGTGTGGTAGTGGGAGCGGGAGCGGGATATTGAGAGTCTGAGTGGAAGTAGGAGTGGGAGTGGGAATGGCAGAGGCGGAGGCGGTGCAAGCGGGAGCGGGAATGGGAGCGGATTCTGTAGTTCACGCGAGCGGAGCCGCGGGCACAGCTAGTTTGATAATAATTAGATATTTATTTTACTTAACGTAGGTACAAGTGTAAGTCTTGCATCACAATACAACTCTAAACTCTTGTCACCCAGGTGTTGGCGGTGCTGATGCCGTGGACGTAATGGCTGACATTCCATGGGAGCTGAAGTGCCCTAAAGTCATCGGAGTCAAGCTTACCGGTAAGTCGAGTTTCAGCATCTAAACGCAACATGAGAATGAAGCGCGGGTATTTCAGAAGAATTGCTGGAAGAATTTGCTAACTAATACATTTTTTTTCATTATGTATTTTTAATAAGATATAAAAAAGCAAATAAACCCAACTCATATAATTGGTCATCATTAGCCGAAATACGTCCACTGCTGAACATAAGCGTCCCTAATAGAATGCCACTTTTAGTGGGCTGGCCATTGAGGGATTTGCCATAATCACCACGCTTAGCAGGTGGATTGGTGATCGCAATAATGAAGTTAATACGCTGCTGCCCGTAATTGACACTCGATAATTCTGCAGACAAACAAACATGCTATTGAGAACCTCCTTCTTTTGTAGGTGGTTCAAAACGATTATGTGACCCGGACTTCTTACATGTAAAATCTAGTTCTATCTAGAAATCGAGTTAAACGCACGATAAAAATTACAAAGGCCAGAGTTCATAATAAGCTTGTCGATATCGTATCTGGCAATGTTATATGATTTTTAGTACTTTCGTTAGTTCTTGTTGCTGTGTGGTTCCCGGCTTAGCATAGGGCCACCCCTATCTTTCCCGTGGGTGTCGTCAAGGCGACTAAGGGATTGCACCAGGGACGGGCAGCAGCGTTCTCCTATGTGTGTATGTTAAGATCATTACTGCGATCACCAATCCGCCTGCCAAGCGTGGTGATTATGGCAAATCCCCCAATGGACAACTTACCAAAAGTGGTATTCTGTTGGGGAGGTCTATGTCCAGCAGTGGACTTATTTAGACTGATGATGATGATGATGTTAGTTAGTTCATTTAGGTACTACGGAAACCATTTTTATTTATTTATACTTTATTGTACACAAATACAAGACACACAACCCATTTAAACCTATGATACGCAAAGGCGCACTTAACTCTGTAAAAGTTATCTTCCAGTAAACCTTTGTGTGAAAGAGACCAGTCAAAACAGATAAGCAGACAGCCGTCCTGATTTTCTCTCATTTAATTAAAATCGTTATTCTTCAACTCCACTTTGTCAAAATTGCCTCAAAATCAATGCCATCGGTTCTATCGAAATCGAAGCAATGGCGAAAAAAGGCTGTAATAGCACATTTACTACGTCATCACTTTTCTCCAAAGCGATGGCAAACAGAGATGTTATCAACATACACGTTATACTATACGTAGATAAGTAGTTCAGTGGGTATAAATAGCGCTATATATTTTCATGGCTAGGCGCCAATGAGCCAATGTCATATGCAGTTCACATTTTTTTGTTATTTACTCTAGCTTTACGGGCTTCTTATATTAACTTGTACAATCCCGCGGCTTCGCCCGCGTGGGTAAACTACGTATACGTCTTATATGATTTCACATTTGTAGAGTTTTAGGATGTGGACATCTAAAAGTTTCATATTTTAGAAAACTGCACTGATTTTGTAAAAAGTCTTTTGAATTTGGACCGTCCTGTGGATTTGCCTCGAATTACATATAATTACATATAACCAAAGATAATATATATATAACTAACTACGCTATAGGAATTAATCAAATATTAGTCAATTCACAAATATCCAGATCATAGTTGTCTGTCCATAGTGGGAATAGAACCCACGACCTCTTATTGTTAAAGATCATATGAAAACGTAGAAATTTTTATTGGTCCCTAATCTCAGTTTATAACAATATATCTTCATCGTTTAGATGCAGAAGTGATCTTGTAGACTCATGCTGTGCAAATTGCGTATCAAGTTCCCGAGTGTCTTGTCGTCGCGACGACACACCATACTACGCTATGTTATCTATATCTACACAAATTGTTTTCACGTGACCGACTAATATAGTATGTGAATGGTATGCTAATTCTATAATACCATACTATAATGTCCATACTCAGAATTTGTGTCAAAACTATTCTTAAAAATGATACTTCATTTGTATTTTTTGATAACAAATGTTACAATTGAAAGGAGAATGACCAAAAGTGGGCCTAAGATGCGTCTTTACCATTCATGTACCAAAAACATTGGTCTGAATTATGAATCCCCTCAATTTTTTTTTAAATTTTATGGAACAGGGAGTTTAAAAATAACATATAATAAAAACATTGATTGATTTCCGCCAGCCGACCGGCATCTTTTCAACTAGAGTAGTGAAAGCAGAATTAAAGTCGATATATATTTATAATCGATATTTGTCAACCATAGTTGATACTGCCTTTCAGTTACTGGCGCGATAATCCACCCATCACGTTTTTCATTTACTGACTGGAAATACGGTATTTATACTGATTTAAAGTAATACACACGTTCTTAAAAGATATTTATGAAAATATTGTTACGTAACCGAAATATCGATTATTCAATTTGTTAAATCGATTTAGTAGAACCTCACTATTGATATGCACTATGGTTTCGTACTGTGACGTCATATCCGATATGATGTCAACACCTGTTTTGTCTCCGTTTGTTAACATTGTGTATTTGGGTGAAAAAATCTATTTTAACGAGTCTAATGTAGTGTCGAACGCAATATACCGTCGCCGACTAATAACCAAACTATGACATCAAGATCGGGAACGGTTAATCGTGGCTACATACCCACGGTGTTGTAAAAACTGTGCGCCAACGAAGATTTCATTCCAAGTAAGATTATTCAATTTTCCCACTAAATTGTTAAACGATTTTCTTTTTATAATAATCCTTAGTATTTTGCCTGTACTTTGACGACAATTTGATCCAGACGCAAGGTTCAAAGTTCAAGGGCAAACTCCCATACAATTTTGGTCATTCTCCTTTGTTATCTATTAATATAGAGGTAAAGTTTGTGGTTTTCCTCGAGAATATCACTGGAACTTTTCTTTCACTGTTGTAATGCTACCTATGTTTTACCGTGGGAAATATTAGTCTCATGAGAAATGCGACTAACCATGTGCAATTGCTGTCGGATAAACAGTTAAACCAAGAAAATTATGTGTAAATTAAATATGATATTTTTCTCTTATTTTCTACATTTGTTTGTCTATCTTATATGTACAACTTAAAAATATCATTACATCTTTAAAAATGCCATAAATTCTATTGTGTGAACGCTTTTCTACCAAAGTTTACAAAAAAACATCAGAATAAAACTGCATTCAGCACGCCGACTTTTTTCACTTAGGGATCTCTTTCATTCTCCCTTTTATTTCATTAAACACGCGTTAGTAGATATTCCACATACTTGTTCGCACACCCATTCATGTTGTTATCTGTGATATTGCTGCGTCAATGCATACCTGTTAGATAATGGTTATCGCCACTTGTATATGCAGCAATGATTTGTAAATCTTTACAGCTTCATTGGCTGAGTAATTAATGAGTAATTACTTTTCGCATTGTGGCGTTGCCCACAGTTAGTAAAGTCTCTAAAGTACAGATTTATTGTGCTAAGCATAGGCTTTCATCATCATCATCAGGTTATTTTCGTCTCCACTGCAGGAGCACAACCCTCTCTTATCTGCTGGAGACAGACGGAGGATAGGCTTTAAAGAGAAAGAAACATTATTTTAGCTGTTTACCCTGCTGCATTGTCCACGGCAGCCTAATTTACCGTGAGGACGTAGTATTTCCCGGTGTAAAAAATTACCGACATCCAGCTGCAACAAAAAACATTCCAGCAGCGGTGCAAGAAATTTTAAAATTGGTTCAGTAGTTGACACCTTTTTTAAATTTATGAGTTTTTAGGGAGCCGTCAGAACAAATACCTCTTACGGCGACGCTCTTATGTCCGTCTGTCTGTCCGACGCATTCTAGAATACTACTAGAACGGTTGAGCTAAATTCCGAATGTGAATACAAAGTTGTCCGACAATGAGGGTAAAGCTATGGAGTTTCCAGGTTGTTTTCCGAGATATTTCACGCCTATATATATGTCGAATCAGTTGTAGTATAGTAAGAGAAATGTAATTTTATTACATTTTAGTCATAATTCATCCAAGTACGTGACACTTCTTAAATATTATATAAATAAATACGAATCTACACAGACATCAACAATGATAAGAATCATATCAGAAGTAGCTATGGCATATAGTCCACTATTCCATCAATGAAGAAACCTGTCAATTCTGAGAATTAAATTCAGAGTATTTGTAAGAAGAACAATACATTTACATAAGTACATGGTTTTCTTTATAATGTATCACTTGGTTTTACAAAAATGAATCATTCCTACTAATATTATAAATTTGAAAGTTTGATGTTTGTTACTCATTCACGTTTCAACCACTGGACGGATCGTGATGAAACATGACACACATATAGGTTCGGTCGTGGAATAGGACATACGATAGTTTTTATCCCGAAAAAACATCCCATTCCTACGGGAAATAGATAGTAATTTGTGATGTTAAGTTGTCCACGCGGGCGAAGTCGCGGGCAACAGCTAGTGTCTACTATAGATAAAATCGCAGTGTTTACGTTTGTCACTGTATTTGTTTTCCAATGTCTGTTTCTGTGTCAATAAAGTAGTAAAAAAATAAAACTACTTCTAACAAAACGTCTAACGTACTATATATGCGCATTTATGATTATCAGACATGAATGCACAATATATCTTAATTAACACTTTAATTGACAATTAATGCCAGTTTTGCGATCTATTTACATTTGTTAATGTTTCTTATTGATTAGACAGTTCTTAGTTCATATCTTTAATCATAAAATTATAAATTAATGCAAACCGAGAACAAAACTAAGTCTGTACATATTGATGGGACATGTGGTGTGATTTTTATGACATTTTTAAAATTAAAACCTGTACTAAATTATTCGAAATCCCAGGAATTATTTTAATAATATTAAAAATATTACATAGAAGAAAAGGTAGTATGAATATAATACTTTCTGCTATTTATTTTACTACATTGTTGGAATATCGGGTTTTTTATATAAAAATTAATTTTATGCTAAAAGTATTACCATCCACATTATGCTTAAATTTTGTGGGATAAAGTTTCGGTTTAATGACTAAATTTACGATCACTGGTTGTATTCATAGCCTGGAGTATAGAAATCATATCAAGATAGATAGGTGGAGTAAGCGGGACAGCGTGCCAACAATTTGCAATATATTGCAAAAACGTTTACTCATTTCGCACAGAGTCAAAGTCTTACCAAAAAATCAGCTAAAAGTGCAATTTTGCGCGGTTTCTACTAACTACATAACTGTTTCTCCTCACTAAAAACGTGACCGCGAGGCATAAAGGGTGCGTTTGAGGGGCGCACTGTGTCTGAAAATCGGCACGCGCGAGACTGAAGTAAACAAGTAGCTATATCCGTTCTATGATGATAGGATTTCTGTGTCCTGGAGTATGGTCGTCTCCCATACTCTCCCATACATACAATATTACCACAAGTGTTTATCCTATTTAAAAACTTTCCCAGGTAAACTGACGGGCTGGACGAGCCCTAAGGATGTGATCCTGAAGGTGGCCGGCATCCTCACCGTGAAGGGAGGCACCGGCGCCATCGTGGAGTACCACGGGCCCGGCGTCGACTCTATCTCCTGCACCGGCATGGCCACCATCTGCAACATGGGCGCCGAGATCGGAGCCACCACTAGTGTAAGATGCACTCGTGATAGCACCAACGTGATTGGTTTCCTCACTGTTAATGGAGGCGTCCCGCCCTGGGGGTTGCCTTGGGGTGAGGCCGCCCTGAGGGTTGCCTTGGGGTGAGGCCGCCCTGAGGGTTGCCTTGGGGTGAGGCCGCCCTGAGGGTTGCCTTGGGGTGAGGCCGCCCTGAGGGTTGCCTTGGGGTGAGGCGCCTGCATACACACTGACGACACCGGTCACGTTGGTGCTACCACAAGTAAATCTTATACCAGTCGTGTCAGTTTAAAGGCGATTCTTAGGGAGTGGTGCCTTCATTCGCAGTGCCGGCATCACCCCTAAGGGTTGAACTACATACGAGCAAATTCACATTAAAGCGGTTGACTGACTTAACGACGCTCTGGATAGCGCTTTCCCCTTCACGCCACGAAAAAATCGAAAAACTCAAACAACACGAGTACGCGTGTGGTCGCGAGCTAGTGCTGCTCGATAAGTGCGCCATCGAGGAAAAACACGCGAATTATATAGGCTAAGTGCTGCGTGGCGCACTAAGTGGACTTCAACTTTAAGACTCTTCTTCAATATAATCTGTCTCATTCGACCACAACTGCGAAAAGAACGCCCGAACCTCTGTCCTTACTTTTTTTTGTCCTTACTTTTTTTGTCCTTACTTGTTTTTTCTGTCCTTACTTTACAGTATCGCCGGAGTTAATGCTTCTGGTCTTAAGTTATTAAAAAAAAAATTAACCATGGCATTCAAATCAAAACGGTCCTATGCAGGTATACTACTCCGTTATGCCCTACTCCGTTAGATCAACTGAAAAGTCGTATTGTACTTTCTAACGGAATGTGATATATTCGGATAAGCATATTGGCGTTTAACTTTCGTAGGTACAAGCCAAACGCTTAGCAGAATATCTCAGATAATCCGTTAGAGAGTACAAAATGCCTTCTTAGTTCGACGTATTTTAACCAAAATGCTTACAAGTAGGCCCTCAGCAAAGTCTCAAGCTAATGTTAAAGGGGTACAGCCTACTTTGATTACTTGGATTATAAATAAATTAATTAAAATGTATTGTATCAACAATATTTCGTATTTGGTAAATGATTGAATTTAGTCGAATGTAAAATTTATTCGAGTTGGTTAAAAAACAAGGAATCATTTAATTAGTAAAAAGAAACCGCCATTCAAAATATATATATATTAGCTGCTAAAAACAACACTATGGAAGAGTGTTGTGAGAAGTCTTATCCTTAACTTCAAGGCTATCCAGCGTTTTAGCTTTGAGAGCTCAAGCCTTTATTAAGTTAAACGCTATTTATTAGATTTTGAAATAAACATTTTGTTTTAGTTCTTAATTTCCTATAAAAGAGATTTTTTTACATACGACTTATTTCCGTTACTCCGACATTATGTCGATGTAAACGACCCAATTAATATTAAACATCGGAATAAAAATAACTCAGAAGTTTGCGAGATAAGCCCAGACATAAATATACAAGTGTCTGGAGCATTATATGTGTACTTTGAAGTGATAGATTGTTCAATAGGATGACGTGTGTGGGTGTGTATGTGTACACAGGTGTTCCCGTACAACTCGCGCATGGAGGCCTACCTCAAGTCGACTGGCCGGCAAAAGATCGCCGAAAACGCCAACTCGTTCAAGCACCTCCTCACGCCCGACGCGAAGGCGCCTTATGATGAGGTATGGACTGAAATCAGAGTTTAATTATTGATCTATGAAATAGTACAAGTGACATTCCGTAACACCTTATTCTATGATGATAAAGTTGGAAACGGCTGTGCTCGGGGTTTCTTTGAGGGATATGATTCTTAATGTGGAGATCCGACGAAGAACGAAGGGTAACTGATACAGCCGAAAGGATTAGCGGGCCAAGTGGCAATGGGCATGCCACATCTGTGGAAGAACCAACGGCCGTTAGGGCAGACGAGTCCTGGAGTGGATATCGCGGATCGGTCATTGGACTCAAGCGCCAGAGGTCGTGGATTCGATTCCCACTAAAGACTCAATTTTCTACAAGTTGATCCCTGTCTGAATGTTATATTTGTAAATTGTTCAATCCTTGTTTAATTTCCGTAGCAGAGGAGAAAATCCTAGTTTGGGATTAGACAGGTGTACGTATATGTGAAATATTAATTATTAATAAAAATTACAGCTGATCGAAATTGACCTGACAACCCTGGAGCCGCACGTCAACGGCCCGTTCACGCCCGACCTGGCCAACCCCATCTCGCAGCTGGGCTCGGCCGCCAAGAAGCACGACTGGCCCATGGACATCCGCGTGGGCCTCATCGGCTCCTGCACCAACTCCTCCTACGAGGACATGGGCCGCTGCGCCAGCATCGTCAAGGAGGTGAGACTAGTAGCTCAGTAGTCACCTCTGATCTGGTGAAATAATAAATAAAACCTTCAACGAAAAATGTATTCGCGCTTCTACAACACACTACAAATATTAATATGACTGACAGAAAGTTTAAGTGTCACATTAAAAAGGAACTTTCTAAGTAGTAGTTTCAACATCTCAGTAGACCCTAGTTTATTAAACAGATAACTGATACACTCACACACACAGACACACACACACACAAATACACACACACACACACACACACACACACACACATTCAAACACACATCTACTCTCCCACTTACACTCTTTTACATACACGCCACATCTCAAACACTTATAAACTTTATGTCTTAATTATTTGTTAGTAGCTTTTTCCCCTCATTGTCAAACTTAACCATTTAGTTATGTAAAATGACGAACTTAATAATTGGCTTAATATGTGTTATCTTGTATTGTATTTTTTTTTCAACTAGACCTGCTGTTAAGTTCGCATGAAATAATAAAAAAAAGCCTAAAAAAATAGTGTATAAATGAACCTAGTATACTTATGTTTTAAGTAACTTTGAAACAGCCTATAGTCCAACTTAGATTCTTTTTTATATTATATAATATAAAATGTAACAAATGACTGAATTGATAAAACCAGCTGAAAATAAGAATCCTGAAATGAACTAGCCTTCAACTCTTAAATTCAAAATTTGGTGTCAACCAGACCAATGCACCAGGGCACGGACTGATGAACGTTCTTGCGAAACGTGTTTTTTGAGATGCACTGGTGGTATAGAATACATTATTTGTTAAATTTAAGAAACAAACACTTCGGCAATACTCTAAATCTCGCTACGCTCGAAATTTTTTTTTTGCGTACGATATCCTTACAATATCGCTGCATATACAATCTCCTTGTTACACACCACTGTTTTGTTGCAGGCGATCAGCCACGGTCTGAAGTCGAAGATTCCGTTCAACGTGACGCCCGGCTCGGAGCAGGTGCGAGCCACCATCGAGCGCGACGGCATTGCTCAGACGCTCCGCGACTTTGGCGGCACTGTAAGAAACTTTTATTAGCCTTAATTTGTTTGTGTTTGGGATCACTGGGTTTGGGACAAACATTTGGGACAACTATATATGGTTTTCAAAAACTCGCATACATTACATTGGTATGCAACATGTAATGCTCGGCTGAATTTGGGTGGATGAGTTAGGAGGACTACATTAGGAGCGACAAGGGTAAGAGAGAAAGAGGTCTGAGCGAAGGGTTGAGAGCAGGGTTAAGGGGAGTAAATGCGGGAACGGGAGGGGGAAGGGGAGGGGAACGTAATTAACACAAAGTAATTTTCAACTTTATTTAATTCTATAGTCCACGCGAGCGTAGCTGCGGGCACAACTAGTTCAGTAATAAAGTTGTCTTCTGAATTTTCTTTCGATAGTCAAAGTCAGTGAATCGTGAAAAATGATGAGATGAGTGAATGCTAGATATGTGATAACCCAGCACAGTCATGTTACAAGAATATCATCCATCCAACTCATCTCAAAAAATTGCTGTAATTTAAAATAAAATATATTACAATTAAAAAAACTTAAACTTTACTTCATGAAGTCTGTCTTACTATACATTACTCATGTACTAGTTATTATTAAAGCAATATAGCTACTAACAGCAATTTTATTCGGATCATTCTAAGGAGGAGGTCATGACCCCTCTGACTTCCCTGGGCACGCGCCTTGTCATAGTAGGATTCCCACTGGGGAAGACGACTTTGAACAATTTATATGCAAGTTGGTATCCGTCTTTGAACAATTTATATAAGTTGGATGTCGATAGGCTGGTATGATGATTTAAATTGTAATTTATAATTATACTTAAGAAATAACTTGTCAGGTGCTGGCCAACGCGTGCGGCCCCTGCATCGGCCAGTGGGACCGCAAGGACGTGAAGAAGGGCGAGAAGAACACCATCGTGACGTCATACAACCGCAACTTCACGGGACGCAACGACGCCAACCCGGCCACGCACTGCTTCGTCACCAGCCCCGAGCTGGTCACCGCTCTGTCCATTGCTGGTCAGTCTACCGCTGTTATTTCTGTTGGGCGCACTCGCGCTGCTCAACTCCGTTCTGGACGCAGCGCCACAGTGTGACCTGTTTTGAATGGGGCAGGATGTTGATGAGTGTAAAAAAGTTATGGAAGGAAGATGCCCGAGAGTACTATAAAATAAACGGACTTTAAATAATATCCTGACATACTAATATTAATAATAAAGAAATTACTGTAATGTATGATATAATTTGATCTAATGTATATCTATATAATATTTTTAATTTTTTAAATGTTTGAAGGTATTTGAATTTGTACCATTATGGATTGTTCCTATTAGGGGCCAAATTATGACAACAAATTAAATTATGTGACGGGAACAGGAAAAGAACATGTCAAGTCACAAATCTTTAGAGTTTTACCACAAAATATATTTTATTTTGTTTTGTATTTTGTGATAATGTAAACTTTAAACTCCAAGGATACAAAAGAATTCCATTCCACAACGTTTCAAAAGTATATGAAAATTAATTTAGACTAAATCTTTCATCTAACAAAATCGTTATTAAATGTTGATTTCTATTTTCTTTTGAACGTGTCAAAGTCAAAATCCTTTATTGCACACGAGTACACTTGGTACATTTATTTATACATGTAAACTTTTCCCGGCTACCGCCACAGATTACTTAATAGTTACTACGTACTACCACTTGCTAAGTGTTCGCGCTGTGAGGAAGAAACGGCCAAACGAACTTCCAACAACACATCTTTTAATAGTTTTATTCTGATAATAATTGTGTTTATTTTGAAACTTTAACGTGAACTTTTTGTATAAAAAATAGATCAGTCAGGTTATAAAGATAGTAAATTTGACTAAATTCTTGTTGTAATATTTTATTGAATTATTTTTGTTTATATCTTTCATACATTATTATTGTGTTTTTTTTACCTGAATAAAGAAAATCATTATTATAAAAGTGGTCGGGTTTTTTGCAAGTAGTTTCTTTCAGCTACTCATGATGCTGACTGTGTACTCAATTCTCAGGTCGCCTGGACTTCAACCCCGTCACCGACGAGCTGACCGGCGCCGACGGCAAGAAGTTCCGTCTGTCCAACCCGTTCGGGGACGAGCTGCCCTCCAAGGGCTTCGACCCCGGCCAGGACACGTACGAACACCCGCCCGCTGACGGCACCAGTGAGTCTGTAGGAACATTCCCGCCTCCACACCATTCTCCCTCCGCGACTCCTCTGAGCGAGGATCAATGGAGGTACACTAATACATAACACCTACCAGAGAGGGTAGGGCGAGACTCGAGGAATGAATCTACGTTACCTTGGGCCCTAGGCAAAGTAAATTAAAGAAATAAAGAGTTGAAGTAGGAACACTTCCCCTTGTAAGACTACAGACTTAGGGACAATAGTAATATATAGGGCTGTTTAGTTTGACTTAGCAAATACCTACACTCAGTGGCATAACTGGGGCGGTGCCTAGGCACAGGGCTCAGACGTTGGAGGGGCGCAAAAATGACTGGGTGGGCATTTTAAGGGCACAATTGTAGAATCTCACCGGGTGCATAATAGGCTAGTTATGGCACTGCCTACCCTTATTTTACAATAGGTCAAGTCATCGTAAATTGTAATACATTTGATTAAAAAGTGCTTATCGACGTATACATGTAGTAATTACGTCATAAATGAAATTACAAACAACAATTAATAATATATACACAACATAAAAAGTACTTTTGTTTTTTGTTGGTGTAAACCCGCTGTATTTAAACCGGCAGCGGGCACGCCGCTCAACGATTGAAATCAACAGCGGTGAAACCGTTCAAGAAAACAAGTGACAGAACTTTTAAGGTTAAAATACCTTGCGGCGCTCGGTTCGCTGTTGCGTGTGTATCGATGCATACAAAGCTGTAGCATTTGAAATAGCAGACAATCCACTGCCGTTCGTCCGCTGGAAAACAACCACAGGATTCTTTGTCATGTCTTTAAGGAAATAACGCAATCCCCAATCTATACAGAGTCAGGTCACTCCGTACTTTAGGTATAAAAATATACATACGTGGGTCGGCCCCGATTATCATAGTCAAATCGCATACGACTGTGTAATTTAGCGGTTCAGCGTAACATTGACTTTATTCCATACGCACAGGATTCAATTTTGCTTGCACTGTATTTTGTAGGTACATTTGGGAGAAATTGAACAAGCTTTGTTAGGGAGTCATAAAAATACTGTAACTTATTCTGTACAGAGGTGCAAGTGGACGTGTCCCCGTCGTCCGACCGGCTGCAGCTCCTGTCCCCGTTCGACAAGTGGGACGGCAAGGACCTGACCGACCTGACCATCCTCATAAAGGTGAAGGGCAAGTGCACCACCGACCACATCTCCGCCGCCGGGCCCTGGCTCAAGTACCGCGGACATTTGGACAACATCTCTAACAACATGTTTATCACGTGAGTTTAAACAATTAATTTTATTAAGTAGACTTCAGAATGTAGTATTTGTCTGTGAAGTGATGCACGCAGCGGTGGCACTCTTAGTCTTTAGCGTTCCTTAAAACAGTGCCCTTATACCCAAAACGCACAGAAGGCGAATGCGTGACGGTAGCGGTACACTCCATACAAATTCCCATTTCCCACGGGGCGGGACTCTATGTGAAGTGTTTCATACTAAATCGAACAATACAAAAAAACCTATCACGCCTCCGCTACGGAGTTGCTTTTTGTGTGTTTCAGGCTTTATAGCGAGGTTTTATTTCATCTGTCTGTCCGCCGGATTATTCGAAAACTATTGGACCGATTAAGCTGCAATTTAAACCATATATGTAATAAATAACCCGGAAATTGTGATAATACTATCAGATATTTCAGAAAATAAAAATGAAATTGATGGAAACCTCGCATTGTGTACAACTTTTTTGGATTGTTTTTTCATGTCTTTGTCAAAAATTATAGTATCTCCAAGAAAAACGAGAGTCTTTCAACCCTAGCTCCTCAACAGGTCTGCTTTTTTAACAATATGGACGATGATGAAAAAAATCTGATTCAGCTGAAGGTGTTTATATATTACTAATAAATTCCCCAGCGCCACAAACGCTGAGAACAACGAGCTGAACAAAGTGAAGAACCAAGTGACCGGCGAGTGGGGGCCGGTGCCGGCGACCGCGCGCGCGTACAAGGCGGCCGGCGTGCCGTGGGTGGTAGTGGGCGACGAGAACTACGGCGAGGGGTCCTCCAGGGAGCACGCGGCGCTCGAGCCGCGCCACTTGGGAGGCAGAGCCATCATCGTCAAATCCTTCGCCAGGTGAGCTACCGACATCTTGCGGATTGAGTGGGAACTATTCTCTCTGCACTGATACGAGAGAAGGCCGTGGAAAATGGCAACGGTACTTGTCTTCCTAGATCTCCTACTCGGAAATGAATGCCATACTACGTTATTATTAAGTATTCTATGGCCATACGATATGTATTGATTTTAATAGCAAATGTTTTTATATCATATTTAAACACCAAGACTACCAAAGCCCAGATTTGCATTATTGGTTCCATTGGTTCTATCTTGATCATTCTCCGTCCATTTTTTAAAACACTCGCTATGTGTCACAGTATTGTAGTTTAATTAATGCTTACAGTGATTAATTATTACGTACTCTCTTTTATTCTTTTTTTTACTTTAAACGTGGAATAATGCTTTTTTATATAATCCTATTTTATCAATTTTCAAAAATTTTATTGATTTAAATTTATTGTGAAACAACCTTAGATGTAAATGTGAGAAAAAAAGTTAAATGCCCATCAAACCCTCTTCGCTTACCGTCTAGGTTAGATTTTAAATGCCCAAATTAAACCTTATTCCAAACTTTCGTGTGCAGAATCCACGAGACCAACCTGAAGAAGCAGGGCATGCTACCGCTGACGTTCGCCAACTCCGCCGACTACGACAAGATCCAGCCCACGGACAAGATCTCGCTCCTCGGACTCAAAGACCTCAAGCCTGGCAAGGTAACTGGTCTAACATAACCCTTTAATAGTCTACTACGCGACCAGTCTGATCTATAATAATGGAAAGTGTATGTCTAGAATAGGAATATTAGTAGGGGGGGAGGTATTTTACCTAAAGGTTGTCTGAAAGGAATCGCTTAAAGCAAAATAGAACGCACAAAATGTACTATATTTTTGCTCTTTATAACTCGTAATTGTGTTTGTGCAATAAATTGTATTGTGTGCAATAAACTGTGTTGTACTGTGGGCCTGCCAAGAGGCCTACTCCGGGTACTGTGACATATTAGGACTAGCGTTTGGGGTTTAATTATCATAGTCGGGGTGTAAATATTATAAATTGGGTAAATTGTTAAATAAATAAACTGTTGGCTAAATGTTGTTTTTTTACTTCCACAGCCAGTGGATTGTGAAATCAAGCACAAAGATGGCAAGACGGAACGCATCAAGCTGAACCACTCCCTCAACGAGCAACAGATCGCATGGTTCAAGGCTGGCTCGGCACTCAACAGGATGAAGGAAATCGCAGCTGGAAAATAAACCAATTAGTCCTATTAGTTTAAAAATTCAAACTTGCACTGGATTCTCAGACAAACGTGTGGCAGAACTTACTGGTCGACCAATAGGAGTTTTCTTTTTTCTAGTTTTAACGTTTCGTATAGGTATGACAATATTAGCATGAGTATTTAAGAGAAAGGCTACGAAGGGCTGGTTTCCAAAGCCGTAAAATCTTTTAAAAAAGTAGCTAGAATTACTATAACTGCTCTTCGTATGAAAAGGTCGACTAGTAAAGCAGTCGCCTGCGTTTTTTTTTATGATTACCAGTTTAGTTTAACTTATTTGAATAAGACTAGCAGATATGCTAGAGGTATCAACGAGAAAAGGATAGCTTGATGTACTGTGGAGGCCATTCTATGAATATTTTTTCATAGGCAACGGTATATAGCGTAGTCTCATTGTCCATGTATTGCCATATAATGTAGAATAAATTACACAGTATTTGTCCAGTGCAAGGCGTTACCATATTGTAGTTCAATGACAAATCGTATTCTATCAATTCTCGGACAATACGGGCTGCGGCGGTGATGAATCTATTGTTATTAAAATTTAGAGTAGTACAAGATACTTAGATGAAATGAGTTGTTAAGTTTTTCTTACTTCTTTGCTTTCGATGAATTATTGTAAATCAACTAAGTTTTTTTTTTATTTATGTAAATAATATATACCAACAGATTATAAAATTTATATTATTTATTGTTTTAATAAATATTAGTGTACCTCTAGCCACTGTTTTTTTTAGTTATCCTTTTTAGTGGAAAACGAGATTTTAAGAATTTAGATAATGCCATTTCCCCTAGCACTACCAGTCACTATTGGGTTAAAAATAACATTGAAATATTCGAAATCTTAACTCCCAAATGTCTTTAAATAATGAAAGTGACCAATAGACCATTTCATATCTAATATAAATTATAATGTTCATAGTATGCAACTAACGCATGTGAATAAAGTCCCGCGCCATTCCTCAATCCGAAAGCGTAGGTACCAGCCCAAGGCAAATCACGTACGACTCAAATGTTGTGATTTAGCGCTTCAGCGTAACACTGACTTTCCTCCATGCGTGTAGGATTCCATTTGGCATGCATTGAAATTTGTAAGTTTTTGAAAAATTGCTAAAATTTTCGTAGGGGGTGTGCCCTCTATACTTGTACTATTTATGCCACATACTGAATACTCAGTAATTTTTTTCTGCAGACTGTGGCCAACTGTGGCTCTGCTTAAATAACGCAAGCAGTCAGATTTTAAATCAGAGACTGGCTCTGCCAAAATGATGTAAAGTATACTGCTCATTAGCTAACACACCTATAGACAATATAAAAAGTTGATTGTTTCAATCACTGTTTTCAGTTACCTTTAAACGTAAGTTCAAAAGGGGAATATGACAGGTTGACGATGAACAGGGAAAGAAATTTAAAACAAGAAATAAGTGTAAAACTATTTATTATAGCAACAGCTTAGTCTTCATTATCCTCATTGTCACTATCAGCGTTAATGTTGAAGTAGCGGAGCTCGTATGAGTCGTGGGCGGACGCGACCACTCTCAGCCAGTCTCGCAGGTTGTTCTTCTTCAGGTAGCGCTTGGTGAGGTATTTGAGATACCTCTTGGAGAAGGGAATGTCTGGAAAAAAAATGTGGAATCAGTAACACCAGATTCAAAAGTCAATCAACTAAATCTTAACTTAACAAAAGAGATTCAATTACAGTTGAGACAAATGCTTTGGGACTAATATTGCAATACAATTATTAATTTGTACACAGTTTTATTCCTATTTTGCTTGTTGTTAATTTTGGTACAATAAAGTGTTTACATACATACAGATAATACAAAAGACTATTTAGATTTCAGACACAACTATGTAGCTAAGTTTTAGCTTGTCGAGACAGTCTAGGAGAGAGAAAAACTGCATTTTACATGGATGGATTAGTAAATCTATTTCTTGATTCCTTTTTATTGAAACTACTAGAAGCGCCATACTCTCCAAGGCAGATCAAGATTAAAGTGTACTTAACAGGGCACTATGAAGACTTTTCATAAGAAAATTTAAACAATTATATTACAATAAGCGAAGACATGCTCGTATGTTTTTTTTATATTGTCTATTTTTCATATTGTTACCCATACAGTTTGTGACTACAACAGTAAACATAAGTAGGTATATTAAAAAATTAGGGACTGAATAGGAACATCTCAAAACTTGCAATATGCCAATGAAATAAATCGCAATGCATTCTTTACCAGCTTCTATAAACAAACTAGTTTTCTTCCTAGTGATGTGAATGCAATAAGATAAATTTGCTGGTATGAACAGCATCAAGAAACACATTATGGGTGTGGATTTTAGTGGTGCTGAAATAAGTGACATTACAATTGTTTCTATGAAACGTCTATTATTATTTTGAGAACAAACCTGCGTTGATGGCTACTTTCGTCTTGTCCCTGGCGACGACAACGTGATTGCCTAGGTTATTGGTTTTGCCCTCGACTTTCACATGCTCCTTCAGGTATTTCTCAAAGTTGCCAACATCGAGGATACTGTCTTCGGCTGGATGGGTGCAGTCAATCACGAATTTCAGGTTGATTTTCCTTTTGATGCCCTTGCCGCGAATTTTTCCACCTTTGATTCCCTTCTTCCCAGATTTTTGATGTAACTGGGCTTTTTTCGCCACGGGTTTCTTTGTCACTGCCATTTTGGCAATCTGCAATATTCAACAATAATTAAGTACACACAAATAAATCAATGGAAACTTTTCTAGTTTCATAAATAATTTGTGAAATAACCTACCAACACGTGTATAGCAGTCACCAAAGAAACTTCAAAATGGCCGACGATAATGTCAAACTCTTGAAAGTTGGCTAACCTGACAATAATGTTGCCAATAAATAAATTATGCTTGACGTTCGGATACATGTAATATTCTTTAGCTTCGTTATCGGTTTTTCATATAACCGCCGTGACCATCCAGACAGACCCAGACGTCCGTTTCGCAAATGTTTGCCTAATTTGACTGACGATATGATGTAGGTATTCCACCAGGGAGATATGCTACTTTTTTACCAGGACAATCCTTTTTTGGTTAATATTCCCGTAAATAAATGTAGCTATATTAGTGAGTATTATTATCTATGTATATACTGAATGAATGAATGAATGCACATAAATCACAGAAAATACATAGTATACAGTACATACACACATAATGCTCACGCCTTGGTCCCAGAGGGGTCGGCAGAGACAATGGATCGCCACTTTGCGCGATCCTGACACACCTCACTATGCGGCTTTATCGCTTTAAACGATTTCTTCCAGGCAACCTTATAGCTAGAGAAAATCGTAAGGAAGAATGATGAGAGTGCAATAAATAATATTTTGATATGTTTATAATAAATACTTTTACATCAAAATGTCTTCTTTTTATTTAAAATTTTAATTTTTTACCTAATATACTTTTTATGACTGCAGAATAGAGATCAGTAATAAACTAATAACTAATAAGTGTTCGATCATTCATAATTTCATCTACCACCATTGTTAGGATTTTTGTTTTGAGTTTGTGTATCGTAACCATCCTAAACTGCAATATGGTGTAATTAATGTAAAACTAAGATTAAGTTGAACATTCCATATTCATTTCTACTTACATAAAACAGAAGTAGCCTCTCCGTGTATCTTTTACTATGGTATAAAATTGTAGATATCTAATAAAGTTGCAATCTAAAACCAAAGAAATATTACCTACTATCAACTGGTTTGGTGCCGTCGTAAGGGGCTTGGCGAGCGAGTCCATTGTCTTCGCTTCACCTCGTTGATATTATTTCCCATGAATGAATTGCTCTTTCCGCTATCGAGGCCACGACGTATTTTTTACCTGGGGCGTGATGTAATGCCCTTGCGCTTTTGATACAAGTCACATTCTCACGAGCCTGAGACTGTATACGTCTTTCTTGTTATGTAGTTCCCAAAATAGTTACAATATTCTAACATTTGTTTGTAATGAAAATGTGATTAAAATGTTGCAGTTTACTTTGGCGGGAGTTTTTGAAAAATAAAAAGCCGGGCATGCGTATTAACAAGTTATCTCGAAATCGTGAACCTCGTATCGAGGACTTTTGATACCAGACACGCACACAACGGCAGTTTATTTACGCTTGCGTACAAAATCGGTTCACTCTCGTACTAGTGAGTGATGTAAACCTATTTTTGAAGTTAACCTCACTTCTTTTGCCTAAGGTGAATCATACGTTGAAAGCTTAATTAGTGTATAAATTCTAGTGTTTTCGTTGTGATTTAATACGTTTATAAATGAGTAAAGCTGCATTTATTATATGAAAACAAATATGTAAGACGCAGTTACTATATAAATAAAATCGATAAGGAAAGATGAAAACAGTAAAAGGGTCACACAAATGACTGTAAAATGGATAACTGTTTCGCCGCCTGCGGCTGTGATGATAACCAAGGTATAACAAAGGCGGACTTCGATCGTTTTACGGATAAAATAGAAAATGTCCTCAACGACGAGAAAGGTAGAAGATTATTTAGAAACTTCATGTACACCTCGAAAATGAAAGATGGTAAACGAACTCTAGATTTTTGGGAGCATGTTGAAAGGTTACTTGGTCATAAAGACAACACAGAAGGATTCTCTCCACGTAACTACCTCAGAGACGTAGACCGTTTGATAGATGAAGCGGACAGAATTGATGAATTGGATTTCGCTACTATGGAGAGGCTTACAATCGCACGAGACTCGGAAAACAAGGAAGCAATTACCGAAGTACTAAAATTATTGAAAGTAGAAGCTACCAAAGCCCTTAGACGGGAATATACCGCATTTAAAAGACAATTTGTACCGCCTAAATAGAAATACATACAAGCTTCATAAAACCAACGTGCCTTCATTTTGGAGACACTTTAAATTTCGCGCCAATTTATATGAGCGTAAATTGAGTGTTGCAATTTTAATCACTGTAAACTTGCTGTGAACTGTTTTTTTTTGTAAGTTCGATCATCACAACAGTGATGCCTAAGTTTATTCCAATTTGATGTTGTTGGTGCCAGGGTTGATACTTTACTTCCCTTACTGTACAAAGTTGCGAATGCTCGATTGTTCACAAAAATCTCACATCATGCGTGATGTTGCAATTAGGGAACGTACCCAAACTACGTGACCCATTTTTTCAATTTTTTACCCCCCCCCCCCCCCCCCCCTCGGTGATGCCAAGACCTAGTTTTTACGTAGTAATGCATAAATATGGTATTAAACCAATTTTAGTAAACAAAGTTAAAAGATTAAAAAATTGATCATATTTATCCTTATTAATACGGCGCTTGCCGCGTGACGCCAAGTGCATTCCTATAACTACAAGTGAAAAAATATCATCAAGAAGAAAAAACTGTCAGATTCTGATGTCCGTACCATATTGTATACATGGAATAAATATGTATTTACAGACAACAAGAATTTTTGAGATGCCGTCCTAAGAAACTGCTTTGGAAAGTGAGAAAATTAAATTATTTTAATGTTAAAAGGCATTTTCATTTACTTGTCCTATATTCAAATCTCAGCTATAAATACTAAAGGTGGTTTGCAAAGTAACTGAAAAATATATATTTATCATTTCTGTTTCAATTTCCTTTAATAAAAATAATTGCACAAAAATGTTGTACATATCTACAATAATAATATATAATTTTTATAAATCATCATACTTCTTATGTCTATTGCATGTAAATTAGGTGGTGGAAAGTCAAATCCATTATTATATTTCAGTTATAAAGGATTTCAAAACATACATTAAATGATTTAAAAATGACCACTAACATTCAAAGATACACATGCTTAGAATTTGTACTAAGTAAAAATCTTAGTACATTTATGATCGAATCGATTCGACCTGCTATTAAAAACCTTACAAAATTATTAGCTTATTTGCTTAATTTTCTATTTGCCTATATAACTGCACATCAATTACATTGAGATAATATATTATTCAAATACCTAACTGCTGTACGCATGAAACCTGGTCAGGTTTAAATACCACAGGTCGGTTATGGGCAGTAGCGTTCTCAATGCAGAGTGCTTAGCTCTGCGATCGTCAACACGCCTAGCGTGGTGATATGGGTTTTTCATCCTATTAATTATATTTCAATAAAATGAACATTACATATACACATAATGCTCACGCCTTGGTCCCTGAGGGGTAGGCAGAGACGATGAATCGCCAGTTTGCGCGATTCCGACAAATCTTACAAAGCTATTTACATTCACTAATCTAACCTTACAACGAAGCTATAGGCCATCCCGCGGTTTCAGTGCGGACTGGCAGACTTCATTTACGTAATAAAATTTCATCGTTACAGGTTCCTCACAATGATTTCCTTCACGAAAAAACCTGTTATTATATGATTGATGGTGATAATATTATGTAATACTGAAGGTTAGAAAACTCCGAACTGGTCTGATTTGAACCCCTCGAACTTCTGGTAGAAGCGAGAGCTCAATTAGGATACCACGACTTTAAATCACTTTTCAACTAAAGAATCAATCTAAATTATTGGTTCTTTTTATATGAAAAGTAAAAAACGTGAATTTTCCAAACTTATAGAACAAAACTGTTCCTTCCATTTGTCACTATGTTTGAATAACACATAATATTCAAATTCATAGTTACCAAGACTACATAAAACTGTATCACTGATCATTTTAGTCATGTCGTGAAATAAAACATAACTAAAATGTAATTTAATTCTAGGTTTTCTTCCATGAATAGTACATCTCTAGAGGCTTGTTAACCTGAAAAGAATAAAAATGTTATAATGGTTTTCAAGAAAGGGGTTACTAGTCTAATATCATCTCCCGCATGACCCACTCTAGTATAACAGTTTTTTGTCACATTTTAGTTACCACCACTGACTTCTTACGTTATATTTTACACTAACTCTCGTACCCATATGTGTACGCGAGTTTAAAATATAATCAAAGTTTGAAATTTCTTTACTGAAAAACACTTGTTCTGTGGAACAGACACAATTGAGATAGGAGTCAGTCGTGCGAGAGACGACATATGATTCACTATTGGGCACAGGCTTATTTACAATGGCGCAGAGTCCAGTCGATGGTAAGCGCTGCGTAGTAAAATTTTACACTTACCTGTCACACAAATTTGTACTTTTGGTCCAATATATTGTCACATTTTGCAAGGTAATTGCACGTCAATGTGAATGCGAGAAGTGTTTTATAGCGACAGCATACAAGTGTGGTTAGATATCCTAGTGAAACATGCTATGTTTTGGCTGTATTGTTTGTTGGTGACTTGGCGTCATATTCGTAATAGGGAAACGCGGAATACACATCGTAATATACATACAACATCGTATGGTCTCTTTAATTTTTTTCATGTTGGACAAATGGTATGCTTCTGTGGTGCACATAAAAACATATATCGTCATATATGGCAGAAATCTGATTTAATTTGTGTAATAGACAACCAACCTTCCAAAACTTATCGTTGATCTGCCGGAGTGTTTGGGCGCCGCCCAGTGGTACGAACTGGCCCGGAGCCGGCGCCACGTAAATGCAGAAGTTAAGTAGACGGTACGCCTCAGGCAGCTCGGCATCTAGGTCTAGTGTGAGACGCATGGCAAGGTATTTGCTGAGGTGGTCCACTGGAGAAATAAAGATTTCAAAATGTTAAAAATAATGAGTAAATACAACGCATAATGAAACAATTTACCAATACGAATGATGGATATGCATGTAGATTACAATCATTTATCTGAATCATTAAAATTCTAAGTTAGTATCGAATAAAATATACTAAATTATTTATCTATACAACCTATAAAGTATTAGTATTATCATCACCCAAAATATATCCACTGCTGAACATAAGCCTTTCCAATAGACGGCCACTTTTGGTGGGCTGTCCATTGGGAGATTTCCCAAAATCACCACACATTGCATAGTGATCTTAATATACAAAAGATAACACTGCTGCCCATCCCTGGTGCAATCCCATAGTCACCTTGACAATAACCATGGGAAGAGTGCGAGTGACCCCAATCTAAGCTGGGAACCACATGGTCATAGTCTCACTTTATCCTTATCAAATTCCTTTTATTCCTAAGCTGCATACCATACAAACACATTTATCTGTAATTTTTGCTCTTGATTATTTTTATATATTGTAATGTAAGAAATTAAAATAGATCACCTGAAGCATTGGCAGTTGTCTTCAAATATCGGACAGAGCTGTCTCGGAGAGCTCTCATAAGTTGATTATCGCCAGTCATCTCTGTGGGATGTGGTTTGAACACCAGCTCAATCTCGTTGGGGTTTAGAGGCTCCCCTTCGCCTTCTGTGTCCATAGAGTTCTCTCCCTCCGTTCTGGAAATGGTAATTGTCACATTTAAAGAAATTTTAGAAACAACAAAGTTGGGTTTATGACAGATTGGGTGTAATTTGGAGATATTGAAAAGCTTTGCATTTCATATGGAAACCTATGCTCATAAATGTGAGGATGGATGAATGGATGGATGGATGAATAGTGAGGAGACTGCAGCACTGCCTTCTATTGAACACAGCCGGGTACAACACCCAGAAATAATTACTGTTCACACTTGGCTAGTTAGTTAAAGTGCTGTTTTATGAGTAAATAAGTTTGAACCACTACATTGAACGATGAATTAAATCTCCCAGAGATTATGAGAGTGACGTGAATACAGACACTCACCTGCCATCACTGGATTCACTTTCCTCACTGCGTTCTGAAGTCAATATAGACTTTGTTCTTTTGGTCATACTTGTATTCTTTGATATTGAGCTGATGTTAGATGGCACTGGAGATGGTGTGCTCCTCACAGACGCAGGGTTCGACGTAGACTGGCCAGGCTGAGCAGTAGGACCAGTCGACGTAGCTCCTTCCCTCAGCACCGACGAAGTACTGCTGTTAGGAGCTACATCAGTGCTAGTGGATGTGTTACTGACTTCATCGTGAGCTTTCCTCGACCGCTGAGGCCTATTCTGCGACTGCAGCTTTATTCCCTCAGTGATAGAGTTCACTAAAGAAGCCTGGGAATGTGACATATTCAGCTTGGCTAACACGCGCTCCTGGTGAGCCTCATACTCATCTCTACTCGGGTATATTTTCGAGATAAGTAGATCGAAGTTGGGATCCGGTCGCAGTGAACGTTTTGACACCAATTTCTTACGACACGTCGGACACTCCTTGTTGCCAGAACGAAGGGCTGTTATAATACAGTCGGAGCAAAACCTGTGAAGACATTCCTTCGTCGTCATAGTCTTTTTCAACATATCTAGACATATTGGACACATCAATTCGCTGTGCAAGCTTCGTGGGGACACTGCTATTTCTGTAGCATCAGTTATTACTTCTTGCGGAGTTCGATGGAGCTCATAAAGAGAAAGTTCCCATGTTTTACTCTGTGAAGGCTCTCCAGACGACATTTTTGTAGTAAATAATGTGTTTCTTAGGGCTAAAATAAATAAAATTTATTAAAAAATGACAAATACCGCTTCCACCATATTGTACGAAATGAATGATTTGATTGAATAATGTTGATTGATCGAGTTGAGTGAGTAAAATGAATGACGTTATGAGACAATAGTGTTGGGTTGTGATGTAAAAACCGGTAACGCTGCGTTCATGCGCTGCAATTTCAGATCTTATGAATGATAAATAAAACAAACTTGAAACTTAAATCACACGAGGTCGCCGCTGGCTCGTTCGAGGGGAGATGCACATACTCTATCTAATTTGTGGGGAGATGTCCTAATCCTCAGCCAAATAAATTTGTTTGAGTCCTAACGTACTACCACACAGAATAATAAAAATCTACTGTTGGTATGTTTGTGTCACTGCTACCAACATAGGAAGTAAGCTGTGATTATGGTATAGGTTTGAGAAAATAATAGCCGGGAAGTTTAAAATTATGCCTTGCGTCTAATTTTAGTAGGCTACATTTTATTACGTTAATTTATTACGTATATATTGGGCTCGATTCTGAAGGCACAACGTTAAAATTTGACAGCACTAAAACTGTTGCTATCCTTGTCACACAGTATTATGAAGATAAAGACGAAACCAATTTTAGCGCTGTCAAATTTTAAATGTGTGCCTCCAGAATCGGGCCCATTATTTGTTTTATTACGCAGTGTAATTTCTGGGTTTGGCAAAACAATTAAAATGTGATAGGGATGGGTCATTGTATTTTATCGAGTTGTCGAGGATTTTATTCTGTTGGTTCACAGCCGTCTTTCTCAGACGCTAACGGCGTAGTATTATTAAATGTTCTATGCTAACGGACTGCATTTATTATAACTACCTATAGGCTGTGACTGTGACATACACACAGACCGACGCCGAAGTCTCTCCGTAAAGATTTCTTTATACCTTTTATTACGAATGAACCCTAAAAATAAAAAAAAACGAAGGTGTTACCGTCAATTTTCCTTTCTTTGGAGTGATATATTGGATTAGGTAGATTAGATTGGATTTTAATAATAATAACATAATAAGATTTAGTTGTAAATGAAAATGCAATTAAAAATTCTGTTTTTATTCAAACCCATAATTTAAAAATTACTTTCCACTATGTACAGAATACACAGTAGGATTTGTCATTTGTTGAACAGGCATCAAATATGTATTTGCGTTCCCTGAATTTGGTATTGGATTATTTTGGCTATTTATTGGCACCACAGCGTATATTGTCGTTCCAGGATTCTGAATTGCATTTACATTTACAGATTTTAGCAATGCCTGATTATTCGTCGGATTTGTTGTGAACAAAGTATTTTGACTATTTAAAGGCCTAATTTGTGCAAATTGTCCATTTTGTAAAACTATACCCTGATTTGGTTGTTGGTTTAGTAAGATTGGCTGCTGATTTTGCAAACCGGGTTGCTGGCTCACTAATATTGGCAATGCTTGTTGCTGTGTAAGAATAAATGATTGCTGGTTAGGTATGGGTTGTTGGATAAAAAATTGTTGATGGTTAGGCGATATTGGTTGCCGGTTTGCGAAGACTTGCTGCTGATTGAGGAAAACCGGTTGCTGATTTGCCAGCTCCGGTTGTCGACTCGCCATCTGTGGTTGCAGGTTCTGTCCGTCAGCAAGTAATTTTGCTTGATTTATTTTCAAAGATAAATCCTCTGCTTTTAAACTGCCAGGTTCATTGACCAATGAAGGGTTTGCTGTAAGGCTGTTTTGTGGTGAAATTGGCTGGTTATCGATTTGACTGCTTTGTTCATTTATTGTATTGTGCTCCGCTTTTTCCTGGAGCTCCTTCAAAACGTCTGCGGGTATGAAAATACCAGGTATAATATTCCGGTTGGTTGCGGTCTGAACCTGGTCAATTAACGGTTGACCAGTGGTGATAGCAGCCATTGCTGTGATCGCTATCTGTAAAGAGAACATATAAATTCGGATGTAAATTAGATCCATATTAAATTAGACACGATAGAGACACTGAACTCGGGCGAGATTTCTAGTGCTTTCGGAGTTTATGTTCTAGAATGATAGAAAGTGGTCAAAGCTACGCAGAAATGTTGGACATTTTCAAACAATTTGAGATAGGTGCATTTCCCATGCGTGTAAAATCCAAATCAGGAGACTTTCAACAAACTGACAAAAGTTGATAACTAAATACTTACCACGATTTTAACGTCCATATTGACTGATAAGAATATTATGAATGAAGCGATGAAATTATTGTTTTCTTTTATATAGAGTCATTAAAGAACGGTTAATTGTGGCTAACGACTATGTTTTCCCAAAATGAAAGACGATTTTGTGGTTTTGTCTATTAGAATTCCTTGTGGTATCCGGGGTCATCCATAACTAAGATGGTGATATTCGTGCCTAGGTCCAGCACACACACTCTACGCTAGATGCCCTCGACAGGGTCTGTCTGTCACAAGCTGCTGAATACATCAAGTACCTATCTCTTGACAGACTACCAGCCAACATTACTATTGTATCAATAGGAGTGTTTGCTGGATTTTTATGAGTTTGTCTGTCTGTAAAAATCTTCCGATACTTATCCCTACATATTAGGTACCTATACAACGCAACGTATCTGTCTGTCTGTCCGTTACTGTGCTTAAAACTCTAGAACCACTCGTCTGATTTTGATGTTTTTTATTATATGTTTTCTGGCTATATAGCTTTTAGTACATATTTTGTTTTGTTAGGTAACATAATTCAGGAATAACGATAACGAATAATGAGTAAAATAATTCTATACTACCTATCTGATAAAAGGGAACCCAATTAAACCATAGTAGTTTAATCAAGCGGGCGTGCTGAATATGTACTCGTACATAATTCTAATGTATGTTTGGAAAATACCAAACATTTTTGTTATCCCGGTACAGCGGTAGAATACTTTAGGTTCTACTGGGTTCTACCTGCATAGGTGTCAGCTTCTAGTTATTGGGAATTTTACGTACTTATTACATTTTGTAATTTGAATTTATTATTATGCCATGGTCATTTACCGCCAATTGATATTAGGTACTACAAACATCTTCGTATGACGTTAGTAAAACATTTTAGACAGAATTGTGTTTTTTATAGAACTTACTTTATCTGTCTTGACACTTTAAAACGTTCTAGATAATCAAAATGACTATAACCACATATCTAGACTATGCTTAGATAGATATATATCTGTTTTAGATATATTTATTTAATGAGCTAATTTAAATCCGTGCATAGAGCACACAGTTTCAATTTATTTATTAGTAAAAGTTAATATAAGAAATACATGTTTTTATTTTTTTATTTACAACAGGTGTAACCCCTTGTAATGAGGCATAGTCCCCAGAACGCTGGCGCTATTTGTGATCATTAAGACTATGCGCCCTGGCCGCCGCTGCTCCTTCAACTGAGGCAGTGCCCTGGACATGAGATAGGGCCAGAGTGTCCACACATGTGGGCCCGCCCCAGCGACCAAAGCACTAGTGCTGAAATGAAAATATACTGTTAGGTAAATGTATGTAAATATTCTGTTAAGTTTCTTGATCGTACCTAGCACATAGCAGAGGTACGGTTAAAGTCATAAATGTGTGAAGAGCCGTTTCCGGAATTCTCCGCAGTTGAGATGGGCCTACTTTCCCTTGTAGTTCTAAAATACCACAATCATAATTAAAACAACATAAAATCTGATGTTGTCCGGGCCTCTATCTGGAGAGAGCGCTAATGCCGCGCAATTAGGTTAAACATGTTTTATGGCGCTAATAATGCGTAAGTCCAGTATCTAATTAGGTTTCATAAATAATGCTTTTACACCTTCTTCATTTTAATTTGTTTTTATGTTTGGCCTTTGAGTGTGGCTAAAAGGGTAATTGTAGGTACGTATGTACAGAATGGAGAGCTACGCAGTGACACGTAAAACAGGCATTCAATACTAATAGATAGATATCTGTTGGTATTGAAATCTCAGCAAAATAAATAGTCTTACTTAGCTTTTAACAGAATAACCGTAAGAGTATTTTCTTCCTCATAGAACCAACCAGCTTGGGAACATTCCGACATCAAATCCAATAGGATTGGTTTATCTATTTTCACAAGAAACTTGTACGGTGTTTATAATCATCAATTGATGTACTGTTCGGGATGCAGTATAGTGATTGTGAACCATAAGGTTTATGATAATGTAGGAGAACGGTTCCAAGGTGAGCTTTTCCATCATTAAGTGAGAACATGTCTCACTAATTACTCGCGTAGAGAGCGCACGACTTCATAGAACTCTCATATTTGTATGTATTATACGGTTAGAAAATTTTTAAATGACCGGGGATTTTCTGGAGAAACCGTTCAGTAAGGAATTTAAGTTTTATTGGTACGACTAGGGTTCCAGTACAAGTTAAGCACCGCTTAGATAAAGTTGTGCTAGGAAAAGCTATCTTTACATACAAACACAAAAATAGTATTTGTCGATCATCATCATCATCAGGTTATTTTTGTCTCCACTGCAGGAGCACAACCCTCTCTCATTTGCCGGGGACAGGGTTGGGAAGGCCTGATTGATGTTTTATAATGTATTCCCTTAGTCACCTTGTACGATATCCGCGGGAAGAGTTGGAGTGGTCCTATTATACTCTACCGGAAACCACACGTATGCAAATCACATTCATAGGTATAATAAAAGCTTGTAAAAATATTTAAATAATCACATGTCAGATAGAGCTCATCTATATGGGCTAGGATCAAGTATTAAACAACTTGATCATAGTATATGGGCCCCATATGGGCATACAACCATAGATACAACATTGTATTTCAGTACAGTAAAAAAAACCAGTTAATTAAGTAATTTTTATGCTTTACTTACTCAATAAATTTAATAATTCCATTGCTTAGAATAGCCACCCCCAACCTTTCCATGGGTGTGCATCAGGGACGGGTAGACGTGTTCATTACTGCGATCACCAATCCGCCTGGCAAGCGTGGTGATTATGGCAAATCCCCCAATTGACACCCCACCAAAAAGTTACATACCCTTAGCATCCCTTGGCATAGAATACTTATGCCCTTGGGCAGGCTTTTATGTTCAGCAGTGGACGTAGGTGTTTCGGCTGATAATTAAGAACGATAATTTTTACATGGCCATTATTGCATATGGTAACCCCGTAACCCCTGCTAATCCAGCCAGCTATTGATATCAAGGTCAGATCAGTTGTCCAGTTAAAATTTATATGTAATCTCCTATCAAGTTTGAGTAATTAAATCAAATTAAATTAAATAAAACTTTACTTCAAACAGTAATTTAATTAGTCCATAATTTTGTTAGTGTGTTAGTTAGTAATGATAATGCTTAGGTCTAAAAGTTAGTGTTGTTATTTTTATTGCTACACGTGTATTTATTTATTTATTTATTTTTTAGACCTATGGCTGTCTCTACCCAGTATTTCAATAATACCAGTAGGTAGGTACACATGCTATTTATCTTATAGCAATCAGCATTCAATTATCCGAAGTAGAAAATAGAAATGTGTAGGTCGCGGTTTCCTTTAAAGCTATTACGTACCTACACTGGATGCAGATAACTAAGTCATAACCATAGACAGACATGGATTCAGGAGGTGTCATGTGAACATATGTGATTGAAAAAAAAAGTCAAATAAAATATTAGATTACCGAACTTTTTATTTTTCAGAGCAACGCTAGATGGCGCCAGTGGTCCACATAGAGTAAACTATCGGTGATGCGCGACATGCACTATAGAACTCGTCTGCCACAACCATGAAGAAATTTTTTTTTAAACAAAATGTTTTTACCTTCATGGTCCAACCCAACCCACCTAATTGATTCTGCGTCATACTGATGTGTGTCGTTGATCTTAGTTCATTGTCCCTTTCGTCACTTAACTTAGGTACATGCGCTCAAAGAAACTCCATGTACAGCCCTGAATATTTAACTAAATAAGATTTTGATTTGCACAGATAGTGGAATTAAAATTGAAACATCCAAGGTTGTTAATAAACAGTGGAGTATATCATAAAGAAAGGCCACACGGTCAGTTAGTTACAGACTCTAGTATATATTATCTTTGGTTACAGTGCATCGTCATTATGGGCAAAGTAGCTGAATGTCGACGCAGAAGGCAATGCATAGCTAACGGCGATGTGTGACCTAGGGAACCTATGACACAGATTTAGATCTCTAAATAAAAAGATATCCCAGAAGGTTCGTAAAGCCAGTAAGTGGCCGAGAAAAGAAGTTGGTACCTACATAGGCTTCTGTTGTGATACAAAACACTTTGTGAAATTTTGTGATCAGGTGTTAAGAGAGCATCTGTATGACTCTAAGCACTCCAATAAGACCTATTAGTAGATTTTTAAGGATGTTAATAATAGCTACGAATCACATCCTTCAAAGAAACCCCGAGCATAGCCCTCTTAATAGTTTGCTGAGCGACTTGGAACTTGTGGATCAGGCCCACCGTCAGTGTTCACGTAACTATTTGGCTACCAGCCAGCCAATTATCAGCTCTCTGTTATATTCAAAGAATACTATGACAATGATTTAATTATCTTTATAGACAAGGAACGGTTCAAATGTTAACTTTAATTTTAATAAAAAAGAGTACCTACTATTTACTTTCTAGGACGGAAGGTACAGACGAGGAGAAATGCGTAACGGACGCCACGTATTACAGACTATTGGAAAATGATCACTTTCTCAAAACTAATGGGCTCATTTTGCTTAATTTACTTCACAGCAGTAACCAGTCGGGTCGAGATAGGACCCAGGACGAGGTTGGCTCTCGTTGCTGTACCGTGATACTGGTTTGGAGTAATCCCAGCTAATTTAAAGACGGTTTCATAAAACTGTTGGCCCTTAAAGGTAGTTTATTTTTCCTGTGATCATTTCCACAGCCTCCACTGCTGACTGTATTTCTTACCCATTATCTTACAAGTGTTCATTTGTATGTATATGTGGATCCTCCCCCCTCCCCCACGAAAATGTGAGGATGTTTCCCAGAAGAAAACGCTATGGCAGCGTGACGCGAGACGCGCAACGAGACGCGGCAGCCCATTATTGTTCTTATCATCATCATCCTATCTGCTTCATACATAACATCTTAATACAATGTAATTAAGGATATCTTTATCTCAGAATGTCAGTAAAATGACCAGCAATATCAGTCTGATTGAAAGATATGCAGATTCCTCCTTAATGGATACGGTTGCGGGAGGCTGAATTATCAAGTGTTAAAAATTAATTACTTACACAGAGAAAGTGCCTTTCTTTATTAATTAAAAAAATGAATATAATTTGAGGACTTATCAAGATTTGCCACAAAGATTTAATTAATGATAAGGTAGCTGGTATAGGTTGTAATAAAATAACATAACAAAATCAAGATTTTATAAGACAGAGGGCTTTTTTTATTTTTACCTGATTTTTCTACAAAGTTACAACATATCACATTAATTGCCTACAATGTAACAATAGTAGATTAGTAGCCAAGGGCTGTAAGGCATCAATTGCAGCCCGACATATTATAGTTCGAGGGTGCAATTGATGCTTACACCCGAGCTAACTACTCTGCTTTTCATCTCGATTGTGAGGAAAGTAGAAAAAAAATCGGCATTACAAGAATAAAACATTTTGTTAGTTATTTAAAGTAAAAGATTTCTATTCCCGCCTTTTTTCATCTTTTTTTTTAATAATTTTTTTCAAGAACGAAATTGAGCTTCGCCGTTCGATATTTAAAATTGATGACTATTATACTCATACGAAGACAAGGTTGAATAGCGAAGCGACCTATTTTGTCATTGGGCTGAATGCATGATGTCTATTGCCAGTATGATGTACGCGAACTTTTTGAAAGAGTGAAGAGTTTTTTTTTATTACTTACCGCCCTAGGGCTTTTCTAGCTACATTACTACCCTAGAGCGCTAATTGGTCACCTACAAGCCCCATTTGGGGGTAATAAGGACCTACTTACCGAATATGAGAGATGTAAAATAAACAAATGATCGCTGTATAAGTGTGGTTGACTGTACCTACTTTAAGGCATTGCCTTTTATAAATCTCTTCATATAAATCATTTAATATTATAAATCTAGTAAATTTGTGTAAAATAGGCTGAATGGAGCTAAGTTAAGCCATCAATCTTCCCGCAACGAATTAGGCGCACTGTACACGCTCCGACTATAGCTGGTCCATCCACTTACTGCGGCGAGTTCGATGTGGCTACTGGCAGTATTCTGGATTCTAACGTTAGAACTTTAATACTTATTTCGATCACCCAAAAACAAATATTATTAAACATCAGTATACGTTTAGGCTCTGTACACTGTTTAGGACTTCAGTATCAGATACCGTATAACCGTTTTCCGTATAACTTTTCGCAACAACAAAAACATATTTTTTTATCATATCAAAGATCATATACTGTCATAGGTAGGTAGGTACAAACACAATACAAATGTCTTTATTTACTCCACAAAGTTTTTGTGAAGTCTGGTTCCTGACTATGTTATAGACCTGTAAATACAGGTCGCCAGGCTCCACCTACGTACAAATTGAACTGGTCGGTATTTTGTATGGGAAGTGGAAATATTTACGAGTTTAGCAGCAGGATACTACATGCCTTAGGGAATGGGTGAAACTGCCGTCGCACGACTAAGCACTTTATTTTAACCAATTACAATAATTGTTATTAACTCTCCCCTGAATGACATCCACGCTAAGATAACCATGGGTGCGCCAAAATGCGCTATTTTCGAAATCGCGTCTACTAACAGCTGATAGGTTCCTAACCACTTGGCTTACCACTTGGCTCAGCTGTTTAGTGCGCGAGGGTATGATACAAATTACCACCCCCGCTCCCCCGCACCCTAGACACTTGCGCATCATCGCTGGACCCCGCACTGATTTTCAAATCCGCGTCGCGACCGCACACCGACTTATGGACGTTGGAGCAAGGAATGCAGTGTATTCGGTAAGTCCTTCCTTCCAATGATATCCCGGCGATTTCATTATAGAGTATTTTGGTGTGTATATATCTACTAAGGAAGTGAGCTATTAAAGGATCCGCGTCAACATATAGGTAGAATCTATGATCGGAAACGATATGGCAAGTAAACTCTAGAATATGTCACCGCCTCAGTCGCGGGACTCGCGGGGTCGCATAGAGCAAATAGATTTTTTGCATCTCCACTAGTGTAATAGCTAGTAATGGTCGCAACTTGTACTTACTTATACACTTGCGGTGAGGTAAACGAGAGATTTGCTCAGTAATATTGCTGTTAAGTATACATTAAGTAACAGATGGTAAATCTTCTGCAGTAACGGATTGTAAGAGCCCATTCTGATCGGACCATGTTTGGAATAGCAATTGCTTTTTTATGGTATTCGGAAAACTTAAAGCTATAATTATTAAGTAAAATACAAACCTAGAAAGCTATCAACTAGTTTTCACATATTAAGTTACGACACGTATAGTTACTTAACAAAAAAAACACATAAACAAAACCAACTTAAATAAGCCAGAAACAACAAAAAAATTATGGTGCTAGGCACAGAAGTCCTATCAAGATAGAACTGTTACAGCCATTTGTTTACTTCAGTTCCGCGCGTGTCGATTTTCAGACACAGCGCGCCTCTCCCGCGCTCCCTTATGCCTCGCGGCCACGTTTCTAGTGAGGAGATACAGTTATGCAGTGAGAAACCACGCAATATAGCACTTTTGCAGAATTTTTGTCGATGTTTAGCCGAACTTGACTCGGCGCGAAACGAGTAAGTGTTTGGTAATTTTTGCAATATATAGCAGATTGTTGGCACGCTTGTCGCGCCTACTTCACCATTCTATCTTAATAGGATTTTTGTTGTGCTATGGGTTGAGGTAATTATCAACTGATATGTTGTTCATGGTGTGCGCTGCTCAGAAGGAACGCGAATGATGCTGAATGACAACCTTCATGTTATATATCTACGAGTATGCTTCTGCTAGAAATATCATCCGATAAAAGTCGAGTGTATGTCCCACCCCAGTTATTATCTTTCACGGTTCGACTGGCGCACTCCATGCACTCGCCGCCATCATTAATAATATCATACTAATAATAATATACGTAGTGTTGTGTATGTTTCAACCAAATTCTGATAAAATAATCACGAATCAGTGTGAATGCCCACCCATTCCGCTTTTGTAGTACTCTATTGTTTATTTACAGACTTGTTATTCTACTAAAGTATATTTAGGATTATGTCAATTGTAAGATAATTTCCGCAAGTTCAGCGTGTTGTGGCGCTTGAAGATATTTTTCATAATATGTCCCTGAATATGGCAAAAAAAAAATGGAAAATTATGACTCATAATTTAAAATAAAACTTGGAGAACGCACGTAGTTTTAGCTTCAATATTGGTTTCAATATATATGAGATCCCATATTAGTTCAATGAATTTACTTTCACTAGAGTAGGTACCTACAAAATAATATGACTTAGTAGGAAAGCCAGTGTAATTATAGCAAATCAATACTAAACGAGCCCTCCTCAGGTTGGCAACACTTTATGTAAGTATTCTACGCAGCAATCCAAAGCGTGCAGGTGTTCAGAACAGTAGCCGCTTTCCATCAATGGGCTATCTACCTTTTGCCGCCTCTGAAAAAAAAATGCAAATATCTAAGGTCCCATATTTAAGGTCAACAGTCACACAGACTACTCATATTCTCTGTGTCGGCCAATTTAATCCACCATCGATTAATATTGTGTCCATAACTCAATAACATTGGACGTGCATGTTATTGCTATGTAACATGAATAACATTGGTGGTCCTAAAGCTTGTCCCGTGTCCTGGCGACGACGCCTTCGTCAGCCCTTCGCTGTTCATGTCCTGCCCTCCTACTTGAATGCGCCGTGCGATGACAATCACTTAGGGAATAAGACAGGCACATGATGTGGCGGAGTCATTGACTAACGATGCATAGGGGCAGGATCGGATTCAGGTTGGTATTACAGAGATTCACGTACACGTCAGATTCATAACGTACATACATACATAATGCTCACGTCTTGGTCCCAGAGTGGTAGGCAGAGACGATGTATCGCCACTTTGTGCAATGTAATATTGCAAAGTGGCTTTCCTTCGTCCGCTTTTCGCCCCGCGATACGCCTTGACGTGATGTGTTGCGAACAACATCGCCGCCTTGTTGAGGTACCACGATTAGCTAGGGAAATAATTGTCCACCTCATCAGAGCCCTGCGTGATTCGGTGAGGCTAATAGTGTCCGGAGTTCGCCCTTCTCCGGGATGCCGGCACTCTTACGACTTACTTACTTAGATTCATAACAATCTTAGAATATCAGTCAAGAAAATGGTCTATGATCTACATTCATACATAAAGCTCACGCCTTGGTCCTAGAGCGGTAGGCAGAGACGATGTATCGCCACTATGATTTGATGTCGTAATTTAACGATTTAAAAAAGATTTAACTGCTGCACGGTCTACGGTTTCCACATTTGAAGCATTTGCTTAGTATCTATTAAGTTTAAGTCTTATTTTGTAAATTGTGATGTACTTCTTGAAGAATTGTGAAGATTTTAGAAATGGTGAATGGTTTTATTACAGAAAAAAATAATTACGAGTTTCGGTAAAATATGCCATCACACAATAAAACAATCTACTTAATAAACTTCTTCAGTGAAGCGGCTTTCGATAAAATACGAGTATGAGTATTATATGGCGTACCCTCTTGTCACGTAGTATACAGGAACTCCTTGGTTGCAAATCCAGTGATTTTAAAAAGCCGAAAAGTTTGAATATTCCGTGGTATAGACTAAGCTAGAGCCGACCCTGTACAGGGATGCCAAGAATCCATTTACGCATGCCAGTGCACCACGGCCAAGTTATTGGTCGCTACGCTGATTGTGATACAGGCCGGCAGAGTCAGTTAATCGATATGGAGGCCCCGCTGCTTTGAATATTGAACATTATGCAACCAAACTTTAAATCACTTTTTAAAATCAATCATTATTGACATGACATACTCAAAATGTTCTCGTTATTGTTCTAACATCAAGATTCAAAGCTTTCATGTAAAACAGATCATTAATAAAATGTTTATGAATATAAGTAATATTTTTCATATAACCAATCAGATTTGTTTTTTGTTGTCAAAATTGCTCTTCTTTTTTTAAAATACGAACCTAAACTCCAGTTATGATTGGTTTAGCAGATGTTATTTATCTTACTATATGATGTTTTTTGTATTGGTATTTCCAGCCCTGCATTTGTTTAATCGTGAATGATATAATTTACTAATACCCGCGTAATTGACTTATTATTTCGAATAAATATTAACGATAAGTAGGATAAATCCGCCTCTGTACACAGTTTTATTCCTATTTTGCAACGATCTCTTAGTACATAGAGATCGTTGCTATTTTGTTAGTGTTTTTGTTGTTAATTTGGATACAATAAAGCGTTTAAATTTCATTCCAGATTAATAGTCCTATGAAAACAAACGCATTTGCGTCTCGAAAACAAAATACACAATAGATGGTGTTCCTAAGTGGACTGCAAAGTTTACATGGTAATACAAACCTGTTTTTGCTGCTGGTGACCCTTTCATGTATATGTTACCGAGACGTAAATAGCGTTGGTTTTCATAGGACTATGAATCTGGAATGAAATATACATAACGATATTTTAATTGAGTTACAAAATCGATGTTCCAGATAATGAATTTTCAGTTCGATCTCCGTTTATTTTTAATATTGACACTCAAATGTTGATTCCTTCTCAATGTAGGGTCGGTAATTGGTGAAAGAATCGCGAAATAAATTGGAAAATACCGCATCTGTAGGTTTTATTGGCTGCTTGCCACTGCCAGATGAACATTAAGTTTAAAAAAATTATTCAGGCTTTTGGCCACAAGTCAAATATTTTTTTTGGCACAGGAAATATTTTTTATCAAAGAAACTAGAAAAAAAACCTGCCAATTAAAAAGTTGAAAGGATTGAAAAACTGGTTCCTACTTTACCTCCGTTTAGTCGATAAGTAGTAACTAGAAAAGTTGATATAAGTTTAACACCAATAAACAGTAAGTAATGCTTAGCAGTTAGGTAAGCATGCAGTCATGACTCATGAAATATAACGCTATGAGTACTTATCTTAGTTACAATAATATATCGCTGGCGTTATTACCGCGTAAATCAAAAACTTAACGGTGATCCTCCCACATCTGTGTATCGTTTTGGGGACGTCTCTACATTTGCTAGAAAAATTCTAGATGCATCCTATTTGGGCATTGACACAGAAAGATAAGATTTGTGTTATTAACACTATTTTATTGAGGCTATAAAATTCCAAATGTGTTTATTCATTTTCGAAAGAAGAGAGTTGGTTCCGATAGGTCCGGATGACATCGAGTATTTTAACGACAATCTTAAATTGACGTTAATATATAAAAATGCAATCTTTTTTATTTTAATAAATGACTAATGGTACAAATAAATGGAAAGTATGGATGTTTGTTTTAATATTGAATACTGAATTACGCCATGAAGACCAAACCGATTAGTGAAACTAGTTGGTACACCTAACATCATGAAAATAAAATGTACTGAAAATTTCCTGAGGAAAAACCATTATGTGCCAACACGTGAGTTACATGTTAGATTTTACAACAATATTCATCTAATAGTGTATATAAGTAATTTAATATCTCAGTTTCTGAGCTTTAGGGATTTTAGAACCGATCGACCTTTGAAAACTAGTGACATCTATAACGAAAAAAAACTACATATCAGGTTTGGCAGGCGCATTGACGAGATATTACTGCAGGGTAGAAGCTGTACCTAACACAACAAACAACCTTTGCCGTTCCCTTACGAATTATGTTCTTACACAATTATTCAACTTCTATATAAGAACATTTTAATAAGCATTAGAAAGTATTTTGTAGAAAATAGCTACTGGGGAGAGTGTTGTTTACTTGTTTTACTCGTTAGGTTGCCTAACTTACCATTTGTAATGTTCGATTGCCATTAGATAGGTGGGAATTATTCAATTTATCAAAGTGGTAAGCCGTTAGATAGAATTATCTTTGATTAAATGTGCGAAGGTACATTTCCTACTACGGGACTTGCAGTGCCAGTATTATTACGAAGTGTCGATAACATAATGAACAACGATCTCTAAAATTTCAATTTTCTAAGTTCCAAGATCAATATGAGGATTAGAAAAACAAATGTAGGTAAATTGTTTGGGTATAAATAAGTTTCTAAAACAAAACAAAAATAAACAAAAAAAATTACAATAATATTTTCCACTAACCAAGTATTTATTAAAAGTTACTAAATCGTATCTTGTCTAAAGACTCTATCTTATTATTTAACAATAGATGATATATATATATTATGACAATCTAACCTATACAGTGGTATATACAGATCATTATATTAACTGTTGACTCTAGTCATAATTAGCAGTCCTTCTTCTATTATTCCTGCGTCTCCTGTATTCCTTTGCCCACGGTAGGCTATCGTACTTTTCAGCTAGTTTCTCCAAACGTTTCCTAATCATTTTCTGTTTATGCTTCTCCAACAACTCTGAATACGCGTCCGACATCGGCAAAATGTTGATACCTCCATCAGGAGAAACGAGACCAGGCAGACCAGGAACCATGCCTGCTTGTTGATATGGTGGTCGAAAGACAGGCGAGATACCAGGGAATGGGAAAGGTGGTGGTATAAAAGGATAAGGAAGACCTCCAACAGGTAGCATAGGGGCTGTTGGGAGAATAGGAACACCGTAAGGTAGAGGTGGGACTGGCGCAATAGGTAATGGAGGAGGCATAGGCATGAAAGGCGCAGGAGCAGGTATGTAAGGCATTGGTGCTGGCCAGGGATAAGGCATGGGCGGTGGAAGAGGCATCGGAGCAGGCGCTGGTACTGGGACCGGCATTGGTACCGGTTGCTTGTCGTTTGTTTTCGGTGTAATTTTGACAGCGCAGTAATCTGGAATATTTCTTGGATACCAGTACGGTGGGTTACATGGATCGTCTCGTGGGTACCCCGGCGGAAGCGGTTTGAAGTTATCGGAATTCATGTACATTGTCCCATCTATCGTACATAGCACCCGTTCTGTAGTTAGTGTTAAGATTATAACCTGGAATAACTTCAAATTTGTAGTAGGTAACCAATAATTAATTGAACTATCTCTGTATGCCAGTAGTACAAGAGTAATATCATGTGAGACACTGGACTCCAACTTTTACTAAATAAAAAACTTGGCTAACCAAGTAAGCAGATTTTAAGTATTGATCAGATCGCGATCCTCTGGGATACAAATTCTTAATTCCAGTTCTCGGATACCAATAGAATTTTTCGAACCATCTATCGTAGGTAGGTACAATGCGCCCATTCTGTAGCTGTTACATGAAACCTGGATATGTGTCAAGTTTTAAAATAACCATTGAGTGACTGTCGTATACAAACAAAATAATAACAATAATGTAAAAACACGGCGTATAGAGCTCTATATTTAAACACTCTGGCATTAGCGGAGGATCTCTGTCTGTTAATTTTTAACAATGGTCCAGATAGATAAGAAATTCATCATTAAATAAAACTGTACCTATTACACTGAGGCAGTTCTTAAACTTTGCAGACACAAACGAGAGCGTGACACCCTTTCTTCCATTTTCAGTACATGAATTAAAAAGAAATAGGTAATATCTGTCAAATTATAACGTAACGTAACATTACACGCACAACTCCTAATAGCTGGGCGTATTACCCATTTGGTATTGAGAAAATAATTATTTACCTTTAAAAAGATTTTCATCATGTAACAATCACTTTTTCAACTGAGAGCCGATTGAATCCAGTAACAGATGGTGGACGTTTGATTGAAGAAATTCACAATCGTCCATTTTTATTTCTCGCACAATGAATGCACTTTTTGAACTTTTTTCATAAGTACAATGCTGAAACTTCACATGTGGCTACATAGAAATATACGTACAACTGAGTCAGTGTTTGCAACGGCTGTCAAATAAACGATTATGTTCCGGTTGTGCAACAAACATTTATTAACAACGGTCTACAAAATAAGGTCTTTCTTTCAATAAATATAGTCTATTTTTACAATTATGTAAATTTCATTTACAAACATTTACGTCAAGTATATCATTGTTAAGTAATCCTTTTGTCTTCATACATTGCCATCATATTATTCTTTACAATTTTCTTCCTCCGGACCTTTGGTCGTCGTTTCTGTTTCCCGCCCCCGTCCCCCGGTAGATCCCCTCCACCAACCAATTTCTGAATTCCATTTTTATGCGCTTTCATCTTATCCAACATATTTTTACCATCTTTATCCATAAGGATTTCATAATCGTTGTCTCCGCTTGAAGCAACAGCGTTCTGAGGAACTTTGTGAGCACTAGCGACTTTCTTAATCGCCTTTTCACTTCTCCATGATATAGGCTGACGGTACAACGCGACAGGTCCTAAGTTAGGAATTACCTCTATCTTGGCAGCACTAGGTTGATTAATTATATCCTGTCTTAGTAGATTTAGCATTTTTTCGTAAGGGGATAGCCAGGAATTCATAACTTCGGACCCGTATACCAGAGTAGGCGAGCTGTGTCCGTGATCTGAACTAGAGTGCGAGTTCTGTTTGTGATGATGACGCGACTTGGAATAATGCGACTGAGGGGCTTCGTCGTCATCCATGGGATACATATGAAATAAAACATTTGCGCTTTTTTCTTTCATAACTCTCACCGGAAAATGTGTTGCTAGTCTAGAGCGAATCAATTCCTCGTACATCTTAGCGCAGTGGTCAGGCAAGTGTAGTGGATGCCAGTACATGGGGTCACATTCGAAGACGTCCCTATATCGGTCTTCGAAGTCGAAGTCATCCATGTAAGTGACACCAGCAATTGACTGATTGCTAGCTCTTAATACTATAATTATTACTGGAACCAACAGTTTCCATTTTAACTGAAAATATTAACATTACATTTTAGACATTGAAGCTTACTTGGACGACTTATTTAATTCAAGACAAACTTATGTATAAGGAGTATTATGAGTTAACCAAAGCTGAACTGAGTGGCGATATTCACCATATTTCTGTTGTCCTTATTGGTAAGATAAGTGAAGTGGATGGGATCTACAGGGATCTCCCAACACATTAGCTCAGCGTAGACATTATAAAAATAAAAATGGGGGAAAAAAACTCACTGTCATATTGAAGCGTTCTTTAAATTTTGTTGACTGCTTTCATTCGCATGTGAATCAAATGCGTGTTTCCATCGAGCTCCAAGCCCCTATATGCGCCGGCGCCACGCTTCCTCCTTTATGTTTATGACTATTATGACGGAGGCGGTCCACCTGCGCAGTTATGCAATTTACTCATGATTGCTTTTTGTTTTTGCCAGTAAACAATTTCAGTAAAATAGGTATTCTAGGGGATAAGACGAGAGTCCAAGGACCTTGGGCTCAATTGTTTTTCGTGCATTATGGAATGGACCCCTGGTACTCAGGGCATCCGCAACAAATTGGAAGACAATGACAACCGCCAGATTTTGCAAGGAGTTATAATAAGTTTCTTAATTTCATAGAATGATTACAATCCTCAGCGAAATGGGAGGGGGTGATTATTTTGTGTCATTTCGTAAATTGTTTGTATGATTTCTATGACGCAATCACTTCGGCGCAATCAAAGACTTTTTAAGCCAATCTTATGATCTTTAAATTATAAAATTCCGTTTTTTTTTCTAATACGATGCTTTATAGGTCATTTGTAAGCAGGTGTTTTATATCCAATTTAATTATTGTCTCCTTAAAAATGTTATAACGAATTGCGCTATAAATGTCACGGGAAGTCAAATTTACCCGAATCATCACCCCTACTGTATGAGCAGAGAGAGTCTTGGAGTGAAATTAAAAGCAAAATAAAAATATAGTACAAACAATGTTTACTTTCCCTCTCATGAGTGGTGTTCAAACTGTGCTAATGCACATATAATAGCGTAATGGAAACGCTCCGTAAAATATACACTTATGATTATTATTCATGAGCTATCTAATTGTATTGTAATAGAATAAATTGTCGAAAATTCTGGTAGAATAGCTTTCATATTGTGATGCAAAATAGCTTTCATATTGTGATCAAAAGCCGGTGGTATTATAAATAAACAGTACTTAAGTTTCGTAAAACGCATTGGTACGGGCGTTGGGAAGGCTAGTCTAGGCTAGTTCAGCTGTGGACGTATTTCGGCTGATGAAGATTAATAAAATAAAAAATTGCTAATATTTGAGTCTGGTAATATTTTTTGGTGACGGATAAACTAGAATTAGAACACTTTGCATATTCCAAGCTTCAAGGAATATGCAAAGTGTTCTAATTCTAGTTTATCCGTCACCAAAAAATATTACCAGACTCAAATATTAGCAATTTTTTATTTTATTAATCTTCATCAGCCGAAATACGTCCACAGCTGAACTAGCCTAGACTAGCCTTCCCAACGCCCGTACCAATGCGTTTTACGAAACTTAAGTACTGTTTATTTATAATACCACCGGCTTTTCGGTGAAGGAAAGCATCGTAAGGAAACCTGCATATGGCAAAGAAAAAATTCTGAGGCATATGTGAAGTCCACCAAATCGACTTGGGGCACCGTTGGTGGTCAGGGGTTTGGCACAAAAGATCCTGAAGGGTCGAAGTGCCGCCAGGTCTTCCTGGCCCCCTAAGAAGATAATATAAGATACGAAGCCTTCCCAACAGAATGCCACTTTTGGTAGCCTGTCCATAGGGGGATTTGCCATAATCACCGCGGTTAGCAGGCAGATCACCCCAGTAAAGAAATTAATTCTAATGCTGCTACTCCTCCCTTAGTTGCCTCGACGACACGCACGGGGAAGATTGGAGGTGGCCCTATTCTAAGCCGGGTACCACACGGACTTATTAATTTTATTAATCGTATGGCATTTATTTACAAGCCAGATGAAAAGATTAATGTGGTTGCCAAATTTGCACAGAACTGTAAACCATTAGTTCTATGGAACTGTGACGTCATAGACCTTGTTGAAACTTTTAACTTTTTTACAGTTGTGCCAACTGCAATTTTGCAGATGGATTGCAGTCCGAATACAGTTCGTCTGTTTGCACCCTAAAAGTTATCTGTCCAAACCCACGACTTCTAACCTTCAAGGCAACATAATCGCTAAGTTAACTATAGAACATGCTAGTAGTTGATAAAGATTCCCTGTTTAAGACGGTATATATGAAAAATATCTAGTGAACATCGCATGATCATGAGAATTATAGTGTCTGTAACTATGTTGTTTAATATCTTAAGCAAATAATGCTCAGGGAATCAAAATGTATGAGTATTACTCATTTATTATCCGCGACTTTGTCTGCATTTCAAATAACCCCTTTTTAGTGGTTGGTCTGGATCATTTAAGAAACTTCTAATTGAAAAGTTCGAGACCCAGAGCGGTGTAAGCTGAAGTTTATTTTCCAACTTAAAAATCGTCTGCCTATCTGCTTTGACTTGTCTCTTCACCCAAAGGTTTACTGGAAGAAAACTCTTACAGAGTTAAGTGCGCCTTTGTACATCATATGTTTAAATGAGTTGTGTGACTTGTATTTGTGTACAGTAACGTATAAATAAATAAAAATAAAAATAACAGTTTTAATAATCTAGCTAGATATTGGTGCTGACTGTTTAATCAAATGTCAGTGCATTGACATTTGATTAAACAGTTTTTTGATTCACGGGCTTTATCAAACGTGAGCCAGTGAATCAAAGCTATCTATCAAATTGTTTAAAAGAAAAATCTACTCCATCTAAAAGTTGGCAACAATGCAACACCATTGATTAGTACCTAAGTACTTAAAACTACTTAAGTACTTAAAACTAGTACCTAAAACTTTGTATACCTACTGGAACTTTATACACCGATAATAACACTCTGTCAGCCATAGCATGTTTTTGTATGCTCGTATATAATGCAGTTACCATAAAACTGAAGAAAATTGTTCTTAATTTAAAACTACTACTTAATAACAATAAAAGTTACATGACGACTTTAATCGGAGGATGTAATGGAACACGTCCATGCAAGGCCTAAGGGTCGGACCAGGAAATGAATCACGGTCGAAGGTACGTTCCTGGATTCTAATATTTTTAATAACTTTAGGTCCTGTGGACTCCGGGTTCCCATTAATCACCAGGGACTATTCCTCAGTCTCAATTTCTGGCCCTCTTGTGTTTCGACGCTATAGGGAGATAAAGACTTTAAAATCACTGAAATAGTGTATACTCTGTTAGTTAAGATTTAATAATGTAAGTATTTCTATGCTAAGGTATTTATCTAGGGTATTTAAGTTGCCTGATAATCAACGATTTTATTATTATTAAAGTTAAAGAATGTACGTGCAATGGAAACAGAAAAGACAGTCTAATTTATTAGACGGATGCAATTGCAATTCTCAAGACTACACAGTCCGACTAATTAATTAATTACCCCTTTCAATCCCTAACCCTAATTACAGAAGCTATTGAGCTCTGGTCAGCAAATTACTACGCTTCGAACGGACTCGAACGTGACACCGTTTTCCTTTAAATAACGTTGACCTACCCACCCTCCCGCGCGTTTTTCAGCCACAGGCGACAGAGGGGTGTATTGATGACGTGATATAGGTAAAGTTTGGAAATGTCGAAAATGCAACGGTGCATACTGCAACCTGTCAAGTTCAAGACTAGGCACGCGACTGCACGGCAGCCAGAATCGTCGCAGCCTTCGTTTGAAGCGCACGCTCGCGAATCATTTCACGATTTCCGAACGAAACCGCGCGAACGCAGTGTTTATTTTTTAAATTTATAATTTTTAAAAAAAGGTGTTCCAAAGTAAAGGTTTGCAGTTCGTCAGCCACGCAACCATGCAGAACTTTACGCGGTAAGTTTTGCAGTTTTATTGTATTAATTAATCATTTTTATACCCTTGACCGAGGGTTATGCGGGGTAATGCACTCTTGCATAAAACACTTGCTAGTAAGACTTTATTTATGTGCTATGGTATTTATTGCGTTAATGTTTGTAAAAAGTTCTACTTATTTTCTTAGGAAATGAAAAACGATATTTGACTGTGTGTCTTTCATGAAAATATAGGTAGAGATTAGAGATCTAATCTGATAAATATTTTTACCATAATCTACGTACTAACTACACAAAAACCCATTAATAAATAATATTATTATTTTCTGCTAGAACTCTGAATATTCTTTTACATTTTGAAACTGCGGGGAAAAATACTCTTGCTTTCTTTAAATAATTCCAAAGTAGGTACTTAAATATACGTTTACTATATTTTTAGCTAACAAAATGTTTAATCAAGTTCCGTATTGATTCAGATTTATAAAGTACGTAATCATTTAGGACGATATTATAACTGGCTATGTCTAGATTACTTTTAGCTATCGGACGTTTGTGTAATCGGCTGACGATGTCCGTTTAGTTCATTTGCGTTAATAAAGTTATATTGTTAATCAAGATTTATATCTGAATTAAAAATTCAACAATCACATCAACCAACGATCTCTATGTACTACTTAGATGGAGCGTTCCAAACAACCGCTCTGTTCCACGCAACTCCGGCTCCGGGAGTCGCAACTTTGTTACATTCACAATGAAACTTGTGGAGTTACTATACTCAGAACATTTAATTATCGCTGAATAATGACGCTTCAGGTAAATAGCGTCGGTATTTAGTAAATAATTAAATGTTCTGCGTAGTAACGTTTAATTGTGAATATAACAGAGTTGCGGCTCCTGGAGCCGTAGATGCGTGGAACAGAGCGATATTTGGAACGCTCGATCTATTAGTACATAGAGATCGTTGACATCAACTTACTTTTTTAACCAAAATATTAATCAATGTCCAAAATAACTCCAATTAGTTACGCTTTCTTTGTTTTTGTTTGTTAGTCTTGTGATTGCCCGCACTGGAACAATGTGCAACTGATTTCCCATACAGATTGCGGGTGCGTGTGAAAATACCCTAACGATAACCTATGTGGTCCTTTGATGCCTTTCTTGTGTGTAATGACATTTTTAGTGTCGGATCCCGCTAAGATTTGATTCAACTAGCGTATGTTCTCGCTAAAGAACATCAACGTACTTGTAATATGACGTGATAATAACATAGGATTACATAAAAACATCTATAGGAGCGAAATATTTCGGATAAAGTAAGCTCTTTTCACTTTGCTATCATCGCGGTAGGTAGAAATCTTATATTATCTGCCCTTTTTTATTTTATTATGTGTTGATCTTTATTTTCGGATCTATTTACCACGCGAGGCCAACAACTTTACATCAATCAAACATACAATCGTTCCATTTAGGGTTCCGTATTAGAACAACGGAGCTCTATTACTGAGGCAACTCTGTCTGTACGTTTAGTGTAGCGCAGGGTGGGACGCCCCGCCGCCGCCAGATGGACCGACGACCTGAAGAAGGTGGGCGGAAGCGACTGGATGCGGAGGGCGGAGGACCGAGTTTGGAGGCGTAAAGGGGGGAAGGTATATGTCTAACAGTGGACGTCTAAGGGCTGATATGATGATGAATATTAATGTAGATTATACTTACCTTTTCCGACTACACGATTAGAGTTAACTCAGTGATCCTGTTATAAGAATAATGTATGTATGTCTGTTTGTACATGTGTAGTCATTAGAGCACATTCACACGCAATGTAAGTATTGGAGATTCCGCCATTTAAATGCGCGCAAATTAAAAAGATAAAAATTAAACAGTCCCGATTCTGTAGGCACCAGGGTTGGCATGTTTTAAACATGTTTTTTATTATTTAAAACGTGTTTTTTATTGTTTAAAACTGTTTAAATTGTTTAAAACATGGTTTAAAACATGTTTTATATTAAAAAAAAACTGTTTTTTATCCAACCCTGGAAGGCACACATTTAGAATTTGACAGCACTAAAATTGGTTTCGTCCTTAACTTCATAATACTGTGTGACAAGGATAGCAACAGTTTTAGTGCTGTCAAATTTTAACATTCTGACTTCAGAATCGAGCCCAATAAGTTAAAATCCTTATTTAGTACTAAATAAATTCCCCGGAAATCAAAGCCTTCGTTATCGCTGTATAAAAATGGCCGGAATTGCAAGTATCTAGATTCTAGAGTATCTACTAGAAACGGAAGTGTAGTGGCTTGGCTACATACATAATTAAAAATGTCGCCGACTGTACTTGTATCAGCATACCTCTATGATTATAATATCATCTCCGCTTTGCACACTCCGCTACTGGAAGTCAAATAGAATAAACACTCGTACATTTTTTTATTACTATTTATCATTGCGAGTATTATTTAATTACTTATCTATAGAAATAGAGACAGGTTTGATCCTCAATTTGTAGTTTTTTTATTTCCAAAGTTCATAGACTTTTGTATTTACGTATAATTTTATATTAGTGATCCCTCTTGACGTCAACTATTGGTGACTTCTATTAGTATTGAAGAATAATCAAGCGCACTTCCAGTTATACCTCTTAAAAAAAAACTAAATACCTCTTTAATAAAAGTTCTAAATACCACTATAGATAGATGGCACAGACTGTATCATCAAAATCAAAATAAATAAAGCAAGGTCGTAATTTTCTATTTAATAATATACCAACCGAAAAATATAAAGCAAGATCGTAATTTTCTATTTAATAATATACCAACTCATTACATATGAAATTCATTGATTTGTCTGAGCGTATGACATTGCCCTTCAAGTTTTCGAGTCTCTCAGTTGCAGTTATACGGTTGCTCTGTCGTCGACTGGATAAGATCCCTAAGTGGGATAAGTCCGCCTTTGTACACTAATTTATTCTTAGTTATGTTTATTATTAATTTTGTTACAATAAAGCGTTTCCATACATAGAGTTGAGATCAATACAAACGCCCTCTATTGAAATGAAATGATTTTATTGCATCATTTATTACCAACTAAATATAAGGCTAATTGGGTACTTACTAAAATGCATAATTAATAATCAAATATCACTGACGAGGAACTATAATAACTAAACATGTAAATAACCAAAAGAACCGTATAATAACGCACAATTTAAAAATATCACATACTTTAAACCCTTCGCACCGTAATTACTCGTCCGGCTGATGTACTAACTACCGTAATGTAATGTGAACCCATAATCATCGGCCACAATGAAATATTAATTTGACTGCACCGGTCTCGCCCGCCAGCCCCCCAGCTTAGCTTGGCTGTATAAGATATTATCAGTGCCTCGAGAGTCGAGCCCTTTTGAAAACATGGTGTTATCGTGTTATGTGTAAATTTTTAATATAATAATTTTCTTCCTCAGACAGTATCGTATTCTCGATTTATCATCAGTAATTTTAAGTATTATTATAAACGAACGTAAAGTTATGTACTCTTTGATATTTTATATATTCTTTATTGCACATAAATTTTACAAAAAAAGGGCATAACATAAAAGTGTACAAAGGTAGACTTATCTCTATAAGAGATCTCTTCCAGCCAAGCTCCACTGTGGGAAAAGCTAAAACAAGCGGTAGGACAAAAAAAATGTGCATGGATATTGAAATTTTATAATAAAATATTGTACTATACATAGAATAAATGAGTAGGTATAGCTAGTGATATATACTAATATAAGTTGCTAAGTACATACGTAATAATATATATCATCATCAGGTTATTTTTATCTCCACTGCAGGAGCACAACCCTCTCTCATCTGTCAGAGACAGACGGAGGATTTGGCCTACACTCCCCGCGCTGGCCAGACGGGTTGGGGAGGCCTGATTGATGTTTTATAATGTATTCCCCCAGTCGCCTTGTACGACATCCACGGGAAGAGTTGGAGTGGTTCTATTCTACTCTACCGGAAACCACACGGCAATATATATAACATTTAAATATTATAATTACAACTATACATAAATACATACCATACATATACATAATAATATCTCACGACAAGTTAGATAGGAAGTGCTCTTTGCATCTCAGTTTGAACGATCTTATTGTGGGACTGTCACGAATGTGTGCACGAAGACCGTTCCACAGTTGTGTAGCGCGAACGGTGTAACAGTTGAAGAAGAAATTGGAGTTTGAGGAGGAGAACACTAAGGTTTTTGTGACGCAGGATTGTTTGGGCCGGTCAGTGGGGAATTTTAACCATGCACGAAGGTAAAACTTTTTGGTGAGCGCCTGCTTCCTTATGAGGTGGGTTTTTTCCTAACGGTAAAATGTACCTACGAGTATAGGTATTTTTTGTCGGGAACCGAAGTATCATTGTTTGTTTCTTCCTCAGACTAAAAACCGAAAGGTCTCTTCTATTTATTTTCCAATAAAATGTATATGTAGATAGTACGTTAACAATACATGTCTGTGGATGTGTATATTGTGCGGGAAAATAAATAAAAGCATCTAAACTCTTCCAGTTCCAAAATTGTATTACTAATATGAACCTTAGTGCAGTTAGCCGACTAACTCTAGTTGTAGTTAACCCATATCAACTATTATATATTAGGAATGTCGTGCTGTAAACCGCCGGATTAATAAATAAGAAATATTAGTCTTTATTTTAAATGACTTAAAGATCCAGTTACCAAGTCAAACCTATTTTAATGAAGTATTTTATTTTATAAGAAACAATACTTACACTAACTTTTTTTAAAGCAGAAAAGAAGCCAATAAATTTACACGTGCTCTAAAACTGTATCCATCTCTTTTACAATTACCTACAATTTAATTCTCTTACATTGTAAAAGCAAGACAGTCTCGGAATAAATCAATCTAACATTTGATCGTACCGATGAAAGTCTCGTACTGTCGGCACGTTTATAAGAGTCGTCAAGTAGTGTTGCGTGGGGCCCGGGATTCCGCGAATCCCGGGATCACGCGTGAGAGTGCCAATGGGACATGTGACAGATTCGCGTCATTAAATGCACGCAAACATCTGCCGTCATTGGTCATCTAATTAAAATCGAAACAACTTCTAAATGCGATTATTTTTATCATTATTTCGTGAACTAATAGCAACTTTCAGATTAACCGCATACACGTTTTGATATTAAAAATAGATACATGTCAGGTCATGCGAGAAGAAACGGTGAGGAATTTATACGCTATAGATGCTGTTTATAGCTAATTGTCACAATTTTCAATTATATGGCTATAGCTGTTAAGAACCGTTGTATATAATTAAATTATGCAAAGTACTATTTGACATGTTCAAGTACCATCAGATAAGAGTCAATTGGCAATTTGTAATATACTTAAAACATAAAATCTATGTAGTTATCAACATAGTTAGGTTACTAGTAGGTAGCTAGTTTAAGTTTGCTATTAAATAATCAAAACGTATTAGAAGGTGTTTAAGCAACCTAAGTATTATAATATTATGGAAAAGTATTGAGTCTGGAAAGCAATAGATATTTTAGAACAAGTTATGAAACCAGATAATAACCCAGACGGTTCTTGAGCAACGAGAAAATTGCTAGTCAAGTGCGGGTGTGAGTGGAACGATTTATCGATTGTACTGTTTAAGGAAAAGTTTTTAGGAAAAAAAGATCCGTCCAGTGGTTGAAGCGTGATTGAATAACAATCATCCAAACTTTCGCATTTATAATGTTAGTGGGATTATACACCCAGTTAGTGTAAGATTTAATATGGTAAACTTCTTAAGAAATCTAAGATCAAGTTATGGAATGATAGTTTATGGAAAAAGCTTAAACTCTTTTGCTCTGCCTTCTATTGTCATAAAATTGTATCAAGTTACTTGGGTTTACTTAAGAGATGAAGTATCTCTTTACACAGTAAATGGAAATATTAAACACTTATTGACTCGACTGTACAGTGTTCACAAGAACTGGGTACAAGCGAGCTACACAATGCGGCATGCACTAACCATTTTATTTGGAGAAGCGACAAATGGCTATTTACCTACCACACGACACAAATTATTTGGAACTTCCCAACCTCCCTCGACTGAAGGTCTTAAGGAACCCCGAGGGGAAAGGCAGACTAATGCTTCAGACTAGATACTGGTGTAGGCTGACGTTTGAATAGCGGCCTGTAACCATTGCCTGGATGCTTTTAAATACAACGTACATGACCGCCGCATGCCTGTCTGGGTTTACATGTTGAATTGCTTGGCATTTGCATATTTTAACTACATATTGGATATAATATGTGAATTATGTTATCTTAATAGCCTAGAAATATGCTTACTAGAATGTAAACTTCCCTATTGACTTCGCCGATGCATACTTGCCGTCGTACTATAGCATTTCGTCGACAAATCTTTAGCCATTTATGGGTGTCCAGCAATCACGATTTAGATGAAATGATTCAATAAATTGTTTCTGGTATTTGCTTAATATCTTGATCTGGTATTATGTGGGGAATAAAGGTGTGTAGTTTATAGGTAGTTGATTGATATTTTTTAAATTTATAAATAGTGCTTATATATTTAATTTATGTACCCGTTTGCTAATTTTACTAAATTCGTTATTTGCTTGCAAATTAGATTAATCCGCTTCGTTAGACTAATGGTTTGGTGGTTAAAACTCGAGGCCAGGTCTTAGGTTCCATTCCCACTAGGGACACACAACTTTGTACAAGTTGGTCCCAGGTCTAGATGATATATTTGGTTGTTCTATCCTTGTCTAATTCTACAGGAGAGAATTCTAGTTGTAAATCTGTATGTCGGTAATTCACTGAAATACCTAAACTTGATGACATTAAATACAGTAATCCATTTGTGAATTCCGCAATGGTTGATATGATATAATTACTATGATTATCCAAAAACTAATTGGCGTACCATGTTACAACTAATCACACCAGTCATTTTAACGGTAATGCAAATCAGTGTCTCACTTCGTAGTAAGTGCCCTTGCTTATCTGTGTTATAATAATGCAGTCATCTAGTTTGTATCTCGCTGTATCTCATTTTCATCTAAATTGCAATAATGTGCATAGTGCGCTTGCAATCGACGAGGGCTGTCTTGATTAGGTACTTTGACTAATTAATTTAGATCGCTTGTACAGATAACTTTAGGCAGAGGCATTTTTTTGTATACCGGGAATCAATAGGATCCCGCGAAACAGCTGAATATGCTTTTTTTGGCACTACTAAAAGATCTATAAATTAACATACTGAATAAAATGCCATTACAGATAATTTTTATCTTTTTCCTATATACTTTTTTGTTTTTCTGTCATCGTAAATTTATAAACTCGTTGTTTGCTAATTGTCAAATGTAATTACGCATATAATTTACATATTTTAGAGGAATTTTATTGACATCGACATCTATAATGTAATTAATATTCAATGAATGTCCTAAATATTTATTTTTACTGGCGGTAATAAAAATGTTAACTTAATTTTACACTTGCTGTGGTAATTTTTTATAGCATGCAATAAAATAGTTCGTTAAATACATAACATAATTCTTGAATAACTTAATATATCCTGTTTTATCTACTATATCTATTTAATGGTTGATCAGCTTTTGATGACTTTTTTTGTAACTGTTTTGTCTTGATTTTTTAAATTTATTTATCTCAGATACGGCAACAGTAAAACTAATACATATATATTACCCTCTAGTAGGTCAAAGACTCTATTATTGCAGTGTTTGCTCCTGTCTTTGGTTTGAATTACACATATTATAGCAGCTAGGAAAGCGCTAAAAAAAGAACGAATATGAAAAAAATCTGCTTTTAATAAATCTTATTTAAACGTGTTTTCCTTTTTACAATAATTAATTACGACCAAATAAAGAAAAGGCATTGCGACAAAATACAACATAACATATGAAGGTAAGGTATCAATGAAAATATATTAGTTTATATTATGAGTTCAGAGTAAAGACGTCGCATAATTCCAAAACTACTGAAATAGGTCGATTGCAGATGGATGTGGAAAATTATCGCGAATAGACTTTTCAATGTATTTTTGCGTACATTAACGTTGGTCAACGTTTGCTAAATCTATTTGTATGCTTTTATACCTAGATAAGTAACTTCAGTCTTAAATATTATATTAGCTAAATATAAACCGTCTAGCTGAAACTTAGTTGAACTGTCTGCAACGAAACAACTCGAAAACGGCAAACTGAAACTTCCTCGGTATTTGCATGTATATATTTTGGCTAAGTATATCAAATAACCTTTTTCTGTATAATCTATCTATACTTACAATTAATTTGATGTAAACCTATTAAAGTTAAGAAGTCTTATGAGATTAGTACTTCCATACAGTTAATGATACTATAATTATCTGTAGTAACTATAGTCAGAGAATACTAAATATTACTACGTACTATGCGCTGGGCAAAATAGCCGTCTGCTCTGGGATCCCGGGTATTCTCCAGCAGTCTTGTTGAGTCCTTGAAAAGGTGGTGGGCACCGGAACAACACAAGCTCAAATACCTCAAAGATAAGGTCCCCACTGAGGCACTTATATTCGAGACGCTGAGGTTGTCTGCGTTTGAAGGCAGCAATATATCAATTGTCTGTAACAATAATTTATAGAGACAATAAAACTGTTTATTCTAGAAATAAATTAAAACTTACTAATCAATGGATTTATTACTACTTATTGTAACTGTAACTGTGAGTCTTACAAAGAATACAAATTGCAGTCACTCACACATGGTCATGGATAAGAGACACAATGTAAATACCTAGTTATCAATAAGTACCTGTATCACAGGTGATTTTAGCAATGGACCTGACACGGATCTGAAGAACCTTTTAGTCCATATTTGTAAGACACAATTGGCCAATAAATATGACGGCCTACATTGTCTATAGTTTGTGCAAACACTGTGACAGGCTAACGGTCAACTCAGTTTATGGGAAAAATGATTCATCTTGCCATTTAGACCGCTGTGGGAAAGGTAGCTGGGAAACGTCGTGTCAATTTTATAAATAATGACTATTCGTTTATTTTATGAAACCTGTCAAGAATATATTGCTCGAATATATTGCTTGGCTTTGACGCAAATATATGTCGCGTATGTACGACATTTTCAGATTTCGTATGTTTCCTATTGGTCCCACTGCTATGCGCTTGTCCATCCAGTGGGGACAACAGAAAATCTGCATAAATATATTTCTAAAATGCTACATACTACTGTAAAAATAAACTTTCATTTTTGATTCAAATCTATGAACAAAACAATTATTATAAGATTCCTGTCGTTCTCACCAGACTAGCCGGTGGGAATCCATGTGGCCAAAAGGAATAATTTATTTACAGAATTCCTGTTGTCCCTACCAGTAGGCCAAGCTCGGTGGGAAAAATAGGAAAATTTCCAGTTGAAAGAGTTTTCTCATATATAAACCCCATGATCGTTTGGACAGAGGAGTTAGTGACGACTGCATGCCAGAAAGTGTGGGGCGCCTCCACATGTGACAAATTGACTGACAGATTAATTACTTGGAAAGACAAAAGGTAGCCAGAAATAGGACAAATTTTTGTACTCCAGACAAGACTGAACATCTTACTCCTAACTTCTGTCATTTAGCATATTTTTAAAACACATAGTTTACACATAGGAACTGCTATTTTTCTAAGAATTGCTTTACATTATTTTTCTCTCGAATCTGACAGAATCAGATTAAGTACTTTTCTTGGTTAGTTACTCATTAGCGAAAATAAGTTGATTTAATTGCCAAAACGATACCAGATTCAGTTGAGAGATAAGATGAATTAATTTAGGTTGATCTACTAATAGGTATTTAAAGATAACGAAACGTAGCAAGGTACCAGTAGCTCTAATAACGGTATCTGACATTTCCATAAATACCCGACAAATTTTTAGCCGCTTCGCTACTTCGTTCGACCCCCCAAAAGGTTCGGTGGGTGGATTACTAAATGTAGATACTTAAAATAAAAAGATATGTATAAAACGGCGCACCTTATCAAGTTTTGGTTCGTTAACTGTCTTATTATTATAGTTTTCTTTCTGTCTTATTATTAACTAGACGAAAACTATAATATATATTATATATATATTATAGTTTTCGTCTAGTTAATGTTAGTCATTTTAGACAACTACTGTGTCGATTCGGCCTCTGGGCAGACTTGACTCGGAACACAACAGATTTTGCCTTATTAGATGCTTTCAATTCCTTTCAAAGTACCATCGTGTTAGGTAAAAAATCTTATGGACGTCTTCCGTACTATTATTCATTTATGTTTTTTTCCTGCGTTAAGTATGTAGTTTAGATTTTCGTTTCGTGTTAGTGTAGATTTTCGTACTTTACATGTGAGAGTGCTAGAGTGCATTAAATGTTTACCAATCTATTAACATATAAGTAGTGTTGTTCTCGACAGTGTTCTAACTATGATGTTTTTATAAATTTGCTAGGAGCTACTTTGCAGCAGCCGTTAAAATTACCATTGTACCGTTTACAGTTTTTTATTTTTCTATTTCATTGGCGAATAAAATTCATTATTATTTAGCACGTACATCGTGGTTTATACTTCGGCGAACTGGTATTTTGCATAAATATGTTCGCGATGGGATTTTTAACCTCATGGATGTACTATAAGAGTTTGCCGGTCTTGGTAACTTATAACTATTAATATACCTATGTTGTTGTTTTTAAACGGTAATATTTTTCAAGTACTCGTATGATGCAGTTGATGAGTTCCCTGAATTAAAGTTTAATTACTTCTGAGAATACCCAACATTGTATTTTCAAAACATAATAACTATTGTCATAGTTATATCGATGAAATCCCGTGTTTCCGGGATTTTGGTACATTTGTTAAACACTATTTTAGATAGGAATCACGCAGTTACACGATTGTATACTTATTATCTTATTTGAGTAAAGAATTCCGAGTTCGCCTCTGCAGATAGACCACACAACACTAAACACGGTCAAATGAATTTATATTATGTTAATGTGAATATTATCAGTCTGTCTAACAGGACAATACTACAGATCTCACATATTTGTATACCCATTAAATGGTTGAATGCAGACTGAAGATGTGCATAATGACCCCGCCCACAGTAGTTATGTGGTGGTTTCTCACGCCTACTCTTTGCATATTGATTGGTAAGCTGTGGTGAGCCCAATATTATAAGTTTGAAGTCTCTTAGCAACCATGGAGTTTCTTTGAAAACTATGGTGTGTCGTACAAACTATGATGTGTTTTCTGCATTCGTATTCTTTGTATACCAGGGATGGAGAGAGGGAGAGAAATAAGGGTAAAGTAGGAGAGAGGAAGAAAAAACATAAGCGTAAATCCATAAATTTAGGAAGTCTATGTCTATGCGTAAAACGGTAACAGCTGTACCGAGTTACTGTTCACGTCTACTAGGTTCGCATAAATATTTTTAATTTATTAGAAAAGCCATAATAGCCACTACCTACATACTGCAAGGTGAAGTTTACCCGAGTGAAGACGGGGTCGCAGCTAGTATTATGTAAAATGGTTAGAAGGAGTTTATCTTTGTTTTTTAGCATTTTCAATGCTAGAAGAATCGGCATCAGTATGAAATTTATTTACATGAAATTTCTCTTTGACTTTTGCCTACTATTTTGAAAAAAATTACATTTTACCCCCAATATTGAACCCCAGTCTACGCGCCTGCTATGACCCGAAACAAAAAGATGTGACGAATGCGAAATACTTGGCCAAAAATCCTAATAATTTTTAAGAATTAGTAAGCCTTATTGGAAGGCAATAAGTCACTAACATTTATAATTACTGGAAACACTGACGATTACTAAGAAGAGTCTTAGAGCTAAAGTTGTCTCTAACCTTCTTGATTGACGTTCATTTACACTTACATGAAATATGTTAAGTACGTAGAAAAGTCGGTATAATAAAAAGTTATGTGTAAAGTCAGATCAGTTTGTATTTAAAAACGATGCAAACCGTACCGTACATCCAACCGTTCGTGGGTTCGATCCCCGACCGGGTAACGGTGCGCGTACGCAATCCGCGGCTAACAAAAACTTGCTTAGCCTTTTGTGGAGGTCTCATATCTTGGATTTATAGGGCTTTCACGGCGCTTTCCGTTTCATGTTTAATGTACGAGTATTGCTTGGAGGCCTACTGCAGTGATTCGACCTAGTTATTAGCTAGATGTAGAGTACGATGTAAGATTGGACAGTATGACAATAAGTTATAGCTAAAGTACCACAGCAGATTGTTGGCGGACCTTACTGATTGACTGACGGACGAACATATATCCGGTTGGTCTAATACCTTAAAATTTGACATAGAGGTTTCTCAAATGACACACGCAACTTCTAAATGCTAATTTATATTTATTTTCTATATGAAAAGCGTAAAAGAACAAGTATTTTTGATGAACTCTGATTAAATTTTTTTTTATTTTGCCAACTTATAGGATACAAGGATTTACCCATTGGTTACTTCATTTGTCAAATTACTTAATGACTAGACTGTATTTATACTTTAAAGTCTTAAGTCATTTCCACAAGTAGGAAACCGTGATGATTAGATTTCAAGAAATAAGCAAATCATGATGGTTAAGAGGGATTGACAATTGTTTGACGAAATGATGCAACTTTGTCTAATCATTTTAAGGAAAAGTGGTTTTCAACGTAGGTGTTTCCAAATGGTTAGACTATTCTATGTTTAACCCACTACGACGACTCCAGAGGAGGGTAATAATTTCGGGAGTATGTACTTGCATGCGTGGAATACAATTAAGTACGCAATGCCTAACGTATACAGTTACATTTTATGACATTGTCAGATTGAATGTAGTGATAGACCCAATTTCTGAAGTGTCGTGTTAGGTTAGGGAACGTGCTACCCATACTACGTGACCCGTTCAGGGGGGGAGGGGGTTCTTCAAAATACCACGCTTGGTCACAGGGGTTGGTTAGGTTTTCGTCACGTAGTCAATATCTGGAAATCTCACTCTTTTTTGAGCTATATTCAAATATGGCGCGCAGTTTTCAGCGCTTTTTAAACTCACGGACGTCAGGTGATTGAAAACGGACAGTATTTTCTTCTTGATAATATTTTTTTCACTTGTAATTATAGGAATGCACGCACTCTTGGCGTCACGCGGCAAGCGCCGTATTAATAAAGACAAATTTGAGTAATTTTTTTTTTACTTTCTGTTTGCGAAAATTGGTTTAAAACCATATTAATGCCTTACTACGTGAAAACTAGATGAAGGGGGGGGGGGGGGGGGGGGGGTTAAAAAAATGGGTCACGTAGTTTGGGTACGTTCCCTTACGTGCTATGGTCGCCTTCGACATAAATGGCTTAACTTTGACCCTATGAGTAGCATAGGATACCACCATCCATCAGGTTATCACCGTTCACTGCTGTACATATCATCATCATCATATCAGCCCTTAAACATCCTGTTGGACATAGGCCTTCCCCAATGAACGCCACCACACCCGGTCCTCCGCCCTCCACATCCAGCCGCTTCCGGCCACCTTCTTCAGGTCGTGGGTCCATCTGGCGGCGGGGCGTCCCACCCTGCGCGTGCCGATCTTACATATGCTTCCCCTATATAGTTGTTCATTTATTATATTTTATTTACTATAATATTGTTCTACATCTTTTAATTCAATTCAAATGGCACTTCGTACGGAAGCGGCCGAGGCGTACGAGTTCGATGCAACGCCCATTGATGTCAGTCACTGCGCGTACGCACGCAACGCCGCGCAATATTAAACTCTTGACCGCGTATTCTGCACCCACGCCGCACCAGACACTAACTGATTGTAAGAATCGTTGCATTTAGTACCAAGGAAGCGAGATTATCTATACATACAGTTATACACAGACATCAGCCTGTCTTCGTCCAACGTACAGGCATACCCTGAAGTTTCGGTTGAACGAAACCAAATTTTGGCAAATATATCTAACTATTACAAATGCCTACGTCTTACTATTTACGGGAGTAATTCTACTCTGGGCAGATCGCAATATAATAAATAGGTGTCGTAACGGTCCGGCCAACACTGTTCAGTGTGGCATTTTATGGCCTATAAATAAGAAGCCTGATAGGTATACCGCCAATGATTATATCGGTATACACGCCACCGCGTGTATGTGCTATGTTTTTATGTGCTTTACACCTCAATAGATGTCAGGTACCCACAATTAAAATTTCATATTCCTTATGTGTATCATGGATGCTATTACCCTACACACATTCATAATGCTCACGCCTTGGTCCCAGAGGGGTAGGCAAAGACGATGGATCGTCACTGTCTGCGATCCTGACACATCTCACTAGCCTCACTCACATTCATCAACCTTTTCATGCACCTTTTATTCTTCTCACTGCGGACCCCAAGCTTTTGAAGACGTTCCTAATTTGATCCTTGAACGTTCTTCTACGACGACCTCTAACTGTAGTTCCTTCCACATTCGCACTGTTAATTTCTTTTGTCACTCTTCTTTCAGTCATACGCTCTAAATCTTCAAACCAACGCCACACTCCCTTCTCTAACTTCGTTATAAACCTATTACTATAAAATACGTGTAAATTATAAATAAATAACACTTACGCTATAACTATCGTCTCGTGCAAACTCGAAACGGTAAACAAGATGAAAGCAAACAAAACCGAAATCGATCGTCGACATTTCATTTTACTTCGAATAAACTTGTCATGAGAACTTTCTGTCAAGTTTAGTTTAGAAAACTGTAGTGCAGACCTCTCGAGAAGGATCTCGGAGTGTTTGTAGAGTGAGTTGTAAAGTAGAAAAACAAAGTTGAGTGACCACACAAGATGGGACAGCGGAATCGTGTGGGCGAGAGACCCAACCCCGTTGTCGCCATGTGCAATGATTTGAGACAGGCTCCCTTTTATCGTAGGTTGATGGTTTTTTCTAAACTCGTGTATTCCCGTTATCACCTACTGTTTGCCACCACTGGTTACTGAAGAGTCGAAGACATCAGTGACAATCAGAACTATGTCAAAACACATTTTTAATAAATTGATCTTCAGTTGTAGATGTAGTAATGAAGGTAGAGAAGGGTATGTTGCGTTGGTTTGGACATTTAGAGCTTATGAGTGACAGAAGAGTGACAAAAGAAATTTACAGTGCAAATGTGGAAGGATCTACAGCTAGAGGTCGTCCTATAGGAGGACGTTGAAGAATCAAATTAGTAACGTCCTCAAAAAGGCTGGGGTCCGCAGTGAGAAGAAAAAAGGAGGTGCATGAAAAGGTTGATGAATGTGAGTGAGGATAGTGAGGTGTGTCAGGATCGCGCAAAGTGGCGATCCATCGTATCTGCCTACGCCTCTGGGACCAAGGCGTAAGCATTATGTATGTATGTATGTATGTATGATCTTCAGTTGTCGGTATCGTCTGTTCAGCAATGGGGGACAACGAAACAATATTTGTCCCGATATGATCACCATTGATGGACACTGCCACTTTTTTCCCATTGGTCATCGGTGGTGGCGACATGTTGGGGACAACGTCTGGGCAGTTTTAAAAAATGTCGTTACGGGTGAAGGTTTTTAAAAACTCCTAACATGTATAATATATACATATCAATCACGTGCGCCTTGTTAGGACGTAATCAGGAATATATCTTATATAAAAGTGTAGATGTTTATTTTAATTGGACAATCACGCAATTGTTTCAACAAGTCTTGATGAAACTGGAACCGCTTATATCTTGGATTAACACAAGCGTCCTACAGAAACGGATATAGGCAGAAGGGGTTCACCTCTTGTTTACTTCAGTCTCGCGCGTCTCGATTTTCGGACACAGCGTGCCCCTCCCGCGTACTTTTCTAGTGAGGAGATACAGTTATGCAGTTTGAAAACGGGCAATATGGCACTTTTGCAAATTTTTTGTCGGTGTTCACCCGACCTTGACTCGGCGCCGAAACGAGTAAGCGTTTAACAGTTTATGCAATATATTGCAATTTGTTGGCACGCGTGTCGTGCTTACTTCACCATTCTAAATAACTCATTAATGTCTATGGTACTTTCCATCCATGAAACTTAACTGCCTAGTTCCTAACGCATTGTTTAAAATTATCTCGCTATCGCATTTCTATACGAAGTCGTAGGAAAAAGTATCTTATAGCTTCTATTTGTAATGAAATGAGGCAAGTATCATTTTGTTATTCATAAAACTTTGTATAAATGGCGTAAAGTAAATATAGAACAGCCTTTCACTTGAGAAAGTAATTCAATGCTCGACCGTCCCATTATAATGTTATCTTCAATTTAAATGCAACTGCATACAAATTCAACTGTCCATTAAAACAATTTCTGTTTTGTCATTTGTCTATTCATTTCTGCTTTTCCGTTGGTTTCCTCATTTTTCTCAGATGCAAAACAGCAATGTATTTCGCCTATGGAGAAATGTCGTTCCAAATTTAAAGTGAGATTTGGGGAAAGAAGTTCAATTTCACGGATTATTATGCCTTTACAATTTTTTTTGAGAATTAGAATAGAAACGTTATCATCGTGACGGAAGATATTTTGACATTAAAACTCACTTTTAACTGCTTTCCAATTTGTTTGTGTATATTTTACAAGGTTTTTTTTATTCCAGAACAAGACTTAAATCTCTATTAGTATTGTTAAGATGTCGAATAAAATTATTTAAAAAAAAACGACAACAAGACTATACCTACATGTACAAACTTAAACTAAAAAGTAGAAAAAAATATTTTAATTACTTCAAAGCAAAGAGCATTAAAGGACAATCAACGAAATTATTGATACTTATATACCTATTTACAATTTATAATAAGTTATTTTTGGAGTCGGTGCCAGCCAAGAAGGACAATTTAATTAACAATTTAAGCAACACTTTGCCTGAGTGAAGTGAGGAATCTATTAAAGTTATTTTTGCTTTGGCTGGCACCGACAATAACAAATCCAACTCCAAAAATAACTTATTATACATTGCCGTAAACCCGGCCTTGGAAACAAAGTCCTTTTGGGTACGTCTTAATCCTATCCTACTAATAAGCTAAATGCGAAAGTTTGGATATTTGAATGTTTGGATATTTGTTACTCAATCACGTTTCAACCACTGGACGGATCGTGATGAAACTTGGCACACATATAGGATAGGTCCTGGAATAGGATAATAGGAGAAAAAACACCCCATTCCTACGGGAAATACATAATAATTTGTGATATTAAGTTGTCCACGCGGACGAAGTCGGGGGCAACAGCCAGTTTTTGATATGTACAAAAAACCGGTGGTTACTCATGATTTCCACAAAAATAGGACACAAGACTAAACTGATAGTAGCTTTAATAAAGATTTAATTAACAAGGGACAATTTGGTACGAACTGAACAAGTAGAAACACGCTTTAGGTATTTAAGTTTCCAGCACAATATTCCAGGCAATAGTTGAAAAAAAATTAACACAATTATACAATTACACAACCTACCTTTAAATTTTTCAGGCATTTTAAATACAAAAAAAACCTCCTCTGACGATATCCCGCTAATAAGTCATCAGAGTCCGGAAAGTTGCCAAGTTCACATAGCTGATTAATTATATTTAACACTTAATTACCAATTTGGTGTTAAATACCATTAATTATAAGTGACCACTCTCCGACAACGATCACTGCCACCGCTATTCGACATGTTTTGACGGCACTTCAGTTAATATTTATTTAAATTTCCTCTAATAACAGCTTACATACGTAAATAGAAAGATTTATTACTTCACCCGACATAATTACCGTTTTAAATGCATAAAATTATTTAGTTCCGAACATGTACAATGTCAGGGACGCATCCAGAATGAGGCACTTTAAATTCAAATCCTCACAATTTAACCCATGGGAAAGTTGTATAAGTCAGTTGTAAGAAATAAAGTCTAGCTTAAAAAACACGGCCTCCGCCGCCGCCGGCTGGCCCGGAGCAGAGGCGCCATAGCGTTTACTTCCAATACAAAACATTTTGGCATTTATCAAGGGGTTTTTCGCACGCATGCACACTTGTACGTTGTTGCTACTAAACACAACAGTACATAACAAATCGAACAATATAGATATTCATAATAGGTCTTGTACCTTCGTTCATCGACAGTAGTGTCTTAAGTCTCCATTACAACTATAGCTTTTGTTGGAAATATTTCTCTTACAGTGCCGTATTCATCTAGGTATGTACCATCCCTTTTACCTAGTCCTTAACTAGTTCATTTCCATGCACTAAGAGTGACAACATATATGTATTATAAGCAGGAACTCGTCAATTGCATGATTTTATTCATATCTACCGTAATTATCTGATCGTTTGCCACATTATATCTTAAAAAGTAGCTTCATTCCAAACAAAATTCTGTCTGAGCCCCCATGCCCCCGAAACAATACCCTTACTACGAACCGGTACAGTACATGGTTTCTTTTGTCGAAACTAGAACTAGACTAGACTAGAGTCATTGGTGTACTAACATTAGACTTTCCCTAGATTGTGAATGTATTTCCAATTATTATTGAGCACACCTTGATCCTTATCTGAACAGATAAAAGTTGAAGCTGTTTCCCGAGTTTTGCTAATTTCCATCGCATTTATCGCAATTCCACTTTAAGTAACGGAATTCTAGTTTCTACAAATCAAGACTATTTATGAACAAGGTAGCCGGAAGTAGTTTGATGGGGAAAGCGGATGAACAGGTGTGAGGAAACCCTACGTACTGTACATCCACCAGCTTCATAACTCCTGAGTTGTCAGGAGTTATGAAGCTGAAGCTGTAAAGTCTCACCAATCGATGATGAATCTATTCCAGCATTGCGTTGTGAGTCAGGCCTGTCCTGCCCAGCCGGTGGATGTACAGGACGTAGGGCTTCCCCACACCTGTTCCTTCGCTTTCCCCTGTTATAACTAACAGAAAGTTAGCAAAGAAAGTTGATCGTGAGGAAACCTGCATATAAAGAGATGAAGCTTTAAAGTAATTATTACCAGGGTATTGGGCTCGATTCTGAAGGCACAACGTTAAAATTTGACAGCACTAAAACTGTTGCTATCCTTGTCACACAGTATTATGAAGATAAAGACGAAACCAATTTTAGCGCTGTCAAATTTTAAATGTGTGCCTTCAGAATCGGGCCCAGTATCTAGTTTGTGTCAAACAAAGAATTTAAGTACAGGTAGTATAGCATAGTTCGAAGTTCTAAAACAAGTAAAGTCGCGGCTGAATACGCTCAATGGTGTAACGGTGTAAAAAAAATAAGTTCCTTTAAAGAAAACTTGGCATAGAATTTAAAATTTAAAATACTTGGTCCCTTTTCACAGTAACTCTTTTGGTGCAATTTAACTATCTATCTGCCTCTGGCCAGTTATTCAACGCAACAGTTTTGCGTTCAATTCGTACTTCAAGTCGTATATGGAAATAGTATTCAGAAGAACGTGATAGAGCCACGAGTATGTTTGGTCGGCGCGCGCTTGGTGTGAAAACCCCAGTACCTGTTCTTGTAAGGAACGAATGAAGGAATGCAAGTACTCGGCTATTTTCATGTCTGAATTCAATAGATATGACAAGAAAATAAGTCGGTCGGCTTAGCCATAATATTGCGGGAGCTCGATGGAATCCTATACCATACATATCCATTCAAGGCAGTTGTGTTCTAAGTGCCTGCCAACTTAGCTACGAGTACCTAGTAGTAGATGATTATTGGCTGTTATAACGTCAGTCTTATGTTATTAGGAAATCTTTTTATAACACCAACACCAGAGGATGTCATGCAGGCGAGGATTAAGAATCTGATAGGTAAAAGCCTCCTGGTCGAATGTGCGCTTCTGGAGTCTCCTACCTCTAATAACTTTTGTATTGTAGTCTTCGGGTTCCCACGTTGTGTATTCCTCAGCCAACTCCTCAGCCCCGACTTCTGGCCCGAAGGAGTAGTAGGAGAAGACTTTAAATCCCAAAAATAGTTAAATACTTTATAAGTTAAGGATATTATATGTATTTCTAGGCTAAAGTATTTATATATATTCCTGGAAATAAATGATTTTATTATTTACAAGTGAACATAGTTTATTTGGAGTGCCTTACATTTGTGTGGTGGAGGACATCAATTAGTCAGTTTCTTTTCTCTTCATTTGTTGTCTAAAATACTGCAGACACATAAAGAATGCACTATCTACAACACACAGACAGACTGGACAATACCAATAATACATGAGACTAGAAACACCATAAAGTGTGCCTTATCAGCCCAACGATCAAAGTCACTGGCAATGGCATGCAGTAAATAGTTAAGTTTGAAACAAGCACGCCCTATGACGGCTGCCTGCAGTATTAGCTTTTTAGTTTATTAACTGGCTTTTGACCGAGGTCTGACTATTTAAAGCAGGTAACAAAAGGAAAATAACATTAATACACTACTCATCATTAACATGTCTACATTAAATACATATATAAATGAACCCCCCCCCACACACACACACAATATACAGATTGTGAGTAGTCATGTTGACTAACATTTCGATAATGCTGAGGGCAGCAAGGCTGAACTATATTTTACAAAGCAACTAAAACAATATTATAATTAATTATATAACGTTTATATTTCTGAAATCTCCATACGAATTGGCTCAGTAGTTTTTAAGTGACACAGAATGTATGCTATCAATTATCCTTCAACTCGCAATTAATGTTTTGCAAATATTTTTAATTTATAAAACAGACACGCAAAGTTTGTAATTTTAATATATGCGCTTACATACATACATACGCCTTGGTCCCAGAGGAGTAGGCAGAGACGACGTATCGCCACTTTGCGCAAGCTAATGTCGTAAGGCGGCTTTCCTTCGCCCGCTTTTCGCCCCGTGATACCCCTTGAGGTGATGTGTTATTATATTGTAACTTAACTGTATATGGGCTTGACCTCTACAAATCAGACTTATCATTGATAACTTATCAATTTATCAATTTTCATACATATACAGGACTAGCTGTTGTTCGCGACTTCGTCCGCGTGGACAACTTAACATCACAAATTATTATCTATTTCCCGTAGCAATGGGATGTTTCTCGGGATAAAAACTATCCTATGTCCTATTCCAGGACCTAACCTATATGAGTACCAAGTTTCATCACGATCCGTCCAGTGGTTGAAGCGTGATTGAGTAACAAACATCTAAATATCCAAACTTTCGCATTTATAATATTAGTAGGGTAGTTTGAGTAACGCAGTAAGAACGCAAGTGTATCTGCGAAGTCAGTTACATAATCGTGCCGTGACCAGGAATAAAACATAATATTGTTCAAAAACATTTTAAGTTTCTTTCTGTTTAGCAGTACTTTACAATAATAAACTGCACAAGAATTATCGAAGTAATTTGACCTGGTGGTTAATATGGGGCTACATGATGAATTATAAATAAAGCATATTGAGGTCGGAAACTAGTATTAAATATAAAAAATATATTTTTGGACATTTTAATGGCGTAAAAATATATTTTATTTGCTTTATAGTATGTTCAAGGTTGCATAGGATGCTGATATAGTGTGATTATCTACTTTAATGATTGATTTTGGTAGATAGTAGTAGATTTAATTTTAACCCCCATTTGTCTACAAAGTAAATCGATTTCTACAACACCGCTAGTCTGTGCCATTTGCCGAGGCATTGTCGTGAGTGCATATAATAGAGTGCATTTAATGCCTACAGGCAGCGGGATGGGTGGGGTCGCCCGCGCCCTGGTTTGACCCTGCTTGAGTAGTGAGTTATGTGCATGACTGTACCTGGGATTTGCCTTTTTCAATTATAGGTTTGCATTCAATTGTGAGTCGTAATCACTGGCCGTTGTCATCGTTAAGTAGACCTCGACGTCCTCGACGTACGAAGTTTTCCTTCACCAAAAGGCAGTAATTGATAAACCCTACTCAAGTTAGAAAAATCTCATTGTATGGTCTAGGCGTGGACGTGGAATTGACGAACGTGAAGTGAGACCTATTATGCTACCACGGCATTTAAATTGTTTTATTGAATACTTTGTTTGAAATTTAATCCTAATAATTAAACCGTTTCGGATGATAATACATGTATGTGACTAATTCCCTAAGACTCCATCACACGCTACTGTCACAGAATACTTAATAATACTACGTACAAGTGGTGGCTCGCTGAAAGGTGTTTCTACATTATTAATGAATATATGGACCATAAATAGTGTATACAATTTCTGACATTCGATAATAAATAATAGTAAATTTTAGTAATAATAGTACAACAAACTACCAGAGAAAATCTTAAATATGACGGACAGAAAGTTTAAGATTCACATTAAAAAACCACTTTGTAAGAAAGCCTATTATAAAATAAACGATTATTTGAATGACAAAGATGCCTGGTACTAATGTTAATTCAGCTTCGCAAAATCTTTATTAATTGTATGCAAACTTGATTTTTAAAAGATGTGTTGCGTGAAGTTTGTTGCGCCTTTTCTTCTTCACAGCGCTAACCTAGGAAGCGGTAGTCGATTAAAAAAATTACGTGTATAAATGTACCAAGTGTACTCATATGCAATAAATGATTTTGACTTTAGTAACTTTGACATTCATGGGCTCGGTTCTCTACTGTGATCGCGTCAAAAGTGAAAACACTCCGAAACACCAAATTCACGCTGATCCGCGGCACAACACTGGGATCCCCCGGTATAAAAGAAAATAAAACAATTTTTAATGATGTTTTGGACATTCACGAGTGTGACGCATATGTGTTTCTCATTTCTCTGAAGTACGGTCCGTATCGTAAATAGTTGGAATTAGCCTGCGGTTCACCCCTGAGTCCATATTATAACGGGTGTATGATATGATTCACCTGATCAGTATGTAGGTGAAGTGGTTACTGGGTATTTTGGCATCTTGAGATTCCCTGGTTTGTTACTGTCAACATATGGAAACCACAAATTAAGGATTATTAGATGGCGGCAATGGCAGGTAATAATGCATTTATGATTTTTTTTATCATGAATCACTTGGAGTCCAGTTTTATGTGTTGAGGTTTCTTAAGCTTCAGTCAGGGAGACAAACATTATTTGATGAGACAACGATACGTTTATTTATTTTTCTGCAATGATTTTTCTCGAAATGGAGGGACATAGTGTAACGGCAACAGATTAAAAGCAACAAGAGTGTTGACACCCAGTTCTAGTTGGAATTCCTCGTTTGTCTGTAGGAAAAAAACTATTATTTTTTTAGACTTTGAATTGGTGGTAGACACTGGTAAGAGAGAGTATACATACTCAAACGGACGCTGCATGAGAATCGATATCACCAAAGTCTAGGAATGTAGTCAGGAATTTAATTATATAACAAAAGCTCATCCTTCACATACCTATCATACGAAACCGTTGCGAGGTAGTTAAACACCGCTTTTAGCTAATTACAAGTGCCACGGCGCCTTACAGCCTCTCTTTTATTTTCTTGGTAGTTTTCGAATGACGCCGTTCGTCGCTGGTACATTGGGTAGAGTTAGGATGCCGATGCAAGGGAGTTTGTACGTATATACAAAATAAATTACAAATAAATGAAAATTTTATTTATTTATAATTTATATCATTAATTTCTTACCAATTACATTAAAAAACCACTAATAAAACTACTAATAATTAACAACGAAATATGTAGAATTAAGAAATTAAGTAAATTATTTTTCATTAAGTAAAGCACCTTACATAAAACGTTTTTAAGGCTTAATTTGTTTGGCCGGTGCAGACTAGATGACCGTGGCCAAAGATGGCAAAGAATAGCAATCACTGGAGTAGGCGGGTGTGGCCAAAGAGCGGTTCTTACCAATTAAATATCTTTATATTAAGTTTTATCAAAGATAATATATATTCTAGTATATTAACGCCAATTAAATACAATTAAGAACCGCCCTTTAGCCACACTTGCCTACTCCAGTGATTGCCACTTTTTGCCATCATTGGCCACGGTCATCTAGTCTGCACCGGCCAAACAACGACCCAGGTCTTCGTCTTTAAAAAAAATTAAGCCTTTTAAATGGGTTAAAGTTTTATGTTGCATTATACCAGTATTTTCGGAACTGCTATCAAGCCCGGCTCGCTATCCTTTTTGCATAAGTAGTTTGATGGTAAATTATTGTATATTAGATGGTATATTAGTTAAATAGTAAACTTCCTGGGTAACCTCGTGTGTTAACACTGTAATGTAAAAAATGTCTACTGATGTCTATCAAGCTATATACATATACTGTAATTTTCACCGTTAAAAGCTAGCTACTAATTACATATGAACCTATTAGTTTGAATTTTAAAACTACTAAAAAAGTGCGTCAAGTTCAAAGTTTGTGCATTTTACCCAATCAGAGATGCAAGCGTGTCGCTAACATAAGGTGAGTATGGGTAGTAGTAGGCAGTTAGGCACGCGTTAAGTGGCACACACCACACACATTAGGTGTATAGGTGCGTTCCCGCTAGCCGCCGGTCGCCGACCTCGGGGTCGCCGGTTTGGTGCCGACTTGTCACTAACTTGTTACTTAATACCCTTTTACGAGACAGTTTAAACGACTTTGGCAAGACTATAACGCATGTAACCTTGTGATTAACAATTTGGAACAAATGTGAAACGGGATTTCTGGTTTTTATGCAAAAAGGAGTCGTAAAATCACTAAAATCATTCTATAATACCTTCTTTTACATACATACATAATTTTCACACCTTGGTCCCAGAGGGGTAGGCAGGGACGAGTTATCGCCACTTTACGCGATCCTGACTTACCTTACTTGTTTCACTCCTTTTCATGCACCTTCTTTTATTCATCTCACTGCGGACCACTGCCTTTTTGAGGACCTCACCGATTTGATTCTTGCACGACCTCTAGCTGTAGTTCCTTCCACATTCTCGCAGTGAATTTCTTTTGCCACTCTTCACTCTCTTCTCTTCCTTCATTTTCTTCTTTTACATTTTGAATACACTGCTCTACCTATTCGTGATCAGTCTAGTACTAGGCCTCGCCTGGTGGCACGGCTGTCCATCACCATTGAGGCCATTTGTTTGAGTTTTCAAACATTTAGCTACACCGCATCAGTATATGCAGCTATACTATCCACATTAGAGTTCCAATTTCTCTTCACAACAAATCTGCACCACATACCTTTACTTGGTCGGTGCAGGCTGGCTACACACGACATATCTAAGATAACATAGTTTTCCTCACAAGTTACGACCATTTCGTAGCATATCAAAACGCGTGTTAAACGGTGTGTGACGCGCCTAAAATATGTTCAATGCTCATGCTCATGTCATACGTGACAAGCTCAAGTTTTTACTGCTTTCACAGTTTAAGGCCCAGTTGTAAAAAACTGCCCATAATTAGTCTACAATCTTGTAGCTGTTTATTCTGTCTTTTGTTTTCTTTGGTTGTGTTGTGACTTGTCTAGTATATTAAGGAGTTACTGGGCCTGATATTATGGGCTCTTACATCGATTCACTCACCAATCATTCGTATCGGAATAGGTTAGAACGAGATTGCAAGGTTGTTGTGAGGCATAAGTACGTTCTGGACCGTCACATGTCTTAAAAAGAAAGACTGACTAACATGCATTACTTTTTAGGAACATTATAAATTGCTGGGAGATGATGATGAAAGATTACCGAGCTATATTACAAAACGTCATAAAATTATCACTAACTGTATTAAAATATAATTGAATTCACATTTATTCATTCTCACACAGACACACACAACCGCAGAAACTACACACCCTCAATATCTTCAGTCTAAGTAGATACTTAGACTTGTTCGAGTAGATACTCGAATAGCAAAACATAGCCTTAAATAAAACACAGACATCAACAATCAGAGCCAATGGATCGTGAGATTGATCGCAGTGAACCAATGAATCATTCAGCAGTACGAGGAAACTGCAATCATTAGACTCTATCGAGCGCATCTCCATCGCAATTTGACATTATAATTCTATGAAAGTGAGATTTTCTAATTCCACAAAATATTTCGGTGCCAAATTTCACAGATGGCACTGTGCCGTTGTGTGTAGTTTTTGATGCGAAACTAAAAATACTTTTAAGCCTAAAGTCCGGACACACAGTATATTTTTTAAGGTATACTAAAATGTTTAGTTAATTCAAATTCAAAATTCAAATAGTTTATTATAAATTACCAGATACATAGATTTTTACAGTCATCCTTAAAATTGTATGATTACATCGATTGAGTACGATTAAAATATAAAAATTGACAGCACAATGCATATTAGAGCTCCAACACTAGACCATGCAGTCTGTATAGTTAACAAAATACTTAGGTATGTAAATAATTACTTTAGGAAGAAAAACCTATAAATGCATGTGTTGTGTGTATATATGTATATGTATTCTAATCTGAAGATATAGGTAAAACGATTGCTTCAAATATTGTATGATATCATGATAAGTATGTAGGTGTCACAATTACTAACCACCACGGCAGTAATACATGTAAAAATCAGTAGAAATATAAGTATAGGTAGAGTTACAGCTTACTTAAAAGTAACTTGGTAGAGTTCTCGTTATACACTAAAACTAAGACAAAATGAATTCAGATCTGTTTTCCATTGAAAGAGGTAGATTTAAAAAATTTAGTTCGTTTCATTTTATAAAAATCATAATCAGCCTGAAATGTCTCTCGTGAAGCACATGTCACGGAGGACTGGACTGAAGCGAGGAACTCGACGATTGGAGTTGGACGTCGGGTCACGAAGAGAAACAAAGAGCACTGTCCTAGGATGCACTTTATTCCCCAGATAGGTGATTCTTAAAATCGATATGAGATTTTGTCCTTGAAGAAAATCGCTGTAACTACTGTTTAACCGTGATAATACAATTCAGCCTTCCCGTAGTAAAACAGGAAGAGATAGATAGGAAAAGGCTGACGAAAAGAAGTGTATCTAGTTTCACTAAAGATCAAAATATTAATGAAAATATTCTAGAGGAAAAGAACCTTGTCAGCTCGATTTTTTTTTGAAATAACGTCTAAAACGCGCAGTATATAAATATGGAATCAAAAAAATGACAATATTAGAGTCTCGTTACACCCTACGCAGGTATTCCCAGGAAACTACGACATTTCATATTAAAATGCTAGCTACAAAACGACAAGTTCGGCGAATAGGCGAGCTAATCGCATAAAATGGATCACACCCACTAGATGGATGTTTCATTAACATTGCTGCATATTTTATTTTGCTATAGTCTAGTGAACCCATGGAACAGGTTCCTTTATCTATGGCCTGTCAATTAAAATATCGCGGGATCAGCGAATTGTGTATACCTACCTTAATGATATATTGGATTAGTTTAATGTATGGAGAGGTGTGGTCAAAAGTTGCGCACAATTATAACGGCACGCGCTCTAGCTGTCAAGGCAAGTTGTTTATCAGCCATTAAACTATAATTTCAACGGTTACTATAGAATTAAATAACACAAACAACAAGTTAAAGTAATAGTCAATCAATCATCAGCTTCTTCACGGATATTGTTCATTAAAGTAGGCGATGGTAATTCTTTGGTATCTAAACCAGTATTGTTACATTCATTTAACAAAATAAAATACTCTAAATCCTACTAATATAATAAATATAGGGGCAAATGTTCGTATGATGAATATGAATGTTTGTACCCAAGTCTTGGTTGTTTATATATTTATTTAAGTATGTCTATCCGTTATCTAGTAACCATAGCACAGGCTCTGCCTAGTTTGGGACTGGATAAGTGGTGTGAATTTCTGACATGTTTTTATGGTTTTTTGTTTTTAATAAATGCGAAAGTTTGGATATTTGGATGTTTTCAGTTTATTCAGTTTATTTTCCATAACAAATTGCATTGTGATGGAATTACATAAAATTATAGATAAACAATAACAATGTCAAAATTGAATTAAAAACAATTAAAAAATTAAATTAAATTATGCATCACCGTGCATTTACAAATTCATCAATAGAGTAATAGTTATTTTCCAACAAGATGTTTGGATGTATTTTTTTTATGTTTGTTGCTCAATCACGCTTAAACCACTGGACTGATCGTGATAAAACTTGGCACACATTTAGGTTAGGCCCTGGAATAGAACATACGATAGTATTTATACCGAAAAACATCATATTCCTACGGGAAATACATTTGTAATGTTATGTTGTCCACGCGGTCGAAATCGCAGGCAACAGCTAGTAGTAAATAAACTAAATAGAGAAAATACATAAAAAGTGAAAGATTTGCTTCATAGTACTTCATGTAGTCACCCAGAAGATATTAATATAAAGATATAAAGAGATGACGACATCTTCGGAAGATGGTGGGAACCACGAGGAAGATGGTCTTCTTAGTGATCGCACCACTGGTGAAGTGGAGTTACATTTGTTTGTTTTTAAAAATATTTTTGTATACTTATTGAACAATTACCGATGAATCAATTATAATAAGAAAGTGTGAACTTCAATTTCTAATATCGAATCAAGTGTTATAACAAGTCCCTAAAACTATTTTATGACGAGTTTAACTCATGTAATAAATCCTTTTTTTTATTGGTGATGGGTTGCGCTTGACCTCAATATCACCTGATGGTAAGTAATGATGAGGCCTTATTAATTAGGCCCATGTACTAAACAAATGAAGGTCCATATGCTTTGGATCATTTATTTCCATGCCAGGATCAAACGGAAACACATATAATATTTAGCGATTATACGAACCTTAGACAGCGATTAACGAAATCGTAAATTACTTTCGCTTCATTCCCTTTGTTGCTCGTGTACTTCGAACTTAGATCCTTTAATTTAAAGTTTATTTCACCATTATTTCCAAAATTGTCGCCAAACAATTGCTGTATCTCAGTCAAGGTCCATTTTAGATTTTGCTTTGAGAAATAATACCTACTTTACTTGGATGCTGACTATACCTTGTCGTTAACTGAATAATGCTCAGCCACTATCGTGTAAACCATCGACATTCGTAACGTTGATAATGTCAAGGCCGCTAATTATCGATTTTACGTGGCCATTAAACAATTAACGAGATAGCAGAAGCACGGACCGGACCGGTCGCTTCCCGACCCCTGCACGAGCTATTTCCAGAACGAGCTTCCCAGCCACTAAGTGAGCTGGCAACTTATACTTGAAAACTTTTAGACGTTCCATTACTCTTAATATAGGAAAATAATACCAAAAAATCTGAAAATCAATATTCACTAACAATGCTATCGAAATACACTAAAAACATAATGTGACGTTGGTCACTCAACAGAAGACGAATATATAGAGTAGAATGGAAGTTGACCTAGATCAAAATCTCTACGTTTAACTATAGAACGGTATGTTCCCACTTACATTGGTAATATAGCCAGCTCGTTGTGCAAAGGCTGCTTGTAGGAAAACGATACGTAGTAAGAAGTAAGGAAGACACGGATCTCTCAATAACAACAAGGAACAAGGCAGTATTTGGTACCCAAAATTGTTAACACTATCCCACTAGGCATCAGAAGCAATGTAATCAATAAAAACACTTTCAGAATTAAATATAAGAAAATCTAGTAAACTCATTAACGTAACTTCAATCTTTTTGTGCTAATATCATAATTAAAAACTTTGTAACTTTGCTTTGCTATTCACCATTGCGTAGTGATATTTAGTATTCTCTGCCATAGATGTGTATAAAGTAAGAGAGCTATTTCTGCCAACAAACTGTATTATACAGTTTGGCAAAGTTATTGTATGTATATTTTAAAGAGATGAATAAATGATTTTATTATTATTATTTATTATAACGGATAAAAATCCTGCAACCGGGGAGCCAGAAACGCTACTTCATTATTTCAAGAAACCGGTGATGTCTTGGGCAAACTTTGGAATAAATGCAGCATAATCCAATTTATTATTTTATGTTCTGTTTATTTCTCATGTATGTGTGTGTCGTAGCTATGAATAAATGACCTATTCTATTCTATTCAAGTATTTTTAGTTCTATGGTTGAAGATTGAGTGCTAATTGCAACGTGGCGCTACCGGGCCGCTGCCAACTGAGTCGTGAAGCGAGGAGCATGCATTGCATTTTATGTAAATAGAGAGGGGATTCACCATGATCTAATGCTTTGAAGCACCTCCTAGGAGTTTCTATTAATGACGCTCATAAACTGTAAGATAATTTAAATATAGATAGAAACCCGTAAACTTTTATTCATCATCATCATTATCATATCAGCCATTAGACGTCCACTGCTACACATAGGCCTTCCCCAATAAACTTTTATAGACATTGGGTAATTACCTTTCTCATACAAATAAAACCAAATGAAATTACTATCGGCTACTTCAAAGACAACCTCGATTTCGTATATAAAGTCAAAGTCAAGTCAAAGTCAAAATCATTTATTGCATATGAGTACACTTGGTACATTTATACACGTCATTTTTTTTATCGACTACCGCTTCCTAGGTGTTAGCGCTGTAAAGAAGAAACGGCGCAACAAACTTCACGCAACACATCTTTTAAAAATCAAGTTTAAATATATCTAATGGAAACGTAACAAAATATAAGTATTCTCCCGGTTTTCCCCCTACAGATATATCTTCCAAAAGGATGGTAGTTTATCGACCAAATAAAGTAGTTCCAACGGTTTATATTATAACAATGTTAAATTATAATTGATCTTTTGTATCCTAATTTTTAGAGTCTGGTAGATTGAGTTTTCTGCCCCAAAACGCTGAAACTCGATATTTTTCTTGGTCACTTATCGCTTTTTTCATCGATAATCCTACCATCAAGTCAATGTCAAATACTCTTTGATGATAATTTTTTAAAGATATAGGTACTTAAAATCGTTCATTACCAAGTTAACCTCTTTACGTTCTGAGACAATTCCACCAGAGACTCTTACTACCATCTACGTTTCAATGTCTGATCACAGTCGTATCGTTTGATTAGCACATTCTCCCCGGATTGGAATCACCGACGACATCGTGGAACTAGCGGTCGACGACTTGTTCCATTTCTGAACGCAAATAAGGCTGGTTTTGCATTAGGTTCTACGGCATAGAGAGAGACCGTGGGTTTGACTTTAGTGCCACATTCTTTGACTGAAGTTTGCATCAAATTCACCTTTTCGCATCAAAATTTGTCGCCGGGTAACGTGGGTCAAACTTCTATCCGTTCGAGCTGCGATTTTGTCATCCCACTCCTTATTAACGTTTACTTACCGTTAATCTGTCTGGAAAGGGTTAATCTACATTCCATTTTTACTTTCCCATACACAATCTCCGCACTAGAACTTATCTGCCCTGCCAAGACTAGGTGGATTCTTTTAGATCGATGGATCGATTCGCTAGTATCTTTCATAATAAAATATCTCATTCTTTCCAGAGTGCCCCTCAACAATGTTACTCTAGAAACGCCTCTGCTTCGTTCTAAAAGAAAAAAATAAAAACAAATACTAGATACTAGCATGCTAATTGGAGTTCGCTCCAACGTCGCGTGCTACCCTTGCCTTGTAGATAGTTTAAATGGTAAAAAACCTGTGTTGCAATGCAAGGCAAATAAAAGTAAGTATTTGTTCAAGCTATGAGTATTTTATATTCTTAGGGGGGCAGGAAGACCTGGCATCACTTCGACCCTGCAGGAACTTTTGTGCCAAACCCCTATTCACCACGGTCTTCAAGACGATTTGGTGAACTTCACATACCTACACCTTAGAATTTTTACTTATTTCTTCTTCAACGAAAAACCTATGGTATTATAAATAAGACGTAGTTAAATTTCATATAACTCATTAGTACGGTTGGGGTATGAACCCACAACCTCATGAACGTGAGGGGATTGCACAACCACCTAGACTTCCACGACTCCAAGCTATGAGTAAGTATAACATGCTTGACAAACAGAACACTAGTCATAGCTTTGACTAAAGAAAGATCAAAAGGTGTTACTTCGTCCGCTTCGTCCGCGTGGACCACTTAACACACAAATTATTATGTATTTCCCGTAGGAATGAGATGTTTTTTCGGGATAAAAACTATCCTTTGTCCTATTCCAGGACTTAACCTATATGTGTGCCAAGTTTCATCCCGATCTGTGGAGCGGTTGAAGCGTGATTGCGTAATAAACATCAAATTATCCAAACATCCAAACTTTCGCATTTATAATAGGTATTAGTGGGATAAACAATTCATTTCTAAATCTACTGCCGAAATATTACATCTATAAAATGCGACACTATAAAAACAAATAAGAGAGATATAAATTCAAGATAATAATAACAATAATCTTCTCTTCTAGATGACAGTTTCGTGAGTTCAGTATTTGTCACAGTCTCATAACTTGAAGCATGTCTGTCACCGCATTATAGAGGCAGAAAAGACTGATCGTGACCCTAAGCCCGTTCCATTTATGCTCCAAATATCGGACTAATAAGCTAATTATTAGTCTGGCTGGCGACACTACACGCTGGACTGCGATGGAATGTAGTTCGGGAAGCTACAAGTCACAATTCCACAAGTTACTCGTCCTCTTGACTAATTATTGTAATCATCAATAACGGAAGATTGTAATACAGGGAATCCTATTGGACAATCCAGGATGTGCCATTATGACGTCATACTAATACTATATCGTACCTAAAAATAAGATCACTAGACCGCCTCGCCTCATTAACGAAGTAGTAGTTCTTATTCCTACTGAAAACAGGCAGCTTTTATTATCCGAAATACTTACGGAGTAAGCACCCTGGTGTTTAACGAAATGTCAATCTCAAAAAACTTTATTCTACGAAACATCGCTTACTTTAATCTCAAACTTTACTGTTTTGTTATATGTAAAAAAGAGAGTTGGAACTTCTTCACCCATAAAATATCGGGCGATACAAAGAGGGAATGCTTCCAGTGTATTGAGTACTCTGCCCCGGTGAGGCGGACACGTCTGAGAGCGCTTAGTTAATAAATGAACCTACAAGTTATAAAGTGCAGTTCAACCTAATAAAAGCTTAACTTATGAGTATCAGCTAAGTCGTTCAGAATGACTACTTTACTACCTATCTTATAAAACTTGTTGAATTGTAACTTGTAATTTAATGAGATATATAGCCCTGTGTAATCGCGTGACGCAGTGGACCGTCACTAAGCTGCTTAATAACAATCTACGAAGATAAATTCGCTAATAAATCATCGTGGGAGAACAAAAACATATGCTGCGAGGAGAAAAGGCGGCACGACATATTTACTGCGTTGCGCTTGGTCAAAATATTTGTGCAACCAATTATGTTTTTAAATTAGTCTAATCTTTTGTTTTTAATGATAATAAGGTGATCTACCAGAGAACATTTCTAGCCTTTGACATAGCTCAAAAAGTTGTAGGTAACGTTGAAGTGGGCGTGGGCTGATCACATTTGTCGGAGAATCGATAACCGTTGGAGTAGACAGTTCTCGAGTGGAGACCACGACTGGACAGGCGTAGTGTGAGACGCCCCTGGCTAGATGACGGCTGCCAGTCACTGGATGGGGAAACCCAAAGATTGGGGTCAGAAGCGCGCCTTGTTACTATGTCCAGTAGTAGACTAGAACGAATCTGTTTGCGTTTTTAAAAAATATCTGTATTTGTATAAGAATTCACTTTGTCACCTGTTTGAATATTGTGTGGTGTTCCCTAGATGCCTATTTGGAGTTATATGGTCACTTATCTTAAAGTACCTAGTTTTAGATTCTAAGTAGGTATCCATTCGGCATTTATTCTTTTGGGTATATACTTATATTTCTTTCTTGTGGCACGTAGTAATACTTATTATTCTCTGCTTGTGGGTTGTTGAGTACACAATTAATCCCTAAGTACGTAATGTCGCGTGACTTTGTTCCGGTCGTTTCATCTTCATCTGGTTATTTTAGTCTCCACTGCAGGAGCACAACTCTCTTTCATCTGCCGGAGACAGACTGAGGATTTGGCCTACACTACCCGCGCTGGCCAGACGGGTTGGGGAGGCCTGATTGATGTTTTATAATGTATTCCCTTAGTCGCCTTGTACGACATCCACGGGAAGAGTTGGAGTGGTCCTATTCTACTCTACCGGAAACCACACGGCAATGTGCACGGTCGTTTATTATCTGTCTATAACAGGGCTACTCCTAAAGTACTTTATCTATACTGTTATCCCGATTTTAGTCCTAAACTGTAGTCCTATAGAGACACTCTCTATTGTCTACAAATTAGGGAAAAATAAATATAAAGCAAGAAAAAGTTTACAAGGGCGACCTTATCGCTTATGAGAAAGTTTAAATTTTCACCCACTAGGGGCGCTAGTGAGAATCTTTGTGTCACCAATAAATGTGTAGGTATATTCACAGACATTATACCACTCTCAACTCAGACAAATAAGTACCTACTATTTGTCTTAGACGTAGAAGCTGAAGTTTATTTTTAAATATTTTAAGGCTCTGAACTGCAGAGACGAGTGTGCAGTGCTGCCAACTCAAAAAATATTATTGCAGTTCGGGCCAGAATTTTGTAAATGAATAGACCTTCATAATGCAAGAATTTGCCTGCGGCTATACGACGAGCGTTGACCGCGTATGCGGTTACAAAAAAAAGAGAAAAAAAGTGTAATGAAACACCTAGCGTAATAAAATTAATCTACCATGGCCCTACAACAACCTCAGAGCTTTGCGCAAGCGCGGAGATCATACTCATTTCATTTCCTTAGCAAATGAACCGTCTGCGGCTATGTTATCTGCCAAAGACCCGCGACCACCCGCAACTTTTCCCTCGCTGAAATACTTATGCTTAAAGCAAAGATAATATTACTAAGTATTTGAAGTGACAAAACCTATATCAGAACATCGTTAATTAATTACATTATATTACAATGTAAGTAATAATAATAATATTTATTTATTTCGGGCCAGTTAAGCCCATAGAAAACTTTACAAAATTACAAAAATATTGAAAAAATAAACAATTAAATAAACAATTTGAAAATTAAATAGCATCAATCAATAATAACATCATCAATTCATAATCATATTTACAATCATACTCATATTCTTCATTTATTTAATCATGTCAATTTATTCTATGTCAGTACGTATGTCATTTCATTAGTCATTCAGCAGGTATACTAAAGACTGCATATAACAGCTTTACAACTGTCATAAACAGCCCTCAGTATACCATTGTCGGATTTCCTAACACGGTCCATGAAGGAGGCCTGTCTCTTTCCCATGATGGCATAAAAATCATCCACCCTATTCTCAGCAAACATACCCGACGCGCTACACCGCCACGGCAGGCCCAGCAGGCACCTGAATGCGTTGTTGTACTGCACCCGCAGCGTGTTGTAAAAAGCGCCGTGTGGTTCTTAGAATACGACCTCCAATCTTCCCGTAATTTTCGTCAAGGCGACTAAGGTATTGCACCACGGAAAAGCAGCAGCGTTATCCGCTATAGATTAAGGTCATTTTTGCGATCACCAATCCGCCTGCCAAGCGTGCTGATCATGGCAAATCCACCAGTGGACAGCTCCACCAGAAGTGACATTCTACTGAATTGCTATATATGACAGTTATCTAATATGTAGTAGTATGTACCTAAAATACGTACGTTTGACGTTCCCTCCGGTGAAGTATCTGGTTACGAAATGGGACGAAAGGGTATCGCCGCACCCAATTTCTCCAGAGCCCTTTAACTCTGTCCCCCACTGTACGTGATTTCACGACAGAAAAGAATTCGGTTACCCTCACCTCACAGAAAATGCTCGACGCACTACAGAATATGGGCTTTTGCATGACGATACTAAACGCATCATTTTATTGTATTCTCGTGGTACTGTAACATTTTCTCGTGTAGTTGACCCACAGATGAAAGTTGTATAAGTCATTTTTCATTTTATTTTAACCAATTTCTGGCTGCCTTATTCCCGCTGTAGCAATTTTTTTAAATTGTATTATCTTTATTTATAATATGTTTTACGGCTCTGGAAGCTAAGTTCTTTTGAACCAAAAAATATATTGTTTTTTTTAATAATGTGTTTTACGGCTCAGTCGTTTTATGCTAAGTCCTTTTGAGCCAGAAATATATTGTTTATTTTCTTGTGTTGCCAACCTAAGGACTGGAGTACCTCAATCGTGCATGCTGTTTATTCTTGAAAACGAGACGCCTGCCTATAAAAAAAGTAATAAAACAAAAGAATTCTATTTTACACCACTTAAGTTCTTAAAGAGTTAACTAGGTACCGAGGTAGTATTAAAAGTGATTACTCATAATTTAATGTGCACTTTTTCTCAGGCAGCTCAAATAGCCCACACGACCACATTCTTAAGGGTTTGCAGCCTATTTCGATATTTAATGGCTGTCATAAATTGTACTTTAATAAAACAGATTAAAGCATGTTGAGTCTCTTTTGTTTATAAGAATGCCGGCGCCTTTAGCGACTATAAAAATAAAGGCTATATAAAGGCTTTCTATAATATCATAAAAATTCTATTACGTGTAATATACTTAGGTACAGTGCTCGGTAAGTTACTTGGCACGCCGATTGTTGAAAGTTTTAGATTTATGTACTAAGTCTATGTTGAAAGTCAAATCGGTTATTGAAAATCTAATGCCATAGTTAGTTTTTTATTTGGACACTGGTAAATACCATTGGTCCACAAGTCAACAATAATTACAGATTTTCCTTACTAAAGTTGATAGCTAGCTATAGTAAGGTTTGAGGTTAGGAAGTTCAGTCATCACCTTAGTCTCGTTTACTTAGTGTACACACACACGCACAGACATTTGTTGCATAATATACTATCACTACAAAACACTAAAGCCCGAAGTATACATTATTTTGGAGAAATAAATACCTACATAACAAACTGATCTCCAAAAAACGCGGGAACAATTCAACGAATGTCATAGTTACGTTGGTAACGTGCTGAAATTGCATAATTACATATATACTTGTAAGGAGAGGACTTTGAATGTAGTGGTTTTGGGTAAAGACACGAAACAAAAGACAAATCAAGACAAATCTTGTGTCAAGTCTTTACTCCGTTTTGTTTTGGACACGTTCAAGATCTTTTTTTTTATCTGACTGTGCATTACGCGTTGGGACGGCAACACAGAAAATCGTTGTGGTTACTCTACCACAAAGATTGTCTGTGTCGCCGTTGATGTTGGGTACGTTAATGATGCTCATTAAAAGTTTAAGGCGTTTAATATATGTAAATAAATAATTATTAATATATAAAGTACTTCAAACTACTCATCCCTATCTCAAACTAGTTAAGAGTATCTTTTCATCATCATCATCAGGTTATTTTTGTCTCCACTGCAGGAGCACAACCCTCTCTCATCTGCCGGAGACAGACGGAGGATTTTGCCTACACTCCCCGCGCTGGCCACACGGGTTGGGGAAGCCTGATTGATGTTTAATAATGTACTCCCTTAGTAGCCTTGTACGACATCCATGGGAAAAGTTGGAGTATCTTTTAATCCTAAGAAACTATAGACAATTTAGCTGCATGTAAATTTTATGTTATTTAAAAAGTAAACACGTTGCACCGTGAGAATAATGGTACATTTTAATTGCACAGACATTATAAATATTGCTTGAGCCGCGCACAGAAGCGTCAATAATTTCATAGTTTAACCGCAGCACAGCTCGATAGCTGTTATTATGACACCCTATGAACGAACAAACCATTCTCCACGCTGTTATTTAGTTTTTAATCTATGCTGCTGTTGTTTAAAGTTCACTGTATTGGTATTTTATATTATGTGAGAAGACGGAAAATGGAATATTCCCATCTGGACCCAATTCTGGACATTTATTAATAGGTGCTGAAGATTCTTAAAAGTAGATTGATTACATACACTCTACGGTACAATCAATGCATTAGCATGCTAAATGCTAACGTACTTATGCATATTTTAGTAGATATTCGGTAGGTAGGTATCCTAATGAGCGTCTCTAGGTTCGCCGCCTTCATACAGCCACCCCAGACTCTATATACAAACGATCAGTTTGATTTACCTACACGTAAATAATAGTAGGGCTGACTGCTGCTCCCAGAGCAATCGCGAGAGGGGGCAAAGTTGTACGTAAACAACATAAGTGCTGCTCTGTCTTAACTGAAAGCGTCGATCTCTCGCGAGTAGTGCGTACTACCAGCCGTGCTTTATGTTGTTTTCGCATAAATAACGTTGTCTCTCTCTCGATCTACTTACTCGCCGGAACAGCCCTACAATACTTCACGCGGACACAAACGTGTCAGGGCATGCTGGTGCTCCTGTAGTAGTAGTATGTAATGAAATCTGTTCGCTTGTATGAAGTGCCTCGGTGTATCGCTGTGCTGTTGTGAGTTCTGTATTGCATACAAACGCATGTGTTTTGATGAACCTTAATAACAGTAGTGAGTGACGTATAAAATTTCCATACCCTGCTCCACAATGGTTCGCAGACCTAATGAGGTAAATGGGAATATTCCTAAAAAAATATACGTGGTGCGGAGGCCAGGAAATAAGTAGTGTGTACTTATTTACATATATCGACATAATGTCGGGTTACTTGCAATTATAGGCCAGTAAAAGCCTGAGGTGGCTACAGGCCAGTAATTATTGCAGTGCATTTATAAAGCATATTAAAATCAATTACCTAAGCGAAGGTACTGTGTAAAGACGTAAGAAAATAATTCCTGGTGTAGGAAAATGTTACACAGAAAGTTAGCAAAGATAGAGAAGTACAAAGAAATTGAATCAACAGGTTACTAGACCGAGTTAGTGTATCACAAGACCCCGCAAGCACGCCGCCGTGGATTCAGGCATATGAAGTCTCGTTTACACCCTGTATTCCATCATATCAGCCCTTAGATGTCCACTGTTGGGCATAGGCCTTCTCTAATAAACGCCACCACACCCGGTCCTCCACCCTCCGCATCCAGCCGCTTCCGGCCACCTTCTTCTGGTCGTCGGTCCATCTGGCTGCGGGGTGTCCCACCCTGTAATTTAAGTTTGTACATAATTTATTAAAGTTTCATTGTCATCTTCTGTTATAAAAATTAGAAAGCGGATTTTGTGAAGTTTAAGTGAAACGAAACATTTTTCTGTCAGTAGGTACCTACGAACCCATCTTCGTACTCTCTCTCCACCATAATAATATTAACTTAGATTTCATACCGATATTTATATTCTAAAGTGCTTATCTTAATTACAACACATGTTCAGTTGTAATTAGTTCGTATGATAATCATATCATAAGTTTGTAAGTATGGATGGATGTTTGTTACTCAATCACGCTACAACCACTGGACGTATCGGGATGATACTTGGCACACATATAGCTTAGGTCCTGGAATAGGACATAGGATAGTTTTTATTCCGAAAAAACATCCCATTGCTACGGGAAATACATAATAGTTTGTGATGTTAAGTTTTACACGCGTACGTAGTCGCGGGCAACAGCTAGTAAAGAAATATTTTTTTATTGTCGCATATTTGTACTGTCTTTTAAACCACCCGACCCGGTCCCGCCAAATGTACCACAAACCCCGTACATTATGAACATGGTATTAAGTATGTACAGTCATTTCGCCTTGATTAAATACCAAGTTCATTCTAATTTTAACTTTATCGTGATTAGATAAGGTGCTAGGGCAGTTCACTTTATTCGGAATGTGACTGCACATACATGCATAGGTGAAAAACACATTACCCTACATTGTTAGAGACCGTCGAGAAACTTAGAACAAAGAGTCAGCATCTATTGCCGCATTCCAAGCTTAAACATTCCAAAATGGCAGCCGTCAAACGTCAAACGTTTACGAAAGCGCAGGCGCAGTGCATGCGACATTGCAATGGTTCGTGGTGCGTTGACCGCGCGACCGCGACTTGAGGTCAAGCGGTCACCGGTGTTAGGGCGCGCCCACACCCGCTGCCGTGCCGTGCGATAGCCCTGGGCTAGAGCTAGCCTGCTAACTGTGGGAACGAGGGAACGGTACTTTATCGACTCTGTTGATTAGGTGGAATATTCTTACTCAGGTCATGACCGATTTCAAGAAAATTTGGTGCAGTGATATAAATAAATTATAATATTTACAGGGAATTTTTTTATGATTATATAGCATTATTAAATTATATATTATAATTAGTAAACATTATTCCAAATTCATTCTTAATTATTGTCTTTTAGCGTATGGCGGTAAAAACCTCCTCCTTCACTCCATTTCCTTGTCTCTCGCCATTTTCCTTCACATTTTTTTCAACTAATCCTGCTACTTATTGCCGTGTGGTTCCCGGCTTAGAATTTGCTGTGTGGTTCCCGGCTTAGAATATAACCACTCCTATCTTTCCAGTGGAAAGGCGACTAAGGGATTGCACCAGGGACAGGCAGCAGCGTTCTCCTGTGTGTGTATGTTAAGATCATTACTGCGATCACCAATCCGCCCGCCAAGCGTGGTGATTATGGCAAATCCGAGAACTTACCAAAAGTGGTATTCTATTGGGGAGGCCTATGTCCAGCAGTGGACGTGTTTAGGCCGATAATGAATCCTGCTAATTATGTCGTCACACGGTGCTTATACTTTTCCAAGGGACAATCGATTAAACGCTACGGGGTGCGAAAAATTAGTTTCTTGTGTAGCAGCATCGTCTATGCATTAAACTTTATTCTGTAAGTAGTAGAGACCAACCTGCCAGCCTGGCTTTGTAATTAGGGCATAAACCTCCCAGTAGGTATTGTAGGAGAAACCTTGTTCATGAAGCTAAAATATTTTTGGTGGGAGCCTCCGCCCATGGGGCGCGATTTATTTTCTTCATCAAAATAACCTATCACGTTACATGAGATACGTCAACTAAACGAGCGAACTTATTTGTTGGGGTCGATTTGGCACCTCCGGTTGATATCAACCAATAATTGTAATCTATTATCAACTCTCCTTAAACGTTATTTATATCCGGTTATTTAAAATAATTATTTTGTTGTCTTTGTACCTACCTTTAGGTACCTACTAAGCTGTAAGTACTATACTATGTAAAGGTTTTCAAAACTATGTCATTTTCTAATAAAAATACAAATATTTTAAACGTAGGTTTCAGTTCCGACTATCAATCAACAATGTAAGAAGCAATATGAAAGTATGACCTTCGAATGCCATGATAAATAATCGTCGTGGTTTAATTATTGACCGGTGAAAACCATCACAAACCGTTACAGTCGATTTCCTGCGGCGAATTATTGAAATATTCATTTACCTACTTGTTTCGACCTATTTGTACGGCTAATTGCACGGCTTTCGTTAATGGTTGTCGGTGTTAGGGCCTATAATTGTAGCTGTCATACGTATGTAACGTCACGCCACGGGCAAATCGAAATAGACTGCTTTCGAAAATATTTTTGAACGATAACATAACTTACTATGTTCCAGTACAAGTGCTATCATTAATCACTATACTATAATGACAACGCTAAATTCAACACACTGTGGAACTTAGACAAGGATGTAGCATCACATCCACTGAACTATAACACTCGCAACAGGCCCAAGGAAGTCGTACAAAGTTGTTAGTTTACACTCTGCAATGGTAATGGTATATCTATATACCTTGTCGTCGCAATACCTTGATGGCTTGTTGCACTTACGATGCTATCCAGTCAGATATGGACTGTTTACTTACCTGATCTAGTTGGTTTTATAGATGGGGCAATTTTTAAACCATAGGTTGTTCAGATGCTGCGAAAAAAGTGATGACAATACTGTCAGACGACAAGGAGGTAACTGGAAGTTTAAAATGTTACGTCATTTCTACGTGCACTGGATCACAAGTGAACGCAAGAACGAAGAAAGCACGGGGGAGAAGCTCATAACCCTAGAATCTGGCTGATCTACAAACTAGACTGTAGGGTTTTGAAACCCTTGGCTATCTATTTACAGATAAAGAAGACGCTAATTTAGATGGTCTGTTTTTTTTATCCGTCGCAAAATATTCAACAAGCTTATACCCGCGACTTGATCTATGTTAAATAGTATCCTGTATGTTATACCAGGATATAAACTGTCGCTGTACTAAGTTTCATCAAAATCCATTCTTCCGCTACAGCGTGATATGAGCAAGAAACAAAAATCTACACAGTCGCATTTATAATATTAGTGTAATGAAATATATTTCCAGACAAAACGATTTGAGCTGCTCAAACCGTTGGAAAAAGCAAGATAGTCAACTGATACCACTCGTCTGACCTCTAATTGTAATAATGCATTACAAAATGATGATCACCCAACATTATAAAAATATGATCAGTGATCACCCAACAATATCTTGACGGGGCGGCGGGCGGCGCCTCAATGTGGTCACACCCTAATGATCATACTCTTTTTATGCCATAAAAAGTATAAATAAATCTACGTTAAGTTTACGTTAGCCTGCTTTAGTGTGTCCAAATGAAAGTGTATTTACTTTATTGACGGTTATTAGTGTAGTTTATAACAGTTGTAAAGTTGAAATTATTGAACTTTACAGTTTAGTCGCGTTCCATTTAACGCTCTGCTTGTTTTTTTTTCTCTTTTGATATTGTTAATACGTACTTTGGTCATTTTCATATCAAAAAAAAAACCTCCATATATCATTTTGGATTGTACCTTTTTATAAATATAATGAACCGGGTTGGCATGATTAAATCATTTTGGTTTAAATCATAATTTAAATCAAATGAATTTTTCAATCAAAAATCAATGATTTAATTAAGTGTATTTAATTTACGTCTTAGATAGAATTAAACTTAAAAATTAAGGGTCTTAGAATTAGTAAATCACATGTCTGCTAAATCAATATCATTATTTTCATATTTAAACAAAAAAACTAATTTTCCAGCTTTTTCTGTTCCCAATCTATTCCGTAAAGTGTGAATAATGTAAAATATAGAAAAAACCCTTTTTACTAAATCTGAAGAGGCTATTGCCCCAAATATTTGACTAGGGTAAAAAAATCAAACTACCTATATCACAAAATGAAAAAAAAACGTGATTAATTGGTTTTTTTTTTATAAGTACCTAGTACATGATTTAATGGATTTTTTATAAAAAAATTCATGATTTTTCCAACCCTGATAAGAAATGGCAATAACCATTTTGATCGTGTTTCTCGAGGTTGGTACCTACTATACGGTACGACAGAAATAATCCAGTATTTAGATCTAATTGTTTTTAATCCAAAATCAGTCATGGAGCACGGAAGTTCAATAAAAGCTTCCCATTTCTAGTTCCTGTTTTTAATTTGAAATTATAAATAAACTTACTATACTGTTGCAACCGCATGCCAATCACGTTTCCATATATTGAAAGTGGACTGATGTACGTCTGTTCGAATGCCAGCGCTCGCCAAGCAAGAGTTATGGCATGGGTCCTGTGTTGTCAGATGTCCTGATTCCCGCGGGATGTCCCAATGTTCATCGACGCTGAATTACTATGATGTGCGGGACGCCAAAGTCCCGATTTCTCATGGTGCAAGTAACATTTTGGAAAGACAGATAGACAAAACAAATTATGTTTTTGTAGCAACTTACCACAGTTGTAGGTGTTTTCTTGAAATGCAGTTAGCTAAATTTAATTCGTTTCCATGGTTGTCATACAGATATTATTAGTCTGTTGACGCCCTACTGCCTTCTCTAATTTCTCATCGTTTTACATAAATGATATAGGCAGGTAATTTGTTTAATGAAATCTGTGTTATTTAAGTCCCGACTTAGAAGTCTCTGTCCCGCTTTATTACCTCCCTGTCCCGCGGTTTTATACATTGGACGTAGCAACACTAGTCTTGCCAGATAGAGAACTGTGTCATCCGGGTGTAGACGCTACTTTACGTGCCTAGCATGATGAAGGAATTAAAAAGTGTATGCTGTTGAGCGAGATCTGGGGGCGTAGTGTACAGGTGCAATTCACAAGTTGCTGATACATAACTGTAAAAGAGACGAAAGTTTGTTTGGATTATTTATTGTATATAAATACTGTAAATTCAACATTTTTTTTGAAATGAAATGAAATAAATGAAATGAAATGAAATGAAATGAAATGAAATATTTATTGTTGATTATAGGTTATTCATAATACAGTTCTTAATGTGTTAATATTGTCCTATATCTATAATCTGCCTAAAGGCATACAATATGCTTTACACAAAATAAAATAAAACAGTCAAATAAGTGGGAACGTAATTCAAATAAAAATGTCATGAAAACATAGAAAAACGTAACGCATTAGTAACTCGGATCATTGATTACTTATTTCAAAATGTATCATTAAAGAATTCGGAGACGGAATAATATGCTTTATCACTTAGAAATTTAAATATTTGTTTTTTAAATGTCTTAACATTGTCAGATTTTATAATACTTGTTGGTAGTTTATTGTATAATTTCGGTGCCATTTCAATTACATTTTTGTGGAATAGTGCTGTGCTGCATTGCACAAGTCTCAGGGTATGACATCGACGCTGACTTTCTACTTGCGCAAATAAGTTTAAGTTGGTTCGCACAAAAGTTACACACTCATATATATACAATGAGGGAACGGTTAGCAGCTTCAAACTCTGAAAATGTGGTTTGCAACTGTCTAATCTGCGAATGTTGCAAATGGCTCTTACACACCTTTTTTGTGCCCTAAACACGACGTCTTTGTCAGAAGCGTTTCCCCAGAATATAATCCCGTATCGCAAAGTGGATGCAACAAAGCCATGGTATGCTGCTAGAACCGCACTTTGATTAACTACTTTCGCTAGTTTGTACAGAGCATAGGAAAACTGATTAATTTTATTACAGACCTTTTCTATGTGTATGTTCCATTTAATATGTCTGTCAATATGTATTCCTAGAAATTTGGTTACGTCTACTTCCTTAATTGCTATTCCATTATAATTTATATTCAAGGTTTCCAATTTATTACTTCTTTGAAAAAAATTCATAATCATTGTTTTATCTAGGTTTATTTTTAAATTATGGAATTGTAACCATTGGATAAGAGACACAATATTATTGTTCATTTCCGATTCAAAATTATTAATGTCAATGTTATTAAATACAACTGTACTGTCGTCAGCAAACATAACCATGTCATATATTGTTGCTTTAGAAAAGTCATTGATGTATACTAGGAACAGCAATGGACCTAGTACACTGCCTTGAGGGACCCCATATTTAACCATTTTCGCGTCGGAAGCATATGTTATTTCAGTTTTGGTTACCGGGCACAGTTTGCTAATATGAGTAATTTGTAGTCTATCGTTTAAATATGTTTTAATTAGGTTTAGAATATTACCTCTCACACCGTAGGTTTCTAACTTCTGTAACAGAATTTGATGGTTAACATGATCGAATGCTTTAGTCATGTCCATGTATAAGGCTGTTACGGGCTGACTACTGTCCATTTGCGTTAATATTATTTGTAGGAAGTCATAGATTGCCAAGTTAATAGATTTATTTTTTCTAAATCCTTTTTGGTTGTCAGAAAGTATATTATTTTTTTCTAGGTAAGAGTAGAGACTATTATAAATTACCTTTTCATAAACTTTCGAAAAAATAGGAATCAGTGCCACGGGTCTATAAAAATTCATATTTTCTCTATCAGACTTTTTAAACAATGGTTTAATAATTGAGATCTTTAGTTTATTTGGAAATTCTCCAATTTCTATGCATAAATTAATCAGGTAGCTTAGAATTGGTGAGATAACCCTTGATACGAATTTGATAACTTTAGTATTTATTTCGTCATACCCTGTGCTATCTGTATTTTTCAAATCTCTTATGATCAGAAAAATATCATAAGGAGTCGTAGGGTTCATAAACATTGATTTTGGATTGTTATAAGTAGGTGATTATTGGGCATTCTGGCTCACTTTCAATCAACCAAAATCGATTGGGCATTCTAGCTCACTTTCAAATGACGAAAACAGATTGGGCATTCTGGCTCACTTTTCACTCGCTTCACTCGTTCGCTCGCTGCGCTCGCACAGTGAGCCAGAAAGCCCAATCTGTTTTCGTCATTTGAAAGTGAGCTAGAATGCCCAATCGATTTTGATTGTTTGAAAGTGAGCTAGAATGCCCAATCGGTTTTCGCTGTTAGAAAGTGAGCCAGAATGCCCAATCGGTTTCCGACGTTTGTTTGTATTAAAATAATCGCATGACTTAGAACATCTTGACAAAGCGACTCACGTCCAATAACGATTGCAAACATCGTCGATTAAAACCTGTTGTATGTTTCGAACGGAACGCGTTTGAGTGCGCGTTGGGTTACGTACCGACGGTTACCAAGCTATGTTCGCCGTCCGACGCGCGGTTGGAGTCGAGGCGCGAGTCGCCCCTGTGTAGCGCTCTGAACGCGATTATGTTTGTGTATGCGACGTATAACGAGCTAATCGAAATTAGGTTATGTAATATAAAATTAATAAAATAATAAACTCACATGTACGAGAATCTATGTTGCGTGCACTTTGTTCTGATCACACTTTACTCACATTTATATATACATTACGAAATCTGATTTAAGGCTAACAGAGAGATATTTTAGGTTTTAACATTTTTAAGCTTCCAGCACCTAGAAACATTATTCCATCAAGAGACAATTACTATTTGTAGGTACCATCCTGTCACCGGTTGTTCAAGGAATTGTTCAAGCCCGATTGGTCGTGCAGTTCGTTATAAAGAATTTCCTAAACTAACAGCACCAAGAACCTTATTCCTTCACAAGACAATTATAATCAATTATCTTGTCGCCGTTTGCTCAAGGAATTGTTCAAGCCCGATTGGTCGTACCGTTAGCAAGGACTTCCTAAAGTCACAGCACCAAGAACCTCATTCCTTCACAAGACAATACATACATTTAACTATCTCATTAGCATCTGCTTAAGGAATTTGTTCCCAGCCCGTTTGGTCGTACCGTTAGCCCAAAGTTAAAGCCAAACCTTCACAACATCTCAAGTAATTATTTTTACCTTGAACCAGCTTTCTGTACCTGAGTTACACTTTCCATAAATAACACAACAATAAACGTGGCTCCTCACCGCGTTGCAATTTACAATAATAATTACAAAATAAAAGAGTCAATGCAAACATGCTACCAATTAATTAATAAAGGGTTCTGTATATCGAAATCATTTCTCAATGTCACATTACTCGAATGTTTTATGTATTTTTACTTAGTTAGGCCGTAGACTTGATGAGTATGGCGAAAAACACATATATGGTAAAATAATTGAGTTTTGCGGACTACAATACTTTGCGCTCTATAAGCTCTCTTCTATTCATCCTGGTTGATTACATTTAATATTTCAAGTTTATTAACTAACGCGCAGGTATATCTGCATTTTATCTCTATCACATACATGTACGTAACTCCGCAAATACCAAAGAACTCAAAATTTATGTCTCCGTTCAAAAGTTCATTATAAATGAACTAACATTCTTACATTGATTCATAAATGTGAAACAAAACAATGTCGACTTAGCCTAGAGTTCTCAATGTCCCAAAAGGTTGAAATAAATCAGTATGAGTATTGAAGAATTGTATAAGGGTTTTACAAATTATGTAGCGATCCCTAATACTTACATATTACGTTACGAGCATTATGTTATGTTCTTGTGTTACTTGAGTACCGAGCGCGCACAGAGCGCTTATCAAAGCAAAAGAATGTCGACGTACAGTCAAAGAAAAAACAGGAGAATACGTAATGGTATTAGTTATAATATTTCAATAGCAGGTAGGCACTATAATTTAATCGATTTTGTTTAATTGACTTTTTAAAGTAGTTTCGAAAACACCCAATTCGCTGATTTATGATTTCCGGTATCATCATGATGTTTTATGTTTTTTTATTAAAGTGTTTGTTATAATACATGGTCCTAATCGCGATTATTACTAAGTATGCAATATGTTAATAAATAACTTATTCATTACAATGATTCCCACGACTGTACTTGAAATGCTGAAACTTCATTTTACATTGCGCATGGTTACGACGTATTAGAGGTATGTACACATTGATTAAATTTAGTGTGACATTAAGTTCCAACAATTAAAATATTATTAATGATAGACGTACAAAGTTTATAATGTGCAATAATGATTGTACAGAGATCAATAGAATGGGTAAGTGCTAAAAACATAATGGATAAGCACCTATAAGAATAATTTAGGTGCTTAATTACCTATAACAGTCTGTTATCTTACGATAGAATTACATATTTATAAAATAGAATCATAATTCATAATAACTTTACAAAGTTAAAGAATCTAGTTAAACTAATTGTTGTGTACCTACTTTAAGTTGAGTACTCGCCCTAACATAGCCAAGTATTAAATGACGAGCGTCACCTTTTGATATTGCCGCGAATCGTAGTTCACATACACCGCAATGTGTCACTTATTTACCTATGTTCCATACACAGTTTTATGCTGATCTGATTAAAATGTCAGAGGTATTAAACAATTCACAGAACTTTCATCAAAAATTAATCAATTAAACAAGCATAAACATCTATTACATGTGTGCAGTCACGTAAAAATGTTAGTACTTTTCCTAGTAGAAGTAGCATGTTCATGTACATAAATATGTAATAAAATTACTTGCAATGATACTCAGTCAATGTTGATTTTATTACATAAGATGTATGTATGCATATTATTGGAAGCAGATACATTTTACGTTATTAAATGTATCACATTTTATATCAAAAACGCACCACCTAATAAGCTTATTTTATTTCTTTACCCGAAGGTTTCTCGGAAGTGATCGCATTATAGCAATAATACCGCTTCCGTTTTACTTAGACACAAATAAATGTAATTTGGTTTCTTTACCTTCCTGTGCAATAATCACTATTGCATTTTAATTGTTTGTCCGAAGGTTTTTAGTCCCTGATAATTTTATTATCATTAAAGCGCTTTGAATATTGTTCAAATTTTTTATTGTCTTTTCTGATTCGGTACGTGGTTGTCGTTAGTTCGTTTCCGCGTATCGTCAGTGTCCAGTGCCCCCGCTACCCCTCCACACCGTCTTCAGTTCTACCAGCGTGCGCATCTTCGTGAAAACAATAATGTTCGTAAGTTTGGATTATTATTCATTTTTAAATAAATAAAGTTTTTCAACATTATATACCTATCTAGTCGCAAACTATCATTTCCCTGTACTAAACAAGAATTTCACAAATATTTTACTCATCAGTTAAGTTTTAATGATGTTTTATTCGAAATAACAGTAAGGGTATATTTTATTTGCAGGTCTGAATCCGAGTATTACAGTAAGAGGAGCGTGGAAGAAGCCAGTAAAAGAAAATCGTGCGCGTTTGATTCGGATGACGACGGTGACGTAAGGTTAGTTGTAGTACTTACCAAATATTTTATTTTTTATTCAATCAGAGACGCTATATGTAACAAATAATGGAGTCGCCCACTTCGGTCTCGTACTTACAGTGATTGTATATTGAAATCATAATTATAAAACCTATCCTATTCATTCACTATAAAATAGTTAAGAACTTTATCCAAAATCACAGACACACGCGGAGAGAGACTTTGTTTTACGCTATTATTATTAGATTAACGTTGTATTATTATTATTATTTCAGGTCTGTGCCATCGACTGCCGCGCCCGCCAAGCCGAAGACTAAAAAGCTGAGAACGAAGCAGGTTCCATCGTCATCGGCTGTGAGCAAAAAAGGAAGCCGCGAGTGGTCCCTGCTGTCTGACGACAGTGAGGACGAAGAGGAAGCTCGGCGCGCGGCCTCCAAGCGGCCGCCGCTCACGTCTGCTCTGACGCGGCGCGTAGCCGACGGCGTGCTGCGTCGCACCGCCCTGCTGGCCGGCGACCAGTTCGTGGAGCTGAGAGTGTACGACACGCGAGACATCCTGCGCGTCGACCCGAAGGACAGGTGGGAAAAAGCTGCAATAACTCTTAAGTATCAAGTTGGTTCGGGAGCTGATGAGCTAATTTTTTTGAAGAAATTCATTAATGCAGCAAAAACTAGGTTCAAGGAAGACGGGCAGTTCTTTTCTAATAAGAAAAAATAATTTAATTTGTATATTTTTTATTAAAATAACTTTGTGGTTTTTATATTAAATATATTAAAAACTTTCAACTGCATACAATTTAATTAATTAACCTAGGTAGGTACTAATACAAACCAGAAATCGGTCACATATTTTATATTCTCTATTTCTTTTTAAATTTTCAATTACATAAACAAGTTAGGCCTTTTAGCCTCTAGACCATCGAAGTAAAGTGTTAAAATTAATGTTTTCATCCTAGAACAAAAATATCTCAACCATGGCAGGCAGAAACATTTTCTGTACTGTTTGTGATCTAACCATCAAAAGTAAAGCCTTTTCGGGTCACCTCCGAAGTCGTTTACATAAAGATAATAACTCGATCGAAATAAGTCCAAATGTTGAAAAACTTTGTTCAGCATTTAGAAACCGAATTGCTAGTTTTAGGGTACGGGAACGCGGACGGCAGTCGGGGCCGAGACGTGGGGGTAGCGAGGGTAGTGAGGCGGACTGCGACAGCGATTGTGGGAGCGAGAGCGAGCGTTCGGCTGCCCCCGCGCCCGGCGAGTTCTTGAGGCGCGTGCGCCGCCCCGTGCGGCAGTTGATCGCTGCGAAGATAGCTCAGCACAATAATATAAAAGCAAACTTTGAACTTTTTGCAGAGTTCTCGCTGCCGAAAAATGATATGGTTGAAATTAAATCTTTCGCAACGGAAAATATTTGTATACATAAACATTATGAGTTTAATGATATGTTTGCGAAGGTCATTGAAATAATATCTAATAAAGTTGATGGATTTCAAGAGAGAGACAGTGGGTGGTCCTTTTTAAGGACTTTGTACCTGGAGGTAAATATTAACAAATATTCACCTCTACGAGCTTCTAGCTATATTGAGTTACCAAAATATTTAAAAATGAAGAAAGCATGCATTAGTTAAGAAGTACGTCGCAAATGACTTACATTTTAAAGATTATAATAAAGTGTTGAAGGAAAATGAAGTAATACGTAAAAAAAACGTTCTTTTCAAGTCCCTTAAGCATCAAGTTTTTACTCAAGAAATAAATAAAATCGCTCTGTCTTCTAATGATGATAAACGTAGAATATTAGAAGATAATATTACTACATACGCTTGGGGTCACTGTTCATTCTTTTAATTGGGTGCCTCAGAAACTGTTCACTTTTTCTGATTACTCTAGTAATGGCTGAAAGTTATCTATACAACATTATAATTTCAAAACATACATATTTACATTCAAATGGTGTTAAGATAACCACCGGTTTATGGGCTTTAGACAATTTTGCACCACAAGTTCACATAGTTTGTGAAAATAGTGATATATTTTTCACATTAGAAGAATGGGGGCATATATATGAAGAATTTGAGTTATTTGGTAAATATGTGACCAACCATGACCGCTTTTATCAACTTTTTTTATACCAGCTAATGTTTTGTGATAAACGTTGTTCTATAAATATGTTGTACCTAGTGTGTGAAGCAATTAATATTTTTGCGCATTGTATACACGTAAGATTAAGAAATTTGACTGAAAACGATTATATTGAAGCTACAATGTTTGTTAGAAATATCGATAAAATTTTAAAAAATAGATTTCTTTCATCACTAGATGATATCTTATTAGTTTTAAACTGTAACAAATGTGTTAATTCTATAATTGAACAAGAAATATCTGTTCTGGGTTGCGATTATTTCATAAGATACTTATATAAATAGGAGTATAACCTGTATTATATTAGGTTAACCAAAATGTATGAGTTACCTACTTTTTTTAAATAAATTGTATTAATTATAATTTTTGTTGTTGTTATTATTTTAAATTGCATCTTCATTGTTTATATCTTAATTATGTTTCCCTTGTTTTGAGATACCGAGATAGATACAATTACGCACTTATAGGTAGATACATTTTATTTCGGCTTCTTTCAGAGGAAGCGTTACCTACATAATTTACCTATATATTACATACAATTAATATTGTTATTTATGTAGCTGAGACTGCTGATTCAGTACATTATTTTTCAAGTTTGATCATGTCTGTTGTCTTTAGCTTTGCGCCTGCGGTGTAACTCGAGCCGCGTCGCGCACACGGTGTTTTTCATACAAGACTCAACTAGAAATATTGACTATAACCATCATTCGCTACCAGTCCTTCGTCGCGTCTTCTCAATTCTCTTGCTTTTAATTAATCAATTCAAGTATCCTATTTCATATCATAATGTTACGAAATCAGCAGCTACAAAACGCTAAAACCAGTTACATCGCGGTACATGACAGAGGAATACCGAAATATGTAGTTAAAATTGAAGTGTATAGTGCAGATGAAACTGAAACTGAAATCGTTATGAGGTCACAAGCCAGGACGCAATATGTGGTATATGAAGAAGGTGATAGCGTCCTATATAAAATAAGACGAATTCTGTACCAGATAAGCGCGCAACTTGGAGAACGAGCCGAAAAGTGCAAGGTACTTATTTTTTTTTTTGTTATTTAATAGTGTTGGTTATGGATTGATTCTATACGGTTATGGTTCTAAACTAATTTTATTCTTATTAACTTTCAGAATCCATAATGTGGAACACAATTACGAATACGACTGCTGTCAGAAGTCAAGGCTACCTAACTACCTATTTTAAGATTGTATAGCTTAAGATTAGATATTTGAATAAAAATAACACCTACTTTGTAATCTATTTACATGTAATAATTTACTTGCTTGTTTCAATTATTTAATAAATTACTTGTTTGTACCACGTTATACTGTAAATAAATAATTAAGGGCTGAATTCTACATCTTAGACTTACTTTGACATAATAAAGAGCGTCATATCTGTCTATTTTAGATAGGTTATTAATCCTTATATCTATTTGTCAATATTTTCTTTGTATAAAATACAATGCTTAATTAAAATGGTGTCTACATAGTTTTTTTGTCGATAATAAAATAAAAGAGAAGTTATTATTATTATTTTATTTACATGTATCCAAAACACAATACAAAGCTGGCAATATACTATGAAACAATAATAATTGATAAATAATTGATCTTAGCGATTAATTAAATTAAGTACCTATATTATTTTCATAACACCACTTTTTTATGGTAATTGCGTTTTTTAATGCACAATATTTTTTATGAGATAAACAGTTATAAGTATTATTTATACAAAATGTGTTATATAAAATTACGAAACTGGGACAACCTTTTACGCCAACATCAATAACATTACAGTCACTACATAATTCTCTCATCCATTTTACTTTTTCCTGACCCTTTACGATTATGATCTTATTTTTTAACAATGGTAAAATAATAGATCTTTTAAATTCGCGATAGTCAATAAAGCCTTCTCTCCAAAGTATACCCCTGTTTCTTTCTAGCCACACGACCTGTTTTTTCTCCTCTGTTGTTAAATACGAAAAAGCGTAAGGAGGTTTGACTAAAAAGGTCTGAGAATATTCTTTTGTCACCAGGGCTAGTTCTTTAATAATAAACACATTATTGTAATCTTTGAAACCTTGTATATCCACGAATATGAAATTGTTACTCATGATATTTTCTTTACTGTACTAGTCAATGGTTTATATTCAACAATGGACTCATTAATAATTAGACAGAAAGCGGTGGTGTTGTTCGGAATGTCTGAAACACACTCAATTTCCACTTTAACATCTATGGGTCCCCCAGGTTTAACGCTATCTACTTGTCGACTACAATCAATTAGCCACAATGGCGCTTTATTTTTAAAATTTTCAAAGTTTAATAAAGGGTCTGGTCGACGTCCGTAATACGACTGCTGAAATTTTGCGTGATGTTCGTATAATAAAGAGTAATTGTTGTTGGCAAAATCAACGTTTAGGTTTTCATACGGGAAGTAAGTTGAATTCAGAAACACTTTAACGTTACGTAAATGACAGTGGTCAAATTGAGACATATCTTTAGTTACTTGATTCTTACGATCAGTTTGTAAACCCAATATTACATATCGTGGTTTTTCCAACTGAGAAGACGTTTTAATTGACCAAGTATGCTTAGACGTCTGAGGAAGTAAAGGATACTCATATAGATCCCAGTTTCTAAACATTATAGTCAATGAACGATCTTTTTCTAAATGACGAAGTAGATTAATTCTTTCACGATCAGAAACTTTCACTTGGGGTACCCGCCAAACCAACTTAGAAATTTCAACATCATGAACATATTCATTCTCGCCTAATTTTATACAATTCAAATTAGAGTTGTTACGCAATAAAATAAGCTCATGTTTACAATTCATTATTATTTTATTAAAGTCTTCTGCAAACCCCAGAACTTTATTAAGAGGTATAGATACTGAGAAATTACCTCCGTGGTTTGTAGTACCATCAAGGTTCCAACCCCAACATTCTGAAATTTTCGATTCTGCCGCACCCATCGATAACAAACCTTTCATAGTTGTAGTAATACCAACATTTTTAATTTTATCTATTTCTATACCATTAAGTTCATAACGTATGTCTTGAAATAGAAACAATATTGGATTATTTGTGAAGTGAATTTGGTTAACTTTTGTTTTTGATTGTCGGTTGTAAACTTGCACATTTCCTTCTATGTAAATGGTACTGGCCGATGGCAATACGTACAAATCCTGTTGATTTATAGGTATTCGTATCTCATCATTATTTTTAAAACTGTTTACGTATGGTTTGTATGAATAGTACTCATAACTTTCAATTGAATTGTCGTAAACTGGACCATCTGTTATATTTAGGATACTCATTTTAGCCCTATGAGTTTAAGGAAGTCCTTATTTTCTTTAGTTAACTTCTTTTTTGAATATGGTTTTTTTCTAAATTGTTTTGAAGGTGCTATTGCTTTAGGAGTACAATTCACACTGCTGCTTTTTACTACAGATGCAGAGTATTTATTATTAAAGTCAATCATTTTCTTCTTAAATGTAAATATAACTGAATTTCCTCGTTCCTTAAGTTAACTAAATTACCATTTACGTCTAATATTTTAATATTAATAGAACTTATGCTACTCTGGTTTACTGGAAAATAAATTATGTTTTTAGGTACTTCTATAATTCTATAACCAGGTGGAACATTAGGCGCGAATTCATGAATAATATGACTAGGTTTTCCGTTTACAAAAGATCCGCTAATGATGTCACATTCAACCCGGAGAACGGTTGTCGACAGAATGTTGACGGGAAAGCGAGATTCGTGTAATATATTCGCGGGAAGGGTTTCTGGTCCAAAACCTAATAATTGTCCTACGGAATCTTCTTTTTGAAAATGTATGACTTTCGAACAAAAGATAGTAGTTTTCAAAGTATTGTTATTACACCTTAATTCAAATGAACCATCCTTGATATTATCTTTTAAATAGTCTCTAATATCCTGAAGTTCGTAGGAGCCCTCTGGTATTTCTATCACCTCATTGTCACCATAGTATAGTTTATTATTTCTATCATCTACATTCGGTATAGAATTAAATGTAGAAAAATACAAAAGACCACATTCATAATCATTATCTAATTGTAAATTTGGCGAATAGTTTGTTGCTAAACTCGCCGTAGTATCCGATATAGACAGCGTGAAAGTCATTTTGGTAATGACAATAAGTACAAGAGATAAGTTCTTTTAAATGTTTATCCAAAAGTTTTTCAAATATTTTATACATAAATGTCCACAATTAACAGAATTAAAACTTTGATATATATTGTAATTGTAGTAAATATCATATTTATCCAAGTATCCGATTAACTCTAATGGCGGCTTTAAATCTCCAAAACTGTCAAAATACTCACAATAATTATTTAGTTTTACATAGGCTACCCAATGAGTACCTTCGTTTTTAGAGCTGTCTAAATTAATAACACCACATTCAATACGTTTAGGTTTTTTTGGTAACTGATTTCTCATATAAACACCTCTAAAATATGGAATACCATGTGCATGTTCTATAATATCCAAATTAGTAAGCGCGCGTCTAGGTAGCCTTTTCTTTAGTTTTTTGCCGACCGTAAAAATAAACCATTGCCTTTTTTATACGGTTTGATGTACAAACCTTTACCCAAAGCAATGGATTCCATTACTTTGTTATGGCGTTCAGATTCTTGTAAATTTTTCTGTGCTGATTTATAATCATTTACTGTCTTCGCGATACCTGCTGCTCCTCCAGCTAATGTGCCCAAAGCTGACAACCCCGCAAATATAGGAATTAGAGGCAAAATTCCTCCTGTTTTAGGAATTGGTATGACGCGCGGTAATCGAAATCCATTATTTTTAGAGAATAGCTTCTTTGCAGCCAGATAGGCAAATTTAATTGCAGACTTATTATTTTTTGGTTTGTATTTTTTCAACTGACTATATATTTTAGAGACAACCTTTTTGAAGCCTTTGATACCTGCACCTGCTTTTAGTTTTGTTTTCATTACTTTACTTACTATCCAGGAAGATAATTTTTCACCTCTTCCTGCATCTTTTGACCTAAGTCTTCGATTTGCCATGTTCAATAGTTCTAAATCTGCTTTATGGCGATCTTCTAAATTAGTATAGTTGGAATATGCTATATCGTGCTGCATACAAGCGTTATCTAATTTATTAATTCCTCTATCGTTCCGTGATAATCTTTCTCGTAGTCGTGTACCGGGACCGCAGTAATTATACCCTGGTAAATGTAACTCAAAAGGTAAATTGTTTATTACACTATTAATAAGTCCTCCTCCATGCATTACAGGTATACTAATAAAAATATAATACGTATCAACTAATTATATAGATTTATACGATGGATGTTTTGTTAATCCAACTATTTTCACTTTCATTAAGGCCCAACCATTTTACAAATAGCTTGTTACCTTTCTTTTTTAAAACTTTCTCAACTAAGTAAATATCAGGGTATTTTGTTTTTTGAAGTTCCTGTTCGTAAAAAGTACCTAAAATGATCTGTTTTCGTTGATCAACAATCTCATAAGTCGGTGGATTAGTCGAATTTACTTTTGACACGATAAATATTTCTGTTGACCAATTAGGGGTATATCCTTTTTGAAAAGTTCCTTTGTATTTGCTAATTCGCACATAATCTCCAACTTTGAATTTATTCCTTTTTACTGTAATATATTTTCTTGATTCCTTTATATTATTTAATATTAAAGATTCATTGTATTGATTCACGTCTTTTGGTTTATGTTTAGTAATTCGATGTACACAATTATTGTAAGAGTCAAGTATGTTACTCAACTGTTTACCAATCCATTTATAATTGCCAATGAAACTAAAATATTTATATAACTTGTTTTTCAAAGTTCTAATCAACCTTTCAACAATTGAAGCCTTTTTAGTGGAATATGTTGAATAATGGTTTATTTTGTATAACATCGTTAAGTTTCGAAAATCCTCATTATAAAATTCTTTACCTAAATCGGTTTGTAAATTTAATGGAATACGCCCATTCTTTTCAAGTACTTTTTTGAACGTGTTTGTTATTTCAGATTTAGTTTTCGTTTTAACAGGCAGTGCCCAAGCAAATTTTGAAAAGCAATCGATTATGACTAAGATGTACTTATAACCATTGTTGTCTTTTCCATAATTCTGCATATCAATTAAATCAGCTTGCCATAAATCATCGATACCTTTTAATACTACAGGACGTCTGTTAAAATTTTTTCGTGCTGCTTTGTGAATTTCGTCTACTACTTGTTGCTTACTCATTTTTGGTGACTTTTAATTTGCTGTTGGCAATGGCTTGATCTACTTCTCCTTTCATATAAAATTTTACTCTCATGAGATTAATTATATCCGTTTTTATTTTATGTAGTTCGTCTAATACATCATGTTTTGTGTAATAGTCATTCAGCAAATTATCGACATACTGCTTATTTACAGCATCATCGGAGGCTGATGGAGCCTTAACTCCTTTTAACCTTACTAAATGTAAATCAAATTCTCCGTTTTCTGACTTTAAGAGCTTGTGTGAATCCAATGATTCCGGTAAACGCAAACGTTTATGAACGTGGTGACCAAATTTATCTATATTCATTTCCTAGCGACTATCTCAACCAGCGGATAAATAAAGACTGTGAAAAACTTTCTAAATATCAGCATATATTTAATGAATGATATCACTTTCCCGCAACTCTTCGATAATAGATAGTATTTCATTGTCTAATCCTGTGTTTCCAGCATCTCGCGAAGCTATTAATAGTTTCAATCGATTAACTAATTCATTAGGATCATCCCAGTAAACATAATCTACATTTTGATTCAGCTTTTTTGTGAGTGGCAAACCAGATCCATGAGATATGCTTTCAGTGCTCACACAGTTTTTGGCCAACTTCATAAATAGAGGTCTAATTATTTGTGTATATTTTCGACCTTTATTACTTTTTATAGGCTTCATGGGATTATACTCACGGCGATGAGCATTTGTAGTCAATAATATAGTCTTATAATTTTGTTTATCATCTTCAGTTATTAATTCTAATTGCGGTGTTTTCTTAAACAATAATTCCATTAGCCCCGGAGTTTTTGCGAAAGTCTTACAACCAATAGAAATATTATGTTCAGTAACAAAAACACGTAACGTTCCCATCATGAGTTTTTCTCTCTCGTTTCTGACCCCAAAAGGAATGTTTTCTGAAGACATTCTTATGGGAGTAGTGTTGTCAGTCGATTTGAATGATAGACCGCTAGTATCAGGTTCCAGATCACTATTGTCTTCATCTTTATCAGGTTCCAAATAGACGTAGTCGCTTTTTTCTTCATCTTCGTCATTAAAATAGACATCGGATTTACGATTTTTCATAAAAACTGTATTGTTGAAGTCTTTACTGGATTGGTCGCTTTCGACATCATCACTAACATCGTAACTAGCCCGATGTTCCTTGCGTTTACTAAGAGGAGTGTAGCTGAGTCTTTGTTTCTTTATTTTTCTATGTGGTATTTCCATTTTTGTGTTTATAATTTGTTTCAGTGGCTCTGTTAATGGTTTAAAAACCGATTCCATTGCGAATTCGTTATTACTTTTAATGTCTCGCATCATCTTTAGTTTTCTTTTAACTGATTCAGCTGATTTTATTACTTGTTTTTTCAATGCTTGTTCGTTATCCATGTTTATACCTTACCAGGCGAAGCCTTAAGTTGTAATGATGGTATAATAATAAATTTAGTATTTTTAAATCATCAATGCAATTCTACAAATGTGTCAAATTTCATCCTGTAACATCCTTTACTCTTTTCACAGTCTTTGTTTATAACTAAGTAGCTATAGGGTACACTCCAAATCTTGGCACACATTTCTCGAAACGCTAACCAATTCATGTCTGTATTAACATGCTCTTCATAAACATGTCTCAAGTTCATATCGTCTTGTTTAAAAAGAATAATGAGATTAGCATTGTCCCGTATCAACTGCTTCGGGATTTTGCTATAGGTCTGGTTTAAGTAAAAACAATCTATATTCTTGTGTCTACCCATTGCAAAGTAATCTCTTATATGATTTTGGTTTTCACAAGCTACATCATCAAATATAATAATCGAATTAGAAGTTGCCTCATGAGGACTCAAAACCTCATCATTACCATGAAATTTTGTAAAAGTTACCTCTGACACCTTTCTAAAAACTTTTTCTAAAAATACGTACTTAGGTTGAAAAAGTGTTTTAGAGTAAAGGTATACATTTCTATAATGTAGTCCATCTTTATGTAATAGTAGACCAATAATTAAATTCGTTTTACCGCAGTTGGAAGGTCCAGATATAATACAACGAATAGTATTCGGTAAAAGTTTGCCGTGACGTGAAATCTCTTTTGAATAACCCAAACAAATTTTTTCTAGTTGCAATGAATGCGGTTGTTTTACAAATTTCATTTTGTAATTAATAATAATTCAATGTTTGACATGCATGAGCCAAGGATCCCTGCAGAATGTAGACATATTTATTACATTAAGAGTTTTATACGTATCACGCTTAACCTTTTTCGTACAAAACGCTCGACGTCACCCGTTAGTCCGTTAAGCGGAGCGTATGATTCCAATCGCAATCGACGTCTTGCGATAATTTGATCTTGCGTTCTAATACAACCAACCGTCGAATGATTGGGAATTCCGGCACGCACGAAACAATGAAAACCGATTGAGCATTCTAGCTCACTTTCAAACGTCTAAAACCGATTGGGCATTCTGGCTCACTTTCAAACAGCGAAAACCGATTGGGCATTCTAGCTCACTTTCAAACAACCAAAATCGATTGGGCATTCTAGCTCACTTTAAACAGCGAAAACCGATTGGGCATTCTAGCTCACTGTGCGAGCGCAGCGAGCGAACGAGTGGAGCGAGTGAAAGTGAGCCAGAATGCCCAATAATCACCTACTGTTATATACACATGTTTTGTTTTGTCGTAGGTCACTAGTTACAGGTTGTATTTGGTCAATAAAAAAACTATTAAAAGCTTGTGCAATCTCTTTGGGGTTACATATAATTCTGTCCTCGTGTTTAATTTGTACTATGTTCTCTTTGGGGTAATTAGCTTTACAGTTATTTACTAGTTTCCAAGTCGCTTTAGATTTGTTTGTTGAGTTTTGAATATAGTAATTGTTTTGCGATCTCTGTGTTAGTTGGATAATTCTTTTGTATCTTTTAGAATAATTTATAAAGTTATTTTTATTATACGTATTTGGCGCTGTTCTAGACTTCCATAGTAACTGTCTTTTACGCTTACTGCACAGTTTGATACCCTTGGATATCCATCTGGGTCTGACGGTTGCATTTATTTTTATTCTTATGACAGGAAAACATAAGTCATATAGTAGTTTAAACAAATCATAGAATTCATTGAATGCCTCCTTAGGATTAGTGGTTTCATAGACTTGCGCAAAACTTAGATTACTAAGACATTCCAGGAATTTGACCATGTTTTCCTTGCAGTAATCGCGTTTTTCTTTAAACCAGTATTTAAGAGTGCACGTTTTCTTGACTGGAAATTTTAGTACCTGGGCTGTATGATCTGAAACAGCTAGTTCTATAACCTCACCTTTACATCCCCATATGTTGTGTACAATGTTGTCAATACATGTTCCACTGATAAGACGAGTCGGTTCTTTAATTGCTGTCTTGAGATTGAAACTGCTCAATAGTTGCTCAAATTTAACTGAATGTGCGTCCTTTTTTAGTATATTTATATTATAATCTCCACATAGTATAATTTTTTTGTAGTTTTTATCCACTAAAATTAAATATAGTATGTCATGTAAATTATCTAAGAAAATTTCAAAAGGAGAATGACCAAAAGTGGGCCTAAGATGCGTCTTTATCATTCATGTACCAAAAATATTGGTCTGAATTATGAATCCCCTCCATTTTTTTTTAAAGCTATTGGAATAGGGAGTTTAAAAATAACATAAAATAAAAACATTGATTGATTTCCGCCAGCCGACCGGCATCTTTTCAACTAGAGTAGTGAAAGCAGAATTAAAATCGATATATATTTATAATCGATATTTGTCAACCATAGTTGATACTGCCTTTCAGTTACTGGCGCGATAATCCACTCATCTCGTTTTTCATTTACTGACTGGAAATACAGTATTTATACAGATTTAAAGTGATACACACGTTATTAAGAGGTTTATGAAAATATTAGTACGGAACCGAAACGTCGATGTATCAATTTAATAAGTCGGTGTAGTAGAACCGCACTATCGATTTGCACTATGGTTTTGTACGTACTGTCACGCATGTCAGTCGTGTAATTTATAACTTGTGTATATAACCACTAAACTAACTAGGGAAAAATTGAATTGAATCTTGTTATATTCTCTTTGCACACAATGACATCAACATCTGGAGCAATTAATCGTGGCCATATACCACGGCGCTGTATAAACTGTTCGTTGGTGGTGCCGCGCCAACAAAGAGTTCGTTCTATGGATGAGTTATCCAATTCTATGCTTAATGTTTTGAGTTCGTGGATTGCGCCTGGTTCTGTAAGTATTTTTCTATTTTATGGTAATTTGTACGTACATGTTTAAGTAAAGCCCTTTCTGCATTCACTTGCAAAAATTACTGCTAATATAACCCCACAAAGTCTTCGGCTGCGACCGCGTCTGCCTGTTAAGGTGGTAAATAACTAAAATATAAGCTTCGTTGAGGTGTACTTAAATAAGAGCAGATATACTTATTTTTGTATTTGTGCTCTTTAGGTATTTAACAATATTTAGCTGATTTCAAGTAATACACACGTTCTTAAAAGATATTTATGAAAATATTGTTACGTAACAGAAATATCGATTATTCAATTGGTTAAATCGTATTAGTAGAACCTCACTATTGATTAGCACTATGGTTTCTTACTGTGACGTCATATCCCATATGGTGTCAACAGCTGTTTTGTCTCCTTTTGTTTACATTATGTATTTGGGTGAAAAAATCTATTTTAACGAGTCTAATGTAGTGTCGAACGCAATATACCGTCGCACCAAACTATGACATCAAGATTGGGAACGGTTAATCGTGGCCATATACCCACGGTGTTGTGAAAACTGTGCGCCAACAAAGATTTCATTCCAAGTAAGATTATTCAATTTTCCCACTATAAAGTTTAACGATTTTCTTTTTACAATAATCCTTAGTATTTTGCCTGTATTTTGACGACAATTTGATCCAGACGCAAGGTTCAAAGTTTAAGGGCAAACTCCCATACAATTTTGGTCATTCTCCTTTGTTGCAATATTTTTCTTTTGAGGGACTCTGTATATACTAATTATGATGATATTGTTATCCACCAGTTCAATGGCACAGCATTCTAAAAGATTTGGCACGCAGTATTTTAGTATCGAGTCTACAATCTTGAATCTAAGTTCTTTTCTAATTAGTATACATGATCCACCTTTTCTTGTGTTTCTTGTAAATTGGGCAGCGAGTTTATAATTTGGAATGTGCAAAAGTTCCAAGTCATTTGTAATCATATTGTGTTCCGTGAAGCATAGTATATCCGCCATTATACCTCTGTCCTTTAATTCGTCAAGTGCAACTGTAAAAATGTCAGTCTTACTCATGAGTCCGTTAATATTCTGATGCAAAATATATAAATAGTTATACACGAAATAAATTACGGTTAATGTCATTCTCATTCTTGTTATTACCTATGTCCAAAGAGTTTGCTACAATTGCATTCTGGTCCTGAAGCAGTAGTAAATCATGGTTTACGTCCTCATTTTTATTACTATCATCCAAAGGTTCCTGGAAGAAATCGCTGAAATTATATTTTATACACTGCGGCTTCATCCTTCATCCTTTCACGTTACATTGTTCTTATTATTTTTTCTTTTGGTGCACTATAAATTTGACTGGATTGAGAGTTATTATTGTGGTTGCGAAATTTTTAAAACATATTAATTTAAGTATTTACAAAATTCACAAATGAATTTAGCTGAAATGCCAGCTATCAATCTTTTAGCAATAAGTTTTTCATATCTCAAAACAGCTTCTGGAGTTGATTGTTAATGTAGCAGGAGCAGCATAACGAAAAATAGATTTCGGTACAAAATTCAATTAAACCATATTTTTTAAACCAATAAACTCTGCAAATAACCACTACCATTATTCCAAATTACCTAATATTCAATTTGAAATAGCTAATTGCTTGTTACGGTAAACACAACTGCTCTCCGTGAGAGTTTACTGAAATAAAAGTGTCCCAGATCTTTGTCTATTATATTTATTACTAGAACATAACCAATTGTACAGGACAGCCAAATTGCATTCTAAGAGCTTACTGTAAAACTCATCGTAAAATCTATAGTTTAAGTGTTCCCGTCATGTTGAATGCAGATAACAAATAAGTATTTCTGCATTTTACACATCCATACCATGCCATGAACACGGTATGGTCCATTGGTTCTCTCACACATCAATATATTATACAGAGTGACTTGGATCTAGGAAAATTAAATAGTTTTCTTCCAAAAAAGAGACAGTTCTAAATATAATTAACACTGACTATCAGCATCAAAATTTAAAAGCAATGCCGTTTTAGAGAATAGGTAGTACTACTTTCATCATCATCAGGTTATTTTTGTCTCCACTGCAGGAGCACAACCCTATCTCATCTGCCGGAGACAGACGGAGGATTTGGCCTACACTCCCCGCGCTGGCCAGACGGGTTGGGGAGGCCTGATTGATGTTTTATAATGTAATGTACTACTTTATTGTAGTCTAATTTGGCTTTATTTGAGTTTTTAACCTCATCATATCAGCCCTTAGACGTCCACTGCTGGACATAGAACACCACCACATCCGGTCCTCCGCCCTCCGCATACAGCCGTTTCCGGCCACCCTTTCAGGTCGTCGGTCCATAGCTCGCTGAGCGACTTGAAACTTGTGAAATATCATTTCGAGCCTCGATTGACCATAATACTTGAGATCAATGCAACACCGTCTATTGACCACATTAGCAACAATAATTTCGTAGACAGTTATACTGGAAAAAACGCTAATTCTTACAACTTTATGTCGAGTTTTAAAGTGTATTTTAAGATTTAAGACAAATACATTTCTTTAAGTATTTTACTTTTCTTATCGGTCTTTCTGTTTTTTCAATAAGCTACATTTGAACATACAAAACGATGGTATTTGCCGGCAATATCGATCGCCTTCTTATAGCACAGTTATAAGTGAAGTTCCCAAATTTTAGTGATAATAGTCACATACTCAAAATAATCAGAAACGTGTCCCAAAATTGTGTTTACCATCCTGTATACGCTTAAATACAAAACAGCATAGTGTCTCATTTCTAAGAAATAGCTTTAGCGAACTCTAGCCAAGGCAACTTGTGCACGTTTACAACACACGCGGGGGCGGGCTGCGGTCAATAGCTATGCAATTGCATGACTTTGGGTATGGCTTTGTACTATTACTTATTCTGTGGTATGGCAGTAGTACATACTTAATGGCTTAAAGGTCTTGTAACCAAGCCAAAATATCCTTTAAAAACATACTTATCGGGTAAAAAACTCAACGAAACCACGGGCGACCATAAGGCTGGCTCGTTCCTCAATCAGCGTATAGGCATTGCAATACAGCGAGGAAACGCAGCCAGCATTATCGGTACCCTACCGCGTGGGGCAGCGATCTAGGGGACATTTTCCATTAGGTTTCCTAACATTTATAAATTCTTTTGCTTCGTTGATGTTCATAAAGTCGACTAATGATAAGTTATATGAATTCTATAATAATCTTATCGGGTTACAAGTTTTAGTTGCTGGCTGTGGACGAGGTTATAGTCAAAGAATTCAAGAGGTGTATCATCATCGTCGAAATACGTTTCACTGCAGTAGTGCTCTTCTCTAAAATATAAACTCACGTGCGAGTCTCACTCAAGTGACTTCACTCACTTTGAAACCTAATCCATTGGTAATTCTGTAAACATTCCAGAACACTATCGAAGTGAAGTGAACAAAGTCGCCAGTGGTCTAGTCTAGAATGTTTACAGAATGACAATGGATTAGGTTTCGAGGTGAGTAAAGTCACTTGAGTGAGACTAGCACGTGAGTTTGTATTTTAGAGAATAGCACTACTGGACTTAAGTCTCCGCAATAGAATGATACTTTTGGTGGGCTTTCCATTGGGGAATTTGCCATATTACCACGTTTGGCCAGCAAAGTCAAGGTCGAAATCATTTATTGCACTTTAGTAAACTTGGTACATTTTATACCATCAATTTTTTTTGCAACTACCGCTTCTTATGTGTTAGCGCTGTGAAGAAGAAATGGCGAAACAAACTTTAAAAAGTTTAAAACAAGTTTGTATAAAATAATAATATAAGGATTGACAGGGTGGCTCTCCAGTACGAAATAATATTAAGCTAGTCTAGTCTGAGATTAATAATAATTACTCTGCTTTACGAGAAACTGAAAAAAGTGCGGCATGGAAATTAACAAGTACCGGCGGTCAACCCTGTATGGTAAATATTGGTCTCTACCATCTATCTACAGCTATTTATCAAGGTTTAAACTATATTAGGCTTTAAAAATGTTCCTACAATGTATCTATCTCTGAGTAGGTACCACAAGAACTTTAAACATCTTGTCTATGCTAATTGCCTTTGAAACGTCAGACAACGGCAAACACAAGCGGTATTTTGCTTTTATTTGACTTTCAAGTTCCATTACTAAAGCTTAGTAAACAACTTGATGTCATCGTACTGTCTCGTACTTTTCTACGAGAGTCACGAAGCTTGAAGAAACGTTTTGTAATTATTTGCTTGTATTTTTTTATTCGGGCACAATACCTTTGCTTTTTAAAAATATCCGTTTACGTTTTTCCACAGGTTGAGAGATAATATTTAGTAGAGAGTAAATATTGCCTTTTTGTACATTGATAGAAACACTTTATTATAACTGTCTATATTTTCTCTCAAAATATTTTTATAATGCCCTTTGAACTAAATATGAAACAATAAAGGAAAAATATATATATGGCTTTTCAAAGAATAATTTTGGTGTAACCAACCAGTTCGTTATAAACTATCGAACACAGTCCTATTAAATAACAATAAATATCCTATCAAAGAGGCTACAAATACTTGTGCCAGAGTGTGCATCACAGGAATTCTCCAAAATCTACAAAATCCTTATGTACTACCTCCATATCGACAAAATATTCATTATTTTTCATGTTTTTTTTTTGTCCTGTCTGTCCGACAGAAATATCACGGAACAATACTGAACCGATTGAACGGAAAATTTGAACACGTATGGAAAATTCTGACGGAATATTAATTGAGCGAGCTTTGCGTATACGACGTGCACTATTTTCTGACTCTTTTTTCTTTTGTTACAGAATAACAGCACTGCTGCTCATCGCCATAGCGGCCACCTGCGCCGCGCCGCCGTCCTCAACCAACCACAACAGCCTCTCCACGGACAAGGAACCGACCACCCACGAGCTACTCAGCTCCCTCGGATTGAAAAAGTTAAGAATACCCACCGCACATCACAGAAAACGCTTAGCGGAACAGGGTAGGAGGCATGCTACAGGGGATTCTAGAATGTACGTCATAAAACTACCCCCAAATACAAGCTACTACACCCACGCAGAGCCGGCTCCGGCCGCAGCGAGGACCCTACCATTACAGATGACTAGTAATGGCAAACCAGCTAGAGTATACCATTGGAACATACCCGTACTGCAGAAACTCGCCAAGAACCGACCACAGGCGAGATTCGACGACGATGTAGTCGACGTCGAAAGTACTCCTACTTGGCCCAAAGGAGTCAACAACCATCCGAATTCTATATCCTCCATGGCGTACTACGTTCCAGCCAAGAAGACGTCTTTCAGGAAGTATTTCTCAGGGAACGGTAAACCTAAGTCGTTCTACGTGATTGAGAAGAATAAGAAATCGGCGGAGTACCACAGGCTGCTGCCATAATTTGTAATTTAGTTCTTAGTCGTTTGTAAATTTGTTTTAATTAAAAATTTCGACGTTATTTTGTGAATTCAGTTAAGCAACTTATCTATAAACAATCAACAAGTTTTTCTTCAAACTGGGACGAAACGAGTTATGAATACTCTGAAGGAAACTTACAATCCAATAAAACACACGGAGACCTTTATTTTCTGTTTGGTTTTCGTCCAAGCACATATGTATTTCCGCGCGTTATATTATCAAAAAATATAATCATCATCAGGTTATTTTTGTCTCCACTGCCGAAGCACAACCCTCTCTCATCTGCCGGAGACAGACGGAGGATTTGGCCTACACTACCCGCGCTGGTCAGACGGGTTGGGGAGGGCTGATTGATGTTTTATAATGTATTCCCTTAGTCGCCTTGTACGACATCCACGGGAAAAGTTGGAGTGGTCCTATTCTACTCTACCGGAAACCACACGGCAAAATCTTACTTTACTGGGTACTTTGACCGGTAGTAGTTACGCCACCAAGGTAATATACCTATATGCATTTAGCCACTTTGTATATAAATAAAACCGCTTATTTTAATTATTTAATAAAAATATCGGATGGAATTATATGTCTTGATACCCAGCTTTACTATTTTAGTTATTCAGTGACAACACCTATTGCTAAATATATGATGGCGACGAAGATGGTGCATTTATAAATTCTGTTCCAAATCAATTACCACACAGTAACAAACGCACTTGCGTACCGAAAACAAAATAAACAATGAATCAGAAGTGGACCGCAAAGTTTACGTGGTTAAAAAGTGATCTTAAAATGTTTACAGTCTAGCTAGACGAATCTCGAACTAAGTTAGCGACTAGTGCTCTGACGCATATGACCATATTGACATAAACCACAGGTGGTCAAAGGATGAGGAGGGAGGGAAAAGTCGCAAAAAATGAGTCACCTAAATTATTTTACAGAGTTGCCATCCGTCCGGTTTTATCCGGATTTGTCCTTGTTTACGGGGCGTCCGCGGAGCGTCCGGACGGGGTTTCATTTGTATTTCGGGCTTTATTGTTTTCAATAAAAAGTTGATGCAGGTATAACAATTAAAACTATTTTTTTACTGAGTAACTTAAAAAAAACTGTTGACATGTCCCGGTGGTAAGCTACAAAATCCGGAGTTTTCATGCTTCTTGTCCGCGTTGGCAGAAATTGGAGATGGCAACTCTACTTAAATAGTGCGTTCCTTAACCATGTTATATCAAGGAGTTTCGATACATATTTTTTCATCCAATTAGCCAGATAGGTGCTTAGACGTTGGTAAGACTGCGATACGAATTTAAATTATTGTCTAGTTAAGTTTCACTGCATTTAACTTAACCGTTGTACGAATAAACCTAGTAATGTTAGCATCATTAAATAGGTACCTGCCACACTTATACGTTGTAAATTTTTGTCATAAACTCTCCTCGTTTTATTCCCCAATTGACAAGATTGGATCTGAGTTTTGCATTTAAACATTATAATTGATAATATGAGTATGTATAAAACTAAAACTAAAAACTATAAAAAGGGCAAGTTTATAATATTTTGGTTTGTGTAATTCTAAAAGCGAAATCGTTATCAAACATTGAAATTAAGAGACGTTTTGTTACGAAATGGTGCTAAAATAAACTTTCTTATGTTTAGAAAATCACTGTTTCCATTAATAATATATTTTATGATTTCTTGTAAGATTATTTCTATTTACTATTAAATGTGCTAACTTCAGGTCAATTGATCGCTTTAACCATTTTATTCTGTAAGTAGGCATATTTTGTAATTATACTTAGAAGTAGGCCAAGTATATTTTGTACAACAATTCAATTGAAGTAGTAAGTACCTAATAAATATTTTATTTAATTACTTGACTTGTTTTTTCCCCTACCCAGAATACATAACATCTGTTTCAAGAAAAATGGCATATGTAAAACAAATTCTGCCTTTAAATTTTAACTGTGTTTTTACATTAACATGTATATTTTTGTTTCCGAGCGTTTATTTTCATATGCCATTTCATTTGGAATGGAATACACACCAAGAGATAAGAGCAATTCATACATTAGGTAATTAATTAAGTACATAATTTTATTATACACTTGTCTGTCTCCAAACTACTCTTTGAATAAAATTAAATAGGACAACAATTCCCAGGCCACGAACACGAACCTACTTGTATGTCCTAAATAGAAATGAACCCGCTACCTCTGGCACTCACTCAAGTCCAAAACTAAGCCACTAAACCTCTATAAGCAGAATAAATCAAAATTGGATAGACGCCATCTATGGAAAATAATGAGAACTTGAACAGGCAATAGAGCTAAAGTACAGACAAATCTTCACACAAATCTTCATGTGTGTAAGTTCCTCAGTAAAACGAAAGATGGCGTTGTATCAATGTAGATACTGCTTTACCGACAGAGATAATAACGGATGTCACCACATGCGCGGCGGGCTGCGCGGTTTTATAAAAATCGTACCAAATGCTATCCAGCACAAATCTATAATTGTCGCCCCTTGGAAAAATGTCAGCTGCATCGGCGAAACATACAGAAAATATGTCAGAAAATGTGGATAGTTATAAAAACACTGACAGAGATATTAATAAGAATAAAAGTTTATGTGATAAAAATAAAAGCGAATCCAGCAGTAGCAGTAGCAGTGACACAGTGATAAAAGTCAAAAGTGCTATACCAAGACGGAGGTTAGTGTCTAATTAATTATAATAATTACTTCGTACGCCCCTGTTCCTTTTACATTGATTAAATTCATTTAAATTAATTATTAATCGTGTAATATTCATAAAAACTTTAATAAAACCAGTTCTTTTTCCCGAAGTAAATGTTTATGGATCGTATGGCAACCGGCGACCCGCTCCAGAACGCTGGAAGGGAAAAGCGTTGCTCTAAAAATATCGCCGAAAGTATTTCGTAGCTATTTCAGGAGTTTCAGAGCAAAAACTAACGGCAATGGTACTGTTATTTTTTTCTGCAGTTTTCTATTAAAGAAATACGCATACTTTTTTTATAATTAGTTCTATCGAATTTTCTAATTTGTTGAATAATTTATAATTCCGGTAGATAAAAAAATATTACTTCACTCACGATAACATACCCAGTTAATAGAGTCATTTCGGAAAAGAAATCGGAAATGTCCCAAAAATTAAAAAAAATATATACCTGCTTACAGAAATATTACTATATAATACTCATCACACCTTGTTATCGCAGGAGTCTGTTAGGTTTTTTAATGTACAGTCGATGTTACGCTTATCACCTGGGTTCAAGCCACCCCCACAGCCTGCGGCTGCGGTACAATTTTGTATGAAGCCTAGGCCGCGCCATCTGAGACAGTGTGGGCAAAAATCATTCACGACTAACGATTAAAATTGTATAAATATTTAGTCGCGATTTACGATTGATGTTTTCAATAGTGATTAAAAATATCACTCTCAACTAAATATTTGATCATTAGTTTTTAATAATAAATCCTAGTTAGGGTATATGTATATGTGGCGGGTGTGGTGACGTTCATTGAGGAAGGCAGTCCTATGTCCAGCAGTGGACATCTAAGGGCTGATAAGATAATGATGTACATGTAAGATTAAAAACAAAATAAAAAATCGTTGTCGATTTTTTGGCAACACTGCCCGCAGGTCGCCACCGCGACCGTGCCAATGTGGGTATGCTTACCCTTCAGTCATTTATACGTAAAGACTGTACAACATGGGTAACACAGGTGTACGTACTATTCTGTACCGAATCCCTACTAACTTTTTGTGTATGAAAATTAAAGTTTAGGAAAATCGTTTTTCTCTTTTAAAAAAAGCGTCAGTGCTATTATTATAATACTAGCTGTGCCCGCGGCTCCGCTCGCGTGAACTACAGAATCCGCTCCCATTCCCGCTCTCGCCCCGCTACAATACCCACTCCCCTTTTCCCACGCTCAATCCCGCGCCCGAGCCCACGCCCACGCCCACTACCAGCTCCAAATGTAGTCCAAACTCATCGCAATCTGAATAGTACGGAAATACTATTATTTGCAATATATTGCATACTATCCTTACCTACTAATGTATTTGAAAACTAATGTCCATAACATTTGATTGAGTACACCGATTGCGATGAAATAAAGACTAAATGTTAATTTAAGTTAAGCCCCATGTTTCTGTGAAAAGTCCATCAATCCGTTCAGTAGTTTTTAAGTGATGCGTGCACAAACTCACAAACAAACACATAAACAGACAAAAATTTCAAAAATTATCGAAATGTGTTCTGTTGCTTATTCTTAGACGCCCCAAATTTTTATTTTTTTTGCAAATATATTTATTATACAGACACGCGAAGTTTACGATTTTATTTATTAGATTGCTATTGTACGTTCACTACAGAGAATTTATTTATCACTCGCTTAGTTAAATTTTATTATCTTATCTCACATCACCTGATTTCCGCATGAACTCAAAGTGCAAGTTAGTTGCGGTGGTTTTAGTAAGTAGGAACAATACAGGGTACCTCACATTATTGTACCTGTTAAAATAAATGTTTATTAAATGAAATCCTTCATTTAATTAACTATAATTTTCGAGAAAAACGCTAAAATAGGAATTCAAAATTGCTACCTACATAATACAATAACCTAGCGTTATTCAACATTAACAATAGGTCCAAGACATTAACGCAAAATATTAAAGGGAATACGTAATTTTATGACCTGTTTTAATAAAATTACAGTGGAAAGTGTTTTGCAATGCAAAATAATTCATTATGTATAAATATAATATTTATAAACTGTATATTAAGTATTTATATACTGTATAATAACATTCCAAGCTTTTGTAATTAATTTACAATGTACACAGCTACTCTGCGATGGGTCGTAGAGCCTGTGTATATACCTACTACAGGTTGGGGGCTACGAACTACTCGTAATACACGTGTTTAGAGGTTTTACAGAACATTCTGTACCCATGGCATCACGGGGGTATCACGGGTTTTTATCAGCCCCCATGATACCACTAACTAGTAGTGATGTGCTGTCATTCTGGACGTCAGTAGGAACGGAATATTATATGATCAAGATATGGAGTTAGTTTTCACCACTCGCCGTGAACCATTTTATGAAATTTTTAATTTTATTTTTCAAGTTCCTCCAAAACCCTTTGCTTTTTGTCTGTCAACTACAGACACTACACTGATCGGATTACGCTGAATTTGATACCTGTTATACGTAAGATATTTTCCGACTATTCCAGAAAGGTAAAAAAATGAACGGGGCCCGCACATGGTGTGGTATACACAACACTCTTTCTGACTATTTCCATGGTATTTTACGAGGTGGTGACCGCGTATCTGCAGGTAAAGCGTAGTCGATTCTGACTAAAATCCGACAGATTGCATTTGAAGAGTGTCTTAACTACTAGTAGGGACAGACTAGTAGATATGTGGAATAGGTCGTATTTTCGCTATCACCTTATGATAAATGCCATATCGAGTCTAGCCAAAATCAGCAGCGGTTGAAAGAGGAGCGGTTGAAAGAGGAGCGGTGGATGTATGTCATGCTTGATTGAATACAGCAATTGCAGATACAAGGCGCTTAACAAACGCGATGAGAGAACTAAGTACGTACATAGGTACATACTTAGTTCTATGTTATGTTTTATGAACCGTACAGGAAAAATCTGTTTGCGATAAGATAAGCGATAATTCCCTCATGGAGCTATTGAGTAACATGCAGTTCAGTATAACAGAGTAACTGTATATATTTGCGGACTTTACTAAATCGTTTGTTCTAGTCTGGAATAAGAGAGTAGGTGAGAAGTGAAGCGAAAAAGGTTGAGGTAGTAACTAGATGAGGCTTACTGTAGTAACCCGTATCAAAAGACTTAACAAACCTTGCTCGCAAGTCTATCTATAGAAAACAGTTTGTAGACGTCCTTGTTAGTCAGCCTACCCTAATACAGATACGCCACCGTATGAACCGTATATCACTATTAACTAAGGCACGTACTCTGATCACACCAGGCTTGACCTTGGAATATGTACTATTTTGTTCCCGAAAACCAGATTTTGTACTATACAATTTAAAAGATATTCAACTAAATCAATTCGAATAAGTAGAGTCTCGTTCAAAAGTTATTTCATACTAGCTGGTGCCCGCGACTTCGTCAGCGCACGATTAGTATTTCGAGTAGCTTTTTTGTAGGACTATTTAAGATAAACATTTCCATCATACATTACATATATGTGTAACTCTAGCGGTTTTGGCAGCGCACGCCAGAATATCTCGCAGATGGTAGATTTTTTGCTACTCACTTGATATTTTGGACAATTCACACAATATCTTTATAAATTTTAGCCTATGTGTTATTCTGATGTATAAGCTATATTATTGTAAAGTTTCATTAAAATCCATTCAGTAGTTTTAATGTGAAAGAGTAACAAACATCCATCCATACTTACAAACTTTCGCGTTTATAATATTAATTAGTAGGAAATTTAAAGAATGAATTAAATAAATGTAAGACATCGTTGAAAGATACCTAGTGTTTTTTTAAATACAAAATAGTGTTCTCTAATGCCACTCGTATTTTGAATTTTTTTCGATAGTCGTAACATAACCGGGTATTCTGTTACTAGGGATTAAGTGACAAGCGTAAGCGGCAGCGAGACTGCAGTTGGCTTGCCGCGGCAGTCTGTCACTACACCTAGTTAAGCTTGTTATATCCAAATATCCTACGTTGATGTTTAGACAGCTACTCCTGACAGATTAGATAACAGTGAGTTCTGACCGATATTTTATTCGTAACACTTTGCTATCGTACATATTTTTCTTAGATACGCCATGGCGCGACGTTGACGCACCTTTATCTGTTATTTTGAGTATTGCTTTTTTAAATCATGGGCTTACGATATACATACCTATATGTCGTAATTACTTAATTCTTGACTGATGTGATATAACTTATTTTTGGTGTCTGACTTCGTGTAGCCTAAATTTTTCAGAAACGTTACGAACTTACCGATCATTTAAACTCATTACTTTTTTTATGGACGCATCATCTGAATGTTTCATGAAGCTGAGTCAAAGCAAAACCGATCACTAATTCACTGAACAATTCAGCCGTTTGGTTCCCGACTTAGAATACTGACTTTACTGACTTAGACCTCGCTACCCCCAATCTTCCCGTGGGTGTCAAGACGACTAAGGGATTGCACCAGGGACGCGCAGCAGCGTTCTACTGTGTATATTAAGATCGTTATTGCGACCACCAATCTGCCTGCCGAACGAGGTGATTATGTTAAATTCCCCAATGGACAGCCCACCAAAAGTGGCATTCTATTGTGGAGGCTTATGTTCAGCAGTGGACGTATTTCGACTGATGATGATGAATTCATCAAAATATTAACAACTTGTCATACAATGTTAAACAAACAATGTCTATGTAAACAGGACATTCATATTTGGATTGACATATTATTTATTTTCATATTTCTTATTTTTCACGTCACGAAACAAACTTTTTTTTATGCATTTTGAATTTGAACCCCTGATCCCTTGCACGGCATGCACGCGTTCAGTCAGCTGCGCTAAGCAATTCGTAATTTCAAGGTCTTCCGTCGCAAATTTGCAATTTTTCCAACATCTGATGATTTTAAATGGTAATTCTCACCGTTATGCGACGCGAGAATTATAAATTTATTTCCATATCATTAATCAGACATTCATTTGTTTTTTGACGTAGACATATAATTAATAATATAAAATACAATTACATTAAATCATATAAAGATAAACTAAAGTAAATGTCAATTGAATGAATAAAATATAAATTAATTGTGTTCTTTAAAATTCTTCATGACTATTAAAGACTGCTTGACAAGCCAGGCGCACAGCCTCTTTGAAAGTAGGCAGGCTAGGAGAATCAGTGAGCTGGGAAGCTGGTTGTACACCGCGGGGCCCATAATTTGCACTATCTTGGCGCACACGGGTAGTAGGTATACAAGATTTTAGAGATGTTAAGGTTCCATTGCAAAATTGTTGTTTCGATCCTGTAAGTCACGGTTGTTTTACCAACTACAAAACGCTATCGACTTAAAATCGTGCTCAATCTTTATAACGGTTTGCCCAGATTCATATAGTACAGGAGTCAAAATCTAAATTAATTTTATAATACAGACATACTGAGGTAAATATTCAAGCGTTGCAACCTCGATAATACCAGTTCATCGTTTTTATTATACAACTAACTGCACCCGCGACTTTGTACGCGCAGAACACTGAAATACATAGCTCCCGACCTCCTATCCCTTCCTCCTCCACCGCCACTCTCCTTCCGTTTCCTTCCTTCTCCCTTTCTTACCCTGAACCACCTCCTAAACCCCTGTCCTTTGCTTTCCCCTTCTCTCCACTCTCCCCCTGTCCCCTCTATAAATAGTAAATGTTTAGTATTATGCTGTTTGTAACAATATAACTTAGCAAAATATAAATATTTCTGTTTCATTATCATTGTTTATCAATTGAACAACTTTGTTTAAAAATTTTGGGATTCCACGACTTCTATTGAATGGACGCTATTCTAGATGACATTTTATATTGGACAGAAGTCGTGCAATCCTATATAAATTAATATAGGTACTTATTCTTTTTTATCAACTGTTGGGGGTTAATCAGTTGAAACTCTCAAATATTTAGTTACAGGCAGACATTGCGCAGTTGCACATTATATTAGTGAAATAAATTATGCAACAACAAGGAAATATCTAGAAAAGTTGGTATTTAAATCTTAAATTATAAATGTTTATATTATTATTAGTTACGATACATGTTTTGTGGGTTCCTAATCTTGATTTTATAATAATAAATATTACGTTTTATATATTACCCCCGACTAAAGACTACGAAATGCAAGTTAGGTTAGGTTAGTACAGCCTTTACGATTGCATTCCTTTGCTATGTATAAAGAGTATTAAATATACGGGTGTGTAAAATGTTTCTTCTAGTAACCCGTTAGAGGCATTCCAAAACAACTTTAGTTCCACTATTTTTAAGAGCTATTTCTACAGTTTATAGCAATTTTTATTTTCCCATGGTAAAAAGGTATATTATAACAGTGGGGGACCGAGTTTCTGGGAATTTGGTCCGGTGAGGTAGGTTGGAGGGAACGTCAAACGTACAGTCAGTGGGCCACGATAAATGACCAAGTTGTTTTTAATTTAAACTGTATCATGATTGAATAGAGTAGATTTGTTTATTACACATTACAAAAGTTCATGCGTTTGTCAAAAATAATAAAAATCTAGTATGTGGTATACAAGTACAAAATGTCAATTTTATACAACTCGTGTGTGAGATTCATAACAATGTCATCTAATAAATAAAATGGTAAACATCGCGTGTCTGTACATTGAAAATATTTGCAAAAAAAGAATTGAAGGGTCTAAGGATAAGTAATAGAACACATTTCAATCATTTTTGGATTTTTTGTCTGTTTATCTGTTTGTCTGTGAGTTTGTGCACGCATCACTTAAAAACTACTGAACGGATTTTGATGGACTTTTCACAGAAACATGGGGCTTAACTTAACTTAACATTTAGTATTTATTTCATCGCAATCGGCTGACTCAATCAAAAGTTATAGAAATTTTTAGTTTTCAAATACATTATTAGGTAAGGTTAGTATGCAATATATTGCACATAATAGTATTTCCGTACTATTCAGATAGACATGAGTTTGGATTACATTTGGAGCTGCGAGTAGGAGTTGGAATAGAAGTGGGAGTGGGAGTGGGCGTGGGTGCGGGCGTGGGTGCGGGCGCGGGCGTGGGCGAGGGCGTGGGCGTGGGCGTGGGTGCGGGCGAGGGCGTGGGCGTGGGCGTGGGCGTGGGAAAAGGGGAGAGGGTGTGGAAGCGGGAGCGGGAGTGGTAATGGAAGCGGATTTTGTAGTTCACGCGAGCGGAGCTGCGGGAACAGCTAGTAAATAATAACATAAAAACAAAATAAAAACAACAAAATAAAAAATGTAAATTTTCAAAAACTATGTCGCAGTGTAAATTCAAAATTTTATGTCCATAAATTCTTTGACAGAGTATAAATATTTATCCAATAATGGATGGTTGGACAAGTTCCTAGGGCTGGTCACTTAATTCGGAATGTGACTGAACGTATCGCACATCACTAAGTCCTTTAAAGGTTCATTCGGACCTATCAGTGCCGCCTCACTCCTGAGTCAGCCTTTTTTAGTTAGGTTTAGGAATAATGTCTAATATTTCAAATGCAGTAAAGGGTATCGTTCCGTCATGCGTCTGTATTCCGACCGTTGGGCGTCAGTGAAATGAAGAGTCAGTTCAGTTCTGTGAAATTTCATGTGATGAATTTCCTCCTGTATATATTGATTGTCCTCTTTCATTCATTTGACTAAGGACGAAGGTAATCGACATTGCCAAAAGAATTAGCAGCTGAAGTGGCAGTGGGTGGACCACATCTGTCGCAAAAATGATACAGAGAAGTTCTGGAGTGGAGACCGCGGATCGGCACGCGCAGGGTGGGACGCCCCGCCGTCAGATGGACCGACGACCTGAATAATGTGGCCCGAAGCGGCTGGATCCTGAGGGCGAAGAACCGGGTATGGTGGCGTTCATTGAGGAAGACCTATGTCCTGCAGTGCGCAACTACAGGTTCAATTCAATTCAAATTAATTACTCTTTATTGCACCCTAAAAACATACATACAATAATAAAGTAGCTTACATGTACATCTAGGCGGTCTTATCGCTAAAGTGATTTCTTCCAGACAAACTTTGGGTAGAGGATAAAAATAGAAAAGGCGAAGTAAGGTTGATATGAAAATAATAATTTAACGGTCAGAACGTTTTTATAATTTTAACATTGTAGGTTCAATAATCCAACGTCTACAAATTCGTTTCTTACCTTGAGGACCTTATTGTAGAATACAATGCTCTATAGAATCTCCTTTACGATGTTTCCTTCGAACACAGTATGTGCAATTTACGTTACACGTGTACGTCGTTCGATGGCAAAATAACATCCAACTAAATAAATAGCACAACGCTATACAAAAGCTGTAACTACTTAAATCCTGAGCTATGTGCAGTGGGCGACGAGTAATGTGACAGTTATCTGATGTTCCGACACATTCCTGTGCATCTGTGTGAAGTTGCTGGAAGTTTGACGCAACTGTAAAGCTGCAAACACATCATCGGACGCGTCCGAGTAGCATAGAGTAACGAGTAGTGTGCACGGTTGTTCGGTACACGGTCGGCCAGATTTTACTCGGACGTCCGAGCGTTCAAGATCGCGTCCGCGACTTACGTCCGATAGTGTCCGACTTACGTCTGATAGTGTAGTGTATCATGTACTATCTAAATAAGCCGCGTCCGTAAGCCGCGGCTGACGGACGCGTCCGATAATGTGTTTGCAGCTTTACAGTTGCGTCCTACCTCACCGCACTTCATTGCCCGAAACCCTAACTCGATCCCGAACTGTAGGTATGTAGAGTTTCGCGAAAGAAGACCACAGATAGTGACATGACGGCCATCAACGTGTTAATAGCCTCTAAATCTCAAATCTAAATGTATGCAAATGTGTATGGAATATTTATTATTTATTTCTTGTTCCTAAAACCCCGCTTATATAGCCTAATCACAGGTTGTTCTAAACTTGTTTTTTTAACTAGGCCAGACCAATCTCTGTGGATTTTACTCCAATTGTTTGACTTCTTTGAATATGTAAATATATTTTCTTGTTTTTTTATCAACATTGATCGTTCATTGCTAATACATAATAGTTGACATTGGACTTACCCATAGACGTGTGTGTGCTCACTTAGATGTGTATTATATTTATTTTAGCTTGAAATTATTGTTTTAACCTCAAAAATAATTACACAATATTTTTCATCAAACTCTTCCTGCATTCCAGCACATTGTTTATTTATTCACTACTTACGCGTCCAATTATACTCTTTAAACACCACATTTTTACAAGAATACATGACCAGTGCCGTGTGGTTTCCGGCTTAGAATAGGGCCACCTCAAATCTTCCCGTGGGTGTCGTCAAGGCGACTAAGAGATTGCACCAGGGATGGGCAGCAGCGTTCTCCTGTGTATATTAAGATCATTACTGCGATCACCAATCCGTTTGCCGTGACTATGGCAAATGCCCCAATGGAAAGCTCACCAAAAGAGGCATTCTATTGGGGAGGCGTATGTTCAGCAGTGGACGTAGGTATATAGATAGACTGATGATGATCAAAAATAAATGTTGTCTGGAAGAAATCGCTTAAAGCGATAAGACCGCCTAAATTGTACTATTTGTAACTTCTATAACGTGTAACTGTATTTGTTTGTGCAATAAAGTGTATTGTATTGTATTGTATGATGATGACACAACCAATGACCAAATTTAAAAAAGTTGAATCGACAGATTAGGTACATTAAAAATACTCGTATAACAAGTATCAAGTCAGTGGCTGTTTGCAGGAACTGCAATAATAAATCGTAACGATTCATCATCATCATCATCAGGTTATTTTTGTCTCCACTGCAGGAGCACAACCCTCTCTCATCTGCCGGAGACAGACGGAGGATTCGGCCTACACTCCCCGCGCTGGCCAGACGGGTTGGGGAGGCCTGATTGATGTTTTATAATGTATTCCCTTAGTCGCCTTGTACGACATCCACGGGAAGAGTTGGAGTGGACCTATTCTACTCTACCGGAAACCACACGGCATAACGATTATTATTAGAATATATGTCGCATGGTCCGATAGAGAGTACAATATGCATTTTTAATTCGTCGAATATTATCGCAAGTGCTTACTGAGTAGGGTTGCCATCCATCCGGGTTTCCCTGGATTTGTCCTAGTTTACGGGGCGTCCGGGGAGCGTCCCGCTCGCTTGTTTCTTAAAAGGTTAAGATGTTTTTTATAATATTTTTTTTTATTTAAAGAAATTAAACATTTAAGAAGTTTTTGTTAACAAAACCTTTTTAAATTTTTTAATTTACAGAAATTACTTTCTGTAAAAAAATGAATGAATGAAATGTAATTTAAAGAAAGGAAAAATGTATGACTGCTAACAGTTCCTTAAAACTTTGAGAAGATTCTGTTTTGTTTCTTTACAAAACAAATATTTAATCAAAAATTTTATGAAAATAAATAAAAAGTTGAATTAAAACAATTAAAACATTTTTTTATTTTACTGAGTAAATTGTCGGGTTCAAAGCTCCAAACTCCTGGGTTTTCATGCTTCTTGTCCTAATTGCCAGATATTAGAAATGACAACCCAACTCAGTAGGCTTAATTCAGACGATAACTACACAAAGTACGTAAAGCGGTGGTCGCGCGTCTTGATAACTACTTACAGACGATACCATATTCCTATCTGTTACTTCAGGGTAACAGATGAGAGAACCTCTGTAGGGGAAAGTCATAGATACCTGTAGTATGTTGTATCTCACATGTGGGTACTGTATAAATAAATGAGTCATACACGAAATGTGGTTTCATTCTAACAGATACCCATTTATAATGTAACAATGTAAATGTAACCGGTTTAAAAACAGACCAGTAGGTAAAATTGATATTCTAAATTAGTAACACATTGTTATGAAAGTAACAATAAAGTCAATTGTTTTTCCCCTATTGTTAATTTCCAGTCAATTTGCTCGATCAGTTCTTAAATCTGAAGACAATGTTACGTAAGTAAATAACGGAAACAAATACGTGATGATAATATATGATGACCTTCAGTCAAAGTACATTCGTTAATCTCCAATTGTCTCTTGTGTTGTTTGACATCAATTACCATCTTACGAATAATACAAATATCTGTATTGATCACGGTGCTAAAACATGAAACTAAGCATGTTAAATTGATACATACCTACCTTTATTTATCTTATAAGGGTGTCTCCGCATCTACTGACTGAATCGGCTTAAGCCGATCAGGGGGCCAATTCTACTAACGCATTTTCGCATAAAACGCAACTGAACTGCAGCTGAAACGCAGGTTTTAACACTTTTCATATTCCGCTGCGCACAACGTTTGTACTTCAGCTGCGTTTCAGCCGTAGCTAACGTTTAAACAAACTCCAGACGTTGATGAAACGAACGTTCCGTGACTTCGTATTCTGCTAATGTTTTTTTTACATTTTGACAGTTGTCTCAGGTAAAAACGGAACGCTACGCTGTCAAAATAGCGTTTATTAAAAAGTTGGTATGAAGGTACTTTTTCACACACGCAGTTCAGACGTTACGCTTAAATTTATTCAGAAAAAAGTTATTTTCACACAAAATAAGGTAGTAGGTACTAGTAGTATGTGGTCTACTCTCAACTGTAATAGAAATAATCAGCGTTTAATAAACAATTAGATGTTTATTTTTCACATAGGCTGGCACTAGATCGTCGCAAGTAATTTCGAGAAAAGATAACACTAATTATAAAAAACGTTAAGTACATTTTCAATAAACTTGTAATAAACTAAGAACTACATAATGAAATACCGCTATATACGTACCTACTCATTTTTTTTTTGTTAACAGCATTATGTTCATGTATGACAAATACTACATTACTTTAGTACATAATTAAAAATTTCTGTGTATTATTGTTTAGGTTTTTATTTATAAGGATACCAATAGTAGACAATTTTTAATTTTAATTTAATTTAACTAATAAATGATACAATAAGAATTAAAACAATATAAACTTACAATTTTATGGATATACAATGAACAAAAAGAAACATATGCGAAAATTTATAATCAATAACAATAATATACAACATGTACTTTAAACGCGAACATTTCCCGCGCTTTCGGGAAAAATAATGTCGTATCTATGGGAAATTCGCACAATCGAGAATCGAGTAACGAATACTTACAAAAATACTAGGTTCGTCCCTAATAGCTGAGTAACGTGTGCGTTCCGTCTGCGCTTCGTCTTGCGTCGGTTATCGTTTCAAGTAAAACAATGAGTAGAATGTCAATTTGAGTTTAGAAAGGAGTTTGACTGTAACTTAAACGTAACTGTTGTTTAAACGAACGATAAATGTTGAAAATAGTAGAATTGGCCCCCTGGAACTGCTGCTGCTCGGTTCGGGCGACGGAACGCGATGTTGGCCATGTGTTATTTCCAGTGATAGGATTAGGTAGTGAGATTTCCGGTCAATGACATCAAACGTTCATGTTAATATGGACACGCCTCCGGGATCCAGGGATTTAAAAAAATTGTCGAGAACTTTATTCATTGAATAGTCGTATGTAAAGGTAAATAAATAAATAAATAAATTAAATAAATAAATATCACAGACGTTCACACCAATTATCCAGTCCCAAACTAGGCAGAGCCTGTGGTATGGTTACTACATAACGGATAGACATACTTAAATAAATATATAAACATCCAAGACTTGGGTACAAACATTCATATTCATCATACGAACATTTGCCCCTAGCGGGATTCGAACCCGCAACCTCCGGCGTGGCAGTCCGAGAGCTACCCGTTCCGCCACGGAGGTCGTCAGACTAGTAAAATTGTCGCCGCGAGAACAATGGGATGTTAAAATGACGCCCCTCTCTTGCTACACAGATACCGGGCAGGACTTCTGTCTCTTTAGGTCACATAGGGGGTGCAGAGTTTATTTTTTAAGATGAAAGTTATTGGCCAAACGATGCCCTATATATATATTAAAAAAAAACTCCATAATATGTTGACGGAAAAATGTTATTATACTCGTAGTTACGAAGAATTTTTTGGTGACAATTCTTTCTAAGCTTCAATTTCTACATAGCCGAGCTCTATCTATGACATGGTGTCCTTTTTAGGGTTTCGTAGCCAAATGGCAAAAAACGAAACCCTTATGGATTCCTCATGTCTGTCTGTCTGTCCGTCCGTATGTCACAGCCACTTTATTCCGAAACTAGCTGTGCCCGCGGCTCCGCTCGCGTGGACTACAGCATCCGCTCCCATTCCCACTTCCGCTCCCTATCCCACTTCCACTCAGACTATAAATCCAGGTCCAGGTCCAGGTCCAGGTCCAGGTCCAGGTCCAGGTCCAGGTCCAGGTCCAGGTCCAGGTCCAGGTCCAGGTCCAGGTCCAGGTCCAGGTCCAGGTCCAGGTCCAGGTCCAGGTCCAGGTCCAGGTCCAGGTCCAGGTCCAGGTCCAGGTCCAGGTCCAGGTCCAGGTCCAGGTCCAGGTCCAGGTCCAGGTCCAGGTCCAGGTCCAGGTCCAGGTCCAGGTCCAGGTCCAGGTCCAGGTCCAGGTCCAGGTCCAGGTCCAGGTCCAGGTCCAGGTCCAGGTCCAGGTCCAGGTCCAGGTCCAGGTCCAGGTCTAGGTCCTGGTCCAGGTCCAGGTCCAGGTCCAGGTCCAGGTCCAGGTCCAGGTTCAGGTTCAGGTTCAGGTCCAGGTCCAGGTCCAGGTCCAGGTCCAGGTCCAGGTCCAGGTCCAGGTCCAGGTCCAGATCCAGGTCCAGGTCCAGGTCCAGGTCCAGATCCAGGTCCAGGTCCAGGTCCAGGTCCAGATCCAGGTCCAGGTCCAGGTCCAGGTCCAGGTCCAGGTCCAGGTCCAGGTCCAGGTCCAGGTCCAGGTCCAGGTCCAGGTCCAGGTCCAGGTCCAGGTCCAGGTCCAGGTCCAGGTCCAGGTCCAGGTCCAGGTCCAGGTCCAGGTCCAGGTCCAGGTCCAGGTCCAGGTCCAGGTCCAGGTCCAGGTCCTGGTCCAGGTCCAGGTCCAGGTCCAGGTTCAGGTTCAGGTTCAGGTTCAGGTTCAGGTTCAGGTTCAGGTTCAGGTTCAGGTTCAGGTCCAGGTCCAGGTCCAGGTCCAGGTCCAGGTCCAGGTCCAGGTCCAGGTCCAGGTCCAGGTCCAGGTCCAGGTCCAGGTCCGTGTCCGGGTCCGGGTCCGGGTCCGGGTCCGGGTCCGGGTCCGGGTCCAGGTCTAGCTAAAGTTCCGGCTCCAGATCCAGCTCCAGATACAGCTCTAGATCTAGATCCAGCTCCAGCTCCAGATTTTTCATCGTAATCAACTAACTCAATCAAAAGTTATGCGAATTTATAGTTTTCAAAATCACACATTACATTGATACGATACCCGCTCCCGCTACCGCTCACGAATTCAATCGAGCATTTACACCCTACACTCAGTTTTCGGAAAATATAAATTCGCATAACTTTTGAATGACTGCACCGATTGCAATGAAATAAAGCCTATATGTTACACCAAATTAAGCCCCATGTTTCTGTGAAAAGTCCATCAAAGTCCGATCAGTAGTTTTTAAGTGATGCGTGCACAAACTCACAGACAAACAGACAAACAGACAAACAGACAAACAGACAAAAATTTCAAAAATGATCGAAATGTGTTCTGTTGCTTATCCTTAGACCCCCCAATTTTTTTTTTTGCAAATATCTTCAATGTACAGACACGCGATGTTTACGATTTTATTTATAAGACTATAATAACTATACCGTTGAAACTTGGTAAGTAGATGTATTCTGTGAACCGCATTAAGATTTGAAGAACCGATTATTTCACACAAAAATAGAAAAAAAAACAATAATTTTTGGGGGGTTCCCCATACTTAGAACTGAAACTCAAAAAAAAAATTTCATCAAACCCATACGTGTGGAGTATCTATGGATAGGTCTTCAAAAATGATATTGAGGTTTCTAATATCATTTTTTTCTAAACTGAATAGTTTGCGCGAGAGACACTTCCAAAGTGGTAAAATGTGTCCCTCCCCCCCTGTAACTTCTAAAATAAGAGAATGATAAAACAAAAAAAATATATAATGTACATTACCATGCAAACTTCCACCGAAAATTGGTTTGAACGAGATCTGTAAGTAGTTTTTTTTAATACGTCTTAAATCGTAAACCACAATTTACCTTTCATTCAATCCACTCAAATATTTAAAAAAACATTAACTTTTATATTATGTTACTTGCTGCTACGGAACCCTTCATGGGCGAGTCCGACTCGCACTTGGCCGCTTTTTTTATACCTATGTTCCACAATAAGTAAAAACATATATTGTGCCGTATATTTCGGATGCAAGAATTAAAATCGTTCATGGGGTGACCCATGCATGCCATTGAAGGACATGCATTTATCTAAACTTGAGCTTCTCAAAACCGCTGCAGAGCTTTAAACTTAAATCGCGGCGTCTGTAGATATGGGGAGACCCTAATGTTAGGTACAGTGGGCCTACGTCTTAATATACCAAAGTCGGTCCTTACGCAGCAGCAATAACGTCTACATTGCAATAGTTTCGTGGTGGAATTGTCAAAAAAAACAAGCCAAAGATGGATATAGAGATAGAGATACAAATATTTTTAGCACTGTTCTACCTTTTTTAGGTATCTAAATAACTGTGTACACATTGTATGTAACCAAATATATCTACTCAGATATAAACACTATATACACTATAAGCATGTCTAGTGCTTACTGTTATTGACACTATTGGTTACTTAGGTAAACATATTTTAATGTCTAGTTTGCTGAAGTATTTGTTGCCGAATTAGTCTGCTGAGTTTCCTCATACAACGGTTAAGGCATTTGTTTATTTAAGTACCGGGCGTGCCGATTTTCGGACACAGCGCGCCCCTCCCGTGCACTCTTTTTGCGTCGCGGTTACGTTTCTGGTGAGAAGATAAAATTATGCAGTTAGAAACCGCTCAATATGGCACTTTTGCAGATTGTTGGTCGATGTTTAGCCGACATTGACTCAGCGCGAAACGAGTAAGCGTTTGATAGTTTCTGCAATGTATTGCAGATCATTGGCACGCGTATCTTGATAGGGTTTCTTTGGGTTTCCTGGTTGAGATAGACTCCTGACTGGTTGGAAACGGTCCCTGAATTAGACAAGTGTAGGTATGTGTGTAGCGAAAGTTCGCGATTCTATTGTTTCGTTCTTAATTGCACGTCAAAAAAGATACAGTAATAAAGTAGCTTACATTTGTATTATTAATTTACATAGAACCAATGTTTTTTTATTTATTTTCAGACAGGACTTATTAAAATGGTACGGCTGGGGCTACAAGGACTCCATGTTCAGGCTGATCAACGAAAACGCTACCTTCACAGGAGACAGGTGAGCTGGCGTACCCAATCATCAATAATTATCATGATTAACCTGTCAATATCTTCAGTTAGACCTTCCCTCATATCGAAAGTAATAATTAGTGACGAATATGGGTTTTACCGAATACGAATATTCGGCCGAATGTTCGATAAAATGTTTACCGAACCGAATATTCGACCGAACTTTGATGTTTCCACGCAAAAGTTGTTACGTGCGCCGCAATTTTGTTTGCTTATATACAGTGCGTCCCATGGATATGCAACACGGAGGGAAAGTACTTGGAATATTTAAAATAGGAAATTTAACATTCATTTTATTTTTAACAATAAGTTGAACATTTTTGTTTTAAATCACCTGCCTGCACCGAGAATGGAACAGGGCATAATGTAAAAAATAATGCTTTTAATGCACCCAAACGATTTGACTTTAAAAGCCAGTTTAGCATCACGCCGCGCGCCGCGCCTCCGCCGACGTTCCAGGCATTTCGATCCGGGACCATAGTTAATTCCTATATTCAGAAACTATTGTAACCAGTAAGTTCTTATAATATTTAGGATCTTAATAAAATCATTCTAATGGCAAAATATAATAAAATAAATAATACTGAAACTTCAAAATCGCATATACTCATCATTGCATTAGTAACAACAAAGAAGTATAACGCTCGGCGGGATTCGAATGGCGGTGAATGATGACTATATTGGAACGGGAAGGGGGGCATGGAAATGAGGAGGGAAAGGGGAGAAAAGGGGGTACGTACAGAGTCTCAGTTTCAGCTAGTATAAACATAAATGTTCAATCATATAAAAGACGCTTTCCAACCTAGTCCTTAGGGTAGCAACCCACTTGTAGCCATCGGACTTTTTTATGCAGCAATCAAACCATGCATCGCTCGCCCCAACGTCCGCTTACCATCAGGTGGCCTCAAGCATTTGCCGCATCATAAAAATAAGATGTAATAATGTATTTTCCTGCTGTTTAGCTATATTGACAAAATAATATTCTCTACATTGCATTCTTAAACCATAATGCAATGCAATAACAAAATGCATTCTCGGATGCACATTGTCAATAGTAAATGACGAAACGCTAAATAGCGATACCGATGTGTCAATATTGGCGTATTTTGTACATCCTTGCTATGTTTACGATGGGCCGCGTGTGGGCCCCTGGGGAGGCACACGCTACTCATAATGTATCACTAATATTTTTTTATACCCTACACTTTCAGACTGCTCCCAAACGGGGATAGGCGAAATAGTCGTTTATCACATAATACAAAGGCGTAGAATGGGGTCTTAGTGGGGTGTAATGAATAATAATAAATAAATATATAAATATCTCAGACATTCACACCAATTATCCAGTCCCAAACTTGGCAGAGCCTGTGGTATGGTTACTAGATAACGGATAGACATACTTAAATAAATATATAAACATCCAAGACTTGGGTACAAACATTCATATTCATCATACGAACATTTGCCCCTAGCAAGATTCGAACCCGCAACCTCCGGCGCTGTAATATGGCCGTGCGCGAATTAGTAAAATTAACTAGAAAGAAAGAAACAAAAATATTTATATATGATAACAACTTACAAATTACATTAATTCTCATTATTATACATAGATTAATTAAATTACATAAGATTATTTATTACATTAGCTTAAAATTATGCAGTGTAAGTGAGAGGTCCCCAACTCTGCAAAGTGCTGCACCCGGATGTGTAGCGCTGCTTTTCTGCTGAGGCCTGGGGTGGCCTGCATGGGCTAGAGTGTCTCAGAGTGTTTATGTGGGATCTCTGTGTATGTGTGGGGGGGAGTTGGGGTGTATGTGTGTATTAAAGAGGAAGAATGTGGAGGTTTTTGTATATAAGTATAACATAATAGTCAATACAAGTAATAATAAGTAAGTAAATACCTAATTAAAATTGAGGTTGTGCAATTGTTTACAACTAATGGTTGGTAGATAATCCGGGGCCTACTCCGTAAGCATTTCCCATAATATCCGTGATAATTAAAATACATTTTGTACTCTCTAACTTGTCATGTGATATATTTGGATAAGAGTTTAGCGTCTATTTGTAGTCTTGACAGCAGACTCGTCTCAGTCTCGGAGGGGAGACGCCATAGCGTTATCTTCCTAAGCAATACATTCTGGTATTTTTCGCGAGGGGAGGGATCGACACACACATGCATATTTGTACGCTGTCACTATGAGGCACACTTAATCGATAGTACACATCAATACCGCGCTTGGCCAATTGGTCTTGCACTTCGGCAGAGGGGAACGTCATAGCGACTTACCCTATGTAATTGATACCAGAAACGTAACGGTATAACAAACAGCCTGTGGAACACTGTTAGACTGCCTTTCGCGTTTGATAATACATGGTTCAGAGGTCCCCAACAGCTTAACGCTGCGGTTCTGTTGTGGACACAACAACTAAACAAAGTGTAACTCATAAAATTGCGTTAAATGAATACATTTTCGATGAATAGGAATGTCTGTCATACTGCAAACTGTTGACGCTCGGTAATGAAACGGACTATTGTGTTGCTTGTAATAATAGTGTAATAAAATACCACATAATCTCGTAAATGTGCGCACTGTGCTATTATGAACTGAGCCGAAACAACACGACTGATGGTAAACGGCTTTTGTCCATAAACACCTGACAACCCTAAGATTGCTGCATGCAACCATTCAAAGGGTGAAAATACATTGCTATTCTGATGAGGACTCTGTTGGATTGCTTCATAAGCTCTCTTATCCTTCAAACCGAACACAGAAATGCAGGCATTGCGACCGAAATAGGTCTATTCCATTCCAAATCAACAGTCATATGAAAACAAACGCATTTGATTCTCGAAAACAAAATAAATAATAGATAGTGTTCCGAAGTGGACCGCAAAGTTCACATGGTACTACAAACCTGTTTTTGCTTTTGGTGACCCTTTCATGTTCATGCTACTATATTGCCGAGACGCAAATAGCGTTTGTTTTCGTATGACTATTGGTTTGAAATGAAATAAAGGTGGTAATCATGTGCAGGGTCGGTCCAAACGCTGTGCGAATGATGCGACCGTATATAAATGCAAAGATCGCCTGCGCAAAAAGTTAAGATGAAATCTCGCACCACCTTTAAAACTTGCAAGGACCACTCCTCCCCATTGGATGGCACTATAGTTCTATCACTGATCGGTACGGATGAACAATTTATAAAAAACCTAATGTTTTGATAAACAGTAACTCTTTCTTGTTGAGTGTCTTTATTGTCATTATCTTTGGTGTCACTGAATATTTAATAGAGCCATGAAAAGATCTATAATCGAGATTTTTAAAGTATATGATCCGAAAGCAGATCTGATAAAGATCGGTCACCGAACTGTGCCCAAGGAAGCGGACATAGGCAGTCCACATTTGAAGTTTTTAAGTAGGTTAAGCAACTTGACGACCTCCGTGGCGGAACGGGTAGCTCTCGGACTGCCGCGCCGGAGGTTGCGGGTTCGAATCCCGCTAGGGGGAAATGTTTGTACCCAAGTCTTGGATGTTTATATATTTATTTAAGTATGTCTATCCGTTATCTAGTAACCATACTACAGGCTCTGCCTAGTTTGGGACTGAATAATTGGTGTGAATGTGTGAGATATTTATTATTTTTATTATTATTATTACTTAAGTAGTAACTTCCATACGGATACAAAAAAACTTAGCGGTCTTCTCGTAATAGGGCAGTATAGTATCCATTCCAGCATTCCGGCGTCCATACTTCAGCTGTGCGCCTACGAACTGACAGCAGTGGAGATTGAGACTAGATTTCGATTTTAGTTCCATGAAGGTTCATTTAGAATTGATTTTAATTCATCGTTGTTGGCACATTCATATAACCTTAGGCAGATTAAAAGCAATTACTAATGTTTGCTGTGCGGATAGTCAAATATTTGTTAGTAAACTGAAGCTAAAAGCCAACCAAACATGCGCTGCACTAGACCGGCGCGAGACACGCGTTTATTGCGTCGCATGGCCTAATAATAGTTAGGATAACACTAGCGAGAAAAATAGGAGATGATTACAAAATCGCCATAGCAAGATAGCTTGTTAGACTCTTTGTAATATATGTACCTTTTTTAAGAAAATAAAAAGTACAGAGATGGCTTTAAAAACTAAATTGATGTATGTTACGTTTATGATCTACGTTAGTTTTCCTTTTTTTACGTTAGTAAAATAAAATTGTAACCAAATGGATTTTTACCATGCATTACCTTAAATAATCATACCTGCTACAAACGAGGAATACCTAAGAATTATCTATCACTATGCTGGAATTAGGGACTAGCCAGCCAAGTACAGCTAGAAAATTAGGTGTGCCACTTTCTACTGTCCAACGAGTGCTGCAAAAGTTCCGGGAAACTGAGCTTAATTTGTCAAGCCCAGGAAATGGTAGCACAAGACCGCCACACGACGAACCACGAAAATCGATTCATTGTCTCAGTAATGTTGAGATATGGACAGTTGGCGCGAGTTGCGGTCCAACAATTTCTTTAATGAAGCCGTGTGGTTTCCGGCTTAGAATAGGACCACCCCAAATCGTCCCGTGGGTGTCGTCAAGGCGACTAAGGGATTGTACCAGGGATGGGCAGCAGCATTCTCCTGTGTGTATTAAGATCATTACTGTGATCACCTATCCGTCTGCCAAGCGTGGTGATTATGGCAAATCTCCTAATGGAAAGTCCACCAAAAGAGGCATTCTACTGGGGAGGCTTATGTTCAGCAGTGGACGTATATAGGCTGATGATGAATTTCTTTAATGCCAAAGACACTGTAAGTGAGTGGATAGTGAGATACTCGTAGGCCATCCAATGGCCGCGAATGTGTTTGTTCATTTGACACAAGCCCAACGTATAATTAAACCTGGAATACCTTGTTGCAAATATACTTTCAACTAAGTAGACTAAAAGTCATAACTTAAGTTTTCTCAATTTCAGATACACAATCGGAGGAAAAGTCCTGCCAGATTTCATAGAGTTCGCGACGACGAACCTTGGCATAGACTCCAGAGTGCTACCTAAGATACCGAAGCTACCCATCTCTTTTCCCGAGAGCCGGCTGCCGAATGACATCAAGGTTGAACTGGAGAGGATAGCCCCGGTCAGCGTCGAGGGGATGGATAGGCTGATCAGGTTTGTTGTTATTATGTCTATTGGGACGGTTCTTTATCATAACACAAGCTTTAAACATAGTGAGAAACCTACATATACGCCAAGGATGGATTCTAAGGCGCAGGTGAAGTCCACCGATCCGCACTGAGCTAACGTGGTGGACTGTTGCCGTACGCCCTCGTCGAGACAATAGACCTGTGGCCCAACAATGGGGACATAGTACATAATGGGCTGTTGACAACGATCTCTATGTACTAGCAGATGGAGCGTTCCAATCAATCGCTCTGTTCCACGCAAGTAGCCACAACTCTTTCACATTCACTTTGAAACTTGTGCAGTTACTACTCCGAACATTTAATTATCTAATAAATAAAATCGTAAACTTCGCGTGTCTGTACATTGAAGATATTTGCAAAAAAAAAAATTGGGGGGGTCTAAGAATAAGCAACAGAACACATTTCGATCATTTTTGAAATTTTTGTCTGTTTATCTGTTTGTCTGTGAGTTTGTGCACGCATCACTTAAAAACTACTGAACGGATTTTGATGGACTATTCACAAAAACATGGGGCTTAACTTACCTTAACATTTAGTCTTTATTTCATCGCAATCGGCTAACTCAATCAAAAGTTATAGACATTTATAGTTTTCAAATACATTAGTAGGTAAGGTTAGTATGCAATATATTGCATATAGTAGTATTTCCGTACTATTCAGATTGCGATGAGTTTGGATTACATTTGGAGCTGCGGGTGGGAATTGGAGTGCGAGTGGGCGTGGGCGTGGGCGTGGGAAAAGGGGAGTGGGTGTGGGAGCGGAAGCGGAAGCGAGAGCGGGAGGGGACCGGGAGCGGGACCGGAGCAGGAGCGGAAGCGGGAGCGGAAGCTGAAGCGGGAGCGGGAGTGGGAATTGGAGCGATTCTGTAGTTCACGCGAGCCGAGGTCACCTGGACCTAGACCTGGACCTGGACGATACACTGCGAAGAATGTAGGGTGTAAATGTTCGACTGAAATCGTGAGCGGTAGCGGGAGCGGGTATGGTACCAGTGTAATTTGAGTGTTTGTAAATTAGTTAACCGATTACGATGAATTTGTGGTATACGAATGCAACAAAGTAATGTTGGTCGGAATTTGGATTGCGATGGATTAGTTACGAGGACTACATTTGGAGAGACGAGGGAAAAAGGTTTGAGGGGAGGGTTGAGGGGAGAGTTGAGAATCTGGACCTGGACCTGGACCTGGACCTGGATCTGGACCTGGACCTGGACCTGGACCTGGACCTGGACCTGGACCTGGACCTGGACCTGGACCTGGACCTGGACCTGGACCTGGCCCTGGCCCTGGCCCTGGACCTGGACCTGGACCTGATTTAAAGTCTGAGTGGAAGTGGGATATAGAGCGGAAGTGGGAATAGGAGCGGATCCTGTAGTCCACGCGAGCGGAGCCGCGGGCACAGCTAGTTACTAAATATTGACGCTAAATGTCAATATGTAGTAAATAATTAAATGTTTTGAGTAGTAACTGCACAAGTTTCATTGTGAATGTGAAAGAGTTGTGGTTACTTGCGTGGAACAGAGCGATTGTTTGGAACGCTCCATCTGGTAGTACATAGAGATCGTTGGCTGTGGATTTGATTTTATGTCTATTAAATTTTGTTTACTGAATGCAGTCGAAACGGACAGACAGCCCTGACGCTGGACGCCCATAACTACTTGCAGCCTCTTGACAACTGTGTGCAACATTCCAAGTACGGTATTTGTCAATAGACCAAGTAAACCAGGACCTAGGGCGGCAGCTTTGGAGGACCTGTTGTAAACCCACAGTATAAATAATGAGTATAATAAACTTAAAACATTGAAATCCGCCTGCCCAGCGTAGTGTTTACTTCCTATTGTTTTCGGAGAATCCTGGTCCAGCAGTAGACTGTTATGCTGTTTTTAATAAAACAAGACCTATCAATAGTATATTAGAAGGTAGGGGACGAAATTTAATGAAGGGTCAGGTTCTTGCGTCGATGGATTTTGGTAAACACCGAGTTACTCGCGTTTTATTAATGTTAAAAATTTCGCGATGCGTGCGCCCAGTAATCGCGTTTCGTGATCTTATACATTTTAGAAGTAAATAGTATATACAGCAAAGTTAAAGTATCATTTAAATAAATCTATGTTAATATTTTCATCCAGGGGTACAGAGACTCAATGGAAATCTATTCCTAATCAATAAGCGTTAAAAATATTGACTTTAGACAACTGCAAAATTCACACGCTCGAGTACCTCCAACAACAAAATTAAACAATTAATCATTTTTATGTCAACAATTAACAACCATATTCAAATAAACATAATTGATTTTTGTTATTTTTCACGGCTCTATGAACTGCGTCGTTTTCGGCGCGGCTCCATACTACTTCCTATTCTGTCGCGGCGCCCACCAACAAGGTTTATTGTTGTACCTCTTTTTTTAAATAAATCTCAATAGAAATTAATCGAATTAAAAATTAAATGCAGCACTGCACTTCGGATTTTTACTTGTTTCGATTCGCGGTGACTTTTCTACACCTCGAACCTTCAGGGTCCTATGATGTGCGGTAAGACAAAAGTATCAGCTGAATCTCAGCAATGGATACATGGAACATTCGAGCATGGACTTAGGTTTGAAGTTCATGACCCTTCTACACTTCAAACTTTCCGGTCCGATTATGACATCATGATATGATACAACTAAGAATTTGGACTTAGTTGTTAGGTTCATATGAATGGTTCATGGTTTTCGATAGTTGGACGGAATGTATATAGAGGTTGTAGGGAGGGCTGGAATGTAGGTAGGCGAGTGAAGAAGATGGAGGGCGGGAAATAGAGCGGTTATATGTATAGGAGGCTGATAGGTGAGGGAGATAAAGAGGAAAGGAGTGATTAGGGAAGGAGGGAAAAAGTGAACGCTGGAGGTAGGGCAGATTAGAGGGAGGCGGGGACTGGGATGGCGAGCAAGGGTAAGGGTGGGTGGTAAGAAGGAAGCTGGGATGGAAGGAGGTAGGGAGTGAGAAGGATTGTAAGAGTGAAGAAAAGAGAGAAGGAACGATAATAACTAAAATAAGTTTGAATATTACTATTTACTACTATTTACATACAAAATGTATAAAGATCACGAAACGTGAGTATCGAATTTAACTATTTTTATTGGCGCACGAATTGCAACCAGAAGTAAAGATTTTTTTTGTACATTCAGTGATAGAACACGAAATGCTAGTAAAGTTAATAAATAGCATTTCGTGTTCAACCTGTAGGATCAGGCACGGTTCGTGCGGCGGCGGTTTTTGGTAAACATCTACTTAGATAGCTGCGTACAATAGTGGCGTTGCCTACCTAAGGCAGATAATACTAAATATTACTAGGTACGTAAATGAGCGACACTCACCTCCCCCCGCCAATTTAACTTCGCCCGCAAAATAGAGCACGGCTGACAGTACTTGTGGTACTACTGGGCTGCACGGACAGGCTGGTGCGCCTGTAGTAGTAGTAGGTGATGAAGTCTGTTCGCTTGTATGGAGTATCGGGGGTGGCCTGAGGGACTCTATAAAATCACTTTCGTGAACTATCGAAAGAGGGACAACGTTATAATACGTCTCACACAAAAATCCTATCAAGATAGAACGGTTATAGCCATTTCTGTACCTCAGTACCGCGCGTAACAATTTTCGGACATAGCGCGCCCCTCCCGCGTACCCTTTATGCGTCGAGGTTCCGTTTACAGTGAGGTGTTACAGTTATGCAGTTAGACACCGCGCATTATGGCATTTTTGCATATTTTTTATCCTTCTTTACCCGACCGTGCCTCAGCGTGAAACGAGTAAGCGTTTGATAGTTTTTGCAATATTTTTTATTTTATTTTATTTCTTAGGGGAGCTTACAGCTACAGTTACAATATACATTTTCAGGTAGAAATAAAAGCCAATTAACAGCTACCACATATAACAAGTTACATTAATAATTGCAAATCGTTGGCACGCGTTAATATATTTACTAATACATTTTCGTTAATACATTTTCAGGTAGAAACTAAAAGCCAATTAACAGCTACCACATATAACAAGTTACATTAATATATTGCAAATCGTTGGCACGCGTGTCGCGCTTACTTCACCATTCTATCTTGATAGAGTTTCTGTGCGTTAACACAGCGTCCCTCGCATGACTAACTGTTGTAACTGTCATTTGTTGTCTAAATGAGTTACAAACACGGACCTATTTATATTTCATTCCAGATTAATAGTCCTATGAAAACCAACGCTATTTACGTCTCGGTAACATATACATGAAAGGGTCACCAGCAGCAAAAACAGGTTTGTATTACCATGTAAACTTTGCAGTCCACTTAGGAACACCATCTATTGTGTATTTAGTTTTCGAGACGCAAATGCGTTTGTTTTCATATGACTGTTGATTTGGAATGGAATATAAATGTGTATGGTGATCAAACTCCGCTAACCGTCGTATCCGTATCAGTTGCTGTAAGGGCTTTCTTAACAATGAACAAGTATCGTATCTTCCAAGACAATAGAATGTGAAGTGTAAAACCGAAAATGCCTTGCCCTGCGACACTTGCTTGAAACATTTAAATTTAATTATTATTATTATTTTATAATTATTACTAAATATTGACGCTACGGTTAAATAATGACAATATTTAGTAAATAATTAAATGTTCTGGTAGTTCAAGTTTCATTGTGAATGTTGAAGAGTTGTGGCTACTTGCGTGGAACAGAGCGATTGTTTGGAACGCTCCATCTAGTAGTACATACAGATCGTTGCTTACGACACTTAGTCATGCGAGGGACGATAGGTGCTTCTCTTTCTAACCGGCTGCGTACTAGGGCGACGTTACCCTGGCGGGGGTGGGGGGGAGGTGAGTGTCGGTTTTTCACGTAGTAATATTTAGTATTCTTTGCTTAAAGTCGTAAAGCCCGTAAATAGTGAGGTAAACAAAAATTTGATGAGCTTGGGTGTTTATTCGTTAACTGTTACTGAGGCTGTACCCACAATATTGTGTACACTTGGCCCACAAGCGCTATTTAATTTGGAATAAGGTCACATGTGCGTGCATATACGCATGTTAAGACTAGCATCTGCCCCGCGGCGTTGCCCGCAGTTACTGCCATTTCTTGCAGTAACTGATTTTTCCGTAGGAAACTTTTCGATATTAATAAAATATCTGATAAATTATACCTTCAGGTTATTATATTACAATACAATACACTTTATTGCACAAATAAATACAGTTACACGTTATTAAGTTATTAATAAAATAAAATAAATAAAAAATAAAATAAAACCTTTCCGTGTATATTACCTCATATAGACATCAAAACTTTATTTCTTTTTAATATTATGCAAGGTATACAGGGTGTGGTGGCGTTCATTGGGGAAGGCCTATGTACAGCAGTGGACATCTAAGGGCTGATATGATGATGAGGATTACGCAAGGTTTAACCAAACACCTGTTAGTGACGGACTAAGCTGCTTTCACAATGACATCAGCCATCACGCGCCACAATGAGCGATTTTCCTCTAGCTACTTAAGGTTGTCAATAGATGTCCGGGGCATTAGCAAACATTTTCGCGTTATAATATTTAACATCAGATGTACATACAGTATCGATAATGGGATGATATACAGTCAGTGCAGTGCCATCTGTCGAGGTATTCTGTTTTTAAAACAAGTACTGGAAAGTCGCTAATTTCACGCGCGATGCAATAAGTTTATCTGAAGTAAGTTTTTAGTAGCAACGCGTGCTGTGATTATCAAAATCCGCCAAGATGGTAGCCGTCGGAGAAATCGTGATGATGAAAACTGACAGATTGTTGCATTGTGAATGTCCACTACAAATGTCCCTTGTACAGCTCAAGAGACATTTGTAGTGGACAAATTTTGCAAATTAAAAAAAATCATACCGTGCTCTGATCGGCGCATCCTTTATTTACTGTCCAATTCAATAAGTATATGCAGTTAACTAAATTTGAAATGGTAAATATACAATATTACATTATTAAATCATTTGGCCAAAAGAATATGCAGTTACTAGGTTTACTGGCAACCATATCTCTTAAATTATTAATATTTCGGATTTATTGATGCCTCGGACTGCTACAGTATATAAAATAACCACCTACAAGCAAACACTATTTTTTAAACATTTGTCAGATACAGATAGTTGTTCAGTGTCCGATAAAGAGTAACCGGTGATGTTACACATTACATTTACTTTCCTATTTAGACATTTATTTATTTAAAATATTGAAACATTACATATTAATATTCCATTGCGTTACAATATATACATTTGTCGGACGATCAGGGCACACGGCCAGACGCTGAAGGAAATCGTCAATTTGCGGGCGAACACCTTCCCGAGGATCCCTGATGCTGTGATATGGCCGGAGACGAATGAGCAGGTAAAATTTTTTTTTTTCATCTCCAGAATAGATCAAACCCAATAAAATGCTGCGACAACTTCACGTGATTATTTGTTGGCAACATTTAAACGCAACGCAACAGCCCGTCTGATGGTAAACAGTTCTCCATAAATCTGCTGACTTTGGATAACAGTTCAAAGGCAGCAGGTACGTTGTCACCTTGAGGTTTATGTCAGGATGACTCGTGTGCCTGTAATAACACTGGCTCTCCCTACCCATCAAATTGTGGAACACTTCAATGCTAGCATTGCTGTCTGGTGACAGAAATACGTCCTTACCATCCCTTCTTAGGAAGGGTGGCGACTGAACGGATCCTACGCTAAAATCCACTGCTATTTTTTTTATTATAATCATCATCAGCCTACTATTTATATTATAATACTATATGCTAAAAGCAGTTGGTAGTCGAGAATAAAATATCGCTCAAATTCCAAAAGAATTCTTAAATTCCGAAAGAATTTGGGGCTGTTTCATAATGTCAGCAGCGCTGTTTTTCTGTTGAGCCTAGGTTGAATACAACACAACCATATACCATGCTCAAAGTACGTTTCATACGAAACCTGTTTCATTCTTCTTGAATATGACTAATAATTGAGGTGCATTTATATATTGTACCTAAAGGTTTTATCGTGATCAGCCGAAATACGTCCACTGCTGAACATAAGCCTACCCAATAGAATGCCACTTTTGGTGGGCTGTCCACTGGGGGATTTACTTAAGTGAAATAGCTTAGAGCGATAAAACCGCCTAGTTAAAATTGTAACTATCTAATGTACCTACTTTATTATTTGAGCAACACTTTGTCTATAACTTGATAACGAAAAACTACTTCATCTTCGGAACTATTCCACATCGCAGGTTGAGCAACTAGTTCGCTGCGCATCGCGACACAACTTCGTTATCATCCCGTTCGGCGGCGGGACCTCGGTGTCGGGCTCCATCACCTGCCCAGAGAACGAAACGAGGCCCATTGTGGTCCTCGACACTACAGATATGAACTCCATCATCTGGCTCGACAAAGATCAGTTGCTGGCTAGAGTTCAGGTAATAAACAGCAGAGAAGTCAGTCAGCTTGTCTGTCCACCTGGCTGCGTGGCATCTCACGGTGCGCGGTCTCTACTCCAGAACTTGTTAGGCCGCCAGTTCTGCGGCCCACCCCTTGCCTCTTCAGCTTTCCAAGTAGCATTGTCTAATTCTATCGAAACTGTTTTATCTACCGATTATCTAATAGTGGTCGTACTAAAGATTTTTATAAATTAATATTATTTGCCACAAGTGCGTTACATATACGTTACATATGCGCCTTGGTCCCAGAGGGGTAGGCAGACGATGTGTCGCCACTTTGCACATTCCAGTGTCGCAAAGTTTCCTTCGCCCGCTTTTCGCTCCGTAATACCCCTTGACCTAGTATGTGTTGGGAACAACGACGCAACCTCCGAAGGACTATGTTAGAATGCCTTCATTAATCATTAGAAATACGTCCACTGCTGGCATAAGTCTCTCCGATAGAATGTCTCTTTTGGTGGGCTGTCCATTCGAGGATTTGCCATAATCACCACGCTTGGTAATCGCAGCAATGCTCTTAATATGCACAGGAGAACGCTGGTGACCGTCCCTGGTGCATCTGCCTTGTGTATCTGTAACTACGGAACTAATGAATAGACGATTGATTGTAATGTCCAGGCGGGCATAGTGGGCCAGGACTTGGAGCGCGAGATGCGCGCGCGCGGCTTCACGGTGGGCCACGAGCCCGACTCGTACGAGTTCTCCACGCTGGGCGGGTGGGTGGCCACGCGCGCCAGCGGCATGAAGAAAAACACTTACGGCAACATCGAGGACCTCATCGTGCACACCAAGGTGGGAACTTACTACTTACCTGTGGGGTGGTAATGGGACACGGAGAGGGTTCAGAATATCATGATCAAGGCGCCTGCTCTTTAAACATTTCAGATAATATCCGTCGAATTAAGTAAAAGTTATTTTGTACTCTGTAAAGGTCATTCTGATAAGCGTTTGTTGTTCTATTTATTTTATTTAACTACGATAGTTAGACGGCAAACCACAGATGACTAATAGTTACTTTGTAAACCAAACGCTTACTCGTATCCGAATACGTTAGGGAGAGATACTTAACGCCATTTTTGTAGATTTTCGACTTATTATATTAGCCGAAATACTTAGCAGTCATTTTTAGCCATGAAGAGTTTTTTCAGAACTCATTGACATAATTATATTACATTTTATGCATTAATTATATTTGAGATTTTAAACATAAACATCTTACTGTAACAAAAGTTATAAATAAACTAGCTGTGCCCGCGGCTCCGCTCGCGTGAACTACAGAATCCGCTTTCGTTCCCGTTCCCGCCCCCGCCCCTGCTAGAACTAAATTCGCATAACTTTTGATTGACTGGGCCGATTGCAATGAAATAAACCCTATATGCTACACCGAATTAAGCACTATGTTTCTGTGAACAGTCCATCGAAATCGGTTCAGTAGTTTTTAAGTGATCCGTGCACAAACAAACAGACAATAATTCCAAATATGATTGACATCCTATTACTTATCCTTAGACCCCAAATTGTTTTTGTTGCAATCTGCAATATGCAGACTCGCGAAGTGTACGTTTTTATTTATTAGATGTATGTCTATGTCTCACGGAGTATAGCAGCCACGACTCCTTATGGGGAGAGGTAGCCCCGCGGTAGCGGTACGGCAATATAGAGAACCTCGTAAAGCACTCGTAGGTTATCCAGTGGGACATTCTTAAAGGAAGCAAGGAAGTGAAGTTTGTTGCGCCGTTTCTTCTTCACAGCGCTAACACCTAGGAAGCGGTAGTCGATTAAAAAATTGACGTGTATAAATAAAAAAATATATATATGTCAGACATTCACACCAATTATCCAGTCCCAAACTAGGCAGAGCCTGTGGTATGGTTACTGGATAACGGATAGACATACTTAAATAAATATATAAACATCCAAGACTTGGGTACAAACATTCATATTCATCATACGAACATTTGCCCCTAGCGGGATTCGAACCCGCAACCTCCGGCGTGGCAGTCCGAGAGCTACGCCACGGAGGTCGTCAAATGTACCAAGTGTACTCATATGCAATAAATGATTTTGACTTTGACTTTGAAGCACGAGCGGGAATTCTTTCCTGGGTTGCGTCGCTACGCCTAGCAGCGGCCAGGAGTCAAACGGAGGATTCCACCAGAGCCTTCAATGTACTTTAAACCTTTGGATTGTTGTACGCAGATCACACGACTATCAAAACAGTAGTCCCATATATAAAGTGGACCCGATAGCCTCTTCAGATCACAAAAATAGTAAATCCGTAATAGTAAATCCTTTTATATTTTCAAAAACCGTGTTAAAGAACCACTATCTATCACTAAGTTAGGATTGGAATCCATAGCTTATATGTATTTTATGAATGTTTGTATATTATTATTTAATAATATTTATTATATTTATATATTATTGGTGAATATTTATTTATATACTTATATATATACTAGCTGTGCCCGCGGCTCCGCTCGCGTGGACTACAGGATCCGCTCCAATTACCACATCCGCTCCCTATCTCACTTCCACTCAGACATTAAATCCAGGTCCAGGTCAGCTCAAATTACACTGATACCATACCCGCTCCCGCTACCGCTCACGACTTCAGTCGACCATTTACACCCTACATTCTTCACAGTGTATCGTCCAGGTCCAGGTCTAGACCAGGTGACCTCGGCTCGCGTGAACTACAGAATCGCTCCCATTCCCACTCCCGCTCCCGCTTCAGCTTCCGCTCCCGCTTCCGCTCCGGCTCCGGTCCCGCTCCTGCTCCCCTCCCGCTCCCGCTTCCGCTCCCACACATAATCCCCTTTTCCCACGCCCACGCCCGAGCCCACGCCCACGCCCAAGCCTAAGCCCACTCGCACTCCAATTCCCACCCGCAGCTCCAAATGTAATCCAAACTCATCGCAATCTGAATAGTACGGAAATACTATTATGTGCAATATATTGCATACTAACCTTACCGACTAATGTATTTGAAAACTAAAAATGTCTATAACTTTTGATTGAGTTAGCCGATTGCGATGAAATAAAGCCTATATGTTACACCAAATTAAGCTCCATGTTTCTGTGAAAAGTCCATCAAAGTCCGATCAGTCGTTTTTAAGTGATGCGTGCACAAACTCACAGACAAACAGACAAACAGACAAAAATTTCAAAATTGATCGAAATGCATTCTGTTGCTTATCCTTAGACCCCCCCAATTTTTTTTTGCAAATATCTTCAATGTACAGACACTCGATATTTACGATTTTATTTATTAGATGTATATATTTACCGTGTAGTTTATAATCTATTTAAGTGGGTATATAGTTTATATTAGTGTATGTATGTATATGTTTTTTTTATTTACGTACACACTATGTCTGCCTTTATTATTTCAAATATCTCTCTCGTGGGTCTGCTGGAAGAAATCTCTCTCAGAGATAAGTTCGCCCTTTGTACTTGTGTTTCTTTTAATGTATTATTTTTTATTTTATCTGTGTGTGTGCAATAAAGAGTTAAAATAAAATAAAATAAATAAATAAAAATCTCCCTTCGTTATTTCCACTGGACTTTGTCTCATCGTTTTATACGAAGCCCCTGTATTTCAGACGGTGACACCGCGTGGCGTGATAGAGAAGAGCTGCCGCGTGCCGCGGATATCCTGCGGCCCGGAGTGGGACCACATCATCTTGGGCTCCGAGGGATGCTTCGGGGTCGTCACGGAGGTAACCGGCATCATCCATGATGATTGATGGCATGACTTAAAACTGCTCCCGATTAGGGCATCGATGTTCTTAATTAAAATAGCATAATGGACATCGATATAATGCTCACCCCCTGATCCCAGAGGGGTAGACAGAGACGATGTATCGTCACTTTGCGTGTTCCCTCCTTCGTCCGCTTTACACCCCGTGATACTACTTAAAATAGTACAATCTGACAATATCTACTCACTCCTACTGTTGTTACACAAATTAATGTGAATATCTATTTAATACCGCATTGAAATGTCTATACAGTTGATATATAGGGGTGTAAGGGAGCGCAAAGACACCCACCCTGCTGATTGACCAACGAGGCCCTGGCGACAGACAATTGCGTTATAACCATTCAACAGTTCACTAGGCCATGAGTACCACATACCGGTGGCGGGAAGCAGCGTCACCGATTCCAGGCCTAGTACTGCGATGGTCAACATGTCTGCCCAGGCAACGTGGCCATTATGGGCGAAACTCCCACATGAAGGTGGCTGGATGCGGAGGGCGGAGGACCGGCTGTGTTGGCGTTCATTGGGGCAGGTCTGTGTCCAGCAGTGGACGTCTAAGGGCTGACATGATGATGTATTCCTGGACTAAAGTTACCGATAACGCAATGCCTCGTAGCCTTCTTGTAGGCGTGCATCTTCCATAATTTGAGAGTTTGGCAGAAATATTATTAATCACTCCAATTGATCTTTAAAATTGATCTAGATGATATTATGTAAGAAAAAGGTAAGCTTTGAATAAAAAACTGAACCCCTTATCTTGTCTTCGATAAAAACCTAGAGCATTTAGAACTTGCTTTATGCTACAGGAGGAAAATAATTTTTCGCACCTCATAACTTACCTCAAAGTTTTTACCTTTATGATTAACACTAATAGGTTATTAAATTAGATAAGAGGTGTCTAATGTAAAAACTTTGAGGTGCGAAAAAATATTTTTCATCCCATCTATTCGAAAAGTGACGATTGGCTCCTCAATAAGTGCGACCAAAGTACTTCTTTTCTGCAAGAGAGTTTTTCAGCGGGCAGTAATGAGATTTGAATTTGGAACACGAATATGACTTTTAGTGTTCCGCGACCAAAGAGATTGAGTGCAAATATTGTATGAATAAAGTTACTGGCCGGTAACGTCAGCGGCGCGAAGGCTGAATTTAAAAAAAGAATACAACGCGCCGGCTTATTTTAAAAATGGTAACAAATGAAAAAGGCGCGAACTACGTTTGTTTCTATTCCTCAACTCACGGATTGTTAAAAGTGTATTGCTTTGCTTGCAAATAATTTTAAAAAAATGGATACTTCGAGCAGTGAAAGTGAAACATTAACTCCTGAAAGTGTTAGTGTTTATTTATTTTTCTCATAGAGGGAGATGAAAAGTAGAGTGTATCACTCGGGCGCAAAATATATTTTTTCCTCGGGTGCCGTACTTTGAATCCCTCGCTACGCTCAGGATTCTACTTTAGAATCCCTCGCCGTAAAAATATTATTTTGCTCCCTTATGACACAATCTACTATTCCTTCATGGTTATACACGTACGACATTTCCGGTTGACCATGGCAGGTGACAATAAAAATCCGTCCTCTGCCGCCGGTGGTCCGCTACGGGTCGCTGGTGTTCCCCGACTGGGAGTCGGGCTTCTACTTCGAGCGCGAGGTGGCGCGCCGCCGGCTGCAGCCCGCCAGCATACGGCTCATGGACAACGAACAGGTATCCGATTGGCTCTAAGTTTAAGCTTTACAGAAAAGCACCCAAAGACGGTATAGGTAATCGGTCCCACTTCCAACTAAGATCACCAGTTCTCCTGGTCTAACTAGTCTCAAAAACAGGCTGCGCCTGGCTTGTATGAAGTTATATTATAGTTGTGAAGAGTTTTTCCAGAATTCATTGAAATAATTAGATTCAAATGTATGCATTATATTTGTTTTTTTTTTGTTGTTGTTGTAATTAATCTGATGTGGTCTTGTAATTGACCTGTAACAAAAGTTATGAATAAAAGTATACCTATGTCTATGGGTGCGTATACTTACCGTTCGTCATGTGTTGTTCGTAATTGATTATATCGTTCTGCATTGGCGCTTTGATAAAGATGGATGTGGAAACTCTTGCAGCCGCGAAAATTTATTTATAACAGTACGTTAAACCAAACTAGAGTAACTTAAAAGAAATGGCGCAACACTGCCGACGAATAACAACGAACTGAATAACACGCGAACGTGTGAATACTATTTGAGGATCGGGCCAAGATCCTTTCCGACACTATTCGCTTGGCCGGCCAGTGTTGGTCGCCAACTACCACGATACGCCAATTACATCTCTACACGTTGGCCCAACATAATGGTCCAGCACCTTGGCCCAATGTGTACAGCGGGCTTCAGAGGTTTTAGACATTAATTAAAATGACGTTGGAACTGTTTAACGACCACCAGTTTCCTACCTTTCCTTGTACACTAATTTCGCATTTGATACCCACGGGAAAATTGTGGGCGGTTCCATTCTAAGCTGGGAAACACACGGCCATTGATAAGATACCTTACACTGTCTCCAACCGATGGGGGCAGCACAGAAAGTCTACAAATCAAAGTTACTTAACTTCATATGCCGAATTTCTCTCCGCAGTTCCGCTTCGGCGCGGCCCTCAAGACCAAGTCGTCGTGGGGCGGCGTCCTCCTCGACGGGCTGAAGAAGTTGTACCTCACGAAAATCAAGGGGTTCGACCCGAGCAAGCTGTGTGTGGTGACTCTCCTCATGGAGGGCACGGCAGACGAAGTTGCGGAGAGACATAAGAAGCTGAATAGTATAGCGGCGCAGTGGGGCGGCATTCCTGCCGGAGCTACTAACGGCGAGAGGGGCTACACGCTTACTTTCGTCATCGCTTATATTAGGGTGAGTTCTAAGCGTCGAGCCAAGCGCAATTGACTCCAATGCTCGTTATTCTACAAACAAACAATTATCTCGAAAGTGCTGAGAGGAGCGGGCGAGGGAAGTGCACGCTGATTGGTCCGGTCAATGTCCACCGTTCGTGATTGGTCGGAACTAAGGTGACGTTGTACGCGGTTGGTGCACCGCGTCTTGTATGATCTGTGTCGCCAGAAGCGATGATTCCTAGCTGACTTGGTATGAGATTGTGGAGAGCAGATAGCCTTAGCTGTCCACTACCACACCCAGGTCCAGTCCCACGCCCAATTCAGCTTCAAATGTATTCCTAAAGTCTTAACTCTAAATTGCACCGAACATTATAATTATAGGTACTTCTTTGTTATGCTGCGTACATACTAATGTATTTGAAAACCGAAAATGTCCTTAACTTTTGATTGAGCAAAACCGATCGCAATGAAATAAAGGCTATATGTTACACCGAATTAAGCACTATGTTTCTGTAAAAAGTCCATCGAAATCGGTTCACTAGTTTTTATGTGATGCACAAACAAACAGACAAAAATTCCAAAAATGATAGAAATGTGTTCTATTACCCATTTTTAAACCCCTAAATGTTTTTTATAATATATTCAGTGTACCGACACGCGAAGTTTACGTTTTTATTTATTAGATGTGTATCCGTTATCTTGGAACCATAGCACAGGCTCTGCCTGGTTCGGGACTGGATACGTGGTGCGAATGTCTGAGATATTTATAGTTTGTTTGTTTCCGTGGTGCTGCAGGACCTGGCGCTGGAGTACGACGTGGTGGCGGAGTCGTTCGAGACGTCCGTCCCGTGGGACCGCGCGCTGGCGCTGTGCGCCGCCGTCAAGCGGCGCGTGCACGGCGAGTGCGCGCGCCGCGGCCTCGCGCACTACCTCGTCAGCTGCCGGCTCACGCAGACGTCAGTACACCAGCTTTACACTCGCGTACGAGGCGCGGGGCGCGGGGCGAGCCCCGAGACACCAGTGTGAACAGACGCTCGCGGCTCGCCTCGTGTCTCGCAACGATCGCGTCCGAAGCCGCTCAGGATATCTTCTCACCCCTTGGGGGGGGGGCGGGGAACCTGTACCGAGGCAATGGCCTCTTACCAGGGGCTTCGTGCGCTGCCCGTTAATACGGGCAGGTCCTTAGAGCGCGGAGAGACTCCGCTGTGATAAACTTGAGACCTTTTCTTCTCGCCGGCTCGCGTGCTCAGCGCACCAGGTGGAACCCCCGAGGGGGAAGCCCAGCGAACGAGCAGCAGCAGAGCCGGCTAAGCGTAGGTCTCATGGGTCAGCGGAGTCGTCATCCACGAGATCTGATTCCGACCGACAGCGTCCGAAGCTGTTTTTTGGTCACGAGTCAAAGGGCCTCGCGACGAACGCGAGAGTGGTGTTTACATTCGCGCTCTCGCCTCGTTCGGGTTTCAACGTTGTGCCGCGCAGGGTGTGTCCGGAATTTTCGACAATTTCCGAAAGAAAGAAACTGATTTCTGTTCTGGACGGCGTCTTTTTTTTTTACTTTTCCGCTTATTTAAATTAATTTCGTAGTAGTAGAAGCTCAGTAAGGAAAGATTTGTTGCCGCTAACACTTCGACGTCCTCCATTGTTGCTAGCTCAAAGACAACTGAACTCACCACGGGAGTGTAAACAGGAAGTCGAAAACACGAGACGAAGCACGAGGCGAGGTACGAGGCGCGAGTGTAAACTAAGCTTTAGAATACCGCCACCCCCGATCTTCCCGGGGGTGTAGTTAGGGCCAATCAGGGATTGCGCCAGGGAAGTAGTAAGAAGGGAGGAGGTTTTAGTCCGTAGGACGCTGGGCAACATTCCTAGTAAGTCGGGCATGCCACTTGGCTCGGGTCCTGCGGTATCCATGAGGAATAATAACTCCTTCCTACGAAAAAAAAAGGATTGCCTCAGCGTTCTCCTGTGTATATTAAAAGCATTACTGCGACCACCGACCCGCCTACCAGGCGTGGTGATTTTATATATTTTTAATTACCACAGTAGTTGTGTTGAATTACTGTAGGTAAAAAAATTACAAAATGAATTTAAAACTAATTAATTCAAAAATTTAGATCTACTGGACGGTCTACACTTATCATCGTCGTCAGCCGAAACACGTCCACTGCTGAACACAAGCCTCCTCAACAGAATGCCATTTTCGATGTTCTGTCCATTGGGGGATTTGCCATAATCACCACGCTTGGCAGGCGGATTGGTAATCGCAGTAATCATAACCGTCCCCGGTGCAATCTGTAAGTCGCCCTGACCACACTCACGGGAAGATTGGGGAGTAGCCCTATAACTCAGTGAATATCCCTTTACCATATTAAAATGATATGTGAAATTCAAGTTTTAAGATGTGAAAGTGCAATAAATTAATCTATATGTGTCTGCTTGCCGTGTGGTTTCCGGTAGAGTAGAATAGGACCACTCCAACTCTTCCCGTGGATGTCGTACAAGGCGACTGAGGGAATACATTATAAAACATCAATCAGGCCTCCCCAACCCGTCTGGCCAGCGTGGGGAGTGTAGGCCAAATCCTCCGTCTGTCTCCGGCAGATGAGAGAGGGTTGTGCTCCTGCAGTGGAGTCAAAAATAAACTGATGATGATGTGTCTGCTTAATTCAGATACGACGCCGGATGCTGCATCTACTTCTACTTTGGCTTCAACGGCTCTGATTGTGTAGACTCCGTGGAAGTGTATGAGGAGATCGAGGAGGCTGCTCGGGAGGAGATCCTGGCCGCTGGTGGTGAGTACACGTGACCTGTACTAGACCGCCTTACCAGGCTCTATTCACGATATAGCGTGTACAATAGATGATGAAGGTGTTGTTCGATTTGTTACTGAATTTCGTAGCGACAGAGTACAAGCATAATCTACATCTACACTAATATTATAAAGACGAAAGATTTGTATGTTTGTAACGAAAAAACTCAAAAACTACTTGACCGCTTTCAAAAATTCTTTCACCATTAGAATGCTACTTTATCCCTGAGGAACATAGGCATTTATGACTATAAAAAATTAGGGATCCCTACTAAAACTTAAATAATGAACCCAAGCTGTAGTTTTTTTTGCCATAAAATGTCTTTCATCGCATGCGGGAGTGGGAGTGGAAGCGGAAGTGGTAAGGGGAGCGGATTCTGTAGCCCACACGAGCAGAGCCGCTGGCACGGATAGTATAATATATAGTTTTTCATTGGTGGGTCGAATGCAGTAAACGTTAGATTCGAAGGAACCTTCGAAAAAAGCGCTTGTTCCCCGTACATAACCAAGTTACATTACTAGTAAGAAACGTAATTCCTAATGAGAAGTAATCCTCGGAATGAGGAATTCATTACCTACCTTATTATTCAGTACCTACCTTAGTTAAAGAAATGTCTGAAAATCTCTACAGAGGGCACAGACTGTATCATGGCCCATAAAATTGGTTTTAACAAATCTACCGACCGACAGACGACCTTGGAAGTTTTCAGAGTCGATTAAGATCAATTCAGCGCCATCTATTACCAAACTTAATCAACTAAAATGTATTATCTACTGAAAAATCGCTCATTCTTTATTTTATTTTTTAAAGGCTCGATATCCCACCACCACGGGGTCGGCAAGCTGCGCAAGAAATGGTACACGAGCACCGTGAGCGAGCCCGGGCGGCTGCTCCTGCTGGCCGCCAAGCGCACGCTGGACCCCGACAATATATTCGCGTTGGGGAACATGGCCCTCGGCGAGGGTAGTGAGGACGTGACAGTGAAAAGTAAACTTTAATAACGTGACGGAAAGTTGAAAAAGAAAAAGTTGTAAGATTGGGCCTTAAGGCGGATGTACACATCGCAACATTGATCGAAACGGACCATGTCACACATGAAATCATAAACCGTTGTAACTCAAAAAAGCATGTTTTGAGAAAACACGATTTGAAAGTTTAAAAAATTATATAAACAAAACGACTAAAGAAAAGTACGCGATTTTAATTTATTTATCTGTTTACATAATGAAAAACAAAGATAAAGGAGATCGAGTACGTTTTTTTTGGTCATTTTTTTAGTTATGACGGTCTATTGTTTCATGTGCGATGTGTAGGTATGTGGATGGGCACCTACACTCCCACGAAAAAAGTATGAATACGGGAGCCTTTTTCATACATTCGAGGTCATTTTTAGCCCTTTGATCTCCTGGTGACATCGGATGCTGGCTGTCCGGAGTATAGTGGAGTAGGTCCTCTACAGCGTACACGAGTAATTATTGCGTCTATAGTTGTGTAATTCAGCTAAAATTTTAAGACCGAAACAGAAGCTTTTCTTTTTAAATAATAGTTAAGTCTAAATTGCATATGCAATTAAAATGGGTTCAATTTATTTATGCTTTAATAAATTATTTATTTATATTGACGATCAAATATCAGTTTAATTTCGAGAAGATTTTATAAGGCGTTAACAGTGCCTTGATTGATACCATCCAATTTTAGGTAAGTTTAATTTCATGTTTGTTTATAATATTATAATATCTTAACATTGTGTACAGTACGTCAATAGACGTCATACTCGTGGCTTCTACCGCGACAGAACTTACTTCTAAGCTGCCCTGCCAGCTAAGAATACCGTAAAATATTTTGGTAATCGTTTGGAAATTGTCAAAATGGGGTCAAATTCGTTTTCTACAATTCTAAGACGTGAATTCTAATTATTCAGTTGGCGAAAAAACTCTAATAACTTTCATGGAATTATAGCAAACCAGTTTGGACCCCGATTTTGACAATTTCCAAAAGATTACAGATACAATATACGGTATTCTTAGCTAGGTCAGTATGGACGTATGTATTTCGTATTGTTTCGTCATCTAGTGTCGTATCACGGACTCGCGTCACGTGACGCCACGTGGGCTGTGTCCACGAATGTGTTAAATTGCACGTCACTATTTTCACCATTTTAAATAATTGCTTTAATATAAAAATATACATCAATAAACAATGAAATGACAATGTGATTATGTACCTAATTATTAAATAATAAGTTATATATTATATTGAAAACGTAGATAGGTGAGATTGTAAGTTTTTATGGTTTAATTAAGTCATCGACTTACGATTTAATATCGTTGGTTTGTCTGTTTAAGCGTAGTATAAAGAATGTGACGGTAAGCTTAACTTTGGTTTTGTCATTTAGATGATACCTTTAATATTAATTTTAGGAACTTAGTTGCTCAATTTAATTTAGAACATAAATACAGCATCTTAAAGTCTGCTGAACATCACAATAAGCCGTTTGATTCTACAGTTCATTAAAGATTTACTTGAACACATATACAGTTTATTGGTGCACAGATACCTAATGGCGGCTCCACATTCATGGAATGCTCACAATCGTAAGCATTGAAACCTGCCGCGAAATGGACGTAGAAGCTGCTGCTGCAATAACTTTGACAGTACATTTTCATAATGTTAAAAAATACCATTTCAGTTTCGTTATTCCGACGTTCACGCGCGATTTTATTATATCGCGCGCGCAGGGACTGCACAAGTCCGTACCCCTTTGTAGTCCGTGTCAAAATTATATGCTTTTTTAAACATTCCTTTGTTTTGTTATAAAATTTAATATCTTAAGAAACTGTGTTCGTGCTAATATTAGCGAAAGTGACAAATTATGTACCTACCAAAAATAATATCAATAAAGAATGTTGTGTAACTTTATTACTTTTATTTATTTATCTGTCCCGGTTTTGGACATAGGGTAGTATCTTGGGAAACAGCCTATGGTGAAACAGATCGAAATCCATTCAGTAGTTTGCGAGATACAGACGAGCAGCGTTGCAACTTTGTCTAATCCAATGATAGTTACTACGTATTGATGAATTAAATTTTTTTTCAGTTGGCACTTATTAACATACGCCTTCCCTAAAGCAGGAGTAGTGGTCATAACTGCTATACCGTGAACTAGCAGGCTGGGGCTGGTTCCCATCATCGATTTAAGCTGTGGATTTAAGCCATTCAAACTAGCTAGATGTTATAAATACTAGGTAGGTACTATTGTTTGGTTACTAGAGCCTAGACTTGTCTATTAAGGAGTCGTTATAAACGTATAAAAGAGCTTCTTCACTGCATCGCTGAGGCACGATCACTTTTAGTTTCTAGACTCTGTCTGTGGTCGAATTGTACCAGTACGCACAATCTTTGATTACGGATACTTAAATGAACGTGCCCATGCCGACAGAAAAGGGTTACCTCGTTATTTTACTGTGACCGAAGCTCGTAGCCACAGAACAACAATACTTGTCCTTTCGGTTACTCTAAGGTTGACTGGAAGAGATCACTAAGTGGGATAAGTCCGCCTTTGTACACAGTTTAATTTCTATTTTATTATTGTTGTTGTTGTTATTTTTGGTACAATAAGGCGTTTACATACATACAGACCAGGGGCTCGTAGCCCGTGATATTGTTGTTCTGTGCTTGTAGCGCATTATACCAAAGATATATACTATAGAATACAATGGTTCATTAATTCAGAAAATCCACCGTACCAGTGGGGAGAACAGAATTCCAAAACTATTCCCACCGCCACCAGGGTGTTTCGTGGGAGTTATTTTTCCATTACGTTTCGTCGCAGCGGGTGAACTTTTCCTACCTAAACGTTTGTCTTTTGAATGTACAATATTACGCGGGCTTTCTTCAAATTCCACTTACGCCAACATTTCCATAGTAATTATTGTTTCCGGTTCATAGAATACATTCGTTTCAATTCGACTAGTTCATTCTTTCGTCTATTGAGAACTGACAGTTGACAGTGAACGGCGGCTGCGTCGGCGGGTGAATGAACAGTGAACTGACTGAACACGTTTTTTTCAAACGTTTTCTTCTCTGCCGGTGTTGAAGGTAGATTGATATTACAGATTTAGCTTTATTTCCTTTCCCCGTTCCCAGAACGTAAAGAGAAAACCGACAATTCTATTGAATGTATCTTCAGTTTCTCGCGCTGCGTAATATAAAAACTCCAATATGATTGATCTTTTCATGCCCTTTCGGGCGTTCCTGAAATTTGAGAATGTATGCACGGACAACAATATCTTCCGCATGCACTATAAGTGTACGGTGATCATGCTGCTGGTGTTCACGCTGATGGTGACCTCGAAGCAGTTTTTCGGCGAGCCCATCCATTGCATGAGTGACGGGGAAAAGGACAATGACAAAGACGCTATTAACAGTTACTGCTGGATTTACGGGACCTACACCCTGAAGAGTCGGTTGACGGGTGAGAATCTTGCATTTTATTTTCTTTTGTAGTTATATACATCTCAATAACTCATATTCTCTTCTAGTTATATACGTTATCTTTCATCTTAGAGGGCCAGGAAGATCTGGCGACACTTCAGGTTATATTTGTGCCAAACCCCTGTACCAATAATGCCCCAAGCCGATTTGGTGGACTTCACATACGGCTTAGAATTTCTTCTTTAGTATGAACAGGTTTCCATACAATGTTATTCTTAACCAAAAATTCTGGTATAATAAATAAACCACACTTAAAAACTCATTGGTACGGGCGACGTTTGAGCCCAGGACTTCATTCCAACCTTATACTTTTCAGTAAACGAAGGTTTGAATGTAGGAATGGGGGCAAAAGACCTTAAAAAAGTACTAATCATCAAGTCTTCATAGGGAGCCAAATGCGGGTGTGTTGCTAGGGGCCATATCCAAATTGTAGAAATTTTTTATAGGTCCTTTTTCATAATGTAGGCATTTATAACGTCTTGGCTTAATGAGTAAATTACCTACATCTGAATTCTGGAGACAGCCACAGTACTGCCTTCAATATTGAATCATTATCATCAGTATTTTCTAATGTAAGCCAGAAAATAATATTAATACCTGAAGATTATTTTTGTTGCAGTTATTATATTATGGGATAAAAGGACCCTATGGTTCAGAGACCACAGGCTTCTGAAGAAACTTTCTGAATTGAGGCAGAACCTATTGTGATAAATTATATCACATAAACTTAACAAAAACAATGCAATTTAGAATTCATTGTTAAAAAAAATTATGAGAAACATAGTACCCCTACGATCGGAATCCCCCCCATCGACCGCCACTGTCCTCAATCCAGATAGCATGTTTATATTGAACATAAATTCAGTTTCCATTGTTAAGTATTTCCTAATTTCAATTAGATTTTGGCTGTAATGCAATTTAATACCCAAATATTTACATATTAGCATTCATATTATAATAGCAGGCAAAATGAAGTTGGTAGGTTTACATGTTTAGCTGACTTATGTAAATTATCACAACAATAATAATCCAACAGGTATAGAAGGCAAACACAACATTTACCCTGGTGTGGGCCCTATAAAGGATGACAATGATGAGCAGATCAAGCACACATACTACCAGTGGGTATGCTTCGTGCTGCTTGGCCAGGCTGTCATGTTCTACATACCGCGCTACCTGTGGAAGATTTGGGAGGGAGGCCGGCTCAAAGCTCTTGCTGCTGACTTAGGTAAATTTACTAGTCTGTGAGTAGCATCCACAGTAGATACAAAGTCCCGAAGTCTACAGGTGTGTACTATCCCCCCATTGCATTCTCCCAGAGCTCAAGTTAAAACATATTGATTTTTTTAGTGTTCAGTGAAAGCACTTTACCACCGCAGCACAGATACATGAATACCTGCAACTCTGCTTTCTCTTTGCCCCCATAATATATATAACTAACCCATAAATGTGGATGGGAGTCCTTACACTTATTCCACATACATAAGAGTTTGTGCTTAAGTCGAAAATACCTTCTTATTCCAGCAAGCCCATTGATAACCAAGGACTGGTCGGAGTTCCGACGCGGCGAGCTGGTGGCCTACCTAAGCTACACCAACATCTACACACATAACATGTACGCGCTGCGCTACGCCATCTGCGAGACACTCAACCTTATCAATGTGGTGAGTGTTAATTGACTAACAAGTTAGTAAAGAGTGTTGTCTGTGCCTTAACAGTTTGTATACTAATATACCACTGTACGCGCACATCTACAGCCTGTTCAAATAGGCCTCCAAAGCTGCCTGCCACCACCTCGCTCTTCAATTCTCCCCACCCAGCCAGTAATCGTCAGTAGATCTGGCATTCATATTACAAAATGCAGGCACAATGAAGTTGGGGGCCCATGCAGCACTTATTGGTGCACAGTCTCCACCTCAGAATGTGTCTGCCCTTTGGCCATGAGTCCATTCTGCTACAGATATGGCCTATCTATTGCCACTTGAGCTTACTGATTGTATCATGTATTCGTGCACACCACCTCGAGGTCTTGATCTTTTTTGAACTCGATCAACGCTATTGGCTCATGTAATAAGCTCTGGATACTTATTTATTCCATTTTAGTATAACTACTAATACGATTTGAATTAAGAGTATATGCATATGGCAAACAGCATGTAGATAGGATTTTTAGGTAGGTATTGAAATATTACGCCTGATCATTAATTATAGCAATAGCGCAGCCTTATTAGTAAAGATATTAATTTAAAAAATAAAATTAATCTGCCATTCTATGTTTTTTACAGATTGGTCAAATATTTCTCCTGGACCTGTTCCTCGGTGGCGCGTTCCGTAAATACGGTGCGGCCGTTGCCTCCTTCACGCACACCCCACGAATTCCCCCCGGCGAGGTCATCGACTTCGGATCCGTCAACCCCATGGACCAGTTCTTCCCTAAACTTACTAAATGCTGGTATCGCACCTATGGACCCTCTGGTTCCCCGCAGCTCAGAGATCGCCTCTGCGTTTTGCCGTTGAACATTGTTAATGAGAAGATTTTCGTTATTCTGTGGTTCTGGCTGATCGCACTAGCTTTTATATCGCTGTTAGCCGTTCTCTTCAGAGTTTTGGTGTTTTCTTTCGCACCTCTACGCACCTTCATGATTATGGGACAGCTGAGATATATTAATAAGAGTGTTGTGTCCAGGATTGTGAAGCAGTTTGGTTTCGGAGATTGGTTTGTTCTATACTTGCTGGGCAAGAATATGAACCCACTTATCTTTAAGGAGTTGATTATAGAGCTTTCTAGGGAGTTAGAAAACAAGGCTGTTATGGTGTAATTATTGTTTATTCATCTATTTTTGAAATAGACTTTTCATTGTTTAGCAATGACTTTCCAAGGTCATTGTTGTTTAGTAATAGTAACAAAATATGCTCAATAAGTTGAAACAGTACAGGGTTTTGTATTAATTAAGTATAAATTAAAGACTGATTTAGAGTAGCTTACAAGAGATAGTTAAAGTGCTCTGATAAACAATAACTTTTACTGATTGTACTTATTTCAAATTATAAACAAAGATAACTTATTGTTTTAAGTTTTGATGATTTTTGTTAAACATTTTCTTTCTTTATCTGTACAAGATGTATGTGCATCTCATGGAAACTGTAATGTGTTATAGAAAGAGACTGTTATAGGTATAAATTAAAATATATGTTAAATACTTTCTACTTTAGAGGTAGTAGTAATTTTTTTATTTACTTATTTTTGTGTTACAAATATATAAAACTGAAAAGCTTACAGAAAAGGGAGTGTTGATTCTTTTTGAACTAAATTTTTGTTGTAGACAACAATTTGATTTAAAAATAAATAAAAAATCTTTGAGTTGGCACAAAACTTATGTTGGTAAATAGTTAATTATTAGCTGATTTCAGAATTCTCAGGCCCGAATAAGTAGCGTCAATAGATTTCAAATGCCGATAATTATAACATTCAATTTCTATGTGATGTTTATTCGTGCCCTGAGAATTTTGTTGTCTGATTATTAGTGATATGATAACTGTTGATCTCTAGCACAGAAACTATATATTTTCTTTCTGTGATCCCTAGCATATAAAGTGCCATAATACAAATAAATCTTGAATATAAATACAAAAGTGTCTTATTTCAAACTGGGGATTCAATTTTTAAAAATGTTAAAGTTATCTTAACAATCATCTGAAATATCCTCCATGTGATCGCCAGATCCGAGTAGCACTATTCCCAGTCTTCCTGTGGTGGTCTTATTTGCTGACAATGATAAGTTCAGGTGATGCACAGCAGGGATAGTCTGTTCAATAAACTTCATATAATGTCATAATCATGTTCATCCACTGTGATGGTGATTATGGCATTTAGCTGTCCCATTATTTTGAGAGACTTGCTCGAGGCAGGTAAACCATATTCAATAAATTATTCAATTCAGCAGTACAGAATACTGTTCCTTAAAAACTGGTCTTCCACTCTTAGCTCTCGATTTGTACCCGGAATTACATGCCCATTGTGATTGTGCATGTTAGTTCACAGACTAAAAGTGTTAAAGATCCAAATAATAAGTGGAAAGAATGGAGTGTGGCTTACAAGATATTTTATTTATCATTAAAATTATGAAATATCACTAAAATAACCTTAAAAAAATATAAAATAACTTATCCAGAACACCCTCGGCACCCGCAATGCACACACTCTACGATCCTGCCTTCCTCTAACTTGCTCTTTGGCACTCGACATATGCAATTAGTAGCAAAATTAGTATCCCTCGTCTGTATGCAGCGCAAACAACATAGATTCTCATAACCAGTCTTCTTCCACTTTGCTATGAGATTTGCGTCAGCTATTTTCTCATCCAAGCAGTACTGGTACAGCTCTCTGCTGATTGCTTTTCGTCGGTAGAACAGGTCGTAGATATAACGAGATTTCTGATGATGGATTTTGAATATAGGCCACAGCGATTCCTGCTTACGTTTCCCTTCATGTGGCTCCGTTTCGGCTGTAAACATAAATTAGATATTTAATTTGTCTATTCAATGTATTCCTCTGCGTTATTTAGCTACTATGATTTTAAATAGGCGATTATATGGCTAACCTTCACGCATCTTCTGTTCTAACTCTTCGAGAGTGGGTTCGATTAGTTCCCACCCTTCAGGTGGAGATTTACGGCTGCGGCGGACTTTAGGCATCGTAAAATATTTTGTTGTTTGCAAAATAAATCAGATTTTCAATGTATTTAGCAATATTTGGTAGACAGTGCTCTAGCAAACAAACGAAATGAAAGAAAAGAACACGGTTCACGACAACACGAACGAAAACGAATGAAATTAAACGTCAAAACGACATTATTTTTTGGCACATTTATTTTAAAGAAGAGAAGGCAAAGGTAACTAAGGTTATACAACCTTATGAAAACCTACTGTATGTTTTTTCTTTTACGGTCAATCCTAGTTATCGTGACAGTCGATTACAAAAGTAGATAAGTTTGAGATAAGAAAAATCTCTGTCTTAAGGTCAGCCTAACTACTTTCACAAGCACAAACAATTGTAGCATAATACAAAAAAAACTATCACTAGCGCATAGAGCGTACTAACTAATAGATATTCTGTGCCGAAGTACCTGCACATTATTTTGGTAAGTAAAACAAATACCTACACAACATACTGAGCTTAAAACACGCAGGGACAATAGTTTTCATTCGTGCGTGTGATAAAATGTACCATTAAGCCGTACGGCGGATCCTATAGGGGCAGTCTCACTTCTTATTTAACGTCGTCAAATCATCGCTAGCTATTTAGAAGAATCTTATAAAACTTAGATTTAAGTCATATGTTCTGATACCTATACTAAATAAAAACAGAGCTTTCCAACGGAGGACCTGTTGTGATGTTACTACACAGTTTCCACATAATAGTAATAGTACAAAATTAACATACAGATTTGAAATGAATATTTTTTTGTCCCGAACAAAGCCGAACAATAAAACCAAGCAATAAGTTAATACACATATTGGTGACGCAAAGATTACGCGCTCTCTCTTAGTGATAGATAACATTTGTTAGCTGCCTAAAAAGAGACGATGCTTAAAAGTTGAAAAGTATGAAGTTCTTGTTAACGTTACTTTTGAGTTTGTGTAGGTACGAATCTTGTACGAACCAAATTACTGATAAGTTTCAATTTTCGGCCGCTAGGGGCGTTGTGGGTAAGAATCTTTGTGACCCCCTTTATAAAATATTTGATCTGTACATCTATAAGTCCATACATAATTAAATTACACACAGAACACTAATTACCTAATTAACTCCGTTCTTGTGCAAAAAATGAGTGTGTGGTTGGTTCCGCTCCACTAAAGACCAAAATGAGTTTTCTGATATGAAATAATGGAAGTAGACCTAAACAATCTTCATTACAATAGTATTTCAGTTTTATCAATAACAGTTCAATATTCTTTTGGTTTGTTATTTATCAATCACGCACCTTTTTTACTATTCAATGACCATTGCGTTTACCTGTGTGAATAACGGGGCTAGCTACCTATACCAAAACGTATGGATGTTGCTATCGCTCTCCTACTCCCTGTTCAGAATCGCGTGGACGCGAGATGGGTATAGTTTACGTGCCTCGATTAGCACTCGTGGAATGCGGCGGTGTTGCGTTCGCGCAACCTACCTCCCACAACCAGCCAGTCTTTTCTTTCTTTAGCGCCCGTTGCTTGTGTCTATGAATTACGTTTCAATTAAAAAATATGTGTGAAAATTGCCGTTATTCGGGTGTTTACTTTTTACAGATAAGTGAATAGTGCAAAGGAATTGTGTTATGAAGTTTAGTGAAAGTTGAAAGGGATCAGAAGGAACTTCGGCGTCTCTTCGTATATTTACCTGTAAGTTGCCTCTATACGTGTCTGGGTGACGTCGATGTTTGATTTTCTTGCCGGTATCTTGGTCTTTTGAATTTCATTAATCATTAACATTATTTAAAGATTCTTATTTACCTACTGCCTGTTCTAAGTAGTTTTATATACAGGTTAGCTAAGGTATTTAAACAAGGTCGTATGTTGATGACTACATACCTACCTACATAACATAGTTGGGTACTTACCTACTTGAGAATAAATATTTGTAGATGATAGGTACTTAGGCAGTAATTCTTGTAAGGTGGTAACGTTCATTGGTAAATCCGGATATAGGTACTTCTCTCGCACGCACGACTGGAATGGAAGGCTAACTCCAACTATCGCCTAGCTTTTTCTCTCGCTATAGTTAGGTCTAACCCTATCGTACAGACAGTGCGCAACGATAAATGACAAAGCTTATTCTAATTTCAACTTTACCGTAACTCGATACGATGTTAGAGCTGGTCAGTTAATTCGGAAATGACTGTACCTACCACAGCTTATAAGTTCAGTGCTCGGCGAAGCTTTCCCCTCTACTAAAACCCTTTGACACAGATTACTCGATGGATATTTAATTAAGGATATTGTATTACTACCTAATTAAATCCCAGGGTCAATATTATTATTTTATTTTATTTATTTATTTATTCTAGGAAGATTTACAGCTTTGTTTAAGATAAAAATAGTTACAGTAAAAATATCTCTAAGCGGATAATAAATCTTCGCACATAGGAAATAATGCTATTTATTTACTTTTAAAGTCATTAACCGTAGGTCAAGGACCCTAATAAATGCAGGGCGTAGACTATCCGGGAATCCCTCCGAAACTGGGGAATGACGTCAACAAAACTATGTTTTGTTATAGATTCGGTACAAAAGTGTATCAGAAATAATTTGTCAGGTGTTCTAAGGCACAGTGTAAGGTTGGAGTCATCTATACCACCCACCTGTTACATCGACGCAAAAAGCGGATCACTCTGCACCGTCTTGCATACACCGTCTACTGGACCGGCAACCGAAACGGGTTTTCTTACCTCATCGTCCTTTGGAACGTTTTTTGCGAAATATGAATCTTTTTAGGTAGGCCAAAATGCAAACTGTCATTGATGAAAATGTGCTATAACTCAAGGATCAAGTAGTTTAATGCTTGATCCTTCGTTTACTAATCGGCAATAATTAATATTGAAGCGTCACACGTCAGACAGCAGAAAAAATGCAAATGATTGCTGCAACCTACGGCTATATCGCAAAAAGGGTGTAGGAACGGGACTAGATAAGTAGGTACCTAGTCTACGCTTCTACGTATATTTATGGCTAATTAGTTTTGAGGCGCCTAACAACTTATTAGGCGACTAACTACTTATTTACAAAAAAAATTACTTGGTAGCGATAAAATATTTTAGCAACCATTATATTATATGAACTACAAAAGGCAAGGATCTATAAAAACTAAATAATGGCTGCTACTATAAGATAGCAAATATATTAAACAGGGCCAATAAAATGATAGGTGAGGTATTAAAAATACGACTTCGCGGCTAATATTAACAGTGGGATGTATTATTGGCAACTATTACAATGTTTGATATTCTTTTGACAGTACCCAGATTCTAGTCAGCTGACACAAAAATTAGGTGCGAGGAGCGACCGTAGGTCGCGACGAGCAGTTAGGTTACCTTTTGACCCTTGGAGTGAGCGAAGCAAGTGATAGGACCCAGATTCTAGTCAACCGACACAAAATTAAGTTGCGAGGGGTGCCCTAAGGTCGCGATGACATATTGGGTTGTATTTTGACCCAGATAGTAGGTATTCAACCAAATATATATAACCTTAAAATTTTAAAAAAAATCATATCTCGAAAACTAGGCGTCTCCGCACTTCCCCCCCCCCCACCACTTCGGGTTTCGCCATTAAAAAAAAATAAGTCAAGAAAATAATACAATAGACCATCTATAATTTTTTTGCATACCACAATTTGCTTTATTTAGACTGTCGCACAAAGTAAATTCAGTTGCCACACCAAAAAATCACTGCCAACTTAAATTTAAACAAATCTTACAACTCAATATAAAGCTGGTACTTAGCTGCCAACCTATTATTTTTGCTACCCAATTTAATTATTTTTAAAACCCTAAGATTATTTTGTGGTTCGCGTTAAATACATGCCTATATTTATTACCCTCGATATTTTTGTAAATTATAAGTTTTCATCAATTTTCGCGCTGGCACGTATTTGTTGATGAAGGTTTAAAATGTCGTGAACCATTTTAGCTAAGAATTTTCGAAATGTTCATCATAACAACAAAAGTTTTCTGTTTTGGCTAAAAATTCCCCACGAGCTTATACCAGTCTTGTTCTAACTAAAGTAGGTATGACGAAGGAATAAAACCTGTCTCGGCCTGGTTTATACCGACATCACTAGCGTTTCCATACTCGTGTTTCCAAATTTTGGGATTTAAATGAAAAAAAGGGCGGGATGGGGACGAAAATCGGGACTTTGAAAAAATGCATAACATTCCTTTTATTCAAAGACAGCCTGTAATGAGATCAATCAATGCGCTTCTTCCATCGCTGACCGATTCTTTATAAGTATCTACCGCGCCAAATTGGCTACTTAGATGAAAAAGGGGAAGTTTGGGCGTCCTGCTCAGGATACTGGCGGGACGTGTCCTGAGCGTTGGCGGGATCTCTGACAACGCTAGATATCACCCATTGGTTGCTGGCGAACCAACCGGCGGCCGGAAGGAAAACAACAATGGTGCACGACCACGATGACCCATTCTGCGCCTTTGTGTATTTTTTACACCGATTCCACCATTATATCATTGGGTTCCACGATCTGACGGCATCGGACGCGTTTGATGACGACACGTCACGTTTTTTTCTTCCATTCGCATTAACTTTGAACAGAATCGTGCAATGAGAAACGATTCTTGAATTGAAATAGGGAATTCTTGAACTTCTTCCTGCAAACGAACTACTAATGTTAGTCACGGTCATGGCTAGTGTAGTTATAAAATCACCAGCCTGCATCCCACTGCTGGGCAAAGACAATCTACTCAAATAAGCTTGAGAATTTCTTCTCCAACGTATTGCAGGTTGTCAAGTAGCTTTTGTAGTTAGGAGTGCGTTCGCCTTTCGTTCGCGAATTCGACGATTCAAACCGGACCCGTCCCATTTAACTTTGTAGTATTTTCAGAACTCTGACTTTTCGCTGGAGGGGGTGTGTGAACTCATAATACATTATTATCACATCAACTTACAAAACACTTGGTTATCTCTTATACTAGGTACAATCAGGGGCAAAGCATCCGGCTCGAAGGACCACTTAGATGTTCGAAATTTAATGCTAGGAAGCTTGTAAAATACTATATTCATAGTAAAAAGAATGACATTTGTAGGAACACACAGTGGCGCTCACGATCTAACGCGGACGAGAGATGTTGACGCCGGAAGCGGCTTGTGATGCAGTTTAGTATGGAGCCTATCCCACAGCCTCCACCAGTCTGGGGGTGACATTACCAATACTACCTAGTCTACATATGAAACCAATAGCTTCACGTATTCGATTAGTCTGAAGTCTAGAGATAACGCCGTAATACAAGTGAAAAAAATGTGATAGTCAATGTATTAGCAAAGACCTTCCAGTTAACCATCCTACCATCATCGAATTCAAAGGTCACGGCCCACACACGCTTGTTGAAGATAAATAGATAGTGTTTAAATTGATCGATGCTATTATTGCCGTCAAGATGCGATACGTACATGAGAATTGATAATAACATCTGTTCAACGCGAATGTTGAAGAAAATAATCGAGTCTAATCTGAGAAAAACAAACAATATAAAAAGTCAGGTAACAATGTGCGGGTTGCGATACTATAATTTTCCCGTTATTGCAGGGAAATTTTACATATTATATTCTAAATGTGAGCAGATTTTGTCCTTGCATCTGTTTTTCGTCTGTCAGCTGTATAACTAAAAAAACTACTGGACCAATTGACCCGAAATGTTATTTATATGGTAAGTATATAAAATGCAGTAATATGAAATTTATAGTTTTTCGGAAAAAAATGATGTCCTGGATGTTTTAGAAAACTAATTTTAAGAAATTGAATTGACAACCAAGTTGTCTATGTCCATTAAGAGACATTGTATAGAACGACGTACTCTTTGCTGACTTTTTTATGTGTACTTAGGTACGATGTAATCTCAGAAGAACGATTGGATATATTCGTTCTTCTGAGGATGTAATCGTAATCTCTCGTGGCAGTAGACAAAAACTACGTATTACCTAAAACACTGTGGCTTACCCCATTTTATGGTTTCTTGTTTATTTTATATTTTGACAACATAATATGGTTGGGCGCTGTCACAAAGAATACGTTTCATAATAAGGCAAACGCTCATATACTCGTATATAGTCTCTGCAATCAGAGTAGATATTTAATGAAATTTAACAGTAACGGAAGTTAAGCATAGTTATACAGTCGTTTTCAAACACTTGGAATTAATAAATTGAAATATATATCTAAATTTATTTTTAGGCAGGCTTTCAGTGATGGAAGACTTAGGCAACTTTTTTACTGTTCATCTGGCTTTTATTTCGTTTATTATTTCGATTAGTTTAGCTCTTAAGTTTAAAATCATCTTTTAAACTACCGCCTTCACAACCCTTATTAGGCGTGACAGACAAATTATCCTGAGTCTTGAGACAAATGAATGCTCACTGTATTATTGTTTAATTACGTGCTTATTTAATTTCAAAGGCCATTCATTGCTACAGCTTTTTTGGGAGTTGTGTCTGACATTGAATGTCTGCAGGTTGCAAAAGTTTTTAAGTAGTGGGTATGCCGTGCAATATTTTATTTTCAATCTTGATGTGTTTTGTTTTGATATAAATTGATACGTATGTACGTACTCAAAGGAAGATGATTGATGAAGTGATTGTATGTACATTAAGTACCCAAACATTCGCCTCTTCTGGTATAAAACAGCTTGTGATTGTTAATCCGCTTTATATCTTATGTCTTGAGTTAAGTGTTGATCGGTCATTTGACGTAACTGTCAAACATCTTAGGATTTCTAGCACTAATTATTAGATATCCAGCTTCAGATGTCACCCAAATTGATCCTCGGCAGACATCCAGGGCCTCAAAATGACCTCGAATGTAAGAAAAAGGTATTATCATATCCGTATCCTTCATTTTTGCTGGGAGTGTATAATCTTAATATAAATCTTTTATAAAATAATAGTTAAATTGATAACGTCGCCAATATCAGTAGGGTCTCGTGAGTCGTGCCCAAATGGGTGTACGATGATTGCGATGATATATTTAATGTCGTTTTTGAGGCCCACTGGCACATATATTTTTGTCTAAAAGAGGGCCTCAATCAACCACTGTTACCTCAATATTTTGTATTTTTTTTCTATGTAAACATTGTAAAATACATTCTGAAAGCAATCCATGTGAGTTCAGGGTGGCAACCGCATTTGTAGCCCTTGGGCTGGTGCACGCAGCAACCTAAAAGTGAAGCTTCGTCATACTTTGTGGCGTCAGTGAACGCTTATCATCCATCAGATAGACTGCTTTCATGAATTCATTTCAACCCCGTCAAACTGTATTTCAGTAAAAGTAACGTGGCCTGATCGAATCGATGTCGTAATTTCCAGTGTTTTATAACATTTTATGATCAAAATATCGCAAATAGAGAACTTGCGTGTAACTAATGTCTATGCCCATGCAACAAGCTATGAAAGAGATTTAACGTATCTAGTGAAGTCGCTTGACTGAGTTCTATCGTGCTGAACAATTTGGTAGAAAGCGAACTAAGCCGATAATGGCAGCGGATGATCTAAACGGATTTCACCTACCGTCCGTCTCTCAGGCTTCCAGACGCACGCACGCAATAATATTGACGTAACGAGCAATTAATAGTTTTTTAACACTAGCCTTTGAAGTGAAGGCCTACCAGCTTAGGCTTTAGAACATCAGCCTGTTGGACAATGGGTCCCGGTTCTATTCTAATCCGTGTTACTTGTGTAATTTAGTCTATTTCCGGTAGTAGGATTTTAGTGCTAGGTTCGTTTACGTTGGGGTGGTGTGGTGGTTTATCGTCTTACCTATTTCTGACGACATACGGATATATAAGTATATATACATGTATGCTGTGTTCTGGTTTAACTAGTAAAAGAATCGGTGTAATAACAGTCAAATGAGATATCGAGCCCAAAAAAATTACGCTTATAAGGAATTATCGCGAATCTGCCGAACAACGCGGAACTCATACAAACGCCAAAAAATTCAGAAAAAGACAAAACAACATTATATTTGTTTATTTTGCTATAAATTACATGTCATATAATAGGTGGAACCTTAGATTATATTTCGTTTTTAGTCTGAGGGTGGCACATTATTATTTAGTGGTGTCAATGTAAATTTACCCCATATTGCCCAAATAGGAATGTGTACCTATAACTATGGTGTAATATATTGTCTGTGATTGTTGTTTACTAAATAAATAAAATGGTGCAGCAAGTAAGGTAACGACTTTTTAGGTTAAACAGTCATATCGCCCAAATACAAAAATTCCTTCAGATTATAGGGGAACTTTTGTATCAGAAAGCTGTCTACAAAATCCATGTCATTGAGCGATTTCAAGTTGCTTGGCAATTTGTTGTAAACTCTGACAACATTATATTTATTTACATATTATTCTCGTTGCCCGTTCTGTTCAAACATATCCCTTATCCTTGTATTCCCACTGCTGAATAGCTCTGGATATTATGCTCCTATCTGTAGTTACTACGCTACGACTTAGTTCGTTGTGGTTCACGATGGTACGGTTGAAGTCTGGCGTTTGTGCATGTCTATATACGCTACATATAAAACGCAACGTTTTTCTGTCTGCTTGTCCGTTATGACGCTTATAAGTAACTCTATAACCACAGACTGAATTTTCCTTGAGTATCAGAAAATAAATTACAGCTATTACGGACTTACAATTACAACAATGAGAATAGGTCTGACATGTAGAGCGTCGCAACTTCGCAAGTAGATGACTAATCGGGGACAGTTTCTACAGGACTTGAAAAGTCATTCATTAAAAATAAAAGAAAAGGTAGGTACAATGGGAGTGTGTATCTACTCGGAGGCTGCCACGAGGCTGTATCAGATTGTTTGAACTGACCTAACCTTACAATGATTGAATCCTGAAACACTGTTAAAAATCAATAAGAATTATTAATTACTTGATTTCTTCTCACATCTTAATCTCAAGAGTTTGAATTTGAATTGTATTTTCGACATACTCGTACATACCCAAACATTTTTTGAATAGTTTTGACCAGAAAAAAATTCCAAATGCGAAAATTTGGATGTTTGTGTTTATGTTGTTGTGAGTATCACGCCTCAACCACTGGACGGATTGGGATGAAACTTGACACACATATAGGTTAGATCCTGGAATAGGACATATGATAGTTTTTATCCTGAAAAACATCTCATTCCTACGGGAAACCAAATGTTCAAGATGTGTTATCTATCATCTAAAAATATCGAAACCTATGCGGACGAAGTCGCGGGCAAAAGCTAGTTAAAGAATAAAGCATCAGTGAATCTATTCATTATGTATTATATTCTTTATTGCACATAAATTTTACAAAAAAAGGGCATAACATAAAAGTGTACAAAGGTGGACTTATCTCTATAAGAGATCTCTTCCAGCCAACCTTCACTGTGGGAAGAGCTAAAACAAGCATTGTATTTAATACTTACTGGTGATTATATTAAGGTTCAATGTGTGTAGTATATTTTTTTAGTCAATAGTGTGAACGAATTGCAATTTGGACAGTTGACGCAATCTTATAGCAGTCTCCCAGGAGATCCCCTAAATAATATTATAGTATATCTCAGCATACTGCCCCTGCTGTTTTCGGCATACATTGAAATTTTTCGCCGTGAAGAAATAGTTTTTCAAACAACATTCACATCAGAATGTAAGATGGTATGATGCCGCCTTGAGCAATTAGTACGGAATCTTCCGCATTGCAAAAACTTCGGTTGTGATGTTTTTGCGCGCACTTCGCGCAGCGCACGGTCTCCGATGACGGGTGACGTCACCAGACAGCAAATGGAATGCTTTATTAGGTGTGTGATGCGGATCTATTAATGAGGTAGGTACCTGAGCAAGTCGAGTGCTCATAATAATAAATTATCAGTTTTTACACTTTCGCCGGACCATTAACATTTTATGGTTGATTTAATTGAATGAAAAATCATTGGATAGATTTCTAAAACTTGATTGAAGCATTTCAAATAGAATTGACTGAAGATATGTCTTGAGGCCTCCCCAACCCGTCTGGCCAGCGCAGGGAGTGTAGGCCAAATCATCCGTCTGTCTCCGGCAGATGAGAGAGGGTTGTACTCCTGCAGTGGAGACAAAAAAAACTGATAATGATGTCTTGAACATGCCTTTGTCCCACGATCCTACGCGTGCTTATTTAAGTTTCCTGCGGTAAATTAACTTCCTTATAATAAAAATAGTGCGTTTACTATCTACTTATGTATTTTGGCCACTATAAAGAAGCTACCCTCACTTTTCTCGCCAGTTTAACGTCCCCGGCAGAATAGAGCACGGCTGTCAGAACGCACTACCGGGCTGCGTTCGGCTCGCGGTACAAAGTTTATTTCCACCGGAGCCGAGAGATCGATGCTATAAATTAGAAACAGAAGCACTTATGTTATTGACATATAACATTGCCCCTCTCTCTATCGCCTCTGCTCGCGCGCTGTGTGCAGCAGCCCTACAATAATTTACACACACGCACCGTGTGGTGTAGTTTCCGGTAGAGTAGAAAGACCACTCCAACTCTTCCCGTGGATGTCGTACAAGGCGACTAAGGGACTACATTATAAAACATCAATCAGGCCTCCCCAACCCGTCTGGCCAGCGCGGGGAGTGTAGGCCAAATCCTCCGTCTGTCTCCGGCAGATGAGAGAGGGTTGTGCTCCTGCAGTGGAGACAAAAATAACCTGATGATGATGATGACACACGCACGTGTACGGACAGGCTAGTATGCCTGTAGTAGTAGAAGGTAATTAAACCTGTTCGCTTGTATGGAGTGTCGGAGGGTAGTGTTGGTAAATTCCCGAGAACATTCTCCTGGCCGAAAAGTTATGAGAACTTAAGAAATGAAGGCACTTTTCCCTTCGATTATCAAAGCCACTAAATAGGTGTTGATGTATATAATCGTAATATCTGCACCAGTCTGCATATTACGTAAACACATATTTAGTTGCATTCTCATTGCCAAGAGAATATTCTCGGGTATTTACAAACACTAGTCGGGGGATGAGCCTTTGAAATATACAAAGTAATATTAAGCTGCTTTTTATAAAGATATACCTGTAACTTTGGCCAATTTATAGAACGAACATAACTGGTTGCCAATCTTGAGTTTCACTCTTGCAGCAAGGTCCGAACTCCGACCCCGCAATGAATCCTCTCTTCAAGTAAAAGCGCGGCAAGTTTGTGCATCTCAAATGCTCGCTCACGAATGCGATTAATGCCAGCGCACCAACCGGTTGGCGAACAGAACCAACCTGTACTCAACTCTGTAAACGAAGTGCATTGCAATCATAGAAAATACCTTCCGATATCATCGTTGTGTTAATGCTAGAGATGTACAGATAATACCTTAGCCATAGTATGGTAATACTGACCAACGGAGAGTTGGTCCGAAGGGCATAAAAATACATAATTTTTCCCCACGGACTAACTGGTTGGTCTGTAGGTCAAAAATGACTTTTTTATATAATTAAATTCAATTGGCCGATTATATCTTCATATTGGACAAATTTATTACCATACTCTTCTACTCTGTTAGCAGTATAATTTTCAGGACTTTAAGGTGAATTAAATTACCAAGATTATTAGTTATTATTAGAGTCGTAGCTATGAGTAACGACTGATTTTTTATTTAATAAAATACTACTCTGTTCGTTAATTATTAACGAATGACAATAAAAATAGTTGGTTTTTACATATTTTTCGAATTTGAACGTAGCTGTACGCTCCCCGAACTAATAAAATAAATTGAATACAGTATATATTGAAACAAATAAAATAAATTGAATACTGGTGAATTTCCTAAAACAATATATAAGTAAATAAGCAACGATTAATCGGTTGGTCGACTTAACCTATTAATCGGCAATGATCTGTACATCTCTAGTTAAAAGATGTCTGAACGATATTAAGAATCGGCAAACGGGAAGCCCACCTGGAGTACTGTCGTTTACTATAGGAGCTGAGTTCTGAGCCTGTCCATATACATTTGTGTGTTCGTGTAAATTATTGTTAGGGCGACAGCGCGAGCATGATCGACTTAAAGAGGGACAACGTTATAACGTATGTCAACAACATAAGCGCTAACGCAGCTCGGTAGTGCGTACTGCCAGCCGTGCTCTATTTTGCGGGCGACGTTAAACTGGAGGAGAGTGTCGCTTCTTTACGTAGTAATCCCACTAATATTATAAAGGCGAAAGTTTGGATGTTTGTTACTCATTCACGCTTCAACCACTGGACGGATCGTGATGAAACTTGGCACACATATAGGTTCGGTCCTGGAATAGGACATATGGTAGTTTTTATCCCGAAGAACCATCTGATTTCAAGGGAACTACATAATGATTTGTGATTTTAAGTTGTCCACGCGGACGACGTCGCGGGCAACAGCTAGTGTTTGTTAAGTATGTAGATCAAATAGATTGTCTATAGCTTTATGTCAGTCTATGTTGCTAAGATACTGTTAGTTACTGGGTAATGTCAAATTAAAAGGAAACTATTGTCTCGTATTATAATATATTTATTCCATTATAAATCCACCGTTTCTTTTAAGCAATCCACCTTAACATGGTAGCAGAGCGTGGTTGCTAGAAAAGTAATTGCAATTTCGGAGGATTTTGATAAGTTGAGAGTTTTAAATACCAGTCTGACAATATGGAAAAGTCATATGACGTGATGAAAATTAAAATAGGTCTACTGGATGCTAAAAACTGGACAACTTGGAAATACAAAATGGTTATAGCACTCAGAGGTATGGGAGTTCTTGACCTAGCAGAAGGGAAAGTAGAGCCACCCGAGAAACCAGAGAAAACTGCTAAACCAGAAGAGATTATAAAGTACGAGAAACAATTGCAGACGTATCAGAAGAATGATAGTACAGCAATTCTAGCAATAACTACAAATTTGACAGATGATAATCTTCAGAAAGTTATGAGATTTTCTACCGCACGAGAAGTATGGCTAGAGTTACATAGATTATTCGACGGAATATCTGAGGACAAAGCATACGATCTCTGCATGAAATTCTTCGGATACAGGTATCAACCAGGTGATGATATGGCCACACACATATCCAAGTTAAAGAATTTGTGGTCGGAACTCGTCATAGAAATGAAGAAATCTGAAGGGCAGAGTGATCTACCAGAAATCTTCCTGATTTGTAAGATTTTAGAGACACTACCTGAAGAATATTTCGCATTTAAGTTAAGCTGGTTATTACTTTCGAAATCTGAAAGAACAGGGGAGAAACTGACGTCTCAGTTATGTGCACATGAGAGAGCTTTGAGCATTAAAGGTAATGAACAAGTAGAAGCTCTAAATGTACAAAGAACTGGTATACTGAAGAAGAAATTCAACAAAAAGAAAGATTCTGGAAAATGCCATTACTGTGGTGAGGCAGGCCATAGAGTAAAACAATGTTTGAAGTGGATAAACGATGGACGCCCTCCAAAACCAGCAACATCTAAAGGTGATTCGAACAAGAGTGTGAACATGAGCGTGATGGTAATGAGTGATCATGATGTTGGAAAAGACGAAAACAACTGGTTCGTAGATAATGGTGCGACCAGTCATGTATCAAAGAAGTTTAATATATTTCAAACATTTGATCAGTTTACCATACAACATAAAGTAACGACAGCAAATGGTGATGCCGTTGAAGCAATAGGCAAGGGAACGGTACAGGTTATTGCTGATGTTGAAGGACGCAAAGAACATGTAACCTTGAATGATGTGTGGTATGTACCTGGCATTACAAAAAATCTATTTTCTGTTTTATCGGCCCAAGATAAGCTCTCGAATAGTATTTTCACGTCATCAGCGACAACATGCAAACTGTTAGTCAGAGGAAAGACTATGCTAATTGGTGACAGACAGAAGCATGGTGGTCTCTATAAGTTGAGATTACGCAGTGTAATGCCTGCTCAACCAATAGAAGTGAATAACTTTGAAACAAAGAATTTGCTACAGTTGTACCATGAAAGGTTAGCACACCAGAATAAAGTTCATGTGAAAAAGGTAATTGAGAGAGAACTTGGAGTAAGAGTAAAACTCGACAGTGAACTGTGTGAGGGATGCATTTATGGCAAGGCTCATAGACAGAAATTTGGACATAGAGAAAGAGCAACTAAAACTGGAGAACTTATACATGCTGACGTATGTGGACCTTTTCCGTTTTCTGTAACCAAATTTAGGTATTATGTGCTCTTTAAAGACGATTTCTCGAAATTTCGCTATATTTATTTTCTAAGAAATAAGTCAGAGGTACACAATAAGCTTGAACTGGTGTTAGCTGAGATAAAAGCAATGGGGCATACAGTAAGAGAGTTATTAAGTGATAATGGCGGAGAGTTTGACAATGCAAACGTAAAGAAAATTTTAGAGAAATTTGGTATCAAACAGAGACTTACGATGCCATACACTCCACAGCAAAACGGATGTGTAGAAAGAGATAATCGTACTGTTGTTGAAGCTGCGAGAACAATAATGCACTCAAAAAGTCTACCACAAGGTTTTTGGGCAGAGATAACCAATGCAGCCGTGTACGTTCTAAATAGAACAGGTATTGCACAAGAAGATAAAAGTCCTTTTGAAGTTTGGTATGGAAAGAAACCACGAATTGGACATTTAAGAATACTTGGAAGTACCTGCTATGCTCACGTACCAAAGGTTACGAGAAAGAAGTTGGATAAGAAAGCTATAAAAGGTAAATTAATAGGATATGACAATGATGAGGGATATCGAGTATGGATTGAAGGGACAACTAGGATAGTAAGATCTAGAGATGTCATCTTTGAAGAGAAGACTCTGAACCCTAGCAATTGCATAGAGATACCTTTGGAAGATAATACGTTCAAGGAAACAGAATTATCCGTCCCACCTCTTGATGCTACAGAATCATCTACAATTCCTGATTCTTCGACTTCATCACCAACCAGTACATCTATCGACAGAAAGTTACCTACGTCCAACTCACATGAGAGACTAATGGAACCTGACGCTATAGAAGATAGACAGATAGAAGAGCCGGCAGTTATGGGTGAAAGAGAAGGAGAACCTAAAACTCTAAATGAAAGAGTGAAGGAAATCGAAGGTGACTATGAGTCTGCAGTATCAGACCAAGAAGAATTTGAGAATGAATCAGAAAGTGAAAATGTTTTACCTGCTAGTGAAATAGAAGAGCAAGGCAGAATGACACTTAGAGATCGTTCAAAACTTAAGCCACCAAGTAAATTTGAGGACTATGTGATGACTGCTGTAGATAGCATCAATGATTTGAATGAGCCAACATCTTATGAAGTAGCCATGAGAAGCAAAGAGAGAGTAAAGTGGCTACTAGCTATGGACGATGAAATGAAATCGCACAAGGAAAACGAAACTTGGGAAATGGTGCCGCTACCGAAGAATAGAAAAGCCATTCCATGTAAGTGGATCTATAAGATCAAGACCTATCCAGATGGAAGCGTAGAACGTTACAAAGCTAGGCTGGTGATAAAAGGCTTCTCTCAGAAAAAGGGTATAGATTACTATGAGACATTTAGTCCTGTAACGAAGTTAAGCACAATCAGAGTTGTCTTAAGTATTGCTGCTAGGGATAATTTAACTCTTACTCAGTTTGATGTGTCCACAGCATTCCTTTACGGCAATCTGAGTGAAGAAATATATATGAAGCCACCAGAAGGCTATAACAATTGTTCTAACAACGTATGTAAACTTAAAAAGAGTTTGTATGGACTTAAGCAAGCTCCAAGGTGTTGGAATAGTTGCATTAAAGACTATCTACTGGATATTGGTTTTAAGACAAGTGAAGCAGATCCATGTCTCTTCTTGAGACAGAGGGGGAAGAAAAGGTTAATACTAGCTCTCTACGTAGACGATGGACTCCTTGCTTCAAATGATAAAGAAGAAACAAGACAGTTTCTTGATGAAATGCAACGTAGATTCAAAATCAAATCGAAACCAGCAACCTATTTTCTTGGTTTGGAAATAAAGAGAAAGAAGGATGGTACAATTAGATTAAATCAAACAGCATACTTAAAGAAGGTATTGGAAAGATTTTGCATGAGCGAATGTAAAGCTGTTACAACACCTATAACAAAAGATAGTTTGGGAACAAGAGAAGACACCACTAGTGAAAAGTTTCCCTATCGTCAGGCAGTGGGTGCCTTAGCATATTTAATGGTAGGAACAAGACCAGATATTGCCTATGCAGTAGGTGTGGCATCTAGACACCTAGAGCATCCATCAAGAGAAGACGTTCTTGGAGTGAAGCGAATAATGCGCTATTTACAAGGAACACCTGACTGGTGTATTGTATACAAACGCAGTGCTTGTAATACATTGACCTGTTACAGTGATGCAGATCACGGAGGTGACATGGAAACTGGGCGCTCCACGACAGGAATTGTATGCCTATACAATGAAGGAGTAGTGTCATGGCGAAGCAACAGACAAGCTTCAACGGCGCTATCAAGTACTGAGGCCGAAATTGTGGCTGCTAAGAAACTCATACAAAGCATTGAAAACATAGATGGTTTACCAACTCTGTATGTTGATAATGAGTCAGCTATTAAGTTAGCTAAGCATCCTTCATATGAGCTCCATCAGAGAACAAAGCACATAAGAATTCGTCACTTCTTCATTAGAGAAACAGTGAATGAAGGTACTCTGAAAGTGGAAAAGGTGCCAGCGGAGTTTCAGCTCGCGGACATGCTTACGAAGCCTCTATACAGGCCGAGGCTGATGAAATTAAGCGCACTCATGGGATTGAGCAGTGGCAACTAATTAGACTTTATAAAGAGAGAAGATGTTAAGTATGTAGATCAAATAGATTGTCTATAGCTTTATGTCAGTCTATGTTGCTAAGATACTGTTAGTTACTGGGTAATGTCAAATTAAAAGGAAACTATTGTCTCGTATTATAATATATTTATTCCATTATAAATCCACCGTTTCTTTTAAGCAATCCACCTTAACAGTGTTTAATATTCTTTGCCTAAGGTAAGTGACACTTAAATTCACAGTATTCAAGTGCAGTAAACGTTAGCTAGATCTAGCAGTGGGTGAGTCGCTATCGTTGCGCCACCGCCGCATTCCATGCGCACACGCAAGGGACACCGTCGACAGGCATGTTCGACATTCTGCCACATTCCAGCTGCTAAAATACTTCGATAGCACTAAAAAAAAAATAACGTGCACCTAATTTGGACTAGTCGTTTTAACAAGTTTAAGTCCTCAGCTTTTCATTTTTATCGTCTTAGACATAATACATAATCATCAGCTTATTTACGTCTACCGCTAGATTATTTTTGTAAAGATGGTTGTCGCGTTGATGTCTTTTGTACTAGCTTACTTTGGACTTAATATTGCTCTAAGATATTGACAGAGCTAAAGAAAGGATTTCACCACCTTTTAGGTGTATTCGGATGCCGAAACAGCCTACTTCATTCGTTTTTGAAATAAAATTAATATTAATGTCTACTTGAACATCTACTGTATTCATTGATTTTAGACTTATTTAGTGACTACCTGTTGCCCGCGACGTCGTCCGCGTGGACAACTTAACATCACAAATTATTATGTATTTCCCGTAGGAATTAGATGTTTTTTCGGGATAAAAACTATCCTGTGTTCTATTCCAGGACCTAACCTATATGTATGCCAAGGTTCATCCCGATCCGTCAAGAAGTTGAGACGTGATTGAGTAACAAACATCCAAATATCCAAACTTTTGCATTTATAATATTAGTGGGATGGGATTTTCCATTCGCTTCGTTCCGAAATAATTAAAAATATCAAAGTAATTCCCCTGACAATACTCCGCTATTGACTGCCTACTGTGCCTACAACGCGCCGCAAAACTAGGCCTTCGGCATGCCTTATCACATCGGAAGTGCGTGGGCCGCCTGCCATTCCTTGCCGTTACTACGGTCAGACAAAAAAGTGACAGATTTTCTTCAGCTAAAGTTTAAGTTAAATCGCAAAAATTTCATCAATTAGTGCACGTCAGAACCCCGTCTGCTGAACGTAAAACCCTTGCTCATTTTACAATACCCTTACTCTTGCTGTTATTTGCATATAGAGGTCATACCATGAAGGAAAATAATTTTTCGCACATTTCGCAAATAAATCTTTCGTCACCTCAAAATGTTTACCTTCATAATTGACATTAATTGGTTATTAAATTAGATAACAGATGTCAGATGCATGCGAAAAATTATTTTCTTTCATAGTATGACCTACGTTTCCGGTAGAGTAGAATAGGACCACTCCAACTCTTCCCGTGGATGTCGTACAAGGCGACTAAGGGAATACATTATAAAACATCAATCAGGCCTCCCCAACCCGTCTGGCCAGCGCGGGGAGTGTAGGCCAAATCCTCCGTCTGTCTCCGGCAGATGAGAGAGGGTTGTGCTCCTGCAGTGGAGACAGAAATAACCTAATGATGAAATATTAATTAATCATTAAAATGATAGCCGGTGGATAGGTCCGAGTGTGATGGCGCCCAAGACGTATATATCCTGCATTGCACGGCAATAGACTAAGAGTCCCCGCAGACTGCAAATTTTATATCGACCGATAATTTAGTCAGGCTCTTAAACAGTATAAAGATGTATGCAAGTGCGCACACTATGACGATTGGTTGCCCAGTGTGCGCACTAGCAGCTCAATGCGACTAAATTATCGGCCGATATAAAGTTTGCACTCTGCGGGGACTCTAACTATGAATATTGGCGATCAGACTAGAAACTAACTAGTCCTACACGATATTTAGTTCTGTTTTACTAAATATCGTGTATCGTGTAAATCGTGTATCGTGTAAATAGCTTAAATTGTTGTTTTGTCTTCGGTACTTACACACACCACACAAGGAGCTGACAATGCCTCCATTGCGAATTAGACACGCTCGGCGTTGCTACCATCGACATACCGTCTTCTACACGTAGCGGCTGGAAGTAGGTAATACAAAATATGTATTACCCACACACACACACACACACACACACACAATATGTGACTGGACTAAGTGTAGTGTTGTGACTAGTACTTAAACGCAGAACTAATTTCTGTTTATCTTTGCTGGTTTTGCGTTTAGAATATATACCTTTAAGCTGAAATATAGAACATTAAGCTGAAAGTATACCTTTACTTTCTACGCATATTTCTATATTATTTATTAGGTATAAAATCAGCTTACAGTCATTATTATAGTACCTAATTATTAGTTCTGGATCGAAAACTATACACAAGATGATTTTGAAAATGCAGAAATTATTACAAAATATTTTAAAAATGCGAAAATCATTGATGTGTTTTCACTTAAATTAAAAAATGCAAAAAAAACTATAGAAAAAATATTATAATAAATAATAATGTACCTTCTGAAAAGTTGCCTGGAAGAGATAGCTTTAAGCGATAAGTCCGCCTTTGTTTCCAAAAATCTATACCCATTTTTTATTGTTATTCTTAATTTGTGTGTGATAAAAAGTTTATCTATCTTAAATTTTAATTAAGAAAAATGATGTCGAGCAGAATACCCAGAAAAGTGTTTAATTTGATGTTTTCGGTACTTGAGGCAAAGGTCAGAAAAATGATAAGCCAGGACCAACCCGATCTAATATTGAACGGGGATGGAGCTTTCAAAGTTCGATCAATCTATTACAAAGTTGTTTCAAATACAAACTTTTAATTCAAACATTTTTAAAACCCAAAGGCCGATTTTATGATATAACGTAAGAATGACACGATATGAAATTGTTGAATTTGTTCAAATAACTTCTTCGACATACGTTCATATAGTTTAGGCATAGGATATCGGCATGTCCATTTAATGAAATTTATGGGAGCGAGTTTCTAATAGCTATCAATAGCAATGGTTTGGTATTTTCTTGGCCTAGTATTTTTACTGAGGTAGAAGTACGAGTAGTTGGTAGATCTAACCTTCGAACGTACTAATGTATAAACATAATAGCCTTCGTTATACGACACGATGAGCATGATATTTTGTATTATCGTCCAATTTATAAGTATATTAATATATATATTTCATCATCATAAGCCTGAAAGAGTCCACTGTTGGACATAGGCCTTTCCCAAGGCGCGCCACTGAACCTGATCTTCTCATCCAGTCACTGCCAGCCGCTTAACGCAGATCGTCGCTCCATCTAGCCAGGGGGCGTCCCACACTACGCTTGCCCAGTCGCGGTCTCCACTCAAGAACTCGTTTACCCCAGCGGTAATCGGTTCTCCGACAGATGTGACCAGCCCACTGCCACTTCAGCGTACTAACTTTTTGAGCTATGTCGAAGACTTTAGTTCTCTGGCGGATATATATTTAGAATACAACATAAAGGGAGAGTTGCTTTCCTTTTCAAATTACTGGTGACTGGCGGCATGCATATACTTGAAATGTGTGTCGCAGTTCCCTCACGCACGGCCCCTTACCTGCGCCGCATGCCGCGAGCCATGGCTGACAATAACGCCAAAGCACTGCTGAGCCAGTGACCCCCCAAGCTTTCTCGTACGCAGCTTCCATTCAAAGTTGCCGCTTGCATCTGCAGTTGATGACTACGTATTAAAAAATATATAAAAGAACGATGAAACTAGTGTACAAGGGCGGCCTATCGCTTTCAGAGATTTATTTCAAACAACTTTGTAATAGGGCATTTTAAGAAGAGTTCATAAGAATTTATGAAAAAAAAAATTGTTCAACATAAAATACTCCATAAACACAAAGTACGTAAAGCGCGCCGCTAGATAGCTATAGCTATATTTTTTATTTTGTGCCATAACCGTCTCATTGATATAGAGTTTGGATCTGATGCATGTCTCGATCGCTTCGTCGTGTTTTTTTTTTGTACAACCAATTTGTAGGTCCTTATTTGGGTTTATAGGTATGTCTTAGATATCTCTCGGGATAATGATCGTCTCGTTAGCATCGTGGTTCGGGTGCTTGCCTTGAACGCGTTCATCCTTGGTTTTTGTAAAACTGTGTACAAACTGAATGTGAACTGTGTACAAAACAAACTGAGTTAGTTCTGTTCTGGGTATCATTATCTTATTCTCAGAGCACGGGGCATTCTTGTTTGGAATAACACAATTGTATGTTGTTTATCAACTTGAAAGTTAATAAATTGACATTCGTTTAGAGATTTCAAGGAAAGCAAACCCACAATCGTTTACCTCTTCCTTCGTGTAGATTGTTGAAACCCACACGCAGAGAAGATCCAAAACCTATTTACACGTACCTGGGAGCGCTTTGTCCAGTGATACGAGACGGTGCACGCTGCGCCCGCGCAGCGCCCGCCTGCGATTCGGTTGCGCCCGCGACTTGGTTGCGGTGCCGAGTGACCGCTCCACTTGCGGTCAAGGTGACCGTACGCACTCACGGGTTTCGCAACCACCCACCCACATACACTACTATCTGCTGGACTTACGCACCAGTGTTTTGCAGTAGTTGTTTAATTAAGATTATGTATGGTAATCATTGTTTAGCAGTTAATAATGTGTTAATGATAATACAATTTAAATGTTGGAGAATATATATATATATGAATGGGCTTATAAGAATTGTAGAACAATTGTCTATTTAAAATATATTATGTAAAAGAAAGGAAAGGCTTGTAGAAGAAATAATAATGTCCAATAGTTATTAAAAAGAACTAGAAGACAATAATGATGACAAAACTGACCTGAATATTGCAACAACATGGTGGTTGAACATGTCCCAACCACAGGCACTGGCAACACACTCCACTATTCATAATCATTACCAGTATCATGGGCCGCCATTAGCGACAACAGTTGACTGGAAGACCGTTACGCGGTGGCGGTGGTGTAGCTAAAAACTGTGCGGTAGTTTGATGACGATGACGGTTCGATTAGAACTTCTAGCCTTGAAAGGAAAGAAGAATAGTCTCACGGTAAAAAGCCTTACAAGTAGGAATAGTTTAAGTCTCTAAGTAGAAGTAGCCCTCTCCACTCAGGTCTTAAACTACATATACCTAGAACAACACCTACATGGTGGGATAAAGGCAGAGTTTTAAAGAACCAATAGATCTGACATTCATCCAGGTGGAATCTATTAATGCCATTAATGACCTGATATATCGATCTTCTTTTTTTTAATTTATCTGCGATATATGGATGAGTGCAGGCGTGTTCTGCAGGAAAGTTTTTCGTGGCAAAAAGTAGTGAATCATTGTACTTAACAAAAGAGATAAAATAGATTTACGACCTCCACAATGACATATCCCGGAATAATCTCCTAGAGTACACTACTACCTAACTAAAGTGGAAAACTAGGTGGCAATAGTAAATTGGTGACAATTTTAAAGTTTTTAAGGCATGGGCTTTAGCTGATACACAGAGCCATTAAGTCTGACTTTGGCTAATTTATCTCAGTTAACAGTATTAGATTTAGAAATGCGACAACATGCCAGATAAGGTGTGAGAGGGACTTTTCCGTCGTCGGTTAACTGCAGGTGGGCTATTCGTATATGGCATATAGATATTTTCTTAGAATAAAAGTATCCAAGCTTGTTCAGTCCATAAAGCTATTTGATTTGCTTTGAATAACTGCAACAACAGCAGCAAAAGCATTAGGTTTAATGTGTTCGTCAACGGAAATCAAAGTATAGCTTATAGCTAGCCGAAATCTTTGAATGCCATTTTCAGTTCCAATTTTATCATTAAAAAAATTCGCTCTAACGGTATTTAATATAAGCAACAAGAACTACGACAATAAGAAGCAATAGAAATACACAAGACATTATGCAAAATGCGGCATAAGGTCAGTAGTACAAATCTAAAACCTTATCTTAATCAAAATATCTCATATCGATGCAAGACAGATGCAGAAATATTCATCTGTCAATAAAAAGGGCAAAACCTGTCTCTTCTCTCCGCACTGTGCAAAAGAAAGTTGTTCGCACCTGCCACGCCTGGAGCGTCGCGTCGCTGGCCTCTGTCGAAAAGCCGCACTGTTTGCGGCTTCTCTCGTTGTCCCTAATTACTGCGCGCACGCACCCAACGGACGACAATCGGCTTTTGTATGGTATAAGTAACAAGATCTTGATAAGGGATTGATTGGATCTTCTTAGAACTATTTGCTACGAATATTACAAACTTTTCGACAGATTTCTCTTTCCAACAACACAACTTTCTTGAATTTAGAAAGGTTTTGGATTCAGAAAATTGATGATTATTTTAATCGTTTCTTAAAATATTTAACGTCGTCTACGTTTAATTTAATAATCAGTGTTACATTTGAATAGTCTGCGGCACCTTTGCATGAAATGTGTTACCTCCTGTTTTCCATAGGTATTGCCTCTATTACCTTTTTTTGGCTTGAACTGACTGATTTACTACACTTATGTGTAATTTCTTGCTCAACTGTTATTTACCTGACAAACTTTAAATCGTTTGTAATCTACACCACTGTTTTATTGAATGTCTGTCTATACTGTTATAATACGTAATTCAGTCGTTATAATAGGGAAATGGTTACGCAGTTAGCGACCGCCAGTTAGAAAGTGTGTGTGAACGAACATCTGGTGTGACTCTTTGGATTTGTCTGAAGAGAGTTTTTGCTAGTGTAATCATGATACGGATAACTGGAGACAATTTAAATCAAATTTAAGCTGCCCAAATTATTGTATTTTGTTAATGTAGTTTTTTTTAGTGTAGACCACCAAATATTTGTTTTTAGTTTATATATGACGGTGTTTTGGTCGCTTATCAACCGGTAGACCATTTTCTAGAATAAGAACAGACCAATCCTATATATAATTTAACACTTCGGACCTAGATGAGATCCTTGGGTGACCCCGAAATACATTACTTACATCAAAAGCACAGTCACCGTGTTTGTCAAGCTTATTGTAGCAATATTCAAGCAATGTAAAGGTCAGTTACTCAATGTACTCGTAAGTACCTCCGGTGTGATATCGCGTGAGTAGTGAGGCAACCTGTCATCTACGAGTGTGTCGGAGGCCTCGGAGGGCGCGGCAACTTTCATCTCGCCTCTGACGACGCCGCGTCTCGCGCTCACGGAAGTGCGTGAAACTCGCGGACGTAAAACTATCTTAAACGAGCTTTTGATGGTAATAAAGAGACATTTATTGTTTGTAATTGATAATGATAATCGATGAGTGGTCTTGATTGTTGCATTACAATGTACCGGAGAGATACACTCCGTTTTAATATATTTAGCAAATAAAATTATTGGATAAAATTGTATTGCTGATAATTGCAAGAAAATATTTTCATTGATATATAGGTCTGTAAGGCTAATAATTCCTGATTGATAACTGAGTATAATTTCCCTACAAACTCCGTATACGCTTATTGCTCTTATAGGAACATAGCCATAACCTCTTGAAAATATTCATGGAAACTTCGAAGTTAGGTTTCATTTCAACTATCACTTCGGTGGAACTTAAATAGCAGAGTTCACATTGACAGAGTGAATACGATAGGTATTATCAAACATAAACACAATGTAACAACAACACATATCTTGTGCTAGTACTGTTAGTGTAAATATCATTGTCACTACGTGCCAACACTTTCTTCAAGGGAAACAATGCATCGTAAGGAACTGTGAGTTTTGTTCGTATGTGCGGATTTGTTTACGCAAACACTCTGTTACTTTTAGACTTCCTGTGTATTTTTTCTACAGCCTTTCCGTAACACTATTGTACCTGACATTCTTTAATAGTCCTCTTTAATAGTTGTTAATAAAGGCTGTTTTATAGGATACAAGTTTCCTCTTGTCCTGCGGTGTTGCTCTTTGTCAGCCAGTTGACATATACTGCTTGACTTAGACTTTCGCTAATGAGCTACGCCCAGTACTCCACCCTCCCCATCAGAACTGATCTACGTCAATGGGCCATTGCTTCGGTTTAACGATAAATGTGATTTGATCGAGCCTTCTCCGCCGTAGGCTTTTCGAAAAATATCTTTCGAAATAAAAAGCATTCAGTTAATTTCTTCACAGTGAGAAAAAGATTATAATTTTTGTATTTTAACTAAGTTTCGTATTTTTAATTAAGCAGTACCTAAGCACTTATTATAATATTCGCTTATTCTCACACTTGTAAATGACCCTGTCCTAAATAATAACGTTATATTTTGAATGCCGCTCATAACGAGTGCTAAGTGTTTTGCAAGTTAACGTGAACCGACTATTTCATCCTTTTCAACATTGTTTCTCGTCTATTGCCTTTTTAGCACTTCTTTTTCTTTAGTTTAAGACCAAATGGAGCTTTATTTAGTCCTTCTGCTTTGTTAGAGTTTTACTTTGTTTGTCTTTGGTATTTGTTTTATTGCTTTTTCTTCGTTTTTAAATTAACATCCATTTTGTTTTAACAGATCTTAGCCTATTTACATGAACTTCATGTTAATTTACTTCCTTGTTTTTGAGTTTTAACATTATTTAATGTACCAACCTAACAATTAACATAGGTATGCATTAAATTATAATAATCCTTAAAATTATATTTCCCGACGCTTTTATTTTATCTCATTCAGTAAGTATGTCATCATTACAATTATCGGTCACACATCTTATATCTATGGGTTGATGTTTTGCCCTTACTTACACGGTTCAGCCGTATCATGCAATAATTTCTCATGCTCTTCTATTATGTAAAATTACAATTGTATTCAATTGGTTAACAGAAAAACTTAGCTCCAAATACAATGTATGTATTTAGCATTCTAACTTGTGCGCAAAAACTTTTAAGCGTTTTTAGCGCTTCGTGTAATGACCGTTCGGCCCCGCCTTAATAAGATTATTCAGCTGAGAATCGCCAATTAGTCATTGTCTTGACTTCATTGACTTCTAAACTTAGTGTAGCCAGGCTATCTTGAGCTTGCTCGCTCACCGTACCGCTTGAACTAACACGGTTTATAGGAGGTGTTCAATGACCTATGACAGCTCTAAATATATTGGTTGTTTTGCTGTTTTTTTTTTATGGTGGTTAGTCTACAAACCTTATTGTCAGAGAAACAGAGTTCATTATTGTTGTCGGTTCTAATGATAAGGGAGATTCTATAAAGCACGGAACACATTCATATACATCACCTAGACTTGTCTAATCGGTTTGGCTTGTAAAATGGTAATTAGACATTGTCTTGTAACAATTCGTAAATATAACATCCAGTTCAGGCGAAATTGTCTGTTCTTCATCAATTGAATCGCAACCACGATATTCGGCGGTCCCCGTCCAGTATAGAGTCAGAAGCAGCCTGAATATTCCAATATTGTTAAAATTACTTTAAAGTATTATTTTTGTACAAAGATTGCGACAATAAATATAGGCAAATAAATAAAACTGCATCAGTACGCTGAACTTAAAGCCCACGGTCCATTTAGTATCAAACTACTTTGCCCAGCCTGGTTCCCCCTCCCCCACATAGTCCAGCGTAGCCCTTTATCACATAGTTTATGAAATACTCCTAAATTAGGTAATTGGTACGACATTTGACTGTTAATGCTCCATTGTGCACCGAGGGTTAAATGAATAAGTACGTGTTCATCCCACATTCTATTGTTGTCGTGAACACATTTATTAAGCCTACACAGCTATACGCGAAAATTACACAATAGACTACCTTGTACCTTTCACGAATGACGAAAACATTTCATAGTTCTGTATTTCAGCACAACAAAGTGTATGTTAGGACGTAGATATTCTGATGTTGAATCGCCATGTTTGATGAAAGTGCCACACCAAATCCGTATACCATTTCCTATTTCTGCCGCCAAACATAAATTGCATTCACTGTGGTTTCAAGGGTAAAAGAGCGAATGTAAGAGATCCAATTCATTAGACGAAACAATACAATTCGCGAAAGATATCAAATCCTACACAAAAACTGAAAAATATCACCAATTTATGTTGCATTCACATCTCACTATATTTATTAATAACCTAAAATTAAAAAAAGAAAAATAAAAAAGATTCGGAAGCAAGAATACTAAATTGTATTCTTAGTTGTAAAAACAAGATTTTGGGCGTCCCGCTCAGTGTGCTGGCGGGGCGCGTGCTGAGTGAACTGCAAAACGGGCGGGACATGGCAACACTAGTGACAATGCAGCAGTTTAAAAGCTGCAGGTATTCTGAGCGACCAACCGAGTGGACGCATCCCCATCAGGTGGGCTGCCCGTTAGTTTACCGGTTCATCCCGAAAAAGAAAAAATGCTTCTAACGAAAGTTCAAATATTAACGACAACAATTTAAAATGTGATCAAGATGATGAAAGAGTGATATGACAGGTAATACAGGATCCGTTTTTTTTCAAAGCTAATGCAGTAATTTGAAATATAAACCAGTAATTACACAGTCATTACATATTACAATTGTAGCTCATTCCATTTCACATTAGGTATTTGGCAACACCAATTGATACGTAAACAGGTTCGGTCACAACATTAACTAGAGTAAGTCGGCGTTAGGCCGTGGGTGGTCAGGGGTTTGGCACAAAAGATCCTGAAGGGTCGAAGTGTCGCCAGGTCTTCCTGGCCCCCTAAGAAGATAAGATAAGAAGTCGGCGTTATGAAATTATGAGCGAGTCTGGGGCAGTATGCGGCTCGACTGGTAGTTAGTTGAATCACTCGCCGGTCTGTGCCAACATTAATATCTACCTTTTGGTTCTTAAAAAAATCAAAATTTAACCTTAAGATATTTATATAAGCAATACATTGCGCAAATGCTGAAAACCAATAAGTATGTAGGTAATTTAGAAAATGAGTAATAGAATATTTATTCTCATTTACTTACATCATCTTCAGCGTTACCTTTATTTGACAGGGGTCCTCAAATACTGCGCCTACTAGTACAAGTAGTTAGTAGTACTCGTATGTTTCAACGACGCTGGTTTCTGAAACTTGAGCTTGCTAATCTTTTTGTTGCCTTCGACGTCATTTCTGCTTCGTATTTTCTTGGCGTTCTAGCTATACGCGACTCAAACACGTCGACTTGACGTGGAGATTCTGATTTTGAGAAGAAAAATCCATGCCTGCCTGTTCGTCTACATTGTATTGTATTTAATCTTGTAGAGAAGCATTTTGCGTCATCTCGTCGGTTTCAGCAAATATTGGACTAGACAGGGCGCAGTAATCAGCTAGGTTATCATCTGTTTTCGCAACGCAAACCTTGCTAGCCCCGGCGGTCCGGAACCACGCCACTTTTCTCGTTTGTGCCCCAGTGTCACACAATTGTCTTACACCAGCGATTTTCCGCCGCTTGCCTTCGCCTATTGTCATACCAAATTGTTTTATTTTATTAATTTGAGCGTTTTCGACATTCCGACAATTGGTTTATTTGTGTAAGTGTTGTGTCAAGGTTATTGTTGTGTTCTTATCAGATTAATTTACTAAAATATTTTGTCACGAGGTCCTGCGCCGGTCTGAAGGAGAGATACGAAAGGGAAGTAACCCTTAGCTCATAAAGTCATAACACAATGATATAGATTTCTGCTATAACAAAACATTCTCTGCAGAACATTGCTTCTATTCGTACATGTGTTATGATGGTCAGAATTTAATTATGGCTCTGCCCTTTTTATATCGCATTTGTCAAATTTCTTACCTGAATGACTCGGAGCGGTTTAAAAAGGGAAAACAAGTAAGTTCCTTGACACAGAGGCAGCTGACCGACCTATCATCATCTTCAGCTTTCACCAGTCCACATTGGACAAAGGCCTCTCCTCTGAATCCAATCTTCGGTTCTGTAGCTTACCAGATCGTTTCCACACAATTACTGCCCCGTCGTAGATTCCACTCAAGAACTCGTCTACCACGGTTATCGCTTCTTGGACAGATGTTATCAGCTGCCCAATTTAACTTACGACCCGATTATCGATGTATGTTAGATGCCTGCTAACTATGCCTGCTAGCAAAGTGGTCATAAGGTCTAGGAAAGTGATGTTAAGAACTAACCCTGGAGCAACAATAGGTCCCTGCGTATCTGTACCATTGTGCTAGTGACACGGTTGCGCGCGCGCCGGTCTCTGGCCCCGATCCCACACTGAAGACTCTCGCTTATGCAATGCATCAGCGACAGACGCGCCGTTCAGTTATGTAGGAGATTTTTAATTAAATGGGTGTCATACCATGAAGATGGATGAAAGTACATAATTACAACCTAGAAAATTTTCTGTTAACAACTTTTTAAGTGGTAAGGTCGATACTTTATATTGTCGATAACTAATAGATAACTATAATTCTTGCATTGATATTATAATGAGAATGGCCTTCAATTACAAATGTATTAAATCCGTATCAAATAGTGCTCTAGTTATCAAAACTCTTTTAACATTCACCTATACATTTTTTAAATAATCGGTTGATAGTTTATTTTCGAAATTTCAAACACGAACAAAGAGTGTAAAAAAAAATACAGCGATTACATTTTTCTTTTGTTCTCTAGTCTAAAACGCAATGTTGAACATAGTATCGAAGAGTAAATGTACGTCTCTATATGACAGCATTAGTGCTGAAAAAATCTAGGTCTGTACATAATAATTTTGACTTGATTTAAACACATAAACAAGCATCACATATCTTCCCACATCTTCGTCTTAAAGCCAAAGCTCGCGATCGTATATTGTTATCTCTGTCAACTTTGACAGTTGACATTTAACTTTAGTCATTTGACATTTATCCAATCCTTAGCTTTCTCACGCAGTATTTAACTTTACGTAAACATAAATAAGTAAGTTCTCGGTCGTAATAATTTGTAATACTTAATTTCTTTACCATAACATTTCACAAATGGCCGTGACGTAAGTTAAGTAACTTATAATTAGTTTAAATGGCGTTACAACGCACATTTACCTACTTTTAAACACATTTCGTTTCGTTAAAAACGTTTTAATTATGACCGATTTAACTTCGATTTTGATTAACCATTTCGTTTACGACGTTCCCACAGTTTATTTTCTTCGGGTTTCGTTGCAAGTGAAAACTCTTTTGGCATGTCCTTGACACAATATTATTTACGCTGTTATAATCCTGTTGATAGAATAGAATTGAAAATGTTTTATTTCAGACATCACACTATTATTATAAATGCGAAAGTTTGGATGTTTGTTACTCAATCACGCTTCAACCACTGCAGGGATCAGGATGAAACTTGGCACACATATTGGTAGGTTAATAAATAATAATAAAATCATTTATTCATCTCTCCAAGAAATATACATACAATAACTCCGCCAAACTGTATAATACAGTTTGTTGGCAGAAATTGCTCTCTTACTTTATACATATCTATGGCAGAGAATACTAAATATCACTACGCAATGGTGAATAGCAAAGCAAATTACAAAGTTTTTAATTTTGATATTAGCACAAAAAGATTGAGGTTACGCTAATGAGTCCACTATATATTTCTTATATTTAATTCTGAAAGTGTTATTGTTAATTATATTGCTTCTGATGCCTAGTATTCGGAATAGGACATAGGATAGTTTTTATCCCGAAAATCTAATTCCTACTGGAAATCAACTTAATCGTTAAAAGCAGTGAAGATGTGTATATATCGAAACCTACGCGGACGAAGTCGCTGGCAACAGCTAGTAGTCCATATTTGTTAGTAACAATTTTTTACTCACTAATGTTAGTAACAATAGTTTAATAATATATTTTGACGGCCCGATACTGGGTTACGAGGCTACTTGACTGCATGCTGTCGTATCCACCGCCCCAGCATCGGACAGTCCCACCCGTCAGCCAGCAGGTTCAGGATCCCGTTGGGACTGGCTGGTGCCATCATAGAGGCGCAGCACCACCATTCCGTATGATGGCATTAAACCATCGGTCTGTGCCAGTGCGAACATACCAGAGGCACTTCATTACCGCAGAATACTCTACTTTAGTTGAATTAAAGTAAACGTCAGAATGCCAAAACTGTTCACATGGACACTGCAATGAAAGTCAACCTTTCTCACACAATATAATATCTCTTCCTAATTTCGTAATCTTCATGTATTACGAGTACATTGCTTGGCTCTCTCAAGCCATGCACAGCCTAGCCCTTTATGGCTGGAAACCATGCGAATAAATTATATTGTTACGGGCCAATCGTAGAACTTTCTACTTACAATTACGAGGTTATATAGGTACTGCAGTTCCAGGATAAATCATCCATCATTTAGTTTACAAGTTTTGTGCAGATTGGATCATCAGTAGATGCTGGAATTTACTGTCCATTCAATTGGTTTTCATTTGTTGCAATAGTTAGTTATGTAGGTAGATTACCTTTTATATTGCTTAATTATACTAGTCTATTCCCACGCCAATTGAGAAACCTCCTTACAGCTCCTCGGGGATGTTCGCGGACGCTCCCGTGGACGGAATTTCTGCCGCCCTTCGTAAACGGTATGTCGCCGCGCATAATTTTTTTTTAAATAAAAAATGTCATTCAGTGAGATAACTTGATAAGGATAAAAAAATAGAAATATTTTGTACATTTTGAACGGGTCACATAACACTGACGTATTATTATTATTATAGTCAGAATACATTGATCCAATGTCGCTAGTAGCAATAAACTGAAAATCTAAGGTTTAGTATACATAAATAAAATCACACAAATCTACCGCAAGCGTATATATAGCTCTGGTAAAGCGAGTTTGTCACCCTGTCCAACCTGCACCCGCATGCATTGCTGAAGGCTTTATAGGGCGGGTCTACTCCGTAAGCATTTCGTATATTATCCGTCGAACTTATGAGCCATTTAGGACTTTCTAACGGGTAATGGGACATATTCTGTCTGGTAAGCGTTTGGTGTTTAACTACGATAGTTAGATGCCAAACGCTTACCAGGATAAGTCCTGTATAAAATGACTTTATGCTACAACGCTCAAAATGCTACTGGTGCAGCTCCTTTTGCGGTTATTGTGTTGTGTTATCTTATCTTCTTACCGGGGCCATGAAGACCTGGCGACACTTCGACCCTTCAGAATCTTTTGTGCCTTCGACGATACCGCAAGCCGATTTAGTGGACTTCACACACGCCTTAGAATTTCTTCTTTGGCATATACGGGTTTCGTCACGATGTTTTCCTTCACCGAAAAGCCTGTGGTATTATAAATAAACCGTACAAATAAACCGTACTTAAGTTTCCAAAAACCCATTGGTACGGGTGGGGTTTGAACCAACGACCTCAAGAACGCGAGGCGAGTGCACAACGAATCAGGCTACTATGGTTCTTTTGTGTTGTGTTAATCCACATTTAAGCTATCACTATATTAAGTTTAACAAAATGGTATTAGCCCTTTCGGTGGGTTAGGGCCACAAATGAAAATGACTCCTTGCTCCTTGAAATTACCACTGGAAATCGTGTTTGAGTAAACAACCAAACAAATAAACGTCCACACTTTCCCATTTATAACATTAGGTATACATACAATAGGCTCTTACCCGTCAGAGTCAGTCTTCGATCACACTGAGCCGGATTTCAGTTATTTGTATTCACAGGCTGTGTTAGGTTCCACATCTTCGGCAGACTTCCGTTCCTCGACAATTGTTTACCGGATTCATTGACCCCTATGTGGGCCGTGCGCGGATTATACGCGTTGAGAATTCTATTAGAATTCGATCCAAATGTAAATAAGCCTGAACTTGACATCTCACTGTGATAATGAATGCTCAGCAATGTGGTTCGGACGAGATTTTGGGAATTTTGGCGGACTTCTATATGAGATATCGCTGGAAGGTCTTTAACAATAAAATGATTTCTCTACGGCAATCTCTATTATCGATCTATGCAAATAAGATTAACGTAGGACGAACGTCTTTAGGAATTTCATACATTAGAAATGTTGATTTTCTTTTGATTTATTATCATTAGAAATTTTATTATTAAGTTTTTGCTAAGCCTTGTAAGTGGTGGCCTTCATTGGGGAAGGCCTATGTCCATGCATATGTATGTAGTGGACGGCTAAGGACTGACATGATGATATATCATAGTTACACGCCAAACCTCTATCCGTATTATAGGCCAATTGACCTAAATTGACCCGTTAGAGAGTCTAAATGTTTTTTTTGTTCTATGGATATTAGCAGAAACGCTTACGGAGTAGGGGTAAACGCTGCTCGGGTACCTTCAGCCCTTCGTATAATGTTTAACAAATACCTCCCTTGCCTGTTCGGCTTGGTTCAGTATGTTTTAATGTTAACACCACCACACCCGGTCCTCCGCCCTCCCTATTCAATCGCTTCCGGCTACCTTCTTCTTCAGGTCGTCGGTCCATCTGGCGGCAGGATGTCTCACCCTGCACGTCTCCACTCCACTCCAGAGTCTACTTCAGCGGCCGACGACAGATGTGACCCGCCAACTGCGACTTCAGCTCGCTAATCCTTTCGGCTGTGTCGGTCACCTTCGATCTTCGTCGGATCTCTTCATGACGAATCATATCCTTCAAAGAAACCCCGAGCATAGCCCTCTCCATAGCTCGCTAAGCGACCCGAAACTTGTGAATCAGCCCCACCGTCAGTGTCCACGTTTCTGCGCCGCAGGTCATGACAGGCAGGACGCACTGATTAAAGACTTAGTCTTTAAACATTGTAGAATAAGCGACGTTAATAACGTTGTTATACACGTTTGATGTGCTGAGCGACTTGGAACTTGTAGATCAGGTCCACCGTCAGTGTCCACGTTTCTGCGCCACTGGTCATGACAGGCAGGACGCACTGATTAAGACTTTTGTGTTTAAATATTGTGGAATAGGCGACGTTAATAACGTTGTTATACACGATTGATGTGCTGAGCGACTTGGAATTTTTAGATGAGGTCCACCGTCAGTGTCCACGGTTTCGCGCCGTAGGTCATGACTGGCAGGCCGCACTGATTAAAGACTTTAAACATTGTGGAATAGGCGACTTGAAGACTTGACGCTTGAGTTAAGTATCCCCTTCCAAATATATCATCTAGCACATAATAGCGAACGAACGAAGTAAGATTTCAACACATAACTACTTGACACGTTGATGTTCGCGAGTTTTAATTACGAAAAGTGAAACGTGCCATTTCTGAGATAGTGGCAAATGGCGACCACAGAATTGAGCCGAGATCTTACCTTCGATAACATTCCACGCTATCGCATAACGAAATGGAACTAAGTCACACGTTACATTTCATAGTTTTGAGGGAAATTCAGGTCCCACGTGAAATGTAAAAGGGAAAATATTCGTGCTAAGGAAATCTCTGGACACATTGATATATAGATTAGCACTTAATCCTAGCCCTGTCTGGAAGCAATCCATTTGTAGGTTTTGTATTCTAGCACGAAGCAATACGTCTTCAATACGTTATTCGTGGGCTATATGCTGTACTAACCACTACCATACAAATAAATAATTAATACAACATTTGTAGGTTTCCATACCTGCAAATTTTGTATTTGTGCCTGCAAAATTCCAAACACGACCCGTGCGATGCTGTCGTAGAGACTCGGATACTGCGTATTTAGTGATAATCTAGTAGTCACGTTCAAGTGTTTCCTCACCACAGATTTTATAGGCATCATAAAATCGATTGTAATAACACTAGTTTTTCTAATAACACTTGTTTACGCAAGTTCGCACACTATTTTTCTATTAACGGCATCTTTAATTAAACGAATTCCGCAGACTTATTAGAAACTGCAAACATTTCACAGGCGCGATGCAAGTGCGAGATTGGAATAGATTCTTTGCTTTTGTAAATTTCACTATCGCATTCTTGCTTTAACGTGTCTTATCTTTTCATTCACTTTCTATGCCATTGATATCATCATTGAAATTGTATTTGAAATAAAAAATTGGTAGGATATCAGTAATTTGTTATCGTTTTAGTGTTTCTAAATCCATTTCGTGTTTTGCATTATGTTGGAGCAATACAATTGTATAAAATGTTAGGACTGTTGGAACCACAAGTATAGTCGCTTGGTCACCGGTGGAGGTGACAACAAAAATGGTTTTTCTAATATTTGCAGTTTTAGCGCTGGTAAGTTATTTATTTTATTAATAATATTTTTTTTAAGAAAGGCTTTGTTTTACCGTTAGACAGCTTATCTGATGGTACATCACTGTGCTCTAAACACTTGCTACATTAATTGCTTATGCACAGTGTAAAGGCTAACTTTTAATTCCTTACGTGCTGGTAGTTTAATTATTATTTTTGTGTTTACAGAACTCTGTCAACGCACAATACGAGTACTATGCTATGTCACCGTACTCATCTCTCTTCGCATCGTCTGCAGCATCACCGTACCAATATGCAGTTTCACCGCCTTGCGGCTGTGCCCCCCCTGCGCCACCCCCCATCTACGTAACCTTGCCGACTCCTGCGCCAATCTGCGTCACACCGCCTCCTTCGCCCCCGATGCTAATCGAAATTCCGCAGCTTCCACCGATGACTCTAACGCCCCCTCCGTCTCCGCCGTTAATGGTTACTCCACCACCAATGCCCCCAGTAACAGTTACACCTCCTCCTTCTCCTCCTATTTGCGTCACACCACCTCCAATGCCTCCGATATGTGTTTCGCCGCCCCAGTTGCCTCCGATGTACGTCAACCCTCCCAACCCACCGCCATTATGGATTGAGATTCCTCAGTCGCCGCCACTCATGATAGAGTTGCCGCCGATCATGGTGCAACCTCCACCAATGGGGCCGATTATGGTGCAGCCACCTCCTCTACCGCCCATGACAGTTCAAATACCGCCGTTCCCTCCTATGATGGTGGAAATACCACAGCCAGCTCAGATTACGGTGCAGCCGCCACCGCCGGCTCCGATCACTCTACAGCTTCCTCCCTCCGGGCCGTTCGTCGTGCAACCTCCCCCTTCCGCACCGATCACTTTCCAGCCTCCACCGATGGGACCACTCTGCTTCCAACCACCTCCGCCCGCGCCTATAACAGTTCAGCCGCCACCGCCTGCTCCGTTCTGCCTACAACCACCCACACCTGGTCCGGTCTGCGTGCAACCTCCTCCGCCGCCCGCTATCTATTGCGTCCCTTCCGCTCCCCCACAGGGTTGCGGTTGCGGTTGCTGCGGCGGCGCACCACCTCTGTCTCCCCCGCCATTATTTATTTAATAAATCAGCGTTGACACTATCTTGTAATTAGAATTGTATTGTAGATAGGTACATATTTATGTGATAATAATGAAATATGTATGCTATTGTTATGTTAACAATAAACTTATTATTTATTAAACAAAGTGTGTTTTTGCATTTACTTACCTTCTGTAACCCTGATCCAGAACATCTTTCATGCGAGTTCAAGCTTCAAGCGATATGATACTAGTTTAAAAATTGTAACGTAATATAAAACGCCTGGGAAAAAAAGCATTCTGAAACAAATATATAGGTGGGGTTTAAATTTTGCGTATCTACAAGTATTAATAATAATTCTACCTTAACAATAAATTAAATCCAATTAAGTAAATTGAATCCAATAACGTTTGCAAGAGCATTAGAGTACAAGAGCTTGTGATTTAAAGAAGAAGTTTCTCTTCCGCAGTAAATATCACCATATTCTTTTCATGGAACTATTCTATCGAAGCAAGGCAGTTATAAACACGTTCTCTTTTGTCCGCAGCATGGCGGGGTCAGGGGGGCCAGTGGGGCTGTCGGAGTGGACGGAGGGGGCCGCGGTGTGGTTCCAACCGGCCGGCGCCTCCGCCCCGCTGCCCGGCTCGCTGGTGGAGGTGCACCGCGCCGCCAGGGTACTGCTCGTCAGCGCCGTCGTCAATGGCCAGGTGGGTGAAAAAGAAGGGGCGCAAAATGGATTAGTCGACACTGTGGTTCGATGGGACCATGATAGAGTTGTACTTTGAGTTAAAATGGTGGCATATCATCTCGCACTGCAACTATTGTGAGCCAGGATCCATAATATAAGACATTTGCGAAATAAATGTTACGGTACAAATACGCGTGAAATAATTTCAATCTTATCATTATGTTAACTAAAAGTTACATATATAGGGGCGCCCGCAACGCACACGGCACGTATGTACCGAATAACTCCTTGAACTATTTGAACATTCAACCACGACTTCTTATTACTAATCGATAGATTACTAAAGAGTATCATATCATCAGGTTATTTTTGTCTCCACTGCAGGAGCAGAACCCACTCTCATCTGCCGGAGACAGACGGAGGATTTGGCCTATACTCCCCGCGCTGGCCAGACGGGTTGGGGAGGCCTGATTGATGTTTTATAATGTATTCCCTTAGTCGCCTTGTACGACATCCACGGGAAGAGTTGGAGTGCTCGTATTCTACTCTACCGGGTACCACACGGCAACACACATTACTAAAGAGTAATGATAATCTATTAAAAAACAACGCAATTATTAGTGTCTACCACAATGGGTCGTTGGATAGTGACGATTGATCAGATGTGAAGTCTTATACAGCCAGCGCCTGTATACTGTGCATACGACGATCGTCCTTACTGTGACCAACAACTTCTCCAGCCGACTGGACCTATAAATACATATTACGTGCTCAATATCTTGCCATAGTAAAAAGTACCGTTTGTCGGTTCACCCGTGAGTTGTCATATTACACAGCAGCGTGGGCGCGATCCGCTTTCCGGTTTCCACTGAGGTACCGAAACATGTTTAGCTGAGTCTCTTTAGTACAAAGTACTGATCTAGTTAGCCAAAAAGGTCGTTCTATATGTTTCATTTATTATCATGAATTGATCTTGAACAATATTGATCGCGGACGCTCTGCTTGGGACACCCCGCCTCCAGATGGACCGACGACCTAAAAGGTGGCCGAAAGCGGCAGGTTGCTAGAAGGGCGGCAGACCGGGTATTGTGACGCGCATTTGTAAAATTCAATACCATAGTATTTTTTCTTACAGGGTACGATTATCATTATCTTGCTTTTGCCAGAGACTTCGTCTGCGCAAGACATATTTCACAATGGTTGCCTTCTAAGCATCATTCGAGGGACCTTCTTTTAGAAAGATGGATCTCGATAGGCAGAACATTGCACCTACATACAACAAAATCTGTGTTTACAGTGTAAAAAGTGAAGTCACTTCTCTTTAGATTGTAACACGTTGCGTGGCATTGCATATCACGTCCAACGTACGCTAGCTAATTGAACTGCATGCGGTGCATAGTATATTGTGCATATGTATCTATTTATTACGCTCATTGCACTTGGTAATAACTGTAGTTGAGAGCTCGGTTCGCTTAGCAAGGTCAAGGCGAAGTGACCTACGATCTTTTTAAACACACACTTGAGGTCAAGTCGTAAATGTATTGTAGAAAATCCTGCCTCTTCACATCCGTCAGCGAAATAAAAGATTCGTGATTCGATACCATATTATTGCTAGCATTGTCAAGTTGTGAATTTTACACATTTGTCTTTTTTTTTTGCGAAAACACCGTTTGTTTATAATTGCATTGTATCCGAATTATACCGGTCAATGTGAAGATCTAATTGAAACGATTAATGAAAAGTATCTAGCACTTTCGCAATTTTATTTTGGGAATGAAAAGAATTACCTAGATTAGATAAGAGTAGTAAGTATTATGTGTATGTTAATTGGTACCAAAATCAGCGACCACGTAATGATGAAATCCTCTTTCAATTTTTCGATTGTAGAACGTCAATAATTTGATTTGGTCTCAGCCTTCGCTGAGTTTTTTAAAGTAAAACGTACTTCTGCTTAAAATCTGCATTTACACACCTATTAGCTAATACAAAAGCAGTAAGGCACGAGTGAGGTAGAACGTATTGTAAGATGGTCACTGTCGAGAAGGCATTCGGCCGCGGCCGGTCGGCTGGCGCGGCTGATCGCAAGGCCGCCGCTGGAATGTAGATAGAGAGTTGACTCAACAGCTTGTTATTTATGCTCGCCTGGTACCTGGCCAGTTTTGATTGGAGTTTCGATATTTTAATTTATTATAATTTCCACCATAAAAGCCTTTTCTCGATCCTCTCGTACCGCCAGGTGACATCAGCTGCTAGCTGACTAGGTAATTATGTTACGTAGTCGTGTTAACTTACCTAATATATAGAGGCAATGGACTTCGATTTTACGAAAACATTGGCAAAAATACCTACCTATATTCAATGGGGAGTAGTGAAAAAAAAACGAAGCGGTAGTTACTAAAAAACAGTAACAGCTATAATATGAGTAATGTACCTACAAAGTATGGAAGACAATCTATATTCTACACAATAAATTAAAAGTACGTACGTCGTGTAAACTTCGTGTCCGGCACTTTAGGCGGCTTGAATGAATGCGAATGAATGATATCTTTACTATACATTCCGATTCTCTTAGTGAGTGACGTTACGTGATACTGATACTGCAAGTCAAATATTTTGTTTATTTAATCACCTGTACTTATTTTATGTAATAGTTAATTACAGTCAAATTAGTTGTAAATTACCGTAAATAATGCCGTAATTGTATGGCCACAAGACCTTGTCTGTAATTGTATACGACCTGTGTACGGTCGACCGCACGTCCAGCTATACATACCTTGTGCAGCGGTAATGCTGGCTACATTTGACTGTCGCCGAATGTATGTATAACGGTTCACCGCTAATTTTCCAACACTAATTGAGTGTTTCAAGGAATTAGTTACACAATTGTATTTACTTTACATATTTATTGATACAAATTGATGACTTCCGAGGTCGATTTCTGTTGAGAAATCTTTGGGTGCATTTACACATACGCTAGTCTAAGGACTTGAACAGTGATATGCGGATCCGTACGGTAAAGTACAGTGGGTGGGAGTTAAAGGGCTTTAAGAAACGAGGTGCGCTGACGTTTTAACTAAAGTCTAAATATAGATGGCACACCGTCTAGTACTATTAGACAATTCTAACTCGCTGAACTGTTATATCAAAATTCTTAAAGTATTTTTGGTATAAAAGGCAAAAATAAGGTATAAAAGATTGGAATGGGAAATAGGAATCTAATTGACACCTTCAAGATTTTTAACATTCATTTACAACTCATCCAATTTAATGAACATTTAACTCAAACAATTTTGAACGAATCCGATGATATAATATGATAATACAATCCAATGCGTACCCTCAGAAATTCTCTTATCAACATGGTCGTATCTATGTAACGATCGATGTATGTATGTATCTGCCACGAAACAAACAGGTTTTAGAACAGACTTGATAATTTATAATAAATTTAATAATAAGCAAGGCGACTGCTGATATGCTATAAACTGCCTTTACATTGAAATGTATAAATACTATCATTAGGTCTAATGACATTAATTCGGTAAATATTTTTGAGTTTCAGTTAGACAACTGTATAACCTCTGTTCCCGTAACCGGTTTGACCATGAACACCGTCCGTTTGCTTAAAAAGAATTATGAATATGACCGTCTGCTAATTTGCGTATACAAAATTTACATTCCGTGTCACATTCGTCATCTGACAAGGACAAAACGGAGGCTCTATTAGCGAATTTCTTGCTCGTCCGACCATCCGTCACGTCGTCATAAATTGGATATATACCTACTATTGAAAGATACTTTGTTATACGATATTTATTACATATATTATGTCCCTTAAAACCACGGACCACCTATCCATCAACGTCTTCCTTTTTCTCAGTTTAGTTTTTAATCAGCTGGGTTCCAGGATTATGAGCTTCGGCCCCGTGCTTCCTTCGTCCTTAATCCTGACTCATTATGTAGCGCTCGAATAAATAACTTCACAGCGGAGTACTTCTCAATGATGTCTCCAAATATTTAACACTACAAGGACATGGGCTATGTAACTAATAATTAATTCCCATTTCCGAAATTATTATTTAACGGGTTATGTTTCACAGGTTATTGTTTAACTATAACTTCTGCCTTGCCATAATCACCACGCTTGGCAGGCGTATTGGTGGTCGCAGTAATGATCTTAACATACACACACAGGAGAACGCTGCTGCCCTTCCTTGGTGCAATCCCTTATTCGTCTTGACGACACCCACGGGAAAGATAGGGATGGCCCTATAACTGTGCTACTCTCACGATTACTTAATTTTATTTTTCTTTCGTAAAAAAAGACCTATTAAATGTTCACAAACGGAAATTCACCCGTTTTATTACTAGTGTCGCAACAAAATGATTTTAATTCCAACGACAATTCACCTACAAAGTAAGCACTAGAACAATAACTGTCAACCACTCTGCACTAGCTTTCTATAACTAGGCGCATATAACGCTAATAGCTGGTACCCCCTGGTCATGCAGTCCGCCCCGTTATCCTAGCCCATAACAGTTCTTGACTATCAACTTATATCTGAGGTAGACACTGGTATGTGGTTTAATCAGTTAGTTGTGGTTGCTCGAAGCCTGCAGTATGCAGGTCCGCGAAATGGTTTCAAAGATTTTATAGTCCCCTTTGCGGTTTTATGGTGAACATTGAAGATGGAATCTATACGTTGTGTTTTAAACTGTTAAATATTGAAGATAATGAATGTGTTGTGCTAGTGTTACTTTATATGGATGACTAATGTTGATGCGTGACCAACAATAAATCTACTTATATACAATAAAAAGGAGTCATGCCTCATGGCCACTGTCTGACTGATCTATTATCTACAAATAACTCAAACAGCTCGTCTTAAAACTTGATATATTGCATTTGAGGTTTCTCGAAATAATATAATGAAGTTTCTTCAATAAGAAATGTTTTTTTAATATATTTCACATATACAAGACATCAGCTAGCTAGTAAAGAGTAAAGAATTTTATGTTGCTTGAACGAATTAACCAAGTTTTTCTTTGGTGGAAGGCGATAATAGAAACCGTGCATTATGTTAAAAGCTGTAAAATTTGAAAAATAATGTGCCGTGAAAATGCTACTGTACATTGATCAGTGTCAATCAAATTGATAATTGAAATAGAATCTGAATTAATAATGTAAATTAAAGCGGAAGTACGAATTTAATTTAATGCTATGTAAATTAATTTCTGACCCGACAAATTATATGCAGATAAAACACGAAATATTGCTTCGAATCGACATTGACAATAATTTATTGATTTTGAATGACAAATGCATTAATATCCATCATCAGCCTGTGTTTTGGATATATACCGTCCGTAATCCTGGAGTGAAGCCAAAATTGGCCACGATGAGCAGATGTGTTGGCCATTGCAGTACTAGTACTAGGCTCGCCTGTGTCGCTGCTAGGTAGTTTAAATAATTAAAACTGCCTAATATCACAGAAGACAGACATAGCTCATGAGAGTCCATTTCGCTCCGACACCGCGCAGCTCTCCTGAATCGTGCGCATCACAATACTGCGATTTTTCCTGCAAATGTCCTCAAGTATCTCGCCGACAGAGAACCAGAAACAGTGCGCCTGCATCGCTGCCAAGCTCTTCGATTTTAAAGATGCCAACTCTACCAAGATCTGCGAGTCAGAGACTGCCAAATTCTGACAAGAAGATGAGAAGAAGAAGATCGTTATTGGTTCCAAGACTTAAGGATCTTTGCCTCGACGTATTAATGCACAATGTAATAAGATTTTCTTACATCGTGTATGACAGGGTTTTCTTTTATATTAAGCACCCAGGGTACATTTGTGTTGCCTTGTTCAGAACCCATAAGCAGTCTGGAGCATTTTTAAAACCAAGGCGTTTACTCTGAACTGCAAGTTCATACAAATGTTAGGAAATAGGAGTTCATCTTCAGGGCAGGAACACTGACATAATTAGTATTGTGATAAAACCTATAACAGATTGTGTCCCATCAAAATCGGGCAAAAATTAAAAATAAAATTTGCTAGGGGCCTTTTTTTTTATTCAATTTACAGAAACGACTTTATTTATTTATTCATCAACAGTTGTTACAATAATATTTCTACAAAGTTGTCTTTAAGCTAAGAACTTAGAGCACAAATAATTACAGGTGAATTTAACATGCACAACAATTAAACATACGAGTACATATGTCTAGATTGTACTGGTTTAAGATTCGGAAATGCTTACGGCATCAAACTATTATAGATGTTTGCTTAGATGTTTTTGCTCAATGACGTCGTAACGTCAGAACACTTTAAAACACTAACGTTGAAACTTGTACCAGGGACAGCTTATAACCCGAATTATTATTATAGGTATGTCTCGTGGAGCTTAGGTCCTTCGAAGTCCCGCCGTCTTCTCCTGTCCAGCCTTTGTTTTTGTCACTTTTTAAATTGTTGATAGGTTTGATTAAATTAGGTCACCTGATGGTAAGTGATGATGAGGCCTAAGATGGAGCCCGCTTATTCAGAAGATGCCTATTCGCTCTTCCTTTAAAAAGATCAAAATTGTGCTTTTCCGGAAATATCCAAGTTGGCAGGGAGTTCCATTCCTTAGCAGTTCGCATTTTAACTTTTCAACGTCAGACCGAACGCGTCCTTCTCTCCTAGGATTGTTCTTCGTGTGTATTTAGAGGAAAGGAGAAAAATAAGTTTACCTCACAAGTTAGTGATTGCAAAACCTAATAGGGTGCTAATTGACACGAATTGTCGTAAACGCTACATTGTATTTATGCAGAAGCATGTTACGAATGAAGGACACATAACAGTAACAAAATAATTAAGCAGCCAGCCCACTAATGATTCGGTTTACTCAAGCAAGACAACGGAAAGCACGTATCGCAATCACGAGTCTATGCAGATTACTTCACCGTGTGACTCTATTACGAAGTTACTGATGCATCTATTACCATTGCTTCTTTTTTGTGTAAAATTGAGAGTTATGCGGAGTTAAGGAGCAATGAAGGCAATTCCACCCAAGTAGCATTTTACTCCATTTAAGAGTACACATTTAGTTCCAATGTGAACTTAAAGCATTATTACAGTTCACTCGTGATGTATAAGCTGCATTATTGCGATTAACACCACCTATACCTGTCTAAGGGACTTATAGGAGTGTAGAGTTATACTTTTATACGGTTGTTGGTGTTATAATACTCTAACAACTGTCCTTTAGTCAGCCGTCTGACTAAGAGCCGTATAGGAGGGTAGAGATACGGCAATCGCTGTTTAACGGTCTACTTGTACGATGTTATACAGCTAGCATATTAATAGAACACACGTGGTCATTTATACAGCCAAAGGCTGTTATGTTTACTTGTTTTAGACTGTTACACAGCTAGTAGCTGTAGTAGGAGTTGTTTGTGGTCGGTCAAGTTGACGTGTATTGTGTTTATTACGTCGCGTGCAAAAATTTGTGAAAATGAATAAAAAATCTTGGAAAATAAGAGCGAGAACCGGTGGAATAAGAAGAAAAATTGCAAAAGAATATTCGCAAATTCGTCCCTCTTTATCTAGTTTGTTTACATTCTTTTAAATACCTCCTTGAACAACGTAGTGTCTTTGTAAGTGTAAATACTCTGACACCAAACTGTGTGGCTCACACGAAAACAAAAAGTGTTTTTTGTTAGTTTGTTACAAAATTTGTACTTTAGGTATTCATACTTGACTTAGTACCTGGGCTAGGCGATTTAACGGACAATAATTATTATTGCGGATCTCTAAAATTTCAGTATATGAAAGAATAAAACGATGATCACAATTGACCTGAATTACATCTTAAAGCTGTACATAAGTTCACATTAGAATACATTTATAGACATTGGTTCTGTAGTGGTACAAATGTGGGACTTTATATAGCCAACAGCATTCTAACAGAACACATGTGAACCTATATACGCTCTAGCCGTATTTCATTTCCACCATTTTGTTCACGTAACCTAAAATATTTACCATATAAATCTCCAAAATTATCATGCAGATTTATCACAAAATACGCAGATAGAGCGAATGAGTTTTGGTTTCATGTTTTAATTAATTACCGTAGTATAATTATAATGCCAATATAATATCAAAAACTGAAAATTGTAGATTTCCTCTCAGCCAGTTTTAAATATTTTAAAATGAATATCGCGTTTTTACAGAGGCGCGTGAATATTTTAGCTGTAAATATGTATACATTTCACGATAAAGTTGCATTCCCATGGCATTTAACATTATTAAGTATTTAAAACAGGTATACTTACCGCGTGTTATCATAAATTTTTATCCAATTGATATCCGCCGGAGTTAATGTTTCTGATGGCCGGGCGTACACACAAAACCAAACTAAATGAGGAAAATTAATAAATAAAAGAAATAATTTAGGACACACGTGAACTTTAGGTAGCACTGGAGTACTTTTGTGGGATTTTATAACTGTGAAGGCTGTGTATTTAGCCACTTGTTACTCTTTATTACGCTCATGGACGTTGTATGGTTCACATGTGTCCCATATAGCGCCGTAAGTCAGCCTTTAAGCCCGATGTTACTACTTAAACTGCTAATATAACGCTAATGTACAGCCATAGTGAACTTAAGGCTGTCTAATTTGTGCCCAAACTGGTTCTATAAGAGCTGTATAGCAAGCTATACAGCTCTTATACAGCTGACTTACACAGCTTGTGGAGTACATGTGAACCACTATACATCTTATATAGAACCCCGAATGCCACTTGGGCAATGCTGTTGACAGGGACGCTCTAGTAAGGTAGGGTCCCAAATTCGACTAAGCCAGTCATTTCCAGCCTGCGGCCAAAATGGTTTTAACTCGAATTAATCTTATTTTAAAACTTTATTTTGACCTATTAGATCTTTTATCAGGTTTGTTATTGGTCCGTAGAGTTCTATATTTCATTCCAGATTAATAGTCCTATGAAAACAAACGCATTTGCGTCTCGAAAACAAAATACACAATAGATGGTGTTCCTAAGTGGACTGCAAAGTTTACATGGTAATACAAACCTGTTTTTGCTGCTGGTGACCCTTTCATGTATATGTTACCGAGACGTAAATAGCGTTGGTTTTCATAGGACTATTAATCTGGAATGAAATATAGGTCAACGCGCAGTACCCTTATAGCTTTTAATTTATCAGTCATTGAGTTTGTAAGTACGAAAATAAAATTTGAAAGGCTGTATCTTTTTATTGCATTGAGATAGAATCTTGATGTTTTTAAAGGATTAAAGTTGTCGATTTCAGTATTTGGTATTAATTTTAACTCGATACCTTTGGCCGTTTCTGAGAAAAAGGGTATTGACGGACAGACAGACGGACAACAAGGTTATCCGATAAAGGTTTCGTTTTTTTTTGAAATATATTTTAGAGGTACGGAATCTAAAAAAGTCAAAAGGGTAAATCGTCATAATTTTCGGATTGAGGCAATAAATTTTTTTTATAGTTTTTCTGGAATATTATTTCGATTGCAACCTTAGTTTAGTAAGCGTATAGGTCGTGGGTGGGACAACTTTGTACCGGTTTAGATTCAATATATTTGTAAATTATCTTATCCTTGTTTAATTCCAATAGTATAGAATTGAATAATAGGAGAAAATCTTAAGTTTATGATTAGATTCGAGTATGTTCCGAATTTCAGCTCAATCGGTCTTTATTTGCCGGACAGACAGTCAGACGGACATAAAAAGGCTTTGCTATAAGGGTATCTGTTTTGACGGATCCCTAAAAACTGAGTATGACTGCACTAGATGGTCTGATACCATTGTGTAGTTATTACGTTATGTCACAGCCATGGTTCGTTGTCGGGACACGATAATTTTCCTTTTGGTCGCAGTTTCGCGACGTTTCGTTACACCTTTGAAATGTGTGTCAGTGGGAATAATGTGCTTTATTACGCATAAAATTAAGTTGGTTATCGCTGGCGTAATTCACGTTACTGTAGAGTTAGCAAATCTCGATGTTTGCTAATGCTATTAGTTTTAATGTGCGCTGAATTTTTATTTTAGAACGACAGTCGCAGTGATGGAATTTGAGATTGTTTTTTTTTAAATGAATAACTTTTATATATCACATATAGAGTCGAATAAATACAAAAATAGAAAGTTTATGTTCATATATATTCTGACGAAAATGTAATAAATTTTATATTTCCATGATCGAATCTTGGCTAGACCTAAAATATCCGTTTTTATTCTGTTTTGTATGAATTAGTATTGATTTTGATTTTATTTATTCGGAAATCACCAACTAGGTTACAGTAACTTTCAATGCAATATGCATCATCATCATCATCATCAGCCCTTAGACGTCCACTGCTGGACATAGACTTTACCCAATGAACTCCACCACACACGATCCTCCGCCCTCCGCATCCAGCCGCTTATGCCTAATTTACAATATGAACATTAGCCAACGACATACTTTTAATTTTTTTTAAATAATGGTACATACAAAATATGTGTACGTACAAAAGAACCTCGCCCAACTTTTATACAGTACAAGAAAATCCTTGTGCTAATATGCGACTAGTTTTCGTGTTGTTCATTTTTATATTGTCTATTCACAGCCTCAAACCTTCGCCCTCCAAATGGGCAACGGGGACGAGGAAGGCGACCCGGTGTGGCCGCGGGAGGAGCTTGGCCCCACCGGCGTGGACGACATGACCCGCCTGCACGATCTGCACGAGGCAGCCCTGCTGTGGAACCTGAAGCTCAGATACGAACAGGGGTTGATCTACACGTACGCAGGCTCCATACTGGTGGCTGTCAACCCGTACCGGCCGGTGGATGCTTTGTACGGACTGAAGACTGCTAGGAGGTGAGCATTTTCATGAAATTCTGATCGACACGCGTTGGGTGGGACGTCCCGTCGCCAGATGGACAGCCGACATGAGGAAGGTGGTCAGATGCGGAGGGCGGAGGACCGGGTGTAATTGCGTTCATTGAGGAAGGCCTATTTTCAGCAGTGGACAACTGAGTGCTGTTATGGTGATGATGATGAAATGTTAATTGTGTATAGAAGTCAGATATCATAGATCTTTTATAGTATATTTAGTATTCACTAAATCCTACCTTTGCAAGTGTTTACACACAAATAATTAAGACAGTGGATCAATAATTTTTAAATTAAAAATGTTATAAAATTATTATTTAGAATGAATTTAACCATAAATTTAGTATAGTCGCGTTAAACCCCACCCCAGTCTTCCAAAAGAAGATCTTCGTAGTATATGTATTGCGTAGGAGTCATATTTGCATTTGTCTTGCTACTGCAACTGCACTGTAGGAGCAAGTAGATAGTAATAGATATTCTTGCATATCTACCTAATTTGCTTACAACCAAATCAATTATCTTCCAAAGTAACTTAGGACATATATCTCTCATAATGTTACAGGTACCACGCAGCGGAGGCCCTAGGCGACCTCCCACCACATCTATTCGCCATAGCTGCCGCTGCGCGCGCGTCTCTCCCACAGCCTCAAGCCGTACTCATCTCCGGCGAATCCGGCGCAGGCAAGACCGAATCCACCAAGCTGGCCGTGCAGTTCCTCGCGGCCGTCGCCCCCGCGCCCCCCGGCCGCGCTCCCGTCTCCGAGCAGATCCTGGAAGCAGCCCCACTGCTCGAGGCGTTCGGAAACGCGAGAACACCAAAAAACCACAATTCTAGTCGCTTTGGGAAACTCCTTGAGCTATATTTCAAAGATGGCGCGTTAGCTGGTGCCAGAGTAGCCCATTATTTACTTGAAAAGTCGAGAATCGTGACCCAGTCGCCAGGTGAAAGAAACTATCATGTTTTCTACGAATTACTGGCTGGGTTGGATGAGGAGCAAAGACGCGCTCGAGGTCTTTTAACAGCTGAGCATTACTTCTACCTGAATCAGGGAGGGGGGGATTCGGGTGGAGCTGGCGCCGGCGCTGATTGGTCGGCCTTGTGCGGCGCAATGCAAGTGCTGGGCATTGGTGATGCAGAAAGAGAAGACATAACGAGGGTCTTATCTGCAGTTCTACATTTGGGCAACGTGTATTTTCATAGAAGGCAGTTGCGTCATGGTCAAGAAGGTGTGCAATTAGGTGGAGGCGCAGAAGTGCGGTGGGCAGCGCATTTGTTGAAAGTACCAGCGGAAGCGTTAGCAAGAGCTTTAACCACCAGAGTTACAGCAGCGAGAGCTGAACGAATGAGGTCGCCTCTACCGATAGACCAAGCTCTCGACGCGAGGGATGCCTTCGCGAAAGCGCTATATTCATCTCTATTCAACTGGCTCGTCCTCCGAATCAACTCGATAGTTCACCGCGGTGGATTACACGATGCCCACAGGATATCTCTGCTGGACATCTTTGGGTTCGAAGACTTGGAAGAGAATTCGTTCGAGCAGCTGTGTATAAACTATGCGAACGAAACGCTGCAGCATTACTTCAACAAGCATATCTTCAAGTTGGAGCAGCAGGAGTATCAGAAGGAGCGTTTGGAATGGTCCAATTTAACGTGGAGCGATAACTCTCCAGGTAAATATACCTATAACTTAAATAACAATACAAATACTTATTATCATTATTGCTCTTCATTATCAATCGTTAATGTAGTCCACTTCTGAGTCGGTCCTCGTACAAAATAATGGAAAGCACCCCGCGAGGGTATAACTTTACATCATTTTGTACAAGGCCTCGTCGAATTTCCATGAAAGATTTTGCTGTGGTTAGTTTGGTCCATAGAAACTTCTGCTATCTATTAACATCTGCAAATGAGGAAGATGTAAATGAAATATAATCTTAATTTCTTAATATTAAAAAAATCTTTAAGTAATTATAATAACAACTGCGAAAAAATCATGACGATATCTTGAAAACTGTTTGTTTTTTAAATAAATCAATTTGGCCACTTCCGAAAACTTTACGCCTGCTCGGTAAAAGCTAATGGGCGATGTGACGTCACTTTGAAAAATTGTAAAAAATACAGTTACAAGATATCGCGAAAATTCTTTCATCATTATTTTTCTGATTTAAGTTTTATTTTTCTAGATCATAAAATAGTTACACTCATCTTCCTCATTGTCTATTCTAGTTATCCAGCTGCTAAGCAAGAAGCCAGTGGGGATCCTGCACCTGCTGGATGATGAGAGCAACTTCCCGAGAGCTTCGGACGCGTCATTCCTGGAGAAGTGCCATTATAACCATGCTCTTAACGAGCTGTACTCGAGACCCAGGTTGGGGGCGAATGAGTTCGGGGTACGTATCGAATAAGTCACGAGACTATGTATAACATCGTACAGTTCACCACGGCACGCCCCTCTTTTACTCTAAATCGCTTACTTTTCATTGTGTTATATTATTACTGTGTTAGTTCTATCCTTACGCGCTATCATCAGTGTGTGCATACCACTAACTAACGTTCGGATAGGTTCAGATTAACTCTCCACGTTCCCGCGCTCACCCCTTGAGTAAACTACCTAGCGCCATTGTAAATTGTACGATCTATGCATTGCGCATTCGTTGTAGACGTAAATCTTATGGGAGATATTCGTCTACAACGAATGGGCCATAGTCATCCACCACGCGGATCCAGTGCGGTTTTTTTGGTATCTAGTACAAACCAAAAGCTTATAAATAATACGTCCCACTGTTGGGCAAAAGCCGACTCTCGTAACGAGAGCGTACGGACCATATTCCACCTAGCTAATCTAGTGCGAATTTCTGCGGTGTGGGCAGGTTTTATCATCATATCAGCCTAACGACGTCCTCTTCTAACACCATCTATCCGCATTCGGCCTTTAGTTCATCGGCCCAGTTCTGCGATAGATGTAGCCCGCCCTCTGTCACCTAAGCTTGCCAATCCTTTCGTCTTTGTTGGTGACATTAGTTCTTCGTGGGGTCAATGGTGATCCATAATAGCTCTTCAGTCCTTCAAATCTCTACGCCTTATTATTTTTCTTCATTGCACGTTTCTTCAGGATATATTCCTTTCCCGAAAATCTGCAAATTCATTGATTCAGTCGACATAGTCTAATCTGTCAGCTGATGACGTTGGCATTTAAAGCAGCTTTAGTTCGTTCGACTTCTTTGTTCTAGATTATATGTAAGATTACCTTTTCCTACAGATCAAACACTACGCTGGTCAGGTGTGGTACAACGTGGAAGGGTTCCTCGACAAGAACCGCGACGCGCTCAGGGCCGACGTCCTCGAGCTGCTGTGCAGCAGCGAGGTGCCGCTCGTGGCGGAGATGTCCACGCAGCTGCGTATTCAGCACGACGCGAACAAGACGCTGCCGAGGGGCGCCAATGGACGCTTCGTCACTATGAAGCCTAGGACGCCCACTGTTGCTGCAAGGTACATAGTTATATAGCCATCTGAGAAAGGTTAAATAAATATATATTTGAAAATCATAATAATGTCCACGCGAGAGGATCCACGGGCACAGCTATTTAAGCATAAAAAACGAGTATATGTCAAAAAACATCCTGTTTTGTTGAAATGTTACAAAACTGAAGAGTAAAAACTCAAAAATTATAATACATTTTGAATATATTTATATGTTTCAAAAGAAACATATTTATAATGAAATGATCTCTCTTTACATAGCTCGCCGAGAGGAAAAAGTACTTATCCAGTTAAGTGGAACCAAAAAATGTTATACAGTTTAGCGGAGTTTATTGTATATATATTTTTTGGAGACATGAACAAATGTTTTTTTTTAATTTATTTATTATTTAAAACGATAACTACCTCCCATGCAGGTTCTCCGACAGCCTCCACCAACTGCTGGAATCCATGTCGCGCTGCAACCCGTGGTTCGTGCGCTGCATCAAGCCCAACTCGGACAAGTCGCCCATGAGGTTCGACATGCCGTGCGTGCTTGCGCAGCTGCGCTACACCGGCATGCTGGACACCATCAAGATCAGGCAGATGGGCTACCCCATCAGGATACCCTTCCAGAACTTCGTGGAGAGATACCGGTCAGTGTATGAAGCCCTAATAACATCAGATATCCTACTAATAATATTATAAATGTGAAAGTTTGATATTTGCATGTTTGGATGTTCGGATGTTTCTTACTCAATCTCGCTTCAACTCTGGACCGATCGTGTTGAAACTTGCCTCACATCTAGGTTAGGCCATAGGATAGTTTTTATCCCGAAAAAACATCTCATTCCTACGGGAAATACCTACCTACATAATAATGTGTGATGTTAAGTTGTCCACGCGGACGAAGTTGCGGGCAACAGCTAGTAGTACATATTTATTTATTTTATTTTATTTAATAGGTTACCAACATAATGTACATCAATTGTTGCTTAGGGGAATCTTACAATTGTATATTGGCCAGATGCCACCTCAATTATAGGCAAATATATGTACGAGTATACAGGGTGGAACAGAAAAGTGTCACCAGGCGGTTATTTCTTAACTACATACAAAACGCATAACTGAGCAGGTTCCTGCGGTAGTGGAGCGGTGCGGGAGGGGTGGGTTTTCATTACGTCAAATGACACGAGACTTCAGTCAGGAGTCGGTCACTACGGCCCTAACGTCTTCACATGTCACCCCTCCCGCACCGCTCCACTACCGTAGGAATCGACTCGGTACTAGGTTATGCGCTTTGCCTATAATAAAGATATTTTAAAAATTCTAACTGATATAACTACTAGGTGGCTTGATGTTAAAAAGGATGTACTACAATTGGAAAAAATCTCATATAAAAGTATCCGAACAAAAGTTTTTTTTTTCATAAGTGGTATTTTTTAACGTCAATCGTAAACCCTATTTATCACCTACATAAAAGTTTATACTTCACTGTAAAAATTCCAGGATTTATCGTAATAGAACGATGTAATTAATGGTTTCGCATTATTCTTCGCAACTATTTTTAAAAAAATCTGAAAAAAGAATCATATAAAAAATAACGTGCCAGTACGATATATTTATTTATATAGCCAGGTAGTTCGTCTTCTAGAAACTAGTAACATTTTACCATGTTTGCTTCCGCAGGTACTTACTGAAGTCGACCCCGACCCGCTCCACGCCCTACCGAGAGATTTGCAATTCCATTCTCGCCGAGATGCCGCCCACCGGCGCGGGTATGTGTTGTTATTTAATATGTACACTCGAGTAATCGAAATGTTAGGTTATAAGAGACAGTCGAGAAATTTTCTCTAAAACACTAAAGTCCAACGAAACCTTTATCCCCAAGTTGGACAAGTCCGCCTTTGTACACAATTTTATTCCTATTTGTTGGTTTATTACAGTGTTTACATACATACATAGATACATACATAAATAACTTTCCTTAACAACTTCTTTTTCTTTCAATGATCAATGATGATAATGATAAGTTCAGAAAGATTTAGAATAACTTTGACGTTGATACAAACATGAAAGGTGACTGTTTATGTAACAATGCAATGTAATCTTGTAGCAAATAATACAATAATGTTTGTTTGTATGTACTAAATTTATTCCACCTACGACATCATTGTTCTGCGAATGACTAATACGAATTTGTTTGTATTCACAAGGCATTCACATTGTAGTAACTCTGTACTCGTTATCACTATTCGTTTCACTCATTATTCTGAGGTGCGTGAAGGTAAAAAATATCCTCAATATTTACGCTTGAAGTTATTTAAAATTGAATACCTACTGATTATTTATCCAAAAGTATAAATAAATATCTCAGACATTCACACCAATTATTCAGTCCCAAATTAGGCAGAGCCTGTGGTATGGTTACTAGATAACGGATAAACATACTTAAATAAATATATAAACATCCAAGACTTGGGTACAAACATTCATATTCATCATACGAACATTTGCCCCTAGCGGGATTCGAACCCGCAACCTCCGGCGTGGCAAGCCGAGAGCTACCCCGTTCCGCCACGGAGATGGTCATAGTCAAGTATACCTTGTACATTTGTAGTTTATTTTACGAGTATTCCTTTCTTGATAACTGTAATTGCGGTCGTCATAAACAACACACTAATTGCTATAGTAATTTCCCTATCAAACTTTTCACGAGATAATGGGCACTAAGGCATCTACCATCTCTCTATCTGTAATATCTTTAGATATTTACGATTTTAATGCAGTCGCGGTCTAGAAGTGACACGAAAATGTGGAAAGTTGTGAAAAAGCGGATTAATATTTATAAAGCTATTGTTATATGTGAGTACCTAACTAACACTTTCTTTTTGTCATTATTCAAAAAAAATTTACAATATATAAATACATATACAGATATAGATATACAGTAATGGCCACAGAAATGGAAGCCCATTTGTATGTGAACAGAGCGCTCACGTGATCAGTACATTAGTCTACACCCGTCGACAAGAAGTGCTTGTGCAGTTCTTGCTTTAGTAATCCACCTGATACAATGTATTTTAAATCGGATAGCAGAGAATTCCAAATTTTAGCCTTAACATAACCGCTGGTACTTGTACCTACATAGTACCAAAAGTGTTACCTTATTTTAGTTTTTGAATCAAAATGGCATATTTTTATGAAAATCTTACGATAGATAGTGTATACTTTACGGTGTTAGGCAAATGCATTCAATTATCATTCAAAGAAGTCGTGGTGGCCTAGTTAATAGTGTGCTCACTTTACGATCATGAGCTCGAGGGTTCAAACCTGGGCGCCACTGTTAACTGGTGTTAACTTTACTCCTTACCTTATTCAAGTGCACAACCTGCCTTTCTCTGTTATTTTTATCCTCTACCCAAAGGTTGTCTGGAAGTGTACGCCTAGGTGTACAAGTGTAGCTACTTCATTATTGTATTTGTGTATTTTTATCGTTCAGTAACCACTAATTGAATTAATCTTTATTGAACGTCGTCGGCGTCGCATGGTTACTCGTCATGTAAATGTTTGTCACCAGTTGGCGCTGACTACCAGCTGGGTGCCGCGCGGGTGTTCATACGGGAGGCGCTACACCGGGCGCTGGAGCGGGCGCGCGCCGACAAGCTGCGGGCGGCGGCAACCAAGCTGCAGGCTCATGCGAGGGGCTTCCTCGCCAGGTAACATCATAGTTATAGGTATTCCACTGCGGTCGGATTTGAACCCTCGAATATTGCAGGCTACAATCCAATGGTAACTAACGACGGTAGCTAACCGTCTAAATGTTAGTTCTGCTATATGCAACTTTCACATTCCTCCGATGGTATTTTAACTTGGCCCCCCCCCACTACATACGTGGGCTTAATGCTTACTACATATATTTACGTTGGTGGACAAGGACAATTTGGATCTTTTTAAAAGGAAGAGTGTATAGGCATCTTCTGAGTAAGCGCGCTGCACCTTACGCCCCATCGTCACCACAAGATGACATTGAGTTCAAGCGTAAACTATCAGGAGTATAAAAAAAACGTCAATAGACGTCACACAGCTCCTATTACGTTAAGTATGCTTGACAGATAGCAGGTAAATTTTTTACAAGTAAGTACCTACTACGCGAAATTAAAAATTTATATTTCATTCTATATTAATAGTCATATGAAAACCAACGCATTTGCGTCTCGAAATAATAAATAGATAGATGATTTGTTCCTAAGTGGAGCGCGCGTGAACCTGTTTTTGCTTCTGATTACCCTTTCACGTACATATTACCTAGACGCAAATAGCGTTGGTTTTCGTATAAAATAATATAAAATAAATGCAAATACATCACGTGGGCAATGTCCTCGAGCGTGTTAAAATAAAGTGTGTTACAGGAAACGGTACAACCAACTGCGTCATTCGACGGTGAAGATCCAGTCGTGGTGGCGCGGCGCGCATGCTCGGCGCCGCTACGAGCGCGCGCGGCGCGGCGTGGTGCGCGCACAGGCGCTGGTGCGCGGGCGGCGCGCGCGCCGGCGCTACGGGCACCTCAAGGAGCAGCATCGGCGCCGCCTCGACGCGCACCACGCCGCTGCCAAGTGAGCACTGTACTACTTTCTAGGATCTTCCGGACGATACGAGGGAGGAATGCTGTCAGTGTATTGGGAACCCTCGCGTTGGAAGATATAGTTTATTTATAGGTAGAATTTGCCTGACTATAACAGCTGCTTCGTTGACCTAGTGACTTGGCGTTCGACTCGATCGCCATGTTCGTAGGTTCAATTTCCTCCAAAGACAGACAACTTTGTACTTTTACAAGTAGGACCATCTTTTTATTCTGTCTGGACGTTGTATTTATGAATCGTCCCATCCTTGTCTAATTTCCATAGTACAGGAGAAAATTCTGTGATATGTAGAAATGAAATACTTAAATTTTTTAAAAAGGATATTCTATAAAATTAGTATTTTTTCTAGGCGGCGTGAGAGAGAACAAAGGGAGCAAGAGCGAGCCAAAGCAAAAGCAGAAAGTCTTCAAGTCCTGGAAGTGCCAGCGGAGTTGGCCTTCATACTGTCCAAGCTTGATGAGTGGCAGCCACCTCATACCGAGAGGAATTTGGCTAAGGTATTAATTCTTTCTTTTATATTATAAGGTACTATTAGATAGAATAACTAAAAAAATCGATGAAAATCAACCGAGAGAGCAAGCGGGCTTTAGAAGTGGATTTTCAACAACCGATCACCTTCATGTCATGAACCAAATCATAGAAAAGTACTCAGAGCACAACAAGGAGCTCTACATATGCTTCGTTGATTACAAAAAAGCATTCGATTCAATAGAGCATAATGCGATATGGAATGCATTGAATGAGCAAGGAATAGAAGAAACATACATCGAAATACTTAAAAACATATACCTGAATAGCACGGCTGCAATAAAATTAGAAAGTTTAGGAATTGCATTTAAAATTGAAAAAGGAGTCCGACAAGGAGATCCAATATCGGCTAAACTCTTTATTGCAGTACTAGAATACGTTATGAGTACACTAGATTGGGAAACATATGGACTCAATATAGACGGAACAAAATTAAACCACCTAAGATTCGCAGATGATATAGTCCTACTAAGTGAATCTCCAAAAGAAATAGAATATATGCTCAATCATTTAAAAAATGCAAGTAAAAAAGTTGGATTAGAAATTAACAGAGAAAAGACCAAAATAATGACTAATAAAGAAGAATCTAATATTTACATTGATGATAACAGAATAGAATACGTTGATGAGTATACATATCTGGGCCAACTAATATCATTCAAAGACAAAACACAAAAAGAAATAGATAGAAGAATCTCACGAACGTGGAACCGATACTGGAGCTTGAAAGAAATATTAAAAAATAAGCGTATACCCATACATCTGAAGAGAAAAGTGTTCAACTCAATATTGCTACCCTGTATGACTTACGGTTGCCAAACTTGGTCTAACACTAAGTACCAAACAACAAAAATAGGCGTTTGCCAAAGAAATATTGAAAGAAACATACTTAATATAAGAAGGATAGAAAAAGTCAAGAATGAACAAATTAGAGAAAAAACTAAAATTATTGATGCCGAAGAATTTATACATAAACAAAAATGGAGATGGGCAGGACACGTAATGAGAACGCAAGACGACAGATGGACAAGGAGAACAACAGAATGGTATCCCAGAGAAAACAATAGGACGCAAGGAAGACCAAAGAAAAGATGGATAGATGACATCGTAAATGAGGAAGGAGTAACATGGACTAGAAAAACAAAGAACAGGAAGGAGTGGGAGAAACTGGGGGAGGCCTTTGCTCGAAAAGGGGCAGATAGAAATACAACCACATAAAATAATAAATATAATTTTATTCTACTTACTAATGGAAAATAATTTAAACAAACATAAATATATATTAATGTAAAATGTTATAGATGCTATCAAATAAAGGCTATTTTTATTTTATTTATTTATTATATTATAATTACTGTCATCTTCAGCGTCTTGACATATCGACGCTAAATAGCGGAAACGCACACCAGTGTATTTTTTTTATTGCAAATACGAAATCAGAAAAACAATCTACGTCGAATGGTATGGGTTCTGTGTTTCTACGGCTAATAGACAAGACAATGGACGCAGATCATACAACGTAGGTATTTGTCTGATAACGAGTTTGCAGTGACAGAAATTTACTCTGTATGGGTTACAGCGTTTCCGTTTTTATTGCATCGTATTGCTTTCTCCAATTGCCATGTATAATTTAAATACAAACAGCAATGCTAGCATTGTTGTATTCCGGTTTACTCCTACCGTTCAGGGTAGGGGAGCTAGTGTAATTACAGGGATTCTAGTCAGCAGTGACTAAAGGAGATGACAGTGACCTCTCCCCAACAGTGGGAACGTGTTAATAAGCGATAGACTACTTGTAGGTGGCCGGCGACGTGTACTCCGAGGACGACCGCATCCAGCTGCCCCGAGACCTGCAACAGTTCGCGTTCTCCAAGTTCAGCTCCGTCTACTTCGCGGACGGGGGACAGCTCAGTCCCAGGAAACACCCCATCACTAGGCCCTTCCTGTCTAAGGCTGCTGTCAGGTATCAATTTCATTCCTTCATAGAAATTGGCTCCTGACACACATTACTTCCTGTTTTAGGAGCCAGAGTCGCATTGTGTTTAGGGATCCATTAAGAGCCGTGGTAGCCTAGTTGGTCACTCGCCTCACGTTTATGAGGTCTTGGCTTCAAACCCAGCCCGTACTAATGACATTTCGAAACTTAAGTAGGGTTTATTTATAATACCACAGGCTGTTCGGTGAAAGAAAATATCGTGAGGAAACCTGCATATGCCAAAAAAGAAACTCTAAGGCGTATGTGAAGTCCACCAAATCGGCCTGGGGTACCATCGGTGTACAGGGGTTTGGCACAAAAGATCTAGAAGGGTGTAAGTGTCGCCATGTCTTCCTGGCCCCCTAAGAAGATAAGATAGGGATGCTTAAAAACGGATACCCTTTCAGCGAATGTACTGATTGATTGAACATAATTAGGGTTACACGTAATTTTATAAAACAATACTATTTTAAAGAATAACACGAGAAATTAAAGCAGCAACTAAATTCATGTTAATATTTCCAGAGATCAAGACTTCAACGATGCCGTGGCTACTTTCAAATTGATTTTAAGATGGTGCGACGAATCCGCTGCCGGAAACGAAGCCAGGCAAAAGGTGAGAAGTTCTTTTAATAAATTTTTTTGACGACCTCCGTGGCGGAACGGGTAGCTCTCGGCTGCCACGCCGGAGGTTGCGGGTTCGAATCCCGCTAGGGGCAAATGTTCGTATGATCAATATGAATGTTTGTACCCAAGTATGTGTGTCCGTTATCTAGTAACCATAGCACAGGCTCAGCCTAGTTTGGGACTGGATAATTGGTGTGAATGTCTGACATATTTATTTATTTTATTTTATTTATAATATTAAAATGTCATGTTAGAGAAATCGTGTACAATTCAAAACTGCAGTTTCATTTTAAATGTCTTCGATACTCGCAGGTGTTAGCGGACTACATAGCGTCGCGTGGGCTGTCGTCGCGGGGTCTTCGCGACGAGATCCTAGTGCAGCTGTGCAACCAGGCGAGCGGCTCGGAGCCCGCCGGCCACGCCGAGCGCGTGTGGCAGCTCATGGCACACTGCCTCGCCGCCTTCCAGCCCGGCCCGCCGCTACACAAGTACGTATACGTACCAAGTGTCGCTTGCTACAAGCTTGTCGCGATGAGATCCTAGTGCAGCTGTGCATATAAGCGAGCGGCTCGGAGCTCGCCGACGACGCCGAGCGCGTATGGCATCTAGGTCAAGATCAAATGAACTTAGTGAATGAAATGAAGAGTGGACAGTCCCTGCATCTGATGATGACTTCGTACCTTTCAGTCATGTGTGACATTTGATTATGAGAACTGTTAATTTGCATTTTAATACATGCAGAAAATTCAGTAGGTACGTCCAGTGGATGACATGAAATATATTTCTACGCACCATATAATAATTAAAATAAATAAAAAGTTTTTTTTATTCAATAACAAAACAGGTACTATAGTTTTTCTAGTTGTAGATGCCCTCTGTTGTGTGTTAACACCTGCGTCAGAAGACCCCGCTCTTCCATAACATACATATTATAATGTATCAGATTCTTTTCAAAAATTAGCGTTATACTTAATCAAAAATAAAATTATACTTAATATCTACATCGAATACAATGAAATTCCAAATAGAAACAGTTATTTCAAGAGTGCAAGAGGATGTGTACAAGAGTGTGTTGCCCAAGAGAGTGAACATGATATGTGTGTGTGTGTGTTCCATATATAGCCTCAGGTATTTGTGTTGGTGTGTGTGTGTGTGTTTGTGTGTGTGTGTAATGTATGATGTACTAAGTAAGGTGTCGGTGTGTAAGAGTTGTCAAGTGCTACTGACCGAATCCCTTTTTCCTCCAACAGATACCTGGTCCGCTTCGTGTCTGAGCGCGCGCCGGGCCGCGAGCGCGCGCTGCTGCTGCGGCTGCTGGGCGGCGCGGGCGCGGGCGCGGCGCGCGCGGCCGGCGTGGCGCGCCGTTGCCCGCCCACGCTGCTCGAGTGGCGCGCCGCCAAGGTGGACGCGCGCCCAGCGTTGCCGCTGAGGCTCTATGACGGTGAGTGCTCTCATTTAATAAACAGCTTCGCCGCCTCCTTGGCCCAGCAGTTTCGTCATTGGACACGAGCGCCAAAAGTTCGATTTCCACTGGGGACAGACTTTGTACAAGTCTGGAAGTTATATTCGTGAATTGTCCAAACCTTGTATAATTCTCATAGGACAGGAGAAAATCGTAGTTTAGTATTAGACATGTGTATGTATATTTATTATAATTCAATATTGTAGCTTTTACCTAATACAGGCGTTTGCCTGGAACTCCAAAGAATACCTCATATCAAAAATAACGCATATCCACTCTGCAATTTATCCACTCTGCAATTTGTAAAACTTGGTCCTATTATGGGTGTTATTTTCACGTTTTGTCTCCTACTGGTACAGAACCCTACTTTTGCTTAAATTTTTACGAATTGAAGCGGAATACACCGTATCTAATTGTGAAGTTTGGGGAACTTAGGATTATCTCAAATCAAGACTTGCATATGCAAATCACATATTTTATATGAGGAAGAGCCAGCATCGATTTTTCGTATCGGTGTGTTCGTAGACGTGGTGCTAATAATGCGAATATGTGTGTGTGTATGTATGTGTGTGTGTGTGTCGCTGTACCCATATCTGTTGGCCTAACCCGTGGTGTAATGCCCCGGCGTGTGCAGACTCGCTGCACCAGGTGTGCGTGGGCCCGTGGACGCCGTGCGAGCGCGCGGCCGCCGCGGCGCTGTCGGCCGCCGGCGTGGCGCACCGCGCCGCCGGCTGGTCGCTCACCATGGAGCACAACGGACAGCTCACAGGTGAGATACGACTATACCACATCCCTGTGGAAACTAATTCACTCGTCCGTGGCCGGGGAAAAAAATGCGACCATTTGTATACTTAAATTTTTTTTAAGCCTCCTACAGATATTATATTAATAAGCAATAATAAAGCATTTACATTAAAAGTTAGTTACATTCATAGTCAAAATAAGTTATTACATGTCATAGATCAAAATAATAGTTCAGTACAATAAATTAGTTAATTACATCACATGTCATATTCTTAAATTACAATCTTAAAAATATACAAAATTGGTCAATGTTTCATCTTCTCTGTCGTTCCCTCGCTGCTGAGGATCGCGACCGTATAAAATGCGCCTCCACGCATAGCGGTCAATGGCCAGCCGCGATGTTCAATATGTAATATTAAATTAGGCATTTCGTTACTATTACTAATTAATTATCTCATGTCGCATTAGTCGCTTAATTACACATAGTCTATAAGTCATCCCATTTCTGGGCAAAGGCCTCTTTGCTTTCTGGGCATACTTAACATTACAATAATCTATTCTTCTTCTTCTGGGGGTGTCATCTTCTAATAAAGAATGGGGATCTTTTATTCAAGCGACTTGTACCTTCACACAGCAGATCGGAACAGAGAATTAGTGATATTTCTGTACCGTAAGAAGATTTCTAAGACACGGTGTTTTCAATATGTTTTTGATCTTGCTTGATGTCTTAAAATGCTTTTTTTTTTTTAATTTTCATTATATGGTCCAGATACTTAAATTTTTCTTGTTTTACTCAATTGAGAAGAAATTTGATTATTTAAGTGCATTACTATAGTTTGGTTACAAATGTGATTAATTAAAACTATATTTTTTCTCCTGTTTACTGTGTAAATAACTGGGGCACGGAAGCTAAAGTTTTGTTAGGTTGAAAGATGAAACATAGGCTGAGCGATAAGACTGGACCACCGCTTCGGTTCGTTTCTGGTGCGTAGGTTGTCCGTAGCAATACAGTGCGGCAATGGCACCAGTGTTATGGACACATGATCGACACGGGGCTGGCTTTTGACATATATGTATTTGCCGTAGAATGGGCGGGGTGCGAGTACGCGTTGGACACAGTGGGCGAGGTGGAGACGTGGGCGGCGCTGCCCGCGGCGCGCGGCGAGCCGCTGCGGGCCACGCACGCGCTCGCGCCGGCGCACGCGCACGCTCGCCACGCGCCGCCCGCGCCGCCGCCGCGAGCCTCCTCCGTCACCGACAGCGCGCAGGTGAGATAATGTGACGCAGTGTCTCAGGGAGATCGGAGTCCGACGTGCCGGCGGGAAAGATTGCGCCGCGCACGCACCAACTATGGACGAATTAGACTCGGAGTCCACCACTGGTAATTGTAGTGTGTATTTGCCATGTGGTTGCCGAATTAGAACAGACGCACCCTTTTAAGGGATTGCACCAGGGATGGGCAGCAGCGTTCTCCTGTGTATATTAAGATCATTACGATCCCCAATCTGCCTGCCAAACCTGGTGATTATGGCACACTCCCTAATGGACAGCCCACCTAAAGCGGCATTCTATTGGGATGGCTTATTTTCAGTAGTGGCCGTAAAAACAGGCTGATACGAGTATGATGTGTTTATAGTCACAGACCGAAGTTTAATCAATTTGGGAATGTCCGTTAAAGCCCGAAATTGAAGCGGTGGAATTTTTAACTTTTAGAACCCAACACAAAAATCGAGTAATAACTGACCTACTCGAATGGCCTCCCAAGGGGTACCCGATATTCTGGTCATACCCAGTATGTTTCATCTCACACTATTTTGCCCAATCGTTGTCTCAACTTGGTTCTATTATCATGTTGTCGTATCCTCATGTTATCGTGTTGGTTCAAGTGAACAAGCGTTTTTTTTGTCGTAGATCCCGCCATCGGAGCCACCAAAATCACGCTCCCCCAGCATCCAACGCCTGCTCCAAGACTCGATCATCGACGAGACCTCAGAATACAATTGGAAAATGGAGCGAGAGGAAACACACACAATGACCAAGAACTCCAGCGAATACTCCAGAAAAATCTCCCACGACATCCTGTCGCGAGACTCCGCTTTGAACGAGAGATATTTTGAGCAAGGCTCAGATAAAGTTCGCAGTAGATCTTTGGATAATCTACTCGGGGATAATCCTGCGCCTCAGCCGACGAAGCTGTCTGACTTGGGGCTGTCGCAGTCTCGTCTTAACGACCGGTACCACTCTGTGGAGAGATTGGGGGCGCCCAGTGTGAGCAGCAGCAAGGGCGCGATGGAGATGGACTATGGGACGGGGTCGCGGGCGGTGCCCTCGAGGTATATCAAGTCGCAGTACGCGGGCAAGCGGGCGCCGGCTGGGTCACAGTCGAGTCGCGCGTACATTGAGAAGAGCTCTGAGTTCGGAGGGGTTAGGTGAGTCGACTAACACTTTGTTATAATCGATGCGTTGGTTAGAATGTCCATTACAAGCTTTAAATGCAGTCTTTGAATGCTTAAGAATTTTTCCCCTTAGAATCTGATCCTATCATAGAACTTGTTCAAGACTTCTATTACTAAAGCGTATTTCAAGTTTCTTTTATATCATTTCGGGTCAGTGACCCTGATCAACTTGCAACATTGTAATATCTGCAATACTGCCTGGTATCAGAGAAGGCCACCAAGTGTGAAACTTTTTTTTTATTGTAATTTTCATAGATCTCTAGATAACTGGTTTTGGTACCTTTTTGGCACTTTCTCAGAATTCCCTTTTTACATTCAAACGGCCTTCTCACGTATTAGAGCAGAAAAGGAAGCCTTATTAATTTTTTTTCGATATTAACCTAACCACCTTGCCGTGTGGTTTCCGGTAGAGTAGAATAGGTCCACTCCAACTCTTCCCGTGGATGTCGTACAAGGCGACTATGGGAATACATTATAAAACATCAATCAGGCCTCCCCAACCCGTCTGGCCAGGGCGGGGAGTGTAGGCCAAATCCTCCGTCTATCTCCGGCAGATATGAGAGGGTTGTGCTTCTGCAGTGGAGACAAAAATAACCTAATGATGATTAACCTAAAAGAGTAACTATTAACTAGTCTATGCTAAAAGTTAATCATGTAAATTGAAATGAAATCCCGATGCAAATGAAGGGAAATAGTCGGGAAAGGAAACTTCTTTATGCTATTTAGCCTAACGCTTTTCTACCTAGTTCTCTCATAATGTTGCCTCGAAGAAATCGCTGAAAGCGATAAGGCCGCAGTGGTACACTAAATTCATTCTTCTGTGTAATTTTTTTTATAAAATTTTATATGTATTGGTGCACAATAAGGAATATTTGAATTGAATTGAATCTTTGTAGCATTTGCCACTCGTCAACAACAGTCCGTCATAGATATAATCGATAGGTCCGTATTTAAATCTGAACATAAAGTAAAAATTTAAATAATAACCTGAATGTAGCTAACCTAACATTAATTTGTCTTCCTCAAGGTCATCCGCCATGTCAGACACCTCTGAGGCCCCGAGCCTCGCATCCCACGTGCGGCGCGTCCGTGTCCCCAGCCAAGCGTCAGACGTGGACCAGTTCCTCGATGACCTGTTCTCCCCTGTCCTCGACCCCAACATCGACGAGCTATCAGACGCCAGGTCTTTAGCAGCCAGCATCAAGGGAGGCCATAAGGACTACAACGATTTCATCGATAGCGTACTCAGCTGCGACTTCAAAGAACGAATTGATACGTTGAACAACGCTTCGGATTTAGGATGCTTGATTAAAGGGGGTGGGAAGGAAGAGAAAGGGAAGACGAGTAGAAAAGACTCCAGCGTGGACTCTGTAGATGATTACATAACAAATCTATTCGATCCCATTTTCATGAACGATAGTCTGAAACGATTGACAGATGGCGAAGGCTTATCAGGTGCTATCAAAGGCGGTGGAGTGACGCCTAGAGCAGCATCAGCTAATACATCAGCACTTAGTTTCGGAGCAATGTCCATGCCTCCAACAATGCCAGCGACTCCAGAAGCGTTGGCTGCGGCTTTAGGCCTCCATTTACCACCACCTGGAACCGTAGACATAAACGCTTATCACCAAAATTTGCAGAGAGCATTCTTACAAAGCGCAATGGCGCAGAATCTACAAATTCAACAGCAGTTGCTGGCGCAGAATCAAGCGTTGCAAACTCTGCTGGCTGGTCAGGTCGTTGAACCTTCAGAATCCGAGCCGACGTCACCGGTTCGCGCTTCTACAGTAGTTCACGCTCAAGTACACTCGCCCCCGAGAAATGCAGTCGTAAAAGCTCGTCGAGAATCCAACGAGAGTTCCTCCACGGGAGCTGCCCCTCCTCCCCCTCCCCCGATGCCTCCGCCACTCCATGCTACAGACCCGTCCGAAATCCGAGGCTTCATGGACCCGTACGGACGAGCTAAAACAGTTCGTATAGGGAAGTGGCGCTGGCCGCCGCCTAAAGATGCAGCAGGGCAAGACACAACCCAAGATTTTACAAAGTTCAAAATGCGTCAGATACAGAGGAGGCATACCCCTCAAGCGCAGACGAATGGTGATCATGAGCCGCCTAGAGGTCGGTCTCGGTCGGAGGCGTCTCCGGGAATAGATTGGGAGGAGTTCGAAGTAGACGGGCCTGTATCACCGAGTCGAGAGCCGCCATCTCAGAGGACAACCAGACGAAGCTTCGAGATCGGCGCGCAGAGACCTTCCCCCGGCAGCGTTGGTAAACTAAAACTCAGCTCCGAAATGAGACAAAGGCTGGAGCGTGTCACTGCGAACCATTCCGTTCGGAGCTCATCGTCCAATGCAGAGACGCCTAGAACTGTAAACAAACTTGAGGATACAAGGAAGTTGATGCTGGAGAGACAGTTGGGAGGCGCAATGCGGTGGGACGCGCCGCCGCCGCCGCTACCCCCAGCGCCGCCGGGCCCCGCCCCGCCGCCGCCTAAGTCCCCTCCCACACCCCCCGACAGGCCTGCCCCACCCCCGCCGGCGCCTGAATCAACGTCCACCTTTGCGCAAATCCGTCGCGACCGAGATACCTTCGGTGTTCATCAAAATAGAGAACAAAGAGATTCAGACGATCGTCATGTGTTCTTAGCTAACTGGAACTCGCGCGAGCAGGCTAGAGACGACCTAGCGACTCGGTTCTTGACGTCTGATCGCCGCGATCGTCGCTCGAGAGACGACTGGGGTGACGAGTCCGATGGCAGAAGTTACAACGATGACAGAGGGCAGCACAGCCGCGATGAATGGGACTCCGAATCTGGTCTCGACACACGCGACCGTCGCGACAACTTCTCCGGCCGTGACGCGTCGGAGATCTACGAAATCCATCCAACAAGAGCTGAAAGACGTAAAGACGAGAATGGAATTGATGACACGTTTGAACGCAAGCGCTCGTCGCCTTACTTCGACGAATTCGAACGGTTCGACGGTCGAAAGAACTCCCGCGATATGTTGGTCGGTCGGGCTAGAGACAGCCCTCGGTCGGACATCGTGTTCCCGTCAGACAACAATGATACAGCGAAGAGAGGCGACATACCTACTTTCAAGACCCACATGGCGCAAAAGGAGAGAGATAGAAAAATGGAAGCGGAGCGACGTCATTCTGTGTCGACACATGTTACTGACAGAACCGAGCATATTGAGCGTAAGTATTAAGTTAAACTACACACCATTATGAAAATAGTCTTGCCACTAGTACTGTGGACTTGTGTCAAGCTTTTGGCAGAATCTTATCAGTTGTCTTCTCCAACACAGGCGACGTGCCCGCGCCGCCGGCGCTGCTGCCGTCTGACCACTCGTTCCTCACGTACAGCCGCGTCCCGTGGAAGCTGCGCGTGCGCAAGGAGTACTTCACCCCCACCGAGACGTACAGCGACCCCGCTGTACTGGACCTACTCTATGTTCAGGTCAGTTTCACATAACACGATTATAGTTAAATCGCTTCGGCCAAAACTGCAAACTTTGGCAGCTGCCTAAGAAGAGAATGCACAATTTTCTTACTCTAACTTCTTTTTAAGATTCTCTGCACACCAATTGTCGAACTAGTACTGAAAAAATTTCGATTTTCTGCCACTAGGCGCGGTGGTGGATATCGTTGCTACGTATTGACCTATTAAATTGCATGTAAAGTGAGAAAGTATTTAAAAAGTAAAAACGTCTCAAACTGTTCTTTTGCCCAACAGATCGTCCACGACATAACATCCAACCTGCCTTCGCTGCGCATCAGCGCGAGCGAGCGGCGCGCGGGCTCGGCGTGGCTGCGCGCGCAGGGCAGCGGGCCCGTGCGCGCGCAAGTCAAGCGCCAGGCCGTCGAGATGGCGAGAGAGTGGCCCTTCTACTTCGCCAGGCTGTTCTCTGCGAGGGTCCCGCCCGGAGAGAATGCCGTGCTGGCCGTCTCGCATAACGCTGTCACTATCGGCGTCAAAGGTGATTGATTGTTTTGTCTCGTTCCAGTGCCAGGTCATCATGATGACATGACATATATACATAACACTTGTCTAATCCGAAACTAGATTTTTCTCCTGTGCTATGGTAATTAAACATAGGACTTAGTCATCTGGGTGGGAACCGAGCTCACGACCTCTGGCGCTCGATTCCAATTACCAAGCCACTAGGCCAACGACGGTCAATGGAATTATAACCAATATGACGGCAATTATTTCGCCAGATATGTGTGGAAACAATAAACATGTTGCTAAGTTATGTAACCCTGGTGCAGGGCCGGCCGGGCTGGCGGTGCGGCGCGCGGTGTCGCTGGAGGGGCTGCGCGCGAGCGCCCCCGCGCCGCACTCGCTGCAGCTGTCCCCCGCGCGCGCGCCGCCGCTCACGCTGCACGCGCCGCTCGCGCACCACGCGCACGCGCTCATAGCGGAGATGGCGCTGCAGTACACGCAGGTTGGTGGCAGCTACTAAGATACCACACATATCTACGTAAGAACTCACAAAATAAAGCACGGCTAGCAGTACGCACGGTCTGCCGCCGTTCGGCTCGCACCACGTAGCCCGCTGATACAAAGTTACTACGCCGGCGCTGAGTGACCGGCGCTATAAGTTACAAAGAGAAGCACGTATGTTGTTGCCTTATAACGTTGTCTCTCTCTCTCTCGATCGACTTTTTTCGTGCGCTTGGTGCAGTAGCTTTACAATAACTTACGCACACACACAAACGTGTACGGTCAGGCTGGTACGCCTCTAGTAGCAGTAGGTAATTAAATATGTTCGCTTGTATTTAGTGCCGGGAGCGTAAGATATCGTATTGAAATATAATTGAAGATTGCGCAAGGATTGAATAAAAGTTTCATTCCCTAGTACTGTAGCGCAGGAGGATACAACAATATGTATGGATAAAGGAAATTTTCAGGTTGAAATACCTAAATAACCCATTTGCTAATTCGCTTAAGTGGCGACGTTCGCATCGCTAGTGGGTTTTGACCAGATATCAAAGGAACGGGTGGGAGAGCGACATATGACGTGTGCACTGTTGATGTGGCTAACTAAATACCTACTTGTCTAATGTATGAACATTATTATAGTTCGTGTCAGCATTCGTTGCCTTGCCTCGTAACACGTAGGTATGCATTTGTAAATGAAAATGAAATGATTTTTTTTTTATTTCGGTAGCAATAAATTTACCTTAACTAGGTTGAGTCCTTCTTTTAGATGTTCCGAACACCTGTACCAGAAGGGCCCGCTCTTCCATAATGTTGTATGGTAATAATAACATTATTTGTTAAAAATACAAAATAAATAAACGAATGTGTGTGTGTATGTTTGTGTGTGTGCGCGCGCGCGCGCGCGCGTGTGTGTGTGTGTGTGTGTGTGTGTGTGCATTCGCGTGTTAGGCTATGTAATTCAAAAGTGATTCTGTTTCCTCATAGTTAATCGTTTGAATCCAATCTATTACTGTTTTTCTACATTCTGAACTTATTTTTGTATAAATATCAATTTTTTTATTAATTTTATTATATATGTGACTTGCGAGTATATATGAACTACAAGATACATATTCTATGTCAAATACATCCGCGCCGGAATTTTTGTATTCAGTTTCGACATATGATTAGACTAGATTAATTTATTTCACTGTTTCACTGTTACGGAGTTACACAACACACGTTTCTTTTATTTATTCTGCATGTAATTGATGATATCTGATCGATTTCTATACTAATGAGTGCATGTGTGATTTATTGCCTAATGTTGGACTTGATTATGATCCCCAGATGTGACCATCGCCAGACAAAATGACTAATCAATGTTACTAATGGGGTGTAAGGGAGCACACAGACATCCTGCGCTCCTAATGCCAACCTCATCTGCACGTGGTGCACCCTGCTAGTTGACTAACGTGGCTCTGGCGACCGACAATGGCGGTATAACCATGCAACAGGCCAAAAATACCGGTGGCGGGCACCAGCGTGGTGAACAGTTCAAGGCGTAGTACTGCGATGGCCAACACGTCTGCCCAGCGTGGCCATTATGCGCAATCCCCAGCGTATTGAGGGCGGAGGACCGGGTGTGGTGGCGTTCATTGAGGAAGGCATATGTCCAGCAGTGGAGGTCTAGAGGCTGACGTGATGATGATGAATGTAACTATAAAATTACGCGCAGAGTGATGTTAGCCCTATGTTTATGAGGCACTTTTACATGGCCCAATGCTCCTGTAATTAATCATATAAGAGTGCTATAATCGTCTATACAGCTGTTATAGGGCTGGATTTGGCGCAATTTGAGACGGCTTTTTTAACATTAAAAGTTATAACTATAATTTAGTAAGCTTGTAACGAGAAAAAGGCAATACAATTCTTCTATCGGACTGAATACTGCATAAATCGCGATAAAATGAGTTTTAAATGACTGTTCACTATCTAAGGACTTCCTTAATGGTGTTTGTGCTACTTGGGCGATCAACAAGGTTTATAGAAGTTAAATCACATTAAATACTGGGAGTTATTAGTTTTATTTATTTTAACCCTAGAAGTTTTATTTTAAATTTAAACTGCATTTTAAACTGCATGTAAACTAATATGGCAAAGCAAGCATGTTTTGTCGTATGGTTTAAAAGGGCCTAATATGAAGTTGAAAAGAAATAATCAGAAAAACTATGAAACATATTAAACATCTGCATCCAGATAATCTATTTCTCCCTACCCTTGTCAAAATGCCAAAATACTTAGAGCCAGCGAAATGTTTCTACAGATCTGTTGGTTATCTAATGCAGTGGCCAATGGCACTGTCCACGACGATCGAGACAATCCATCAAATAGAGTATACACACATTCCCATCGCCTTGACCCCTCGGGCGTAACTAATTATTTTCGTTCATTAATCATCAACAAACAGAACTGTTAACTATGTAACACTAGATTTTACCCGTGACTTCGGCTGCGTGAAAATAGAAAGGGTTACAAATAAGTAGGTAATATGACGTGGAGTCATATTGATCAATCAATAGGGAGATGTATGTATTAATGATGAAAAATTGATTTACGGTTAGGTTAGTATTCAAGGTTTCGTGATAAAAAGTACCTTATGTATTAATCCGTGATATGAGATATCACTGTATCGTATAATTAAATTCCATTCGAGACCTTACGGCGTAATTGAGGGACAAACATCGAAACAAACTTACAAACTTTGGTATTTATAATATTAGTTTGTACACAGAATTCGAATGACTTGACACATCACATAAATCTGATGCCAGTAGGTAACACAAGCCACTGTCAATCTTGGTGACCCCAAACCGGTCATCTTCCGAACATACAATTGCGTAACGCATTATAATACTTTCTGTGACGAGCACAGGACCGTGCAGAGAAATTTGCGCCCCGGGTTTATTTGGCGCCTTCATAAGATACGATGTAAGTGTTTTCGTTAGTAATCTAGTATGTAGTATTAATCTAGTAGTAGTTTTCATACGTCCACTGCCTCTCTAATAGAATGCCACTTTCGATGAGCTGGCCAGTGGGGGATTTGCCATAATCACCATGCTTGACAGGCGGATGGGTGATCACAGTAATGATCTTAATATACACAGGAGAACGCTGGTGCTCGTCCCTGATACAATCCCTTCGCAGTCTTGATGACACCCGCGGGACGATTGGGGGTGGCCTCTAAGCCGGGAACCACACGGCAACTAGTAATTAATTCGAATAAATTCACACAATACTATTAGAAGTAGGTGTAAGTATGTCAATCGCTCATGAAAGCTCGAATTTGTGTAGAGCTTCATTTAATTTGACACAATTTCCTTAGACAGATATATTTCTAGTGAAAACTTGAAGTGAGAATTCCATATGTCAAAACATTACGCTGTATAATCCACCTCAGCCAACATTTAAACCATATATATACCTACGTAAGTACATCACATTTATTTCTACAATTGTATTTATTAGTAACGCTCTAACGAAACATACTTATCGTCTCTGAGTTTTAGCGCCCCTTTGGGTTTAGAGGGCCTCTTTTACTTTTCCTTCGCACGGTTCTGGTATCACATTGAGTAATTTCGGAAGTAGGAAACGTCGGCGTCGTGGTGGTAGTTTGTTTAGCTGCATCGCGCGATGTTACTTATAATAATGTCAGTGGGTTCATACTACGCTGAATCATGCGCCGCGGGGCAATGGAGAGTTTACATATAACAATAGCAATAAATATATATACAGATGTGCACTTACGCAATATTTGTATTTTTGCATATTGTTGAATAACCTCCTCTGGATTAGAGATTCGTGTGTGTGGGTTAGGAAGTAAGTGTTTATGCGCTGGTTGATGTTGTAGCTTAGTTAATTAGATCTTTAGAGTTTAGGCCGCTTCAAACCCTGATTCAGTGTATTGTAAAGAATTTTGGAAGTCTTGCTTGAATCATTCGGCGAGGTATAGGCGGAGGGCACACACTTCGTAATGAAGGTCGATTAAAGACAGTAACGCGCCGCACTGCACTTGCCACCAAAACCCCCGCGTCATCGGCCCCACGTACTACGAGCACCTGCCCGCAGATCTACGTAACGAAAGCAATGACAACATTTAGTCGACGACTGAAAAACCTTTTGTTGGAAATTGAATATTTTTCCATTAATGCATTTTCAAAAAAATTAAATTAACGGGCCCCCTGACGTTTAATTTAATTTGTGATAATTTGATACCAAGTGTATTCCGACATTTTTATTTTAATATTATATACTGACATAGATAGTATGTAATATACTGTGTGCTGCTTATTCATTGTTCTGAGACTGTGACATTATTTTAATTGTTGACATTGTAATTTATATCCTGTGTATTAGTTTATTTTATGACGATCCCTTTTACCATATTTGAATGACATGTAAAATTGAATTTTTATGATGTAACAGTGAAATAAATTAATCTAGTCTAATCATATGTCGAAACTGAATACAAAAATTCCGGCGCGGATGTATTTGACATAGAATATGAGTAGGTGATTATTGGGCATTCTGGCTCACTTTCACTCGCTCCACTCGTTCGCTCGCTGCGCTCGCACAGTGAGCTAGAATGCCCAATCGGTTTTCGCTGTTTAAAGTGAGCTAGAATGCCCAATCGATTTTGGTTGTTTGAAAGTGAGCTAGAATGCCCAATCGGTTTTCGCTGTTTGAAAGTGAGCCAGAATGCCCAATCGGTTTTAGACGTTTGAAAGTGAGCTAGAATGCTCAATCGGTTTTCGTTGTTTCGTGCGTGCCGGAATTCCCAATCATTCGACGGTTGGTTGTATTAGAACGCAAGATCAAATTATCGCAAGACGTCGATTGCGATTGGAATCATACGCTCCGCTTAACGGACTAACGGGTGACGTCGAGCGTTTTGTACGAAAAAGGTTAAGCGTGATACGTATAAAACTCTTAATGTAATAAATATGTCTACATTCTGCAGGGATCCTTGGCTCATGCATGTCAAACATTGAATTATTATTAATTACAAAATGAAATTTGTAAAACAACCGCATTCATTGCAACTAGAAAAAATTTGTTTGGGTTATTCAAAAGAGATTTCACGTCACGGCAAACTTTTACCGAATACTATTCGTTGTATTATATCTGGACCTTCCAACTGCGGTAAAACGAATTTAATTATTGGTCTACTATTACATAAAGATGGACTACATTATAGAAATGTATACCTTTACTCTAAAACACTTTTTCAACCTAAGTACGTATTTTTAGAAAAAGTTTTTAGAAAGGTGCCAGAGGTAACTTTTACAAAATTTCATGGTAATGATGAGGTTTTGAGTCCTCATGAGGCAACTTCTAATTCGATTATTATATTTGATGATGTAGCTTGTGAAAACCAAAATCATATAAGAGATTACTTTGCAATGGGTAGACACAAGAATATAGATTGTTTTTACTTAAACCAGACCTATAGCAAAATCCCGAAGCAGTTGATACGGGACAATGCTAATCTCATTATTCTTTTTAAACAAGACGATATGAACTTGAGACATGTTTATGAAGAGCATGTTAATACAGACATGAATTGGTTAGCGTTTCGAGAAATGTGTGCCAAGATTTGGAGTGTACCCTATAGCTACTTAGTTATAAACAAAGACTGTGAAAAGAGTAAAGGATGTTACAGGATGAAATTTGACACATTTGTAGAATTGCATTGATGATTTAAAAATACTATATTTATTATTATACCATCATTACAACTTAAGGCTTCGCCTGGTAAGGTATAAACATGGATAATGAACAAGCATTGAAAAAACAAGTAATAAAATCAGCTGAATCAGTTAAAAGAAAACTAAAGATGATGCGAGACATTAAAAGTAATAACGAATTCGCAATGGAATCGGTTTTTAAACCATTAACAGAGCCACTGAAACAAATTATAAACACAAAAATGGAAATACCACATAGAAAAATAAAGAAACAAAGACTCAGCTACACTCCTCTTAGTAAACGCAAGGAACATCGGGCTAGTTACGATGTTAGTGATGATGTCGAAAGCGACCAATCCAGTAAAGACTTCAACAATACAGTTTTTATGAAAAATCGTAAATCCGAGGTTTATTTTAATGACGAAGATGAAGAAAAAAGCGACTACGTCTATTTGGAACCTGATAAAGATGAAGACAATAGTGATATGGAACCTGATACTAGCGGTCTATCATTCAAATCGACTGACAACACTACTCCCATAAGAATGTCTTCAGAAAACATTCCTTTTGGGGTCAGAAACGAGAGAGAAAAACTCATGATGGGAACGTTACGTGTTTTTGTTACTGAACATAATATTTCTATTGGTTGTAAGACTTTCGCAAAAACTCCAGGGCTAATGGAATTATTGTTTAAGAAAACACCGCAATTAGAATTAATAACTGAAGATGATAAACAAAATTATAAGACTATATTATTGACTACAAATGCTCATCGCCGTGAGTATAATCCCATGAAGCCTATAAAAAGTAATAAAGGTCGAAAATATACACAAATAATTAGACCTCTATTTATGAAGTTGGCCAAAAACTGTGTGAGCACTGAAAGCATATCTCATGGATCTGGTTTGCCACTCACAAAAAAGCTGAATCAGAATGTAGATTATGTTTACTGGGATGATCCTAATGAATTAGTTAATCGATTGAAACTATTAATAGCTTCGCGAGATGCTGGAAACACAGGATTAGACAATGAAATACTATCTATTATCGAAGAGTTGCGGGAAAGTGATATCATTAATTAAATATATGCTGATATTTAGAAAGTTTTTCACAGTCTTTATTTATCCGCTGGTTGAGATAGTCGCTAGGAAATGAATATAGATAAATTTGGTCACCACGTTCATAAACGTTTGCGTTTACCGGAATCATTGGATTCACACAAGCTCTTAAAGTCAGAAAACGGAGAATTTGATTTACATTTAGTAAGGTTAAAAGGAGTTAAGGCTCCATCAGCCTCCGATGATGCTGTAAATAAGCAGTATGTCGATAATTTGCTGAATGACTATTACACAAAACATGATGTATTAGACGAACTACATAAAATAAAAACGGATATAATTAATCTCATGAGAGTAAAATTTTATATGAAAGGAGAAGTAGATCAAGCCATTGCCAACAGCAAATTAAAAGTCACCAAAAATGAGTAAGCAACAAGTAGTAGACGAAATTCACAAAGCAGCACGAAAAAATTTTAACAGACGTCCTGTAGTATTAAAAGGTATCGATGATTTATGGCAAGCTGATTTAATTGATATGCAGAATTATGGAAAAGACAACAATGGTTATAAGTACATCTTAGTCATAATCGATTGCTTTTCAAAATTTGCTTGGGCACTGCCTGTTAAAACGAAAACTAAATCTGAAATAACAAACACGTTTAAAAAAGTACTTGAAAAGAATGGGCGTATTCCATTAAATTTACAAACCGATTTAGGTAAAGAATTTTATAATGAGGATTTTCGAAACTTAACGATGTTATACAAAATAAACCATTATTCAACATATTCCACTAAAAAGGCTTCAATTGTTGAAAGGTTGATTAGAACTTTGAAAAACAAGTTATATAAATATTTTAGTTTCATTGGCAATTATAAATGGATTGGTAAACAGTTGAGTAACATACTTGACTCTTACAATAATTGTGTACATCGAATTACTAAACATAAACCAAAAGACGTGAATCAATACAATGAATCTTTAATATTAAATAATATAAAGGAATCAAGAAAATATATTACAGTAAAAAGGAATAAATTCAAAGTTGGAGATTATGTGCGAATTAGCAAATACAAAGGAACTTTTCAAAAAGGATATACCCCTAATTGGTCAACAGAAATATTTATCGTGTCAAAAGTAAATTCGACTAATCCACCGACTTATGAGATTGTTGATCAACGAAAACAGATCATTTTAGGTACTTTTTACGAACAGGAACTTCAAAAAACAAAATACCCTGATATTTACTTAGTTGAGAAAGTTTTAAAAAAGAAAGGTAATAAGCTATTTGTAAAATGGTTGGGCCTTAATGAAAGTGAAAATAGTTGGATTAACAAAACATCCATCGTATAAATCTATATAATTAGTTGATACGTATTATATTTTTATTAGTATACCTGTAATGCATGGAGGAGGACTTATTAATAGTGTAATAAACAATTTACCTTTTGAGTTACATTTACCAGGGTATAATTACTGCGGTCCCGGTACACGACTACGAGAAAGATTATCACGGAACGATAGAGGAATTAATAAATTAGATAACGCTTGTATGCAACACGATATAGCATATTCCAACTATACTAATTTAGAAGATCGCCATAAAGCAGATTTAGAACTATTGAACATGGCAAATCGAAGACTTAGGTCAAAAGATGCAGGAAGAGGTGAAAAATTATCTTCCTGGATAGTAAGTAAAGTAATGAAAACAAAACTAAAAGCAGGTGCAGGTATCAAAGGCTTCAAAAAGGTTGTCTCTAAAATATATAGTCAGTTGAAAAAATACAAACCAAAAAATAATAAGTCTGCAATTAAATTTGCCTATCTGGCTGCAAAGAAGCTATTCTCTAAAAATAATGGATTTCGATTACCGCGCGTCATACCAATTCCTAAAACAGGAGGAATTTTGCCTCTAATTCCTATATTTGCGGGGTTGTCAGCTTTGGGCACATTAGCTGGAGGAGCAGCAGGTATCGCGAAGACAGTAAATGATTATAAATCAGCACAGAAAAATTTACAAGAATCTGAACGCCATAACAAAGTAATGGAATCCATTGCTTTGGGTAAAGGTTTGTACATCAAACCGTATAAAAAAGGCAATGGTTTATTTTTACGATCGGCAAAAAACTAAAGAAAAGGCTACCTAGACGCGCGCTTACTAATTTGGATATTATAGAACATGCACATGGTATTCCATATTTTAGAGGTGTTTATATGAGAAATCAGTTACCAAAAAAAACTAAACGTATTGAATGTGGTGTTATTAATTTAGACAGCTCTAAAAACGAAGGTACTCATTGGGTAGCCTATGTAAAACTAAATAATTATTGTGAGTATTTTGACAGTTTTGGAGATTTAAAGCCGCCATTAGAGTTAATCGGATACTTGGATAAATATGATATTTACTACAATTACAATATATATCAAAGTTTTAATTCTGTTAATTGTGGACATTTATGTATAAAATATTTGAAAAACTTTTGGATAAACATTTAAAAGAACTTATCTCTTGTACTTATTGTCATTACCAAAATGACTTTCACGCTGTCTATATCGGATACTAAGGCGAGTTTAGCAACAAACTATTCGCCAAATTTACAATTAGATAATGATTATGAATGTGGTCTTTTGTATTTTTCTACATTTAATTCTATACCGAATGTAGATGATAGAAATAATAAACTATACTATGGTGACAATGAGGTGATAGAAATACCAGAGGGCTCCTACGAACTTCAGGATATTAGAGACTATTTAAAAGATAATATCAAGGATGGTTCATTTGAATTAAGGTGTAATAACAATACTTTGAAAACTACTATCTTTTGTTCGAAAGTCATACATTTTCAAAAAGAAGATTCCGTAGGACAATTATTAGGTTTTGGACCAGAAACCCTTCCCGCGAATATATTACACGAATCTCGCTTTCCCGTCAACATTCTGTCGACAACCGTTCTCCGGGTTGAATGTGACATCATTAGCGGATCTTTTGTAAACGGAAAACCTAGTCATATTATTCATGAATTCGCGCCTAATGTTCCACCTGGTTATAGAATTATAGAAGTACCTAAAAACATAATTTATTTTCCAGTAAACCAGAGTAGCATAAGTTCTATTAATATTAAAATATTAGACGTAAATGGTAATTTAGTTAACTTAAGGAACGAGGAAATTCAGTTATATTTACATTTAAGAAGAAAATGATTGACTTTAATAATAAATACTCTGCATCTGTAGTAAAAAGCAGCAGTGTGAATTGTACTCCTAAAGCAATAGCACCTTCAAAACAATTTAGAAAAAAACCATATTCAAAAAAGAAGTTAACTAAAGAAAATAAGGACTTCCTTAAACTCATAGGGCTAAAATGAGTATCCTAAATATAACAGATGGTCCAGTTTATGACAATTCAATTGAAAGTTATGAGTACTATTCATACAAACCATACGTAAACAGTTTTAAAAATAATGATGAGATACGAATACCTATAAATCAACAGGATTTGTACGTATTGCCATCGGCCAGTACCATTTACATAGAAGGAAATGTGCAAGTTTACAACCGACAATCAAAAACAAAAGTTAACCAAATTCACTTCACAAATAATCCAATATTGTTTCTATTTCAAGACATACGTTATGAACTTAATGGTATAGAAATAGATAAAATTAAAAATGTTGGTATTACTACAACTATGAAAGGTTTGTTATCGATGGGTGCGGCAGAATCGAAAATTTCAGAATGTTGGGGTTGGAACCTTGATGGTACTACAAACCACGGAGGTAATTTCTCAGTATCTATACCTCTTAATAAAGTTCTGGGGTTTGCAGAAGACTTTAATAAAATAATAATGAATTGTAAACATGAGCTTATTTTATTGCGTAACAACTCTAATTTGAATTGTATAAAATTAGGCGAGAATGAATATGTTCATGATGTTGAAATTTCTAAGTTGGTTTGGCGGGTACCCCAAGTGAAAGTTTCTGATCGTGAAAGAATTAATCTACTTCGTCATTTAGAAAAAGATCGTTCATTGACTATAATGTTTAGAAACTGGGATCTATATGAGTATCCTTTACTTCCTCAGACGTCTAAGCATACTTGGTCAATTAAAACGTCTTCTCAGTTGGAAAAACCACGATATGTAATATTGGGTTTACAAACTGATCGTAAGAATCAAGTAACTAAAGATATGTCTCAATTTGACCACTGTCATTTACGTAACGTTAAAGTGTTTCTGAATTCAACTTACTTCCCGTATGAAAACCTAAACGTTGATTTTGCCAACAACAATTACTCTTTATTATACGAACATCACGCAAAATTTCAGCAGTCGTATTACGGACGTCGACCAGACCCTTTATTAAACTTTGAAAATTTTAAAAATAAAGCGCCATTGTGGCTAATTGATTGTAGTCGACAAGTAGATAGCGTTAAACCTGGGGGACCCATAGATGTTAAAGTGGAAATTGAGTGTGTTTCAGACATTCCGAACAACACCACCGCTTTCTGTCTAATTATTAATGAGTCCATTGTTGAATATAAACCATTGACTAGTACAGTAAAGAAAATATCATGAGTAACAATTTCATATTCGTGGATATACAAGGTTTCAAAGATTACAATAATGTGTTTATTATTAAAGAACTAGCCCTGGTGACAAAAGAATATTCTCAGACCTTTTTAGTCAAACCTCCTTACGCTTTTTCGTATTTAACAACAGAGGAGAAAAAACAGGTCGTGTGGCTAGAAAGAAACAGGGGTATACTTTGGAGAGAAGGCTTTATTGACTATCGCGAATTTAAAAGATCTATTATTTTACCATTGTTAAAAAATAAGATCATAATCGTAAAGGGTCAGGAAAAAGTAAAATGGATGAGAGAATTATGTAGTGACTGTAATGTTATTGATGTTGGCGTAAAAGGTTGTCCCAGTTTCGTAATTTTATATAACACATTTTGTATAAATAATACTTATAACTGTTTATCTCATAAAAAATATTGCGCATTAAAAAACGCAATTACCATAAAAAAGTGGTGTTATGAAAATAATATAGGTACTTAATTTAATTAATCGCTAAGATCAATTATTTATCAATTATTATTGTTTCATAGTATATTGCCAGCTTTGTATTGTGTTTTGGATACATGTAAATAAAATAATAATAATAACTTCTCTTTTATTTTATTATCGACAAAAAAACTATGTAAACACCATTTTAATTAAGCATTGTATTTTATACAAAGAAAATATTGACAAATAGATATAAGGATTAATAACCTATCTAAAATAGACAGATATGACGCTCTTTATTATGTCAAAGTAAGTCTAAGATGTAGAATTCAGCCCTTAATTATTTATTTACAGTATAACGTGGTACAAACAAGTAATTTATTAAATAATTGAAACAAGCAAGTAAATTATTACATGTAAATAGATTACAAAGTAGGTGTTATTTTTATTCAAATATCTAATCTTAAGCTATACAATCTTAAACATAAAATAGGTAGTTAGGTAGCCTTGACTTCTGACAGCAGTCGTATTCGTAATTGTGTTCCACATTATGGATTCTGAAAGTTAATAAGAATAAAATTAGTTTAGAACCATAACCGTATAGAATCAATCCATAACCAACACTATTAAATAACAAAAAAAATAAGTACCTTGCACTTTTCGGCTCGTTCTCCAAGTTGCGCGCTTATCTGGTACAGAATTCGTCTTATTTTATATAGGACGCTATCACCTTCTTCATATACCACATATTGCGTCCTGGCTTGTGACCTCATAACGATTTCAGTTTCAGTTTCATCTGCACTATACACTTCAATTTTAACTACATATTTCGGTATTCCTCTGTCATGTACCGCGATGTAACTGGTTTTAGCGTTTTGTAGCTGCTGATTTCGTAACATTATGATATGAAATAGGATACTTGAATTGATTAATTAAAAGCAAGAGAATTGAGAAGACGCGACGAAGGACTGGTAGCGAATGATGGTTATAGTCAATATTTCTAGTTGAGTCTTGTATGAAAAACATCGTGTGCGCGACGCGGCTCGAGTTACACCGCAGGCGCAAAGCTAAAGACAACAGACATGATCAAACTTGAAAAATAATGTACTGAATCAGCAGTCTCAGCTACATAAATAACAATATTAATTGTATGTAATATATAGGTAAATTATGTAGGTAACGCTTCCTCTGAAAGAAGCCGAAATAAAATGTATCTACCTATAAGTGCGTAATTGTATCTATCTCGGTATCTCAAAACAAGGGAAACATAATTAAGATATAAACAATGAAGATGCAATTTAAAATAATAACAACAACAAAAATTATAATTAATACAATTTATTTAAAAAAAGTAGGTAACTCATACATTTTGGTTAACCTAATATAATACAGGTTATACTCCTATTTATATAAGTATCTTATGAAATAATCGCAACCCAGAACAGATATTTCTTGTTCAATTATAGAATTAACACATTTGTTACAGTTTAAAACTAATAAGATATCATCTAGTGATGAAAGAAATCTATTTTTTAAAATTTTATCGATATTTCTAACAAACATTGTAGCTTCAATATAATCGTTTTCAGTCAAATTTCTTAATCTTACGTGTATACAATGCGCAAAAATATTAATTGCTTCACACACTAGGTACAACATATTTATAGAACAACGTTTATCACAAAACATTAGCTGGTATAAAAAAAGTTGATAAAAGCGGTCATGGTTGGTCACATATTTACCAAATAACTCAAATTCTTCATATATATGCCCCCATTCTTCTAATGTAAAAAATATATCACTATTTTCACAAACTATGTGAACTTGTGGTGCAAAATTGTCTAAAGCCCATAAACCGGTGGTTATCTTAACACCATTTGAATGTAAATATGTATGTTTTGAAATTATAACGTTGTATAGATAACTTTCAGCCATTACTAGAGTAATCAGAAAAAGTGAACAGTTTCTGAGGCACCCAATTAAAAGAATGAACAGTGACCCCAAGCGTATGTAGTAATATTATCTTCTAATATTCTACGTTTATCATCATTAGAAGACAGAGCGATTTTATTTATTTCTTGAGTAAAAACTTGATGCTTAAGGGACTTGAAAAGAACGTTTTTTTTACGTATTACTTCATTTTCCTTCAACACTTTATTATAATCTTTAAAATGTAAGTCATTTGCGACGTACTTCTTAACTCCCTTTGCTTTTTTAATTTCTCTCTGTTCTGTCTTTATGCAATATAGTTTAGAACGCAGTCCTACAAATTCCAAAATATGCTGCCCTCCTAATTCGTCTTTGAACAAACCAGGTATTTTCTTATTTATACATTTTATTTTATACTTGTTATTTTCAGGATAGTTACTTGTATCGAAATATTGTATAAAATTTCTCTTTAAATCTTTATAAAAATTCTCTGTTTCTATTGAATACAAATAACTGTCAGTATCCATGTAGCACAGTTTGATTTTTGGACCATAAAAAGGTTTCATAACCGTATAATGAAAGTTGTACATATGACTCTTGGATAATTCTAATACAGTAAATCCTATGTATATAGGTTTATCTAGAATTACCTTTTCTGGTTTCATCTGAACTGCCACAAAGTTTTCAGTAAATACAGTTAAGCTATGAAAATTTGGTTTCGCAATTAATTGGTCAGCAGTGTAATATTTCTTGGTCTTATTTCTTTCGTCACACCATTGATTAACTAATTTGACATCCAACCTATTTTCGGAATTCTCTAACGTTTTCCCAAATATGCTGTTATTCAGTAACTTAAAAAAGTCTTGCTCAAATGTAGATTTTGCATTTTGCCTTAATGATGTGTTCAAATCTATATACTGTTTTAAAAAGGGACTTTGTCGGAATTGTATAACCCGATGTATTGCTTTTAATTTAAGTCCATGTTTTAAACATGTTTTTAAATGTACGTAATGTATAACGTAGTGATATTTATCGAATAAATTTGGAACCAATTTCGGTGTTTTAGAACCTGGAGGTATATATTTTTGTGGGCAAAATGGAAGATCATTATGTAAGTTATGGAGTTCATCGGGGTATTCAAGGTCAACTTCTAAGATATAACCATAATCACTGTCATCTGCAATTTGACATATATTAAGACTGGTTTTTTCTACATTATTTAGTAATTTAAAATCTGAGTGTGGCAAATATGCACACATTGCGTAACCATATAGATTATTACAGTCCATATAGATTAAATAATTATCTGTTTTACTTGGATCGTAGTTAAGAGAATATTTATTATTTGATGCCGCGTATCTAGTAGAACACAAGCATACCCCACCGCGAATACCGTTTTGAATAATTCTAATAATTTCTAAATCGTCGATAAGTTCTAACTGGACTCTAGTCTTAAGTAACATTGCGTCAAAGCTTAAGCTTGGGGCAGTTATGTAGAAAGCAGGGTCTAATTTATAATTAATTCTGCATGTGCGTCTAAAATTTTCGAACACATCTGCAAGCAAAATAACGTCAGATTTAAGATATAAGTCTGTGTACTCTCCTAAAGATTTTATATTAAATGCTCTCCAAATTTGAAGTGCATGATCATAATCCGTATCAGAAATTGATTGATTGGTTAAAATATTAAAAAACTCCTCTCGCTGCGGTAAACACTCTTGGTCATATGACTCCCAGTTCTTCATATAGTCATACGGATATACACCTTTTCTTCTTAATAAATCAAAATGGGGTTGGTTAACGAAGAATCGCGATAAATGAATGAAATCTTCTTTATGCAGATTTTCTACTAATTTTTCTAAACTAGTGCCAAGAAATTTGAAAGAGTCCACAAAGCGAACGGCAGCGTATTGATCCTTCCCGATTGGAAAAAATTTTGTGAACGAAATGTAGTTTTCTTTAGTTTTAGCTATGACTTTTAACTGACCTAGCATTTCTCCTAATTGACATATGAATAAATGAGAGTCGTATCCTGACAAATTATGAAAAAATACCGGAACAAACTTCGGTAATTTGAACCGAATATTGCAGTAAGAATGCGCAGCTCCGCGATATTTACCGGTGAGATGGCAGTGGTCTTTAACTCTATCATCAAACAATAACTTTGAACAAATGCAACAATCTCGCGAATTTGTAAAGTTTTTTGAGTCTTCTTCTGTAAAACTCATCGCAACGGGATCGTTAAGTGTTTTAAATATATTAGAGACATCGTTCTGAATATATTCAAGAAATTTTGTAACGCAATCTTTTCCACGATAACACACAAACTTATTAAGCGAAGGATTATACGAACATACAATATAATATCCAAACGCGGCAGGCACATGCCTTTGTAAACTTTTTGTCAATCTTGAACTACTCGTTTCAAGATCTGATTTACAAGTCTCTAGAAAAGACTCGAAGTCAGCGTAAATAACAAAAGGCATGTCTTGCATCCTATCATAGTTCCTAAATTGTATGAAAGAACCCTTCTCAGGTAAAATAGTAGCCACACCACCGCAAACGTGATGGGCTAATTTGTTTTCGCTGTTGAAAAATAACATACATTCATCGCAAAAATATATTTTACCATGATGTTTCGTTAATTGAGGTCTTATCAATCGAGATAAGTCTTTAATTAAGCAATAATGTGTGCGAGGGCCATTCTCCAAAAATAATAGATTGACATGATGTTTCTTCCGCATCTGAGTTTTGTATAATGGTCCGATTATATTGAATCTTTTATTTAGACCATAGATATTAACGCTGATGTTACGATTATTCTTTTCAAATATTTTTATATCTTGAAAATTTACTGGAAACGACATATTGTTCAAATTTAGTACTTTTTCAAAGTTTGGGTACGAGCTGATTCGGTCCGCATTAGTTTTAGCTGGGAATAGGGATGCCATTATACACCATACAAAACAAAAATTATCATTGTTTTTTATGTTAATGCATGCTTTCTTCATTTTTAAATATTTTGGTAACTCAATATAGCTAGAAGCTCGTAGAGGTGAATATTTGTTAATATTTACCTCCAGGTACAAAGTCCTTAAAAAGGACCACCCACTGTCTCTCTCTTGAAATCCATCAACTTTATTAGATATTATTTCAATGACCTTCGCAAACATATCATTAAACTCATAATGTTTATGTATACAAATATTTTCCGTTGCGAAAGATTTAATTTCAACCATATCATTTTTCGGCAGCGAGAACTCTGCAAAAAGTTCAAAGTTTGCTTTTATATTATTGTGCTGAGCTATCTTCGCAGCGATCAACTGCCGCACGGGGCGGCGCACGCGCCTCAAGAACTCGCCGGGCGCGGGGGCAGCCGAACGCTCGCTCTCGCTCCCACAATCGCTGTCGCAGTCCGCCTCACTACCCCCACGTCTCGGCCCCGACTGCCGTCCGCGTTCCCGTACCCTAAAACTAGCAATTCGGTTTCTAAATGCTGAACAAAGTTTTTCAACATTTGGACTTATTTCGATCGAGTTATTATCTTTATGTAAACGACTTCGGAGGTGACCCGAAAAGGCTTTACTTTTGATGGTTAGATCACAAACAGTACAGAAAATGTTTCTGCCTGCCATGGTTGAGATATTTTTGTTCTAGGATGAAAACATTAATTTTAACACTTTACTTCGATGGTCTAGAGGCTAAAAGGCCTAACTTGTTTATGTAATTGAAAATTTAAAAAGAAATAGAGAATATAAAATATGTGACCGATTTCTGGTTTGTATTAGTACCTACCTAGGTTAATTAATTAAATTGTATGCAGTTGAAAGTTTTTAATATATTTAATATAAAAACCACAAAGTTATTTTAATAAAAAATATACAAATTAAATTATTTTTTCTTATTAGAAAAGAACTGTCCGTCTTCCTTGAACCTAGTTTTTGCCGCATTAATGAATTTCTTCAAAAAAATTAGCTCATCAGCTCCCGAACCAACTTGATACTTAAGAGTTATTGCAGCTTTTTCCCACCTGTCCTTCGGGTCGACGCGCAGGATGTCTCGCGTGTCGTACACTCTCAGCTCCACGAACTGGTCGCCGGCCAGCAGGGCGGTGCGACGCAGCACGCCGTCGGCTACGCGCCGCGTCAGAGCAGACGTGAGCGGCGGCCGCTTGGAGGCCGCGCGCCGAGCTTCCTCTTCGTCCTCACTGTCGTCAGACAGCAGGGACCACTCGCGGCTTCCTTTTTTGCTCACAGCCGATGACGATGGAACCTGCTTCGTTCTCAGCTTTTTAGTCTTCGGCTTGGCGGGCGCGGCAGTCGATGGCACAGACCTGAAATAATAATAATAATACAACGTTAATCTAATAATAATAGCGTAAAACAAAGTCTCTCTCCGCGTGTGTCTGTGATTTTGGATAAAGTTCTTAACTATTTTATAGTGAATGAATAGGGTAGGTTTTATAATTATGATTTCAATATACAATCACTGTAAGTACGAGACCGAAGTGGACGACTCCATTATTTGTTACATATAGCGTCTCTGATTGAATAAAAAATAAAATATTTGGTAAGTACTACAACTAACCTTACGTCACCGTCGTCATCCGAATCAAACGCGCACGATTTTCTTTTACTGGCTTCTTCCACGCTCCTCTTACTGTAATACTCGGATTCAGACCTGCAAATAAAATAAACCCTTACTGTTATTTCGAATAAAACATCATTAAAACTTAACTGATGAGTAAAATATTTGTGAAATTCTTGTTTAGTACAGGGAAATGATAGTTTGCGACTAGATAGGTATATAATGTTGAAAAACTTTATTTATTTAAAAATGAATAATAATCCAAACTTACGAACATTATTGTTTTCGCGAAGATGCGCACGCTGGTAGAACTGAAGACGGCGGGGAGGGGTAGCGGGGGCACTGGACACTGACGATGCGCGGAAACGAACTAACGACAACCACGTACCGAATCAGAAAAGACAATAAAAAATTTGAACAATATTCAAAGCGCTTTAATGATAATAAAATTATCAGGGACTAAAAACCTTCGGACAAACAATTAAAATGCAATAGTGATTATTGCACAGGAAGGTAAAGAAACCAAATTACATTTATTTGTGTCTGTTCATTATTATCGTCGAATGTAAAAGTCATCGGACAAAATGTTAGTAGGTGCAAAAAGTCGGAGAATAATTTCTATTCCACCCGCATTTTGACAACCTGTTACTCGTGCTCTCGGCGCGTCATCGTCGCCCCACCGTCGACACAACTCGCTAGAACTGTTGATGTGCGCACGCGACATATTTCGATCTTCTTCATTTTCTTCATATTTTTAATTTCGAGTGATATTCCTACTGTGTCAAAGTGAAACGGGTACCCGTGTCGTCAGCTGCTACTCTGGAGCTCCAGGTTACGGATTCAGTACGAGAACGGGATCAAAGGTTGGTGGCATTTATTTTATTCTTCGATACACGTACCGAAAAGCATTTTGTCCGACTAGGTACGCCAAAACATACAGTCCACTATTTTATATTAAAAAATCCAGTCCCTATAGGTATTCCCATTCTGAACGATTTCGCGTTCATTTTGGTCCATCTCGCCCGATACATCGTATTCGTTTTCTAATTCCCATTATAAAGTAAATAGCCATTTCTTCCACCACTCAATTACCATTAATTTTTCGTTCAAACCATTTCAAATTGACAATTCTTTATTCGTAGGTAGGTTCCTAATTCGTTCGTTTCGTTCATAACATTATTTTCTGCTGCGTACATTGCATAATATTAACTAATTTGCAACATTCGTATTCGTAATATTAATATCAGTGAATAACTTCAAATTCGTGGAGGGATTCTATTCGTACTCATACCTAAAATAATTGAAAATTGTTCAAAACTAGTGTCAATATTCGGTTGATTACTGTTGTGACTATTTCATTTTAATTTGTACACATATATTCGTTCGTTTAATATAATTTGATTACTCGTTTTTGTTATTTCGGATAGATACCGTGCGTTCTATTGTTCATCGAAATATCCTTTTTACACCTCACGACTACGATCCGACTACGATTTATTTTATTATTTCAAATCGAAATTTCGTTTTATTTCGGGAAGTGTTAGTATAATATTTTCGTACCTGCAAGGTGCACAGTAGTGCAAAAGCAAAGTTGCTAATTTTTTTCGTTTATTTTTGATTTTACAATGACTGAATCAAATGTTGAGTTTGTAGCATTAGTTCATAGAAGGAATTGCTTAGAAAGGGAGCTAGATATAATAGTTCAGCTCGGCATGGAAGCAAGTACTAACCACGATGCCTATCGTAAATTTATGGTTTCGTGCCACAGTCTAAACCGTTTAGAAGACCAATTTGAAAACGTTCAGACTGCGATTGAGAAGTTAGAACTTGAAGATAAAAAATCACAGTGTCTGGATGGGCACAGGGATATTCGATTAGCATGGGGTGATTTAATTCGCGAGATATTATCGATTAAATTTGAATTAGATGAGCATTCGAAATCGCTACAACTTCAGAATCAAACCGTTGAATCAAAATCGGAAGGTGTTGCAGTTCAGCTTCCACGCCTTGCTGTACCTACATTTTCTGGTGACTACAAACAATGGAATTCATTTAGTGATTTGTTTTTGTCCCTTATAGATAAAAACAAAGGTCTCTCAGATGTAGCGAAATATCAGTATTTAATTTCGTACGTTCGTGGCGATGCCAGTAAATTGTTAAAAGGACTGCCTATAACAGGTAGTAATTACAAGAAGGCATGGAATATTTTAGAATACAATTATAAAAATGATCGTCTGATAGCCATGCAACATATGGATTCGTTATACAGGTTACCCAATCTCACTGTTCCGTCGGCGTCTGGGCTTCGAACAATTCTTACAGGATTTTTAGAAAATATAGGCGCGTTAGAAGCCATGGGATTTCCTATTGATAAATGGGATTTTTTACTGTATTACATGCTATACAGAAAAATTGATTCGGATACTCGTCGTGATTTCGATAAATCAATTTCTACCAATCACATCCCTAAATTTCATGAACTACGAGAATTTTTAAATCGAGAAATGATTGCATGGGAAAACTCAAAACCAACCTCTCGTTCAAATTCAAACCATACCTATGCACCAGCGTCTCGTTCTTCATCTGCCTCGTCACTTATAGCTAGTGGCAACACTTCAGGTAACTCGATTAAGATTAGCAATTGCATATTATGCAGTCGAGGATCACATTCCTTGATATCGTGTCATTTGTTTAAAAGGAAAAAACCTTACGATCGCTTTGTTTTCGCGAAGGAAAATAAATTATGTCTTAGATGTTTAAAGCCCATGCACGATAACATAGATGCGTGTTCGAAGATTCGTTGCTCGATTTGTAGTGCTGCACATCATAATACATTGTTGCATTATGCTAGAGAGATCAAGGAGTCGGTCGAACCGAGGCAAGAGACACCTTCGGAGAAATATGATTCAGCTAATGTCGCTTCGTTGTGCTCGACGGAAGTACCTCAACAAAATAAAACCGTTTTGCTCTCAACTGCCGTAGTCATGATTCGCGACTCCCTCGGCAAATTTCATCGCGCTCGAGCCCTCGTCGATCCTGGCTCTGAAGCTTCATTTATTACTGACAGTCTTGTGTCACGTTTAGGACTGCCTCGTCAAAAGCAAGGTACTCCTATTCATGGAATTGGTGATCTCACCACTCGTTCGAAAGGCATGATTACAAGTGTTATTAAGTCACATCATGGGTCAGGGACAGAGCTCCAGTTTCGTGCCTTGGTCTTAAGCCACATCACTTCCAACAAACCGTCTCAACCTCTAAACTCGGAGTCATGGTCACATTTGAATCATATAATTCTTGCGGATCCCAATTTTAATGAGCCATCACCTGTAGAAATCCTCTTAGGAGGAGATCAATATGATGACATATTCGTTGGGGAAACTATTCGTGGACCCATTGGTACTCCCATAGCTATCTCTACTTCGCTTGGTTGGCTTCTCATTGGGAAAGTCGATCATAAATTCGTTCGTGATCGCAACAATATGCCAATTTCGTCTTTTATCGTCTCGGCTTGGGAGGAGAGTCTTGACAAATCCATTCGAAAGTTCTGGGAGATCGAATCCATTTCAGAAAAAACAGTTTTATCGGCTGACGATCAGCGGTGCGAAGAAATTTTCGTTCAAACGCACAAGAGACTGAAGTCAGGCAGATTCGTCGTTTCACTTCCATTTCGGGAAGATCAACCCTCTTTAGGAGAGTCTCGTTGTTTTGCATTGAAACGCTTGGTTTCAATGGAGCGTCGTTTTGCTCGTGACGAGCAGTTTCGTGAATTATATTTCGAATTCATGGATGATTATTTAAAATCTGGACACATGGAACTTGTATCAGGTGAAATTGAGGGCAATAATTATTTTATTCCTCATCATGGCGTGCTTCGGCCATCAAGCTCAACGACTAAGTTGAGAGTCGTCTTTGACGCGTCAGCCGTGACAACTCAAGGTGTTTCGTTGAACGATACTCAACTTATTGGACCCAAGCTACAAAAAGATGTAGGTGATTTGATTTGTAATTTTCGTCTTCACGAAGTCGCTTTTACAGCCGACATACGGCAGATGTATCGTCAAATTTTAGTATCTGACCAACATTCAAATTACCAACTGATTCTCTGGCGAACCAACCCCAATGATATGCCGCAGGTCTATCGTTTAAAAACTGTGACATATGGGTTGTCTTCATCCCCATTTCTCGCTATTCGCGTTCTCCAGCAGTTAGCTGAGTATCATCAGTCAGAGTTCCCTGAAGCTGCTGAGGTAATTCGGCGTTATACCTACATGGATGACGTCATCAGCGGGGCAAGTTCGGTAGATTCCGCTGTCGTTCTTCAAAATCAACTTTTTGATTTACTCAAAAAGGGTGGTTTCGAACTAAGGAAATGGTGTTCGAATAATCCAGAATTCCTGCAGCGTTTGCCTGATTCGGTAAAGGATATGGAATCGTCTACTGTTTCACTGGATGAAAATAATTCGGTCAAAGTCCTAGGCATGACTTGGCAGCCACTCAAAGACGTTTTTTCGTACAACGTCAAACCTCTGCACGACAAGGTAACGAAACGTGTAATTTTGTCTGAAACTGCACGCATTTTTGATCCTGTCGGTTTTTTATGTCCAGTCATCGTCGCTGCCAAGATTCTTATTCAAGAACTTTGGTTAGCTGGTGTTGACTGGGATGCGGAGGTCCCTGACAGTATTCGGCAGAAGTGGTTACGCATCGTGTCAGAATTCGCGGAACTTTCCAAAGTTCAAATACCTCGATTCATTCCAACTAAACCACATCATGTTCAACTGCATGGGTTTTCTGACAGTTCGGAAACAGCTTATTCTGCTGTTGTTTATTTGAGAATAGTTCATTCCGATCAACAGGTGAGTGTTCACATATTTACAGCAAAGTCCCGAGTTGCACCTTTAAAAAAACTTTCGGTGCCGAGGTTGGAGTTGTGTGGAGCATCTCTTCTTTCGTCATTGTTCGCATTTGTTCGTCATTCGCTTGAGTCTCAAGTGGCGATCAGCAATGAGTTCGCTTGGACGGACTCTAGTATCGTTCTATGCTGGTTACGTGCCGCTCCACACAACTGGTCGACTTATGTCGCAAACAGGGTCGTTGAGATTCAAAATATTATCTCTCCAGAGAAATGGAGACATGTTCGGTCGTCAGACAATCCAGCGGACTGTGCCTCTCGTGGCCTGTCACCTTCGCAAATTGTGAGTCATAACCTCTGGTGGTCAGGTCCCTCATGGTTACTACTTCCAGAAGACAAGTGGCCGGTTTCGTCAATAGACATTGAAAATAGCAAGGTGCCTGAACGTCGCGTCCAAAAAATTACTTCTCATTCGACAGAATGTCAGGAAGAACCTGCATTCTTGAATCGATTTTCATCGTTTCACAAGTTGACAAAAGTGATGTCTTATTGTCTTCGGTTCATTCGGAACTGTCGTTCCAAAACCAGAACATTTGGTCCCTTGACAGTCTCCGAAATTCGGGATACGTCGTTACGCCTGGTAGGTGTCGTTCAAAAATTCTGGTTCGCAGCTGATGTTCAGAATTTGGAGCATAAAAAGCCCTGTTCACCTCGGCTCCAGCGCCTGAGTCCATTCCTTGATGAGCTTGGGCTCATCAGGGTGGGCGGGCGGTTAGTGAACTCGGATGCTGATTTTCGAAAAAAACATCCGTTAGTTCTTCCCCCAGAAAGTGCATTTACTAGGTTGCTAATTGATTATTTTCATCAAACCAACTTGCATTCTGGTCTACAAGCTACTCTAGCGTTTATTGCTAGAAGTTACTGGATTGTTTCTGCAAGGCGAGTTGTAAAAAAACGGATATTTCTCTGCATGAAGTGCTATCGGCACCGTGCTATTCTTTTAGAGCCTAAGATGGCTGATTTACCTCAAGCTCGTGTTCAGCAAGTTAGACCTTTCGTCAAGGTAGCTGTTGATTACGCAGGACCAATCATGACTAAATCGGGAACTATTCGTAAAGCTAAAGTTGAAAAATCGTACATTTGCGTGTTCACGTGTCTCGCAACGCGTGCGTTACACGTGGAGCTCGTCTCAAACTTATCTACCGATGCATTTATGGCAGCGTTACGGCGTTTTATTAGTCGTCGAGGCATATGTTCTGACATTTTTAGCGACAACGGTAAAAATTTTGTCGGTGCTAATTCTGAATTGAAAGCGTTGTACAAGTTTATAGATGCTCAAACTACTTCTATTACTCATTCGTTACTTAAATTCAAAATCACTTGGCATTTTAATCCGCCTGCTGCGCCTCACTTCACGGGTATTGCAGAGGCGGCAGTAAAATCGATAAAGTCGCATCTTGTTCGAATTGTCGGTAGTACTATCCTCACATTCGAGGAAATGTCAACTGTATTGACACAGATCGAATGCACGCTGAATTCGCGGCCTCTGTGTCCGTTGAGCTCGGACCCGAACGATCTAGATGCGTTAACTCCGGCACATTTTCTTATAGGTGAACCGCTTAATGCCTTTTCGGAGCGTGATTTCACTGATATTAATATAAATCGTTTATCGCGATGGCAATTACTTCAACGCTTTATTCAAACTTTTTGGAAACGCTGGCACAGCGAATATTTGCATACACTGCAGCAGAGAAGTAAATGGACAAAGTCGATAGAGAACATTCGCATCGATACATTGGTGCTCATTAACGATCCCAACTTGCCCCCACTTCAGTGGAAGTTAGGTCGCGTTTCAGAAGTTCACCCGTCCAAAGATGGCGTCATCCGTTCTGTCACTCTGAAAACGCAATACGGGCATTTAAAGAGACCTGTTCACAGGCTATCCCCTTTACCATGTGTGGAATAACATAAAAAAAATTATATTAATTTAACAATTTATTCATTAAGTTCATTTTACTTTTTCATTTAATTTACTCTTTTTGTATTTATTGATTCTGCTTAAAATTACATTTTAACGGTGGGCGGTGTTCATTATTATCGTCGAATGTAAAAGTCATCGGACAAAATGTTAGTAGGTGCAAAAAGTCGGAGAATAATTTCTATTCCACCCGCATTTTGACAACCTGTTACTCGTGCTCTCGGCGCGTCATCGTCGCCCCACCGTCGACACAACTCGCTAGAACTGTTGATGTGCGCACGCGACATATTTCGATCTTCTTCATTTTCTTCATATTTTTAATTTCGAGTGATATTCCTACTGTGTCAAAGTGAAACGGGTACCCGTGTCGTCAGCTGCTACTCTGGAGCTCCAGGTTACGGATTCAGTACGAGAACGGGATCAAAGGTTGGTGGCATTTATTTTATTCTTCGATACACGTACCGAAAAGCATTTTGTCCGACTAGGTACGCCAAAACATACAGTCCACTATTTTATATTAAAAAATCCAGTCCCTATAGGTATTCCCATTCTGAACGATTTCGCGTTCAGTGTCTAAGTAAAACGGAAGCGGTATTATTGCTATAATGCGATCACTTCCGAGAAACCTTCGGGTAAAGAAATAAAATAAGCTTATTAGGTGGTGCGTTTTTGATATAAAATCTGATACATTTAATAACGTAAAATGTATCTGCTTCCAATAATATGCATACATACATCTTCTGTAATAAAATCAACATTGACTGAGTATCATTGCAAGTAATTTTATTACATATTTATGTACATGAACATGCTACTTCTACTAGGAAAAGTACTAACATTTTTACGTGACTGCACACATGTAATAAATGTTTATGCTTGTTTAATTGATTAATTTTTGATGAAAGTTCTGTGAATTGTTTAATACCCCTGACATTTTAATCAGATCAGCATAAAACTGTGTATGGAACATAGGTAAATAAGTGACACATTGCGGTGTATGTGAACTACGATTCGCGGCAATATCAAAAGGTGACGGTCGTCATTTAATACTTGGCTATGTTAGGGCGAGTACTCAACTTAAAGTAGGTACACAACAATTAGTTTAACTAGATTCTTTAACTTTGTAAAGTTATTATGAATTATGATTCTATTTTATAAATATGTAATTCTATCGTAAGATAACAGACTGTTATAGGTAATTAAGCACCTAAATTATTCTTATAGGTGCTTATCCATTATGTTTTTAGCACTTACCCATTCTATTGATCTCTGTACAATCATTATTGCACATTATAAACTTTGTACGTCTATCATTGGTCGCGTTACTGAAATTTTGTAAATATAAAATGGAGTATTAGATAACATTATATAATATTTAAATTGTTGGAACTTAATGTCACACTAAATTTAATCAATGTGTACATACCTCTAATACGTCGTAACCATGCGCAATGTAAAATGAAGTTTCAGCATTTCAAGTACAGTCGTGGGAATCATTGTAATGAATAAGTTATTTATTAACATATTGCATACTTAGTAATAATCGCGATTAGGACCATGTATTATAACAAACACTTTAATAAAAAAACATAAAACATCATGATGATACCGGAAATCATAAATCAGCGAATTGGGTGTTTTCGAAACTATTTTAAAAAGTCAATTAAACAAAATCGATTAAATTATAGTGCCTACCTGCTATTGAAATATTATAACTAATACCATTACGTATTCTCCTGTTTTTTCTTTGACTGTACGTCGACATTCTTTTGCTTTGATAAGCGCTCTGTGCGCGCTCGGTACTCAAGTAACACAAGAACATAACATAATGCTCGTAACGTAATATGTAAGTATTAGGGATCGCTACATAATTTGTAAAACCCTTATACAATTCTTCAATACTCATACTGATTTATTTCAACCTTTTGGGACATTGAGAACTCTAGGCTAAGTCGACATTGTTTTGTTTCACATTTATGAATCAATGTAAGAATGTTAGTTCATTTATAATGAACTTTTGAACGGAGACATAAATTTTGTGTTCTTTGGTATTTGCGGAGTTACGTACATGTATGTGATAGAGATAAAATGCAGATATACCTGCGCGTTAGTTAATAAACTTGAAATATTAAATGTAATCAACCAGGATGAATAGAAGAGAGCTTATAGAGCGCAAAGTATTGTAGTCCGCAAAACTCAATTATTTTACCATATATGTGTTTTTCGCCATACTCATCAAGTCTAGGGCCTAACTAAGTAAAAATACATAAAACATTCGAGTAATGTGACATTGAGAAATGATTTCGATATACAGAACCCTTTATTAATTAATTGGTAGCATGTTTGCATTGACTCTTTTATTTTGTAATTATTATTGTAAATTGCAACGCGGTGAGGAGCCACGTTTATTGTTGTGTTATTTATGGAAATTGTAACTCAGATACAGAAAGCTGGTTCAAGGTAAAAATAATTACTTGAGATGTTTGGCTTTAACTTTGGGCTAACGGTACGACCAAACGGGCTGGGAACAAATTCCTTAAGCAGATGCTAATGAGATAGTTAAATGTATGTATTGTCTTGTGAAGGAATGAGGTTCTTGGTGCTGTGACTTTAGGAAGTCCTTGCTAACGGTACGACCAATCGGGCTTGAACAATTCCTTGAGCAAACGGCGACAAGATAATTGATTATAATTGTCTTGTGAAGGAATAAGGTTCTTGGTGCTGTTAGTTTAGGAAATTCTTTATAACGAACTGCACGACCAATCGGGCTTGAACAATTCCTTGAACAAGCGGTGACAGGATGGTACCTACAAATAGTAATTGTCTCATGATGGAATAATGTTTCTAGGTGCTGGAAGCTTAAAAATGTTAAAACCTAAAATATCTCTCTGTTAGCCTTAAATCAGATTTCGTAATGTATATATAAATGTGAGTAAAGTGTGATCAGAACAAAGTGCACGCAACATAGATTCTCGTACATGTGAGTTTATTATTTTATTAATTTTATATTACATAACCTAATTTCGATTAGCTCGTTATACGTCGCATACACAAACATAATCGCGTTCAGAGCGCTACACAGGGGCGACTCGCGCCTCGACTCCAACCGCGCGTCGGACGGCGAACATAGCTTGGTAATCGTCGGTACGTAACCCAACGCGCACTCAAACGCGTTCCGTTCGAAACATACAACAGGTTTTAATCGACGATGTTTGCAATCGTTATTGGACGTGAGTCGCTTTTGTCAAGATGTTCTAAGTCATGCGATTATTTTAATACAAACAAACGTCGGAAACCGATTGGGCATTCTGGCTCACTTTCAAACAGCGAAAACCGATTGGGCATTCTAGCTCACTTTCAAACGTCTAAAACCGATTGGGCATTCTGGCTCACTTTCAAACAGCGAAAACCGATTGGGCATTCTAGCTCACTTTCAAACAATCAAAATCGATTGGGCATTCTAGCTCACTTTCAAATGACGAAAACAGATTGGGCTTTCTGGCTCACTGTGCGAGCGCAGCGAGCGAACGAGTGAAGCGAGTGAAAAGTGAGCCAGAATGCCCAATCTGTTTTCGTCATTTGAAAGTGAGCTAGAATGCCCAATCGATTTTGGTTGATTGAAAGTGAGCCAGAATGCCCAATAATCACCTACTAATATGTATCTTGTAGTTCATATATACTCGCAAGTCACATATATAATAAAATTAATAAAAAAATTGATATGCGCGCGCGTGTGTGTGTGTGTGTGTGTGCATTCGCGTGTTAGGCTATGTAATTCAAAAGTGATTCTGTTTCCTCATAGTTAATCGTTTGAATCCAATCTATTACTGTTTTTCTACATTCTGAACTTATTTTTGTATAAATATCAATTTTTTTATTAATTTTATTATATATGTGACTTGCGAGTATATATGAACTACAAGATACATATTCTATGTCAAATACATCCGCGCCGGAATTTTTGTATTCAGTTTCGACATATGATTAGACTAGATTAATTTATTTCACTGTTACATCATAAAAATTCAATTTTACATGTCATTCAAATATGGTAAAAGGGATCGTCATAAAATAAACTAATACACAGGATATAAATTACAATGTCAACAATTAAAATAATGTCACAGTCTCAGAACAATGAATAAGCAGCACACAGTATATTACATACTATCTATGTCAGTATATAATATTAAAATAAAAATGTCGGAATACACTTGGTATCAAATTATCACAAATTAAATTAAACGTCAGGGGGCCCGTTAATTTAATTTTTTTGAAAATGCATTAATGGAAAAATATTCAATTTCCAACAAAAGGTTTTTCAGTCGTCGACTAAATGTTGTCATTGCTTTCGTTACGTAGATCTGCGGGCAGGTGCTCGTAGTACGTGGGGCCGATGACGCGGGGGTTTTGGTGGCAAGTACAGTGCGGCGCGTTACTGTCTTTAATCGACCTTCATTACGAAGTGTGTGCCCTCCGCCTATACCTCGCCGAATGATTCAAGCAAGACTTCCAAAATTCTTTACAATACACTGAATCAGGGTTTGAAGCGGCCTAAACTCTAAAGATCTAATTAACTAAGCTACAACATCAACCAGCGCATAAACACTTACTTCCTAACCCACACACACGAATCTCTAATCCAGAGGAGGTTATTCAACAATATGCAAAAATACAAATATTGCGTAAGTGCACATCTGTATATATATTTATTGCTATTGTTATATGTAAACTCTCCATTGCCCCGCGGCGCATGATTCAGCGTAGTATGAACCCACTGACATTATTATAAGTAACATCGCGCGATGCAGCTAAACAAACTACCACCACGACGCCGACGTTTCCTACTTCCGAAATTACTCAATGTGATACCAGAACCGTGCGAAGGAAAAGTAAAAGAGGCCCTCTAAACCCAAAGGGGCGCTAAAACTCAGAGACGATAAGTATGTTTCGTTAGAGCGTTACTAATAAATACAATTGTAGAAATAAATGTGATGTACTTACGTAGGTATATATATGGTTTAAATGTTGGCTGAGGTGGATTATACAGCGTAATGTTTTGACATATGGAATTCTCACTTCAAGTTTTCACTAGAAATATATCTGTCTAAGGAAATTGTGTCAAATTAAATGAAGCTCTACACAAATTCGAGCTTTCATGAGCGATTGACATACTTACACCTACTTCTAATAGTATTGTGTGAATTTATTCGAATTAATTACTAGTTGCCGTGTGGTTCCCGGCTTAGAGGCCACCCCCAATCGTCCCGCGGGTGTCATCAAGACTGCGAAGGGATTGTATCAGGGACGAGCACCAGCGTTCTCCTGTGTATATTAAGATCATTACTGTGATCACCCATCCGCCTGTCAAGCATGGTGATTATGGCAAATCCCCCACTGGCCAGCTCATCGAAAGTGGCATTCTATTAGAGAGGCAGTGGACGTATGAAAACTACTACTAGATTAATACTACATACTAGATTACTAACGAAAACACTTACATCGTATCTTATGAAGGCGCCAAATAAACCCGGGGCGCAAATTTCTCTGCACGGTCCTGTGCTCGTCACAGAAAGTATTATAATGCGTTACGCAATTGTATGTTCGGAAGATGACCGGTTTGGGGTCACCAAGATTGACAGTGGCTTGTGTTACCTACTGGCATCAGATTTATGTGATGTGTCAAGTCATTCGAATTCTGTGTACAAACTAATATTATAAATACCAAAGTTTGTAAGTTTGTTTCGATGTTTGTCCCTCAATTACGCCGTAAGGTCTCGAATGGAATTTAATTATACGATACAGTGATATCTCATATCACGGATTAATACATAAGGTACTTTTTATCACGAAACCTTGAATACTAACCTAACCGTAAATCAATTTTTCATCATTAATACATACATCTCCCTATTGATTGATCAATATGACTCCACGTCATATTACCTACTTATTTGTAACCCTTTCTATTTTCACGCAGCCGAAGTCACGGGTAAAATCTAGTGTTACATAGTTAACAGTTCTGTTTGTTGATGATTAATGAACGAAAATAATTAGTTACGCCCGAGGGGTCAAGGCGATGGGAATGTGTGTATACTCTATTTGATGGATTGTCTCGATCGTCGTGGACAGTGCCATTGGCCACTGCATTAGATAACCAACAGATCTGTAGAAACATTTCGCTGGCTCTAAGTATTTTGGCATTTTGACAAGGGTAGGGAGAAATAGATTATCTGGATGCAGATGTTTAATATGTTTCATAGTTTTTCTGATTATTTCTTTTCAACTTCATATTAGGCCCTTTTAAACCATACGACAAAACATGCTTGCTTTGCCATATTAGTTTACATGCAGTTTAAAATGCAGTTTAAATTTAAAATAAAACTTCTAGGGTTAAAATAAATAAAACTAATAACTCCCAGTATTTAATGTGATTTAACTTCTATAAACCTTGTTGATCGCCCAAGTAGCACAAACACCATTAAGGAAGTCCTTAGATAGTGAACAGTCATTTAAAACTCATTTTATCGCGATTTATGCAGTATTCAGTCCGATAGAAGAATTGTATTGCCTTTTTCTCGTTACAAGCTTACTAAATTATAGTTATAACTTTTAATGTTAAAAAAGCCGTCTCAAATTGCGCCAAATCCAGCCCTATAACAGCTGTATAGACGATTATAGCACTCTTATATGATTAATTACAGGAGCATTGGGCCATGTAAAAGTGCCTCATAAACATAGGGCTAACATCACTCTGCGCGTAATTTTATAGTTACATTCATCATCATCACGTCAGCCTCTAGACCTCCACTGCTGGACATATGCCTTCCTCAATGAACGCCACCACACCCGGTCCTCCGCCCTCAATACGCTGGGGATTGCGCATAATGGCCACGCTGGGCAGACGTGTTGGCCATCGCAGTACTACGCCTTGAACTGTTCACCACGCTGGTGCCCGCCACCGGTATTTTTGGCCTGTTGCATGGTTATACCGCCATTGTCGGTCGCCAGAGCCACGTTAGTCAACTAGCAGGGTGCACCACGTGCAGATGAGGTTGGCATTAGGAGCGCAGGATGTCTGTGTGCTCCCTTACACCCCATTAGTAACATTGATTAGTCATTTTGTCTGGCGATGGTCACATCTGGGGATCATAATCAAGTCCAACATTAGGCAATAAATCACACATGCACTCATTAGTATAGAAATCGATCAGATATCATCAATTACATGCAGAATAAATAAAAGAAACGTGTGTTGTGTAACTCCAAATTATTTCGTTAAGGCCGAACGACTTATTTAGGTTTATTTGATCATTGATTTATTATTTTAGCACTTTGAGATGTGCTGGTGTGTAAGTTAGGCATTTATTGGAGAATCGTGTGTGAGATTCTCTTAAGTTTGTTTTTGAAAGCGATCGTAGATAAGAACGGCGGCCTTGAAATGCCAGGTCCAGCTAAATACCAATAATTGGGAAATATGTTTTGTAATAGTTACATACCAATTATGAGTATACAAATATTACAGTTTTTTTTTAATTATAATAAATAGGTTTTTATTTTGCTGTGATTAGGTCGTAGACGTTTAATTCTGTAGTTTCAATTAAATTCAACAATGACTCTTTGTTTCCTAGATATTCCAGTCATAATAATCTTACGTCTTCGTTTTTCAACGAAACCACTTACTGAAGTAGAAACCTCTTACATACATAACTCTCACGTCTTGGTCCCAGAGGGGTAGGCAGAGACGATGTATCGTTACTTTGCGCAATCTTGCAACTTTCCTTCAACCGCTTTTCACTCCGTGATACCCCTTGACGTCATGTGTTGCGAACAACCTCGCCTCCTCCGTGTTTAGGTACATGAATATCGGCAAACAATATTAAATCAACAGCCTCAAAACCTTGTAATAAACTTTTCGTTACTTATTTTCTATGTGTTGAACATAACACAACTTAACATCGCGTACCTTCTATTAAAAAAATATGTATACGGAATTCAATCTGACATATCCCAGCAGCATGTTCTGGGTACACCCGCATAGTAAATAAATACAGTAGTTACAACTACATCTGCAATTCAATGAGAGAGCTCACTTAATGAGAAGGTAATTGGTACAGTTAGCCAGTCTAGCTATATTACAATTATCTTGCTTATGTGCATCGCGGCGTGGCTTCGACTTTGTTTACTATGCTTATATCTGAGCCAACACTTGGTACTTCCTAACAACCTCTGCCATTCCATATTAACACTGCCTCGTTGGCTTAGACGTTGGACTTGAGTGCCACAGGTCGTGGGTTTGATTTCTACTAGGGACTTACTTTATTGATCTGATTATATTGGGTTTCTCTGTCATTGTCTAATTCCCATCCTGCAGTCGAATTCCTGTTATTATAGGATTACACAAGTGTATTTTTATTTATTATATATTCACTATATGCCCAATTCCAAAGGCACCCATTTAAAATATGATAGTACCACAATTATTTCTATCCCTATTAAAACAATATTATAAAAAAAGAGACGACGTTATAGTGCTGTGAAAACTGTGCGCCAACAAAGATTTCGTTCTTAGTAAGATTATTCAAATTCAAATTTCCCGTCAAATAGTTAAACGATTTCCTTCTTATTGTAATAATCCTTAGTACGAGTATATTTACTGTCTTTTGTCGAAAATTTGGTCCAGACGCAAGGTTAGCCCGACTCCCATACAATTTTGTGCATTGTCCTTTAAAAGTGTTCTTATACACATTATGAATCGTGATATACCGCGATACTAATTTATCTTTTGTATTATTCTCTTATCTCGCCGTGAGACACGTTTCTGTATAAGTGTAGTGTAGTAACTCTAGTAACACAAAATTTCAATCACCGAATAACACTCTCGTTTCAATATATTGTTAACACAGATTGGTGATCTTATTTTGTATAACGATATCCAGTCTTATTTCATAATGTCTTTCAATTAGTACAATTCCTAATTCGTACATTGTACGAATTAGTACAATTCCTAATTCGTACATTGTACGAATTAGGAATAAATAGAAAATAAATTTAATGAGATAGGTATTTAAAGATAAAATTCTGTTTAGAAGAGTAAAGGAATGCTTTTGAGGGGTGTAAAGGAATGCGGTGCGGAAAGTGTGGTCCCTTTTTAGAATTTTATCTTTAAATACCTATCTCATAAAATTTATTTTTAGTACATACATTTCCTCTAATGCGCCTCGTCGAAGAGAAGTCCCAAAACGCTATGAATCGCCAAGCTACTCGTAATTCTTTCTACCTATGATTTATCTCCTATATCATAACTTGTATACTAACAGCCTAATTACCGTGGCTGCTAAAGAGCTCGATGATACCACTGTAATATGGAAGCAATACTGCTCCCGTTACGTGCGCAGTCCGTTACGCTGACCGCCGCGTGCGCAGAGTGCTCCGGGTGCCGCTATGCGCGCGCTGATAAATGACCATGTGTAATGTCTGTAATACGGCATAGGAATCCACTTGTTCTTTCGCATCACACAGAGTAAAAAAGTCAGCAAAGTGTACGTTGCACTCGATGTACGGGTTTAGTCAATTATTATTATTTTAGTTTTCCTGGAATATGTCGGAAAAGTAAACGAGTTCTCGAGTGGAGACCGCGCCTCAGCAAACGTAGTGTTGGACGCTTTCAAAATAGGTCTATGACTTTTTTGTTTTAATAGACGATTATTTATAAATTCAATCAATTAAATTTCATTAAAATAATCATACAACATGAAATATTATTCTTTTGTCTGAAAAGTAAGCTTTTAAACTATAGTTCTGTAAAGTTTCCATTATAGATATACGTATATAGATTTTGCTTCCCCAATAAACAACAAGCTCGGCTTCAGATATAAAGACAGAAAGTGTGTTTAAGTTACTTAGTAGGTCTCATATGATTGTGAAAGTTCCCTGGGCAATTTGCTCTCAGTGAAATTGCACTTCATTAGATAGTAACAAGTGTTATGAAACCTACAATAAAACACATACTATGCTCTCAGTTTCTCTGGGAGGCTTATCAGAAATGAGATGATCCGTCGCATAATCATAATTGACGAAAACTGGCAAGTTAGTGACAGTGGCCATGTCTGTCGAAGAACCGATAATCGTGAGACCACGATTGGGCAAACGTTGTTTGGGAAGCAATCCATCACAGCTGTATGCCATGTCTCACAATCGCTTCTGTTCAAAGGCTTCATCAGATTTCAAGGCAGTTATTTTAGGTCCAATGAATATACCTTCTTTCAACTTTAGTACAGGCACGAAAATTTTGTGAAAAAGTTTGACGTGGTATGCAATAAGTTAAATTAGTAAAATACAGCATTATTAAGGTTAAGATAAGAATACAGAAATATCTTAATAATCCTAATAGCATTTGAATTTAAAACAATTAAAATCATGTCGGCCTATGTAATCCACGGTTGCACATTCTACTTCTTCTTCAGTGGTTATTGTTTCTGTTCCATTACAGCTTCATCAATTTGATCTTTGAACCATCAGGTTGCTGTGGACATAAACATTTTAATATAAGTACTTTATTACAAATATAAACATTGAATGTGGCAATTGAAAGCGACAACTCTGTGGAAGCATAAGATATATATGAAATTATATAATACATAGAAAAAATGGACTTAATATGATTCCCGTCATATTGGGTTGGTCGAATGTCGCCATTTTGTTTTCAGAAATAACCTGTCTAGACAAATAGAAAAGGTTTGAATACTTACGAATAAAGGTTTTAATGACGTCGGAAGGAATAGGTACTCCAACGCACGAATTTCATTAGTAACGCCATCGACATCTTCGGCACCACAAATCGTCACCAGTTTTTTCTACCTAATCAGTAAAATAACAATAAAATACTTATTAACTACTCATTACCAAATATGAAATATGTATAAGTAAATGCAATCACTTATACTTAAAGACGCTCGTTCACAGAAAACAGATACTAAATAATGGTAAACGTGGAGAGTGAAGCCGCGAAGCCGTTCGCCAATGACAATCAATTTTTGATTTGCACGACTAATGACAAAAAAGAAAAATGTCCAAGAGCTTAATAATACCCAACTATAGAAACGCCCAATCGGAAAAACGTCCAGGCATAAAAACGTCCAACTAGAAAAATGACCAAATATAGAAAACCCCAACTAGAATGCTGTCCAGGAATAGAAATGCCCAAACAGAAAAATGTCCAACTATAGAGATATCCAAAATCATAACAATACAAACTGCTTTTGTACTTACATACACATCTTTAAAGATACTGGCCACGTATGTAAGTGGCTATTTAAATGTACTCGACGATAATAATGACAAATGTGATTTCAATATTCAGCCCAACGACGAATGATTTTATTATAGTACTAACTGTGTCATTTTTACTTTTGGACATTTTTAATATTGGTCATTTTTACTATTGGACATTTTTACTATTTGACATATTTATTATTGGTAATTTTTATTAATAGACATTTTTATCATTGGACATTTTTACTTTTGGACATTGGCTTTGGACATTTTTCTTTTTTGTCATTAGTCGTGCAAATCCAATTTTTTTGTGGAAACATCAAACCATTATACCAAAAATATAAAATTTGATCAAACAATATCAATGGTACAACCAAGAAAATTCATTGTTAAATGAAGTAACTAAAAACTTCATCTGATAGTTGATAATGTTACAGCTTAATCCTACAATATTTATTCTTAGAACAAGCAATTCAAAATTATATATTGTTAGATGGATACACTAAAAGTCTTTCTTAAAAATAAAATTTCTCAGCTAAATGAATTGAGAAAATTTCAGTTGATAATTCGAAATACTTAAACCAACAATATGTATTATCCATCCAAATCTTCAATTGTTTTGTCATTAGTTCAAGTATAAATATTGTTTAATCAACAATACCGCTTCATTAAGTCGCCTTTGTACACAGTTTAATTCCTATTTTATTATTGTTGTTGTTATTTTTGGTACAATAAAGCGTTTACATACGACATTAAGATTCTTTCAATAACCTTTTTCTTATAGTTAATACAAGCATATAACTGTTTTAATCTAAGATAATTTACTTGATTCAAGAAAACCGCTTGACAATTGAATTTTTTGGTTTCAATAAAGCTGAAATTGTTAGGTGAACTATATTAAAATTCAAAAATGTTTATTTCCTAACATATACAATATATTTACAATTTAAGTAGGTATATAATTCACATTACTACAAGTAAGTGAATATATTCAAATTATCCCTATGTATGTTAGTGGTGCAAGAACATAGTGCGCTGGTATATGTGCTAGGTCAAGCCTCTGTTACAGTCATCAGATATATGTATTGTTCATCTAAGCATATTTTTACTTAAGATGCCTAACAATATTTGTAATCTTGGTTTGAGAAATGCTTTTTTTCTGTGTGGTCTGACGTGACATATTTAGCTGTTACTTAAAGTTTACGTAGTAATTTAACAACCGGAAACAGGGCAGATACATGTCTTTTAAACGACTTAGTACAATTACTTTCTCTACGGATATAAAAGCATACGTCTGATAAAAAGATAAGAGCACCGCAGAACGAATTAGTGAGTAGTTAGATCATAACATTAGCGAGGATTTAGAGTACCAGAGGCTCTGGCCGTGACGGGAACTGTGAATTTACAAATACAACACTGCTGGTTCGCGTTTCACCAAAAAGTAGTGTTATAGTAAATAATATACAGTCTACAACTCAAGCAATACGTTTATGTTTTTTGTCTATCCTGTCCTACCAGTTGTAATGTTACATGTAATCTCAGGCTTTCCGGTACAGACTACATGGCCTAGTGTGGGAGCTCCAATATGTAATCTCCTGTTAATTTTTATTTTTTAATCGTACTCAAATCGTGTAATTATATGATTTGAAGGATGACTGTCTGCTAATTTATAATAAACTATTTGTATTTGAATGTCAAGTGGCGGTATGAAAAGCTTCGTCATCCCAAAGTCTATTTTGGCTTGTACCAGTGCAAGTATTGCGAACATTTCAATAAATACGTTGTGTTTACTGTTTTACCGACTCTATCCCATTGTTAATATGAAAGAAATGAAACGTAAATTTAAGCTCTGTTGTCAAACAATTAAGCATAATTTTTCATGCAACAGTTTGTTTTGTTTGAACATGTGCTCGCGACATGTTGAAGGAATGAATTTGAAAACCGAGGAACCTTTTCATTCTGTCACTGTACTAATGCAATCAATATGTGTAACATAAGAGTGTTTAAGAAAATCCATACGATAGTAAATTCTATATAATAACTTTTTACTTCGGGGTCCTTTAAAGGTACTTCATAAGTATAGTTTCTCGTTTCAACAACATTATATAACTGTATAATTAAATTGATATCTAATAAATAAAATCGTAAACTTCGCGTGTCTGTACATTGAAGATATTTGCAAAAAAAAAATTGGGGGGTCTAAGGATAAGCAACAGAACACATTTCTATCATTTTTGAAATTTTTGTCTGTTTGTCTGTTTGTCTGTTTATCTGTTTGTCTGTTTGTCTGTGAGTTTGTGCACGCATCACTTAAAAACTACTGATCGGACTTTGATGGACTTTTCACAGAAATATGGGGCTTGATTTGGTGTAACATATAGGCTTTATTTCATTGCAATGGGTGCAGTCAATCAAATGTTATGGGAATTTATAGTTTCCGAAAACTCACATACGCTGCGAGAAGTGTAGGGTGCAAATGCTCGATTGAATTCGTGAGCGGTAGCGGGAGCGGGTATCGTACCAATGTAATGTGAGATTTTGAAAACTATAAATTCGCATAACTTTTGATTGAGTTAGTCGATTACGATGAAAAATCTGGAGCTGGATCTGGAGCTGGAGCTGGATCTAGAGCTAGATCTGGAGCTGGAGCTGGATCTGGAGCTGGATCTGGAGCTGGATCTGGAGCCGGACCTTTAGCTATACCTGGATCTGGACCTGGACCTGGACCTGGACCTGGACCTGGATCTGAACCTGGACCTGGACCTGGACCTGGACCTGGATCTAGACCCGGACCCGGACGCGGACCCAGCCTGGACCCGGACCGGGACCGGGACCCGGACTCGGACCCGGACCCGGTCCGGGACCAGGATCGGGACCTAGACCTGGACCAGGACCTGGACCTGGACCTGGACCTGGACCTGGACCTGGACCTGGACCTGGACCTGGACCTGGACCTGGACCTGGACCTGGACCTGGACCTGGACCTGGACCTGGACCTGGACCTGGACCTGGACCTGGACCTGGACCTGGACCTGGACCTGGACCTGGACCTGGACCTGGACCTGGACCTGGAGTGGGAGCGGGAGTGGGATTGAGAGTGTGATTGAGAGTCTGAGTGGAAGTGGGATAGTGAGCGGAAATGGGAATGGGAGCGGATCCTGTAGTCCACGCGAGCGGAGCCGCGGGCACAGCTAGTTATGTAATATAACAGATGTTTAGGTAAGTGTAGAAAAGGGCATGGGCGCAGCTGTTGGAGCTTTCCTAAAATCATTATAATTCAGTTTTATTTAATTCACGGCATTCACAAATATAATATTCAGACCGGGACAAAACTTGTTAAAAAATGTACCAAGTTGTCTGTGCACTGTGCTCCAGTCTTGACTAAGCCTCTATACCAACGAAGCGGTCAATTTAACTTCGCGCCGTGAAACAGAAATCGGAAAATAATCAGACAAAAACATATCCTACGAGTACATACACCGTACTAATAATGTAATGTGCCTGTTTATTTTAAAATACCATATAATAATAATACATAATGCTCACGCCCTGGTCCCAGAGGGGTAGGCAGAGACGATGCATGATGCGCGATCCAACGCCGCAAAGCGACTTTCCTTCGTCCAGATTTCGCTCACATAATAAAAATCATTAAATGATGCAGTAGCAGTAATCTGAATGGTTAGGTAGATGCCATACAGAAGCCTAGGATGATGGGACTGACAGAGATGGAAAATTAATAAACACATGCGCTCTCTATGGCATGGTGAATGCCCACCACACAGTCGTGCGTATAGAAAATCGAACACATCAAGTGCAAATTGTCAGATTTCCAGGTAATGGTCACCTTGTGTGTGAAATTATTCCGCACTTCCATGCATGGCGGAGACAAAGCGGGAAATGAAAGCGGAAATTACGTCGCACTTGCGTTTTATTGGACGGAAGGTATGAATTGACATTTTGAAGTGACACTTTCATCAAGTGATATTATCGCTAGATAGTGTATCGCCAGGACGCAGTGGAGGAAAACGCAATTTCCTTTGCCGTTACGTCCTGAGGTCATGTCGTTTGGTACCGATGAGTTCTAACTGCTTTCAATAGTAAACGTAGAAACTACATCATTTATTTTAAAAAATATTTTAATGCTGTTATGCTAATTTCATATACATAATATAATGTTTTTAAGCCGGGGAAATACTGGATGCCCACTGCGAAATCGAGTAACGCAGTCTGCAAAAAACGTAACAGTTTATAAACGTGCTCTCCAGTTTGCAGTCTGTTGCATATTGCAACATACGAAAGATTTAATTAAGACAAAATCCGCCGGATAATCTCCTAATGTCGTCCTCATAACACCGTGAGTAGCGGAGATGAGCGACTGTCCTTGCATGCGCGTGCGCGCTGCGGGCCGGCGGCGGCGCGCGCGCAGCCAGTCCGTCCCCAACCGCGCCGCCGCGCGCACCATGCAGCGGCCGCGCCTATCGCTCGCGATGCGCGACAACTGGGTGCACCTCCAGCGCCTCTACGGCCTGGAGCTCGACTGCGAGGACTGCCCCCCTCCCCGCCGGGCCCCCAGCCTCGACTCCCTCATCAACTCCTCGGAAGCCGCGTCCAGTGCCGACGCCTCCGCCCCGGAGGACTCGGACTCCGGGGCGGACACCCGCGACCCCGAACCGCAAAGGTCCCGCAAGTCCGACATACGTGTCACAAAGAAATGCCCGCAAAGTTTCTCGTCGTCGTCTAGTGGTCACATGGAGACGATACACGAAGAGACAATGGAACCTAAAGTGTCAGTGAAGGAAATCCTCGCCCGGTTCGAGAATTTGACGGAAAAGACTGAAACTACACAGGTAAATACTAAGTGTGAACTTATTTAGTAGCCTTATTCAGAGTAAAGCTACTAAATTGTGTACCTATCTAAGTACCGTATTCTTGTTCAAGCAAGTACTGTGTTCAGGTTTGCAAGGATCTGACCCAGACCTGAACCGTTCTAACAACATCTTACGACATCTTGTATACAATAATTGTTCTTATTTAGTATATGGCTTTACGTAAACGTAAAGGTTAGGTCTTTTTAAAAAAAGAAACCTCGAAACATTAATTCTGCGTATTTGAAGCAAAAACTATAGGTAGGTACAGTTTTTAACAGCCTTTTCGTGATTTTAATCACATTGAAATTCATTAATCAATTGAGCTTATTAAATTAAACGTTCGAATACATAAATGTATATCTGTGAAGGTAACTCACACCTTTTAATTACTCCACACGTAAACTGCAACAAAGCAATTTTGTAACAAATATTTTAGTAATCAAACTAAAGTATTACAAAAGCTTGGTCAACAAAAGAATATGAAACGACGTAAGCGCAAACATTTTTGTGTTACATCAACATTTGCATGGCATTACAAATCAATATCGTTGTGTGTTGAAAACACGATAATTACAAAATGATTATTGCCTTTTTACTCGATTCGTGCGCGTGCGACCACTTTCCAATCTCGATCATCTTATTTTCTGTGTAATCGATCTATTCGCGATTCAAATATAATCGATTTAATGGGAACAAATTTATGTATCAACTAGCTTTTCTGCCTACGGCGGCGTTACCCGCGGTTAGTGGGCTTTCCCGTTTGAATTCAATATTGTCCGGATTAATAAATAGCTTATGTCCATCTAGAACAGATCAGCATTCCAACGGTAAAAGAATTTTTAATCGGTTCGGTAGTTTCGGAGATTACTCGAACAAACTCACAAACTTTATCTCATAATCATATTAGAGTATATTCGTTTTATTTTTATTTTCTTTGATAGCAGTTTCTCTCCTACTTATATTATGTTAATGTTAATTGCTTCCACTTCATAGTTTATTTTCTTACACTTAAGGTATGTCGAATCTGTGGCCCGCAAGACTGCGGCCCGGGCACTTCAATCAGCTGTGTTTTATATGGAAAGTGTGAAAACACAATAACACACCAGTTTTTGCTTTTAATAGATGCACAAAAATTGTACTTATTCGGGATATTTAATATCCCTTTTTCCCAGTCTATGTGACATCTGCCTTTTACGTTTGTGTTAAAACAGTTATTTGTTTAGGGTTTGGGTCATCTGTTTTGGCATTGTGTTTTTTTGGATCCTAGCGGTAAACCTACTTCGGTTTTGGGGCGATGTTTACTTGAAGTGTCATCGGTTTTGTGGTATAATTCAGTATGAGATTGAATATATGTAATCATTTCATGTTTTGTAACCAATTTTATTTAAATTTATGTACATAATACTTTTTATTCGATCTTTGAAGTATATGATAGAATTTAAATTAAAAAGCAAATGTTGTTTGAGTTGCGACATAAATAAAAAATAATTGAAATCTTTGTTTGTTAAGCAGAATAATGGTAATTGGTTCCAGGTTAGACATGCCTGTGATACTTAGTTGGTATTACCTGACCACGCTGTGGCACACTTTCGTACCTTCATTAAAATATATTATATTATTCCGACGTACACAAGTACATATAAACTAATTAATTATGATACAGACTATAGGAAGTGGGTTCCGGCTATCTAACTAAATAACTGTTACCCACATCCGTAAGTTAAACACAATTTTATTTTAGAAACATTCGTCAAAACTTGTTTGAAGACTACTTATTTAGATAAATTGCTTATTCTCCTTTATCAGGGTGTCTTTCTTGACAGAGTTCTCGTGGTTATGAATTTATGATTGTAAAATAACGACAGATAGATTTTGTCATGGATGAGCTTTTAATATGCCCCCTGGCTTGGTTGGTAGCGATGCTACACTACCACGGATATCGAGGTGTTTAAATAAAAATAACTTTGTATGTATTGTAGCATGTTACTTAATCTTGAAATAGTATATTACTTAATCTCGAAGTATAAAACCCGAAATTATCAGATCCAACGAAGAACTAAGGTCACAGACATAGCCGAATGGATTAGCAAACTGAAGAGGTACAGGGCGGGCCACATAGTCGCCACCATTGGTTGGGGCAGAAGTGTTCACACAGACGGACCGATGAAGTCTGAAGAAAGGTCAGAAACCTAAAGAAGGAGGCAAAAAGCGGTTGAATGCGGAGGACCGGGTGTGGTCGCATCCATTGAGAAAGACCTATGTCCAGAAGTGGACGTCAAAATTCTGATATGATGACTTTATTCTGCTTATCAAAACATGAAGAGTTTTTAATTTATTAACGCTCGAATTGGTGGAACATAATCGTATTAAATTCTCTTTAAATCTGCACTTTGACTGACTCTTCATCTTCAAGTGTTCAAAAGGTTGATGAAACAGAAAACTGATCGAAGAGTGGAATTTGAACCGTATAGAGCGTGCAGAGTGCTTCGCGGAATGGATCCCAGATCTCCTTATTACTTGGCTCAGATACACATCCTTATTATAATATTCTGTAGTTTTATAATTGCTTGTTGGTTGTAGATAAATTCATAATGTTACAGAATAGAAATGTGGTGTTTTCGAGAAATACAAGCCTTTATTTTGTTTAGCTTTAAAAGTACTCTTCGGGAATTGTACTTCACACTCGTAAACAGCTTAAATAACGCTTTTAAGAGAAAGCTTTGTCATAAAACTTACATAACCCGGCTGGCGATTTATTAATAAAAAATAACGACCATTTGTAGGTGGTAAAATAATAAATATTCAATTATGTGACTGCTCATATCAAAGTAGGTCGTTCATTAGTAAGTTTAAAACCTTTTGACATTCATTATTATGCTTAAAGCTATGCGGCTGTAGTGTTGCCGGTATATCTATCGACAATACATAGGTATCGATAGTTGCAAAATCAATCATACTATCGAAAGGTTTATTGCGATACAATTATGACGTCACAATACTATTGATAATACTAAGAAATGAATGGTGTTTTACAAAAACAACACTTGTCAAATATATTAATTTTTGTAAGAGAAAGAAAAACCTGTGTTATCGTAACACTATATTAGTTCAGTATCTATTTTTACGTGATTAATTCTTACTGTATTAATCCATCATCATCATATCAACCCCTAAACGTCCACTGCTGGACCCGTTAGCCTCAGCGGCCGTCGGTTCTGCGACATATGTGGCCCGCCCACTGCCACTTCAGCTTGCTAATCCTTTCGGCTATGTCGGTGACTTTCGTTCTTCGTCTGATCTCCTCCTTACAAATCATATCCTTCAAAGAGACCCCAAGCATAGCCCTTTCCTGAGCTGGCTGAGCGACCCGAACTTGTGGATCAGCCCCACCGTCAGTTTCCACGTTTCTGTACCGTAGGTCATGACAAGCAAGACACACTGATTAAAGACTTTTGTCTTTAAACATTGTGGAATAGGCGACGTTGATAGCGTTGTTATACACGATTGATGTGTATTTATTATAATTAATTAGAAAACATTATTAGGTATTGTAGATGACTTTTAAATCCACTAGAAAGCATTCAAACATGAAATTGACCAACACCCTTTATAATTTTAAAGTACCGACAGTATTCGTGCGATCTATGCTATCGATAGTATCATGACATCACAATAGTATCGATATGCCTTATAATTGATTTTGCATAAAACTATCGACCTATCGATATTGCGGTAACACTACTAGCAAATAAATACCGCTGTCATCGGTTCTCATCTCACAGAAACCTGTACACATTACGCAATACTTAATTGGAGATAGATTAGCATTGGGAAAGATAAGATACAGTCAGACACGTGCTAATGTGTAAATTCAGATGTCTGTAAATAAATATATAGACTAAATAAAGATATAGAAATTGCTCTAGATGCATAATATACGAAACTACAAAAGCAAATTTTGTTAATTCTTAGAAATCGAAGAGTTTTTGAACTTTAGATTAAATATTCCTAACATCTTATCTTATAAATTATAGCTATTTCTCGCAACTTCGCAACGTCCGCGTAGGTTTCGATATTTACACATCTTCACTGCTTTTAACGATTAATTTGGTTTCCCTTAGGAATGAGATGTTTTTTCGGGATAAAAACTATCCTATGTCCTATTCTAGGACCTAACCTATATGTGTGCCAAGTTTCATTCCGATCCGTCCAGTGGTTGAAGCGTGATTGAGTAACAAACATCCAAACTTACGCATGTATAATATTAGTGGGATAATAGGGGTCCAGGTATACCTGGCGACACGTCGACCCTGTGTGATCTATTGTGTCAGTCTTTCTGTCCATACGGTGCTTCCATCCCCCACAGTCTGCTAGGGATAGGAGTCTGTAGTCTTTGTGTTCATGGTAAATCACACCCAGGATACTAAATTCCAAAATTGGATTGGTCAATATAACTGCTTTACCGTCTTTTAAACCCACAAGGAAAGAAAGGAAAGGCTACTCTCAACTTTTAACGCCAGGAGCGCCGGATGTAATTAATATCAAATTGATGCAAATTTCCGTTTTTAATGAAACCGTGTGATGTTGTTTTGTTGTTGTTTGGCCAGTTCTTATGTCACGTCCTTGCCTTGAGTCATTGTTACGTCTTTCTAGAGCATTGGACATGTATAAATTATATAAAAACTACTGATTCATATTAATTCAAGAAACCCACCAAATATGAAAAGAGAAACGGTGACCGCTTAAATCCAAAGTAGAAACATTTAAAGCCCAAATATTTCTTTACAATACTGTGATCACCAAGCCGCTTGCTCATCATTGTGATTGGGGCATTCCCACCATATTGAGGAGATTCCTAGTCCAACAGTGGATTTGCTATAGGCTGTTGGTGATTGATAATGCCGGTAGATGCCAGAATTTCGTAGCACAAAAAATTTAATACATGTTTTAAAAGTCTTTTAAAACGGTTTAAGCCAGCGAATTCGCTAGTAACATTCAGTACGAGATCTCAGGTTCTTATTAAAAGCCGTAGTGAGCAGGCATCTTCTGGGTAAGCACTCTCCATCTTCAACCTTGTTGTTTCTTACCGTGAGATCCATTTGAGGCCTAGTTGACCCATCCAGTATTAACAAAACATGCCCTTTTTAATATGCGGTCGACAGTACTTCAAAGTCTTATAATCCAAGGCTTTAAGCAATTCTTACCTGAGGTGCATTCCCAAAGTATTATCAAACGCTTATTTTAAACGCATTATCGCACGCGAGCAGTATGGTGGGCCACACCTCATATATACAAAACCATTGTATTGTAGCCCCTATTACCAATACACAAGGTGCCGGAGTGGATAGCGGGACGTGTGCCCTATTGTACCTTACGTTGAGTGGACATGACCCCTTCACCAGTCAAGGCAATCTTCATGCGTTTTGCGTTAACATTTTGTAGTAATTAGATAATATTTTATAGTGAAGCCATCATGACCTCCATTCTACAATTGGTACCATAACTCGTATTTAAGATGTTACATCAGTGTTTTACAATGTAGATTAATTCGTTAATTACGGCTCAAATGGGCGTATCCTAATTTAGATTACTACTTGTCATTAAAGCAAAAAAAGTAATATTACTGTCCTATTGTTCAAATTTAATACAATATTCATAAAACTAAAACAACACAAAATGGGACCGACGACATGGGACCTTTTTTTTGTTGTCGTGGTGGTGGTGGTGGGGGGGGGGGGGGGGGGAGGTCTTAAGATACCTGACCTCCTGTAAACGGGTTATATGATATTTTTACCTACTAAAACCCCCTCGGTGGCCATCTTTAGTGCATATTGGGAGGCTCTAGGATCTGTTACGGCACACATCCACAGCTGTTACAAATACAAATAGTACAAATTCTCGAAGAGATAGGCTTTCAGCTTCAAACTTGAAAACTTTACGATAACAATCGACGACCTCTTCCCAGCGTGTAAGATAGGAAACATCAATATATTTTATGCAAATAAAAAGTGAAAAAAAAATCGTCACAATGAGCGCCTGTAGCCGCGAGTCGTAAGGGAAAGTTGATCATATGCGTGTACGCAGGTGTGTAAGTAGAGATGTCAATAGCGGAGACAATTGTGGGTTATTACGTGTGGATTCGAGGTGCATTATGTGTGTAATGTTCAATATTAAAAGCTAATTAAGAAAAGTGAAAGCTTATCCCTAGCGCAGGCAGACTATGGAGGCAGTAAGTGTGTATCAGGATGAAATACTACAAGTATAGATATCGTACAGTTCACGACGACACGTCCCACTCCTCTAAATCGCTTTCATGTCATTGTATGAGTTTTATTGTTACTGTGTTAGTTTTATTCTATCGTTACGCAATAATCATGAATGTGTGCATACGTACACCAAGATACTGAGACGTTCGGGTTAACTCCCCGCATTTCGTGGTCACCCCTAGTAGCGGGCATGGCCACTTGAATTGAACGGTCTATATGTGTAGATGCACAATTTCAGGACATTGAATGAACTAAGTTTACTATATTTTTTTATGGCTTTTTGTATCGTGTTTAGGGCACAATAATTCTGTCAATTTCACATAGTGGAAAATTTACTATATTTTACTACTTTCTGAACAGCGTTGTTACCCGCGAATTGTCAATTGATTGCCTCGTAAAACCACCTGTCATCGGACACAGACAACTTTATGAAGTTCTGAGTGTTTGTGAACTGTCCTGTCTTTGTCTAATTCCCACAGCACACAAGATAAGCCTAGTTTGGGATGTGTATTTGTATGTAGGTATAATGTACATATGACATATTTATTTATAAAAAGAATGAAAAAGATTAGGGTAAATTCTATTTTGTCATAATAAAAAGTATACCGTGTTAATATGTATAAGCTGTCGTTGTATACCAAGTTCAATTTAAATTTATCCATTATGGCGAGATTAACTATCAAAACTTCTCAAGCAAACAAACATTTACCTTCTCTTTCGCATTTGCATTTAAAGCAAGACAATCTACTGGTAGTAAATAATCTTTCACTCGTTGCTTGAAGATCGTGACTTACTGTTTATCACGTATATCGTAATAAGTGATTCCACAGCTTGACCGCATGAACGGAAAGGAGTGTTGGAAATATGTGCCCAGTTCTTGTAAAGGTTTTTAAACGGTTTCCAAGGCGTGATCCGCAAAAGGTGCGCTACGGCGATAGGCTGCGCGGCAGCGGCAACAGTCTCCTAGACGTAGCAGCGGCTAGGCTGGATGGCAGTATCATGAGACGCTGGATCGGGATACTCTGCTTACTGTGGCTACCTTCAATCGTTGAGTGGTCCCTCTCCAGTGCATCTCATGTCTTTCACTAACAAAATATGGATCATGGTCTGAAATAAAATAAAAAATTATAATTCATAGCAAACATCGTTTGTTGTATGATAAAGATGGCAAATTTTGGATTAACAAGATATCCTCGCTTCCCTCTTCGATATCCCTCTGGCTGCTGGCAAGAGTACGTATCTCTCTTATTCTCCCTTCTCAGAGGCTTCTGATAAACTGGTTAGAGACTCCACCTGCATTCTTATCGTTTCGGGTGATGTGACCATAGAATTTGAGTAATTGTAATTGAGCAGTCCTATAAAGCACTAGCTGTTGCCCGCGACTTCGTCCGCGTGGACAACTTAACATCAAAATTATTTGTATTTCCCGTAGGAATGGGATTTTTTTTCGGGATAAAAACTATCCTATGTCTTATTCCAGGACCTAAGCTATATGTGTGCCTAGTTTCATCACGATCCGTCTAGTGGTTGAAGCGTGATTGAGTAACAAACATCCAAAAATCCAAACATCCAAATATACAAACTTTGGCATTTATAATATTAGTAGGATTAGTAGGATTTCTGCATTAAAAGGTTGGTTCGCTGAGCGGTTCTTGAAATCTTTAAAAACCACATCGATAAGATTCATATTCCGTCGGTCTTGTATCTTCAGGCTCCATATTTCGTCATGTGATTAGTCGCAAAATCGCAATTATGTAATAGAGATTTCAAATTCATCTTTTAACTTACGTAATGTCCAGTATAGACCATTGAAATGTTGAATGTCATGTCATTCATGACAATGCAAAACTAATATGAATTCGTCACGTCTAGCCGCCGCCGCCGAGCGGGCCCGCGACGCGCGCGCATTGTGCTTCGAACCGTGCTTCCGTTTCCGTCCGACAAAGTGTCCATACCGTGTGAATTCGTGAATCCTGCGCATTTGGTGTGTATAGAGTCAGACATATTCGTCTGATACTCAAGGTCATAGTCTTGTGGCTGAAGAATACTAGTTTTTTACCTGTATTCAAAAACTTTTAAACTGATATTTAATTGTCATTTAATTTACGGACAAAACATTAAAATTATATCTTCTACTAGCCTTTTCTTCAACACCTAAAACAACTAAGTGAAATTAGGAGTAACTAGGTAGTAAATCCTTCTCGTGGGAAGGTATATTTCATTCCCAACCAATAGTCACACGAAAACATTAGTCTATTTGCGTCTCGGTAACAGTACATGACAGGGTCAACAGCAGCAAAAACTTTGTATTGCTATGTAAACTTTGCGGTCCATTCATTAACATCATATATTATTTATTTTGTTTTCCAGACGCAAATGCGTTTGTTTTCATATAACTATTGATTTGTAATGAAATATAAACGGTTCATCTTTAGTTGAGTACTTTACGAGTATATTTCGACCCTCCTACAATGTTTAAGGCTGTCGTTTTTATTACTAAGCGCACGTACATATGTTTCATTTTTTATGTAGAGAATAGACGGTAAATATTAGTGGCAAGACAGTAACTTCGACTCAGTGTCTCTGAGATGGTCATCGTAAACGTAAGTGTAACGCCGTCCGTTCGCCTGGCCGACTTTCAACGCGTCGACTCTAATACGCATCCGCCCCAGTATTATGCGGCTATTTATTTTACGTTTTTTGTTATAAATGTTACGTTTTCTAGACAATTTTAACAGTTTTGTGCTTAAATAGATTGGTATCTAATTAAGCACAAAACTCCACTATGAGGAATGAGGTGCGGTGAAGTATAAGTAAACTTCAGACTTCCAACTACAGGATATATGTATCTGTCACATAACTGTCACTACTATGTAACTGTCATATTCCTCCAATGGTCCTTTAACCCGGTCCCCACTGTTTATGAGTAGATTTCAATTAAGCATCGGATACATTATACATTATAAAACATCCAGCAGGCCTCCCCAACCCGTCTGGCCAGCGCGGGGAGTGTAGGCCAAATCCTCCGTCTGTCTCCGGCAGATGAGAGAGGGTTGTGCTCCTGCAGTGGAGACAAAAATATCCTGATGATGAAAGCATCGGGTATTGTAGCTGTCATTGGCGTAGTTCTACGTCCAGCATTAGACATCGATGGGCTGATTTGATGATGATCGGATAACATGGACCGTAGTGAAAAGAAGTCCTGCTATGCAATAGAGAATGCGCTTTATTTCCCACTATATGCGCAAATCATCTCAAGAAGACCACGGCTTTAAAATTCCACTCGGCCGTTCATTTGTTCGGCCCCGACCACAGAGAAAGTAAATCCATTATATAGCCTGTCAAAAGTTACATATTAATTATCATTTGTTGAATTTTATTGTTACGTCTAATTTGTCCTTGTACTTCCGTTCTATAGATGCCTCACATTTTTTCAAACAACTTTCGCTTTTGACATATTGGCTAATGAACTTGTCTTAAATAAAATGCTAATTTGCTAATATTTTTTGGGTTAATCAGAGGATGTGCGGGTTGGGTAACACTCAGATCTAGCCTAGTGATAGCAATGCAGATCGCACCGTTGCGTCGATTAAGATCAAGAAATTTGTTACCTTGTCTCTAGCTGTGTGTGACGGTAATTTGTGTCGTTCGCACAGCGTCATATCGGTTGGTTTATTTTGTGATATGACCAAATTGGTCAAGTAGTCAGACAGAACTTTACGTGTATAGCAACACTCACTTTGGAAGTCTGTCGTCGAGCCTTTGTCGGAAATGTTGTCATAAAGATTTGATTTACGAATATTTTGACACGGTTTATTAGAAGTTGATTAGAAGCGATACTCTTATATCGAAGCTTTTGTCTGTCTGTCCTGCGAATAATTCGAAAACTATTAAACATACATCTACAACTGGTGATGGAAAAATAATGGAACTTCCTTGAAAAATATATCTTTTTCTTTATAGTTATAATATCGCAAGCCTTATTTTGTGTACAACGTGAACCTATAGCATGCTTCTCTGTCTGTGCCCAGCAATAAGTGTATTGCTCCATTGTGCAATTCCCATAATAGCAATGCTGGGTAGACTTGCCTGCCGAAAGAATGTTGCAGTGTTAGGCTGTCGTTTAATAGTACTACTAACTAGGTTGAATGTTATCATCATCAGGTTATTTTTGTCTCCACTGCAGAAGCACAACCCTCTCTCATCTGCCGGAGACAGACGGAGGATTTGGCCTACACTCCCCGCGCTGGCCAGACGGGTGTGGGGAGGCCTGATTGATGTTTTATAATGTTTGAATGTTATATGGTCATTATTTATAGGTCACCAGAAATTTCACTAATAGACTCGAATAGAAGACGCTAGTATTTTTATTTCGGTTAGTATCAGAATAGCTCTGATGAAATCTAATTTCATTCTATTTCGTCTTGTATTTAATTTGTAACTTCGAAATGATTAAGTACAGTCGACCACACAAAGCAAACACTTGTTATACGTCAGTTCTAATTACTCTGACGATGTGTAAATTAGTATGCGGTCGAGTGTACGCCGCCATTCCAATGTAAGTAATTTTAATTAAAGTTTTATTGTGTGAGGTCAGTATTTTTATTACATTTTGTTATTATTTGGGGCGAGTAACGGTTCAGATGTTTTGATACATCTGAAATATAATTTTAGTGCTGGTATACTAAAAAAATACATCAAAATCGGACTACTCATTGATAAGCTACGAAACCACGCGGCAAACTTAACACCCTTTCTTTTTACATCGGTGTTAAAAAAATGAGGACTCTCAGCCTGATACCTTGTATTTTAATAGTACCTTTACAATAATTATATAAAAATTATCTTGACAGAAGAGGACGGACATTTCTAAAATTCACTTTAGGCACATTTCCTTTTGGGCAGGTAGATATACAACGTTTGTAGTACCTACGCAACCCAAAGGATTTACTTACATACACTTTTCACCCCAGACGCGTAGAATATTGTAAATCTTGTTATTGTATATAAGGAGTTTTAACTAACGACTTTTACCCATAGAGTAACATATTTTACCATGGGACAATAAACTTAAGGATTTATAGAAACGTTCACGATGTATAGTCTCTCATGCCATGATGGTAGAGGATGTGGCTTGATTACGTCCAACGTCGAACGCAGTCCGCAATTTTTTTCACTAGATAAATATGCAATTGAAACATCATTCGGGGTAATTGACCACACTTATTATTTACTAGCTCTTACTCGCGATTCCGCCCGTTTAACTTAAACGCGCAGATGTTCGGTTCTCTCAGACTTGTTTCATTAAAGTTGTTATGTCTTGAGTCCCTTTTGTCTTGGCTTGATGGTTTATGTACCTACCTCATGAGATCTAGTTAAATCTGCATTAAAATCTGTCAGCGGTTCTGGAGTTGTGAGCGAACACACTGGTGAGCGATTTTACATACTGAAGAGCTATAATTGAAAAAGCATCTCGTATCACTAATAATGTTAGTTAATTGAACTGAAACTTTTATGTCCATATTTTTTGCAAAGCTCACCATGGGATGGTGGCGAAACATATGTTATAAAAAGATTTAATTTACGTAATATTAATTTAACCAGCTAGTTAATACAATTAAGTAACAAATATTTATCGATCCATCGTTTCTGCCTACCCCTCTGAAACCGTATACATATACGTATGTATGTATGTATATGTGTATGTATGTATGTATGTATGTATGTATGTATGTATGTATGTATGTATGTATGTATGTATGTATGTATGTATGTATGTATGTATGTATGTATGTATGTATGTATGTATGTATGTTAATTACAATAGCATTCTAATAAAAAATGAGTCATTATTATATTAAACGTAATAAAGGGATAAAACAGCATTGTCTCCCGAGTTACCATGATTTTGAAAAATGATTCTGTAATTTTTTTACACCAAAAGACACAACCTTTTTATTGATTCAGAAAACTCTTAAAACACTGCTTCACAAACATGTATGATACAGAACTCAAAGTATCGCAGACAGGATAGTAATCCTTATATATAGATAGACAGGATAAGTTGTCTTGGTGTCAAAAAAAACCTATTACAGAAACATTTTTCAAAATCATGGTGACTCAGGAGACAATGCTATTTTATCCCTTTATTACGTTTAATATAATAACGACTCATTTTTTTTAGAATGCTATGCATTAGGGCGACTAACGGACGTCATGACGCCCCACGCGGCGATCCGTGGTTCCTGCATGTCTAACTGATTGTAGTCCGATTGTCCAGTGTGACTATTGTCACACCGAGGGTTACTAAAATGTACCTTTACTAAAAGAAGTTGTATATTTTTGACTATAATTTTTTCGACACTCTTCAAAACGTATTCTGTAAAAGGCGATTTAACCTAACCTAACCACGCTCTCTAACGACTGATGGGTACTTCTGACTTAATACATCGTCTAGTATCATCTATGATCGACCAAATATTGTTACCGCGGCGCTGATAAATTCTTGTGGCTTGAAATTATATATGTACTTGTTTCCCCTTTTAGACCGACTGACGTTGTATCATGGGGACTTATAAAAATACCCATCGCAACCCCGGGGGTGTGACCCAGGAATGCCATGGTTGTGGAATGGGTAGCCATTATCACAACCTTACGACGTTCACTGACAGGCATATCTTGTTTATTAGAGTTGGGATCATATATTTTCGTTGGTTTTTTGTCTACATTATACTATGAATTACCTTCAAATTCATAAAAGCTTGTTTTATAAATTAAAGTCTAAATGAAAAACAACGCGGAAATTTTATAAATAATTATATTTTGTCGATAACCTAGCAGCCGGCAGAACACACGTATAGAATATGCAAATGGCACATTGTTCCAATATTTATGATGTATTTGCTAACTTGTTATTGTATATCTCAACATCTACATCAAACTGAGCGTTTTCCGCTTGAAGCTAATCGCTGTTGAACATGTAACAATGCAATAAGTTCTCAGACTTCTACTAACAGACATCTAATTTATTGCAACAACTAGCTTCTGCCCCACCGTAGTTTGCTCCACGGGCAGTTTTCCTTATTAAATAAAAACCTGTGGTAAAAAGTATTCTATGTTCCTCGCCGACTTATGACCCAACTGCATGTAAAATGTCGTGCAGATCCGATAAGATTTAGAGGCATCAAAGAGCAACAAATAAATAAATCAAACAAGTTTTGACGAATAAGTTTTCTTGGAACCATTTATATGCATTGCGACAACGATAACGTCCTATAAAATATGTCCAGGCAGCAATTGGCATTGGTTTTTAAATCGCTTAACAAACGCATGTCATGAAAAATCATGTATGTATGTAAACGCTTTATTGTATTAAAATTCACAACAACAACAACAGTACATACAGTTAGTAAGACACAACCGCAACTAAATTTATTTATGCCTTAACGTATGAATGAGGGCTATCGTCACATATATGTTACACAAAACACAATTAACACTCACCAGTGTTATGGTGCAGTAATCGTCAATTTCAGCAGAACGACGTTTGTGACACAAATAACTAATACACTGGTGCAGTAATTGACAATTTCAGCAAAACTAATTGCCATGGCCGAACGAGAGCGTGACGTGGCAACTCTCTCCACACACAGTCATAATAAACCCACTGTGCAGTGTTGGTTACTTCCGTTTTTGACTACATTTTATTAATGATCGTAACCGCATGACTATTTACCACTGTGCAAAACGCTGCCCACGTAAAGTTACATCCGTTTACTACGCCCCGTTAAGCAGAGTTGCATGTGTCTGCTGAACAAGTCGTCCCAAGTTCGATTCCTATCAAACATTGTTGTATGTATAGAACGCAATTTGCTCGTGGATAAGATATTAACAATAGCGCTTCAACGATACAATATACAGTTCCTGTCATCCCCAGCACTATCCGGGTGGGATGGACAGACATATTTTTTCAGAGAATTTCTGTTGTGGACAAACGCGGTAGTTGTGGACAAACAAGTAGACAGATAGCTTTGTACAATTTGGGCCTGTTTTGAAATGTATATTGGTGAATTACAAGAAACCAAATTTGGGATCGTTAACAGTTTTGCGTCATCATCAGCCTATACACGTCCACTGCTGCCTCCCATAAGCCTCCCCAATAGAATGCCTCTTTTAGTGGGCTTTCCATTGGGTGATTTACCATAATCAACACGTTTGGCAGACGGATTTTTGATCGCAGTTATATACACAGGAGAACGCGGCTGCTCCCTGGTGCAAACCCTTAGTCGCCTTGACGACACTCACGGGAAGATTTAAGGATTAAACAGTTTTGCCTAATGACCGTCAAGTTTTACTATGAAAACACACATTATAGATTATGACGATAACTCCACTCCACAAAATGTTCTGTTACTGTTATTCTTGTTTATCGTTTCCTAAATCCTCATTTTCGTGACCATTTTTTTCCATGCAAAGCAATCCGTTACAGGTTGAATACAAATATAAAACAAAATCGTGCCATATCACGGCCATAATTACGTTTGAGGACGGACGGAAGCGGCATATTAGGCAAATTACACTTAAAAGTCAACACGGTATTCATGGGAGACGCGTATACTATTGTTTACCTTGCGCTGTAATAGCGAAAGATTTGTATCCAAGCATAGTTCAAGGTTTGAAAATACGCTTCCGATGCTAAAAAGACTAATCGATTGAAGTCGTATCGTAGTCCGGATGGCTTAGTCGACAAATGCCTAATTCGCAAAAGGACTACCGAGACTGGAAAGGACCAATTCGCTAAATGCCCAGTTCGCGAAAGGACTAATTCGCGGAATGCCTAATTCGCAAAAGGCCCAATTCGCAAAATGACCAATTCATGATAGTTTTTATTTTTTATTTATTTACTAATCAACAAAAACATAACAACATCTTTCTGGTGTAACAAATTACCAGACATTACCAGACAAAATAAATAGTCACATGTGCTAAGTTGTCTATTCATCTGACAGCATAATTGATAACAACGGGCGAGTCCTCCATACACAAAACATGTAATATCAAGTACCTATTCAGCAATTTATTGTAAATAATTGATGTGATGGTAATAAAGGTAACACGTGGGTATTTGCGCCGTATAATATATTTATTTATACTTATCTAATTTTAATGAATTACTTGTTAGTTTAATTTTTTTTCGAGTTATAACTCCTTGCTCCGGTGAAGTAAAAAACAAATAGAGAGACAGGTATGTGTTGTGTGATTTTGGCAAAAAAAAGCATGTGATGCATAGTATCCTAGGCCGAATATGAATCTTCCTTCCTTGTGAGGAAAAGCATATGTCTAAGTCCTGACAATGGACGTTGAGAGTAATGGTGACCTTGTTTATATCTTATTTCTACGATGCGTTCGTCACTAGATGAAGTCGTGACAGTAGCGCATTCATATTTCACGCTTTTTGTGCGATCTGAGAGATAGTGTGACATACAGACACACAGACAGTAGCTAGTGAAAGTGGCTGCCGTTTCGGCGTGCAGTCCCTCCCTCGCTTATGTTACTGTGAAAGCCAAATAAAATAATCGGCAAACCCTAAGTTCATCATCATCAGGTAATTTTTGTCTGCACTGCAGGAGCACAACCCTCTCTCATCTGCCGGAGACAGACGGAGGATTTGGCCTACACTCCCCGCGCTGGCCAGACGGGTTGGGGAGGCCTGATTGATGTTTTATAATGTATTCCCTCAGTCGCCTTGTACGACATCCACGGGAAGAGTAGGAGTGGTCCTATTCTACTCTACCGGAAACCACACGGCAAGTATAACCCTAAGTTATGAGAGTAAAATTACGATTAAAAGATGTTTTGCTATGAGTACAATATAAATTTGATATTTCGCGGCGGATCTGAGAAACATGGGACCAATTATCTGTCAACCTCTACCCTTTTCTCATCTAAAAAGGCAAGGGTTTGAAAACCTACAGTCCAGATTAAAGATCAGCCAGATTCCATGGTTAGCCAGCTTCTTCCCCGTATTTTTTTGCGCTCAAATTAAATTTTTATTAAAATGTTGAATTAGTTTTGGGGTCATGCCCTCCCCATGGCCTGTGCAGTTGATTAGAGCAAGACGTCTCAATAATGGCATGTTGAAACTCAAAGCAATTTGATCATTAAAATATTCCTAATATATACTCATAATTATCTGTCATACATAAACATATTTTGTCACTAAACATACATATTCTACAAAAAGTTATAAATTGCAGAATTATGAAACTACACGTGTTTATCTATGCAACACTATAATTTATACTCAATTAGCTTCGAGACTTGTCTGCTTTTTGACATTAAATGACATTACAAAATGTGGATTGCATTATTTCCAACAAAATCTCAATTATAATGCATTTAGGAATACCTTACCTGAATATAGTGTACGCTAACATTTTTAGCAGGTTATCATTTAGAACAATAAGTTGTGGTGCCCCTTTACGTTGAAAGGCCTGTATATATATATACATGCGTTTATTATGAATTACGTAGAGAAGAGATATAGAGGAAAGTAAAGGTCTTTGACTCATGTATTAATCCAGTGATATCAGATCTGAGTAGTTATTTACAAGTTACCGCCTGTTTCTTGAACGAGGAAAAGTGAACTCGTTTCTCATACTTGTTTCTTCCGTATACTAAATAGATATAGAAACTTGTATATTCTAAGGGCTCTTTATTAGAGAACTAGCCTGTGCCTGCGACTCCGCTCGCGTGTACTATTTTTTTACTAATGTTGAGGATCTTCGCCTTCCTTTTCCCGCACACACTTTCACCCCCTCCCCTCCCACCCCCTTTCACACTCCAACTGCCACTGCCATCGTCACCGTAGTCCTACCTAACTCATCGCAATCTGAATTCCGCCGAGCATTATACTTCTTTGAGTGAGTTTTTGAAAACGAAAAATTAATACTAAATGTTAAATACTATATATAAAATAAATACTAAATGTTACTGCAAATTAATCCCAATGTTTTTTTCAGTAATCTTCATCAGAATCGGTTCTGTAGTTTTCGCGTGATGCGTGCACAAACTAACACAAAAACAGACAAAAATTACAAAAATGTGTTCAATAGAACACAAGACAAGTCTTAGTAGACCCCAAATATATATATTTTTCACAAATATTTTCAATATACAGACACGCGAAGTTTACGTTTTTATTTATTAGGTACTAGCTGTTGCCCGCGACGTCGTCCGCGTGGACAACTTAACATCACAAATTATTATGTATTTCCCGTAGGCATGGATTTTTTATTCATAAAAACTATGCTATGTCCTATTCTAGGACCTAACCTATATGTATGCCAAGTTTCATCACGATCCGTCCAGTTGTTGAAGCGTAATTGAATAACAAACATCCAAATATCCAAACTATCACATTTATAATATTAGTAGGAGAGGACTATTATTATTATTATTATTTATTTATTTGAGAAGCAACAGATACAGACCACAATTACATTAAACAATTAACATATACAATAGATTAAAGTCTGCACCCTTAACATTCTCACTATGACGTACATTTATAAATACAATTTTGAGCTTAGACTACACTAAACATACTATAATAATAAAAAGATACACATACAAAGTTAATTTGAAATCGATATTACATTTTAAGCTAGGAAACGATAATGAAAGTCAGGTAATGATAAGTATAGTGATTCTAGCCATAAAATTAGTAGGATACCTAACTCCTTAAACGTATCTGATATATAGATTTTGATATTTGTTATCTTTTTGTGCGCAGAGTATGTGTATTTTTATTTCTGCGCATTACTGTGGTTACCAAACAGAGTATTGTAAAACACATTCATTACCCTCCCCTCCTGCATTCAAACCAACGGCCAATATTAAAGAGTCACGACATATCAGTGTGCTGTGAAGTGTGTCGCAAATGTGCTAACTACGCGATAATAAAACGTTGTAGGTCATGAACATAGCAGTTTGTGTTCACTGTAACATCCCACTATAATAATAATAATATAAATGCGAAAGTTTGGATATTTGGACGTTTGTTACTCAATCACGCTTCAACCAGTGGACGGATCGGGATAACTCTTAGCACACAAATAGGTTAGGTCCTGGAATAGGATATAGGATAGTTATTATTCCGAAATAATATCTCATTCCTATAATAATAATATGTGATGTTAAGTTGTCCACGCGGACGAAGTCGCGGGCAACAGCTAGTAGAATATATACCGGCACTGAAAAAATATATAGTCAACTACGTAGCACTTGGTCTTTGTTGTTGTATGTTAGCTAATCATTTTTAAGATCGTTTAGAAACAAGATCGTGATAATTGATAACTCAACGTAGTTAGTGCAAGGGGACAAGAGTTAGGTCAAAGGAACAAGATCATTGTGCGCTCGTATGGAGTTAGATGACTGTTCACGGTTAACAAGATCTTGATCAAATAATTTTTTTTTTACTGTGAAATGAACGGTCTGTCAAAAGTTTGCATCTTCTTAGTGATGAAAGGATTAGATTGTATGCTCTAATACTAGAGAAAGGCGCTAACTGTAAAACGTGACTTTTGAGAAAATTGTATAAAAGGTGTGGTATTTGCCGTGTGGTTTCCGGTAGAGTAGAATAGGACCACTCCAACTCTTCTCGTGGATGTCGTACAAGGCCACTGAGGGAATACATTGTAAAACATCAATCAGGCCTTCCCAACCCGTCTGGCCAGCGTGGGGAGTGTAGGCCAAATCCTCCGTCTGTCTCCGGCAGATGAGAGAGGGTTGTGCTCCTGCAGTGGAGACAACAATAACCTGATGGTGATGCATAAAAGGTGCCATAATAATAAAAAAATAGTAATAATAAAATAATCTTTATAGAAAATAAAGATTATTAGATATTAAACAAAAGTGACATAAGAAAATTTAGGGCCTGATGTCTTCTTTTAGACTCGGAGAAACTGTGTTAGGTAGGAGGCACCGCTAATGTTTAGAGAATGTTTGTGAAAAGCTGCTGGATGCAGAGGGCATAGGACTAGGTGGTGGCGTTTATTTGGGAAGACACAGGTCCAGCAGTGGACGTCTCTAGTCTATATCTAATCTACAGATATATCTACTCTCTATGTAGCCTTGATACTAGATATAATCAAGCCTATCAGAGAAACCTATTGCCTATACGTGAGGTCATTTTCCGGAAGGGAACTCAACTAGCGACTTCTATGTAATTGATTGCCTCTATATATCTCCTACACTTTCACCCACATGTCGCAGGCGCAGGGTGATCAAAGTGCGTAAAGCGCTGTCCGATCGTTAGCCATGATTTAATGTATCATTAAGTATCTGTAAGCCATGCTTCATTAAATCCAAACCAGTAGTTAAATTATTTTTAAGTATAAAGACGCGGAAGTGTAAGATAACCAATGTGTGGAACGGGAAAGGGCTTTTAATAAAACTTAAAACATGTGACTGTTATATAATTACGATTAGAAATGTGAGGCTGACTGGGCAAGCGTAGTGTGGGACGCCCCCTGGCTAGATAGAGCGACGATCTGCGTAAGGCGGCTGACAGTAACTGGATGAGAAGAACCGAGGATCGGGTTCAATGGCGCGCCTTGGGAAAGGCCTATGTCCAGTAGTCGATTCTTGCAGGCTGATGATGATGATGATAGGCCGACTGGAAGGACATCAAACGTAAAAACCGTTATCTGATATATAGAGTCACGAATCAGCTGAGTCGTTAAACTTTTCCTAAAGAAAGAAGAATTTTCACATTTCGAATGTAATGGAATCTAAACATCTAATTTTGTATTGCTTTATATTTATTTACTCAATATTTATTGCATACAAACAAGACACACAACCCATTTAAACCTATGATATACAAAGGCTCACTTAACTCTGTAAGAGTACTCTTCAGCTTTTGGGTGAAAGAGACCAGCCAAAGCAGACAGCAATGCATATTATAGTAAAAATAAACGATGAAAAAAAGACATATACTGCAAATAGAATAATTTAAACATACGTATAACCCTATACGACACGTTTTTTCTGAATGCCATAAGTGCTTGTATAGTGTAGAATGCGGTAGCCATGCGGTTCTTGCGGCAACTTAAGGCATTAATAATAGTTGTACGGAGCATTTCCTGGAGTTGATGCGGCATTTCTCAGAGCCGGGCAACTCTCGCCGACTGGTCTACGTGGTCTTACACATCCGTGATATTGAACTCATCTAACATATTAAAGAACGTTCCAATAGTTATCTTTTTCTACTACAAATAAAATAGGCATGTTCTCTAACGCACCGGGCCGAGGCACAGTTCCTAAAGTATCCTTGAATCACCAATCGGATTCTTGCTAAAATACTGCCTCTTCTACAGCGCGTTAGAGAACATGCATGTGATATTTGTAGTAGAAAAAGTATGTAATTAACTATTGCAACGTGTTTTCAAAATATTATTTAGATGAGATCAATATCACGAAGAATTACAATTTCAACGCCATAACTTGTGATATGATGATAAAAAAATTCTGCGAAAATTCATACTTAGACTAAAAACTAAATGTAGATTAAACGGTGGTCTTGATGACCCAAGAGGACATACACACAAAAAACATAGACTACCATAACGCATAAAAACGTGGTTTTTAGATAAAAAATTTAATCTACATTTAGTATGTTGTTCTTTTTCGTATATTTAGTTTTAATTTAGATTAGGTCAGCATAGAATGCATTGCCATCGAGTTGTGAGCTACCCTGAAAGTTTCAGCCCTATAGATAATCGGGAAGTGCTCGAAATTTGAGTTGCAAGATTCCACTCGGAACGACAGACAACTAGCAAGTGACTTAATAAAAACGTGGTAAAATAAGTAATTACATTTGTAGGTACATAAATATCACTCAATGAACAAGTCAAGTAGATAATAATGTTTATACTACTTAATAAAAGTTACAACCGTGACGTCGAGACAATATAAATTTAACCTTGATGTTAAAATAACCGTTTCGGTATACTAGCTACATCCCTTTTGCTTTATTTATTGCTTTACGGCTCAATAACGCCGTCAGGTTGAGTGATTTATTATTTTAATTGGTAAAGGAAAGAAAATGTTAACTTAATACTAACAAAGTAACTTATAGATATTCCTATTAGCACCAGTTGGCTCAATTTGCGATGTCCGTTCTCGCTGCCAGATTTTGTTACCTGGTGGCCTACCACCAGTGACGAATTCTTCACTTTAGTCCTAACTACAGTGAAGGATTCGCCCGGATGATCACCTTCCTCTTACCTATATCTGCCGTCAAATATCAACGCATGCATTACTGTGTTCCAGTTTTGTAGGGTAAGTGAGCCAGTGTAAATACGAGGCGTTCCAGGTTTTGAGGTTAATGGGAGACAGGAGCCACTTATGGGCCTGCCCGTTCGGTAAAAAAAAAATCAGGTGAACCAACGACCTGAAGAAGGTAGCCAGATGTGGAAGATGGAGGACCGCTTGTTTTTTTGGATTGTTTTAGGGGACGCTAAATGTGAAGATGACCATTAATAGTTGCATCTGGAGAAAACACTTCACAAAATTATGGTAGTTTATGTACTAATTACGGCCTTATAAAATCTGAGTTTTAGCAGACCTGTCTCACTCAGCACTTTAGGTATCCCACTAATATTATAAATACGAATGTTTGGATATTTGGATGTTTCTTACTCAGTCACGCTTCAACCACCGGACGGATCGTGATGAAACTTGACACACATATAGGGTAGGCCCTGGAATATGACATAGGATAGTTTTTTTCCCGAAAAAAGATCTGATTCCTACGGGAAATACATAATAATTTGTGATGTTAAGTTGTTCACGCGGAGGAAGTCGCGGGCAACAGCTAGTAAAAAATATACCTACGCGGCTCAGCCCCGGGGCATATCGCATACCTGGGCGAATCGCGTACCAATGTCTTTTACAGCTTACGACGGATAAAACATTGTCATGGTTGAACGCTTGCAAGTAACGGAAACAAGGCCACATATAAATCAAGCCAGATTATGTTAATCCTCAAATATTTACGTAAGATTATCAGAAATTTCGACGCCCCAACAGAAAAAAGGCGTAAAGTCATTTACCGAAATATTTTTTTATTTCATTATTTGATAGTAGGCATCGAATGACATGGTGAATTTGTTTTAGAATTTTACAGTTGAAATTAAGAAAGATATTAAGGAATTTTACTTTATTCTATCGAAATTTATCGTGTGATACAACCTTACCTCTCCTTACCTGATCAGAACAAAAGAGTAAAAATGTGTTACTCCTTTTTTCGTATGAAAAATTCATAAACTTTGAACGCATGTGCACTTAACTCCTTTATTCTTGTTAAGCATTGTAAATATTCTCAAAGCAAATATGTATAGTTCGAAATGATGATCATGTTCAAGTAAGAGAACAAAATGAAGAAGTTAACCAAAACGAAGATCCAGCATCTGAAAATATAGCTGGAGGGGTTAAAAATTATCAAAAAAGAGAACAAAATAAAGAAGTCATAAAAAACGATCTAGCAGCTGAAAATATAGTTAGACGAATAAAATTTTAAAATGATTTTTCTTAAATATCTCTCCAACAAATTATCCTAGAAATAAACAAAGGAAACATTAATTTTTTTTGGTCGCCTTTCTATATGTATAACTTTACTCAAATGTAATTAACACAAGAAATAGATCAGTTTATTGGTTTTTTTGCTCTCCTGTAAAATTGACTTTTTGCGATTACGCCTTTATTCTGTTGGGGCGTCGATTTATAAGACATGCTCTTTATCGTGGGAGGCAGGTTTAGGCTCTCTGTGCACTCGACAGTGACTGTCTGTAAGAAATAGGTTAAAAAAATAGGAATTCGAATTAATAGAAAAAAATGCGATTAATTGGAGCGAGCACAGATTGCATCAATATTTATAAAGATGGCGGTTCGTGCGATACCGGCGCGGGCGCACTTCGCCGCTGCACCTCGCGACCGCAGTGCGGGAACTGCATTATCGATCAATAAAATGTTTTTAATTCCTCCATTTGGATAAACAAAGGTCGGAAACCATACCGCCTGATTATGTGTATGTAAAAATAAAATGTGTAGTGCAGTGCAGTGAAAGTTTAACTATACGAATATTTTTACGATATCGAATTAAGTAATCTCGAAACTTCAAGTAACGACTTTATGTGATTGTGTGTGAACAGATCGAAACCCAAAAATGGAGGCGTTTTATGACGTCGTCAGAACATTGAGCAGAAAAACGTTGAAACGAAAGAAAAAGGTTGACAAATATCGTACTTTTTGTCTTGTCTACTTATACAATGTTATTCCTTGTATACCAAAAACCTGATACAACACAATTAAATTATGTTCCCTACAATGTATGGACGAAGAAATATATATCATTATTATAAAAATGTTTTTAAACAGTATTAATATTTAAAATGGCATTAGCCTACGTAAAATTGATTTTTTAATTTTAATTTGGGAAAAATATAACCCCATATTATTTATATCGCAATCGACTCCCATGGTAATTCTGTCCAAAGTAATTTTAGGTTTTGGGTATACTAAGGTATAGCATTTTGGGTATAGCCTTGTATTAAGTCCTCTTTCGCTGTGGATCAGAATGTATCTTTCATTTCATATAACTAGAAACAAAAACATACCGTCGAAATGAGAACCTCGGAGAAACCTTTTTTGTAGTCGGTTAAAAATGCGGTTACTATGTTTAAATTACATGCGTCCATTCCTTTTTTGTGGGCACAGATGATTGATCCTACACTGTAGACAGCCTATTACGCTAATCTAATAATATCACTGCAATTTAGTACTCCAATCGTACGAGAAGATGGTAACGGTGTCGTGGGCACATACCAATGCAACGAGGGATAAATATTTCATAACTTACACTTGTCTAAACTCAAACTTGGATTTTCTCCTGTGAAATCTTACTTTCTTGGTATATGTGGGAAGATCCTTAGTCGACATTCGAATTCAATTGCTATCAGACCCAAATTTTATGGAATTCTGGTCATATTTATTTTTGATCGTCCTTCATAATTCATAGCTTTAAGCAAAAGCTCGAAGATGTCTTCCTCCATTTCACATATTATGATATTCCTAACAGGATATATCTACCTACACTGTTATATATCCCACATATCTCTAATAGGAAACACCTATTAAAAATATCTAGGTACCTACATCATAATGTGTAATAACTATTTCATTTAACAATTAACTTGGCATCCAAGGCGGTTGCTGGTTAGAAAGAAGAGATAGCTCGCGAGGTGTGCGTGAAAGCGTGAACGTACCGTGCGCATGCGTTCGTAGTCCGGCAGTCCGAGTCGGATTAATAAATTATATTGCATTGTGCTATACTGTTAGTTAGCATTATGCTGTCTAACGAAGCGTGGATTATCGAACAAAATTGGTTGATAATAATCAGATATCGGAATTAGGTACTGTCATTTATGTACTTGCGATGAAAATATGGCGCGGAAGATTAATATAGACATTCCTTTTCAAGGGACTTTGACCGCCTCGTTAGCCTAATGACTTGGTCAATGGACTCGAACACCAGAGGTCCTGAGTTCGGTTCAGAGACGGGACAGACAACTTTGTACAATTTGTACAAGTTAGTCCCAGTCTGCATGTTATAATTTGTGAATTGTCCAACCCTTGTTTAATTTTCATAGCACAGGAGAAAATCCTAGTTTGGGATTAGACAAGTGCATGTATGTATAAATGTAATATTTATTTATTATTATATTTAACTGTTACGAAAATGATGGGATTCTTGGTAGTAATAATTAAAAAGTAGGTGATATAAGATTAAGAAAAGATAATTTCATATTATTTGTATTTTATTTAACTAGTAAGCAGGAGGCGGAAGAAGAAATATAGATTATTCATTGAGCGATCTGGTATATCCATATTTGTATTAATGTATGAGTTTAGTGCTTAAATGTATGACAAACAAATTATGAACCAATTTTTAAATACATCTCGAAAAAACCGGAATATCCATGTTAACATAAACATTTAGTAGTAGAGTAGACGGCAAATAGTAGTAGAGTAGAATAGGACCACTCCAACTCTTCCCGTGGATGTCGTACAAGGCGACTAAGGGAATACATTATAAAACATCAATCAGGCCTCCCCAACCCGTCTGGCCAGCGCGGGGAGTGTAGGCCAAATCCTCCGTCTGTCTCCGACAGATGAGAGAGGGTTGTGCTCCTGCAGTGGGGACAGAAATAACCTGATGATGATGATGGTGATGATGACTACGAGCTAGTAGACTCTAGGAACGCACATTTAACCGAGATTCTTTTCCCAGTCCGACCCCTAACCCTTGTCTGGACTCCGCCTCGCACGGGTTAAGTATTTGCTACAGAAAGAAGCACATAACGATTTATTTGATTTAAATATTTATCTTTATTAAGTGTACGGACCTGAGATTGATCCGAAAAAAATCATCTTGATTTAAAAAACTTACGTAAGAAATATGTTATCAAACTTGTATTATAGTGATTTAAGCTAATTTATTCCTTGAAAAATGTTTCTCTGAACTTGTAAACCAATTATTTTTCTACATGACTAGGTTACATAATTATCCACGACAATTTTATCTTTAAAATATAGCTAGTGATAAAATTGTTGTGCTTAAAAAAGTTTAGTAGTATTTTTTATATTGTATAATTCTCTAACTGCTTGTTCACTTGTTGCAGGTACAACCAAAGCCAACAACAAATGGGGTCACAAAGGAACGGATATCGGAACGAGAGACTCGAGAGAATAGAGAAAACAGAGAGTCCAGAGATTCTAGAGAAATGCGAGAGATTCGCGACTCCAGAGAATCGAGAGACGAGACGGAGCACGCGGAGAGAAGGATGCAGACGTCGCCCGTGCCGAGAGAGAGGGAGAGAGAACGGGAGAGAGATCGAGAGATGAGGGAAGACAGGAGAGACCAGTCAACGCCGCAGCACGACGGCAGACATCCGCTGCTGCAGTTCGCTGTCGATCATTTCCGACAAAGCCCTGAGTAAGTTTCTCTTTTATTATTATTTCTTATAACAAATCGTGTATATATATTATTTATTTTTTTATTACAAATCGTGAATAAAGTCCTTTTTTGTTATAAATGTAGAAAAATATATCAGCACCTAGTGGCAAACAGCGGAACTAAGTAACTGATGTGTTGATTCGCAGTTGTAGTAAATGACCGCGCGATGGCTCCCTTTTGTGTATAGCAAGATATTCCGTGATCTAGTTTATAATATGCGATAAACCAGCCTTAGGATATGTTTAAATTATACAATTCTCTTTCTTGGTTTACTGTCCAGTAAGCCGTTTTGAGAGAAAATCGTTTAACAAATAAAAAAACATCTGTGTTTATTAGTTCCCCATTCTGCCGTATAAGGCCATTTTGCCCTGTAGATCTTTTTTACTGCAGTAAAATTTCTTCCCTGGTCGTTGCCCCGTCAGATGGCCCGATGGCCCAGTGCCTAAAAATATAGTAAATATATAGTTTTTGTTTTATTTTGACTCCCGGTTCATATTATATGATTTTCTAAGATACCAAAACATATGTCACTAAGAATGATCGTTTGCCTTGTTGTTGTTTTTACTTTCGATAATGACACCCTCCAGATCACGCCTGGGATAATGACACAATGACACCGCCAACGAAGACTCGTCTGTCATTAGTCATTACATTAATGATCATCACGTATATGGTTCCTCGTTACCTACCATATTATTTTACAAATCACGTTACTTGGGTATGTTTTCCTAATAGATTATTATCCATAATTTTTACCGAAGGGCGTTTAAACAAAAGAGAATGGGTGACATACTCCTTGGAACTAAATACGTACTTGATAAACATAATATGGCAATTCGAACAGATTTACGACGAGCTCTCTTTTCTGAGACAGTCAAGGGGGTAATAATTGTTGAATACCTACATGCATATACTATCATCATAACCTTGGGACGAAAGTATGGCACGAAAGATTAATATGGAAGTTGTAATAAAAATCCCGGACTTCTTAAATCAGTAGTATTAATTATAAAATTGGAATTACGAAAGATGACACTGACATGTAAATATTTCAAATAAAATTATTTTCAAATTATCTTAATTTCTCCAGGAATTTGTTCATTTATTACTATTTATTCACTGTGCAAATCATTCATTTCCCAGTACCCCATTTTGGTTTATCACATAACCTTTAAGTCGTCGCCCGTCCATGTCCCCGCATCCAGCTCTGCTTATCTGGTTGCTAGCGGGCGGGTACACGTTTCCGCTGGTCCTGTGCTTCCAAGTGACGCAACCGCCTCTATACGTGAGTGTGCCGCTCCAGTGTCCTCCCGGTGACTGCGTTGCCTTCGAAGATGCGAAGCATCTTCGAAGGCAACGTTTCCAGCAAACAACACCATTAGTGCCTCTCAGCCATGCACGCTGTGCAACAGCACATTCCAGACATCGCGGGGGCTGAACATTCACATTGCCAAGAAACATCGTCCGCAGAGCAGCTCACTACGTCCTAATGCCGCGCCGCCTACCAGTGCCTCCCAGCTCGCACCTGCCTACGCCGTCAGCTGTGCTGGACTCCAAATTTTGAAACATAATGTGCCGGTCATAAAGAGAATACCCCGCGGGGCCCGCGAGGCAGTGGCAAGGAAGCTCACTTCTATTCTCATCAGTGTCAACTCCGTTAACTCGCCGACCTCTTGGGAAAAGCTTTTTTACTTCGCATATGAAAATCTTCACGTGAATAAATTAGAGAAAGGCAGCTTGACTTCCAAAGTCAGAGCTAATGTGGCTTCAGAGAATAACCCATCCGTAGGTACAACCTTGGCCAACCCAAGATCTCCTTCAAACTCATCGGTATTCAGGGCCGCTGAGCGAAAGGTATTTGATGGTGATGTTCGAGGTGCGTCAAGACTCCTATCATCCACTGATAGTTTTGCTCCAACGAGTCTGGATACATTCAACACACTGCGAGACAAACACCCGGTGCCGCAAACCTCAAACCTTACTACTGCCTCTCCAGCTCCGCCTGAACCTACCGACTTAAACTTGGCGCTTTCCACCTCAGAAGATGTCGTCCGTGCTGCCGTACTGTCCTTTCCGAACGGCTCCGCTTCCGGCATGGACGGGCTGTCTCCTCAGCACCTCAAGGATTTAATAACCCACAATTCTGGAGACGCTGGATCAAAATTACTTACCGCTTTAACTAATGTATTAAACTTAATTTTTTTTAGGCAATGTTCCATCTCAAATTACCCCTTTCCTCTATGGTGGTCACCTTATTGCACTGAAGAAGAAGGATGGGGGAATCCGCCCTATCGCCGTGGGGTGCACTCTCCGCCGTCTGTCCTCCAAAATTGGATGCGCCCACATTAGAGACCAAATTGGGGCTTATTTACGGCCTGTGCAGGTTGGTTTTGCCACTAGAGCCGGGGCGGAAGCTGCAGTACATAGCGCCCGTACTTTTATAAATAACAGTTCTCCTGCCGAGGTCCTCGTCAAGGTCGACGTTAACAACGCCTTTAATTCTATCGACCGTAGCTCTGTCCTTATGGCTGTCAAAAAAGAAATTCCCTCTCTCTTCCCGTATCTATGGCAATCTTACGCCCTCCCATCTTCCCTCTTTTACAGTGACTTAGGAATTATTGATTCTTGTGTAGGCGTCCAACAAGGTGACCCTCTAGGCCCGGCCCTTTTTTCACTTACTATTCAGCCAGCTATTAAAAGTCTCAAAAGCCCCTTCAACTGTTGGTATTTAGATGACGGAACTTTCTCTGGAACTCTCGAGGAGGTCTATAATGACCTTTTGAGTCTCCAAGGTAAATTTTTGTCCCTGGGTCTTTCTCTTAATTGCTCCAAATCTGAAATTTTTATTTTTGACCACGTATCTCCCTCTAGGAATGCCGAAATTTTAAGTAAAATTAACTCCATTACCCCTGGCATTAAAAATCTTCACAATCACGACCTTTTCATGTTAGGTGCTCCTCTTTTCGGAGATTCGTGCGATACTTTCATCGATATCACTTTTAAAAAACTAGACTACTTCTATAAAAACCTTCTCGAGGTCCAACCTCATGTTGCGCTTTTCCTCCTCCGTTTTTGTTTTAGCACGCCTCGACTGACGTACTTTCTAAGATGCAGCCCCCTTTTTAAAAAAAATCTTTCTAGTTTGGATCATCTCTTGAAATCGTGCTTGGAAAAAATTCTAAATTTAAGTCTTTCAGAATCTACCTTTTCACAGTCGTCCCTTCCCTTGTCCTTGGGCGGCTTTGGGATACGCCGTTTCTCAGACATCGCACTCCCAGCCTTCATATCCTCCGTTTACGGCAGTTCCGATCTCATTCGGTCGCTCATTCCGCCCTCTCTTGGCGACATTGGGCCGGACTGCCTGTCGGAGGCTGTGGAGATGTGGACATCACAGTGCCCGGGTACGGATCCCCCTCGCTCGAAAAGTTCACAAAAACTTTGGGACATTCCTCTGGCCAAAACTACATATGATGAAATTTTAGCGAATTCCTCTGCCGTCGATCGTGCCAGAATCCTTGCCTCATGCACCTATGAGGCATCGGCGTGGCTTCAAACCATTCCATCTCCGAACATAGGCACTCTTCTTGACAGCCATACCCTTAGAATTAGTACGGGCCTGCGTGTTGGTGCCAAGCTATGCCAACCGCACGTGTGCGTTTGTGGCACTAATGTGGAGCCTAACGGACACCACGGTTTGTCGTGTCAGAAGAGTGCCGGCCGTTTTTCTCGCCATGGCTCTTTGAACTGCACAATCAAAAGATCGTTAACCACAGCCGGCTTCCCCAGTGTTCTAGAGCCACCCGGTGTTTGCCGCTCGGACGGCAAACGCCCTGACGGTATGACAATCGTACCGTGGCGCTGCGGCCGCGCCCTCGTGTGGGACTCCACCTGCACGGACACATTAGCCCCCAGCTTCATTGGGATCTCCTCCAACTCTGCTGGTGCCGCCGCCAGGCGTGCAGCAAACCTCAAAATTCAAAAATATTCCTCGCTGCGAGGCCTCTTCGAGTTTCTGCCTTTTGCGGTGGAGACCCTTGGCGCGTGGTCACCGGAGGCTATCAACTTCGCTAGCCTCATCGGGAATTTCTTAAAACAAAAATCCGGTGACCCTCGAGCCAGGGCCTTCTTCGTTCGCCGCATCAGTATAGAGATTCAGAGGGGCAACGCCGCGAGCGTTTTAGGCACAATACGCAATTCCGCAGAGCTGGAGGAGATCTTTTACCTGTAACGGTTTTACATATATACGAGTATTTATATATTATTAGTTTTAATTAAAAGTGCAATACACACAATAATTAAAATTATAAAATATATAATCCAATTAAGAAAACATAATATTATATTATATGTATTTTATTTTATTTTTCTGGTTAGCGGGGCGCGGGGACCGTAAGCGTCTCGTTTCATTTGGCACTGTTAGTTGCGAGGTCAGATACTTTGCAAGTAATTTTAATCCCGAAATTGTAGATTATTAAATGAGCTATGTTGAATGTCCATATTTATATTACTGTATAAGTTTAGTGCATAAATGAATGAATAAGATATTCCTGGATTCGGAATTCTCCGAAAAAACCCCGGAAAATCCATATTAACATATATATTTCGGTTCAAGTACACAAATTACGCGACCAATTTCCGATAACTGATTATGAGGAATTTATATACAACCCTGTATATAAATTTATATCGTAAATAAGCAGACAGAGCATTCCAACTGAATCCTCAGGGAAGCAAAGCTCTTATAGGCTTGAACCGTGCAGACAACTATCCAAAGCTGAAGATGTTGTCACTGTCAACGATTGCCGCTCTAAGGAGACCGGTTAAGAAGTCTAAATACCATCAAACGCAAAAACCATAATTTACTACCGTTTATTTTGATTGTTGTATAAAAATTACTACAATTATAAATCGTTAAATTGTTAGTGCAAAAAAGATTATCATCTTACGATAAATATGTATGATAGAGCGCGTGAATAGATCAAACTTGTAATCGGTTTAATAATTATAGCGGTCGAATGGTCACTCCCCTTAATTTCCTTATGTAATGTCAGATAATATTAAAGCTTACTACGTAATGTGATCCATTGTACAACTTTCACATAGTAATAAAGTATTCTATGTTCACATTGTAAAGGGAAGACCAGTTTAAGTTAAAATAATACTGCGCCACTTTATAATATCAGCGACGTCCACTGCTGGACATAGGCCTTGCCAAGTGAACGCCACCCACCCGGTCTGGCAACCTTCTTCAAGTCGTTGATCCATCTGGCGGCGGGGCGTCCCACCCTGCGCGTGCCGATACGCGGTCTCCACCCTCGGCTATGTCAATGACTTTCGTTCTTCGTCGGATCTCCTCTTCCGAGCCCTTTCGATAGCTACTTTTTTCTAATCTCACATCTGTATACGTTGTACTATGTGAACAGACGAGGACGTAACAACCTAGACCAGAGCCCACTTGTGAACAGTGTACAAGGTCTCTGTTTCCACTGGGAATCGAACCCACAAACTCTGGCATTCGAGTCAAGTGCCTGTAACACTAATCTGACCAGGCAGTCATAGTTATTTTATTTTACGACATCTACTACTTTATTCTGTCTCCCAGTATCTGTGTTCAAAATCAAAATCAAAATATTGATTTTCAAAATTGGAATACATTATTCTCTTTTTGACGTCAAATTCTGCCTAAAACTACGCTGCCGTTCCCCACACCATTCCCATAGCAAAGCGATGTGTATCTTGACTTTCCTACATTGATGTACCTATAACATAAAACATTAAGTAGAGACCGCGACTGGGCAGTCGTAGTGTGGGAGGGACGATCACCGTAAGGCGGGTGGCAGTGACTGGATGAGAAGAGCCGAATATTGGGTTTAGTGGCGCGCCTTGGGAGAGGCCTATATCCAACAGTGGACTCTTGCAGGCTCATGATGATATAATATTATTCGAATCTTTCAAATCTCGCAATTGAACAAGAAAGAATAATAAAACTGAAAGCGAATTATTCTTTAACATAAAATCTCTCGCATTTCATTCATAAAGTTCCAGTGGACACGGATTAGCTTAGCCCGTTTGCGTTTGTCACGCTATTGGCCGTTACGACAAATCCGATTAAATTGATCAACGACTGGTGCTTAGTCTCCGATTAATTGAATGACTCATTAAAAATGTCTAAGCGTTGAAATTATTAAGTTGTTATAGGATTTCTGTTTTTCGTTTACTTCATTAAAATATTATGAATATGAGCCTAGTGATCCGGACATTTAGTTTGCACGTCAGAAGGTCGAAGTTCGAATCTCATCAGGGCTAATTGGTGGTTTGTAACTCCAGTCCCTGTGCCTAGGAAGTCCCGACCAGCATTTGAATCGGTCGTCTCAAGTAATCTCGCTTCCCACTGTCCCGATCGTCTCCTATTCTCTCGTAACAATTAAATTATGTTGGAGTCTGACACTTCTGTACTGCAGCTTATTTTTATAGTTGGTTTTATTTCGTATTGTGTTGGTACTTGAATACAAACTTTTTATATTTGAACAGAAGCTTTTTCGCATCGAGTAATAACTTTGATATAGTTATAAATCTCTTTGTCGTAGCCGCAACCAAATATCACTACTCCCTTTTTAACCCGTGACGCAAAAAGAGGTTTGTTATTTCCTGTAGATGTTGTAGATGCCGATTAAATAATAACCTAGGTTTGTCTATTAGCTCTATGGTCAGTGTGCCCAGTGTGAGGGGGTGACTGAGTAAACTGAACTTCCATAATCTCTCATCTTATCATCCCAGGATTCCCGCATTACTGAATGTTTACTATAAATGTGGGACTATTATAGGCTGTTTCAGTTTACATATGAATCACTTACCTATGAACGTTTGACCTAACATTCTTCACAGTTACACGCTTTAATTGTTATATAAATTGCTTACAATGTTTAATTTATAGTTCTGTTATGTTTCCACACTCCACAATGGGTCTGACTACCTGCCTGTATATTAACATTGAATGAGGGAATACACCATGTTCTAGGAATTAAATTGCTTGTTACTTTTTGTCTTTTCGTGTAATGTATTTTATAGGGCTGTCTATAGAGAGCCTTTGCCTTATTTCCTGCTGCAAAGATGGTCCAATGATGGTGAATAGTTCTTCCTCCTCCAGAGAGCCCAGTTTATTATCATTCTCTTTTGTCTTCTTTGGGGAAAACTTTTTTCTGTGAAGGGTGGCGAATATTAAAGTAAAGTGTTACCAACACTTGACATGATAACTTTGAACACTGAATAGGTTATTTAATTTTACGCACAATTGGCATACACTTTTAGGTGAAGATTCCACTTCCGTGTATCTATACTGTAAAAACTCGATTGGTATTTCGTAACTCTACCATTACTCCAGTTTTCTCATACACATTGCGACACTTTTATTATCTTCTATTACTATATTTACGATATGTAGAACATATTAACGCTTCTCTGATAATACAAAATTTACCTCTATTCAGATATTCAAGTTCACATGTACTATATAAAGGCCTATTGCCACCAAAACGTCTCGTAGTGATTGCTTCGTCCCACTTTCTGCACCACACAATGATTCTGCTCGTGTTTCATTCTGATTGTTTAATGTTTGTTATATCATCATGGAGGCTGTCTTGTTAGAGACAATGACATTTAAATGCTCATCGTTATAAAGGGGGAGTGAATATGCAATCTGTAAGGTGTAAAGGCTAGATAAGATTGCATTACGAGTTTATCCGTATGACCTATTGATGTGTTAACTCATTTACGCGCTGTGATTGGTTCCGTCCATCGTGTCCTGCCCAAATAATAGTATGAGCAGTCGGTTTGTTAGGTATTTTTGTAACTAAGTATGCCGCAGTAGTGTAACGTAACTCAGTAGCTGCTACTCCTGTCTCTATTCTTCTTGAAAACCACGGAAGGTTCCAAAGATTCACGATAACGCCATGATACTTATCTTTACTTCAACGCCAGTGCAATATTTTAAAAGTTAAAAGGAATATCGCGTAATTTCAATCTGGTAACACCAGAGATTTCTCATACCTTAACACACGACCCAGATTAAGCGAACAGTGGCGTTTTTTCGTAACAAGATTCACTAGTTAAGCAACGTTTTGTCCGACCAAAAACAATGCACCATAAAGAAGTTTCGGAAAAACTACTGAGCGTCCGCAGCCCTAGTTTAGTTGTTGTGCGTTTGTTGAGAGAGGAGCATCGTTGGCGCGGAACGTCAGTTGATTGCTGAGCCAGATGCGATGCGGTGCGCGGCTGCGGAGAGGCTGAAGCATCGTATGCAAGTATCCCAATTTACCACTGAGTGATAGTTTCGTTTTGCGCAAGTGATTTTGTGTTTGAAAGTGTTTCTAGTATTTAATTGAAATTGTGCTCTAAATCTATAAAATCTGTGATAGTAACGGTTTGGGTTAAAAAGTTCGTAGTCTTGAAAACCACGAGGTGAGCGGTCGCTGGTTCTTGCAACCATGGTATTGAATGAACTGATGGTTGAGTGGTTTCCGCAACCCAACGTTCGGACTGAATAAGTTTGTGGTTGATGAATCCAAGGTTGTGTCTTTTTAAAGCTATGTCTTGAGCCGTACATGCTCAGATTCAATTAACTTATTGATTGTTTCTGCAATCAACTTTTGCATTTAATAAGTTCATAGTTGATTTGGTTTTATATGTAATTCCATATTTCTTCGTTTCCAAAATACATTGAAGTCTGAACGCAGATTATAGTGATTGTATGATTATTCCTTGTATATTTGAGAGAATTTCGGATTGCTACCTCTTCAGAAAATTTATTGTGGTAATGAATGTCAACATTATCACATTCAGTTGTCTGAAAAAGGAAGCCGGATGCATCTCTTCGATTAATTGTATATTTTTATTGTGATTACTTACTGATAAGATTATACCTACTGTGGAATTTCTTTATTTTTATTCATTCATTTCTGAACAGTTTATGTTCTTCTAGACGAGCTGGTTTTATGTTCTTCTGGATGTAGACAAGACGAAAGTCATGTCCAAATTCATCAGGATTGGCAAGATTAAATCGTTTTGATTTAAATCAAATGATGTTTTCAATAAAAATCAATGACTTAATCAAGTGGCTTTAATTTACGTCTTAGATAGAATTAAACTTAAAAATTAAGGGTCTTAAAATAAGTAAATCACATGTATCTAACTCTCTAAATCTGCATCTGCTAAATCAATATCACTATTATAATATTAAAAAAAAAACAGCTTTTTCTGTTCCCAATCTATCCGTATTTTTTGGTGAACACTGCCAAATGTAAAAAAAACACTCTTTCAACTGTAGCTGAAGAGGCTATCGCCTCAAATAGGTTCCTTACTAAAAAAACTGTGTCATAAAATAAAAAATCAAATGAATCGTGATTAATTACGTTTTTTTTTAAATCATGTTTTTTTTCCAACCCTGCAATTCATACGTCGGCCTGAGGTAACCAACCGTCAACGATGTCTATATAGAACTGGTCTAGCCTATTAACCTATACTTGTCTAGGACAGACCATTCAACTTGGTAGTCAGGAATTTCTTCTTCAGCTTGCGAGGGTTTTCCTCACGATATTCATGTGTTATATATGACTATCCGTCCACTGTTGGACATTGGATGGGCCTTTTGCCAGTGTGTGCCTACCTCAAAACTAATTCTCATTCAAACCTCAAACTCATTAGCCCTAATTTGAACCCTACAACGGAAAGTGAGCGCTCTCTCAACTACTTACTCTACCGCAAAATCGCGAAAACCCCATAACGACTTCGTACACACGTCGCTATTTGAATTGAACACTTCGACGCGAAATAAAATGCAAAACCATTCGTAATCCGTAATCGTCGAGTTCCTGCACTTTCGCCCGTCGTCGTTCGGCGCTACTCCGTCGTTCAGTCGGTGATCGAACGCGAAACGATGTCGGTCGGATCGGTCGGCGAGGGCGATCAGGCGGCGGAGATGTCCGGGGACAGTTTGTCTGAAGATGAGGAGATGGATGAAGATGGTGGGGCGGCCAGGATATTGTGAGCTCATTTTTAGGGTTCCGTAGCCAAATGGCAAAAACGGAACCCTTATGGATTCGTCATGTCTGTCTGTCTGTCTGTCTGTCTGTCCGTCCGTATGTCACAGCCACTTTATTCCGAAACTATAAGAACTATATTGTTGAAACTTGGTAAGTAGATGTATTCTGTGAACCGCATTAAGATTTTCATACAAAAATAGAAAAAAAATCAAAAATTTTGGGGGTCCCCATACTTAGAACTAAAACTCAAAAATTTTTTTTTCATCAAACCCATACGTGTGGGGTATCTATGGATAGGTCTTCAAAAATGATATTAAGGTTTCTAATATCATTTTTTTCTAAACTGAATAGTTTGCGCGAGAGAATCTTCCAAAGTTGTAAAATGTGTGTCCCCCCCCCTGTAACTTCTAAAATAAAGGAATGATAAAACTAAAAAAAATATATGATGTACATTGCCATGCAAACTTCCACTTAAAATTGGTTTGAACAAGATCTAGTAAGTAGTTTTTTTTTAATACGTCATAAATCGTAAACCACAATAATATTATTAAAACATCGATCAAAGTTACAACGAACTACTATAACTTTTATATTATGTTACTTGCTGGTACGGAACCCTTCATGGGCGAGTCCGACTCGCACTTGGCCGCTTTTTTGTGTTGTGATTGTGTGTTCAATAGTGCTCTGTTGTTGATAAATACACAGGTAGTGGTTTTAGTTTTGTTGTCTTTGTATTGACTCTGTTTACTCGCTCTAGAATCAGGTATAGGTACTAGTCTTAAAGTCGAAATTAGAATTAACAAATGCGCCTCAAACGTTGATTGTGATTGTACAAGGCCTAGGAGCCTACCCCGTCTTTTTCAGCTCATATCCGTCCATCTAAGAAGTCATTTAGTACTCTCTAACAAGTCATATGATATATTCTGATAAGCGTTTGGCATCCAGCTATCGTAGTTACACGCCAAACGTTTACCTGTATACATTTTATGTCAAAATACCCTTGGCTTTTCAGAAATGCTTACGGAATTGGTCTGCTGAACTGGACGTTCTGTGTTTGTGATAGGCTTAGGCCTTCCATGAAGTGAATTGCATGTTATTTTCTAATTCCATTGCAAATGGTATCCTAGTTTGCTGTTATATAAAAGTACGTTGTTGTTGTTCTCTATCAGTAGACAAATTGTGTTTAGAGATACCGAGTAGGGCCGTACTCTAGATAATGCAACCGTCTGTTAGTATAATAGTTATAAGGTTAGTCAGTGTTTGGTGTTGTATAGAGGAACAAATTGTGTTGTACAAAGAGAAAGACTGAACAACAATAAAAACGTAAAGTTCCCTCTTCCGCGTGTACACAACAATTAGTAACGGCGCGCGCGCAGCATACCTTCGAGCCATTCGCGGAATGTTATACAAATGATTATTATTATTATTATCTGCGCCTGCGCAGTCTTGCACTAGAGTACTAACATTAGAGCTCAATATTTTTTTTAAGGATCCGTCAAAACCTCAGTATCCTCAGTATGTTCAAAAAAGTTTTATAATATTAGTCAAAACTAATATTATAAAACTTTTTTGAACATACTGAGTTTAGTTGATAGAATTTGAAACATAATATTATAAGTAAAATTGGCGGGGAAATTCCAGGAAAAATATAATTTTTTTTAATTTCTTATTTCTGTAAGACAAAATAAAATCAATTGTCGGATTCCACATAGAATACATACATACTTTCCTCTTATTGTACTTTCCTTAACTTATTTTCGTCGAAGCCCGGAGAATTCCTAATAGCGGGGTCAACCTTGCTGTTTGTGACATATTAGGGTATACCGCATGCACATGAGGTTGGCATTTGGGCTACTCATGTTATTGTGCCTTCTTCTACTTAGTACCAGACAACAACTCAAACGCCTCCCTTTGTGTTGTATATTCACAGGGCTAGACAGCTCGTATGAATACACATCACACTTCAAACGCCGATGGAATAGTCACATTTGCATAGAATGCACGCCTGTACGCACTTCCGGTTAGCTGTTTTCTAAAATTGTGCAAAGGTACAGTAGGTACGCTTTTATTTACTGTACGTTACACTCGTAAATGTATGCTTTATTGCATTGATGTAGGGAAGCGTTGACCTTTATTTATTAAATAAATAAATAAGTCAGACATTCACACCAATTGCCTAGTCCCAAACTAGGCAGAGCCTGTGGTATGGTTACTAGATAACGGATAGACATACTTAAATAAATATATAAACTTCCAAGACTTGGGTACAAACATTCATATTCATCACACGAACATTTGCCCCTAGCGGGATTCGAACCCGCAACCTCCGGCGTGGCAGTCCAAGAGCTACCCGTTCCGCCACGGAGGTCGTCATGAAATTTTTTTCAAAATCCCACTATAGTGCTGAGTTGACGCTTATGTAAGGGTGCTGCCAATTTAGCCGGTGTTTCAAACTGTTGGATACTGTTGCAAACAGTTTTGTTTTGTAGCAAAATGTTGGAAAATGTTTTTGTTGAAGAATGTTGTCGAAATATTTTAAATATTAGTTTTTATATATCATTCTAAATCAGTAGTTATATGAAAATAAACGCATTTGCATCTCCAAAATAAATAACCTAAGTGGTCCGCGAATCCCTATATACTCGAGATCGAACTTTGTATTTTATATGTAATCGTTTAAATGTTTATTTATATAAGCTACTTTTTTCTCTTACTTTGTAAAAATAATAAACATTTCACCGGAAAAATTCCGAACGCACGCGAGCTAATATGTAATACTTAAATTTAAACTTTTCTAATATTATCAATAAATCATGCAATTTGACACCGTAAATTTAAATGAAATATACATATTCGTGGAAATATTAACAAACTGTATATGTTTTACATATGTAATCAGCGGGTGTGCGTGTCCGGGCCGACGTTGACTGCGTTTTCCTTCAACGTTAGGTAACAAACCTTTTAACCATACGGCTCACTAAGACTGCTTAGTTGAGCTAGTTAAGTTTTTAATACACAAGCTGTTTTGTTAATGTAGATGATACATACTTTACATTACTTTTGGGACTTTTATTTCAGATAAATTTACATAAAACAATTGCTTATTTACATTATAACATCGACACTATTATCTGTTTGCAACGATCTCTATGTACTACTAGATGGAGCGTTCCAAACAATCGCTCTGTTCCACGCACGTAGCCACAACTCTTTCACATTCACAATGAAACTTGTGCAGTTACTACGCACAATATTTAGTTATTACTAAATATTGACGCTACGGTTAAATAATGTCGATATTTAGTAAATAATTAAATGTACATAGAGATCGTTGTCTGTTTGCCACTTTTTGGCTAAGGCCTCCTCCAACCTCTTCCATAAAACATAAATAAATATTACATATATACATACTTACACTTGAATAATCCCAAACTAAACTCACCTGTGATTTGGGAATTAAACAAGGATAGGACAATTCACAAATATAACATCGAGAGCGTTTCGACTTGTACAAATTGTATGAAGTTGTCTGTCCCCAGGGGAAATCGGACGCATGTCCTCTGGCGCTCGAGTCCATTGACCAATCCACGAGGCCAGAGAGGCGGTCAAATCACTTTATTTTTCTTCATATTGTAGAATAGAAGTGAATAGAATTATGGTATTGCCATTTAAATATACACAGAACATACATCATACATCAACTATTAAATAAAGATAGATATCATCGCATATAGAAAAAAATACCCGAAAATGATAGTTGACAGAATTTATAAGTCCTCTGGTGTGATGCCTCACCCAGAGACCTAAATCACTTTTAGTTACTTATGAAGTACTTAGTCTAGCCTCTACTAACACCAATGGACCGCGGTTGTCTTGTAAATTAAACATAAATAGGCATTAATTCTAGACGATGGGCCAACCAAAGGACTATATATAGTTAACTAGCTGTTGCCCGCGACTTCGTCCGTGTGGACAACTTAACATCACAAATTATTATGTATTTCCCGTAGGAATGAGATGTTTTTCGGGATAAAAACTATCCTATGTCCTATTCCAGGACTTAACCTATATGTTTGCCGAGTATCATCCCGATCCGTCCAGTGGTTGAAGCGTAACAAACATCCAAACTTTCGTATTTATAATATTAGTAGTATAATGGGATGTTTACAGAATTTAGTCAAAATAACTAAATTTGGCATGTGCCAAATTACGTTATAATGTTATAACGATGAAACTGCTTTATAGGGTATTTATTGACAAAAGAAAGTAACTTGGTATCCTACATGTAATGTAAAAAGTAACTATCTGCTAATGATATACATCTCAGACTTACTTTACAATAACTAACCATATTCTCAGAGTTATTACGTCAAGTGATCGCCCAGTCAGCACTTTTTACTCAGTTAATGGATCAAACACTAAAACTACCAATTCTCGCATGACGAGGCACAAAACTATACCATTCGAAAGTAGACTGTTGGCGTAGAAGCTTTTAGTATCATCTACTTTGCTTAATCAGATTCAGCTGGTTTGGTTACTTGCATTTTCTCCTTAAGAGGCTGTTACTATCTTTAACCAAATTTATTTCGTTTCAGACTAGAGATCCTAAAAGCGGACTCCTCTCTCAAGAGCAAAGCGAAGCGCAACGAATGGACGTGGAAGGCGCAGACCGACGTGGTGAAGTGGCAGGCGGCCCCCCTCCGCGCGCCGCTGCTGCGCCTGCCCCCCGCGCTCGCGCCGCCCGCCATCGACTGCTTCACGTGCGTGAGGGCCTACTGCGGGGACCTGCCCCCCGCCGAGCGCGCCGTGCACCAGGACCTCACTGAAGTCAAATGCGTCTATACTGTGCTCATGGTGAGTCTTCTGTATAGGTCTAGTCACGAGGCTGGCCGGCAGAGTATGCTTGTTTGTGTTATGTATGGTTGTCAGAATATTCTTGTCATATTTGCCTCAAAAAATACAAGCTTATCTGTAGACGCGATGATGAATAGTGCCTATATCTTCTTGTTTTGCTTTAGTCTAAGGTTCCGCATTTAAAATAATTTCCCTGGACATTTCGATGACTAAATTCTATTGATATGTAGGTATCTCATCTTCATGACCTAGCGGCACTTTGCCCCTACGGGATCTTTTGTCCACCATCGGTGCCCCGAGCTGATTCTGACTTCACATACGCCTAAGAATGTCATTATGGTAGAAAAACTATATTTCAGGAAGTTAGAACACAGTAAAGGGGCCCCGACACGTGCATTGCCTAGGGGCCCCGACATGGTTAATCCGGCTCTGGTGGAGGTGTGTATGTAACTGTGGTATTTATTGTTATCAGCACTGCCATGCGGTGCCGGAGCTCCGCGACGAGGTGTACTGCCAGCTGATGAAGCAGACCACCTCCAACCGCTCGCCGGCGCCGGACTCCTGCCAGCGCGCTTGGCGGCTCATGTCCATACTGGCCGCCTACTTCACCTGCTCCAACACGCTCAGGTATGTAAAGTCCGACAATCTTATCTGTCCCGGTGATGGTGGCGCTAGTTCCTAATTCATATTCATATAAATAAATTAGTTCTTTTAATTACCACCGGTACGGAAAAGATTGGCAGACTGTATATATGTTTCACCGTTGCTTATTTAATTTTTACCAAGGCAATAGTCCATTATGTTCATACTTTTCTTCATTTTGTCTTTTGCGGGGTAAACAAAGAGCCAAAAACATTTCTTTCGTTTCCTCTTATGATTTCCTTATACATATCCGCCGTGGCAAAGGTAATTTCCTACCTTAGACCTTAGACTGCCTATTGACATCCTTTATGTCAAAAGTGCTCACACAAGTCTCTTGCACTCGTGATAAATTATGTACCTTTGTGGTGTGAAATATAATATGCCTTGCCTAGTTGTCTAATATCTACTTGCTGATATTTCAGGCCATTCCTGGTGGAATACCTTTCGGCAGCGGCCGCGGACAGGCGGCGGCCGTGCCAGGGCACAGCGACCGTGTGTCTCGCCAACCTGAGGAAGACGCTGCGCTGCGGCGGCAGGAAGAACGTACCCAGTGTTGAAGAGGTAAGGCTCTGTCTAATGACCAAGTAAGTCTTTAAAGAAAATAAATAGTTCAAAATACCTCGATACTACATGAAATGTCATATTATGCGAAAAAAAAATCAAAAGTCGGTAATTGTTTTTAAAAAAAATCGCTCATTGCCGACGTAAAGATTGTCACCAGCGCCTCTAGCGGCTGAAAATTGAAACCTTTTCAGTAAGATTCAATTTGACAGTTAATAAATTAAAGTTCGCCGCCACGTTAAACGCCACACTTGTCAATACTGCCCGCCACTCGTGGCGCTACTAGCGCATAGAGTAAACAAAATTAGAACGTTTTATCTCATTTTTAAAAGAGCGAATATCATATCAATTTGTATTTTGATTGACACCCATTTAACTTTATACCTGGCCACCTGCTTCCAAAACCTTTATGTAAATGCCGATAAAAGAAAGGAAACAAATTAAAAGAAAAGCGGCATTTCGAATATTTTGTCGTTTTACGGCCAGTACTTTGTAAACTAAGGAAACACTACCGAAATTTTTTCCCGGGTGGCCAACTCAAATGTAAAAAAAAACGAATTCGCGGTAAATTTGACTTTTTTGGCGGCAAGCAGGAAAACAATACTTTTCGTTTTGTAGTGCTCGATTTAGTGTTTTTATTTCGGATTTAACGGAAAAATGGCAAAAAAGGGAGGAAAATCGAAATTTATGTCCAAAGATTTAAATGAATTGCTAAACGAGTCGCAGCAATTCGTGAAAAATTCACCAAAACTGAAGAAAACACAAAAACGGCAACAGAAGTTGGACGAAGTCGATAATGGAGAAACGTCCAAATCGATTGGTGGATATCAAACTAGTGCCAAAAAGATGAAACAACAAAGTGATTCCGATGACGATTGTAAAGCAACAAGACATAAGTTGCTGGAAGTTATGGAAAATCAGCAAGATGCAAGGTAAGTGATATTGTTTTATTTCTATAGCATCCCATATATTATACATACTTTTCAGCAGTGCTAACTTATTTGTCATACGTAAAAATTGGATAGTTTTGCAGGATAATCGAGGGATATCCTCATACACAGGATTTCTGGCCCACTTTTTAAATTTTCAGTCTCCGGTCATCTCAAATTATATTAGTTCTGATTACGATCTGCTCGTGGATTGGTAGTTTGGGGATATATGGTTATGAATAAAACGGTGTGCTGTAGGAAGTATCAGTGAACTCTGATCATTTAATTGGAATACCACTCCTATTTATATAATTTGACTAGTTCACAATTTCAGCTATTGAGGGTATTATTAACTAATTTTACCTATGTAATACCGGTGGATATGGGTATCCCACAGTAGTACATTCGCCTCAAGGTAAAGGTTTCAAAGCAGGCCTCTACCGATGAGATTTCTTAATATGAGAGAACTTATAAACGGCTTGTCAGTGTAGTAAATATTTCATATGGAATCCATGGTAAAAAAAAGAATTTCTAAAGCGCATGTAAAGTCTACCAACTTGCACTGGGTCAGCGTAGTGGACTTTGGTACGCCCACGTTATGGGCCACTGCCCAACAGTGATACATATTAGACACTGTCGATTTTATTTTAATTGCCAACATTTACAATTATTTCGCAGTTATGCCTAGTGCTTGATTGATTTCAATTATAGACTGTTCAGGATTCAGTGGCGCATTTTGGGAGAGGCCTATGTCCAGCAGTGGACTCTTTCAGGCTGATGATGATGATTAAAACTCTGTTAGGGTTCCGTCAAAACTGACGACCTCCGTGGCGGAACGGGTAGCTCTCGGACTGCCACGCCGGAGGTTGCGGGTTCGAATCCCGCTAGGGGCAAATGTTCGTATGATGAATATGAATGTTTGTACCCAAGTCTTGGATGTTTATATATTTATTTAAGTATGTCTATCCGTTATCTAGTAACCATACCACAGGCTCTGCCTAGTTTGGGACTGGATAATTGGTGTGAATGTCTTGAGATATTTATTATTATTATTATATTTATTAAAACCGATAGGTACCCTTATAGCAAAACTTTGTATCCGTCTTATTCATAGATGTGGGTGGCTTACACTGTATGTATGTCTGTCTCTCGAAACTTATTTTTTAAATCTATAACTACATGACCGATGGAGCTGAAATTTGAAATATATAATTCATGAAAATTTGAATCTTTAAAACACATTCCAGCACACATTAAATTTAGTACAAAATTAAGTTAAACACTACTGATTTTTTAAACTTAGTAGCAAATATTTCAGGAAACAAGTATCCGACAACATACTCCGCAGTCTGTCCGAGGTCGTGTCTCAATTAGAGTCCGATTATAACGTGCTGATAGACAATGAGCAGAAGATTCAGCACCTGGTCGGTTTGTTCCTCAAGTGCATTCAGCAGGCCACGGCCAACACCAAACAGAAGCTCAAGACCTTGAGGGATATACATTCTACTTTCAAGAAAGAGTAATTATATTGATAAAGTTTCTAGTCATCATCTTATCAATGTCCACTGCTGGACTTTGGCATTGGTGGCGCTGCTACCAATCAATGGTTATGACATTCATCGCCTGACAGTTTACATTTAGACCTATTTATATTGTCTGAATATTATAAAAGAAAAAAATAAGACCTTCGTATGCCTACAACTTGACCTTAAAAAATTCTTACTTATACGTAAGGTTTGCATTTTCCTTAAAATAGTTACTAAACTATCTTAAGAGTTACCTTTTTTGGCTTTCACGGTCACCAAAATATTTTTCTTGTGGTCTGTCCTAGGGGGTATTATATTATACGATATTAACAAATATCAAAATCTATATATCCGATACGTTTAAGGGGTTAGGTATCCTACTAATCCTATCCTACTAATATTATAAATGTGAGAGTTTGGATATTTGGATGTTTGGACGTTTGTTACTCAATCACTCTTCAACCACTGGACGGATCGGGATGAAACTTGGCACACATAAGGTTAGGTCCTAGAATAGGACATAGGATAGTTTTACGCAGTCGCTAGTCGTGGGCAACAGCTAGTACTATGATAAATCTATGAGTCATATTTATATAATGTAATTTAAACATATGATTCATTTTATGTTTGTTCATACATCTTTTCTAGACCACCAACCGGTTCATACATATATGATAATATAAATATAATGCCCCCACCCCCTTCCTCCCCCCCTACAAATTTTATAGCAAATTCCCTTATCTTATGTCCAAAGGTGTGAGGAATTGGAAGGTGACCATAGAACAGAGACCAATAAGCTGGCCAACGAGTTGGATGAAGACATGGCTCGCCTCCAGGAAAAGCTGGTCGCCGACACTAAGCGGAAGCAGATGGACAATCTGCGCCGGTCCATCTTCCATGCCATACAAAATGATCTCTAAATTAAAAATCTTTTATTGTTTTAGTATATAAGTTGACTTGTCTTAAGTTTGGTGTTGTTGTTTAGTTCTTATGTTTTGATTAAAGCTGATCATCTGGTATATCATTATAATTATAAGGTCGTATTTCCAGTGGGATCTCGATGTTATACTTGATGTTTTGATTATTTGGTAAGCAAAGGTCTGATTAAATTTTTTACAAAATGTAGTTTTTTTTTTCTCCTTTTTTTCCACCTTGTATCGCACAGAGAACTATTGAAACTAGCGATTTCACGAAATCCGTAGGTGGGTTATTTTAACAAGATTTTCGTGAATTCACTGACTTAAAATGGTACCGGATTCGATACCCATGTCGGACTTATTTCTATTCATAAAACAGGTATGAAATATCGTATAGTCCAGTGTTTCCCAATTATTGGTACGCGTAACCCCTAACAATCTAAAATCAAAAAATCACACCGGCGCACAGTGTGTTAGAAACCCCTTTTTTGTTGCATGTAGTTTTTATGTCATTAATCGATAGTTGTTAACATTCTAAGTGCTGGAGTTCAACTCCGACTTTGATACGACCTGTAGTTTATTTTTAAAAAAATGAGGAAGTTTGGTTATCAGTCGTTAGGAAAAAACGGAAAAAAAATAATTTTACAAAATTGGAATTACTTATTGCGATTTTGATTAGTTCCAATAATGACACATATAGTAACATATTTTTTCACTCATTTCTGTCGGTTTATCGTGAATAGAAATGGAAATATGATTTAATTTCTTGTTTTTCGTTTAAATTTTTTTATTCAACATTAACAACGTATTAGGCCGAGATTTCTATAAGAAAGATAGTACTTAGCCTCTTTTATATATAGTATTAAAGCCATAAAGTAATTCCTTGTTATTCACAAGATATTGAAAATTTTAGTTTTATCCGCAATATCCGGTCTAAGGGTTGTCACTTTCACCAAAATATTTATCTAAATCCGTAAGCATATTTTTATTTATTTATTACGGTGATGAGTAGACATCGCTATGTTTCTGCTTCTAAGGGTTGTCACTACAACCAAAACTATTTTGACATTAACATATTTTGTTTATTTTATCAAATTAACATTACGTATCAGTTATGTAAAACATTACGTACGTCCCTATCGCGATAAATACCTACACTTACACGCCCGGTTCGACGGTATACTTGCCTCGCCCACCAATAGGATTGTCTCTTGCATAAAAAAACTACTAATGGTAAACTAGTCATGGATGGTGATGGAAGGTTCTAGAACAACACCTTATAGATCCTTCCATCACCTTCCATGATCTTCCAGAACATTCTAGACCCTTCAATATGCTGTACATAAAAGTTCTAGAACATTCAAAACCTTGCAGAAGGTTCCTATTATCATTAAGGAGTTCCTATGACCAGCTCCATCATCAGACCCTGGTCACCACTTCTCTTTAGAAAATTAACCAATACCATTAAAACGAGCGCAAGTTCGGTGGGGCTACCATTTATCATTAAGGAGTTCCTATGACCACCTTCCCGCTTCATCATCAGACCCTGGTCACCGCTTCTCATTAATAAAACCAGTACCATGCAAGCCATCCCAAACAGGATGGATATACTTTTAGTTATTCTTTATATTTCTATTTTTACCGGATATTGGTTCGGATATAACGAAAGTGACAACCCTGAAAAAAATATAAAATATGCAATAACTTGTGGATAACAAGCAATTAGGTTGTGATTTTAATTCTGTATATAAAACAAAGTGTAAAGAATCTATAGTGTAAAAATCTCGGCCTAATACATTGTAAGTGTTGAATAAAAAAATTATAACGAAAAATGAGTAATAAAATTATATTTCCATTCCTACTCACGATAAGCGGACAGAAATTGGTGAAAATGTTTGTTACTATATATGTAATTATTGGAACTAATCAAAATCACGATAAGTAATTCCATTTTAGATAAATTAATTTTTTTTCGTATTTTAAGAACCGGATATGATGACTCTTTGGCATTTTTTTTAAAAAAAACTACGAATCGTATCAAAGCCGGAGTTAAACTCTAGCGCTAAGAATGTTAAGAACTATCAATTACTTACATAAAAACTAAATGCAACAAAAAAGGGGTTTCTAACACACTGTGCGGCGCATAATCATCGAGTCTAAAAAATCGTCGAATCGTCTAAATTATTTTGTTAACCGACTTCAAAAAAGGAGGTTCTCAATTCGACAGTATTCTTTTTTTTTTGTTGAGTTGGCTCGTGGATTTAGTAAAAGTAGCACCGAAATTTTCTACACCTTTTTGTACGACATAATATATTTGTGAGAGTGCCGACTGCCAATTGAAAATGATTTAATATTAAAACCCAAAAAGCAACTTTTCATCCACAGGGGGTACCTACATACTGCCCTGCTCCTGGAGATGGCCGCTAAGTGTTTCGGCTACCTTTTGGAAATTGGCAAAAAATAAGTTAAACTGTTTTCTAGAATTCAATGATAATTGCTAGAGTATCTTCGCCAATTGAAGAATTAGAATTCACTAATAGATATCAGGGCAACGTAAGTTCCAGACTTTTGTCCAAAGGGTGTAAAGATATTAAAAATTATTAAATGTATCTGTGAGGTCACATGACCAGATGTTGACAGTATACTAGCGCCGCAGTTCGCGTAGCATTTTTTTTTTTTGCTGCGACACATACCTAGATTATATTTAAATTGTAGTGTGTAAACCTATTCTGTATATCTCATGTATGTGTGTGTCGTAGCTATGAATAAATAACCTATTCTATGTAATTGGGAACCGCTGATATTGTCAAGTGTATATGTGTGTAACAAAGTGTCGTGGCCTGCCAGGTGACGGCGGTGTCCGCGGGCCGGTCGGCGCGCCGCCAGCTGTACCGGCTGCCGGGCGGCGCCGAGCGCGTCGTCAACACGCGCTGCGCCACCGTCGTCAACGACATCGTCAGCGAGCTCTGCGAACTGGTCAGTGCACATATTATGAGTCCACGACGAGCTCTGTTTTATTTTTTGCCATCTGTTAACACCATGGAATGCAATAAATTAGTGCTTCCTTCCTATAGGTTTATAGGTACTTAAAAAACAATTTTATCAAAATATAAAATGAAAGTTCTGCGACTCCAAATGAGACATGGCTTAAAGGTCTTGTAACCAAGCCAAAATATCCTTATTTTTTTTTATTGATTACTGATTACATGGTCACACAACTAGACATATAAATAGCAGCTACAATACAATTTACCATTTGCTAAACACTAGCTACTGAGGGTATTCTAATATTACATAATGTATCGGTGTAATATCGAAAATTAAAAAAAAGAACCTCTCAGACTCTGTCCATATTGTTGGTAGTAGAATCTTGAAAACTATGTTAGTTGATTTTAAAATAGACATTAAACACCAACGATCTCTATGTACTACTAGATGGAGCGTTCCAAACAATCGCTCTGTTCCACGCAAGTAGCCACAATTCTTTCACATTCACTTTGAAACTTGTGCAGTTACTAGTCAGAACATTAAACTAAATGTTCTGCGTAGTAACTGCACAAGTTTCATTGTGAATGTGAAAGAGTTGTGGCTACTTGCGTGGAACAGAGCGATTGTTTGGAACGCTCCATCTAGTAGTACATAGAGATCGTTGTTAAACACGAATTTATTCGTGTGCAAGCGCATCGAGTCTCACTACAACACTTAAGACATGCTCAACTGGTGGGACAGATCGGCGTGACGAGCGACGCGGAGCGCGCGGAGTTCTCGCTGTACTGCATCGTGGCGGGCGACGCGCTGACCATGCCGCTGGCCGGCGACGAGTACGTGCTCGACGTCACCACCGAGCTGCAGCGCGCGCACCACCCCTTCTACCTCATCTTCTGCCGCTCCGTGTGGCACCACCCGCTCAGGACGGACGCGCCGCCGCTCTACACGGAAGTGCTCTTCAACCAGGTCAGTGTCACCCCTTCTGAGGAATTTAGCAGCCTCGATCCCTTCTCATCTTCTGCCGCTCAGTGCGGTGCCGCTCTAGTCGGACAGGCGTGCCTCCGCTGTACACATAAGTGCTCTTCAACCAGGTCAGTGTCACACCGTGTGGCAGTGTATGCCGTGTGGTTTCCGGTAGAGTGGAATAGGACCACTCCAACTCTTCTTGTGGATGTCATACAAGGCCACTAAGATAATACATTATAAAACATCAATCAGGCCTCCCCAACCCGTCTGGCCAGCGCGGGGAGTGTAGGCCAAATCCTCCATCTGTCTCCGGTAGATGAGAGAGGGTTGTGCTCCTGCAGTGGAGACAAAAAAAACTGATGATGAGTGTCACACCTTCTGTGAGGAATTGATCAGTTTAGATCCCATCTCCTCATCTTCTGCCGCTCCATGTGGCGCCACCTGCTTTAAACAGACGCGCCTCCACGGAACGCGCGTTTCAATCGCTGTCATCCATTCGTTTACTCCCAAAAGTTGATAAAAGAATATATTTCCTTAAATATTATATTTCACCAATGCAAAATCTTAGCTAGGACCAACTTTTGAAAGAGTATTTGAAAGAGCGGTTGAAATGCTTGAATATTGATTCAACTTTATACTCTGTGAGTTCCTATGATGTGAATAAATAATGCAAGTGCACTAACTTTTGGGTCTGCGGAAGGGTGACAGTCTCCACGGAGGTGGGAGATTTGCTGTGATTCTCTGGAATCCCTGTAAAATACTGCAGGTCCTGCTTGCCATTACTGCCAAGATCGTCCGTATATAACTTCACCCTTGGTGTAACGCTGCAGGTGGCCCCGGACTACCTCGAAGGCCTGCTGCTGGTGCTGCCCGGGGGCGGCGCGCCCGCGGCGGCGGCGCTGCGCGACGCGGCGCTGGTGGCGGCACTGCTGCACCGCGCGGCGGGGCTGGCGGACGCGCCGCACGCGCGCGACCTCAAGTTCCTGCTGCCCAAGCCGCTGCTGGCGCTGCGCGAGCCCCGCCCCAACAAGTGGGCCTCCTGGGTCTCGGCCGAGTGGCCCGCCGCCAGGACGCTCACGCCCGCCGCCGCCAAGTCCAAAGTCTTACAGGTAACATTGCGTTTTTATCATGAAGAAAAAACTTTCCGCGCCCCATAATGTGTCACCAAAAAGTGTTTAACCTCATGGCATAGAATACTTAATACTTTGGTTTTTATACAATTAAACACTTCATTTGTTTCAACCACTATTGACCGTCTCGTTGGCCTAGTGGATTGGTCTTGGTCAACTCGCACACTAAATATGGTGTGTACTTGTTTCGCAGGTGTTATCGCGGTGGCCGCTCTTCGGGTCGTCGTTCTTCGCGGTGCGGCGCGTGGCGGGCGCGGGCGGGGGCGCGGGCGGGGGCGGGGGCGGCGGCGCCGAGTGGCGCGAGCACGTGCTGGCGCTCAACCGGCGCGGCGTGCACCTGCTGCACCCCGTGACGCACGAAACCGACACCCACTGGCCCTACGCAGAGCTCATCTCCACCAGGAAGGTGAGTCGGACGGCGTCGTTGACTTGATGGCTGGAGCATGGGATTTAACCTCTCATTCATCATCAGGTTATTTTTGACTCCACTGCAGGAGCACAACCCTCTCTCATCTGCCGGAGACAGACGGAGGATTCGGCCTACACTCCCCGCGCTGGCCAGACGGGTCGGGGAGCCCTGATTGATGTTTTATAATGTATTCCCTCAGTCGCCTTTTACGACATCCACGGGAAGAGTTGGAGTGGTCCTATTCTACTCTACCGGAAACCACACGGCGCTCCTCTCATTCATGTTTGTTTAATTTGTTTACATATTACGACAATTTACACACTGTCTTAACTCTTAAACACCTCATACGAGTATATGGGCCGAGCATGCGTTATGGAACGACAGACAGTGTATGTCCAGAGAAGCCCCAATAGGCCATTCAGCCCGTGCCGGGGCTATCTCTCGATATTTACGACAGGTTTTAATGCCATACAAATATGGCCTAAAATTAGGCATAAGTAGTATGTGACGTGTATATAATCCTTATATACACATACGACGGAGTTGGTCAGGACCCTGAACAAACATAGACGATGGGTTAGGGTGAATATTCGAGCGTTTCAATCGCCGTCATTATGCTCACCTTCAAGAGTTGAAGAGACAATACCAGTTAAGCTTTTTTTTATCCAATAAATAATAGCGTAAACTTCGCCTACAGAGTAAATATTTGCATAAAAAACATTGTTGGGGGTCTAAGGTAAGGTAATAGAACACATTTCGATCATTTTTGGATTTTTTGTATGTTTGTTTCTTATTTTGTGCACACATCACGTAAAAACTACTTAAACGATTTTAATGGACTTTTCACAGAAACGCAGGGCTTAATTCGGAGTAATATTTAGTCTTTATTTCATCGCAATCTGCTTACTCTATCGGAAGTTAGAGTAATTTTTAGTTATCAAAAACATTAGTAGGTATGCAATATGTAACAAAGAAATATTATTATAATGTTCGGTACAAATCAAATTGCGATGAGTTAGGCCTCCATTTGGAGCTGTAGTGGGCGTGGGAATGGAAGTGGGCGAGGGCGGGGTCGGAGTCTTAATCGAATTGAGAGTGAGTAGACCACGCGAATGGAGTCGCGGGCACTCTGCATTAGTGAAATTTTTATTATAGTCTTTCCATTATCTTTCGATGATCAGGATAATCACGGCGGTTCAAACGCTCGCATGTTCACCCTTAAAATGCCAGAGGTCATGGGCTCGATTCCCACTGGACCGACAACTGGACTGCTGCGAAGGTGGGGCGCTTCATATACCGTCACTAAAATATTAACTACTAAAATACTATAATGTTTACTACCAGGTCCGATCTGAAGACGGCACGCTGTTCCTGGACGTGAAGTGCGGGTCGCTCCTACAGCAGCGCGTGACGCGGCTGCAGGCCGAGCAGGCGCACGAGGTGGCCCGCCTGGTGCGCCAGTACGTGGCGCTGCAGCGGGACCGGGACCGGGACCGGGACCACCGGCACTCGCACTCGCACTCGCCAGGTGAGACCCCCCCCACACACACACCCACACACACACACCCCTACACGCACACCCCCCACACGCACACACCCACACGCACGCACACACACACACACTCTTTCATACGTCCCTAAACTAATACAGGGTGTATTAGCGCGCAAATACTGTTCAACACACACCCCACTCACACTTACACATACATCCACCCCAAATCCCATACACAACACTCATGTACACCCCGTCACACAAATCACACCCTCTGTTTCATATCGACGCAATCAAGCGGAAACGCTGTAACCCACATCCTTCTTACATACACATTTTTTTCGTGTGGAAGACTCACACACACCCCACCTACATAATTATACAACACAAACCCCGTCTATACAATTATATAAGTGTGTAAAAAATTATAAAGTCCCCTAGCTATCTTATCACTTTTATTTTACCTAATTCCCATGTTTAAAATGCAATAATAATTATTCTTTGTTTCAGCTTTTAACGGGTAAACATAGCTACTGAAGAACAATGCAAATAGACTTAATGTATTACAATAAAATAACTCGAATAAATAATTTGTAGTAAACTCGAATAAATGTACATTAATGTTGTATGTAACAGCACGACCATTGAATGTATATTTACATACCTCACAACTTATCAATTCCGTCCTTCAAAGATCTGAACATATTTAACGTTATTTTGAAGAAAAATATACCTAAATAAAGGGGTCCTCGACGGTCAATCACGGTTTTACTATTAAATCACTTGACTAGCAAGATATTATGATCTTTAAGGTTGTCATACATATGTAGTGGTGATGTTTTTTAACAAGCTTATAGTTTGGTGGTCAGGCTTATAGTTTGATCGTCAATGAAAGCATGATTAACCGTCTAGGCAACTCGTTAGAATGTGTAATGTAAGTCATTCTTATAGTATTTTAATTTTGGATTGAAATGGGAATAGGATTTTAGACACGAGGCGTTTTGATTCAAATTTAAACGTTTATGTTAGAAATGTTATATAGTACTTCTATTTTCATTTTAGTCCATTTTAAGATTATTTTTATTATATTTTGATGTTTTAGTTTCATTATTATTTGTATGTGAATGAATTAATATCTGAAAATCTTTAATTATGGTTAAGTAAATGATTATATTATTAAAATAATTTATGAAAGCAGTGTATCTGTGCGAACTATGTTTATGTCAACATTCCATTTATTTTTAACATTCCATTTTGAATAGGTACCACCAAAATATATTTTATTTTTATTGTATTTTTATACAGAGCGTAGCAAAAATTCTAGACAAGTTTGAAGTGTTTTGTTGATTATAGTACGACCAAATACTATGGAGTACATTTTCTTAAAAAGGTCTACATTCCAATTAAGTAAACTTACAAAAGTTCATTTGACTTTAGTTAGCATATAGATATAATATCAATTTGTCGTATTGGAAATTCATATTAAATAAATAGTATCGTATTTTCCATCAACAGAGAAAAACATACATCAGGTTCTTTTAGAATAAACAAAAAGGGTTAATTAACATATTTTTTAAAAAGCCCAAGTAAGTACAATGATGGTCAGCTACAATACTATAGGCAGTCTGAGACAGTTTCGGAAAGATGTTATATTTTAGCCTCAAAATGGAGTACGAACTAATTTATTTTTGTGCCTTATACAACCGTCTTCCTTTGTTTCTAAGGTGCTATTACATAGTTACTTAATTTTAAAAATATCTATCTACCCACTATGTGTCGATGTAACCCAAAGACCAACCGGTCGGAGTCATGTACTGTACTTAATTATTTCGTTGTCATGTAAAGTATTTAATGAATTATGCAATGTATAAGAGTATATTGTAGATACCAATAAAATTATATTCTGAATGTTTGCTCTTTTATTCTATTAATAATACTATTAATGCTCACGCCCTGGTCCGAGAATGGTAGGCAGAGACGATGTATTTATTCGCCACTTTGCGCGATCCTGAAACACCTCACTAGCGTCAATAAAATCCATCGACCTTTTTTACCTCCTTTTATTCATCTCGCTGCGGACCCCAGACTTTTTGATCCTTAATAACAATGCGATAAAAAATACACAGATGCAAGTATATCTGTGTATTATACTGACCTCGCCTAGTACTGGTGACTGGCATCAGCGACACCAGTACGAAGCCTAGTTCTAAAACGAAAACATCTATTCGTATGCATGCCAGAATGCCCTCGCTATGTAGGCCTTATTCTGGCCACCAACGCGGATGGCAATTCTGAGTAGATAGAACAAATGTCGGTAATTAATCGAATTTAGTCGCAAAAAACTAGATTTAGTCCGTCCCGAGATATTAGCCATGCCAGAATAAGCCGTATCTGGCATGCCATACGACGAACTCCTGTATACTAAATCTAGTTTTGTTGCGGCTAAATATTTAGAATTTCCATCCGTTATTCGTGACCGCATGCCGTCACTTCGTCATATAACTGTCGAATAAGAAGTTGCGTCCAGCAGTAACGACTATTTCACGGATCGTCAAGAATGGTGTGGCCATAACATTAGTATCGATCGCACCTTTTGGCGCCCAATTCTGGACATAAACTATCCCAATGAGCGCTTACATTTTACGTAGTTTTAATATAGAATACTTTCAAATAATTCATAAAATATATGTTAATTTTTTAAACATTATTATATTATTTCTTAGGGGAGCTTACAGCTACAGTCACAATATACATTTTCAGGTAGAAACTAAAAGCCAATTAACAGCTGTTAATTACAGATTACAGTAGATTACATATAACAAGTTACAGTTTTTTTTTTGTTTTGACTCGCACAGCATACATAACTAGAAAATTTATTAGTTAATTTATATATAAAGATAATACATGCACACACACTCACATACTTATATAATCACAAAATATGTATATACTTATCGAACCACTACTTAATCCTAGATGAGAAGTCACTAGTGAGTTTCCTTATGGAATATTTAAACTTGAATATTTTCGTACGATTTTGCAGTCAATAGGAAATTCAATTTCAATCCGAAACCTGCGTGTAGTAAGATAAAAATCTCAGTTATTTATGTTTATTATTATTTTTATAACGCGGATCCGAGTTGAGATGCTATCAGCAAAACCGTGAAAACACTTCTTGTGCGACTAAGTTTTTTCGTGTCTCCGTCACAGTGCATTCAATACTATTGTCCGTTGCTAGGGTTGACAACGAAAGGTTAAGTGCCCTGTAACTTTTAAACGGAGGACCGACCAAAACTTTTTTTTGCGACTAGGTTCGACTAATTCACGTGATCAATCGACTAAATCAGTAGCTCGCTATGTACTGTGGTTCCGGGGTATTAGGTGGCCATGCCCCAATAAGCAGTGTTCTCGCATACTCCGGACCGATAAATCTATTTTATTTTTGCGAATAATTATAAAAAAAATTATATCTACTCAGGATGGCAATCCGTGATGGTAGATAATGCAGTAAGGCATAACTACAATACACTTGAATTGCATACAGTAAAAAAATGTTAAGTTACAATAATACAATTTAGGCGGTCGTATCATTTTAAGCGATTTCTCCCAGACAACCAACTATAAATGCGAAACGGTGGGGGTGGGTGTTGAGTATGATTACCGTAGAACCTGGCAACTTTGCAAAATGGCTCTGACTTTGCCCTCCAAAAGCGCGAAAAGTTGGAAGGTTTTACGGAACGCTACAGTAAAGCTGAACTAATTTTTGTGGTATAATAGCGTCATTATCAGATAAACGCCAAACGTGCAGGCTAGGGTAACATCAAACCAACGCACTTCAGGCTAGTCCGTGTTCAATTCTACAGTTAACTTGACTTTCATACTACGAGGGGTCCTGATCAATCCCGGCCGCGAAAGTATATCGGTATGTGCAGTGTTGTTTAATTCGCTATGAATCTACATCTAGATTGCAAAAATCATGTTATGAAAGGGTAAGTCCAACTGGCCATAAAGCCAGAAAAGTACATTCTGAGCTTGAACTCAGGAGATTTTACTGATGGATGTATGTGCGGTGCTGTAACGTTTATTGATACGTCCTTTCGAGGCACTATACAACATTTTTTTGCAAGGAAGACGGGCTTATTTCTCACAATGAGCCAGCGAAGCGTGGTGGACAATTGCTCGTACACCATGAGGGTAGATTCTTGCCCAACAGTGAGGCGTATTACCAACTCTTCATTTTATCTGTGTTTATTTCTTTCTTACCATAAGTTACGCTGAATTTTGACTGTAACGACAGCCCTAGTCGGAACCACCAGATGTCAGCGGAGTGCGAAGGCTGCGCGCCGCTTCCCACGGCGTCTGCTGGCGCTTTGTGCCGCGGGCAGACGCGCGGACTGGACCTCAAGGCTGAAGGATGCTGATTAGCATGCGTCCCCGCGTGCTTTAACGTTATGGCGCTTTGTCCATGCTAGACATGTGTGACAGGCAGAAAAATTGTTGCATCATGATTCTTTAGTTTAAGGGTCCGTGTAATACAACAAATGCCAATGCCACGTGATGCTACTTAGTAGATGATGGATGATGCAGTGGTGGAACCTCGGGGGTAGTAAATGGGGTCGTGACTTGAAATGGTGCCTTTGAAACCAATAGTCAGTACCTAATTATCGTAATTTTGTGGGTATTGCAAGCGAACGGTTTTAGAAGATGAAGCTTTTTGTAAGACGGTCTATTCGCTGGATAAATCGAAAACTACTGCACCAATGTAACTAAGGAAACACATATGTAAAATGAGGGAAATATGCTATTCATGAAAATTAGATTTTCCGAGATATCAACAGAAATTGACGAAATCCGATTACAGAGTACAATTATCATCGTTCCACTGCACTTTCTGAGCACCGCTTTTTCGGATCTGAGCGATAAATCCGTCCAATAGACCGAGATAAACCAATAATTTACATACCTATAATTACGAGTAAGTGGTTTGTACTCTACAAGACCAGTGAACATTGTATAGTATGTGTTATGTTTAAATCATTTTTTAGTCCTTTAAGGGGGATGGTGTAGTGTGTAGGCAAAGTCGCTACTAAAGTGAATCTAGGTCACTGCCCGCTACAACAGCGTGACGTTTTAAGTAATTATATTGAAATGTAACGTAATTAGGAAGTCTTTGAATATAGACTTGAACGAGTACACATCGTCTCATTTGACACTATCGCCACCCCGTACACTCCCCATATCACAACTGCCCGAGATCCTATACTGCAATGGTCAATACGTGCCTTAAGTACCTATTCATTAGGTGCACTATTCCAATAAGGGAAAGCATAATATCTACAGAGGACGTCTTGGAGCATTTAGAATCCTCTTTTGCCTTATTGTTCGGACGTTTGCTTGAAATATAGTCGTATGTTTGGGCACAAATATTTGTACATGTTATGATTCTTCCTTGTTTTTGTATTTGACAGAAGTAAACGTGTTGTGGCGTATATTTAACTACATACTTATGGACAAATCGCAGGCTTAATTATCAGATTGCATACACATTATAAGTAACTAGATTGAACTGTTTTCCCGCTACATGTTTTCCGCAGTGCTGGTGACTGTACCTACGAGGCCAAAGTAGTTAAGCGTGCGTGAGAACGTCGCACATATAAAATGTGTCATAAATTGAATATAATCTGCATTTTGTACGGATAACAATAAACCGTGAATCACTTCGACTCGGTCAAGTTTAATTGAATGACAACATTGTCTTAGCTTTGTAATACGGACGTCATTGTCGGATGTAATTTGACCGGCTAGTTGGTCAGTGATTTGGGCGTCGTCGTCGTTAGAGCTTTTTCACGAAATCGTTATTCCCTTGTAAATTTTGGGAAAAAAGAAACTTGAATAACGGAAAATAACAAACTTCAAATAATGGAACTAGCGAATTTATTGCAACGAAAAAACAGTAAAAATCCATTTTCTTCATATTTAGCGAAAATGAAAGTTTATTCATTTTTGACCAAAATTTATGTATGTAAACGCTTTATTGCACCAGAATTAACAACAACAATAACGAACAGGAATAAAGTTGTGTATGAAGGCGGACTTAATACACTTAGGGATCCCTTCCAGTCAACCAACTTTATCTAGAATCTGGTGGACGAACAAATCGGGGGTACTGGCTCATATGAACACCAAGTAGGATTCACATGGGTCCATTGCTGTATTAGTCTTAATCGCATATTCCAAGCGACCTCCCTGTAACTTTTGATCTGTTTAAGTACAAAATCTGAAAATCGAGTACAAAATAGTACGTTAGGAGTACTAAATCCTGCCAGGTCAGATTACTGAAATTCGACTTCGTCCGAGCTGGAGTGACGCACACGAATAAGTATCCTATATGTACCTACCTAAAATTTACGAGGAAGTAATTATTATAAAAATTGTACGACTTGTTCATCCATATAGACGGCTAACGATCATTGTAGTTATATTATGTCAGTGTCACACTCAAGACAATAGCAATATGTGTGTTGTCCTACAGGTAATTAGACTAACAAATAGAACAGACAGCCTTTTCAACTGTTCGACCATGGTTATTCTTACATAAAACCATCACGTAGTCGGAAATGTTTGATGAATGATGTTCAGGAGCAGATATTATGTTAGTTCAATGCATAGATTTGTTTTGATTTTTCCTGAAACTGTAAGATTTAAAGTTACGCTCGTCGTACGTTGCTGAAATCGAGTTTGAATTATTGACTTATCAAAGTTTTGGATTGTTTTTATACCTACCAATTAAATGGGACAAAGAATAAGAAGATCCCAATTGATACTTTTACGAACAATGGTAATGTTTTCGAAAATATTATTTTTTATTCTATTTCTATGATAAAACCACAGGATTTTTATTCTCAAAACGGACTTATAACACTCATAAGATATTTTTTGTTTGTTAATCCCTGTATTATTTCAATATCTTAATTGGGCCCTTTTCATTCTCACCTCTTTAATTTACCTATATATGAAACAGTGGTATCAATCGTCCGCACCGGGTGCGACTGAAAATCACCGCCTAGCACCTATACTTGGTCTAGACATATGTTGCCCTTTTACTGCCGCGGCACATTTCTTTATAAAAAAAAAATTAAATTGTATTCTGTAATTATTATTTTCTTTTTCCTTTTTCTTGTTTTGTAATTTTTTTTTGTGTGTTACCAATTATGGCGGTAAATAAATGATTTTCTTTTTTTTCTTTCTTTTTTATCTATGTACGAAACTGGTTACAAAAACGGAACAAGAAACTAATCCGCGCAGGTCCTCCGTAGGTTGAGTGTTACCACTAATGTTCGGCAGCCAGAACCTTGTATATACGCGAACAATCATTCAATAAAGTATCACTTGACGTTAAAATAGTTTAGGAAAATCTTGACGTCAAGTACAACCACAGAGCCGTGGTAGCCGGATTGGTTGTCCACTCGCCTCACGTTCTTGAGGCGCTCCTACTACTGGGTTTTTCTAAACTTAATATTTATAATATCACAGGCTTTTCAGTGAAGGAAGACATCGCGAGGAAACCTGCACATGCCAAGAAGAAATTCTAAAGCGTGTGTCCACTAAATCGGCCTGGGATACCGTTGGTGGACAGGGGTTTGGCACAAAAGATCCTGAAGGGTCGAAGTGTAGTCTGGTTTTTCTGCCCCCCTGAGAAGATAAGTTTTTATAAGTACCACCACACCGAAAGCCATTCTGTGGGGCAAGATGATGCATAACTCCTACACAAAACAAGAACTGTCGCAAAAATTCTAATATGCTCTTGACACCCGCTAACTGCAGTTCAAAGGCAGCGTTGCCTCACAAACTGTATCATTCACTGAACTTAGTTTGGCGGTCCATTCCATTAGCACTGCCCTAAGACATGGACTCTTTAGCAGCTGCAGTGTTGCGAAACTCGATCACCAGTACCATTGAAGCGTAGGTTTGCGAGTCAAGGTCCGAAATACGTCGACGCGATGCGAATGAGTTGTTATGCTCAATGAAATGTAAGTATTTGTATTTACTGTTTGTAACACTCGAAATAAGCAGCCAGAATCCCCGAATAAATACTATACTCATATATCATTTATGATTTTTCACTGGGTATACAATAGTTTTGAGAATTGACACCTATATTTGTAAAAGCCGTGTGGTTCCCGGTTTAGAATAGGGTCACCACCTCCAATCTTCCTGAGGGTGTCGCCTTGACTAAGGGATTTCCCCAGGGACCGGCAGCAGCGTTTTCTTGTGTATATTAAGATCATTTCTACAATCACCTATCCGCCTGCCAAGCGTGGTGATTGTGGCTAATCCCCTAATGGACCACCAAAAGTGACGTTCTGTTGGGGAGGCTTATGTTCAGCAGTGATCGCAGTAATGATCTTATAATATACACAGAACGGGCCGCTCTGGTGCAATCGGGAACGGGAAAACTAGAGGTGGCCCTATTCCCATCGGTGTGTAGTGTAAATAAGACAGTTTTGATCAAAAATCTATTCGTTGCAAATATGGGACATTTGCAACTTTGCCATGGAATTGAGGGGTATTGAGGGGGGTTCTCGATAGAACAGCATATAAGTATATATACAATATATAGTAGGTACACGCGACTATTGCCTCTCCATAATCCCTTGTCTTCACCGCAAATTATTAAATAAATAAATAAACAGCATGAACAAAAACTAGTTACACTGATTAATAAATGAATTTGTGGTCGGTCCAATTTGTTCTACTGCTCAATGACATATTGGATTCAAGTAAATTAATGATACCGTCTTTTATCTGATCTAACCACAGAACACTGGATCTAACCATACCTATCGGGTATGGCGTATCCTCAGACCCCATAGCGGTTTTTCCCAACGCATAAACATTATCATTTTTCGCGAGGAGTTTTTCTCACACATGTATGCTGTGGCTACGAAAGACACGAAACAATCTAACAAAACATATCGATACCGCATATGACCGGCGGTCTTGTACCTTCCGCAGAGGTCAAACGCCTGAGTATGGATGGAATATCCAGATCTATTTCTGTGATGGCAACCGTGTCGCTACATAGATGTATATTATCATTCAATTTGTATGTTATTTAGGCCAGCCAATAGCAAGAATAAATGACAGTCATTAGTGTAGAACAGCTGATTCAACAAATATGAGGGTCAACCCACAAATGACGAAGACAAATTAATTCAATCCTGTAGCAAATCAAACCTAATGCACTGTTTTTTAAGCAAAAAAAACCCAGTGGCATTGCCTTTTTATAGTCCAACCGACACTTATAAATGAGCGAGCACTTTTAATTATTTAAATACGAATGACTCAAATTTTTAGGAATCATTTTATCAAAACTCGCACGGACACTTGAACATAATACGTGTGTGTCACACAATCTCATTATTTTCAAATTAGGCGGAATCTTCCACTTAAAACTTGGAGCAACGAACTTCCTATAGCTTAAAGTCAAAAATACCCATTCCATAAAATCGTTACCTGTTTACCTTGATTATTAATTCTATTGTTTTGTTAACTACCTTACTCCTTGTTGAAATTAAATATAATATGTGGCGGTACAGATGGGAGATAATTAAAATAAATCTGGCGTTAAAACTTAATTTATTATGGTAAAATTGCAAAAATATATTAGTTAGTTCTTACCTAATTAAATAACTAATTAAATTACATAATATACACGTATTATCAGGGCCAGTTTGCGCAAATGCCTTAAATCTCAATTTGAGATAAATAAATAAACACGCAAACTTTATAACATCGATAATTTTTTCCTGCATAAAATACAGGAAACCCAAAGCTATAGTTTTTACCGAAATTAAGATAACTGATTCCGGTTTATATGTGAAATTTCGACTAAAACCAAACCATATAGAAACCTAATTTCGCTTATTTTCATTTACACTTGTGCTCGGCCTAAAGATTGGACTTAACATCAGTCATTGCCATTTACTGCGTAGGACTATGTCTGGGAGTTCTTAGTTCCCTCTTCTCCGGCCACCTCCCAGCCGTGTACTGAACATATCCAGGGTCTGTAGGCGTCCCAGACGCTCTCCCTTCTGTTTCCGTACTCTCCTTTTCTTCTATTGGCTCCATAGGGAATATGGCAGGTGTTTCGGCTCGTCTGGTCCTTTGGTGGTTGGATCCTTTCAAATAATCTTCTAACTGCTGGAGAGTCGGCGTGGAGACAGTTTTCGCTCTCCACGGAGATTTCGACTGCCGTCTCTGTTCGTATGTAGGCGACAGATCGTCGTACAAACTCGACAATCGACTCGATTTAACCTTAGAGAAAACAGGCGACTGTAATTCTGGTAAATAGTCTTCTTTCACGTTAAATTTCCCCTCAACAGTTTCTAAATACTTTTTGAAGTAATTCTCGTTGAATTTCGCCAGTTCTTGTTCGTAATGTAATTCAGAGAGAGGATCGGAGAGGCGAATGTAATTCCCCGCTTCGAAATTCAACCCTGTTCGTATGGATCCAAATTTGGATTTCTCTAACTCATCGTCGAGATGGCTGTCATCGAATTTCGTGTAACCGTGTTTCGGTTGATCGAACAACGACATTTCTTCTTTTTTTGCTACTTTATCTATTTTTCCTTTCTCTAAGTCTAAATCTTTAGGTCGATCAGGTCTATCTGGAACGTCCTTTCCTATTTGACCGTTAAGATTCTGCTTATCGTGTGGTAAATGTCCGTTAACTGGCTGAGTGGCTATGGATACCTTTTTCTGAGTCTTGGGTGAGGAGATAGGATCGTGAGCGAAGTGTGGTGTGTCAGTTTGCGAGTGGTGCGTGGTGGAGTAGATCCTGGGGCCCATGAGGTCGATAAGGAAGAGGGCAGCGACCACCAGTGAGAGGGCGCCGAGGACTGAGGCGTTGACGATCAGCTTATTAGGTACTGAGTCTAGAGAGGCCAGCTCTAGACCACCTGGGGAGATAATCAGTCTTTTAAATGTAGCTAATTTTTTACGTATACATACACTTAAAATTTCAGAGCCATACATAAGTATGGGAAGTTATAAGAATCACAAAAACTACAAAACAACTAGAAAACTTCAAAGGTACTTCAAATTCATATATTTTTTGGTTAATTTAGACCTTTATAAGCTTGAACACAAGCTTTCGCCCCACGTTACCCACGGTTAGTCGAGTTTCCCGTTTTCCTGGGGTTAAAGTCGAAATGGTCGCCTAGGCTTGGTCGTTAGACTCAAGCAACGCCAGAGGACGCGGGTACAGACCATTTGTACAGTTTTTAAAAGTTTATCCTGTCCTGCATGTTATATTTGTGAATTGTCCTATCCATGTCTAATACCCAGAGTACAGGAGAAAATCCTAGTTTGGGTTTGTAAGTACAAGTGTATGTATGTAAATGTATACATGAACTATTTATTTTTGACATTAAAAAACATATTCCAATAGTGTATTTAAAATCAGTTTGTAAGTTCTGGAGAAAACTTTACCTCTTCATAATTAGTATATCAATCAATCCATACGCCGTTGGCTAAACGTGTTAACCTCCCAACTCCATCTTATATCGCTATTTTGTAAATGTTAGGATATATAATTGAATAGCAGCCAAAATTTTACTTTGTGTGTTTGACAATGCCAAACTTAACCGCAGTTTAATTTATCATTTAGAAACTGGTCGTTCTTCGTCATGTATTTCCAAGTGTAAAATTAATACAAAACATATTTGTTTATGTACAAACAGAATAATGTCGACTTAGACTAGAGTTCTCAATATCCCAAAAGGTTGAAATAAATGAGTATAATTAAGTTGGAAGGTTAAACACGTTTAGCATACGATATAATATGTAATCCTACTAATATTATAAATGCGAAAGTTTGGATATTTGGACGTTTGGATGTTTGTTACTTAATCACGCTTTAACCACTAGACGGATAGTGATGAAATTTGGCACACATATTAGGTCCTAGAATAGGACGCAGGATAGTTTTTATCCTGAAAAAACATCTCATTCCTACGGGAAATACATAATAATTTGTGATGTTAAGTTGTCCACGCGGACGAAGTCGCGGGCAACAGCTAGTCTATCTATATAGATAAAAATGTTTCTACTTGCCCAACACAATGAAGAAAAGCATTCCGAAGCCGAGGTAGATTCCCTCCAGGACACGCCGGCCCCGTGGTATCTCTTGGAACACCCGCGCCAGTATGAGACCGAACGTGATTATCACGTAACCTGCGAGTGAAAACAACAGTGAGTGTGAACAGTAAGAAAAGTTAGTTACGTGGCCTAACAAGTAGAGAGCTCCGAGTTCGATTCCCTGGGATGCCCTAACAAGTAGAGAGCTCCGAGTTCGATTCCCTGGGATGCCCTAACAAGTAGAGAGCTCCGAGTTCGATTCCCTGGGATGCCCTAACAAGTAGAGAGCTCCGAGTTCGATTCCCTGGGATGCCCTAACAAGTAGAGAGCTCCGAGTTCGATTCCCTGGGATGCCCTAACAAGTAGAGAGCTCCGAGTTCGATTCCCTGGAATGCCATTTATGCCTTTTTTTAATGAGTGTGAACAGTAAGAAAAGTTACTTACGTGGCCTAACAAGTAGAGAGCTCCGAGTTCGGGATGCCATTTATGCCTTTTTTAAAGTTTAGTACATTTATTAACGTCTCTCAAACGGTGAAGGAAAACACCGTGAGGAAACCTGCATATCCGCGAGATAATCTGTGTGTAACCTGTCACGTTCGAAAGGTTACCCTACTACAGGACTAAAAAACGAAGGGCACGGGTCTATGTCGCCAGGTAAACCTAGCCTTAGCCGGTAGTTACTACTTCTTATTCTATACCCTCATCATCATCAGCCTATATACGTCCACTGCTGAACATAAGCCTCCCCAATAGAATGCCTCTTTTGGTGGGCTTTCCATTAGGAGATTTCCCATAATCACCACGCTTGGCAGAAGGATTGGTGATCGCAGTAATGATCTTAATATACACAGGAGAATGCTGCTGCCCAATGCTGGTGCAATCCCTTAGTCGCCTTGACGACACCCACGGGAAGATTTGGGGTGGCCCTATTCTAAGCCGGGAACCACACGGCTTCTGCACCCTGCCCCCCTATAATTTAGACAAGATAACACAAACAAAAATGGGTTCGTCCATTGTTGGGCCACAGAACACTTTACACATCTAAGACTTAATACACTTTACACACTTCTTCGGCGTATGTTCTGCTCAATGTTTTTTTCTAAACAAAAAAGCTTGTGGTATAATTAAGTTTCTAAAAGCTCATCAGGACGCACCCTCAATTTCCGAGTGCACAATGGTATGACTTACAGTAAAACTATTGTTCTTGCACTTATCTGACGTAGATGTTCGAAAACAATCAATTTAGGGCTTTTAGACGACTCGTATTAAAAACATCAGTAATTTGTGACAAAAATGTTTAGTTAATAAATTTAGTGCACAAATGATAATGTTTGTACCCAAGTCTTGGATGTTTATATATTTATTTATCCGTTATCTAGTAACCATAACACAGGCTCCGCCCAATTTCGGACTGGATAATTGGTGTGAATGTCTGACATATATATGATAAGATTTCGACCGAGTATAATAGCTAGCTAGGTAGTTACCTCCATACACGGCGTCAGCGAAAGCGCCGCCCACGGAGTCCCAGGTGACAGAGGTGAGCAGCGACCACTCGCGGGAGAACTTCTGCAGCAGCAGAGACAGTCGCGCCTCGTCATCTTGCGACACCCGCTTCGCCACCAGGCACGCCACGCATACAAGCTGCATGGGACGTTTTTATTTTAGAATTATACAGGTTATACTGCTAGTACAATTTTAGTATCATCATCAGCAAACATACGTCCATTGCTGAACACAATCCTCCTCCTCAATGCAATGCCCTTTTAGAGGGTTTTCCATTAGGGGATTTGCAATAATCACTATTTTTTGTATGTACGAAGCTTGCACGTTTGATAACGAACTGTGTAATGTCTATCACTAACGATCTCTATGTACTACTAGATGGAGCGTTCCAAACAATCGCTCTGTTTCACGCAAGTAGCCACAACTCTTTCACATTCACTTTAAAACTTGTGCAGTTACTACTCAGAACATTTAATTATTTACTAAATATTGACATTATTTAACCGTAGCGTCAACATTTAGTAATAATTAAATGTTCTGCGTAGTAACTGCACAAGTTTCATTGTGAATGAGAGAGTTGTGGCTACTTGCGTGGAACAGAGCGATTGTTTGGAACGCTCCATCTAGTAGTACATAGAGATCGTTGTCTATCACAATTCAACAGGTTAAAGCATAAGCCCGGGTAAAGTCGGTCGCTGGTTCAAATCTAACTTAAGCAGTTTCCAACATCAACATTGTCTACAAAGTCCGAGTAAACAAGTCCCAGTCTTCAAGATAGATAGATAAACTCTTTAATGCACACAAATTAAGGATAACAATAAAAATAGGTACAGATTTTTGGAAAGTGTCTCTTCCAGGCACTGGACTGTTGATTAAAATTATTTAAGCGCTTTTAATTTAAAAAAAATGAAACTTACCCACAAATGCGAAATTATATTTGTTAGTAGTCAAGCAAAATTATCACACAATGAAAGCGCGGACAGCGATTTGTAAGTGCTCAGTGAAGATAAACATAGTACAGGCAATTAAGAAAGCAAATTAATAGAAAACCTAAGTTGTCCTCTTACGGTTAGTCAAACTGTTAGTTCTCGTACTGATTATCGGGAATTGGAATTGTCAATTTCCAACAAAAATATCATTTATTTTCACGTAATGTCGGTCAAAATCTCTTAGTAGTAATAATGAAAAAGTATATAGGTTAATATGTAATTAAGAAGGTTAGTTTCATATTATTTGTACTTTTATTTTACTGGTAAACGGGAGGCAGAAGAAAAGTTCTAGATTATTGCGATGTGGAATTTACATACTTAGCATCATACATAACACAAATGATGCACATATGCTTAAATAAACATCGGAAAAATCCCGGAATATACATATTAACTTAACAATTTCGTTGCAAGTACATGATACTACCTAATACCGATCACTGCTGTTAGCATTGCTCTTAGCAACTATCATGCTGATTAGTAATTAATAAAAGTGACTTTACTGATTAGTAAAGTCACGTCATAAGATGAATTACATGACAGCTATCTTTGAAAGTATACAGTAGTGGGCCCGATTCTAAAGGCACACATTTGAAATTTGACAGCGCTAAAATTGGTTTCGTCTTTATTTTCATAATACTGTGTGACAAGGATAGCAACAGTTTAAGTGCTGTAAAATTTTAACGTAGTGCCTTCAGAATCGGGCACAGTATCCGCTTTAACATTGACTGTACGTACATACGTCCCGCCCCCGCAAGAAAGGGTTACTTCAAGGCAAAGGTAACCTAATATTTCGTGTGCGTCGCTCTAGCCAGCTTTAATAATAGAGTTAATAGAGAAATTAAAATCGAGTATATCTTTTAAAGTATCATCATCAGGTTATTTTTGTCTCCACTGCAAGAGCACAACCCTCTCTCATCTGCCGGAGACAGACGGAGGATTTGGCCTACACTCCCCGTGCTGGCCAGACGGGTTGGGGAGGTTTTAAAGTATACAAGTAGAAAATCTGAAATTGGAGTACAAACTAGTACATATTCCAAGGCGTGGTGTGATCAGAATTTTAGAACGTACCCACACGTCATCAATACCCCTTTGTATCTCGCGATCTGTTTAAGTACAAAATCTGATTTTTGGGTACGAGGTAGTACAAATTCAAAGGTCAAGTCTGGTGTGATCAGAATTGAAGTACGTGCCTTAGTTCAACATGTCCGAGCTGGAGTGACGTCATTCCAGCTCGACTTCAATACCCCCTTGTAACTTTTGATCGGTTTAAGTACAAAATCTGAACTTTGAGTACAAAATAGTACGTTATGAGTACTAAATCCTGCCAGGGTCAGATTACTGAAACTCGACTTTGAGCTGGAGTGACGCACACTAATATTTCCCCAAGACCTTTGCATTGAATTCGAAGTAACCATGTAATTAAGCGCATTGATATCAAATTGTTGCAAAAAGCCGCCAAACACGTTGCACACAGTAGCCAAGCTGCCCGGTACCCATCAAAGGAAACACCACGACATTGTCCCCACAACAATAGCAAAGTCCTCAGCCCTCCGTCCTCCCATTGTCGTAGGCGAACGTCGCCTCTGTCCATCGTGGGAGTGGCATTGAAGACGCTGAGAGTTCGCGCAATTATATTTTGTCGTAAGCGACGTGCGTGGCATACGGAAACATGTTGGTTACAAATCACATGCATAAGCTAGGTCAGTATTAACGCTTGTTTGGACTTCGTAATGGACTGTGTTTGAGATAAACGCAAATGACCTTATTTTTAATTATTTGCGGGTGGTAAATTCGATCTAAGGGCTTTTGCACCACTATTCCTACACTTCAGACTAACTTTTATAAAAAGTATCTGTATGAGGTTCCCGAGTATTTTATAGTGTTATGGATATGTGTTGTTACAAGCGTTTCGCGAAAAGATTTTTTGCTCTAAGATTTTATTTGCTTCCACTAGGCTTGAGCTTTGGTTTCGAGCGCCAGAAGCTGTGGGTACAATTCCCACTGGGGAGAGAAAACTTAATAATAATTCTTCATTGCACATTTTTGAAACTAAATGTAATTATAACATTTTGAGCGCAAAGGCTATCTCTAATAGAGATCTCTTCCAGCCTTCAAAATTACCGGGTGTGAGTCAAAGCAGTAAGAGCTAGGGGGGAAAAATAAATGTATAATAAATATATATGTCAGACATTCACACCAATTATCCAGTCCCAAACTAGGCAGAGCCTGTGGTATGGTTACTAGATAACGGATAGACATACTTAAATATATAAACATCCAAGACTTGGGTACAAACATTCATATTCATCATACGAACATTTGCCCCTAGCGGGATTCGAACCCGCAACCTCCGGCGTGGCAGTCCGAGAGCTACCCGTTCCGCCACGGAGGTCGTCTAAAATAATAAAGTACATAATAACAATAATATCAAACTTTACAAGTTATATCAATTGGTTGTTACTTTTAGGTGTTATAGTAGTGAATTGTCCCCATTACTTACAGGAAACCCTAGTTTGGAACTAGAAGTGTGTCATCATCAGCCGAAATACGTATGTATGTATGTATGTAAACGCTTTATTGTACCAAAAATCACAACAATGAAATAGGAATTAAACTGTGTACAAAGGCGGACTTATCCCACTTAGTGACCTCTTCCAGTTAACTTTAGAGTAACCGAAAGTACAAGTATAATGCGTTTAGTACCAAATTTGGATAAAGAAATGTACTATACAAGTATGTACTTACAATAAAGTTTGCAAATACATATAACACACGTCCACTGCTGAACATAAGCCTCCCCAATAGAATGCCACTTTTGGTGCGCTATCCATTGGAAGATTTGCATAATGACCACGCTTGATAGGCGGATTGGTGATCGCAGTAATGATCTTAATACACACAGGAGAACGCCTGTCCTTGGTGCAGGAAGGAACTAAGGAGTCGCCTTGATAACACCCGCGGGAAGAGGGTTAGTCCAACTAGTTATTAGTTCTACAATCGGAAAGATTGGAAAAAAAAGTCCCAACTGCTTAGTACTTAGATTTTGGTTTTTAGTCTGAGGCTTAGTATGACATATTTGAGGTTATCCCTATGTTTAGCCGGGAACCACGGTGTGTAATGCACGTGTATATATATTTTTCTAAAACTAGCTAGCCGCTTGACAGCGCGTAGCGAGAGGTGCGAGTATGTAAATCGACGATAATGTCGACATCGAAAAATAACCAACGAAAAACTGGTTGCACCACAAAAGTCAACACCTACTTGCAATTCCGGAAATATTTACGTTCTAACGATCCATTTGAGGAGTATCACCTATGTTATGTGCATACACACTGCCTTTCCATTTGAACTAGGTACCAAGTCGTATGGTACAGACTTGTTAGTAGTGATGGAAATTCCCGAGAACATTCTCCTGGCCGAGAATTTATGAGAACTTAAAAATTGAAGCCACTTTCCCAAAGCAACTTATAGGTGTTATGTATGTAATCGTAATATCACCAGTCTGCATATTACGATTATACACAAATATATATTTAGTTTCATTGGTAATCGTAGGGAAAAGTGACTTCACTTTTTAAGTTCTCATAAATTCTCGGTAAATGTCAGTATTCCCTTACAGTGACTTTCTTTTCTATGACTTGCAATACACTGTTACCTATGCGCATTATATATTACTAGCTGTTGCCCGCGACTTCGTCCGCGTGGATAACTTAACATCACAAATTATCATGTATTTCCCGTAGGAATGGGATGTTTTTCGAGACAAAAACTATCATATGTTCTATTCCAAGACCTAACCTATATGTGTGCCATTACGATCCGTCCAGTGGTTGAAGCATTATTGAGTAACAAACATCCAAACTTTCGCATTTATAATATTAGTAGGATAGGATTTTCATATTCACATATATTTACTCTTGTATTTATTGCTCTTGTATTTAGAATTAAATACTTATATACCCGTAACTTACTGTTTAAAATCTGTTTCAACTTTATATCTTCAAAATGGACTAAAATACAAATTGCAATATATTATTTATTTATTTAAAAACTTTATTGCACATAAGTACAAAAGACGAACATAATGCCAATATGGCATTCTCTTCCAGTTGACCTTTAGGTCATGCAGATAATGGGTGGTAGGCGCAAAAAAATTATATAAGAAAATTGGTTATATACTATTCTCACATAATAAATACAAACTAAAATATACTAATGAAATCTATGAATTATACATATACCTACACATATCAGATATATACTACATATGTAATATATGAATACTTATTACTAAGATAAATAAATACATATGTTATATAAATAATAAATATATACATAAATATTCTGCAATAAATAAATCAAAACGTGATTCATAGACGATGACCAATTTACTCCTATGGTGATCCAAGTAAGTAATTTTGAAACTACCTACCACAATCTCTCGGCATGCATGACCCAAAGGTTGACTGGTAGAGAATAAATAAATAAATATTCAATACATACATACCTATACATACACTTGTCTAATACCAAACTAGGATTTCCACCTGTGCTATGGGAATTAAACAAAGGATAGGACAAATCACAAAAGCATCTAGACCGGGATCAAATTGTACAAAGTTGTCTGTTACCAGTGGGAATCGAACCCACGTCTGGCGCTCGAGTCCAATAACCAAGCCACTAGGCCCACAAAGCGGCGTAGATTGTCTTCGGCATTAAGTTCGCCTGTCGTGCAACTGTGTGCAGTAAAGTCGCAATAAATAGCAGGTTAAAGAAAACGTCAGTTCAATAACTTTAAATCATACGAACCAAGTAGGTAAGTTATTTTTCGCTCGCATAGTTCGGGTTTCTGCGCCATTCGAATTATTCAACTTTCCTTCAACTTTCATTTTCCTGCGCAAGAAATCAGTAGCCAAAAACCTACGTCAATGATATGGCTAACAATAGTAAAAATAAAAACAGTTTAGTGCTTGTCTACACTAATACTTATAACAAAAAGAAAGTTTGTGTTTTTTGAGGTAATCTCAGAAATTACCGAACCGATTCTGAAAATTTATTTCTGTCACTCCTTTTAAACATAGGTCATATTATTCTGCTTTCAAGGGGATGGTCGCAAAATAGGTGTAAACTTTTAAAAAAATATTTTTTTTTTCAAGCAATTCAAATCATGGAAGGTCTCTAAGCAAACGCCACGCGACGTTCGGTTAGCCATCTATTCCTTCTAAAGTATTTCCTCCAGGAGGAATACATATCCATTTATTACTACTAGTACAATCCAACATGCTTTATAATGTAGTAGATAAGGGTGTTTGGATAATGTAGTAGAAATACATGGATATGTATTGCTCCTGGGGGAAATACTTTAGGAACAATAGACTAACCCTAACCCTTTCCCGTTGAAACAGTATTTTCCCAGGGTAGAAAAAACCTATCTCCATCAATGGATTTGCTATTTGTTTAAGTGAAATATTTCACAAACTTCTTCGTTACATCAAGTTGAATGAAAATATACATTTACATTAAAATACAGACTATAATATTGTTGTGAACTATCAATGGAACCCATGAGGAAAACACACGACAATGATCTTATCTTGAACTATATCTCTGAGGTGTGGTCGTGGGAAATCTTGGCGAACTACTAATTATCACTCAATCACTGCTTAATACCCTGTGATGAACTTGCAAAGAGCTACAAGATCAGTAATTACCGGTAATTGGATTATTAGCCGTATAATAAACAACGCTAAGTAACAGATGATTCATGTAATAGATTATCTAGTTAGCTACATTTAGACACGGACCTTACCTAATCTTCCTAATTATGACTTTGTTACCACTTATTTGAGTTAAATTGGTAATTTTACAAAAAGATTATTTACAAGTTGAAAGTGTTACAGTATAACTTTATATTATTTGTTATAATATTTTTAAAAAGGCAAACAGAACACTCATTGTGAAACAATTGTGAAGGTGAACTAAATAAAGGATTATTTAAATAACAAAGATGACGGACTGAATGGTCGGGTCTGGTAGAAGGCGTTGTAACACTAAGTAAAATACATACATAATGCTCACGCCTTAGTCCCAGAGGGGAAGGCAAAATCACTGCACGATCCTGACAAATGTCGCAAAATACTTCAATACACTGTAATTATTTTTTAAAGGTATTATACCACCTTCACACTGGGGCAGTGGCATAATAAGTCGCCCCCAAAGGAATGCCTTATCATACTCATCATGAAGGACACTTAAGTGTTGAAGAAAAAATCTACCTTCATTGTACAAGTAAACCTCCGTGGCGGAACGGGTAGCTCTCGGACTGCCACCCCGGAGGTTGCGGGTTCGAATCCCGCTAGGGGCAAATGTTCGTATGATGAATATGAATGTTTGTATGTTTTCTAAGTCTTGGATGTTTATATATTTATTTAAGTATGTCTATCCGTTATCTAGTAACCATACCACAGGCTCTGCCTAGTTTGGGACTGGATAATTGGTGTGAATGTCTCAGATATTTATTTATTTATTTATTATTTAAAGAGATTGTACAAAATATTTTTGGTGTCATCATGTTTATACTCAATGTTGATTCAATTAAAATTACCATTGCTATTACAGTAGATATACGCAGTACAATACAGTAGTTTCTGGTGTAATCAGAAACACGTATTATTTAACCATTGGGATTCCTATGACATGAATCTGATTTTGATCAAAATTGAATCCTTCCAAGATTGATAATTATAAATTCCATTAATTTCGGAAAATTAAAACATGTAAACATAATTCACGGCCAGTATTTGTAGGTGGCTGATTGTCCCATAGGCGTGTGTTTACAAATCCACTTAAGTATACACATTTCATTCATGCGAGTATTTAATATTTTTTCCCTCTTTAAACCTTGTAGTGTTCAGTACAAGGTAGACATTACAAGTACCTTTTAGGTGATCATAAATCATTATAGATACCTACTTAATTATTTATTATACTCGTACAATAGGAAGACTATACAAGATTTACCTTCTAATTAAGTTCTCGTAATAAAAACAAGGCATGACGCGAGAGAATCAAGATTTGTGATAGGTATAACATTCAAAGAACAAGTTTTACAAATAATTTGCGTTCATTATCGTGACAAAAACCTAAATGGTCCTTCGATCATTGATATGAACCGCAGAACCGCAAGTAAATGTTGAAGTAATACAAATTACACTATAAAAACAATTAGTAAGATAAAACAGCAGAACAATTTACTATACATAAACTTGTAGAGACTGTAGCTTTAAGGTAGAAACAGAAGTCATTCATAGCACTTTTTATCTCAGTCATTGTACAAACTTCAACATCGCATAAGTTTGCAAGTTTAATAGTGTTGGATAAACCTGTCTCAAAATCTATCATCGTGATAAACACAGATAGAAACCACAATAACAGCTGATAAAGTTACTACGATGTTATTTAAAGGCAGAAATACGATAGGTGCCACGGGACTAATGGGATTATTTCGTCCCACTAGTCCCGTTGTAATCATCACGGGACAACTGGGAAAAGAAAATCCCATTTGTCCCGTAACGGGACTACCCAACGGGACAACTGGGTTCAGAGGGAAAAGGGGAGATGAATAATTGTCGACGTATTTGTTAAATTAATCAAAAGTTTTTTATTCATTATAACAATTAGTACTTCTTATTGAACAGTCTTTTCTATTTGTATTAGAATTTAGGGCAGTTTTTAGTCAGACCATATGAGTTGGTTGGCATACTTATGTATGTAAACGGTTTATTGCACCAATATTAACAACAATAACAAATAGGTATACAGAGGAAAATTGTGTACAAAGGCGGATTTATCCCACTTAGTGATCTCTTCCAGTCAACCTGATACTGCTGTAGAAGAGATTGGGGAGAGTAGAAGTTTCTTATTTTTGAAAAGGGGATTGCAAAATTTCTACCTAATTGTAATGGTTACCAGGCACCACCACCTATTACATCTAATTGAGCAAACCTTTTAAAAGCGACCTACATCCCAACCAAGACTAAAGAAAACACTCACAAACTCTACAATCTTGAGCGCGACCCACTTGTCGAAGACCGCCATCGCCTTATCGTGCGATTACACCACCACTATCACCAACACTTTCCCAACTCGCGCTAAGCCAAGGTGATGGCGGTTACGTAGTTGACATAACGCTCATAGTGCGGGAGGCAGGAGACGGCCGCGCGGCGCGGGCGCACGGGCTAGTTTGACACCGGAGACCGTTTACATGCTGCGTCGACCTCGAGCGGCATCCGAGGCATACCTTACCTCCATAACTTACGGCTATGGCGTAACATGCAAGTATGTACAGACGACTACACATTAAGTCATATCTTTATTACAAAGACGCTGGCTTAGAGTAATGCTTGATGTGCGATCGACTGTACATGGATTATGCAGCAGCGTGTGGTGTGCGTAAACAAACAAAACATTAAGCAAGTTAGTGACCCAAAGCAGTGCAGTTGAAGCAAAATAAAACGCCACGGACATTAAATCATTATACTTAAATTTATTAATCAATACTGGCATGCAATATTAGTTAAAAATCTCTTAAAACATCGAGAGATAAATTCATATGGTCTCGTTACAAAATGTTTTAGATTTCGCTAATTGTAGATAGATAATTTCATAATGCTGTGTTTTAATCATTTGCTGAGAAAACAGTTCCAAATTGATTTACTTAAAACCTGATTTTAAATAAGACATTCATACACAGAAATAGTAAACTACAATAATATGAATATTTTCGTTGAAAAAACATCAAAAAATGCAGATTGCCTGTTGTGCAAAAACTGTACGCAGCCCGCGGCGGCGGCGAGCGGGCCGGGCGGGGCCGCCGCGCGACCTGCGACCCGCGACCCGCGCCGGCCCGCTCCAGTTGCCCTTAATTCATAACATTAGACAATAGTGTAGACACATGCTTAAATATATCGATGCTGCCCTATAAAAGCTTTAAATTTTAATACATAAATAATTATGGCATTCAATTAGATTCTTAATTAAAATACGTTTAGGATTAAATTAAAATGTCTAAAAATAAAAATATTCCTCTCTTATGCCTTACAAGTATTGCAAGAGGACTTGGTACAGATAAAACAAACTAAATCGTTCAGGATAACGAGAACGCAACATTCTAATTCAATTTCACGAGATTTATCTAAAGTTACTTAATACTAAGACAAAAATAACATTCTTTTCCTCCTGTTTAACACAATAAAACGCAACAAAACAATCATTTGCTCAACAATGTCTACCGATGTTAATTAAAATTACATACATGGCCGAAAGCCCAATGAAATAATATACTTTAACTATGAGCAGAATTAATTAATAAGATAAATAAATTGATAAGTACTTGAAAAACAATTTAAAATATTAGACCTAACACATTAATTAATAAAAATAATTGTATATGTTAATAAACTTCGATAGACATTTCCAAGCAGTTCCAGCAGACAAACAACCAAATAGCAATCCTAAATGTGTCCATGCATCGTGAATGTAGACGGATACTGAACTTTTATAATTCCAATGCTGAGGCGACAGCCAGACACCGCTCGCTTATCAGTAAGTTAAAGATATATCTACCAGAAACTGTATTATCTCAACAGAACAAGAAATTTTACGACGTAACAACAGATTAGCTCGGCTTGACCGATTCCATGCAATTGTTCCCTTATTTCGTTGAAATAAAGCTGTTTATGCTTTGTGATGACCGGCTTAAGCCAATTTCGAATCGCATAATTAGCAATTAACCATAGATATTAGAGGTTAAGAAAAAAATTATTAACCACTTTATTTGACGTGGTACAACTGTATAACATACATATTAAGCGACTGAAGATGTAGCGATGAGCGAAAATGGCGAGCTTAAAGCAGTTTGGTCCACACAACGCAATCATAAGTAGCAAGTAGTTTTTCATACAAACAATACAGATGTCGTGGACACCCTAGCTCAATTAATATCAAGCACAGCGGCGCGCGATGTCACGCATGCATAGACACATTAATGCAATAAACGATCGATCTTCTTTCGGGCAAACGGTCACTAATTAAGGACGATTGCAGTCTAGCGCGCTTCATATCTGACGCCAGAATCTGCACAAGGGACCTAGTCTAGATTTTGTTTCCCTGGAGAAGAAAATGACTTACTAAGACCCAAATATTAAGTACACAAAGCGCCAGAGCGTAAATTCCTACACTTATCTTCGCGGAAAGAAGCTACTTTATTTCATCAGAATGAGGGAGTTACGAGCCGAGCCGTACGTCGTTAAAACCATTACAGATAAAAGCTTTTTCTGATCGGCTACAGCCGTTCCCGCGTCAGTTGGTTTGGGGACACCCTTGGTTGCTTTGCTAAACACAAGCTGCAAGCTTGCTTGCTGCCAACTGCAAGCTACTGGGGTTGATCAAAACGCCGAAAGGAAGATCCATCACTTATAACATCCCATCAGGAGAAAAAAGTTAATAGCTGTGCAATTTCTTACACTCCAACACCTTACACCTAATGCGGTGCACTCTTAATTAGTTCATGCAATAAATTAATCAACATTGTTAATAAAACGGATATGATATAAAAGTGGCTGGATAACTGTGCAGTAAAAAATTCATTTTTTATTTCATATTTCAAAGTTATTTAGTAATAAAGACATCACACACAAAGACTGGTATTTCGTCATAACATAAAATCAAAAACTATAAAACGATTTTAATAGAGTTAGGCACGAGATTTTGAAAATTCTGTCCAGTTTGCTTTCATACTGTTCCAAAGTTCCAGCAAGCAAAAACATTTAAAAAATTCTACAAAATCAAACGATTTTATATATTTTCAAGATTATTGAACTGGATCTAAAAATGTATAATATCTTGTTAACATTTAAAATGAAGGTGGTCGCACACAGGTTGAGTCAAACAAGATGGCGCCAATAAGCGAAAAAAATTCTCAATTAATTTGGCAACAACTGCCGATAAAAATCAATTTCGCCGGCATTGCAGACTATCACTGCAAGTATCCTAACTAAACATTAAATCTTGTCATGATGTGATACTTGGGATGATAGTCACAAGGCCGGCGAAATGAGGATCAGTCACAATTTTTGTTAACTATGCAGATATTAGACGCTAAAAATTATTTAGCGTCTAATATCTGCATAGTTAGTAGTTCCAAATCGAAAGAAAGTGACGTCATCCGTCGCGTCACGGGAAGAAGTATGCGTAAACAAAACACGCGCGACACCGCTCTGGTGTATGAAATCCGAGCGAGGGCGAGAACATCACGCGCGGGTTGTAACAAGTTACGTCCACATAGAAGGCGTGGTCGTTTTGAAAAGTTGCGTTAAATAAACTTTAGTAACTTCGTCATTTCTTGATGGATTATAATGATTTGAAAAATAAAATATATATTTAGCTATTTATAGCGCATACGTCATACTAATAAAAAAAATCTTATTATGTGAATGATCCTCATTGTGGCTAAATAGTGGAAACATTAAAATAATATTTTTTCGACTTCTGGCGTTATCTAGCTCTACTCAACCCTAAGCTAAGCGATCGCCTTAACCTTTCTAATTCGATGACAATTACCACACAATGCATTTTTACATGATTTTACAGATGCAGTGGAATGCCATGGATGTTCATTCCATCTTCGTGTGTCCCGTCTTTCCATATCGTTACTTCTATGTTTAATTTGTTTCCTCATGAAGTCTTCGAATCTCAAAAGTTCTCAGAAGTCAGTCATACATTATTTCGATGCTCTTTTCTAGAGCATCGAAACACACTGCAAGCAATTTGGTAATGTAATAGTGACTGCACAGTTACCGGGCCATCTGGCCCCACCAAGGCGCTACGTGTTGGACTCACTGATCGGAGTTGACGGGCGAGATGAACTCCTGGAGCGGATGACGCGCCGTCCACGGGTTGAAGTCCCGCGGCGGCGCGGCCGGCGGGCCGGGCGGCGCGCCCCCGCCCCCGCACGCGGCCAGGCCGGCCAGCCCCGCCAGCCCGCCGCCCGGCGGGGCCCACACGGCGCGCTCGCCCGCCTCCAGCCCCATCCCAGAGCTGAAGTTGAACGATGCCATGGACGACACCAGTGACTCCATGCCGTTGGCGATACCATTCGACCAGCTGTCGACAAGTGACATGAATTGAGGACGAGGGTAGGAAGTATTACTAATACTAGACGTTTATTCAATCGGGTCAGAGACAGACGAGAAAGTGAATGATAATAATTAAGACACCTGTCTCTAGGAACATACATTTTAAAGAACGGTACAGAAACAGAATGAGGCAATTAGATAAAATGGCAGTGTTACCAGCAAACACTGCCTTGTTACACAAAAGCCTATTCTGCAGGATACCTCACATATATAATAAAATCCCTAAAACGATACGATATGTAGACGAGATTAATTTATTGAAAAAAAAAAAACTCCACGTTCTGTTGATAGAAAAATGTTATTATAGTTTGGAAGAATTTCTTGGTGACGGTTCAATTTAACGTTTCTATTTGTATCTAATTAACTCTTAAATTTTTTTTGTTACTTTGTTTTTAAATGCATGCTTTACTGCGACACAATGTTGTATGCCCATGTGGCGGGACATACCTGAGCTCTATGACATTTAATCCTTTATATACCTATGATCCACAATAAAAGATATTTCATTTCATTTCAGAATAATCTATTGTATCTGAGTATTTTTAAAAGTATTTTTTCCATGCAATAAGGAGTTCTGAAGTTGCTATTATGATTGAGGCAGGCAGAATCGAAAGTATATTGACATATGATCTAACAAACAGTACTTCCAAGCAATGGCTCATGATCTCCGTACGACGGCTGGCTGTGACTCACTGTGGCAAACCGAAGATCGGGTTCAGTGGCGCGCCTTAGTTGAGGCCATAGAATCTGAGGCCTTACCCAAGGCGTGGCTGATTGGATCCATCATCCATTGTGGCAGGTAATAAAACAATCACGACTTTTTGATATCAAAAAGGTCTGATTCTTTTGAATTAAATCACTTTTTATTATGACTCTGGCGCGCGCGTTATCTCCACATGTGTATGTGGGTGGGTAGTCAGATAGGTAAGTGGGTGGGTGGGTAGTTGGGTGGGTAGGTAGGTGGGTAAGTAGGTAGGTAGGTAGGTACTGACTGTGCGGCGGCGGCGGCGCTGCGCTGCGCCTCGTGTATCATGCGCAGCCGGCGCGCCTGCGACCAGGGCTCCAGCGTGTAGGAGGGCGCGGCGGGCGGCGGCGAGCTGCAGCCCGCCTCCTCGGGCACGCGCGACAGTTCCACGCCGCGCTCCGGGGTCCACCGACCCACCTGCCACCAAAAAATATTCATTATCTAATAGATTCTTTATTTATATCATTAATACTAGATGTGCCCGCCATTTCGTAAGCGCAGACCACTGAAATACATGTCACCCTCACATCCCTCTCTCCACCCGCCCGTTTCCTTCTTTCTCCCCTTCACGCCCCGCCCCCCGTATACTTCCATGACCACTCCCGCTTTTACCTATCTCCCAAATTGTAGTGGGCCGATTACCATGATATAAAGCCTAAATGTTACTCCAAGTTAAGTCCTAGGTTTTTCTGAAAACTGCATCAACATTGGTTCAGTATTTTTACGAGATGCGTGCACAAACAAACAGACAACAGACACAATAATCTTTATGTATTTGGTTACTTATCCTTCATCCCCCCAATTTATATTTGCAAATATTTTCAATGTAGACACGTTTTTATTTATTAGATTTTTTGCTGTTGGATGTCTTATACTATACAGTGATAAACGTAAGATAACCTACAAAACAAACACCCATTTTCTAACTGTGTGTTGATGCATTTAGTAGTATTTAATTTTTTCCTGAATTGAATTTCATTTTCATCTGCATGACTACCCTTCAATAATTTATGACAAGATTTAACGTTTAGTTAATGATGTATGTGCACCAACATTCAGATATAATTTTTTTCAGAAAGTTGGTGCTCATTTGCCTGTATTAATTTGGCTACAATAAATTAAAAACTATTTTATCGCCTACAGAAGTCATGAGCTCCCACCTAAATGTGGAAACGCCCACTGACGTACAGAGACGATAATGCCAAATCAATGAAATAACGCGCCTGCCAAGTGTTGTAATTATGGCAAAACCCCCAATAGACAGCCCATCAAGAGTGGCATTCTACTGGGGAGGTCTATGTTCAGCGGGCCTACTGCGTATGCTATTCGGATAAGCGTTTGGAGACTAATTTATCGTAGACTGCAAACTATCAGAATATGTCAAACTAGCTGTTGTCCGCGATTTCGTCCGCGTGGACAACTTAACATCACAAATTATTATGTATTTCCCGTAGGAATCAGATGTTTTTCGGGATGAAAACTATCCTATGTCCTATTCCAGTACCTAACCTATATGTGTGCCAAGTTTCATCCCGATCCGTCTAGTGGTTGAAGCGTGATTGAGTAACAAACATCCTAACATCCAAATATCCGAACTTTCGCATTTATAATATTAGTGGGATGGGATGACCTATTAGAGTACAAAACGACTGTAGTTGGACGTTTTTTGGCTGATGAAATGTCACCTCTCGATACTGCTTGAGCAGCTGCGGCGACTGCGGCAGCGACCAGTCGACGGCGGGGCGCGCGCCGCAGCCCCAGGCGGCGGCGGCGGCGGCCACGAGCGCCTTGCGCGCCATGGCGGCCCCGCGGTGCGACTTGTACTCCACGATGGCGGCGCACGACGCCACCGACCGCCGGATGCGCACCTCCTGCACCTCCTCCGTGAGGGCGTACAGCAGCCGCACGATCTCCGCGGACGGCGTCGTCGGCGGGATGCGCGATATGAATATGCGGCAGTTGTTGATCGACGGGCACACGCCTGCGCACAGTGTGTTGCGGTCAGGGGACCACATGGAAATTACACAAGGATAGGAATTCATACAACGATTTGCGTAAGGCGGCTGGCAGAACCGAGGATCGTGTTTAGTGGCGCGCCTTGGGAGAGGTCTATGTCCAGCAGTGGACTCTTGCAGGCTGATGATGATGAGGAATTCACAAATATAACACCCAGGGACGAACTAGTACAAAGTTAGCTTGCCCATTACCTCTTTTGTTAGTTTACCTTTTTTACATATTAAAATAATGTACGTTGACCAATAGACGCAAGACAAGAGAAAGGGCGCCTTCTCCGATTACATAATGTGTATCTATTGTCACAAACATACTGACACGCTTACTGGCGCCCGTCGTGTGCATTACTCGGTCCGCTTCCGTAAGCAAAGATAAAGTCTTCCAATTCACATTACGAAAAGAGTAGTCGACATTTCGGAGATAGTCAAAATTCATAACCACCACAGCCTACCGCCATCGCCTTAGGTTCGTGAATTTCCAGGTTCGAAACCAATGAGTTTTTTTTTGAACTAACGTACGAATTATTATCATATCACAGATTATATGAAACCTAGTCATTATCATTTACCATCAGATGAGATTCCGGTCAAACGCAAACCCATCAACAATAAATAAAAATGAGGAAGATACCTACACGAATACTTAGGCTGATTAGGTACACGTGAGAAAAATGTATGGCCGCAAATTACTGTTATGTAGAGGCGGCCCTAGCCAGTTTTGGTGCCAGATCGCAATATGTGGGACGCCCCGCCGCCAGGTGGACCGACGACCTGAAGAAGGTGGCCGGAAGCGGCAGAATGCGAAGGGCGGAGGACTGGGTGTAGTAGCGTTCATTTGTCCAGCAGTGGATGTCTAAGGACTGATATGATTCATTATTCATGACCTACTAAAAACGTTCCATCTGCTAAATACTCACCCAGCTGCCAAGACGGCCGGATCATGTAGTTATTGAACATGCGTATGGCATTGCCCGCCTCCGCGTCAGTGGTGTACATCGCGAATGCGTACCTGCCACAATAAACCAGCTCACGTTACGTAACTGGAGCCCAAGTGAACACAGCACCTGTGCCATTGGCCAGAGGCAAATTAGAAAACAGTAAAAGTGACGTCCTCTTGAATTAAGAGCTTTTGGGACCAGTTTGCACATTGAGCTTTTGACACATCATCATTATGTGGACGTGACGCAGGTCTACAGTTGGGCACAGGACAGGCATTTCCTGGACCACAGTGGCCATTCAGGCAGAGTGGTAGGCAATCACATTACTAGGTACCAAATTCATTAAAGTATCTAAATAATACTAAGTCGTCGCTGGAAAGGAAAAATTGCTGTGCCCAAATAGGATGGTAGAGAAAGAAAAAGTAGGACATAGAGGTCGTTAATTATACCTTAAAATCATATATTTTTATCTAAACATCCAACTTTGTTAAAACAATAATTTGTTTTATCAAAATTCGATGTTTAGGTAATTTCTCTACCATAAAATTCTATTTTGGCGCTTTCCATTGATGATAAACTATACACAATCAACTTAATTAAATAAGACCTAATATTAAACATCTCTTCCACCGACTTTTAAATCAATGGAAATCAATTACACATGTAGATAGTAAATCATAAAATTTTAAAAGTTTTCAGAATAAAAAAATGCATTTACTAAAACTTTAACACAAAAGTGTTTATTATTATGACAAACTGGATTCAAATTGGAATGTCCTGGGTTACTGGGTCAACATATACATAAATCTCCTAATAATATTAACTGAAGCACAATATGCTATACATTTTCTTATATTTGCTATGAACTAGATTTCCAAAATTGCCTGCTTTCTTCCCTAGTTACTCCTTACATTTAGCAGATTCCTACTAAACAGAATGATAAAGAAATACTCACCCTCTGTTCCAGCCAGAGAAGTTGATCATAAGGCGGAACTCAAACAGCTCACCGGCCTGTCTGAACAGCGGCACCAGGGTGTCTTCAAAGCAGTCATGAGGGATCCTACCAATGAACACCTACCACACCACAAATACCTCATTAAATGTTTAACAGACTTGTAAATTAATGAAACATGCACACCTAATATAATTCATGCATAGCTGTATGTGAGCTTCTTGTTTATGTCTATATACTGCCCCACTGCCTGGTAAATACCTCCCTTACCTCTTGTTGTAGAATTCAGTATTTAAAAAGCCTTTGTAAAGGTCCTTATAAGTATATCTAAAAATCAAAGCAGTGTTTGATGCAGAGATGTCTATGTGGTAAAAGAGTTATACTTATGAATATAGGACTCTAATATTTGTGAAATATACCCTATTATTGTTCTGATTATTGTACATTGTTTTATTGACTCTACCTTAGAGTAAGGTAAGGTAGAGTTGCTAAGGACATCATTATAGGTACCTAATATTTTCATTACCTAGTTATTTTTATATGTGGCTACAAAGGAAAGTTTTCTGCATTGTTTTCAAATCTAAATCAAAACAACAGCCTATTAATATGTCCCCACTGTTGGGGCACAGGCCCTTACCCTGTCAACTAGGGTATAAACACCATGGTCATCAAGCTGGTTCAGTGCAGATTGGCGGATTTTACATGCTCCTTAGAATTCATTCTTTGGCATATGCAGGTTTCCTCATTATGGTTTCCTACACTAATAAGCCTATGGTATGTACATAAGTTATGAAAAACTTATTTTCAGGCTAAGTTTTGAACCCTCGACCTCACGAATGAGAGGCGAGAGCACTAGCAAGCTAGCGCGATTTTATTTCTGCATAGCATTACGTACAGACGAGTAGAGATGGAATAAATTGGAGCAGCTTTTAGGTTACTAAATGAGGGTGGCAAATGAAACCATATAAAATCGGTAACTAAGGCGGATAGCATTCACGGTTACGAGGGAAACATTTATCGCAGCAATATAACTGCACTTGTCTACGTGATAGAGCTGTAAATACTGAAACATTTGCGTGGATAGATGGATGTGATGGTATCCCGCCCGAAACAAAAATTGACGTAAACCTTATCGCAAAATCGCTGCGTCATGCTCGCGGTCCAAAGCGGAGCGAAATCAAATTTGTAGGTAGGTACACAAGGAGTAAAGTATCAGGGTGAGGGTAGAATACATGCACATAAGTACAATTCCATCTTCATTTACTTACCTACCTATAACGCTCATTTAAGTTGTAAAAATTTAGGAATGAATGGTTGAAGGCTGCTATGCGGTACTAGCTTTAGTGAACAGAAATGTAGGTCCCTGGGTTGCTACGATTGGTACCTAGTACATTCAGATTAGGTATCAAATAGTTATACCTAGAACTGTTCTCGTATCTTACCTCACAATTCCTTGAAGGTTCTGGTCCAGTCCAAGCATGAGGGGCCTTCCTATAAATTCTCTGCCCGTTTACTTGAGTTAGTGTGTAAGATGTATTGTTTTCCGTCAGAGATAATAATCTTGTTGATAATTCATACTGATTTACTTCACTAGAAGAATAATGCTTAACAGGAGGCATTTTAGCCAATATAAATTTATATCTTACAATAATAATATATATGAAAAATAGTCACTACGCAGTCACGCTTCTAGCGAGCACATAAAAAAGGAAGAAATGAAAAATAAAATGGCGATTCAATTTGTAAACAAAATGGAGACAAATTTGACCTTCAAAATAAAAATCGTTATTATAACCATTAAGATTCAACCATTCCATTAACCATCAAAATTACACTAACCTGATATCGAATTACTGGGAGAAATAATTGCATTTATAAATCCTTTTACAAACAATAAAATTAATACATATAAAATAAATATCAAAGAAAAAAATGTTATATCGGAACCGGATGTGAAATCGTGTCAACGTTATTAAATTTTTGAATAGAGAAACATTGTTTTCATTTATTTCAGCATAAAACAAAACAAAATCACTCTTATATGTTAGTTGTCATCAGCCGAAACTTATGAATCAAAATCAACTAGTTTCTCTAGCTGGAAGTAGAATATGGCTTATTTGAATGATCAAAACCAGCATTTATTTCTATAACACTCAACTCTACAATTCTATTTCCCGCCGTTGTGTTTCAAGCAGCCGGAAACGGAAAAGACTAAAACACGAAATAAGAAGAAAAATGGCGGGAGGAATGTATTTATTAGCATAGGTTTAGTGTGACAAGGTTTACAACTAATAATAGGATAGATGATTTCGTTGCACATGCATATTTCTTAGACAGTTGAGTCATATCAAGGCTAGTTTTCAACTGCATCCTTAAAAGAAATATTCGACGCGTTTTGTGATTCATTCTCATTATTTGTTGCTTGCTAAAGTACTCTAATTTATTTTGATTCATTATTTTCATTATTTCTGGAGTTATAGCCTTAATTGCTTCTAACTGAATAGAACTTATTTCGTTTTGTGGTATATCTAAAACATAAATAACATAGTACCTCAGATATATATTTATTTCAATTTAGATCTCATTAATTTCGAGACACATTATAGCTATGCTAAGGAATGGAACTCCCTACCAGTTTGGGTATTCTCGAACAAGTACAATTTGGATACTTTTAAAAAAAGGAATGAATAGGCATCTTCTGGGTAAAAACGCTCCACCTTAGGCCACATCATTACTTACCATCAGGTGAGATTGAGGTCAAACGCAATCCCATCAGAAATAACAAAAATATCTCCGACCTCCTATCCTAATATATATATAAAAATCAAACATTGTCTGCCTGGAGCATGGTTCTTATTAAAACATGTTGTACAAGTACAAATAGGTAGTAGAAAACAAAACCGCATGCAGAGCCCCAGGGCATTTCCAAACTCTGAACACTGAAATTATTGTTGCGAGTATCTGAATACCAGTTTCCGGAAAGAACAAAAATCATTTTCAGTTATAATTTATAAATTTAATATATCTACAATATATAAACATATGCACAGACAAAAGCAATAGAAAATTAAAGTTGCTTACATGAAAACAGCGTACTCAGTCTATTTATTTCATGTGAAGACCACTTATATGGTTTGCCATATGCCTCAGGATCAGTAGCGATTTTGTAGAGAACCTGCAATATTGATGAACAGTAACAGAATGGATCTTTCAAAAATACAATCTAGTATTCCAGGCATGTTCATTATTTTTAACTAAATATTTAGATACCTCGGTTTGGTCACAAGAACATCTTTGCAGTTTGCCTAAGACGTCAACTGAAATTTCTTTAAACACTTCTGGACTAATATTTTGTAAATCAGATGCAGGAAATCCACATAACAACCAACCCAACTGGTTAACATTTGTGCCATTTGTATACCATTCATTGCCAAAATAACGTCTATAAGCAGCTACTAAGACGCCAAGCTACAATTATTAGAGTATTTTTTTAATTTTCAAACTTTGAGTAGGTATCTAATTCACAAAAGTATTCTCGTCCTCGCTTATTTTGTATGCACTTGTGTCACGAAACTCACGAACCTTACGTTTACGCAAATCTATGTAGTGTTTAGAGAAATATCTAAGAACTGATGGCTCTCCAAAATTGACATAGTACAAATCTTCTTCCGGTATTACGTTTAACAGACTCCCGAATGCTAAGTATTCTCGGCCTTGTAGAAAAGCAGAGGTTTTTCCATCTGAAAAAATAAATGTTTCTATATGTTGTAATTAGTGATGATAAATTCACGAGAACATTCTCCTAGCCGAGAATTTATGATAACTTAAAAAGTGAAGCCACTTTTCTCTACGATTACTATTGCAACAATGATTGACATTCGTAAAATTGTTTTGGACTTCTCATACAAAATAGATCATGGAACAAATCAATGTCTATAAAAACTAAAGAGTACACTTTTTTGCAAATTTGCCAAAGTCACAATGTATTAAGTTTTTCAGTGTCTAATACTGAATGCTACCATAATCGATCTCTAAATGTGTTTTGTTACACCCTGTACATTGATAATTCTTGCTAAGTTTTTTCGGCGTAGTATAATTTAAGTATTGTTTATTGATATCTCTCCTATTGAAACAAAACAATACGTTTAACGTAATTATTACTACCATAATATTTATTAACATTTTATCAATTAAATATTGGAAATTATAAAAGTACGATACAAACCAGTTACCATATCCCACGCTAATAAAACTCTACTTATGGGTATCAAATGTTTTTTTGTATGTGTTAATAAGTGCAAAATGGTTTCGACATCAAGTCTCATAAAGGAGTCAGTTGGTCCAAAAAATATAATATTCATTGATGATTCTACTTTAATCCAATTGTCTAACTCATCATAAAAATCTTCGTACAAATCAATATCATCTGGAATACACAAAAGTATATTAGGGTAGGGTGAATAATGTATAATAAAAGGGTTTAGTAGTTAATTTTGGATCGGGGGCCAAGAGACAATATAATAACCTAATTAATTAGTATGACCGCCTCGTTCGTGTAATGGTTTTTCATTGGACTGGAGCGCCAGCGGTCATGAGTTCTATTTCTACCGCGGATAGACAACTTAGTACAATTTGTACAAGTTGGTCCCGGTCTGGATGTCATATTTTTGTATTGTCCTATCCTTGTGTAATTCTCTTACTACAGGAGACAACTGTAAGCAATGCCTAAATAGGTAGGTACTCAAAAGCGATACCTGTCTCTCTAAGAATATGTATGTTCAGCTGAAAACGAATAACTTAAAGTAGAACGTATGTATTTAGTCAACTTAGAAATAAAACTCAATATTTAAGTTTAGTATTGAGCTAGCTAGTAATAATGTTCTACAAATAAAACATTATTATTGCCTTTATCAATAATGGCAATCATAGCATTCTTATCATCTTCGAGATCATACGCTATTGCTTCTATAGATTTTGTAGACCTGTAAGTACTATATGTCGCTGCTACATGTTCAGCAGTAGATCTGCAAATATAATAAAATAATAGTGAATCTTTGTACACCATTCACATATATATGTACATATTTGTTATATTTCCACCATTCTGTCCTACCAAATTAAAATTCTATAATTATTCCCCTTATTTCGAGAGTTTACGGGCGCTTATGGATGCGTACACACGCATCCAATGAAATAAGAGTTTTAACGACATTGTACGGTCCAGCTCGACTCGCTAAACATGTTATTCGCTTATTGCGTTGAGGTAAATCTGTTTCTACTCTGGTGTACTTAAGCTGATTTGTCCTGAGTGATATGAGGAGACACTAGAATTTGTACTGTAGCCTACATATTATCTCACGATGTTTTCGCTGAAAAATCTTGTATGATAAATAATTCGGTTCTACAGCTCAGAAAACTAATGGATGTGGTCCCGAATTTGAATAACAAATCTCATAAATGTCAGACTAAGACAGACCTTCGAATTAGGTTACTTAGGTTAAATATATCTTACTGATTTTCGGTGGTTTGGTGGAAATTTCATAACTAATAATAATTTCATCCTGCCTGTAGGCTTGTACAATATTTGAATTGAAGAAATGTATATTTCTATTTATGAATTCTATTCTTATTTCGGATTAGTAGAAATAAAACATGTCATGACTCATCACACCACATTAAAACTTAACCATGAACAAAACTAACATAAACTTAAGTATGGTGGGAATAAAATAAATGGGTAGGTACTTCATTGATAAATCGCAGTATTTCTTAGCACATTGTCTGGAGATTGTCTCAGTAAATTGAAATGCATTGTCACTAACATAATTGTGGCTCTTGCTTGTCAGGAAATAAATAAATCCTTTTTAACTAACGAAATATTGAGGCGTTCACCTTCTAATAAAATATATATTGATTATCAAAGTAAACATGAAAATCATCCTGAAAATATCACAAAAATTGCCAAATTCTGTCGTAATTTTTTGATTTCGCTTTCATTAACCTTCATGGGCAAAATATTTAAATGGAATTACTTTTGTTTTATATTTGAATATATCTGGATGGTTTGATTGATTTTTTATTATTGTGCACCTGCCATACCATGACTGCCCGACAAGACAGTTTATTAAAACTTTGGGCGGAAGTTTAGAAGTAAAGCCACCACCAGACTGCCGCAGTGGGTTCCCAAAGAGTACTATGAATATATATGGATGGGTTCCTCCATTCAGTGTCTTATATGTACAATACACGCGCCACAGCCACTGCCACCGCCACCACCGCGACAGTATGGAGGTTTAGATATTTTGCATACGCTGGCAAGCTGGCAAATATGTATATATTAAAAAAAAACGTTACATTTGCGAAACAGCAAAGTCAGTCAGTCTTTGCCGCCATAAGATTTATATAAAACCTACCATTCAATATGCAACCAAAGGCGTACTACTACTTGTGTATTAAAGTGTACCTACTTGGTGCGTTGTATTTGTAAACATTCTGATATCGATTTGCTATATAAATATCACATGCTGTTTACCAAGTGGCTTATTGAAATCTTAACGCATTTGAACCTGGATCTGGAATACACATTGCAGATGTTTAACATCAGCAGACATAGTTAAAAAACTCCTCTTGACGAAATCTTCATAAGTGTGTGGATATCCCGAGAGGGCCGTAAGCAGACGCGGTCTATAGTCCACCTCATGTTGGCTGGCACAGCTAGCACTTTTACATAATAAGGAAGGTTCTGGAGGGTTCCAGGTGATCATATAACATTCGATGTTTATTGGTCCAACTCGACGGAACCCGAACCAGGCCTCCGTCACTCCAACATACCTACTGCCGGCGGTGCTCTTGCCCCACCCAACAGTTGATTTGTTTAGGAATAATAACAACACATACCCTTAGACATATTTTCGCCGCCGCGGCCCGCCCACATATCACACGCTATACGGAGTAATAACAAGGCTAAGTCGAGCGCCTTAGACACGTTTTGGCGTGCTGCGCGGCACTTTGCTTCGCCGCCGCGGCCCGCTCACATATCGCGCGCTATACGGAGTAATAACAATTCTAAATCGAGCGTCTTAGACATAATAATTAGTTCATCCCTCGGAAATACTATGTTTTTAACTTTTATAAACGACCTACCTTCTCACATAACCGATGGCCTGATAATCCTGTTTGCAGATGATACCACGGTTGTAGTGTGTGCACGTTCGTATGAACAACTTAACACCAAAATCAATTATACCTGTGACAAATTAAAATAATGGTTCTCAACAAATGGTCTCTTATTAAACATGTCTAAATCAAATGTCATGTTATTTGCAGGAAAAACTGTGCCGAGACCCAGTTGTATCAATAGTCCCGTTCCGTTGACTGAACAATGCAAATTTCTAGGATTCGTGATAGACCCCAACTTGCATTGGAAACTACACCTAGAATCTTTGTGTGATAAATTGAGTAGTGCAGCCTATGCGCTAAGAAAGATTCGTCCACTAGTTTCTTACAGTGTACTAAGACAGACATACTTTGCACATTTTCATTCACTTATGTCGTACGGCATTATTCTTTGGGGAAACTCTACAGAGTCGAACCGAGTTTTTATTCTTCAAAAAAGAGCACTACGTATAATGTGTGGAGTAAATCCAAAACAAACGTGCAGGGGACTTTTCAAAAATCAAAACATAATGTCTATGTACTCGTTATATTTATTCGAAGTTATAATGTATGTTAGGCGAAATATGTCCAGTTTCGGTCGACGTATAGGCGGAGGGCACGAACTTCGTTACGAAGGTCGATTAAAGACAGTAACGCGCCGCACTGCACTTGCCACCAAAAACCCCCGCGTCATCGGCCCCACGTACTACGAACACCTGCCCGCAGATCTACGTAACGAGACCAATGACGAAACGTTTAGTCGACGACTGAAAAACCTTTTGTTGGAAAATGAATATTATTCCATAAATGAATTTTCTAAAAAATGAAATTGGTGGGCCCTCTGACGTTTAATTTAATTTACTTTGTGATAATTTAATACCAAGTGTATTTTTTGATATTATATACTGACATAGATAGTATGTTATACAGGGTTACAGGAAAAGTCGTGCTAGATCCCTTAAGGGTGTGGAGCACCCATCATTTCTGACTTATTCCACTATGAAACACCCTACCCTAAACTTAACCCTTTTCGAGATATTCGACTTTTAATTTTTTTATTGAAAATTGCTGATTTTTAGGCTACTACATTTATTTTTGTTTATTTTGTGTATCTTATTATTATTATTATTGCATTTTTACATGTGTAGTAAGATGCTTTAGGACGTCAATCATTAAAATAGTGCACAAGTTATTTGAATAGACCGTAGTAGACAAGTGAAAGAAAAGAAATAAAAAACATATTAGAAAGTTTATTTTTCTCTAAGGGATATCTAAAAAAAATATTATGGTAATTGTTCGGCAGATGTTTTTTAAAATATCTACGGTTCATCAGCTATCTAACGAGGTATAATAATGTAGGGTTTTATTCAAATGCATTCAAAAAAATTTAGTTTCATAGGCGACAGTGGAGAAGAAAATGTATACTTAGCCCTAAAAAGTAAAATAAAACAATAGGTAAGCATGAAATGCCATTTATTAAAGGTTTTCTCACAACTTTTTCTTTTTCTACAGTTCATGTTCAACATGGCCGCCTCTATTTCTAATACATTGTCGCATCCTTCTACGGAGACCGGTCTTCACTACGCCAGTGGTCAATGTGGTCCTCATTTTATTTGCTGCATCCACAATCCTTTCTCTTAAGTCTTCCACAGACGAAACTGGATTCGGCTCGCTGTACACGAGACTTTTCATGCAGCCCCACACATGAAAATCCATGGGGGTTAGGTCCGGACTTCTTGCTGGCCATGGCAATGGCCCACCTCGTCCAATCCATTTGTTTGGATAATTTGTGTCCAGCCAGTCCAGGCCAGGAGAAGTGTCAGAACACTTCTCCTGAAATGGGCAGGGCAGCCATCGTGTTGGAACCACATGTCCCTGATCAGGTTGAGTGGCAGATCATCCAGCAAATCACTCAAGTCTGCTCTCAGGAAATTTTCGTAGCTATCCCCGTTTAGATTATCCGGGAGAAAGTAAGGTCCAATCAAATGATTGGAGATAATGCCCATCCACACATTCACGCTGAATCTTCGTTGGGACCCCTTGACTCTTTTCTTATTGGGATTCCTTAGTTCTTTTAGGGCCCAGTAATGGGCGTTGTGATAGTTAGTTATGCCATCTTTATCAAATTTGGACTCATCCGTCCACAAGATATTTCTTAAAAAATCTGGGTCTTCTACATCAGCATTTAGCATAAATCTGCAAAAGTCCAATCTTCTCGCGGGGTCCCCTTCTTCAATAACGTGTACTGGCGTGTAATGGTACGGGTATAGGCCAGCAGTATGCACTGTAAACCACACTCTCCATTGCGAAAGCCCCAGATCACGGGCAACAATATTAGTGGAAGTAGTCGGATCCGCTCGAAAGCGTTGCACTATGTTTCCGGTTGTATTCCCAGTCCTAGCCGGTGTCTACACATTTTTTCTTTCATTCGTACCTACATAAATCGTCACTTGTCTCGCTCGCACGGTGCGTCTTAACTTGAAGGACAATAGGCGTGGGACCGTTAGAACTGCTACCTGGAGCGTCCCAACTACTTTTTTTCCACGAAATGTAATACAAACCCTAGATTGTTACACCTCGTTAGATAGCTGATGAAACGTAAATATTTTAAAAAACATCTGCCGAACAATTACCATAACATTTTTTTTAGATATCCCTTAGAGAAAAATAAACTTTCTAATATGTTTTTTATTTCTTTTCTTTCACTTGTCTACTACAGTCTATTCAATTAACTTGTGTACTATTTTAATGATTGACGTCCTAAAGCATCTTACTACACATGTAAAAATGCAATAATAATAATAATAAGATACACAAAATAAACAAAAATAAATGTAGTAGCCTAAAAATCAGCAATTTTCAATAAAAAAATTAAAAGTCGAATATCTCGAAAAGGGTTAAGTTTAGGGTAGGGTGTTTCATAGTGAAATAAGTCAGAAATGATGGGTGCTCCACACCCTTAAGGGATCTAGCACGACTTTTCCTGTAACCCTGTATACTATGACATTATTTGAATTGTTGACATTGTAATTTATACATTATTTTATTTTATGACGATCCCTTTTACCATACTAGAATGACATGTAAAATTGAATTTTTAAGATGTAAAAGTGAAATAAATAAATCTAATCTAATCTAATCATATTTTTGCGTGTATTGTTTAACAGTAGGAAAGGATAGTTGATTAAAATCGTAGGTGGTTTCGTTTTACTATGGAGTGATGTATCTGTTATTAGTATTACATAGTAACTATTAAGTAATTTCTGCCCGAACCAACGACCGCGAACATTCCAAAGGCAGAAACACACTTGTCTTGGTAATATTTTCTGGTCATATAAATTAATAAGTTTTGATTTGAATCTACACGCGTCGGGTGGCGGCATCGTCGTCGCGTCGCGTGTGAAAAATGCACAAGAAAACATGCACAACTTGAGCAATTAAGGTAAAATCACATTTATTTTTGATGTATTTCTGGTCTTAGGTTTTAGTAGGTACGTTTTGACTCCACAGGCATCGCGTGGCGTCGCGTCGCGTGTTTATAGTGTGTTTCGGGCCATTTGCTGGCCACAGGATTTCTTACGTTTTGATATTTTACCAAGTCTCGATTGACAATTTTAAAGTACCTACCTGGGTAAATATTCAAGCGTTTCAACCGCCGTCATTATCTTCACCATAAATGTTGAAGAAACAATCCTTGTTTATCGTTTTTATTCTTATTATACAATAGCTGTGCCCGCGGCTCCGCTCGCGTGGACTACAGAATTAAATAAAGTTGAACATGATTTTACCCTCGTCGTTAGAGCCGTGGTAGCCTGGTTGGTGTGCACTCACCTCACGTTCTTGAGGTCGTGGGTTCAAACCCCGCCCGTACCAATGGGTTTTTCAAAAACTTAAGTACGGTTTATTTATAATACCACAGGCTTCTCGGTGAAGGAAAACATCGTGAGGAAACCTGCATATGCCAAAGAAGAAATTCTAAGGCATATGTGTGAATTCCACTAAATCGATCGAAGTGTGGCCAGCTCTTACAGGCCCCCTAAGAACATAAGATAAGATACCCTCGTCGCTCCAAATGTAGTCCCGCTCCCGTTCCCGCTCACGAATTCCGTCGAGCATTTACACCCTACATTTCTTTGTTGTATATGCCAGTTTTTGCCAGTTGCCAGTTTTCGATAACTATATATTTATATAACTATTGATTAACCGAACCGATTACAATGAAATAAAGCCTATCTGTTACTCCGAATTAACCACTATGTTTATGTGAAAAGTCAATCGAAATCAGTTCAGTAGTTTTTAAGTGATCCGTGCACAAACATAAACAGACAAAAATTTCAAAAATTATCGAAATGTATTCTATTACTTATTCTTAGACCTCTCCATTTTTTTTGCAAATACATTCAGTGTACAGACACGCGAAGTTTACGTTTTTATTATTATACAATAGGTAAGTTACTAGTCCTAGCAAAGATTCTGCATGGGTAAATTTTAAATAATATATGCTCTTTTTCAACAAGTTTTGGGGGGTCAGGATAATGACGGCAGCGGTTGAAACGCTCGAATATTCAGCCACTTACTGAAACTACGCGATTATTAAGGAATAAAGTAACCTGCGTGAATGTGCGAGCGTGTAAATGCACAAAAAATATATTTCATTCCTTTCCTTCATTCATTCGGGAAGTAAGTTTGATTGATTGATTGAACGATTGATTTGAATCGGTGTAAATTATAACCTAACTTATATTTATCTCTACTATTCGTTAATTATACAAGGGTAGTTTATCGAACTATTTCATTAGACAATTTTGTTGCATTTACGCCGCAATGCTCAATTTACTGTTATAACATTCTATAGTGTTGATATCATACACCAGGCAGGACAGGAATAGTTTTTTGTTGTGCTGTCACTTACCTTCATACCAACATGGGAATCTTGGAAAAGATATCCGAAATCGAGAAGGAAATAGCTAGAACACAGAAGAATAAAGGTTTAATATATTTGCACTATGAATATTATTGTATATTTGTGTAGTTTTGGGTTGGCTTGAATAAGGTGGTACTTGGCGGTAGCGGTGACAAATGCCCCATTTGTGATACATAGGATTGTATGAAGTTCCTCATTCCACATGCTTGCACTACACTGCATCTGGCCCTCTGCTCCCATCCATTCAACATTAACATCTCAAAATTAAATGTTCTCATCAATGACCGCCTCGTTGGCCTAGAGTCTTATCATTCGACTCGAGCGCCAAAGGTTGTAGGTTCGATTCCCAATTCCCCACTGCAGACAGACAACTCTGTACATTTCTTAAAGGTTTTATTATACTTTAAAATATACTGAGACATTAGATGATGACATGAGAAGACTTGACATTTAAATTCTTCATCGGAATCCATAGACTCCAGATTACCACAGTTATATTTGTGAATTGCCTTATTGTATTTGTGCTAGCGATTAGATAAGTGTACTTTAATAAAAATTACTACAGATGATGTTGTCAATAAGTCTTTCAGAAAACTCCAACAGGCAATAATAACTGTCAGAATTATTAAATATACAGACATCCACTAGTAAATATAATTGATAGAATAAGAATTTTTAAAATTGTAATAAGCACACAACAGGCCCGATTCTGAAGGAACACAAAATTTTACAGCACTAAAATTCTTTTTTTTTTATTGTCATAATGTTTGACAGGGATTACAGTAATGTTAGTTCTGTCAAATTTTAAGTTTGTACCACCCGATGCTCCGCACCATGGACTGCTATATTATAACTATAATTATAACTTTTGTGGACCAACACAGTTTGTATAAACAGAAATACACTTGTCTAACCACAGGATTTCCCTCTGTATTATTCAAATTAGAGAGAATATAACTTCCAAATAAGAACTAACTTATAAGTTCAAGCCACTAACACACCAGGAAGGGGTCATAAGGAGTTACAATTATAAATTGTAGTTAATCATTAATATTTTCTTCTCTCAGCAACGGAATACCACTTGGGCCTGCTGAAGGCGAAACTCGCGAAGTATCGTTCGCAGCTGCTAGAGCCATCCAAGAAGGGTGGTGACAAGGGAGAGGGCTTCGATGTGCTGAAGTCTGGTGATGCTCGGGTAGCTCTTATTGGTTTCCCCTCTGTTGGTAAGGTGAGCTAATGATTTGACTGTTAATTGGGGTTAAGCACCATCCATCTTATCGTGGGAGCATTTCCCAGCCACTTCATTGTAAGGCACCTGTTTTAGGAGATAGGACCATCAATGGTGCCCCAAGCTGATTTGGTGAACTTCACATATATATATATATATCTTAAAATTTCTACTTTGGCGTATGCAAGTTTCTTTATGATGTTTTCCTTCACTTTTCCGGCTTGTATTAAAAATAAACTGTAAGCTTAATAAACCTGAGGACTACAGGCTCCTAACCCTTACCTGCATAATAACTTTGGGTATAGGACATAATACTCTTGGAGATGAGAGCAACATTTAAGCCTGTTATGCTAGAATATAATAAGTTTAAAAGTGAAGTATTTTATATAATTAAATGTATATGTGAAATAATTGTGTATCATTTGGAACTACGCTTCACTAAACGACTTGCTTACAGTCGACATTGCTATCGACGCTGACGCACACACACTCTGAGGCGGCGAGCTACGAGTTCACGACGCTCACCTGCATTCCCGGCGTGATCGAGTACCGCGGCGCAAACATTCAGCTGCTAGACTTGCCTGGTATCATTGAGGGCGCCGCGCAGGGAAAGGGCAGGGGGCGACAGGTATGGCACTGACTCTCCTCCCGTTGCCACTCAATCAACGACCTATTATTATTTTATTTGCCAGCCTCAGTGGCTTAGTGGCTTGGTCACTGGGGACAAACAACTTTGTACATTTGTACAAGTTGGTCCCGATCTGGATGTTATATTTGTCACAAACTGTATAATTGTCCTATCCTTTTTTAATTTTCATAGCACAGGAGACAGAAAGGAAAATGCGGACATGTGATTCGCGGATTAGAATAGGGCCAACCCTTATCTCCCCGTATCTTCAAGGCGACTAAGACATTGCAGCAGGGAAGGGCAGCAGCGTTCTCCTGTGTACATTGAGATCATTACTGCAATCACCAACACGCCTGCCAAGCGTGGTGATTATGGCAAAACCCCCGATGGACAGCCCACCAAAAGTGGCATTCTATTGGGGAGGCTTATATTCACCAGTGGACATACTTCGACTGATGATGAATATATTAAAAAATTTATTATTATTGTTATAGGGATATTAGGTGAGCAGCAATTTGCTGGTATGCCTATATCTGAACTGGTGTATTTAAGTCTTTGAATTGTCACTTGTGACTCTGGTTTGTCCAATGTCAATGTCCAACCACTAATATAAATCTTTAACGTAAATACTTGTCTGTGCAGGTGATAGCCGTGGCGCGGACCGCGGACCTGGTGCTGATGATGCTGGACGCGACCAAGCCCTATGTGCACCGGCAGCTGCTTGAGAAGGAGCTGGAGAGCGTCGGCATCCGGCTCAACAAACCTAAACCCAATATATATTTCAAGGTAAGCCAAGCAACAAAAGTCAAAATCATTTATTGCATATTCATCGCGCTTTTTCTGTATATGGGTCTTCCATGTCTGTTTGCGATCTAGGTGGAAACCAAGGTATTTTACTACTGTATTGTGTGGTAGTGGCTCATCTCCAAGTTTCACCGCGGGGCAGTCTTCTCTTCTCAGTGTAAATGTTATATGACTGGACTTGGCTGCAATGGCTTTGATTCGCCAGTTTTTCATCCAGCGCGATGAATTGAACCACAAACTGAGATCCTTACATTGGGTACTTCGAAGGCAATCCAAACTCTCTGTAAACAATAAAGTACTAATTTACAAAGCAGTGCTGAAACCTGTCTGGACTTATGGTGGACATCAGCCAAGAACTCTAACAAAGAAATTCTACAAAGATATCAAAATAGTGTTTTGAAATCAATCATAAATGCACCATGGTTCACTAGAACCTATATTATCATACGAAGTCCACGAATATCTAAAAATTCCCATTGTTAAAGAGGAAATAAGCAACACGATCAGAGTCTACAAAGATAGGATTACTAATCACCAAAATAGACTGGCACTATCTCTTAATGAACCTTTACAAACAAGGCGTCTGAAAGATCCCATATATGGGATAATCGGTAGTCACACATGAAGGCAACCCAACAATGGGAGGGCATGTCTACCACGTCGCTGTCGCATATGAGTACACTTGGTACATTTTGTACACGTCATTTTTTATCGACCACCGCTTCCTTCCAACATGTGGAGTCCAGACCTGCAATTTTTTATGTAAAATAATATTTACTAACATTACTTTTAAGTCTGTTACTAACAAAATTATGGATTAATCTGAAATAAATGAATTATTATTATTATTAAGTTCTTCTATAGATAACAGCTTCTAAAATTGCGTTCTGACTTCTTGTACTGTTTCAACAGGTGAAGAAAGGCGGCGGACTGTCGTTCAACTCGACGTGTCAGCTCACCAAAGTGGACGAGAAGATGGTGCAGATGATCCTACACGAATATAAGATATTTAATGCCGAGGTAACGTTCATTTATCTGTTACGGTTTAACTTGCTTTAAACAAACATTTCGATACCTCCAAGGTACAACTACGTCAACTAAAATTTTCGCTCATTTCTGTTTTTACAAACTAGGATTGTCCCCTGTGCTATGGGAATTAAACAAGGATAGGACAACAATACACAAATATAATATACATTATAAAACATCAGTCAAGCCTCCCCAACCCGTCTGGCCAGCGCGGGGAGTGTAGGCCAAATCCTCCGTCTGTCTCCGGCAGATGAGAGAGGGTTGTGCTCCTGCAGTGGAGACAAAAATAACCTGATGATGACACAAATTGTCTCGCGTGCCTACTACAGAAGACCTGCTAGCAGTGTTCATCTTAATCGCCTAACTTCACCTTTATCGGCGACTCCTGAGACTCCTGTTGCAACAGTCTTCACTACGAAGATAGCCAGGCCAGTAGTGGCTCAACAATCTTCCCACAATATGAGCTACCATCAGGGTATTATGCCCACGACCCAATCGGGACAGTAGACATAATTTTATTTGTCTGTTGGTTGTTTCATTATCTTCCCCGTACCGACCGGCACGGTGGCTTGACTACTATGCCTATACTTCGTGCTGTGAAGTTGCGTTCATCCTGCAGGTGCTGTTCCGCGAAGACTGCACCCCCGACGACCTGATCGACGTGATCCTCGCGAACAGGGTCTACCTGCCCTGTCTGTACGTGTACAACAAGATCGACCAGATCTCCATACAGGAGGTGGACAGGATAGCGCGGGAGTCTCACTCCGTCGTCGTCAGGTATGTCTAGCTAGTGCACATTTTAAACATCTGAAAAATACTAATAAAATCGGCACGCGCAAGGTGGGATGCAGATGGACCGACGACCTAAGCAAGGTGGCTGGATGCGAAGGGTGTGATAGCGTTCATTGTGATAGCATTCATGTTCAATATGTCCAGCAGTGGACGTGTAAGGGCTGATATGATGATGATGTACAACATTAAAAATATAGTGCGAAGCAAAAGTAACAAAAGGCATCTTTGTCATTCAAATAATCATTTATTTTATAATTGGCTTTCTTACAATGAATCTTCTTTGGTCCCTTTCCTTGGTCCGTTTTCGAGTTTTCCATTAGGGCAAGTTCTAGAAAAGAACTTAAGTCATGATCTGACAAGCTTGTTTGCCATTCTAGCTGCAACATGAAGCTAAACCTGGACTATCTGCTGGAGACGTTGTGGGAGTACCTGTCGCTGATCCGCGTGTACACCAAGAAGCCCGGCCAGCCGCCGGACTTCGACGACGGTCTCATATTAAGGAGGGTACGTGTCCACTTAGAGTATTTTTTAACATTCTGAAGCGTCAAACTACAAAGACAACGAAGAACTAAGGTCACCGACATAGCCGAAAGGACTATTTCGATATCTATTGGAATTTCGACATTGAAGTATATAACCTTTTATGTGACCAAGGTTTTTTTTATAATAAATAAATATTTTTTTTAAGTTTACCTTTGTGATGAGATAAATAATAGGACCTACGATTGACTTTAAAAAAATACCCCTTAATTAAAAATTACGCCCATAAGGGCGAAACTATTTTTCGGATATCTTTATTGGTTAAGGAATAATCGCCTGGTGACGCGGTTGAAGTGGAAAAGAAAAGTGTCGTCAACCGATTATTTCTTAACTGATAGATCGATCTACTAATGAAGACGTAGTGGTTTTCGCATTATTCTTCGCAACTAGTTTTTGTTTATGTGATAGAATGAGGAATACAGTGATACACGAAAAGTATGGTTTAATAGAAGTTGTAGTAACGAAGGTAGAGACGGTTTCAGAGCCCAACATTTAAATAAAAAATAAACTTTTTTCTTTTTTCGCTGGTAGAGGTGAAAAGTTGTATGTTTTTTTATTCCTGATGGGTTTACGTTTGACCTCAATCATACATGATGGTGAGTAATGATGTGGCCTAAGGTGGAGCGCGCTTACCAGCCTATTCACACTTCCTTTAAATAGATCCAAGTTGTACTTGTCCGGAAATACCGAAGCTGGCACAGAGTTCCATTCCTTAGCAGTTCGCATTATAAAAGAGGAAGCAAAACGCTTCGTGCGAGAACGTGGTATATCTACTACATAAGGATGAAGTCCCTCCCCACGCCTCACATCAAATTCAAAGAGCAATTTTTTTTTATGTCTCGTGCATTTAAATCACCCACTGTGCTCAGTAGTCTATAATTAGATTCACTCGCTACGCTCGTGACTCAATTCTAGCCTACTTCGCTAGTTTGTGATATAAAGTCAGCACTCGCAGTACATTCAACTTTTCACCTCTACCAGCGAGAAAAGAAAAAGATTATTTTTTATTTAAATGTTGCGTTCTGAAACCGCACTGCTTGACATTTTTATAAAACCAAGTAAACATGATATTTTTAAGTAAGTGATATTAATATTTACGAGTAAATACTAGATCATTTAAAAAAAATTAAATATTTCGTCTTTAAAAAGGCAGTAGTACTATTTATAAACTTAAATTTCAGTAAGTAACATACAAAAATTTTTAGCCTATGTATTAAATCGCTAGGCCAAAATGAGTTCCTGAACGTTTGAAATTCGAATCGCTTTTACTCGCGCTCGCAGCGAAAAGCGATTTTGCTGCGAGTTTTCGAACTGGAGTAGAACTGGTAAAATGATATTTTCTTTTCTTATTTACTAACATATCTTAAGATGTTCGGTGTAGGAACATAAAGGAAAGTTTTGGTTTTTTTTGAATAAAATATAGATTTTAATGAAGAGATTAAATGTACATCTTCTCGTGATTTTGACAGTTGAGTGAGTGAATATAAACTAGAGATGCGCCGCTCGCGTCGATGCCGCTGTGTCGAATAGGGATGCGCCGACATACTCCCCCCCTTGAAAGCGTGAACAGACAGCTTTCAAGACTCTGCACCATCTGAAGTGGGCAGCAGGCACATTCGATGAATAGTTCTGCGTATGATGCCGCGTGCTGTTGAGACGTCGGCCACCCTTGGTACGCCGTCTGGTCCGGGGAACAATTGTTTCACTCTGCCGAGTCTCCAGTACAGAGGTGGAGTGTTATCTTCTTTAATGAGAACCAAATCATTGGGTTGTAGGTGGCGACACGTTTCGCGCCATTTCGTGCGCTGTTGCAGTTCGCCGATATATTCGTTGGACCAGCGCTTCCAGAAATGTTCCTTGATTTGTTCAAGGTATTGAAATCGATTCAAACTGCGAGGCTTGTGGTCCAGTAAACACGGTGCAGGAAGCGATCTGAGCGGTCTACCAATTAAAAAGTGACCCGGGGTAAGCGGATAGTAGTCGTCAGGGGATGGGCTGAGAGGACAGAGAGGTCTGCTATTAAGGATAGCTTCGATTTGCGAAAATAGAGAAGAAAGTTCCTCGTACGTTAAATGAGTGTTCCCTAGAATTCTCGCGATATGGAATTTCGCTGATTTCACACCGGCCTCCATCAAGCCATTGAAGTGAGGAGCGTATGCGGGCGAAAAGCGAAATTCAATGCCTTCTCCGGTTGCAAAATCATAAATTGAATCAGTATTTGATTTTAAAAAGGCTTTAATTTCCTTGGCTGCAGCAACGAAGTTGCGGCCATTGTCACAAAAAATTTGTTTAGGTACTCCTCTGCGCGAAATAAATCGTTTTAAAGTTAAAATAAAAGCGTCTTTAGATAGTTCACTAACAGCTTCCAGGTGAATGCACCTATATCTGAAGCAAATAAAAATGCATAAGTAACATTTAGTAATTTTACAGCCACGGCCTTTACGATCTGTAATCATAAATGGTCCAGCAAAATCAGTACCAACAGTGAGAAACGGAAAGTCTGGCATAAGACGTTCTGCTGGAAGATTACCCATAATGTTTTTCATTGGTTTGCCCCTGAATCTGCGACAAGTAGAGCAGTTATTAGCGGTGCGTCGGGCAAGGTTTCTTCCACCCATACACCAGACACGAGACCTAATTGAGGTAAGTAATTGCTGGGGACCTGCGTGCAATAAGCGTTCATGCTCTTGACGGAAAAGAAGTTTTGCCAGATGATGATCCGCTTTCAACAAAATGGGATGCTTTGTATCGTAGCTGTATTCGGAAGCCTCAATTCGACCACCAACTCTGAGTACTTCATTGTTGTCAAGAAAGGGAGTAAGAGAGGCTACGTTAGACTTGGGATTAAGTGCCTTGCCACTCTTCAAAAGAGAAACCTCCTTTTCAAAAGATTGGCTTTGAGCAATTTTGACTAGATAGGTAAAGGCGTTGTCTACTTCGGTTCTCAGCAAGGGACCGGTAACCTTACATGTTCGGTTTTTGCAATTGTGTATAAATCTGTGAATATAGGCGAAAATGCGCTGAAGTCTTTTTAATTTTGAATGTTTTTTCAGGTTGATCGGAAGTAGAGTTTCTGTGACGACGGCAGGGTGAACCTTTACTTCAGGTAAGTCGGTTGGTTTTGTGTGGTCATCAGAATGTAGTGAGGGCCATGAAGACTGTGGCTCCAGTAAAAAATTGGGCCCATGCCACCACAAGTCATTGTTGGGAACTAACCTTGGATCTACCCCACGAGATAATAGATCAGCTGGATTCTGCGACGTAGGCACATGGCGCCAAACCGCCGCATCTGTGAGCTCTTGTATGGAAGCGACTCTGTTAGCTACAAACGTTTTAAGTTTGTTCGAGCTCGTTTGTAACCAGGCCAACACTACACTGGAGTCAGTCCAAAAAAAATTACTGGATGGTTGGCACCGTAGAGCTTTAGTTACCGCGGAACTTAACTGAGCAGCAAGTAGTGCGCCGCAAAGCTCCAGACGTGGAATAGTGGTGGGTTTTATTGGGGCCACTCGAGATTTGGCACATAGTAAGTGCGTATGTACGCTCCCATCTGACTGGGTAGAGCGAACATATATACAGCCTCCAAAGGCTCTTAGAGATGCGTCGCAGAAGCAGTGCAGTTCGATGGAAACGGGATTTTGTATTGATGTCCACCTGGGAACAGTTAAAGAAGTTATGGAAATCAGACTTTCAATAAAAGATTTCCATTTAGCTTGAAGTGCTACAGGAGCTGGTTCATCCCAGTCCTTGTTTAAAGACCATAACTCTTGGACTAATATTTTTGGTATAATTGTACATAGAGATAAGAGTCCTAGAGGGTCAAATATTTTAAATGTTGTGGACAAAATGATTCTTTTGGAAATGAGTTCATTTGGGGGAATTTCTATAGGAAAATGCAGTTCATCAGTGTACGGATTCCAGCCAAGGCCTGGAACATTAGTGGCTTGGCTTAACATGAGATCGTCGTCCGGGTCGATTACTTGGGAAACGAGCGCTTTGGGAGAGTTGGAGCGATATTTTCTCAAGGGAAAGCATCCTTTAAGAAGGGCTTGGGACACTGCTTGTTGAATGTAGAGCAGTTGCTGCTCGTCATCGTGACCTGTTAGCAGGTCGTCTACGTAAAAGTCTTTTTGAATTATTTCTTTAATGTATTCATCTTCGCATTCTTCTCCGAGTTGCCACAGACATCTAGTAGCGAGAAAGCTTGCGCTGGAGAAACCGTATGTAACTGTGTTTAATTTTAGTGTTTTTATAGGTTGATTTTCCTCATCACGCCATAAAATTAGTTGTAAATTTCGATCAGAATCGTCCGCTATGAGACATTGCCTATACATTTTAGCAACGTCAGCGGAGAGCACGTACCGGTATTGCCGAAAGCGTATAAGTATATTGAAGAGAGAGTCTTGAATGTTAGGTCCTATCATTTGAATGTCATTTACTGACAAACCAGAAGAAGTTGGAGCTGACGCATTAAACACAACGCGTAGACGAGTTGACTCACTTTTTTCGCGAATGACAGGGTGATGGGGAAGAAAGTAGGAATTTTCTGGACGTTTTTCTGTAGACTCGAAAAGATGCTCTAGCTCAGCATACTCATGTATAAAATCGGAGTATATCCTTTTGACATCTGGCTGTCTTTTGAAACGACGCTCCAAACTGAGCAATCGCTTCTTTGCTATTAGGTAGGAATCACCTAAGCAGTCGGGTTCCTCAATGAGAGGAAGTTTTACAATAAATCGACCATCCTCATTGCGTCGGGTATTATGTAAGAAGTGCTGCTCACACAGCTTTTCTTCTTCGCTAAATAGTGGTGATGAAGTTTGTGGAACACTCTCCAATTCAAAAAACTTTGATAAATCATCATGTAAGTCGCAAGTTGGCTTGCAGGACATTGTGTGCACAAAATTGCACTGAATTGAAGTATTGGGTTTTCGTTGGTGGGATATTATAGGACCTGCAATGAGCCATCCTAATTTAGATTCCCGTAAAATAGGATTACCCTTACCTAGGAAGTGCTGTCTAGAATCAATGATGTCCCAAAAGATGTCAGCACCTATGAGCATGCCTATTTCTGACGGATGGTAAAAGCTGGGGTCTGCCAGCTGAAAAGAAGATAAGTTTAAATGGTTGGTGTTAATAAAAGACTTGGGTAATTTGCCTGAAATTTGTGGCAATACTAGGCAAGAAAGAATAGCACTGAATGTGCTGTTTTTGGACTGAAGGCGTACTGTACAACGTTCAGTATTTATTTTGAGGTGAGTATTTCCTATACCAACCACACTATGTGTATTAGAAGCCTGAATAGGCAAATTTAATTTTTGTTTAATGTCTTCTGTTATAAAGGAAGACTGGCTGCCACAATCGAGCATGGCCTTTGTAGTTACAACTTCGTTTGTAATGGGATTTATTATGTCTACTAGGGCAGTACAAAGCAGAGTTTCAGAGGCTGACATAGCAGACATGGTAACTGACTCCGAAGCCTTAGGAGTGTCGCTCTCAGGTTCAGAGGGTTTATGTAAAAGTGAATTATGGCGCTTACGGCAGACCCTGCAAGCACCTGGAAGGCGGCAGCTACGTAGTTCATGGCCTACCCTTAAGCAGTTGGTACAAAGCTGTAGATTGGAAGCCAGAGAGATCCTTTCATCTGGGGATTTAGATTTAAATGAGTTGCAATCATAAATTCTATGAGCGCCCTTGCATACAATACATTCCAAAGATTTGTTAGAAATAAAAGAATCTTTGGATGAGACGACAAAAGATTTTGATTGAAATTGTGGTTTGAATTGACGTTGCACGTTGCTATTATTGTCAGGAACGCGTTTTGGATTTTTGTCTTGCTTGTTTCGATACACAGCTTCTAATACATCGGCTCGGCTTTTCAAAAAGTCGAAAAAGTCATTAAGAGTGGGCATGTTTGTTAGGGAATTCCTGTGCTCTTCCCATTTGAAACAGGTGTTGGCATCTAATTTTGCTGAGACCATATATATAATGAGGGTGTCCCAGTGATCAGTGGATTCACCTAGAGTGCTTAAAGCTCGCAAGTTTTTTGTGACATTATCTACGATGAATCTCAAGGATTTATCAGATTCGCGCACATATTCAATATTGAAAAGTGATTTTAAGTGGTTATTAACAAGTTGCCGAGTATTGTTGTAACGATTGCAAAGCAATTCCCATGCCTCAGAATAATTGCTGTCAGTGACTTCTAAATTCTTTATTACATGTGCAGCTTCACCTTCTAGATAAGAATTTAAATAATGGAATTTGTGGATATTTTTAATTCTGTCATTATTATGAATCATAGATTGGTAAGTGTCTCTAAATTCTAACCATTTGTAATATGTTCCATCAAAATTATTGATCTTTATAATAGGAAGGCGAAATCCCGGCATGTCATGATCATGGCGGCAAGGGCTATGATGATCACAAGATGAGGTAGTGCTGTGCCGATCTGACTCATCCTTAGAATGAGAGTTTGAAACTGATACAATATTCTGGGCAGTGGCAATGCAATAATAGAAGTCTTGTTCGATTAAATCTCTCTCATTCAATTCGGAACTCAAATTTTCTTCATTGAAAAATTCAATTTGTTCTTGCACCTTATCGAATTCATCGAATAACGCTTTAAATTTAGCTAATTTAGCATTCAGCGTGCTAATCTCAAGTGCGCCTAATTTTGTGTCTTGTAAAGCGGTTAATTGATTTTTAAACTTAGTAACACGTCCTTTTATTGAACTGCGTTTAACAGACAATTCTTTTTGTTGAGACATGGTCACTTGATATCAGCAGGCAAAACAATTGAATGATTTAATTAGCAAAATAATTTAAATAATAATTTCAATTTGCATACGACACACTCCTCACTCCGATGTTGCACGAAGGGCTGACCGGGGTTAGCTCAGACACCGTCGCTGCACAGTTGCTAGTAGGCGGGTAGATCACTCGAGGTGCAGCAAGCATGCGAAGATGTGGATGCACGAGCAATTGGTGTTCAAGCAAGCGATCACTGGAATAGAGGGTGCGAGAGACTGGTATATGCAAAGCAAAAGCAAATATGTATATGCTTGGGTTATCAGACTGAATGAGAAATGAGTATGTAATTAGTTTTGGTAGTGAAGGTCTATGTGTCCAACAGTGGACATCAATTCAATTTAGGCTTATATTAGCAAATTAAGCTTGTCGAAGCATGGAATTAGAGCTTATATTTGAGAAAATGTAGGCTTTGTTTGTAAAAATCAATATTATAGGCTTATGGGAAGGTAGGTAATTGCTCATAGGTAATGAAATGAGCTTGCAAGTGGGCAGGTGTATCTAGAATTATTCGGTTTTAGAAAAATAGACTTATGGTTTGATTAGGTAGATAAATAGGCCAGCTATACACTGATTTAGGCTTGCAAATATGTAGGCAGGATGCTGTAGGCATGTAAAACTTAGATAAGCAACTATTTGAAAAATAATGAAAATATGTAGGTATGGTGAAAAATAAAAAACGTAGGAATAACTTAATTATCGGAATTAGGCAAATCAAAGGGGATAGTTAGGCTTAAATTGGTAAGAAAGGAACGGGCTCACTTTTAGGCTGGCAGAACTGGACTGATCGAGGCGCTGTGGAGAATTTTCTTGTATGACGTATGGATATTTCAGCTAGACCGCGGTCGGTTTTCTGCACAAATTGTGTTCCCGTCGATGTTAGGTGCCAATCTTGGCTTGAAGTTATAGGATTTGCAGTAATACACTTGATGCACGACGAAAAATAGGTAGATCTTGGATGACGTCGGCGTTGGTAGCTGCTAGTAGTCGTGGGCGCAACGTGGCGCCTTCCTTTGTTATCCGAAGATTTGAAGTTAATTGATTCTTTGGTGTCCTGTCACGGTCGCCACTTTTATGTTCGGTGTAGGAACATAAAGGAAAGTTTTGGTTTTTTTTGAATAAAATATAGATTTTAATGAAGAGATTAAATGTACATCTTCTCGTGATTTTGACAGTTGAGTGAGTGAATATAAACTAGAGATGCGCCGCTCGCGTCGATGCCGCTGTGTCGAATAGGGATGCGCCGACATAAGACTTACTAACACACTGGATCAAAATCTGAATTAAAGAAATAAATGAAATGCTTGCGTCATTTTGGCAGAGCCACAGTCTCCGATTTGAAATCTGACTATGCAGAAAATGACGCAGCAAATGAAATATGTATGCTGTCACGTGTGCCTCTCCCCCCCCTCCCCCAGGGCGTGACCGTGGAGCACGTGTGCCACTCCATCCACCGCACGCTGGCCGCCGCGCTCAAGTACGCGCTGGTGTGGGGCACCAGCACCAAGTACTCGCCGCAGCGCGTCGGCCTCAGCCACACGGTCAACGACGAGGACGTCGTGCAGCTCATCAAGAAGTAGCGCCAGTGGCAGCGGAGCTTTAGGGTGCCCAGTCACTTTGCGGCTTTAACTTTAGATTACAGTAACTACTGACTATGCGCAGTGTTGCCACCTTAGATATTGATCGTACAATTCACGATGACACTTCTCGCGAGAGCTCCGAGAGTTATCCGAACTCAACCTTAGTGTACGTAAATGTAAGCGATTTAGGGAAGGAGTTGGGCGTGCCGTCGTGAACTGAACGATATATACATGTCAATAGCTTCAAACTCCGACTGAATCCTCAATTAGGGATTATTCAGTAGTTACTACATTTTAGTTTCTAATGTTGGTAATAAGTTTTAGTGATTGCAATGTTTCTGAAGTGGCAACACTGCACACCAGGTACTAAATCTGGGGAAATACCGGGACGCCACAGGTCTTAAATGCCCTAATACACTAAGATGCAAATTAAAGAGTTGGGGTGAGTTAAAGGAAATGCACACCTCCCAATAACAAGACATGGGGCCTGCTACGAACTACTGCTATCCTCGCGAGGGCTTGTATATGGCTGATGTGGAATTTATCATGATCTAAATATTGTCCTCTAAATGTTCACAAGACCTAACTCCTCAAAATATTGCCTTGGACAACCACTAAGGCGAGACCGGGATTCCACCGCCAATCTTCCGCTGTATGGGCACAGATCCTTAACTAAAACAAATTCGCTAGGCATTCTCTAGTTAAGACAAAGGCGAGTGATAACCGCACGATACGGTGCTGATAAGTGAGCGTTGTTGTATGGAACTAATGGAAATAATTCGGAACCACTCGAGGCGTGTAAAAAGCCGTTTAATAAATGATTGATAATTGATAACCTCACAATGTATGTCGTGTTGTCATATCTCTAAATATATGCAGTATATATGGCCGAAACTCGCCACAACAAATGACATGTTTCTGTTAATATGGCACCATCGATAGACCAATTTAATTTCTGACCAATAAAATCTTGTTAATCCTATTGTACACACTACAAATTACTGCATTCACATCGTGCAAAAACGAAACAAAACAATTGTATGGGTCAAAAATCAAATTCGTCAATCGACCGTGCACATACACATCTGTACGAAACTTATGACGTATGGCGTGGGCTAAATAAATTACTACAAATAATAGATTTATTAGCCGAGTTTTTTGGGGCCGAATCGACACTATAATGTATTTCTTACTGAAAACCTGTAATGATCGTAATCCATACCTTAGCCCGTCACATACGTAGCTATGATATATATTGATATAAACTATGAAGAGATATATTGTATGTATGTAAACGCTTTATTGTACCAAAATTAACAACAACATAGGAATAAAATTATGTACAGAGACGGATTTATACCACTTACGGATATCTTTCAGTCAACCTTAGAGGAACTGAAAGGACTGGTATAATGCGTTTAGTATCACATTTTATATTATGATATATTTTCTATAGTAATCTTTGAGCCTGTGATCAATACACAAGGCTAATATATATATTTCTATTGTCACTAGCCTATATTGTAAGATATATTAATGTCAGTGATATGAAGGCCAAATATAAATTATAGCATCGTTTCCGTGTGTGGTAGCTTGCAGTAATATATATCATAGCATATTAATATACATATAGTTACGTATGTACCGGGCTGTTTCCAGTAAACTCATTCGTACGAAACTCTCAGGTTCAAAAATGTAAGGCACTCCTGACATGCCTAGACGTAAACTACTTGAGGTCCTGACAAACTATACAGCAATGAACATTAAGCTATAAAATCCTGTTATTTACTATTGTGTTTGTACATAAATTAAGGCTATATTGTATATACTCAATAAAATTATACTTTTGCATTTTAATACTTTTTAATACTTAAGGTTACGTTTTATGAGTTTATGAGCGTAAGGTAGCATACTGGGGTGCATAACATGGGAGTGCAAAGGGACACGCGTCTAAGACTGTTGCAAAGGATACCGGGGTGCAAGGGGGTATATTGTGGTGCAAGGGACACGGGTTCACGGGGGCACAGACTTCGGTGCATGGAAGCGCATACTAGGGTACCTCTGCTAGCTAACAGCCGAGGCTCTGATGAGCGAACAGTGGTATATCTAGCTCGGCCACTATATGGTGCGAGGCCTGCTTCGATGGCTATCACGTGCCCATTATCACGTAGAGCCAAGCTTCGACATTGTTAGTACTTTCATCATCATCAGTCTGAAAGAGTCCACTGCTGGACATAGGCCTCTCACAAAATGCGAGGTCGTTCATTGGTGTCGCAAAAAATATAGAGCTAACAACTCCGCAATAATTACTTTAAACAGAGGTAATTGTTTTTAAGGTGAGCATATAAATATGTCATAATCTATGCTTATACAAATGGTTTGGCGATCCGTGGGAAAAAGACGTCATAACCCTGAAGGAACACATTTTGTAGGCTACATCGCGGAGTCTGCAGCAGCGATAATTGCCCACCAGATGGCGTTGGTTTAGTCAAATTATTGTACCTCTCCCACCTGTTACTCATCATTAGGTACCGCGATGATTTGTCCTGTACAGATTTAAGCAGGGAGAAGTTGAAGAGCAATTGTATATTTCCGTGTGGTTCCCGTCTTAGAATAGGGCCACCCCCAGTCTTCCCGTGGGTGTGGTCAAGGAGACTAAGGGAATGCCAGAAGAAGGCATATGACTGCACCAAGGACGGGCAGCAGCGTTCTCCTGTTTATATTAAGATCATTACGGTAATCATCAATCCGCCACCAAGCGTGGTGATTATAGCAAATCCCCCAATGGACAGTCCACCATAAACAGCATTCTATTGGGAAGTTTTATGTTCAGCAATGGACGTATTTCGGCTGATGATGATAAAACATACATGGGTGCGTGTGCGTCACTCCTGCCAGTCGAATCAGGTAGTAGGAGTAGGTAATTAGAAATAAAAATATAGTCTCCAGTACGTAACAGTTTTACTTACCATCTGTATATAAATAAACAATAAAATGCGACATTATTATAAGATACTTAATACCAATTAACCTCCTCCATCGTATATAACTTAAATTTGTGTTGACTGGTACAATAAAGTACTAGCTTTTATTCCCGTAATAAAAATTTGCCTAAAGGCCCCGTTACTATATGCTATTTCTAGTGCTAACACATTTTTCAGTGGAGCGCTCTTACTATTAAAACAGATGACACTTGAGCTGTAGCACAGAATACTAAATAGTGGGACAGAAGTCTCTCCTCCGAATAAAACGGCGTTTAGGTACCATAAAACATACCTACATTGCGCTTCTCTTTCTATTGTATAACTCTGATTGATTTTGTCCGGTCGACCCTGCACCGCGATTTTTGTAAACAAAGTCCGGAGTGAGACAGGCCTGGCTGTAGTTAGCAAGCTACAGGCAAGCGCATAACTGAGTAGGTTCCTGCGGTAGTGGAGCGGTGCGGGACGGGTGACATAACAGAACTGTCTCGCTATGACGCCCGACTGAAATCACGCGTCATCAACACACCCTCCCGCACCGCTCCACTGCCTGTATACCATGTAGGAGGGCTCTGTAAGCATTTCCGATAATATCTGTCGAAATAATAAGCAAATTTGTAATCTCTAAAAGATCATGTGACATATAGAAACACTGCTCACTAGAAATAGCATAATGTGTCATTATTCATTACAGATTCATACTAAATTTGTGGGTTGGCCTCGATTATGGACTCCTACCAAATTAATTGTTCCATGAACAAAACCTTTCAACTAATAAACATTTCGTCAAACTCCAACATTCCCATACAATTAACTAACTAATACCGAACTAGTCTTGCGGCTTCTCGTCCGAAGTGGTCAGTATATCGGCCTCGACCGCGGCGAGCGCCCACCGATGCTCCGTGATCTCCAGGGCTTCCCACTCTGCCTTGAAGGCGGCCTTGGGGTCGGGGGGCATCGCCATCGCCGCGCCAGACATCTGTTCTTGCATGACTTTGGACTGGTCTGCCGCTGTGGGGAAATAAACAGAGTTAATTTTTTTAACATAGCATTCTCCTGTGTACATTAAGATCACTACTGCGATCACCTATCAGCCTGACAAGCGTGGTGATTATGGCAAATCCTCCAGTGGACAGCCTACCAAAAGTGGCATTCTATTGGGGAGGCTTATGTTCAGCAGTGGACGTTTTTCGGCTGATGATGAATAAGTGACTTTTGCAATTCTAAAATTATACCTCCAGTCCTACCTACATTTATTAATAAGCGAAAACCAAAGTGAAATGGCCACTCATGAGAAAACTGAAACTGAATCATTTGATGTGAGTACAATTCAGTGTTTTTGTCAATTCCACTTCAGATGTAGCAAGAACTGGTTTCTTTAACTACCATGAATTTGTAAGGTCATCTCATCTCTTTTTATGTGCATATATCCATGTAGGACTAAAGTACCTATATTAAATAGAAGAAAAAAAAAACCTTAGACGACTCGAACAAATGAATGAGACAAATCATACATACTAGGCCTACGTCATACTCTTAGGGGTGGCTGGAAAATTGGAGTCTTGTGCCATCACCCCAGTTCCTTGAAATAAGTAGGGTTTTCTGGCTCCACTGTTAAGAGAAAGCCTTTTCTCTTTGTGAGATCTCTTTGCGATCCGTGTCCATCGACACTAATAGGTCAATACGTGGACAGTCTATTGTTAATAATTACCATTGTTCTCTCCGAGCACGAGCGCGTATATGGTGCGCAGCCCGAACACGTTGAGGAAGTACCAGGAGGCGGAGGAGACCCACGAGGCGTCCAGGTACGCCAGCTCCACGCCGCGCTGCAACATCGGCTTGAAGCGCAGTGTCAACGGGAAAGGCACTTTAGCTGCGGGGATACACATTTATATTATTAGAACCTGATTGGCTGATGGCTTACAACCAGGGATCGGCATAAGTTAGGTGGAACGACGACCTCAAGAAGGTGGCCGAAAGTGTCTGGATGCACAGGGCGGCTGGCCATAACTAAATGTTGTGAACCAAAGATCAGATACAATGGCGCGTCTCAGGAGAGCCCTACGTCCAGCAGAGGACTGGAATTTCCTGATGATTGCATAGCAGATATTTTGGCTATCCCAGTGGTTTTCCTGTATCGATGAGTTAAGTTTGTTGGTCTGTTTTGTGATGATTCTCTGTAGCTTTACTGATAGCCAAGTAATTTTGCCAAGTTACAGGAGAGATAACTTTATGCATTTGAAAAAGTTGGTTCTAAATAATGTAGAAACTAGAAAAACAGGGTTTGAGTAGTCTTAAGTATCATAATGGATGATTTTCCCTTTAGTTGGTAGAGAAAACATGTACATACTGGTGAGGAAACCACTGAACATCCAGTTGATCCAGCCTCCTATGACGATCATGGGCAGTACATTAGTGATGTTGCCCTTTAGCATGTCTGTCATCATGCTTGGGTCTGTCATGGGGTTCTGAAACAGTATAATTTTATTTTATTACTGTGTACTGTAAATACATGTGTTTAAAATTAAGAAAATATCATGATGTGCGATTCGCGTCGTCGCCGCTGTCGCCTTTTATGTTTTTAGAGTAAGAAAGTTGGTTCCCAACAAACCATAAATTAGGCACCCTGATTTTGAAGAAAACACCATAGTTTGGCATAAAAATTCATCTGTTCATTTACAATTACCAACCAGTACCAGACTATAGTTACCTGTGAAGGTGCAGCTCTCTTCTGAACCTTGAAGTACCCTGTCTCCTCGTTATTAAACCAGTGGCGGCGCATCGCGAACGATTGCCTCGGCAGATACTTGCCGTTCTCTCGCAACAGCCGTGCACGGATCATCACTTGACTAAAAACCAATATTGAAATTTTTATATGTAACAAGCTGTTGCCTCTAAGAAATTTTAAGTTTCTAGATTTATTGATTATCGATTTTATTCTCAAAAATTCAAACTTTATACAGACAAAGGCAACCGAGTTTTGGCAAACTTTTGGAAATGAACAAAAAAGGGGTCAAACTGGCTATGAAATCAATGAAAATAACTAGTTTCTTCGCTTATTGAAGAATTAGAATTAATCAATCATAGAATTCTAGTAAACTAAGATCCCTTTTTGACCATTTCCAAAAGATAGAACACATAGGGACCTTCTTTGGTAGCAGCGCAATATAATGTTGATGCTATGTCACCCTTTACCCCGGCCTTTTCATGATCAGCAGAAAAATATATCTGAAGTTGAGGTTATGTTTGATTTCTCGAAGTCCATTCTACAAATGCAGACTACAAAAATATCGTGTAAACAAAAACAATTAATGTTTAAATTGTTAGATACCTGTCCTGAACTTGAACAAGCTCAATCTTCTTTTGGGAGGACAATATGATGGAAACATAGTGTCTTACAATTCCAACCAGGAAAGTGATGATAACAATAGGCAGAAATACCCATAATCTTATTTTTGGATCTAGCAGTAACTCGGGCATATCTAATGAAAGATATAACTCAAGAAAATACAAGCGTAATTATTTGCAATAAATAGCAATTTCTTTCAATCAATCCAAAGCAAATATAAATCTATGATAGAAAGAGAAGTACTATAGTAGAACTAGAACCAACGTCATGTCAACCAAAGATGTCAACTAATAGAAAAAAACTAATGGCGCCCGTTGCCATCTGTTGAGGGCCCACCCTATCTAATTTCTGGTAGCGGTTTTTTTTTAATTAGAATAGAAGCATTTGCATCTATCTGCAAAAAATAGGTACACGAATTTCTACAATGTTATAGTTTTTTTTATAAGAAGTAAAAGGAAATGGCTACAATTATTTTTTAAATGTGGAAAAGGAAGTTGTTGGCGACGAGCTAGACTCTTTTATTGCTGGCTGTTTTTATATACTTTTTATACTTTTTGTTCAAATTTGTTGTTTTAGTGTTCCAATTATATTGTCAGAGAAAGTGGTTGTATATTATTTAAAAATATCCAGATTCTGCTCTGCAGCCCTCACCATCCTCAACATTTGACTTTCCGGACATAATTCCGCATGGCCCTTGTCAATCATTGCCTTAATATTTTGGCGGTATGACTCGGCATATGTGTGCTCCTTCCGCATTTTTTCGATAGTTATTTATTTATTTATTAACTGACCCAAACCAAATTAACAAACAAGTAGAAAACATTATTACAAACTAGTATTATAAACTAATATAAAATATAAAAACGCGTCACAGTATGAACACGTCGTCCAGCTCGCCTGTGTGCGGCATGGTTCCCAGGACACTGGCGGCGTTACCTCGCTGGATCGCTAGGCTTAGCCTTTGTGCGAGGTACGCGCCAGCCCTGGGGTCTCCGGAGGCGAGGACCAGTCGCTTCGAAATATTAACAATTATTTTTTTTGTGTCGGACGACCATGGACCCATTGTCTCCACCGCAAGCGCCGCAAACTCGTAATCGTCCGTCAAACACGAGTATTTGCGACGCTTGAGGAACTGGGCATTTTCGGCGGCGGCGCCGGCTTTGCGAGATGTTTTCTGGATGTGGGACGCGGCTAGAGTATCCGCACAAGTGGCGTCCCACACCAGCACTCGGCCCAGGGTCCACGGCACTAAGGTCGCTCCGTCGGGCCTCTTGCCATCGTCCCTCGACATGCCGCTGGGTTCCAATGTTGCCGGCACGGAGGCGGTGGCAAGGGCTCGACGGACGAGGTCGTTAATAGCGCCGTGGCGGTACATTCGGCCGGCGCTCTTTGCACACGAAAGTCCATGGTGTCCGAACTGGTCCACGCCTCGACCGCACACGCAGTTGTGTGGCTCACACACTTTGACCCCGAGACGTAAGCATACGGCTATGCGCAGATGTAAAGGACCCATAACCGTGCCTAGGTTCTCTGAGGGCAAAGCATGTAGCCACTGCCCTGACTCCTTCTCAGTAACTGCGATGAGTCTCGCTCGGTCCGTGTTGTCTCGGCAGCCGTTTAACAGGTTGGTATATATTGTTTTTAAAGAAGGCTGGTCCCATGAACGTTGACTACCTAAATTCGCGACGGAGGGTACGTCCTCTCCTGGGCAAATGGCGAGCCAAGCCGACCTGGCCTCCGCTAGGCACGACACCGCAACATCCGTCGAGCGTGGTACATTAAGGATCTCGGCGGTGAGGGTGAGCGTACTATATACAGAGGACAGGAAGGCTGGGAGTGGGACACTAGATGAGGACCGGATGCCCAGTCCGCCGTGTAGTATAGGCAATGATGCCTGGGCCCACGAGCAATCATCAAATCTTATGTTTAAAATCTGTGAGACCACGTCGCGAAGTGAGGTGTCAACGCATGCAGTGGCTTGAGGGAACTTCCAGGCTGGGCAACATCGCAGCAGATAAGTAAATTGGGGGGTGAACAAGCAGAGCCGGAGAATGTAAATGGCCGCGTGTGGTTTTATTTCCAATAGGCGATTTGAAGTCTGATTGAAAAAAGTTAATTTTGAATTTATAAAAATGGGGACTGCTTGTTCAAAAATTGGGGCTCCCAGAAGACTGAGTGATTTCTTGGATTGAACTGAAATATTTGGCGTAAGTGAATTGAATGCAGCCAGAAAGTTGGAACGGTCGTCATTCGAAAACGACGGCGGTATGTAAATTTCGCATTTGTTGAAATTTAGGGATAGGCCAATTTCTGAAAAACGGTGGATAACGGTCTGAAGGTCGCCCAGCACTGTGGCTGCTGAGCCTCCCAACGAACCGTCATCCAAGTACCACAGATTGAATTTTGAGTCTAAAGATGAGATTATCGAATGGATGGCTAGGCTGAATATGACGGGACCGAGCGGGTCTCCCTGCTGGCAGCCCACGCAGGAGGCGATTTCGTGGTTTCCAAATAGTAATTTAGAAGGAGCGCCATAGCATTGCCACATGTATCCATATATTTCAGGTATTTCGTTTTGAATTTCTTTGAGAAGGACGCCCCTGTCAACCGAATTAAAAGCATTTTTCACATCTATTTTGATAAAAACCTCATAATCATTTGTACTGAGAAAAGTGCGGGCTGCGTGGACCGCCGCTTCGCATCCTCCTTTGATACCAAAACCAAGCTGTCGGGGTTTGAATTTCGTAGTCAATCTATTGGAAGGAAGGAAAAGGAAGTTGTTATTATCACGTAATATTTCAATATGCAAAGACGAAAACAATAAATAGTTTTTGAATTCTTTGTACGTATACTGCTATAAAAAGGAAGATTTAACATTAACTTTACATTTTACAAATAAGATAATAATTTCGTGTACAAATCCCTTTATATACATGATGACAGAAAGTATTTTTAAACTGAACAATATTTACCCTGGATCAGATTAGTTCGAGGTAGGTTCGTGGGAAAAACAGAGAAATAAAAGAAATTCTAAAAAAGAACACATGTTGAAAATAAAAACGAACGTGTGCATTGCGTGTATCCGAATTTCAATTTTACTAGAGTTTTTAAAAAAGTAGAAAAACATTACAATACAACAAATTTCTAAACGTAAATTTGAATGTCAAAAGTGCCGGTTGTGATGTATAGACCAATCGCCTGTTTTATTTATTTATTTTTTACAATTTGCAAATATTAGATACCACAGCTTGCATTGCATAGTTCACTATCTTTAGTTGCTCAGACACTTACAAACATTATTAGATTATCTTTACTGCGTTTAATAATGCCTCGCGGCAAAAAAGCTGCTACGGGTGCTGCGGGCAATGTTTTAGTCAACGAACCTAAAGGGGCAAGAAGTAAGTCCAAGTCCCCTATCACTTCCAGTAAGCATGTAAAGACTGCTAAACAGGCTGTGAAAAAAGAGACACTAGGTGATGAGAAAGAGGGTACAAGCAAGGACACTGATTTGCACCAGTTTAAATTTGAAAAGAGACCGCACCTGAAGATTGAATACGAAAAGGATTCTCCTGTTAAAGAGGTAAAGTCGTGAGAAATGTAAACTCCCTAAAATTACTTGAATTAAAATACTGCTAAATGGTTATTGTTTCAATTTATCATTCAATAATTCAGATAGAAATCTTTTTATGCAATAAAATATGGCCAAGTGATTGACTGAAGGCCTTTAGGGCAGACGAGGGTTAGAGTGTACAAAAGGGGGCGCTATGGAAAAAAATCTCTGATTGGCGTGAAAAATTTTCCGGGGTGTAGAGACCGCGTATCAGCACACGCAGTATGAGACGCCCCACCACCAGATGGACCGACGACCTGAAGGTGGCTGGATGCGGAGGACCGGGTGTGGTGGCGTTAATGTGAGAAGGCCTATGTCCAGCAGTGGACATCTAAGTGCCGATATGATGAAGTTATTGATCTAATCATCTGTCTACTGCTGGATGTAGGCCTTATAATAATCAATCACTAAAATGAACTGGTTCTACTTGAGAACTCAGTTTCTTGTCAAATAAAACTAGGCAAAGGCAACACATATGATCTAATTTAAAAAAATTACAGGAGTTGAAAGGTCTATGGCAGCCAGCACACTGGCAAGACTTTCTGTTGAACTTGAGGAACATGAGGGCCAACAATGATGCCCCCGTTGACTCAATGGGGTGCCACATGACCATGGACAAGAATGCACCACCGGAAGTAAGAACTATTAAGTCATACGTTTTTAATAAGTGATTTGCTGCTAGCCATTTCTCCTACAATACATAAAAAAATATATATATGCACTTGTCTAATACCAAGCTAGGAATTTCTCCTGTGCTATGGGAATTAGACAAGAACAGGGCAATTTATAATTATAATATCCAGACTAGAAACAAAGTTATCTGTTCCTAATGAGAATCTAACCCTGAGTCTAACCAAAGATAATATATTAGGTCTAACTAAGCCACCAGGCAATGAGGTAGTTTAAAATAAATGGAATGTTGATTATTTTATTACTCAGGTTATGCGGTACCAAAGTCTTGTAGCTCTGATGCTGTCCAGTCAGACAAAGGACCAGGTAACGTTCGCTGCAATGGAAAGACTCCGTAGCAGGGGCCTCACTGTGGACAATGTGTTGAATATGAGTGATGAAGAGCTGGGACTGATGATATATCCTGTTGGCTTTTGGAAGGTGACTGTCTAAGTTGCATACATAATTAGTGAGCACAGGGTTATTTTCTCTAACTTTCTGCTTATGTGTTTTTTGTATGTATTATTGCATTGGGTAATAATTGTGTATGGATTTTATTTACTGTGATGTTGTAGGAACTAGCAGCCTACTGCATAAGCATTTTGGTTTTGTTCTCTCTAATGGGTAATTCGACATACACAGATAAGTTTTTAGCATTTAGCTACTATAAGTTAGATGTGAAACGCTTATCAAGGTATGTCAAATCACATGAGTACAAAATAAATTTTTAGTTTGATAGATATCAGCCAAAATGCTTAAAGAGTATGCCCTCAGCAGGCATATAGCTGAAAATGGTCAAAGATGAAAGGGTAAACAGGAGTTATAATATAATTCAAACTTTAACATTATAGTCGAAAGTGAAGTATATAAAGAAAACCACACAGACACTGAAGGAGCTGTACAATGGTGACATACCCGACTCTGTGGACAAGCTATGCAAACTGACTGGCGTAGGTCCCAAAATGGCGCACATCTGCATGAAAGTCGCTTGGAATCGAGTAACTGGCATTGGTATGGAGAAATATGACAAATTCTATAAACCGTAATTCTATGAATCTATAATTAGATACATCCTAAAGTACTACTGTTATTTAACATGCAAAAAACTGTGGCAAAATATGTTAATATAAGACCCAAATAAGCCATGTGAATTATTAGTGACAATTGAATTAAAACCACATTGTATAAGCCTAGCTAGCTGCATGAATAGCTGATTGATTACAAAAACAAAATTTCATGTCATCTTTGCAGGTGTTGACACCCATGTGCATCGAATTAGCAACCGCATCGGATGGGTGAAGAAACCCACTTCTACCCCTGAGGACACGCGCAAGGCTCTTGAATCCTGGCTACCCTTCGAACTCTGGAGCGAAGTTAACCATCTCATGGTGGGCTTCGGACAGACCATATGTCTACCAATAGGGCCTTATTGCCATGAGTGTTTGAATAATGATATCTGCCCATCTAGTGGTAAGGGGAGAAAATCACCTAACAAAAAATCTCCAATGAAATTAAAAGATGAAATCAAGGATGAAGATAATGAATTTGAAATTGAGAAAATAAAGTCAGAAAAATCGCCAATAAAAAGAAAAGTTATTCCCAAAAAAGATACACCATCACAAGAAAATATAAAGACAGAAAATAATGAACTGTTACCAGAGAAAATGATACCAGTAACATCACCAAGAAAAAGAAAAGTTACTCCCAAAAAAGATACAGCATCACAAGAAGATATAAAGGCAGATGATAATGAAATGTTACCAGCAAAATTTAAACCAGGAAAATCTCCACAAAAAAGAAAAGTTACTCCCAAGAAACATACTGTAGAAGCACAAGAAAATGATCAAATGCTTGAATTTGATACAAAATCTAATAAGCTTACACTCGAAGCAACTGCAACTAAAAAGTCCCCAAAGAAAAGGAAAGTAACACCCAAAAAAGAAGTCGAAATAAATAAAAGTGATGAAGAAATAGAATAATGCAAGCCAAAGGCACTAAAACTAACACAAAAGTGAGTGATAAAACAATTAATAAGAAAGCAAAAAAAGGAGTTCTCGAATAATAGCAAACAAATGATGCAAAAATATTGAAAGGAATGCCACAAAAAAGAACTGAAAAAGCAATGAACATTGTTTTTTATTTCTGATGGTAAGTGATGATGAGGCTGGAGGATGGTAAGTGGAGCGAGCTTACCCAGAAGAAGCTTACCTTCTTTTCATCTTAAACATAGTTACAAAATATATTGTAAGTTAAAAATATATGTATGGATGTTGTTTTATAAAAACGTGATTAAAATACAATTGTTTTAATAATAATAGTTGTTATAATTTTCTGAAATAAGTAATTAAATGTTATTTTGATAAAACCTGTTTATTTTAGTGTTTTCTTCGGCCCATATTCTTCTTTCCCTTATCCTTGCGAGGATCAGCTTTGGCCTTCATCATGCGCTCTTTCTTCTGTTTCGATCTTTTCTTGTTTTGAATCCTATCTAATTTACTTTTCATTTGAAATACTTTGCTTTTCTGTATTTTCTTTGTAACTTGTGTTTTTATAATTTTTTTCAGTTCTTTCTTTGTTTTTATCTTGTCTTCCTCATTTTTTTCTTCAGATTCTGATTCTCCCTCAACACTTTCTTCATCTGACCCCATGCCTGTGATTCCTTGAACAATATTAATGTCTTTCTTCTTCCGTTGAATTTTTTCTTTAGATTCCCTAGGCCTATTCTCTCCAATGACCAAGTCCTTCTTCTGAAGTGTGTCTGAGGAGAGTTCAACAATCTTAACGTTGACATCTTCATCTTCATATTCCTCTTGGAGTAACTGTTCTATGTCTGGGATTGGCCGACTAGATACTATCAGCTTTTTGTACGATTCTTTATTCTATAAAGTAAATAATTTGACATGTTAACAAAACTCGAAAAAGCCTTTGCAACATTGATTATTAATGTGTGATCAATTAGAAAAAGTGGGAGGAAATAAAACGAAATTAGCATTCTATAAGGATAAGTAAGGTGCCTGGTGATCTGAAATAGGCCTGCATGTAGAACAGGAAACCTGCAACGCACAGAAAGCTCCAGAGTTATTTTTTGTGCTTCCCTACTTATTCACAACCTGGAGAAGCTAATCATCCTGGGACAAGTGGAGGGCAGGCGTGCCAGAGGACGACCTCCGACAAGGTGGTCAGACTCGGTGAGTAGAGTTGCTGTCGAATCCTTATATGAAGCACATTTTATATAGTCGCGATCCTCAGCAGTGAGGGAATGACGGAGAAGTTATCCACCACGAGTTACAATAGGCCATACAATATTGTAACTTGTGCACCAACTTGAATTTAGATTACACATTTTTCTATCCCTGTCAAACAGTAGAACATGAAAAGGATGAAACTAATGATACACACCTCTTGTTTTATTCGTTTTTTTTCTTCTTTTAGCAGACGTTGAATATCGTCCTGAGCCTTCTTCTTCCTCTCTAATTTCCTTTTACGAAAACCACACAGAAACTCCCTAAAACAAGAAATAGTTTTCAGCAAAACAGTGACAATGTATGCAGGTATTTCTATAATAAGCACACTTACTTTCTCTTTGACTCATCAAAGACTAAGTTAAATTTCTTTTTCCCGTCCTGATTCTTCTTTTTCCCCATGCCGAGTTATTTTCTTAGACAAAATGCACGCAACAAACAAAACATCCGTCTCCTAACCTAAAACCCGACAGCACAGGGAGGGATCGTTCCAATTCCTATCCAAAGAGAATACAAGTTCCTATCCAAAACTTCTCCACGAATTAGGGTTGCCAGATGTCGACTTTTTTTCTTGCACAGTGGTAATAATCTCAAATCTCGTACACCCGGTGATGCAGCTAAAGTGCGACAAAACGTAGTACTAAGCACATTAAACAAATTACATTTAGAACTTAACAAAATATAAATTTGCAAGTTTTCAACTAAATAAAACATAATTTTGTACTTAAAATAAATGTTACTGTTAAGTAAATGTAAATATTAGTGTACATCTCTTAAGGACTTGTGTACTAGTTTATCCTACAAAATTATTATCCTATATTCTAATCTCGTAATGATTACCTTAAATGTCAAAATCTCGTACAAATCCGTACGAGATTCATAGTTGCCTTGTACGAGACATCTTAAATCTCGTACCGTAAAATGGGGTGAATAGGGATCGGGGTCTGAATAGGGACGAAACCGGGAACGAAATATTAAGCTAAATAAATAGATGAGAAAAAACTACCTACCAATTGTTGCAAATTACTTTTGTGTGGTAGAATATTTTGTTTTCAGTTGCTAAGTACGCAGCGTGTGGAACGGTCGTCTGTGCGCGCGCGATACATACTGCTTCGTATCAGGTGTTCGTCCCAAACCGGTTTGCGCTCGCGGTGCGCCCTGCATGCGCAGGTTCGCTTGCGGCCGGTTAATATAATAAAATAATATGTCGAGTAGTGAAGATGGGGATGACTTAATTTCAGAAGACCCAGCTATTAATGCTGTAACGGTGAGCAATGATCAGCATGAGGAGAATTTAGAGGAGCTAAGACTACAAGGAGAATGGACAACAGAGACTACAAGAACTGAAAAAAGGGGAAGGGAAATAGATGAAGACGATAGGTGGTTTTTAATGAAGAGATATGGAAAAAAAGTTGCGATTAACACCAGCAGGCAGAATAATGAAGATAATCCTATTGAAGTATGTATCACTGGCAAGGAAAAGCTGCCTAAACAATTTGAACTGGCAAAGTTATTTCAGAAAGAAAGAATTGATAAAATTTTGAGAGTAAAATACACTAATCCCTACAAAGTTATCATTCAATTTGAGGACGAGTACAGCTCTAATAAGCTAATTTTAGCCCAATTTCTTAAGGATAAAGGATGGAGATGTCAAAAGTCGTTCGAGGTGGGTGTATCTTATGGGGTTATAAAAGACATTGAATGTGACCTGTCCGAAACTGATATTAAAAACAGCATTACTTGTGACAATATAGAACTTATAGCCGTTAAGAGACTGCAACGTAGGAACAATGACGGAACAGGATGGATTGACTGCGAAACTATCCGCTTATGTTTCCAGGGTCCTTCCTTACCACCATATATTTATGTATATGGTATGAGGCTAAAGGTGGATCCTTACATTTTCCCGGTTACCCAATGTTCGAAATGTTGGAGATTTGGACATACTCACAAAATGTGCCCTGTAAAGAAAATAGTATGCCCTAAATGTACACAAAACCATGAAAATTGTGAAACGAACGAATTTACATGTGTGAATTGTGGCGGAAAACACATGTCTTTGTATAAATCTTGTCCTGTTTACATAAAGGAAAAAAAGATCAGAGAACTGATGGCGGAATTTAATTGTACTTATAAGAAAGCAGTAACTGTATACGTGCCACCTTCTCCCAGACAAGAAACTGTATCTGTTCATGAACAGGAGATGCCAATCCCGTCATCTCGCGTTGAAAGGTCACCAAATGCATCGCAAAGATTATTCTCTGAGGTCGCGAGCACAACTGCACTCATACATGACCCTCCGGGTTCCCCGAGATCCAACGTTAGAAATAAAAATAATAAAAACGTAAGCTTCGGTAATACTATGGAGTGGGATATTTATACCGAGTCTGAGCCCAACTCGTCAAGGAACTCAAAAAATAACTCCGAGGCTACATCAGAGCATGAGGGAAAAAGGAAAGAAAAGGAAAGTTCTTTTAAAAGCCTCTTAGAAAGATTGAAGAATATTATATTTTTGCAGAAAATCTCTATTAAACAAAAAGTGAGAAGTGTAGTGGATATTGCACTAGAGTGGTTTATATCTTTTGTCTTGGGTCAAATTTCTGCTTTGTCTTTTAAAAATTTATTTGACACTTATAATGGATACGAGTAGCACAAAGAAACTTATGAAACTTAATATTATGCAGTGGAATTCTCGAAGCTTCAAACCAAAATTAGTTGAATTTGAACAACTGTTAAGGCAAGAAAAAACTCATATAGCGATAATTAGTGAAACTTGGCTAGACTCTGAGTGTAACCTTAGAATTAGTGGATATAATGTATATCGCCAAGACAGAGGAGACGGGTATGGAGGTTTGCTTATTTTAGCTCATTATTCTGTTAAATCTCAGTTGGTCAGCATCTCTAGCCGTAATCCGGGTATCCAGCTCCTGCATATTAAGATATTTAACTGTCCTGATATCGAACATGTCATCGCCACATACTGTCCGCCACCAGCGACTGTTCAAACATGTCAAAATGACTGGGACAGCATTTTCTCTAACTTGGGTAGAAAAACCATTATTTTGGGCGATTTTAACGGCCATCACCTGAATTGGTCGTACAAAACCGATCAAAGAGGCTTACAAATATTAGATTCTCTCATGGAAAGTCATTTTGTAGTTCTAAATGACAATACTCCCACGCGAATTAGGTTGGTTAACGGTACAGTGCAACAATCGTCCCCTGATTTATCAATCACATCGTCCGACATTGCGCTTAAATTTAACTGGCAGGTTATGAATGAAACATTGGGCAGTGATCATTTAATTTTAAAATTATCGACATCGTTTACATCAAACCAGAAGTATGTCAAAAGAAACTTCAAAAATGCAGACTGGAATTCATATATTTCCTTTCTCGAAGATGAATTGTCTAACCTTGTTCTGCCAAATGATCCCCAACTAGCATATAACACGTTCATTGACTGTATCTACAAAGCTGCCAACATGCATATCCCTACGATAAAAATTAATCAAGATCCTAATAATAATTTTAAATCTAAACCGTACTGGAGTCCTTCGCTTTCAAAAGCTGTTGCTGCACGTCGGTTAGCTCTTTCTAAGTTTAGGAAAAATCCAACGCCAGTTAATCTGAATATTTTGCAAGATAGGATAGCCGAAGCACAAAGATTAATCCGCAAGGCTAAATCCCTATCGTGGAAGAAATTTTGTTCGTCTGTGGACGAAGTGTCATCTACCAGCGATATGTGGCGACGTATGAGATGGCTCAAGGGTCGTTTAGGTACCCGGTCATTTGTGGATAAAGATAAAGCTGATTGCCTCCTTCGAAGTTTAGCACCTGATTCTGTGTGCCCTAATAGTCCTACATTTGTCTCTGTTAATCACGTTTTGGAAGCTCCTATTTCATGTCATGAGTTGGAAAATTGCATTAAATCTAAGGATACATCTCCGGGACACGATGGTATATCATTTTCTATGGTCAAGAAACTTCCAAAACGTGGTAAGGTTATGTTAATTTACCTATATAATATGTTTTTGAACTTTAATTTTGTACCTCATCAGTGGCGGGAAATAAGTATAGTACCTATTCCTAAACCGGGACGGGATGTTCATTCTGTGTCAGCCTTGCGTCCAATATCTCTAATCTCCTGTTTGTGTAAAATATTTCACTCGATTATCAATAAAAGACTTGAGTGGTATTTTGAAAGACACAAATTGTTTTCCGAATTTACTGTTGGTTTCAGAAAATCTCAGTCTAGTCTAGACAATCTCAGTAGATTGGTTTCTCAAATTCAGATAGATATGTCCAAAAATATTTTGACACTTGGTTGTTTTGTAGACATAGAAAACGCTTACAACAACGTTGATATATCTCGTCTGTTAAATATTATGGACGAATTTGGAGTTGGCGCTAACATCTGTCGCTATTTGTGGAATTTTCTAAAGGAGAGAAATCTGAAAATCTTGACAAATGATTTTGATAGTTACAGAAGCACTGGTCGAGGTCTGGCACAGGGGGACCCCCTCTCTCCGCTTCTATTTAACGTAGCGACTATACATATTTGTAAACGTATCCAAAATGTATCAATTTCACAGTACGCTGATGATTATGCTCTGTACATATCCTGTGGTAACTTAAGAGATGCTGAAAGTGAAATGCAATTAGCATTAAACTCATTGACTAAGTTATTGGAGAGTTTGGGCCTGGAAATCTCAACTTCAAAAAGCAAGGTGTGTTTATTCAGGAGGGTGTGGAAAAGGGATCCGGTACATCTCACCATTAATGAATGTTCTTTAGAATTGGTTGAAAATGTGAAATACTTGGGGTTATGGTTGGATCGTTCTCTAAGATGGGGTAAACACATAAAAGTAGTAACTGAAAAGGTGTCAAAATATCTTAAAATTTTTCAAATTTTAGCAGGTCCAGGTTGGGGTGTTCACCCAAGGCATTTAAGAAGGCTATATATTTCAATTCTGAGAAGTAGAATGGATTACGGCAGTTTCTTATTTGATAACAGTGTGCAGTCTCACCTTTTGAAACTGGTAAAAGTCCAAAATCAAGCCATGAGAGTGATCGGTGGTTTTGTAAAAAGTACGCCTATCCATGTAATGGAAAGCGAACTATGCCTTCAACCGTTATTCATTCGCAGACGTTATTTAGCCGGCAAGTACTGGTTGAAAGCTAGGTCTACGCAGAATAATATTAGCATAAAATTACTTGACGACCTTTCCAACTTATGTCATACCACTTTTTGGAACAGAAAAAAGAAACCCTTATTGATTCTTGTGCACGATATGTTTAAAAATATTAACCTACATTGCAGTAGCCAACTAGAAATGTTTTCATTAGATACATGGGTTAACAATATAGACACTTCACAAATTATAAAAACTAGTATTCCTTTAGTAGAAAAACCTAAACGGTTTTATCAGTCTAACATTCTCAGGAAAGAATGTATGGATTTTATGTGTAACACATATAATAATTACTATAAAATTTATACGGATGGTTCTAGGCTTGTAGATCTGAATGGTAATTGTATCGGATTAGGTGCCGCTTTCGTCGATCCACAGCTGGGAAGTCAAATGAAGTTTAAAATATCCACTGACATCTCCATCATGAATGTTGAATTGATAGCCATTGCTGAGGCTATGTCGTACATAGAGTCGATAACATACGACAAATTTGTTATTGTCACAGACTCGAAGAGTGCACTTCAGCACTTGGCTCGGTGTACCTCGACTTTTCGAGGTACACCGATAGCCTACACTATCCTACGAATGATACGGAGATGTGTGGCTGACTCCAAACTTATATATCTGCAGTGGATTCCGTCTCATTCAGGTATACCTTTTAATGACGAGGCCGACCGATTGGCAAAGGAAGCTTGTAGTGATGGAATCGAATATTGGGTCCTGCCTTTTTATACCGACCGCATATCAATGATAAAACACCAGTGTAAGGAAGATTGGAACGAATACTTTGACGAGCGTTCTAAAGAAAAGGGTATATGGTACAGAACGATGCAACCACAACCTTGGGGCTCTCCGTGGTATGACAACTGCCTCCTGAGTAGGCAAGACATCATTACTGCTTTCAGACTTCGTTCGGGACACATCCCACTAAACAAATTCGCATTCATGATGCGTAAAGTGGCCTCACCGAATTGCAGTGAGTGTGGAGTGATAGAAGATGTGTATCACGCTCTAGTGGAGTGTGTTCGGAACGAAGCACTCAGAAGACAGATAATTAATCAGTATTTGTTCACTGACGTTGGTGGGTGTAATAGTGGTTTGGCATACCCCATTTCGGAGGATGCCAAAGTTCTATATAAATTAATAAGTTTTTATCTAAAGATTCGTTAGGTAGTTTATGTTTTTTGTTGTTTAATTTGTGTTATTTTTCTAATGAATCACTACAGAGCGACATAGTCACACTGTGACTAAGCTCTTAAAATAAAGATAAAAAAAAATAAAAATATTTTGTTTTAAATAGCCACACTGGAAAGCAATGAAGTTAGCAACAAATGGTCAAAATTTGTCTTTGAAAAACGGTCTAAAAATGTTGTGTTTATTTGTGTGCCAAAACTTTATCTTTTTAAGAAAAAATATAAGTCTCTGGAAGTTGAAGAGTGGTGTAGATGTTAGATTGTACATTGTTGAATCTACACAAATGCAGATAAGTCTGAATATTGTGTACTTTCTGTATAAATTCAAAATATCTAAAGGTCTGTAAATTTGGTCAAGACAAGAGGTTAATAGGTACGGTAGAGGGGCGAATAGGGACGACAATGGTCTGAATAGGCACGCCATACTTAGTAAATAGAGATCAGTGAGGGGCGAATAGAAATGGTAAGGTTTGTATAGGGACAGGGTTATCACTTTTTATTTGTTATAAATTTTTATATATGTATCTTGAACCGATATATTGTAGCTAAGAAACTACTCAGATTTGTAGGTACTCATTTCTGATAATTTAAACAGGCTGAAATTTTATATCAGTGACAAATTATAATAAATAATATTATCCATACTAATATTATAATGCGAAAGTAACTCTGTCTGTCTGTTGTCTTTTCACACCAAAACTACTGAACCGATTTTAATAAAATTTGTTGTGAAGATAGTATACGCCCGGGAACAAAAATAAGTAACTTTTTACTGCGGGATAATATCTTGTTCCTATGTGAAAATTGATTTAACGCTGATGAGATTCAATACTATATAATATATATAAATAATATATATATATATATATAATATAACGAACTTGATATAGGGAATTTGTGATCTCAAACATCACGATTATATAACTTTTGTGATTTGTAATAATAATACTTATTAAAGAAATATTACCAAACATTTTTTTTATTTTAAATCATCATTTTGGAATTAGCACTAAGAAATAACTTTGTACAATAAGGAACCTATTTCAGATATGGCTTTATTTATAGATAAAGATTTGACAACCCTACGACTTTTTCCCTATTTACCCCTTTACCGTCCCAAGTCACCCCATTTCAAGCATGAATAGGGATAGCGCATATTTTGGCCAAAATCATTGGGTTTTCGATGATTTTTTCGGGTATTTTGGGTATATTCGTAAAGTATGAGCGGCCGGACCAACTCGCAAAGGGTTATCAATGTTAAATTCGTACTATAACATCGATAAATTTGAGTCTAAAGTTTGATTTTGTGCCTATTCACCCCATTTTACGGTAATTGTACAAGAAATCTTGTACATCTGGCAACCCTGCCACGAATTCGTTCATCCGAGGAATAAAAATACCAAAAAAGGTCGCGGCGGACGGAGCCAGTCATATTTCTCAACTATTGCTTTGTTTTATTTAATTTTGCAGATACTGGCCGCAGATATTCGGGAGAATGTGATTTAATTATAGAACGCACACCAAAACAAAATTGGTTTAATAAGTTGAACAAAACATTATAAACTTTTACATAAATATGTAAATGCTTTTCTTTCTAAATATAAATTTTAATCGATGTATTACATACATTTTATGTTTATTACAAGAAAATAGCATTTCAATTTTCAATTTATTCATCAAAGTAGGTGTACCTATCAAAACAAAGGACACTTTCATTTTTTTTTCATTACCTACCTACAGAAGAAATAAGTTCTATTGATGTAATGTGTACCCTACAATTTTATAGAGAAGTTAATTTGATTATTTTCTAATTTATCTACTTTGAACATATTGAATATACTTTCTGCGTTGCATTTATCGCCGATTTTTGGCGCACAGTCAGAATTTTTTTGAATACCTTCATGTGATTGGCGGATTAGAGCAAGTCATATTTTTTATGACGTTCTGCTTGGCCAATCAGCGCACAAGTCCACAATAAAGTCGGACTCATCAGCAGCATGGCTGTCAGTATAAATTTGAAGCTTGAACGATGCGCTTCCTCTCGTTACGTTGGGTTTTTTTGTTTGTGCATTTTGACGAATATGATATCGTGTGTGATTATGAGTGGCATGAAATATGGAAAAATTTGGGTGCAGTGACCTGATATCTGCGTGGTTACGCAAGGTGAGTGGCTAATTAATCATAGGATTTGATATAATTAGCGGAATTCCTTTTTATTTCCCTTGCATTAAAATCGTGTCACTAAAAAAATCAATTGGAAACCACTACGTAGGTATGAGACTTTCGTCATAATTGAATTTAGGTGATCGAAGGTCGTATTTAGAGGTCTTTACGCTGCATTATCGCAAGCATGAGTACATTTACATTGATATAATATAAATACAAGTGCACGCGAGTATATGCCCGCTCTCAGCCATATGTTGAGATACGTGAAAGGGTCAAGTTACATGCCACTTACCGTTACTTTTCTGTTTATTATTTTAATCCATTCGATTGTTGGTTCTATGGAATACGGCAGATTTGGAAAGTAAACCAACCAACCAACACAGCACAGGGCTATCGCACGATGGTTGAGCACGGCTAAACAAATATAGATATCTGTAAGATTAGTCTGTCGTGTTTATTAGACCCAATTTCGATCCATAAACTGTTACCTATACCTACATAGATTTTGTTAGAATCATGCTACTGTTGTTAAAATTTGTATTCTAAATTTAAAACACATATTTTTATGGATAGATACATTGCCCTAGATTCCCAGAAATGCCTGGTAAAACTAGCTTAATGGTTATGTGAAACCAGTTATGGAAAATCCTACAAAAATGCAGTTTATTGGTAGATAAAGATATTGCCAGTTGATCCTAGACACTTAGAAGAAGTTTAGATTAAGTAGCATAATTGTCAATCTCAATCTGTAACAGACTAAATGGAAGAAGTTATTAAGTGCCTCCTTAATTAAAGAGAGCAGATACAATCCTCAACATCACAAATTAATGTCTTTGTTAAATTAAAATGTCTTATTTACCTAATGTTTAAATATATTGGCATAACCACCAGAACAATAATATTAACTATTTCGGTGTATAATGAGGCAATTGCAAGACCAATCTCTCCCAAAATATAAATTTGTTCAGGGCAGGAGCATTGGTTAATAAGAATAATTTGTGTGGAATGGAATTCTTTACCAACTGCTGTTTTTCTGCATACATATAGGTATCAAAGTCAAAATCATTTATTGCATATCAGTACACTTGGTACATTTATACACGTCATTTTTTTTTATCGACTACCGCTTCCTAGGTGTAAACCTAGGTGGTATCTTAGATCCCTTTAAAGGATGAGTGAATAGGCACCTTTTGGGTAACCATATTCCATGTTCGAACTCATCTTAACCTCCATCAGGTAAGATTGAGATAAAGTGTAAACCCAATATTAAAAAAAAACATTTTAAATATTCTAGAACATCACTTTGTGTATATAATATGAAATATTTACTAAAGATAATACAAAAAATATTATTGACATACATTCCAGGAGGACATTGGCTTATTTATAGTTATTATATTTTAATGTTACATTGTTTTACTGACTTGATAACAACTTTGACCTGAAAATTGTTATATTTAGGCTGAACAATCTTCCAAATCTGTTGCGATAAACTTGATTTATCAGTTAATGTCAAATCTGGTCAAAACTGGAGATAAATTACAGTGGAAGGAAGATACAAACTCTAGAAAACAGATTTTAGGTATTTTATTTAGCACAGACAAACTCATCATGAGTCATATTGAATACATATTTATGCCTTCTCTATTATATTATTATGATGTGATAAATGAACATATGCACAATTGGATATTATTTACTTTTGTTCTTTTTATAATGGCTTCCTATGGCAGCAGGATTTAATATATCATCCTAAATAGGAAGGCAGCTGTTGACTAGCTTAATTTCTTTTAAAAATTGGTCTAGTATGTTCTTCAACATGTTTATTATAGTGTAATATTTAAGTCGTTCAATGGGGTGTGAGTAAAATCAAAGATAATATATGGTAAAATATATTCTTTAAATCGGATGAGTGGTAGTAATTTGTTTAAAATCTTGAAGGTCTCAATTAGATCTACTATATCTCTGAGTTCTTTAATATAGCAAGATTTAAGCATCATAGTTCAAGGTTCATAGTTTCAATATTTTGAAATCAATTTCTAGCTTTCCTCTGAACATTCTCCAGGTAGGTGATGTCTTTCTCCATTGAGAGCAGTACTAGTCAGGTGTGTATTTGTTTATCAGCTGCAGGGCTTCAGATTATATAATAATTATGGAACAAAATGTCCCTTACGATCTTTACCTGACTGATTCTATCTGTCTACATTTATGCTAGAAGCAAGAATTACCCCCCAATTTTTATACCTTACAAAAAAATTGGAGGGTCTAAGGATAAGTAAACGAACACATTTCGATCTTTTTTGGAATTTTTGTCTTCTTATCTGTTAGTTTGTGCATTCATCACTTAAAAACTACTGAACCGATTGAGATGGACTTTCACAGACACATAGGGATTAACTTGGGGTAACATATAGGCTTTATTTCATCGCAATCGATTCACTCAATCAAAAGTCATGGACATTTTTAGTTTTCAAATACATTAGGGTAAAATTAGTATGCAGTATAACAAAGAAGTATAATTAATGTTTGGTACCATTCAGATTGCGATGAATTCGGACTACATTTGAAGCGTTATAGTGGGAGTGGGAGTTAAAGCGGAAGTGGGAAGGGGAGCTGATTCTGTAGTCCACGAGAGGGGAGCCGCGGGCAAGCTAGTAATAAAATAAAATAAATTTAAATAAGATTATAGTACAACAAATAGACAAAATTGATCGGAATTACAATTTCTAAATAATAATAACGTAAAATTAATAAAACAAAATGATTAACAATAAAATAATGCTGTAAAAACAACAACAAAAGTGATTATATTTATCAAAGATAATTGTCGCTACGAACCCTGATCAGCAGTCTATATTTAGTACACTGCTGCAAGCCTCTCCCAAAATATTAGGAGATAAATAATAACTATTTAATTTATAGCTGCAACAGAACATAGGTACAATGTGTACTACGTACAAGCAGAACAAACTAGAACTAAAAGCATAGAATACTTAATAATACTACGTACTAAAAGTCTGACGTGTACAACGTCAGGTTACGTCACACGACTTGTCAGACGATAATCTGATATTACTAGAACCGGAGCGTGGAATCGTGGACAGACTTGTATGAGACACCACAACACCTCAGTTTTGCAGAGTGTGTGTGCTGCAGCAACAAACAGGCTCCAACTCAGCATTGTATTGTACACTTTTTCTACTGAAACCCAAAAGTGTCGGACATTACATATCCTATCAATTTTAAATCAATTGTATCATCGTGAACGTCTACCGATGGACTTCCCATCACCCTCGTGCGGGGTAGTACCCATAATGACTACTATTGCCTGTCACCAACGACCTCTATGTACCCTATTTCGATGCCTGTCACCAGTGCTTATTTACACATACAACCTACTTTTTTTTAGCATCTATGTCTTCTCGCAAAGGTTGTTTAAGAACCTTTTAAGTTGTACATTTAACTATATATACATTTTTGTACATTAAAGAATATTGTATTGTTTCAGGAAAAATTGTACAACCGTAGCTGATCTATAAGTCTACAAAATGACTTCAAGGTAAGCAAGGCCTAGACTTTGAATAAATAATGCAGTACAACTTCTTCATAGCATAGTGACAGCATTTTATACCGGGAGAAGTAGAAGTTCGGTTTAAGTATCTATTATAATCCACGAGTTACCCCCTACCCAACGTCCTAGACTTGCCTGCATCACCAAGACCCTCACCTATCCCAAATCCAACACCAAATTCTTTTTCAATTCCTTCACTGTCCGAGCGCGCAGATGTGGAATAAACTGCCGACGGTCATTCGAGATAGTACGTCGGTGACATCCTTTAAAACTAAACTAAAAGAGCACTATCTGTCTCTCTCAGTATAATATGGTATGTATGTATTTATGTAAGTATGTTTATTATAGTTATTATTATTTATTATATGTATATATATAGTTCAGGTATTTAGTTATTATGTAGTTTATTATGCACTTATTTTGCCCCCCTCGCTCTTACTGCCTTGTCTCACACCCTGTAGGGTTGGCTGGAAGAGATCTCTTTTAGAGATAAGCTCACCTTTGTACACACCATTTATTACTGTATTTAGTTTTAAGTTGTGCAATAAAGAATATATATAATCTATACTCTGTGTCTAGCTCCCATACACTGTCATCATTAGTGACGGATCACTTTTTAGGCCGACTATACACTCGCAAGCGTAGAACGGAGACCCCTAGGCAAACGCCTGAATCAGTAGGCTCATGGAGTTCTTTGTGAATTACGGCGTCATATGAGTCTCGTAACATAATATTTATAGTACAGGTAAAGTTTATATAATTAAGGAACGTACCCAAACTACGTGACCCATTTTTTACAATTTTTACCCCCTGCCCCCCCCCCCAGCGACCACGCGTAGTATATGCCAAGACCCCCACTCTTGTGTTCACGTAGTAATGCATAAGTGAAAAAAATCTTATCAAGAAGAAAAATCTGTCAGTTTTCAATCAGCTGACGTCCGGGCCTGTGACTTGTGAGTTTAAAAAGCGCTAAAAACTGCGCGCCATATTTGAATATAGCTCGAAAAAGCGCGAGATTTCCCTAGAGGATATTGACTACGTGACGAAAGCTAATCGAAATCAACTAGTTATATATCAATCACGCAACAGTAACTGTAGTCGTTGTTTCTTCCGTTTTCGAAAGCCCAGGTCGTGAGGTGAGACAGTAGTTGCACCGCCTCCGCGTAGACATGGCATCTTATTTTGGCTGTACAGCGTAGGCACTGAGCACTTTTTCTTGACCTGTCTGACTCTGTATAGTTATGGTAAATTATTCTTTCCGTAAGAGACTTTTCGAGCGAGGTCGTGACATGATCTGTGGTTATAGTGCAGAAAGATTAAGGCAACCCAGGTTTAAAAGAAAACCACCACTACAGATGTTAATAGCACCCAGCTGAGGCATTTTTCACGGACTAACTTGCAGCATGGTTTTCTAGATTAATTTCTATGTAACTGTATTGTTTTTGTATTGGCTGCTGAAATAAACTGATTATTCACTAACCTTTTTTCCACGTGTTTAACTGCAGTTCCAGCATAGAATACCTAATAATACTACGTATAGAATGGACACTCCCTTCCCCCCGCCAATCACAGCTTCCTCACCCCGCGCCGCAGATTTGGGTAGCGTTTAGGGCACTAGCCGTCAGGGCTGTATGTATTGCTTGAAAGACAATTAAAAGAATAATGGTGAAGTAATTGTGCTGTAGGTGGTTGTTTGATTAACAGTAATAACAAAAAGAGACGATTTCATTCTTTTCCTCCAGAAGAATCGAAGTAAGTAACATATTTTGCCTATTTATTCTAACAATTTGTAGGATTGAATTTTGGTAATACAAATATAATTTTATACGTTTTGGTTTATTTTATTCTGTTTGATAATGTAAATAAAACGTTATTTGATATAGACATTGATACAATTTTAATCAATTGTATATTTATTTGTTTGTTGTACGACATTTACACATTTGCGTTAAGTCGCGAGACGCTCGCATCGATGTGGGTCTTTTTGAATTAGGTAACTTGTCCCGCGAAATTATATATGTTTTGTGACAAAACATATTAAATCTTAAAGAATTTAAGTAGTATTAGTCACGCCTTCAATTAAACCCCACGTTCATCATATCCATGAATTATTCAGGAACCTGCAGATCATCAGGAACTTATTACATTCTAGCGCCCAACGTGGGGTTTAATTGTAGCGTGTAAGAAGATACCTGAATTCTAAAAAAATTTTAGGTAAAGTTGGAAAAACATCTAGTTTCGTGTGACTTAATATATCAAGGTAATTTTTATACTCTGCAAATTTTATATTTTGTACACTTTAGACTTTAGCGTGTGGTCCACCGTACATACATTGGCATAATTGCCTAGTGTTCATGCTAGTAAAAAAATCGGTTGTGTAACTTTTAATTTATGGCAGTCATGCATACACGAAGATAAAAATAAATGTTTGGACTCCCTCTGTTGAAGATGTCATGATTATTGCCCACGTCGTTGGCTTAGTGGCTTGCTTATTGGATTCAAGTACCAGAAGTCGTGAGTTCGATTCCTTTTATGTATAGACATCTTTAGAGTTCGTCTTAGTCTGGGTACTATATTAGTGAATTGGTCCTTATCTAATTTCAATGGTACAGGATAATGAGACGTTCTGATCTGAAGTGAATAAAATCAAGTTTGGGATTAGACAAATGTAATGTACCTATAATACATAAAATTTATATTTAATTAAATTAAAAATAACGGAACCGACGTCACGTTTGAATTTTCACCTTTTTGATGTAATCGAAATTCAATGAGCGATTGTCTACCGACTTGCGCGTATGTGTAATTGCAGCATAATAAAAAGAAAAAATGACATGTGTCATACAGTGGCGTGTGACGTGAGCTTACAACGTAACATTGTAGGAACGTTTCCGCAGTTCCTTTTGTTTGGGTATAAAATCTTTTTTGTTTTACAGATGTAGATATATACTAAAAAAATTGTTTTTCAGATGTATATACGGGATTCAAGTGATTGGGCGACCCGACTTAAACAATAAAAGTTTAAAGAATTACCGCGTTTGCGATCTTCATTTCTGTGCTTCGGATCGTCTTGCAAAGAAATCAAAAAGAAACGCAGTACCAAAACGCAGTACGCCGTCAAATTCTGTTCAGCAGTTTCCAAGTTTAGCCCGTACAGACATACATACATACATAGACACGATTTTTTTTATTTAGACATTTATTTATTTAAAATATTCAAACATTACAGATTATTATTCGATTGCGTTACAATAATTTTTATGCTATAGACGAAACAGGCATTCCTCTCTCTAGCATTCCCTTACATTCCGTCATCAGCCGTCCTATGCCGTCCACGAGCACGTCATTATACTTATTTACACGTTTATTATATTTTTGGACTCCACTGGTCTTAAGGTCTGAATTGTTTTTTACTTTAATGTACAGAAACGCCTTTTTACTGTTTTAATATATGTATAGATTAAAAAAATTATAATTTGCACAATGATGAGTGTCGTTTTTTTTCCCTGTATGTCGATACTTTATTTTAGCACATGCGCCAAGTTTAGTGATATATTTTAAACCATAATGAAAGAAAGAAAAAATTACACGCGAGTAGGAATTATTCCATAACAATAGTCCACGACGCTGGCCCAATGCGGGTTTGTGGACTTCACATACGCCTTAGAATTATTACTTCTTTGGCTGGTTTCTTAAGGTATTTTCCTTTACTAAAAACGTTCTTAGTTCGTTCTTTGGCCTGTGCCCGGATTCGAACTCTCGACCTCATAAACGTGAGGCGAGCGCAGTACCAACTAGTCTATCACGAATTCGTACAGTTTTGTATGGTTGCATAGAGATTTTGCACATAAACATCGAAAGTTGGAAAAAAGATTGTATACCTACGACATAAATCTCAATTAATCAACCACCTATATAAACTATTTTTATTTTTATGCACACTTTACGCCGCCATCACAAAGTTATTGGTGCCCACGGCCGGTCCGCGCGGTCTGACACCCCTAACGATTGCCTTAGGCATGTGTGCGTGCGCTGCCGTGTGCGGACACGATTATTGTATTTGTGTAAGAATAGGTAGTTGATTTCCCGCCATCGCATACATTTTGGCACAAGTGTCCGCCCTGTGGTTCCAGTTTGTAATACCCCTCTGGATGAATCAAGTCTACCAAGTAGTGCACTTACGCAAATCACCTGGATAAATTAAGTCTACGAAGTAGGTACCTAATTCACCCAGGTGATTTGCTCCAGGTAAATGAGGTCTGCGCGTCTTTTTTACGCGTTTCTATCAGCCTGACCTTTAACTTCCCAACATTCTAAACAAATCTTAAAACCCACTTGTAATTCTGATGACAATATAATATGGTACAATCAAGCTGCTATGATGATTTTGGTGGTGTGAGGTGGTCATAGGAACTCCTTAATTGCTGACCATAAGCCCATCGAATTTAATCTCGTTTGAATGTCTCAATGAGTCCTTTGGTTACATGAGCCTGTTTTTTTTTTAGTTTCTAGCTTGTGGTTTTTTTTAATTATAATTGTTGCTGTGGTAAACAAACAGTCGCATCACTAAGTATATAACACTCTGAAGCCTTCATCCTCTAAAATAATATACTGCAACTCCTATGTAAGCTATAATCGTCAATGGTAAACACAACACGCCTGTCGGCGAAGTGTCCTGGGAAAATGACTACAATACCTAAAGGCTCTTACAATAAAGGAGTTTTTTAAGTAGGATGTAAATGGGTACTTCTCCAGTAATTGGAAAATCGCTGACACTTTAAAAAATTGTGTTTTGGAGTTTTTAGCTTCACCGGAGCGAACTTCACATTAGTTTGTTCCGTTCGTCACAAAATAAAAATCGTACACGCCATGGACAAGTTTTGACTCTAGTTTTAATTTATGCCAGACCTGGACTGGCCGGAAGATTTGAGGACAATATTAAGGAATTAAGAAATAATACTATTTAAAAAAATTATTATAAAATACTATTCATTGCAGTACATGTTCTTTATTTATTATGCTTTCAAACCTTTCGCGTTAAAATTATTTATTGATTCACATTTTATTAAAAATATCTTTCAAAACATGATTTTTGGAATAGGGACATACCCCACTGTTTTTTAACATACTTTAAAGAGTATAACAAAAAATTGCAATTAATTTGATCAAGCAGTTTCCTAAATACAAAAGACATCATGTTTCTCTTGCATATTACCTTTCAATTCAGGGCGATAACTAGAATTTATTAGCTAAAACTTTGCAGGGACAGCGATTTTCAAATTAGTGGAGAAGTACCCAAGTGTTCCTGCTTCTCAGATTGTCGATTGTAGGTACAGCTAAGTCGCGAATTTTTATGACTAATGCAGTTCTGGTTACCTATCATATTATGATAGCTGCGCAGTGTCAGGCAGGATGCATTGAGAGTTGATTGCATTACGACCTACATCGTGCGTGCGCGCGAGGTAACACTTCACAGCAATGTGTGGATAGCCTACGTGCTGTGGGTTTACTACAGATTATGACAACGGTCTGAGGAAAGTACCGTAATTCATCAAAACCCCTAATCACCACATACATGTGTTTAATTAAATCCCATCGCATATATAAATATCATTTCATCTTTATCTTGCTAATATTATAGAATAACTGTGTCCGTGGCTCCGCTCCCGTGGACTACAGAATAATGTTTTTCCCCGCTCCCCCTCCAACCCACCGCCACCTCTTACCCTCGCTCCAATCGTAACCCTAACTCTTCGGAATCTGAATTCCGCCGAGCATTACACTTCTTTGTTGTACATATAGTGTATCCTAACGTAATGCGAGTCTTGGAAAACTATAAATTAGCATAACTTTTGATTGAGTTTGCCGATTGTGATGAAATAAAGACGTTTTTTTTTCTAAAAACTACACCATAATTGGTTCAGTAGTTTTTACGTGATGCGTTCACAGACAAACAAAAATTCCAAAAATGTATTCTATTACTCATAATAATAATAATAAATAAATATCTCAGACATTCACACCAATTATCCAGTCCCAAACTAGGCAGAGCCTGTGGTATGGTTACTAGATAACGGATAGACATACTTAAATAAATATATAAACATCCAAGACTTGGGTACAAACATTCATATTCATCATACGAACATTTGCCTCATACTCATCCTTCATCTCTAGTTTTTTTTGAAATATATGTACAGATACGCGACATTAACATTTTTATTTATTAGATGTACATGTTTGCATGTTATTTCCTCGTTCTTGCTTCTACAGTTCTACGGCAGGCAGGTAGTAAAAGAATCGTAAAGTTACATATACTGTTACTGCTGCTGAAGAACGACCGTTCTGAGGAACATACAAATTCAGGCAGGATTCAGGTTAGCCTTTCGAGGGACGATATTACATACTACAATGTTTAAGAAGTCTGCGAAGTGTACGTCGTACACAAAGTGTGGGTTCCGTCAATTATATTTATTAGTTTTGCTGAAAAATCTGTGCATATATTTTTTCCCTGAAATTTCTATAAATTTCCCTTCATTGCCGGGAAATATAATAACTGTAAAAATATATGTAAAAACATATCAATAGGGAAAGTTAAAACGTTCAAAGCGCCTTAAATTGTCTCCTTTCTGCTTCGTTCCGGTCACACTCCATTCTATTCCATTTTGACGGAACCCTAAAAACCGGTACCACCTAGTAGTTACATATTGGAATACAGTTACATTTTACAGCAGTTTTATTATAATTGAGAAAACCGTTCAACGTTAGCTACAGCCGGGAGCTGGATTGTTAAAATAAATTGATCCCAATTTGCTCGATTGATTAGATTAGGATTAATTGATCTATCAAACGGTTATATATATATAAGATTTTTTGTTAGAATTGATGGCTTTATATAAATATGCAGTTTATTTTAACTCATTTCAATTAATCTTCTTGATTAGTTGTTTACTCTATGTCAGTTTAGTCAATTCCTGGTTAGTTAAAAAAGTCAGCAAAGTGTATATCGAACACAATGTGTGGGTTCCGTCACTTAATTTTGTTTCAATTTCCTGGAATATCTGTAAAGAAAAATGATCCTTGAATTTCCATAATTTTCCTGTCATTTCCGGACAGATTTACTTTAGTTCCCATTTCAGCTGAATCGCCTAATCGGTCCAGTAGATTTAAAGTTATCCGTCAGACAGACGGACGGAGAAAAAAATCCTATATCCGATTTGATTGGACGGGATCCTAAAGAAAATAGAAATCGAACGTATAAGTAATTCTGTGCCTCCAGTAAATAATGCTACCTTGTTTTACCGGTGTGAAGTTAGCAACGGGACCCAAGGACCGTATAAATCTACTCCATTTTAATATGGGTTACTGCTTGTTATATTCCCTTTCTTTTGATATACGTTTAGTTTTGGAACCTCTGCTGCTATATACCCCGACACCAATTTTACTGAAATGAATGCCAAAATTTTCACCTCAAATGAAGAAAATTATACGAAACCCAAGGACCGTATTAATCTACTCCATTTTAATATGGGTTACTCCTTGACGTATTTATTTCTTTTGTCTTCCAATTTTACGGAAAGAATTCAATTTTATTTTTTATATTTATTTTATTAATCTTATCTTTAAAAGAGTATGTCTTCTGTATTTGGTCGGGTTAAAAATTGGCTTCTAACTTTGGCTGCTAACTTCACACCGGTCCTTGTTTTTAATTTCAAATTATTGCACTCAAAAGACAAAAAAAACATACAGAAAAGAGATTTCTGCTAGCCAACGATCTCTATGTACTACTAGATGGAGCGTTCCAAACAATCGCTCTGTTCCACGCAAGTAGCCACAACTCTTTCACATTCACTTTGAAACTTGTGCAGTTACTACTCAGAACATTTAATTATTTACTAAATATTGACATTATTTAACCGTAATATTGACTAAATATTGACTATTTAGTAATAATTAAATGTTCTGCGTAGTAACTGCACAAGTTTCATTGTGAATGTGAAAGAGTTGTGGCTACTTGCGTGGAACAGAGTGATTGTTTGGAACGCTTCATCTAGTCTAGTAGTATATAGAGATCGTTGCTGCCAACCTACCAGCGACAGAGAAAACTTCGTGAAACGACAGAAATGTGTGTACATACATAACAAACGATACTAAATAAATATATAAACTACACATACCTACTTCTATGATAGGTACATCATGATTTTTAATAATGTTCTGATTTCCTTGAAAATGTTTCCATGTTCCTTCATATTATGTCAAATTCCATAACACAACATTGAACCGTTTAAAAATTTATTTATTAAAAATCATTTAATTGGTTTCCTGAAAAGCATTTTTTTTAAGTTGGATCCTTTAATCACTGGAGGCACAGAATTGTACAAGCTGGTCCCGGTCTGGATGTAATATTTTTGAATTGTTCTCTCCTTGTCTAATTCCCTTCCGGACGGTTTGGTCCACTTCCTAACTTGACCAATTCCAAAGTTGTCCACATCCTATGGAGAAAATCCTAGTTGGGAAATAGAACAATGTACGTAGGTATATTGAAATATTTTTTTATTATTTTGCTAATTCCGTAATCAGAAAACAATTGCACTGACCTGATTTCAGAACAAGCTGTAATTATTTTTCCAATCAAGTCCAATCCACTTCGTAGCGGTAACTGTACAAGAAATCGAGAAAGATGAGCGTCTGGGGTGGAGATTAATTGAACAATCAAATTGTAATCGCGAGCATCGAAGTTTGAAGTAATTTCAGTTTTCAATAAGTCTTTGTAGTGATAAATATGTTGCTATATATACCTCCCTATGCTCCTCCTATTGGACCCCTGTAGCCGCCCCTTAGCCTCGCGGGGGTTTGCGGGGTCAGGGGTAGATAGAAAACCTGCGTGCGCATTATTAGTACGCGACGACCGCGTGCGCCACTGCGGCACGGCAGTCCGTTCCTACGGGACGCGCAAACTTGTCGCAAAATTTGCAAACGGCGCCAACGCAAACTTTGAGTTAAAGGCGCGAATAAAAGATATGAGGAAGACACTCGAACTGCGGCTGGCTGAAGACACAGGGTAAGCCGCTTCTCCCTGATTTCCAGACGGCGTCCGATTGTTATCTTTAAAAAGTTTGGCACTGTTTTAATTGAACGTATAAGCTTCTAAAACATACTACCAGATCAAATGTTAAATATGACCGACAGAAAGTTTAAATTGCAAAAAAGCATATTATAAAATGGGATAGGCGATTATTTGAATGACGAAGATGCCTGGTATTAATGTTGTTTCAGCTTCGCACTATCTTTTTAATGCTGTTAGTATATAACCTTCATTTTAAAAGATGTTTTGCCGGAAAGTTTGTTGCGCCGTTTCCTCTTCACAGCGCTAACGCCTATAAAGCGGTAGTCTATAAAAAGCGGACAAGTGCGAGTCGGACTCGCCCATGAAGGGTTCCGTAGCAGCAAGTAACATAATATAAAAGTTATTGTAGTTCGTTGTAACTTTGATCGATGTTTTAATAATAGTATTGTGGTTTACGATTTATGACGTATTAAAAAAAACGACTTACTAGATCTCGTTCAAACCAATTTTTGGTGGAAGACCTATCCATAGATACCCCACACGTATGGGTTTGATGAAATTTTTTTTTTAAGTTTCAGTTCTAAGTATGGGGAACCCTCAAAATTTATTGTTTTTTTTTCTATTTTTGTGTGAAAATCTTAATGCGGTTCACAGAATACATCTACTTACCAAGTTTCAACAGTATAGTTCTTATAGTTTCGGAATAAAGTGACTGTGACATACGGACGGACAGACAGACAGACAGACAGACATGACGAATCCATAAGGGTTCCGTTTTTTGCCATTTGGCTACGGCATCCTATAAAGGATTTCACTTTGTGTAAATAATACGGTTCGTGTAGAACCTCTATGCACAATCATGATCCAACACTTTGAACCATGCGTTGATAGAACAGTTGGTCATTAAGGATATCCTTCAATGTCCACATCGACGCAAAAAATCGTAAACGCCGCTACCCCCATGTAAATTTTGGGTATTGCAATACGGAATCAGAAAAAAAACTACGTGGAATGGTCTGGATCCCGTGTCTAGAAAATACATGGAACCTATACATATAGATTACAGCCTTTTTACCTCGATATACGGATTTAGATTAATTCGCCTGGGGTGATACTTGATAGAATTTCCACCACGGGTGCAATTTTCAAACATACATCTTAGGGTTGCCAATATTAGTTGATTTATCTTTTCTATATATGAAAAATTTCGCGTTGGGTGATAATGATAATACCTTCCTATGCCCCTGGGGATGTTAAATTATCAATGGCTATTTCTAATCTTAAGTACATTTTACCGAGTACTCTTAGAAGGTGAAGAAACACTGTAATAATCAGTGTGTAGAAATCACGGGAAAAATGTTGCACCACGTCCGTAGGAGTTGCCTAAGCTGCCGTCTACATGTGACTTCTACTACAACTGCTAAAAAGGCAGCCATACTTGTTCTCTCTTACAATGCCATACGATATTTATGTATGCTTGACGTGTTATCGCTCGCCAGGTTGGACCGGCTGTTCGTGCTGCTGGAGGCGGGCGCGGGCGCGGCGACGCGGCGCGCGGCGGCGCGGCAGCTCGGCGAGATCCAGCGCGCGCACCCGGAGGAACTGCACCGGCTGCTCGGCCGCCTCACGAAGCACCTGCGCTCGCCCGCCTGGGAGACCAGGGTCGCCGCCTCGCAGGTGCGTGTCTGTTGTATACATATTAGTTGCAGGGTCCACATCTGTAGTATCCGTCACGTACCACCGACGTGTATCATGCATGATATTCATGATCGCTTTGGAGATCGCGTATCATTCAAATCAAAATATTTATTTTCAAAATTGGAATACATTGGTCTCTTTTTGACGTCAAATTCTGCCTAAAACTACTCCACTTCCACCTGTATAACCGAGGGGAAGAAGTGGCAACAAACCCAACGGCACAGGACCCTACCTTTGATTTATCTTATTCATTACAATCATTAAGTCTACCTATGCTGAACCATCAAGCACTCCATTTCCGTCCATTCTAGCGGTGTGCGAGATGCGATACACCAAAATGCTACAGATGTGGACACACACCCTTAGTTTTCTGCAGGGATGGCGCCTACGGCAGTCGGGCGATATTGTATCTCGCCGAAAAGCCGCGCGTCGCTCTTTAAAATTAACCGGTAAAAAAAACACGGGTGGGTTAAAACCCAATTATTTCCCATTTCATTCCACGGTTTGTGCGGGTGAAAACAAATTCCTTTAAATTATATTAGGCTTGATACTGAAGGCACACATTTAAAATTGGACAGCACTAAAATTAGTTGCGTCTTTATCTTTATAATACTGTGTGACAAGGATGGCAACAATTTTAGTGCTGTAAAATTTTAACGTTGTGCCTTCAAAATCGGGCCATTATATAACTTATATAATATAATCTAAAGGAATTGGTTTTTCACCCGCACAGACCACCCATAGGGTTGAATGAAATGAGTGATAACTGAATTTTAACCCACTCGGGGGTTTTAAGCCGGGCGGTCACCCCTATACTTGCCGGCGGCGGTGAGCGACTCACGGCAGCTCGGCGAGATACATTTTTCAGATAGGTACCTATGAAATGTTGTTATAATATGCAGATCTTTTGGGAAATTCATATATTTTGTCTTATATATGAAAGGAAACATTAGTTAATTTAATAAAATTTTTTGATTGTCTGATGTCAGACTATTACATACATAAACATACATAATACTTATTACGCCTTGGTCCCAGAGGGGTAGGCAGAGACGATTTATCGCCACTTTGCGCAATCCAATGTCGCAAGACTATCCTTCGCTCACTTTTCGCTCCGTGATACCCCTTGACGTGATGTGTTGCGAACAACATCGCCGCCTCCGTGTTGAGGTACCACGATTATCTAGAGAAATAATTGTCCACCACGTCAGAGCCCCGCCTGACTCGGTAAGCCTAACCGCTCGGCCTCGACCTTGCCGCTGCCAGCGGCAGCTAGGAGCGGGGCGGCGAGCGGCGAGAACAAATTTACAATAATGTAAGCAGCACGCCACGAGGCGCCTCAATCCAACCCTCCGCCTGCCGAAACCGCGCCGCTCACTGCGCCGCATCCCGCTAAGCCAAAAGTCGTGGCCGAGCGGTATTGCCCGGAGTTTGCGTAGTTCCGGGATGTCGGCACGCTTACGACCAGGGTGACCCCTGGACACGAATCCATCGGCACGGCAGACTTTGGATTGGCGGACGGGACGGAGATCGGGGCATGAAAGTAAATTAGGGTAAGGAGTATAGGTTAGGAATGGGATACCGCTGTAGGGGTATTACGGAAGGATATTGTGATAGTACTAGCGCTAACTTTTAAAGCCGGGACCGAATACTCGTGACACGTCTGGTTAGCATCGGACAGGCAACTACCAGAACGAAGTCCCCTGACTCAGACTATTATCTTATATATTCTTTATTGCACATAAATTTTACAAAAAAAGGGCATAACATAAAAGGAGTTATCTCTATAAGAGATCTCTTCCAGCCAACCTTCACTGTGGGAAAAGCTAAAACAAGCGTTATATCGTGTTTAACATTGCAATTCTTTTGGAAAATTCATAAACTAAGCTACCACGCTGTCTGTACTAGGGCGGCAGAATGAATCGATTCTATTTGTACGACAGATTAGGTTAAGGCATGGAGGGGGCACCTAGTTGTACCAATTAGGTTACGTTAGATCGGAAATCGAAGGAAACTTCAAAGGGGTCTCTCTCTACCTTACATCCAATAGAGACTTCGCTTCGCATTCATTGTTGCCGTCTTGCAAGTAGGTATAAGAATTATTCCAACGTGTGCACTATGAACTTGTATATCATCATCAGCCTATATACGTCCACTGCTGAACATAAGCCTCCCCAATAGAATGCCACTTTTGGTGGACTTTCCGTTGGGGGATTTGCCATAATCGTCACGCTTGGCAGAGGAATTGGTGATCGCAGTAATGATCTTAATATACTCAGGAGAACGCTGCTGCCCATCCTTGGTACAATCCCTTAGTCGCCTTGACGACACCCACAGGAAGATTTGGGGTGGCCCTATTCTAAGCCGGGAACCACACGCCTCTTCTATAAATTATGGGGGGAAAAATAGTTTTGTTCCAGGACTTTATTTATGAGCATTATAAAAAAATTAGTTACATAGTTTTTAGCACCTAGCTAGATCAGTTTAAATTTGTCGGATATCTTTATTAGTTATAAGTACAGTCTCGTATCATGACTAAAGGTTAAACCTCACTATAGCGCGCCGCACTTTATATGTATACAAATCGCTTGTTTTGTACGGTATCAAGAAGCACCGGGCGGCGTCCGCGTGCGGTAGAGCCTTTTCGCATGCAGCCGCTTGCAAATGCGTATATGTAACTCATCCCTAAATAATCTGTAGAAACGTTACTTGTCCAGCTTCCCATTCATACTTTTATATTGGAAATCGGGGGGATGGAGCTGGAAGGGAGCGGCATCCGAACAAATGCAAATAAATATGACGCTGAGACGTACATATTCTCGTTTGAGTTTAGGCAGAGAATCCCACTATATTATAAATATGAAAGTTTGGATGTATGGATATTTGGATGTTCGGACGTTTGTTACTCAATCACGAATTTGGATGTTCGAAACCTGGCACACATATACGTTAGGTCCTGGAATAGGACGTGATAGTTTTTATCCCGAAAAAACATCTCATTCCTACGGGAAATGCATAATAATTTGTGATGGTAAGTTGTCCACGCGGACGAATATATTACTGACGTAAAGAAATGACACTCGCCTCCCCCCCGCCAGTTTAAGGTCACCCGCAAAATAGAGCACGGCTGGCAGTACGCAGTACTGGACTGTCGCCGGTCGCCTCACGCTATAAGATCGAGAGATCGACGCTATCTTAAGTTAGAAAGAGAAGCACTTTTGTTGTTCACGTATAACGTTGCCCCTCTCTCGATCGACTCTGTTAGACCGCTGGGTGCAGTTGTAGCTGTATAATAATGTACGTACACAAATAACGTGTATGGACAGGCTGTGGCTCATGTAGTAAGTAGCAGGTCATCATCATCATCATCAGTTATTTTGGTCTCCACTGCAGGAGCACACCCTCTCTCATCTGCCGGAGACAGACGGAGGATTTGGCCTACACTCCCCGCGCTGGCCAGACGGGTTGGGGAGGCCTGATTGATGTTTTATAAGTAGCAGGTAATTAAATCTATATACTTGTATGGAGGGCGTTCTCCTCTGTATCAGCAATCCGGTCAAGCGTGCTGATTATGGCAAATCCCCCAACAGCCAAAAGTGGCATTCTGTTGGGTAGGCTTATGTTCAGCAGTGGACGTATTTCGGCTAATTATACTAGTTGCTTTTCCTGCTTGGAGTTACTTTACGGTGATGTACCCCCCTATTGCAACCCTCTTCTATGGAACCGGAAAAAGTATAGCCTATGTGTACAACCATGTCGCTTTACGTCTCTCTAGAGGACCGTAGGGTGTTCTCACGCCGGAGATTGCACCGGGATGTCGGGATGTCGGTACTCTCAGACCGGATGTGCTAAGGGCACAAAGTAAACAGGAGGACGAGGAGAATAGGTATTTACTACTATTCGTACCATATTAGTACATAATAATTATTACACGCTATAATAGTGATTGTGGAAACAATAAGTAGAATAGCAAGCGAAAGGTAAAAAGGCTGAGGAAAATAAGATATAACTTTGTTCTCTGAAGTCTAAAGTAGCAGTGACAATGTTCTGAAAAACAGACAGTTTTTTTTTGTAATCTTTCTGTCCAGAAAATGTGACCCTCATAGTATTTGCAAGTAGTAAAGTAAATTCACTAAGTAGATTATAACCGCCGCATAGCGTCTCGTTACAATTAACCTTCTTTATTATAATCCTGTCTTCTTGCTTTCCTCCCTCCTTCCCTATTTCACTTCCTCTCTCCCGATCCCTATTAGAAGCATTTATTAAAACAAGTTCCCTTTTCCCTACCCTACGTAGCGATTTGCGGTCGCCAGTGTCGTAACCGGGAGGTAGCTAGATCAGTAACAATACAAATTCTTCGTTATGAAATGCAAAATGATGAGTTGCGGTCGATTTGTATTCGACGCGACCTTGCTGACAGATGATCCACAGTACAAAGAGAGTACAGACGGTCAGCTCTTCGTGCAAACTCACTGAGCACGCATTTACACTTACAGGTAATACCATGAAGGAAAATAGAGATGACATCTGTTATCTAATTTAATAACCAATTAGTGTCAATCATGAAGTTAAAAACTTTGCGTGCGAAAAATTATTTTGCTTCATAATATGACCTGTAGATTAAACCAAAGGATCGGCGACTTCTTACTGTGCATGGTCTAACAAAACCTAGTATATGGTTTTGCTCACGGACCGACAATGCTTGTTTACATGTCATTTACAATAGCTCCGTTTAAGTTTACTGCTGCACAAGCATCGGTCGGAATCACTTATGGGGAAGTTAACCACAGTCACCACATTGGGCAGATATTTTCTGATCTTACATCGAAGACATTGCTGCTGCCATATTTAGCAAAGTTGTCGTAAGGTTTAACAAAGGCGATCTACGCACACATGTACACTTGTACACGGTAGCTATAACTACAACGCTACAGGTCGAAACACTCGAAAAATGGCCAACCAAGCATGATCAGGTGGTTTTGAACCTTCTCGCAGACGGTAACAACTCCTCCATGTGTGTTGCTTTAAATTAGTGTGCATGCGCCCTGATCCCGCGAATCGCGATTGTACATTTGACCCTAGATAAAGCATACCATCAAAAAATTTTGGAACATCCTCGTTTTGGAACATCATTCCAAAATAAACCTTTTGTCATCCATCTTTTGGTTGTAAAGGAACATTTTTAGATTGAGCAGAGAGATTGTATACTGTACGTATTTTGTACTAACATAGTTCATAAGGTGCTAAGACTAACTCTACTGTGGATTCTTATCGTCCTTAAATAAAGCAATTATTTGCCTAGCAGCCCGGTATAAAGCAGTATCTATGTCTGTACTCGTAGATACTCCATGTTTATGTTATCCTCGTCCTCAATGATCGTCATACCATTGTGTTGTGTACCCGAGCCAGTTGGCTACATTAATTTGAGAAGTTAATCTTCAACTCGCGTTTTATGACTGATTGTTTTTGAGCGACGATGCGTTTCATTACCATTCTAGCAGCCTAATATTTTACGTCCAAGTATAAGCAGAGAGCTAATAAGGCATAGGCTTTCCAAGGAAAACATTGTGAATAAAACCACTTACTTTGGGGAAGAATTTCTATTAAAGCATGTATCATATCATAATCATGAGTCTATTTAAAAGCATGACATTCATACGCCTTGCTATTTTAATATGCTACATCATACCGGTTCCTCCGTTCTTCCCACTTCTTCATATACAGACGCCATTTTCATGTCGTCGGTCTATCTGACTCGCGGGTAACCTACGCAAAGCATCAACGGGCGTAGCTAGGCAAAGGTGGGTTGCCCACTCTAAAAAGGCTAAACATTGACGCCTGAGTTTTCGAAAAGTAATCTAGTCATAACTGTATATGTATACGTCGTTTGCTGGATTACCTACACCTGGCGTTTTTAGGTACTCTTATGGATACTTTATCCAGCCATCGCACCCAGGCCTCCGCCCTACAGCAGCACTAACGTCCTATAAAGATCCTAATTTCTAAAACAAAAACACGATGACGTTGAATGCAAGGATTTGTGCAGTGAGAAATACAAGTCTCTTATCTTTGTGGGCCACAACTGTTACTGCACAGTTGTTCATATAGATGCATTTGCAACACTATATGCAGATGTTCTATTGCACAGTCTACCACTGTCTTTGGGCAAGCCTTTTTTCTCTAAAGACATCAAATACGTCAGGAATACATCACGTGTGGCAAACTGTATAATAAACATCGTTCACGAGATAGCATCTTTGTAATTTGTTGACTCATGGCAACATTGCGGTTACTAATATGTAATACTTTGAAAAATATACTCATCACTGATCTGTAAGATAAAAAAAACATTGTTGTTGATTTTAATGACAAAAGATAAACTGAACAAATGTTACATCATCATACATCATTATAAAGTTTATGGCAGTCGCTAGGATGAGGGATCAATACCCATGTTATTAAGTTCGACCTTTAGTGTTTATAGTCCCGCCCCTTAGTACATATTTTATAGACTTTTTGTAATACTTACATTCATACATAATGCTCCAGCCTTGGTTCCACAGGAGTATCGCCACCTTGCGCGATCCTGATACACCTCACAAGCCTCACTCACATCGATCTACCTATTCCTGCACCTCCTTTATTCATCTCACTGCGGAGTCCAGCCTTTTTGAGGACTTTCATATTATTTGTATGAAAGTGTGGTTTTTATAGCTTACTAGCTGTTGGTTGCGACTTCGCGTGGACAACTTAACATCACAAATTATTATGTATTTCCGTAGTTGGAGATGTTTTTTCAGGATGTAAATTTTCCTATGTCCTATTCCAGAACCTAACCTATATGTTTGCTAAGTTTCATCCCGATTCTTCTAGTGGTTGAAGCGTGATTGAGTAACGAAAATCCAAACATTGCAACTTTCGCGTTTATAATATTAGTATCATTTATAGAAAGGAGGGGAGGACGGGGGAGAGGAGCACGAAGGATGGGGGAGGGGAGACAGGGAGGAGGGAGGAGTTTAATAAAGGATTTTTCGTAATTACTATATTATTTTCAAAATTTGAAATGTTCCTAATTGAAACTTAGTGTCTGATGTTCAATTGATATTATAGCAAAAAGCAGTTTCTTTACGAGTAGATAAGCTTATTTTATTCAGACTAGATCCGTAAAGTTGCAAGACGAATACGAAAAATGTTTATAACACAACAGTGAATTTTTTTATTACCGGACCAAGTCGCGTGCATCTGCTAGTATTGAAATAATAAAGTACGGGGGCTTTTATACTTGCCGAGTCGGCGGGTAGTTTTCAACAACATTCAGCCAGAGAATACTAAATATTATTACGTAAAGAAGCGACACTTACCTCCCCCTATCAGATTAACGTTGCCCACATAACAAAGCATGGCGTGTAGTACGTACGTAGTAGTACATGTGTTGACACATAACGTTGTCCCTTTTTCGATAGTTTACGGACAGGTTGATGCTTAAATGTATCCTGTAAAAGTAGTAGGTGATTAAAGCTGTTGGCTTGTATGAAGTGTCGGGTCTGTGGTTCAGCTTTCAGCAGCAGATTCGACCCTAGCCTAGTAGCCTAAGCTACGCATTGGTTGTTTACGTCCACTGTCTGGGTACTATGATATTTTTCTTTGTTATATTCATTGAGTTGTGTTACAGTGAAAGTGAACCAGAAGGAACTCGTTTTTTAGCAAATAGTTCCCGACAGGCGAATGATGCGAATTGCCGTGTGGTTTCCGGTAGAGTAGAACAGGACCAATCCAACTCTTCCCGTGGATGTCGTACAAGGCGACTGAGGGAATACATTATAAAACATCAATCAGGCCTCCCCAACCCGTCTGGCCAGCGCGGGGAGTGTAGGCCAAATCCTCCGTCTGTCTCCGGCAGATGAGAGAGAGTTGTGCACCTGCAGTGCAGACAAAAATAACCTGATGACGATGAATGATTTCCGGGTGTGGTGGCGTTCATTGGGGAAGGTCTAGGTCTCTAAAGGCTGATGAAGATGATGATAAATGATTTCCGACCCGTTATGAAGCTACCAAGCACCAGTGGTTTATTCCGGTATCCGGTGAGTGACCAACCTATTGTCTTACTCTTCACATCAACCGGATACCGAGCGCGTTTTATCCGGCACCGGAACGTGTATAAGAGCCCTAACCGTTTCCAAGGTAACAGTGGGTGGGTAGCATTGCCATCCCGCCTAGTTACCATTGTCAGGTAGCCTGGAAGAGGAGGCTGGGGGTATTCTAATAGCCAATTATTGGAAAATAACGAAGGTACTTTCGATATCAAGGGTATAAGGAAAATGTAGGTACTATGTATACAACAGGTATATCCTCTGATATCGCTCTGAGGAAAACAAATTCGCATGTTTTTTTCATTACGTGAATTTGTCTTATTTATACAACTACTTGTGTTAAACATGCAATCTTGGTTTGTTTCACATTGATTTATTATGTGTTACCGAGGCATACAGTATGAAATACTGAACAGCTGGTCAAATTCTGAATATATAAAAAAATCGAGTCTAGATATAAATTGGGATAGGTTACATAATTTTTTCCGAATTGCCAAAAGTTGTTTCGTCCTCGACAATGAGTAAGTATACCTACTACAAATGACACTACCACCTACCTAAGTTTCTCTGATCAGCCATATCCCACAAGAGGATTCTAGACCCTAAGGTTTTCTGGATGAAGTCTATGTTCGCAATGAGACAGTCAACATTACAGTACATTACACCGGTATTCCTACAATATATTTTACAGCCATTTTTATTTTGTGTTTTATATGTTATCTATATATGTAACTCTTTTATAATTATTTTAATAGCTAAATGTTGCACTTTGATTATATATGAAAGGTGTAGCGATTGCGGAGTAATGGTAGGCTAAAAATCAGTCTGCCAGAACAACTGTGTCAACGATAAGCGAAATCGCTGAGCGCATTGTAATAGTGTATTTGTAATGTGCCTTGTAGTTTACATGGCGACGTATCATTCCACGTTGCCGGGTAAAAGCAGAAAAAGAAACAGTTACGATGTGTTCAGGTGATTCCTGAACAAATCACCTAATGATAAGTGAGGCTTTCCCTTGGAGACTATTCCCTCTTCCTTTAAAAAGATCCAAGTTGTAGTTGCCCGGAAATACAGAAGCTGATCGGGAGTTCCATTCCTTAGGAAATTATTTGTCTGATTACAGCCTGTCAGCGTCATACTATGAACACAGGCCTTCTCTTGTGAGGGAGTAAAGCCTATGAAAGCCACACTGCCGCTACTATTTATTGCCGATCTGTGTTATTTCCACCCTAGCAACTGTGAACAGATACATACCACGATTATTCTATTGATATATTACACAAATTTTAAAACTAAAAACAGTAACTTTGATGTCGATTTTTAAATAACTTTTATTTATATTCCCAGGCAGTGGAAGCGATCCTGACAAACGTTCCAGAATGGCAGCCGTCGCCGCTCACATCGGATATAAAAGGTGCGAAATATTAAGTTATTTTGATTAATTCTGAAAGTAATTAGGATTTGATACGTTTTACCATGGTAAAATATATATTACTGCGGGCCAAAATGCCAATAGATTTACTCGCAACACAAACTGGCCAATACAAATAGACAATATAAATTGTTGTATTTAACTTATCATTTGATAAATTTACAAAAAGGTTGCTCTTATAAAAAAAAATATCTTATTTAGGATTATATGTAATATCTAAATTTCCTTGTTTATGTTTTTGGTGCACATTAAAAGTATACTTACTTATGTATTTTGAGATTTGATTTAAAAAGGATTTAACTTTAATTGAGAAATGTTGTTGTTTATTTGATTTCAAATTTAAGTCTGAAAATGGTCCGATAAGCCGCTTGGAATACTCGAGATCTATTTCCAGGGCAGAGGCTAGATTAAAAAGCCGCAAGGCCGAGAGCAGACAAGATCCAATTGGAATACTTAGGATATAGGTCGCGCAGAAGCGATGCACTAAGTGAATAACAGCAAAGAGGATGTCACAGCCACAGAAAATGAACTAGGGCAAATAGAAAATTGACTGTCTCTTTGACTCGTGGTTAAGGCAATTGCTTCGAATGCCACCGGTTGTCGGCTTGGTTTGAACGACCGATACTTTGTATAAGTTTATTTCTGTCCAAGTGTTATATTTGCAAGTCGTGATGGATGACATTTCCCATTCTTATGGTACTCATGGGTTTCTGGTTTAAAGTGGTCTGTTCCCAGGGGGAAACGAACTGTAGACCTCTGGCATTCGTTTTATGGCTTATATATACTCATCATAATCTTAATAGACGTAGCCTAAAGATGAAGTAAGTGATCTTTTTAACACGCCACAAGTGCGTTTGCCACAATGAGGACTCGGCAGGAAGATCGCTTGACTGCATAAAGTTTTCTGAATCCTGTATTTTTACGGTCTGAAGTGGCAAGACGGACTTACTACCGCCGGATGCTGAGCAGTCACCGTCGCCCATATACTTGCATTATGTTAGAATGCCTCGTGTGCCTGTAACTGGCTCTTACCGTTCGAACAGAAACCAGCAATGCATGCATTGTTCTTTAGCTTTAGAAATTTAATATGTAGGTCCTACCCAGACGGTCTCTGCACTAGAATCTTAGCAATGCACCCCTATACCACACATTCTCATGAAACGACGACGCTACATCTTTCATTCGCATAATGAAGGAACTACTAAGAAATGGGATTCTTTGCCAGCTTCTGTTTTTTCCGGATACATGTAACTTACAATAAGTACGCTCCTTCTTCGACCTCTATAATAAAATTGAGGTCAAGCGTCTATTAAAGAAACAAAAATGACGGGGATCTTAACCGATTCAGAATCTGAAATCTTTTGCGACGCTGTTCGAATACTGAATACGAATTGGTTGATACGAGATGTGATTTATTTATTTATTCATACTTACTTGCATCAGACATGGGTTGTTGCTCGATTATCTCCTGCCGAATAAATGATATGATAAATAGCAATTTGTCGCTCTGAAGCGTCATCCTACATATTATCATGTATTAAACAGGTCAGGGACCACTACATTTTGCGTAATGAACACTTTGCCTACCTAATTTTTTTTTGCCTATTGGGGCTTCTCTGGACAAACACTGTCGTTCCATAACGCATGCTCGGCCCATATACTCCTATGACTTGTGTTAGAATTAAGAAAGTGTGTAAATTGTCGTAATAATATGTAAACAATAAACAATTGTGGTCGTTTTGCATATTAAGCATTTTGCGTTTTGGATATTTTGCGAGTGAGCCATTCGATTGCCAGAGCTGCGTATGTTAGCTTGCACTGTGTACAAGTTTGCATTTCATTTTATTAATAATTCATCATGTCAGACCTTAGACGTCCACTGTTGGACATATGCCTCCCCCACTACACCCGGTCTTCCGCCCTCCGCATCCAGCCGCTTCCGGCCACCTTCTTCAGGTCGTCGGTCCATCATTATTAATAGTTACAGAGTAATAATAATATATCCTTCCTGCTAATATTATAAACGCGAAAGTTTGTAAGTATGGATGGATGTTTGTTACTCTTTCACGTAAAAACTACTGAATGGATTTTAATGAAACTTTACAATAATATAGCTTATACATCAGAATAACACATAGGCACAATTTATAAAGATATTGTGTGAATTGTCCAAAATATCAAGTAAGTAGGAAATACATAATAATTTGTGATGTTAAGTTGTCCACGCGGACGAAGTCGCGGGCAACAGCTAGTAGTAATAATAAATATTACATATACATACACTTGTCTAATCCCAAAATATGATTTTCTCCAGTGCTATGGGAATTAAACAAGGATAGGGAAATACACAAATATAACATCCAGACCGGGACAAACTGTACATAGTTGTCTGTCCCCGGTGGGAATCGAACCCACGACCTGTGTCGCTCAAGCCACTAGGCCACGATAGCTGTATAGCAGATTACTTAATAGCTACTACCACTCCCAGTTTGAAACAGGCCCCGCCCAATAGTGAACTATTAAAGGGCGGCATTTGAAGCAGTCGGTGAGCTTGTGCTCCCTTACACTATTAAAATAGCTAGTGTGTAATGAAAAGTGATTGTTAACAGAGGAGAAACTGGAGGAGGAAGTCGGGCGGCTGCGATGCGAGTCGTTCGACATAGAGCGGGTGTTGCAGCATGGTGCGCACCTGATGGGCTCCGAGGGTCGGGAGTACGAGATGGACGAGGAGTGCGCGGCGGCAGGTAAGGGTTAGATAAAGCAGACGGACAGCCCAGCTGACTGCAATCAGTGCCTAAAGCGACGCTTAGCATTGCTTTCAAATGTTTGGAAGCAGAAATAGTGAAAAAGGTGGTATATGCCCACAATATTTACCACCTCAAACCTGGAGCTTTTCAGAGGCAAGTGATGGGCAGGATCAGGTTTGATTAGGTACGCACTCACTCACTAAATCATTATCAGCTGAAATACGTCCACTGCTGGCATAAGCCTCCCCAATAGAATTCCACTTTTGGTGGGCTGTCCATTGGAGGATTTGCCATAATCACCACGCTTGGCTCGCGGGTGGTGATCGCAGTAATGATCTTAATACAAAAGAGAATGCTGCTACCCGTCCCTTGCGCAATCCCTTAGTCACCTTGACGACACCCAAGGGAAGATAGGGGGAGGCCCTCAAATAAATACTTTGGTGCTATCTAGGCATTGATTTGTTTGATATTTTGTTCCGGAATAAAAGCAAAATGTAGTCTTAGGTATATAATAATTGTAAAACACCTTGTGCAGACATGAAAGAGAGGCTCGCCAAGCAACGCCAGCAACTGAACATGCGGCTGGGGCTCGACGTGGCCTGCAAGCTGGGCGTGGACCTCAACTCCGTCTACACCAACGAGGACCTGTGTCCTGTCAAATCGCCCTCCATCAAAATCGAGGCGCCCAGGGTGAGCTGCTTGACTGTCTTCTTTGTCTTTCTAAAATGGCCTTCCATACGATTTTCCAAATGTCAAGTGTTATAGGACGATTACATACATCTACGACGGTAGATGTGGAGCCAACTCTTTAACGGAGTAACCCTGTGGGATGTGCCAGTAAAGAACCGAGGGAGTGTCGCTTAGATCAAAGGATATCACCATTACCTTTGATCTACCCACGTGGAAGGTAGGGAAGTCGTACAGCTGCAAGAGTTCAAAAGACATAGTTATTTGAATTATCGTTAAATTAGTTCTATTCACAAATATTAATGAGAACAGTGGTGATCATTGCAGACTAAATATCGCTAAAACTGAATAAAACAAAAACCAAATAACTTACCACTGCTTTCGTAATGGCTTCCACAGCGGGAAGCTTGCTTGACTTTAGATATTGACATGAATACTTCATAAGTACGGCACCGGAAACCGGATGCATGTTCGAAAACTCAGCGTCACAATATAAGTTCAGCCGTTCAGCTCTGATGAGGTATCTGAATATTAATAAATTAGTATTTCTCTAAATAATTTCTTATTTTTGTTTTTGAGAATTTATTATTTAAAGATTTTTAAGACTAACCTTCTAATTGTTCGCTACGCATATTGACGCTATCGTCAGCTACCTTATTTCGCAGAAGTACAACATAAACTACTTAGTTATATTCAAGACAGTGTTATGAATTTATATTTTTCCTGCAGAGACCAGTCCAAGAGCTTATGCCGAACGCGTCATACAAACCGCTCAGCTCTCGCGAGATGAACTTGGCCAAGCGCAAGGCGCGGCAGGCGTTCTGCAAACAGAAGTCACGGGACTGCGGAGACGAGGGGCCCTCAGCCCCCCCTACCCCGCCCGCAGAGCCAGACAGAAAGAAGATCAAAACTGAGCCCAGCGATGAGTTTGTTTGTAAGTATATTAACTACATTAATGATATACGTAACATTTCTTCGTTCAGGTACTTTTTGCATTGAATGTATGTTTATATATAACTAGCTGTGCCCGCGGCTCCGCTCGTGTGGACTACAGAATTATTCCCCGCTCCCGTTACCGCTCCAACCGCCTCTTACCCTCGCTCCGAACGTAGACATAACTGATTGCAATCTGAATTCCGCCGAGCATCACACTTCTTCGTTGTAAAGTGTACACTAACGTAATGTTTTTGAAAACTATAAATTCGCACAACTTTTGACTGCGATGCTGACTGAAAACTCCATCAGAATTGGTTCAGTAGTTGTTAAGGGATGCGTGCACAAACTAACAGACAAACAGACAAAAAATCCAAAAATGATCTTAATGTGTTCTATTAGTTATCCTTAAAGCCCCAAATGTTTTTTATAATATATTCAGTGTACCGACACGCGAAGTTTACTTTTTTATTTATTAGATAAATAGATATAATAAGTCTATCATACATATACATAAATGTCTATTCCCAAACTAAGATTTTGTACGAATAGAACCCACGACTTCTGTCGCTGGAGTCTAACGACTAAGCCACTGGCCCAATGCGGCGGTTATGTATCCGTGGTTTGTGTACCAACCAAGTGCCAACAAATAATCTATCCATATATACATAATGCTCACGCCTTGGTCCCAGAGGGGTAGGCAGAGACGATGTATCGCCACTTTGTGCAATATAATGTTGCGCTTTTCGCCCCGTGATACCCCTTGACGTGATGTATTGCGAACAGCATCGCCGCTTAGTTGAGGCAATCTATCCATCCAGGTCGAAAAAATGTTTTCGATGTTACAGGCTTTTCCAGCTTATAGATCGATTAAAACAGTATGTGGGCTACCTCAGGAATATTGTACATATAATTATTATTCGCTCTACTCTACAGCAGGCCACCTTAAACTACATGTAACTAGCCCTAGAACAGGCCAAGGTCTTTTTGGGCTGTTACTGCCACACCATGTCTCATTTATATACGCTTGCCCAAGTAGGAGTGTGTACCTATAACTATGGTGTAATATATTGTCTGTGATTGTTGTTTACTAAATGAAATAAAATATAAAATAAAATTCTCAGTTGAAAGCACCGCCCCTGTGCCGGACTGCTCTGGCGCGTGGGGCGAGTCCGCCCGGTGGCCCCTCGACAGCTGGTGCGCCGCGCTGCAGGCGCAGCTGTTTAGCGCCGCGTGGGAGGCCAGGCACGGCGCCGCCAGCGCGCTGAGGGAGCTGCTACGTGCGAAGATTGCGAACACCGCCGGGTACCACGCCAGTATGACTCCGCAGCAGGTGAGACCTCCTGGTAGCATAGATCCCTGGTCCAGCCTGAGGCTATACTTGGCTCTACTAGCTTTTAAGATAGCTCCTGCACACGAAGATCCTTTTTTTTATTCCAGAACCTAACCTATATGTGTGCCAAGTTCATCCAGTGGTTGAAGCATCCAAACTTTCGCATTTATAATATTAGTGGGATTACAAGTTCTGTTTCTAAGAATTCTTCTATTTTTACAGAATGAAGAGGCCCATCAAGAGTGGCTCGAAGACATGGCGTTGAGATTGCTTTGCGTGCTTGCGCTGGATCGGTTCGGAGACTTCGTCTCTGATCAGGTAAATACCCTTAAATACGAGTTGATTGCCTAGAGTTTGCATAGTGTTTTACAATTGTCTATGACCATATAATGTATGCGCTCGCTCCAAGCGGCATGATGCTTGAGAATTGACAAGTTCTTGCGCTAACTTCACTTTTATGTTTCTCTGTCACTGTCAAATTGGTACTGAATAAGTTTAAATTTTCTACCGCTTTTGGTTTAAAATTCAATTGTATGATTTCACCCAAACATAAATAAAAACTTGTAAAAACACTACTCGTCGATGTACGGTAGTGTGCCTGATTTAAAATTCCAGCGGAAAGTCAACTAACTAAGATTTTGGGTTACAAATCAGGACAACCATAATTTTTTTTTCAAATTAAATAATTAACGTTTATTTTTGTACTTTAAATGGGACAGAAAAAACTTGTATTTCTATTATCTATCGGGCTTTTTATTACTTTGTTAAAAAATCGGTATATCTGGCGTGCCGATCAGGTGCAAATCTGGACGCGTCCCCAGACCCTTGAAAATGTAAATCGCGACATTACTTAGCAGTGAGATAGTTGTTGAGAAGTTTAATGTGTAATTAATTAGTAATTTATTGTATTCCATTGTTTTAACAGATGGCAAACATAAACAGAGTTTGTCATGGACCCATTTAATAATATATATAGTAGGTATGTGGCAGTGGGCGGGCCACATATGCCGCAGAACCGACGGCCGTTGGGGCAGACGAGTTCTGGGGTGGAGACCGCGGATCGGCACGCGCAGGGTAGGACGCCCCGCCGCCAGGTGGACCGACGACCTAAAGAGGGTGGCCGGTAGCGGCTGGATGCGGAGGGCGGAGGACCCGGTGTGGTGGCGTTCATTGGGGAAGGCCTATGTCCAGCAGTGGACTTCTAGGGGCTGACATGATGATGATGATGAGTAGTTAGGTATATATAATATGTATGTGTAGGTTAATTAAAGGTAATGTGTGTGTGTGTATGCAGGTGGTGGCGCCCGTGCGCGAGACGTGCGCGCAGACGCTGGGCGTGTCGCTGGCGCAGCTGCCGGCGGCGCGCGCGCGCCGGGTGGCCGCGCTGCTGGCGGCGCTGGCGCGGCAGCCGCAGTGGGAGGCCCGCCACGGCGCGCTGCTGGGCTTCAAGTACCTGCTCGCCGCCAGGCAGGTGGGTAAGGGGGGGGGGGGGGGGGGGGTGGAAGGATTAGCAAGCTGAAGTGGCAGAACCGACGGCCGTTGGAGCAGCCGAGTTCTGGAGTGGAGACCGCACATGCCGGTGCAGGGTGGAACGCCCCGCTGTCCGCGACGACCGACGATGAAGTAGGTGAACGAAAGCGGCTGGATGCAGAAGGCCATCTGGTTCTGGTGGCGTTCGTTGTGGAAGGCCTATGTCCAGCAATTGTGGTCCAATGGCTGATATGATCAATAAATAGAAGAAACCTTGCATGTCGACCCTGCAATGATACTTACAGAATCAAGATTAGCCTGTCACTTCATAGTGAGTCAATAATAGTTGCCTGATCCATATTTATGTCTATAACGAACCCGTGCCCTTTTCAGGACGTAGCTTGCGAGAGCGGAGCGCTAGAACACCTAATATCCGGCCTGGGGGACTCCGCCGAGGACGTGTCGGCGGTGGCCGCCGGCGCGCTGGCGCCCGCGGCCGCTGCGCTGGCCGAGGCGCGGCCGGCGGCGCTGCCGCGGGTGGTGGCGCGGCTGTGGCAGCTGCTGCACGACCAGGACGAGCTGGCCGCGCCCGCCAACTCGTACATGGCGCTGCTGGCCTCGCTGATGGCGTTGCCCCAGGCGGCCAAGTTGCTGCAGTGAGTAGTACTGCTATCCTGCTTCCTGCTAATATTATAAATGCAAAAGTTTAGATATTTGGATGTTTGTTACTCTATCACGTTTCAACCACTGGATGTATCATGATGAAACTTGGCACACATATGGGTTAGGTCCTGAAATAGGACATATGATAGTTTTTATCCCGAAAAAACATCCCATTCCTATGGCGAATACATAATAATTTGTGATGTTCAGTTGTCCACGCGGACGAAGTCGCGGGCAAAAGTGCTGACTAGTCGGTAAACCCTGATTTATAGTCTGCAAGTTTATCGATTATTAGGCCTCAAGGTGACATATAATGTCTGCGTTTGGACGTTTTTTTTACCATCGCAGTATTAGACCACTCACCCGGGGCCACGTGTAGGATAGCTGGGGCAACTTTTACGAAAGTGGTGCAACATTGGCCCCGCGATTACACACACTCATTCACATCCGGATGTGTGGGTTTCCTTATGATGTTTTCCTTCACCGTTTGGGAGCCGTCAGTAAATGGTTTCGAAAAATACCATTCCAAACTAAACCAATCGAAAACGAAAAGGAACATGTCTTTCCCACTACGCCACGACGCTCTCCTTATATTACCTTACATCATTGTCAGCATGTTTTCGTCCACTGCTGGACCTTATTTATTTGATTAAAAAGACCAGTCAGTACCTTGAACTTTTAAATAGTATAAAAAGTTTGCTGTCATCTCATTAATCATCATTGTTATACCGCTAATTGGAAATTGAGGTCAAAAGATAAAAATGAGATGGCGTGCGAACCCAGGCCCTTTGTTATTGTCAATCTAATTATTATAATAATTTGCATGAATTAGAAGCAACTGTTCATCAAACAACAACAAAACGTAAATATGTTCCAATCATTAATTAAATGTCTTATCGTTTGTGCCAAAATCTACCACGTGGGCTCATTATGGATTGATAGACTTAACGAGACGCCTTTGAATTTCTATTCCAGTGTAGATGTTTTAAGTTTTCCTTGACTACGCTGGAAAATAATTTATTTTCCTGTAATTTCTTTAATTTTAACATCATTGCTAGGTAATGAGGATCATTCACATAACATTGTTGTTTTTTAATTAGTATGGCATATGCGCTATAAACACCAAAGCATTTTATTTTTTAAATTATTTAAATCCATCAAGAAATGACGAAGTTATTAAAGTTTATTTAACGCAACTTTTCAAAACGCGCGCGCTTTGTATGCCGACGTAACTTGTTCCAACCCGTGCGTGATGTTCTCGCCCTCTCGCTCCGATTTCATTCACCAGAGCGTTGTCGCGCGTGTTTTGTTTACGGCAGACTGCGCTTGTGTGCTGCGCAACTTCTTTCCCGCGACGAGGCGTGTGACGTCATTTCCTTTTTTGCAACTACTGTACCGTCATTTTTGATCCGATTTTAATAATTTTTTCATAGTATTTATTGGTTTTTTTAGCGCTAAATATCTGCTTACTTCACAAAAACGTGACTGATCCTCATTTTCGGTTGGTTTTCGAGTTATTAGACAGCCAGCCAGATGGACAAATAAACGTTCGCTATAAGATATCAGTTTTGAGGAAACTTTAAAAATCAGCCTATCTATATCAACTATACAATAAACTTCCAGCAACACATCTTTAAAATTATACGTCGCAATCCTTGACATTGACATTAACTTGTGTATATTATCCACAGCCCCATCGACCTAGCGGACGTTCTACCACGTCTCTGGCCATACCTCGACCACTCCACCAGTTCAGTCCGCAAAGCTACGCTCCAGACCTTACGCACCCTCACGCGACCCCTCGTCACTACCATCAAGAATGGCGAGACCAATGCCAACCAAGTGACAAGTGAAAATGAAGTGAAAAGTGAAGGCGAAGTGACAAATAAAAGCGAATTGAAAAGTGAAGCGGAGAAGTATTTGAATTGGACACCGGAGTTGCTTCAGGAGGCGATGAGGCATATATATCAGAGGGTGTTGTTTGAACACGTTCACGAAATTCAGGATATCGCTCTGCAGGTTTGTATTAACCTTTACAATCGGCACTCGAAGCGGTCAGCCCACGTATCGTTAGTATTTTGGCAATAGAGCGAATATCCAAATGCCTCAATCGGCGAATTCACCCATTCTGCAATATACCGAAGGACGAATATACCAATTCACTATTAGGCATATTCTCTCTTTTGTTAAAAGACCGACGATATTGTCTTACTATAGGAGGCCAAGTATACCCCCAATCTTCCCGTGGGTGATGTCAAGGTGACTAAGAAAGATAGAAAGAAAAACATTTATTCACTACCACAATTGGCACAAAGAAAAACCAATAAAGCAAAAAAAAGGGGAAAAAAACTAGAGAAAACTAAGGGATTGCACCGGAGACAGGCAGCAGCGTTGTATATATATTAAGATCATTTCTGTGATCACCAATCCGCTTGCCAAGCGTAGTTATTATGGCAAACCCGCAATTGACAGTCCACCAAAAGTGAAATTCTATTGGGAAGGCTTGTTCGTATGTTATGCAGATGATGTATTTCGGCTGATGAAGGATATATTTTCAGGTGTGGGAGAATTTTCTCCGCCACGCGCCTCTTTCCACTATTCTAGTGTCGGCGTGCCCCATGCTGGCCACGTGGCTGTGCCTCGCCATGCAGCCGGCCAGGCTGTACGTGGACCCTTCACTGCTCGTACATCCTCCGCCCAAGGTAAGCTTTGAGCTACAGGGCGAACTTCAGTTTTTTTTTTCTTAAATATGATGGATGTGAGCGAGGCTAGTGAGGTGTGTCATAATGGCGCAGAGTAGCGATACATCGTGTACAGCCCACCGAAAGAGGCATTGTATTGTGGAGGCTTCCGTTCAGCAGCGCACGTGTGTAGGCTGTTGATGAAGCACAGAGACGTTGCAGTTCATACTTACATACACTTCTCGATCTCAGTGCTCAAAACCAAATATTATACTTATCTATACATGAGGTGTAATGATAACCATGAAGCAAAATAATTTTTCGTAGCTCATAGTTCTAATTGGTTATTAAATTATATAACAGATGCTCATTAAAATCATCTGTTATCTAATTTAATAACCAATTAGTGTCAATCCTGAAGGAAAAACTTTAAGGTGAAACTACATTAAGAGGTGTAGGGATAAGTATAATATTTGGTTTTGAGCACTGAGATTGGGAAGGAAAAGTCTAGTCAATTCTAGTCAATCTACTCAAAATGCATAGAATTTAACTGCCTTTGTTGTCATTTTACATAATCGTACATCGGGCCATCGGTTATGACTTCTGCCACACACACACACACACACACACTGTGTTACACTCTCTGTTAACTTGTCAAATTAATATACCTATTTGACCGCCTCTTTGGCCTAGTGGATCGGTCATTGGACTCGGGCGCCAGAGGTCGGGTTCGATTCCCACTGGAGACAGACATCTTTGTGCAATTAGCACAAGCACAGAAGAAAATCCTAGTTTGGGAATAGACAAGTATATGTATATAGTAATATTTATTATTAAATTTTTTTGCACCAAAGGAGCATCGCACACGCACCAGCTCCCAGTCGGAGAGCGAGCCGCCGGCGGAGGTGCGGCCCGGCCACAAGTGGTACGTGGGCGGCAGCGACGCGCAGCCGGGCGGCGCGCGCGACCGGGGCGTCATGCGCGCCAGGTGCCTCGCCGCACAGATATTAGGTGGGGCCGGGCCGCTAGCTCATACTCTACTGCGCTCTCGCACCAAGCGTTTTTTCTTCGACTATACTAATATTATAAAGACGTAAAGTTTGTGAGGTTGTAGCGGGTAATCTCTGGATATACTGAACCGATTTTGAATATTCTTTTACCAATAGAAAGCCACGCTATTTGTGAGTGTCATAGGTTATACATTAATCTGAGAAATGAAAAGACTTTTTCGTGGTAGTCAGTAAATGTTTACCGCCCAACGAAATGGGCACGGGTCAGCTAGTCTTTCATAATGCGAACTGCGAAGGAGTAGAACTCCCTGCCACCTTCGGTATTTCCAAACAAATAGAAAGAGTGAACATGTATCTTCTGGGTAAGCGCGCTCCAACTCATCACTTAACATAAGGTGATATTGAGGTCAAATTCAAGCCCATAAAGAATTTAAAAAAAATATGCTCTACCACAGATGATGCAAATGCGTCAAATTGTATGAAAAACAAGCGAGTCACATTTTTTTGTACATACTATGACGTGACGAGAGCAATTTAATGATGGGATGGATGGGAAACACCGCGCCATATTGATCTGGGTACAATGAGTCATTTCTGTTTTTTGATGGACGCCTGGCTAAGAGAACGCTCGAGAGCGGACGGCTAAACGGGCACAAAAACTTTTTGTATTTTGTTGAAGGTTCACATTCGCCGGAGGTTGCGGGTTCGAATCCCGCTAGGGGCAAATGTTCGTATGATGAATATGAATGTTTGTACCCAAGTCTTGGATGTTTATATATTTATTTAAGTATGTCTATCCGTTATCCAGTAACCATAACACAGGTTCTGCCTAGTTTGGGACTGGATAATTGGTGTGAATGTCTAACATATTTATTGTTATTATTAATTTTAATAGGAGCTATTGTATTGCAGGTTACCTCTCATGCTATCTAGTCCAACCAGCGCCTGGCATAGAGTACAAATCTGAAGACGAGAGCCCCATAGACTGCTATGTGAAGGTATGGATACTCGTATTTTATTTGTTACTAAAAATGCTATTTTTGGAGTTAGAGCCTACTTCGTAAGCATTATGAACAATATCCGTCGAGATATAAAGCCATTTTGTACTCTCTAACGAATCATGTGAAATATTGCGATACGCGTACGATAATTAGACACCAAACGCTTTGTCTATGGTAAAAATTCGAGCAATGACCTGGATTTGTATCTTTTGTCGTATTTTTGCTATTTTTGTTATAATACAAAACAAGACTACTGTGTATACGGAAAATTTGATGCAGACCTGATATATATAATGATTATATAGCTAGTGTGAAAAGATGTCCGAGATTAATATCTTTGATAGAAGACTTGACTATGTGTATTTTTTATATATATTTTATTTGATGAGTTACGACCATTGGTCGACAAAGTATCTTTAAAAAATATTAAATAAAATATAAAAATAATACTATACAGGGTTACAGGAAAAGTCGTGCTAGATCCCTTAAGGGTGTGGAGCACCCATCATTTCTGACTTATTTCACTATGAAACACCCTACCCTAAACTTAACCCTTTTCGAGATATTCGACTTTTAATTTTTTTATTGAAAATTGCTGATTTTTAGGCTACTACATTTATTTTTGTTTATTTTGTGTATCTTATTATTATTATTATTGCATTTTTACATGTATAGTAAGATGCTTTAGGACGTCAATCATTAAAATAGTGCACAAGTTATTTGAATAGACCGTAGTAGACAAGTGAAAGAAAAGAAATAAAAAACATATTAGAAAGTTTATTTTTCTCTAAGGGATATCTAAAAAAAATATTATGGTAATTGTTCGGCAGATGTTTTTTAAAATATCTACGGTTCATCAGCTATCTAACGAGGTATAATAATGTAGGGTTTTATTCAAATGCATTCAAAAAAATTTAGTTTCATAGGCGACAGTGGAGAAGAAAATGTATACTTAGCCCTAAAAAGTAAAATAAAACAATAGGTAAGCATGAAATGCCATTTATTAAAGGTTTTCTCACAACTTTTTCTTTTTCTACAGTTCATGTTCAACATGGCCGCCTCTATTTCTAATACATTGTCGCATCCTTCTACGGAGACCGGTCTTCACTACGCCAGTGGTCAATGTGGTCCTCATTTTATTTGCTGCATCCACAATCCTTTCTCTTAAGTCTTCCACAGACGAAACTGGATTCGGCTCGCTGTACACGAGACTTTTCATGCAGCCCCACACATGAAAATCCATGGGGGTTAGGTCCGGACTTCTTGCTGGCCATGGCAATGGCCCACCTCGTCCAATCCATTTGTTTGGCTAATTTGTGTCCAGCCAGTCTCTGACACTTCTCCTGAAATGGGCAGGGCAGCCATCGTGTTGGAACCACATGTCCCTGATCAGGTTGAGTGGCAGATCATCCAGCAAATCACTCAAGTCTGCTCTCAGGAAATTTTCGTAGCTTTCCCCGTTTAGATTATCCGGGAGAAAATAAGGTCCAATCAAATGATTGGAGATAATGCCCATCCACACATTCACGCTGAATCTTCGTTGGGACCCCTTCACTCTTTTCTTATTGGGATTCCTTAGTTCTTTTAGGGCCCAGTAATGGGCGTTGTGATAGTTAGTTATGCCATCTTTATCAAATTTGGACTCATCCGTCCACAAGATATTTCTTAAAAAATCTGGGTCTTCTACATCAGCATTTAGCATAAATCTGCAAAAGTCCAATCTTCTCGCGGGGTCCCCTTCTTCAATAACGTGTACTGGCGTGTAATGGTACGGCTATACCCGTACCATTACAGCAGTATGCACTGTAAACCACACTCTCCATTGCGAAAGCCCCAGATCACGGGCAACAATATTAGTGGAAGTAGTCGGATCCGCTCGAAAGCGTTGCACTATCTCATTGTCCTGTTCTTCGTCGTCAATTCGTGGTCTTCCCATGTCTGTACTTCGTCTCAAAACAGAGCCAGTTTCTCGAAGTCTTCGATAAACTCTGTCAAAAACGGCCACATCCGGCACTCGACGACCGGGGTAGCGAGTTATGTATTACTTTTTTTCCACGAAATGTAATACAAACCCTAGATTGTTACACCTCGTTAGATAGCTGATGAAACGTAAATATTTTAAAAAACATCTGCCGAACAATTACCATAACATTTTTTTTAGATATCCCTTAGAGAAAAATAAACTTTCTAATATGTTTTTTATTTCTTTTCTTTCACTTGTCTACTACAGTCTATTCAATTAACTTGTGCACTATTTTAATGATTGACGTCCTAAAGCATCTTACTACACATGTAAAAATGCAATAATAATAATAATAAGATACACAAAATAAACAAAAATAAATGTAGTAGCCTAAAAATCAGCAATTTTCAATAAAAAAATTAAAAGTCGAATATCTCGAAAATGGTTAAGTTTAGGGTAGGGTGTTTCATAGTGAAATAAGTCAGAAATTATGGGTGCTCCACACCCTTAAGGGATCTAGCACGACTTTTCCTGTAACCCTGTATACAATAAGTCAATGAAGAAAATAAGATAACAAAAAAAAATGCTAAAGGCTAAAATTACATGACCAACAAATTTTCCCAACTCTGTGTATTGTCAGGTGATCGTGGTGTACGTGCGGTCCGGCAGCGCGCTGCAGCGGCTGGTGGCCAGCCTGGTGGTGTCCTCGTGGGCGCGCCACACGCTCGCACACAAGCTGTTCCCGCCCGCCGCCCCGCACGCGCCCGCCAACGGGACCGACCGGCCCGACCAGCCCGACCAGCCCGACCAGGCGAGTCCCGCGCCTCCCACTGGAGGCTTGCTGAGCCCGTAACCTGTGGCCGTCATCAGCCGAAACACGTCCACTGCTGCACACCAGCCTCCCCAGTAGAATGCCACTTTTGGTGGGCTGTCCGTTGGGGGATTTGCCATAATCACCATATTTGGCAAGAGGATTGGTGATCGCAGTAGTGATCTTGATATACACAGGAGAACGCTGCTCGTCCCTATGCAATCACTCAGTGGCCTTGGCTACACCCACAAAAATATTATGGGTGCTATTCTAAGCCGGGGACCACTATATGCCTTATAATTTATCTTCAGCGATTTAGGTTTCCTCACGATGTTTTGCTTCACCAAAGTGATATTCGGAAATAATAGTCCGTACTTATCGCACGCTTAATAATAAACTGGAATAACTCAATAATCTGAGATTTTGACTTTTCATCATAAAACGAATTATTTAAGCGTCAAGAATCGATACAGTTCAATCGCCGCGCAGATCGGAGCAAAATGACAGAGTAAACGCATCACCCGTCTCTTTAATATTAACGCGGGCGCACATGCGTTTCATTCTAAAGTGACGTCTGTCAGAGATGAGCCGACTTCGATGTGAACAGGACGCGGTTTCGTTAGACCGGCGACGGAGTAACTCTTAAAAAACCAGTTTATTATCAATGTCATGTACGGAATTTATATTTCTGTTTAGTCATAAAGTGAGTTATCTCGAATTATTTCACCTTTTTAGATATTAATTTAATCCAAAAAGTGAACTAATCCGATATATTTCAGTTTAGTTATAATTTTTGTCCGAATTCATGAAAAAAAATAAAACTTAATTCAATTTAGTTTTAAGAGGGGCATGAAATTGAAAAAAACATTTGAAATTATTTCTATTTATAGTTATTATGTGATGATAATACAAAATTAAGATTAGAGTTATTTCGTTTTACTATGAAAAAGACTTTCGCAGCCTTATTTTGATTGATTAATGGTTGATTAATGTGACAATAAAGCAGTTTTTAAGAAAACTTTAACTGGTTAATAAAATACATTTTAAAAATAAAGTGAAATAAATCCTAAAATATGTAGTGGGGTACTATTTCATTTTAATAATAACCCAATTAATAGGTTTTAATTCGCAGAATTTTTTTCAAATCAATATTGATTTTCATCATAAACTGAAATAAGTTAAGAGCTTTTTTTTAAAACGTTAATTATTCAAATATATTGTTACTTTTTTTGCAATCCTTTTACATGCCATTATTCATTGTACATTTGACTATAATATAAGACTAACCAAACCAATAAATAGGCTCCAATCTCACGCGAAAGTTGGCCACGCGGCAACGAGTCAAAACTTTAACAGCGAATACCGAGCCGTGGTAGCCGGTTGGTTGTGCACTCGCCTCACATTCATGAGGTCGTGGGTTCAAACCCCGCCCGTACCAATGAGTTTTACGAAACTTAAGTACGATTAAGGAAACCTGCATATGCCGAAGAAGAAATTCTGAGGCGTATGTGAAGTCCACCAAATCGGCTTGGGGCACCGTTGGTGGTCAGGGGTATGGCACAAAAGATCCTGAAGGGTCGAAGTGTCGCCAGGTCTTCCTGGCCCCCTAAGAAGATAAGATAAGATAACAGCGAATACCCAAAAGTTTCTGTTTTTGAGATAATTCACTTTATGTTCGTGCAGTATTCAGCGTGCGTTATGTTCTTCAGCCAGTACTGCACAACTTGACCGCCTCGTTGACCTAGTGGCTTGGTTATTGGATTCGATCGCCAGAGGTCCTGGGTTCGATTCCCACTGGGGACAGAGAACTTTGTACAAGTTGGTCCCGGTCAGAATGTTATATTTGTGAATTGTCCAATCCTTGTTTCATTCCTATAGCACAAGAGAAAATCCTAGTTTGTGATTAGACACGTTTATGATTAGACACGATAATATATAATATTTAACTCTCTCGCTTATCGACTTAATAAATGTTACAAGGAAAATGAGTTTTTTACAATTAAAAATTAAGAATTAAGTTTCCAAAATTCTAAATATAGAAAAAATGGTCTTATAAATCTTTTTATCGTGAACTAGGACGAAGAAAGAATTTCGAAGCTCGCGCCGCCATTACTGACGTCTGCAATACACGCAGCATTGAACCAATCGCTGTACTACGACGAGGTCGCGTTGAATTGTAACAGGTGATTATGCAGATCTTCTTTATTATTAGTTTGTATTCGCTATTCGTCCACTTTTGGACATACATAAACCTTTTCATATTGTTGGCGACATATATGTCCAACCCAAGCCCACTATACTTGACTTTGACCATGTAATGTAAATAAGTGATTCAAATTGTTTCATACACCGTGTTTGCCTACGTGGTAATATCTAGTGTAACCCGAGCTTATAAACTATGGATTGAAATAAGTTGTCATTTACATACATATGTAACTTAACTTTATTTAAATAACTTAAATATTTATTTAAATAGTGGCATTTATTCACAAAACTCTGTATGAGATAAATGTGGACATTCCACGTCACTCATTTATAAATCTATAATTCTTCTTCCACTTCAGTAAAATAAATTACAAATACTATTAAATAATCTTTTCTTAATTGGTTGTTATTATACATTTTAATCATTAACTACTAAAATTCCCGGGTATTCATTACAACGGTTAATTAAATCCCTTGAAAAGGAACGTCCATATTGATCTTACGTGCCATATTTTCGTTTGAAGTACATAAACGACCTACTATATAGTTAGTTCCAAGTTTGTTCAATTAATATCGAAATGGTCTTTATCGGAAGTCAGCCCACCTTGTAACAAGGAGCATGTTCTAAAATTATTTTGACGTATGTTTTAGGATACTTCAAGAAGCGCGCGATCTGCACGCGATGATGAAGCACTACAAACTACCCGTTGACGGGGAAGAATTCAACAACATTATTAGGCTGGAGCAGGTGCGTAATCCTGACATAATACATAGACATTTCTCGCTACCCTCGTCTTATATTATTAGGGTTATTATTTTAAGAAGACCACATCCAATATACTGTTTTTATGTATAGTAGTCGTAAATGTCTGTCTGTCAAACGTATGCCTTAACATCGTTTGGGGTGAAGGGGGTCTTTTTAAGTTACCCGAAATCCTGGAGGAGTGGGGTTATGTGAGAAATAGGGAGATTCCGGGCACTTTTACGGAACACACGTCGATCCTCCCATGCACTGCGCCGAAGTTCTGTCCCTGGTATGATTCCTACCCCCAGCTCCGCTCGACACGGCTGTGCGAGCCCACGCCGCACCGCCTTCCCCCCGGGATAACGTCTTAGCCTGTATTGATGCGCTCTCCTAATTGGCTAGGGGGAAGATTTCTATCTATTCGTTCTCATGCTACGTGTATCCCCTGCGCCTACTAAGTAATCCTGCGGTTGTCAGTGCCCAGTAATAGACTAAGAACTAATGACAGAAAATCAACGTTACTTTATAACAAAAATGCATTCTCTGGACGTGATTTTGGTTGTCTATGTACTATAGAAATAGCTGTCTGGCAGCTGGGTAACGTGGCTTTTCAGGGCAGTGGAGTTTTGAAGATTATAAGTCGACTGCTCTCGCAAAAGGTGACAGTGGGTGATTGGTGCTTGAGTAACAATTTTTATAATCCAATCAGCCTCAGCCAATTGGTAAGGCTGAATTTTTTTTATCTAGCAACATCTTATAAATAAAATCGTAAACTTCGCGTGTCTGTACATTGAAGATATTTGCAAAAAAAAAATTGGGGGGTCTAAGGATAAGCAACAGAACATATTTCGATCATTTTTGAAATTTTTGTCTGTTTGTCTGTTTGTCTGTTTGTCTGTTTGTCTGTTTGTCTGTGAGTTTGTGCACGCATCACTTAAAAACGACTGATCGGACTTGGATGGACTTTTCACAGAAACATGGGGCTTAATTTGGTGTAACATATAGGCTTTATTTCATCGCAATCGGCTAACTCAATCAAAAGTTATAGACATTTTTAGTTTTCAAATACATTAGTAGGTAAGGTTAGTATGCAATATATTATTGCACATAATAGTATTTCCGTTCTATTCAGATTGCGATGAGTTTGGATTACATTTGGAGCTGCGGGTGGGAATTGTAGTGCAAGTATGCGTGGGCGTGGGCGTGGGCGTGGGCGTGGGCGTGGGAAAAGGGTAGTGGGTGTGGGAGCGGGAGCGGGAGCGGAAGCGGGAGGGGAGCGGGACCGGAGCAGGAGCGGAAGCGGGAGCGGAAGCGGAAGCGGAAGCTGAAGCGGGAGCGGGAGTGGGAATGGGAGCGATTCTATAGTTCACGCGAGCCAAGGTCACCTGGACGATACACTGCGAAGAATGCAGGGTGTAAATGTTCGACTGAATTCGTGAGCGGTAGCGGGAGCGGGTATGGTACCAGTGTAATTTGAGTGTTTGAAAATTAGCATAACTTTCGACTGAGTTAACCGATTACGATGAATTTGTGGTATACGTATGCAACAAAGTAATGTTGGTCGGAATTTGGATTGCGATGGATTAGTTACGAGGACTACATTTGGAGAGACGAGGGAAAGAGGTTTGAGGGGAGAGTTGAGGGGAGAGCTGAGGGGAGAGTTGAGGGGAGGGTTGAGAGGAGTGTAGAGGGGAGGATTGAGGGGAGGGCTGAGGGGAGAGTTGAGGATCTGGATTTGGACCTGGGTCTGGGCCTGGAATTGGACCTGGACCTGGACTGGACTGGACTGGACCGGACCTGGACCTGGACCTCGCCCTGGCCCTGGCCCTGGACCTTGACCTGTACCCGGACCCGGACCCGGACCCGGACCCGGACCCGGACCCGAACCCGGACCCGGACCCGGACCCGGACCCGGACCCGCACCCGGACCCGGACCCGGACCCGGACCCGGACCCGGACCCGGACCCGGACCCGGTCCCGGTCCCGGTCCCGGTCCCGGACTCGGACCAGGACCTGGACCTGGACCTGGACCTGGACCTGGACCTGGTCCTGGACCTGGACCTGGACCTGGACCTGGACCTGGACCTGGACCTGGACCTGGACCTGGACCTGGACCTGGACCTGGACCTGGACCTGGACCTGGACCTGGACCTGGACCTGGACCTGGACCTGGACCTGGACCTGGACCTGGATCTGGACCTGGTCCTGGTCCTGGTCCTGGTCCTGGTCCTGGACCTGGACCTGAACCTGGGATATGGAGCGGAAGTAGGAATTGGAGCGGATCCTGTAGTCCACGCGAGCGGAGCCGCGGGCACAGCTAGTTTTTAATATAAACGTCATGCTTTTGCATAAGCATACATTTTTGTTATATCGAATTGAAATCTTTATAGGGACGAGCACCACATCAAAGTTTTCTCTATAGATTCAACTTTTGACATAATACTTCAAATTGCAGGTTGTCCACCTGACGAATGTAACCCAGCCCATGGTGGCAGCCATGAAGTCGAAGCGAGTCGCGCAAACGCTAGAAGATCGCCGCAAGAACCTGCAGACGTCTGTCAATCAGTGCTCCAACGAACAAAACACACTTAATATCTCGTGAGTACACTTTTGACTAAAACGCATCTGTTTGCAAAGAATTTGCATTTAAAATATCTGAGTTTTTAAACTTGGTTATGTCGCTGGAATGAAAAATTTTCCCGATATAACTTGTTATTTTGCTGGAACTTTTGTTCTGTTCAAATAATCATTTATAAATTTTGGAGATCTTGGTGGCACAAACGCAGTCTTATCTTCTCATGCTGAATATGTGGTACACTTTTGTATGTTGATTTGAGTACTTTACCTTTTGCCAACCACTTACATCCACTGATGGACAGACTTACTATACCCGGCCGTTTCCGACCTTTCTCAGGTTGTTAGTACATCTGACAGCGGGCGTCTAATCGTTTCTTGACTTATTATAAAAATCTCGCACAAAATGGAATGTAAACTAAGTGGAGCCACTATCACCAATACGTCCCATCACTGGTAAACTTGTCTTACCTTAGAATATTATCTTCGTTCTTTTACCTAACAATATGGGAGTCAACATGGGTTCAGAAATGACTCGTGTTGCATCCTTCTTGTCCGCGTCAGGTGTTGACCTCGCTGGGTATGTTACCACAAACCAATTTATACATTTCTCCGTCACAGAGTCCAAGCCGCCTTAGCCGGCGCCTGCGCTAACCTACACTCGCTACCAGAGAAGTTGAACCCCGTGGTCAGGCCGCTGATGGAGAGCATCAAAAAGGAATGTTCCGAGGAGCTGCAAGCCAATTCTGCGAACACCCTGGCAGTGTTACTATCCCAGCTGGTGGAGCGAGATCCTTGCCCCAATAATAAAGTGCTGGTCAACTTGAAGGCGTTCCTAAGGTGAGTAACTAACTGCAGATATAATAATCCATACTTCACTAGGGATACGACTAGTACAGAATTTGTCTGCGTCGGTCTTTTACCTATTTCTGCTGCCAGACAGTAAAAAGTTCAAGGATAATATCGATGGATCAGTTCAATAACTCTAAAAAAAAGAATGTTTAGAGTAAGTAATGCCATAGACGGCCTTTTTTTGTAATCTTTATTTATTAAGGGTTTGGTACAAAATGCTGACCGTGTCACACTCGTAATTAAAAGTATTTATCTCACTATATCTCCGATTTAAACCTACTCGCGTTAGTATATACAACAGCTTAGCCTCCTCCGATATTGGAAAAGCCAGAATACTGTTGCATATAGCAACAATAAAAATATTTACGTTTATGCGCCTTAAAATCTTTTGTCTTAGAGGCTCGTTTCGAACACACTCCGTCTTGAATATCTATTACCATACCATACATACTAAAACCATATGAAAACTACACCCATTTTTGTGAGAGTAAATTTTTTTATATTTTCAAGTGGATTTCGAGTTGTTACCCTATTGAGCTGATCGATGTTACACTCTAGTATATATTATCTTTGATGTTACATACAGTAACAGGCATTATATGCATTAGCCTTCAGATTAATGACTAGATTGAATTGAAATATAAATGGAAGAACGACGATCACTAAAAGTCGCGTATTAAAAGATTTATCGCGCAAAGTTGACGATGATATTATAATGATGCATACTGCGCCTTTATTATGATCTTAGTTCTACGAACAATTCGCTCGGGATTATATCTGAATCTTAACCTTTGTTGTTAGATGCGACCCGGAGTACACGCCGCGAATATCTCTAGAAAACACGGAGGAGAACGGCGAGTCCGCGAGCGACAGCGGCACCGAGGGCACCGCCGGCGCCTGCGCAGCCTCCAGCCACGGGCCACCCTGTGAGTAACTTTTAAGATTGATACTTAGCTTTGATATGTCCTTGAAGCATAAGCTTTAAGACTGCCAGGATATATATAAATATATCCTGGCAGTCTTATATATATTTACATTATTGTGTCTAGTACACGAGACAATCGTAGTTTGAGATTAGACATGTATTTATATGTGTAATTGTTCACCAGTGGATAAATACAACGGCATACTGACGCTGTGGGAGCAGCAGCGCGCGGCGGAGCGGGGCGCGCCCCGCCGCGGCCGCCCCCCCGCGCCCGCGCACCACCTCACGCTCGACCAGCTGTTCGCGCAGGAGGACGAGGTGACGCTTACTCATAGTTATAAATAACTAATCATCAGCCTGGCTTGCCCCCAAACAGCGTTGTCATATATGTAATTGTATGGAAGACTGATGAATAAAAGGAGGTACAAGAGGTTGATGAATATTGTGGTGTCAGTTGCCAGCGTTGGTTTGGAGCCTTCCTGCAATTCCATGTGTTACTACAGACTGTCAAACGCTGCGCCTACTGGTCTTCACTCTAGAACTTCTCTACCTCAAAGACAATCGCTTCACCAGACTAGACCTCTTCAGTAATTTAACTTCAGGAAGTCTGCATGCTATTCTCAACATTAATCTGCTTTCCATAAGGTAAAAAAGCTTAATGTTCTCATTTTACTCCGTAGTCTCGCAAACGTCTGCGGATCCAGCGGAGAGGCGCGATGCTGGCACTGACCAGCCTGACCAAGTTCTTTGACAACGAGCTGCCTCAGAAGCTGCCCAAGATGTGGGAATTCATCACGGAGCCATTTTCGAAGGTCATGGATGATAATCGTGAGTATTATATATAACCATATAAATCCTATCAAGATAGAATGGCTAAGTAGGCGCGACACGCATGCCAACGATTTGCAATATATTGCAAAAGTATCAAACGCTCACTCGTTTGGCAAATCTGCAAAAGTGCCATATTGCGCGGTTTCTAACTTCATAACTGTATCTCCTCGCTAGAAACGTGACTGCGAGGCGTAAATGGTGCGCGGGAGGCGCGGCTGTGTCCGAAAATCGGCACGCGCGAGGCCGAAGTAAATAAGTGGCTATAACCGCTCTATCTTGATAGGATTTCTGTGTATATAACGTTGATGATTGTATATCATTGAGATCAGAATAAATGTGTGATCTTATACTCATACCCATTTATTTCAACCTTTTGGGACATTGAGACCTCTAGGCTAAGTCGACATTGTTTTGTTTACATTTTACATTTTGTTTCACATTTATGTGATTATTGATGATTGTATATCATTGAGATAAGAATAAATGTGTGATCTTTTGTGTCAGCCCCTATGTCTATACGGTGCTTCCATCCCCCACAGTCTGCTGCATAAATACTATTATGCAGCTAAGGGACAGAAGCCTGTAGTTCATGTGTTCAGGGTAAGCCACACCCAGGACACTCATTCGCCTTGCAGCTAGAGCATTGCATTCACACAGTAAGTGCTTCATCGTTTCGCTTCGATTAGTGCATCATTAGCCTATCAACGACCACTGGACAAAATGTCTCCGTAACAACTGCCGTTACCTATACGACATAACCAGTATGCCCGATAAGTTAGATTTTTACGTAAAAAAAATAGACTGACACGATCTGTCGTTGCGTTATTTCAGCGCCCCTTTCTACGACAGCACCCGGCGCGGCCGCACAGTTATTGGGCCCGATTCTCAGGGCGAACAATTAGAGTTTGATTGCCCTAATATTAATTTCGTCTTTATCTTTATAATATTGTCTGACAGGAATAGAAACAGTGTTTTCAAATTTTAACTTTATGCCTTTAGTAGCAATAAAAAAAGTTTACATACGTTTATCTCCACATTTGTAATTTATTTATTATTCGAGAGCTATTTCAAGGTCTCAAACTACACCTTGTATCACTGCGACCATTTCTGGTCTATTGTGATCGCCACCATACTATAGTTCTGTGTTAAGCTTTGTAGCGTTTGTACTGAGGTGGGTATTTCTTTAATCATCAGTGGGCCACACTGCGCAGGAGGTGCATGGGAGTTTCCTCTGCTTCCCCACAGAGCCTACACACTACTGTGGTTCGGAGATTGAGGTCGAACATGTGTCTGTTCAGGCCACAATGTCCTGTGAGTGATTTTCGTTCCTACACTAAAACGGTCGTGTTTGTCGATAGAGCTGGAAAGCCTGGAGGTGGAAGCCGCCGAGGAGCTGATATCCCGCGTGCAGGTGCTGGAGGCGGTGTGCGCGCACGTGGGCGGCGCGCTGTGGCCCGCGCTGGCGGCGCGCGCGCGCTCGCTGACGGCGCTGTCGCGGGGCGCCTACACGGCCGTGCGCCACGCCGCCGCGCGCGCGCTCGCCGCCGCCGCCGCCAGGGACGCGCCGCGCATCATGCACACGGTCATACACGAGGTAAGCAAGCCGCATACGCATACACTGCTGAACGTAAGCCACCATAGATAGAGGGGCTATAAAAAAATAGCCTTTTAGTAATTACTCGTGCATTCATACATTAATTGGTAAATTGATTAAACACATAACATTTCAAAGTTGTTATTTTCATTATTATGTGATGTTAGATTAGTTCTCGTCAGTATGCCACTTTTGCAGGTTTTTTTTGTCGATGTACCCGACCTTGACTCGGCGTGAAACGATTACTCGTTTCATAGTTTCATAGTTCTTGCAATATATTGCAAATTGTTGGCACGCGTGTCGCGCCTACTTTTCTCCGTTCTATGTTGATAGGATTTCTGTGGTTACCACAAAGGAGGTATTTTAGAAAAAAACCAACGACGAAATGTCGCTTTCTCGTTTATATCGAGGCCGTATAGAATTTCATTCATGCCCAACCCAAGGTTTTGTTTGAAAGTTATTTACCTACCACATGAAATTTATTTAGAATAGAATTCGGCATTGAATAAATCAATATTCTTTATTGCACACAAATAACAGAACATAATTACATAGTTTATCTTCTAGGCAACCTAGAGAAAATCGTATGGGAGAATAATGATTTTGTTTCATCTAGAATTTAATTATTATACTTATGATTTGTATATCTGAAGTTTATCAGACCTATTACAACAAACCATTATTTATTAATAACAAAATTTTGGAAGAGATTCTGAGTCTTTATTAACCTTTTGCCACACCAAAGGTAAATAAAGACTCAGAAATTCTTCCAAGTTTTTGTGACCAGAATGCCACTTTTGGTGGGATGTTTATTGGGGGATTTGTCAAGCGGATTGGTGATCTCAGTAATGAACATAATATACACAGTAGGGTAGGGGGGCCTTCGCTGGTGCAATCCCTTAGGGAACGTACCCAAACTACGTGACCCGTTTAGGGGGGGAGGTCTTTAAAATACCACGCTTGGTCACGGTGGGGGGGGGGCTGTTAGGTTTTCGTCACGTAGTCAATATCCTCTAAGGAAATCTCGCTCTTTTTCGAGCTATATTCAAATATGGCGCGCAGTTTTTAGCGCTTTTTAAACTCATAGGTGGCAAAACTGTCGGTTTTCAATCACCTGATGTTTGATCAGCTGATTGAAAACCGACAGTTTTTTTTCTTCTTGATAATTTTTTTTTCACTTGTAATTATAGGAATGCACGCACTTTTGGCGTCACGCGGCAAGCACCTTATTAATAAAGACTTTTAACTTTCTATTTTGCAAAAATTGTTTAAAACCATATTTATGAATTACTAAATAAAAAAATTTAAAAAATGTGTCACGTAATTTGGGTACGTTCCCTTAGTCGCCTTGACGGCATCCACGGGATAATTGGGGGTAGCCCTGTTCTTAGCCGGGAACCACACGGCTAGACTAATACTAGTGTATTTCACATAAAAATAAGGGGTATATTTAAGCTATTTCCTACAAACTTTGTGTAGAGGATATATATAGCAGAAAAGGTACTTTATATTTTTCTGCCTTGTCTCTGTTGAGGTAGCCCTTGAAAATAAAAATGGCTAACTCATGGGTTAACCTACTTTTTACTTTGTACGTCCTCCATAGGTGATCCCAGCGCTGGGCGACGTGCACAGCGAGCGCGTGCGGTGCGGCGCCGCAGAGGCCCTCTCGCGCGTAGTGGATGCGCTACAGCTGCAAGTTGTGCCCTACATTGTGCTTCTAGTCGTACCTTTATTAGGTGAGTCTACATTTTACAATATTGTTAGTCATCCTACGTCCATTGCTGGACATAGGCCTTATCCAGTTAGCCCCACCACACCCGGTCATACATCCAGTCGCTTCTGACCATCTTTTACAAAGCGTTTGTTTACAACGTGACCGACTACTGAACCAACCTATATTTTTTTTATATTTTGCCTGGTTATAGTGTGAATCAACCCGAAATTCTGTTCTTCCTTGTCGACTCCAGCTGTTGCGGAATTTAGGGGGCAAATAGGAAAAATAATTTGGTTTCCTGGTAATGTAAAATCTGGTGACAGATAGGAATAAACATTCTTATTGTTTTCTTGTCACTAGTAGATTGGAAAAATTATGGAGCACGTTGAAAGAACTTAGTATATTATATACCTGATATTTTCGCTTAGTAAAACTTCAATTAATTAAACAAATATTTTATTGGTCTCAAAGCATAAAGTCAAACTTAGTATATTATATACCTGATATCTTCGCTTAGTAAAACTTCAATTAATTAAACAAATATTTTATTGGTCTCAAAGCATAAAGTCAAATACGCATAAAGTCCAATACGCAGTTTGTCAAAATCCAATACGCATTATGTCCAAAACGTATAATGTCGTATCATCATCATCATGTCAGCCCCTAGACGTCCACTGCTAGACATAGGCCTTCCCCAACGAACGCCACCACACCCGGTCCTCCGCCCTCCGCATCCAGCCGCTGCCGGTCGTATCTTTCATATATTTACATAAAGGTAAAAACTTAGATAACAGATGACTTATCTGTTATCTAATTTAATAACCAATTAGTGTCAATCATGAAGGTAAATAGTTCGAGGTGACTTATGAGGTGCGAAAGTTATTTTCCTTCATGGTATGACCTGTATATATTATGCAAGATACGTCTGTCTTCTACTATGAGTACGAAATATTAGTACATACTCTCCGTACATAGGTATACCTATTACATTGGTGTCTCTGTGTGTTATCGCAGGGCGCATGAGCGACCACTGCGAGGCTGTGCGCGTGATGTCCACCCGCTGCTTCGCCTCGCTCATCCAGCTGATGCCGCTGGACGGCGCCGTACCCGAGCCGCCCGGCCTCTCGCCGGAGATGCGCGCGCGCCGCATCAAGGACAAACACTTCCTCGAACAGCTGTTCAACCCGAAGTCCATCGGAGATTACAAGATACCTGTGCCGGTGTCTGCTGAGCTCAGAAGCTATCAGCAGGTCGGTTGGTATTATTAATCAATATATCGCCGTGGTACCTTCCGTGAGCTTCCTTCGTTTCCTTAAAATTTAGCTCCGTGATAAATAATTGGTAATTCAAATGCAATAATTTCTTCGAACATAATAGTTATGATGTTTGTCGTCAGGCCGGCGTGAACTGGCTACGATTTCTGTACGAGTACAAGCTTCACGGCGTGCTGTGCGACGACATGGGCCTCGGCAAGACGCTGCAGTCCATCGTGGTGGTGGCCGGCGCGCACTGGGAGCGCACGGCGCAGGGCGCGCCGCAGCTGCCCTCGCTGGTCGTGTGCCCGCCCACGCTCACAGGTGGGCACTCACTGTACTATACACGGCACTAACGCAAGTAACGCAAATCGAATGTCCTATTCCAGGACCTAACCTATATGTGTGCCAAGTTTCATCAATTTCCGTCCAGTCGTTGGAGCGTAATTGAGTAACAAATATCAAAACTTTCACATTTATAATATTAGTAGGAAGTAGGTTTGTAAGGGAGTGAGGTGTGTCAGGATCGCGCAGTGGCGATACATTGTCTCTACCTACCCCTCTGGGACCAAAGCGTGATAGCATTATGTATGTATGTTTATTTCCATACTGTAAATACATAATTGGAAATAAAACAGTGCAGTAAACAAAGGAATGCGAATCAACGACAAATGATTGCGACACATGCAAGTTATTCAGCCAGCCTTCCTTCCCGGGATCCCGTGAGAGCCAACTATTACGCGCATAATTCCGTTATGGCTTTGTTTATTAATCATTGTACCTCGGGACTTCCACAACAATCTCAAACTAACACATGTGAATTTGTCAGGGCACTGGGTGTTCGAAGTGAACAAATTCATCCCGTCGAACTTCCTGAAGCCGCTGCAGTACGTGGGGCCGCCGGTGGAGCGCGAGCGGCTCCGGCTGCACGTGAAGCACTACAACCTCATCGTGGCGTCCTACGACATCGTGCGCAAGGACATCGAGTTCTTTAGCGGAATCAGGTGCGTAACTTAAATAGTATCCATTTGTTTTTTATTCATTCTGAAACCTACAGCTAGTTGACAAAAATATACAATACAGTATAATATAAATTAAACAGTAGCTATTTACAGATTTCTAATATATACACATAAAATTATTGCATATATATAAAATAAAAGTAGGAAGGTACAGTTTTTTTTTTAAATAGAAATTTAAAACAGAATAGAAATAAATTATTTACAATCTGAGTACAATCTCGTCGTCGCAATGGAAATGCGAACGACGCTATAGAATGATATCCTGATTAAATGAGTCGTACAGCTCAAACCTATCGTTAAAAATTGGTCAAATGACGTATGTAAATGAAGGAGTGGTTGAAAATCCATCCCTTGAGGGTAGAATGAAATTTCACGCAACAACAGCTTGTTGTTTGTATGTTAAGACAAGCTATTTTGATAACCGATTGAGCTTGGCTTGTAATTTCGTTGAGACCGTAAGAAACAGATTATTTTAGTAATATTTTTATCTGTATAGAAATCATCTAAAATCCTATTGGAGTAATATTTGTGTTATAATAATTCATCGAGTTCAATAAAATAAATTTATTACTTGTCGTCCAAGGTGGAACTACTGCATTCTGGATGAGGGGCACGTGATCAAGAACGGCAAGACGAAGGCGTTCAAAGCTATTAAGCAGCTCGTCGCTAATCACAGGCTGATATTGTCCGGCACGCCCATACAGGTTAGTGTGACGTGATCTCTCAAACCCCGGGAAAATGATTTTATCATAACATAAACAAAGATTAGGTTTCCAAAATACTACAGGGACTTATTTCAATACTTCTAATCCTCGAATATCTTAGTCGGCGTGCTAGGTCCATTTCCATCTAATCTATTTAGCTAGGTCTATGTCCATTTAACTAAATGTCCAATAACTTGTAAGGTTTAAAGTTATGTATGTAAGTTTTGAAATTCTATAGCAGCCATCATTGTAAAAACCTATATTTTAAAAAATACCTTGAAAAATCGATAACGTGTATTGTTTGGAGAAATATTTAGAAAACTATAAACCGTCTCTTTAATCAATTTCCAGGTACTTTTCACTCTATCTCTAGCAGTAGCTATTATCTCTTCGTTGTGTAATTTTTTCGCACGTTTAATAACGGAATTTAGAATACGACAATAGTTCTATTCGGAGATAACAAGCTCCCGTTTGGTTACACATGACCTAATTGCCCTGTGTTATCCAGCTGCGGCTTTTCGCTTTTTGAGGTTCGCTGACTTTTTTATCATCAGATTATGATAAAAGATTATGATGACTTTTTTAAGGGGAGCATGTTTATAAAAGGCTGAAGTATAATGTGTTGTGAAAATATTTAAAACTCTCATTTAGATCACTAATTAGATACACCTGGTTTTCAACCAATTCAGATATCAGTCGTTGGATATTTTCTTCTCTCAAGTCGCGGAACATCTTTAGGATTTTGTTTTGAGATTCAGTAACCCTTATTGGAAGATCTGCATATTGAAGAATGTGATCTGATAAACCTAAGTCTATTACTTTAGGCTGTTTTAATTTAGAATTACTAATTATATTATCTAGGCATGTACGTGTGCTCTAAGTTATGCGTGTCGGTTCCGCAATGCTGGTATGCAAGTCAAAGCTAAGTAGCAAATTGTTAAAGGTTCGTGTCTATGAATCGTCTTTTAGGATGTTGATATTAAAATCACCACAAATAACCGTATTTTTATTGCTATTGCATCCGAGTAGCGAGTCCAGTTAGGTATCTAAATTATCAATAAAATTGTCATTTGGGATTGTTTTAGGCCTGTAGATACACCTAAATGACATGACACTACTTGCATTGAAGCAAATATATTTTATATTAAAACAAAGTAACTGTTTATTTTAGAACAACGTGCTAGAACTGTGGTCTCTATTCGACTTCCTGATGCCGGGGCTACTGGGCACAGAGAGGCAGTTCACGGCGCGGTACTCGCGGCCCATCCTGGCTGCGCGCGACGCGAAGGCCACGCCGCACCAACTGCAGGCCGGGGCGCTCGCCTGCGAGGCGCTACATCGACAGGTAACGTAGATTTTTTTTTTTATTATTTTCATATAATAGGTTTTAAGGCCCTGGAAACAAAGTAATTTGAGGCCTGTTTTAATTTTAAATATATAGATAAATTACGAAACAAACACATCCTTTAATGTATTTATTTTTATTTAAGTTATTTCATATATAGATTCACTCCTATGTCCAAACTAGGTTTTCTCCTATACGATGGTAATTAGACAAGGATAGAACAATTCACAAATATCACATGCAAACCAAGACCAACTTGTACAATTAGACAATGTCCCCTGGTGGCAATCAAATGACGACCCCAGGGGCTCGAGTCAAACGACTAAGCCACTGAGCGAACGCGACGTTCAAAAGGTTATTGAAGTATCTGAGGCTCCTCACCGCCTCCCTCCGCCACTCTAAGCGAGGTACATCAGAGGTACACAAACACATAACACCTACCAGTTAAAGTAGGCGAGTCCCTGGGACTGATTCTACGCTACCTTAGGCCCCAGGTAAATTAAATTAAAGGAGTAATACAAATACAAATTCTTTATTCATAATTTTCATTATATTTCATTCCAGATTAATAGTCCTATGAAAACAAACGCATTTGCGTCTCGAAAACAAAATACACAATAGATGGTGTTCCTAAGTGGACCGCAAAGTTTACTTGGTAATACAAACCTATTTTTGCTGCTGGTGACCCTTTCATGTATATGTTACCGAGACGTAAATAGCGTTGGTTTTCATAGGACTATTAATCTGGAATGAAATATACATGTCAAATTAAAATATGTAAAATGTCATAATGTAAATTAAATTAATAACATTAAAAAAAAATAAAAAATTCAACGTCAATATTAGGCCCCATTCTGAAGGTAAACATAAAATCGGACAGCACTAAGCACTAAAATTAGTTTCGTCTTTTTCTTCATAGTACTGTGTGACAGGGACAGCAAGAATTCAAGTGCTGTTAATTTTAAATGTGTGCTTCAGAATCAGCCCCATTATGTCAATAAATTCATAAAATTAAATACAAATACATTACACAGTCTTATTTTAATATGTTTTCGATTTGTAAAATTCGTCCAAACTGGACAACGCGTGCTCGTTAAGCCAGCGTTACATCTGTCATGACGCTTTACCCTTAGGCTTCCGGTCTTCGTCACGTGGTCTGGTAGACGGTTGTATACCCCAGGGCCCATGACGTGTCAATTTTGCGGATTTTGCCAATTTGTGCCGAATGGGGAGGAAGGAGTGAAGAGTATGACACAGCTGTTATTTGATTTGCCAACGCAGGTGCTTCCGTTCCTCCTGAGGCGCGTGAAGGAGGACGTGCTGAAGGAGCTGCCGCCGAAGATAACGCAGGACTACTACTGCGACCTGAGCCCGCTGCAGCGGCGCCTCTACGAGCACTTCTCGCGGGAGCACATGCCGCACGACATCGGCACCGCGCACACGCACGTGTTCCAGGTGGGCACGGCCACGTGGCGGACGGCTCACGACGGCACGCCCCGCTCCCCTAAGTTACCCATATTTTCCTGCAAGAGCCGTGAAAGTATCACGTGTAGTTTAGAAGTAGTAGCGAATTTCAAGTTGAAAATGCTCCATTTCAATATATGTACCATGATTATTTTTAGTATACATAATAGTCTTACAAAATTTTCATACGCTCTAAAGTTGAAGGTTACTTAACCAAAGCTTAAATTATATTTTTTCCGGAATTTTGTGAGGTCATATAAGAAGCTGATCATATTATTCAAATACTATCGACATTTCTTAATTCTTGAGTACATATTCCTTAAGTCTTGTTATATTTCTATGTAAAGTCGATTGTGCCCATGTCTGGGGCATAGTTCTTCGTCTGATCTCCTCGTTGCCTTTATACTCATAGTGTCTGTATTCGTAGGCGCTCCACTACCTCCAGAACGTGTGCAACCATCCGAAGTTGGTCCTGACACCGGAGCACCCGGAAGCGGCGAGGGTCTCCCAGCAGCTGATCGCGCAGAATTCGACGCTCGACGATATCGAGCACTCCGCCAAGCTGCCAGCCCTCAAGTGAGTAGATTATTAAAAACTAGAGCTGAAGTTAGGGCTAGAATCAAAATTGCCCGGCAACGACCACCGTACTAGTGGCGTTCCCGTCTCGGAAGAGTACTCTACTAATTTACAAACTTAAATTATATATATTTAATATTATTATGAACACCAATACATTGACAGCCCTCTAAGCACAATTTATAAACTAAATCTGTGAAGTCACTTGACCTGGTGCTGACAGAATATCAGCGCTGGAGTTCGCGTAGCGTGCTGCAGCATTATGCTGAGTCAGCGCCATTTTATTGCTGCGACACATAGGTACCTTGATTATTTTTAAATTGTAATTTATTAATTTCTGTTCTGTTTATTTCTCATGTATGTGTGTGTCGTAGCTATGAATAAATGACCTATTCTAACTGGGAAAAGAAAGTAAATCTAGTAGTCAAAAGTTACGATAAGATTTTATTTACTGTAGAACAGGGTACAATTCATCAGATGGTCCTTATGAGTCTATGATCTAATTCTGCTATTTACAACAGCATGCAAATATTTATATTAATAATAGTAATCCCACTAATATTATAAATGCGAAAGTTTGGATGTTTGTATGTTTGTTACTTAATCACACTTCAACCACTGGACGAATAGCGATGAAACTTGGCACACATATATGTTAGGTCCTGGAATAGGACATAGGATAGTGTTATCCCGAAAAAATATCTCATTCCTACGGGAAACGTGGTCCACGCGGTCGAAGTCGCGGGAAACAGCTAGTGCTTAATAAAACTAAAACTTTTCAACTACTAAACCAAATTTTTTTCTTTGTGCAACAAAAAATCTGCAACAAAATAAAACGCATGCTGAATCAGCCATTTGCGAAGATAATTTTTAAACCTATTTAAGGGTAATTCCTTTATTAACTTTACATCATCATCATGTCAGCCCCTAGAAGTCCACTGCTGGACACAGGCCTTCCCCAATGAACGCCACCACACTCGGTCCTTCGCCCTCCGCATCCAGCTGCTACCGGCCACCTTCTTCAGGTCGTCGGTCCACCTGACCGCGGGGCGTCCCACCCTGCGAGTTTAACTCGAGTTGACCGTTCTTCGTAATCGCAGACAACTACTGCTGGACTGCGGCATCGGCGCCACGACCGAGGCGGACTCCGAGGTGGTGGTGTCGCAGCACCGCGCGCTCGTGTTCTGCCAGCTGAAGAAGATGCTGGACATCGTGGAGAGGGACCTGCTCCGCCGGCACCTGCCCGCCGTCACCTACCTGCGGCTGGACGGCAGCGTGCCGCCGCACCAGAGGCACGCCATCGTCACGCGGTTCAACAGCGACGTTTCTATCGACCTGCTGCTGCTCACCACTCAGGTAAATACTGATTATACATAGTTGTAGTCGATCGCCACGGCATTGTAGGGAGTTATAGACAAACCTGGGGTCCTACTCTGTTAGCATTTCGTATAATATTCGTCGATCTTTAAAGCTATTTTATACTCTCTAGCGGATCATGTGACATATTCGGGTAAGCGTTTTGCGTCTGAGTATCACGGTTAAATGTCAAATGTTTATTGGAACAAATTACTCGTTAGAGAGTCATCATCATCATCAGGTTATTTTTGTCTCCACTGCAGGAGCACAACCCTCTCTCATCTGCCGGAGACGGACGGAGGATTTGGCCTACACTCCCCGCGCTGGCCAGACGGGTTGGGGAGGCCTGAGTGATGTTTTATAATGAATTCCCTTAGTCGCCTTGTACGACATCCACGGGAAGAGTTGGAGTAGTCCTATTCTACTCTACCGGAAACCACATGTTAGAGACTACAACATGCCTTTTAAGGTCGACGGATATTGTCTGAAATGCTTAGAAGTAGAGTAGACCCCCTGGTTCCTACATCTGCGGTCATTGCGGCCAGAGACGGGTAGCATCGTTCTCCTGTGTATATTACGATCATTACTGCGATCACCAATCCGCCTGCCAAGCGTGGTAATTATGGCAAATCCCCCAATGAACAGTCCACCAAAAGTGGTATTCTATTGGGGAGGTGTATGATTAGTAGTGGACGTATTTCGGCTGATGATGATAGCCAAGTTGACCATTACAGCGAACGTGTTTTTATTGTTCCCGATATACGAACTACCACATCTGCAGTCTTTCTTGTAGACATCTGGCGTCTGTAATGGGAGACTTAGTCTGTAAAAATTCGCTGAAATCGAATTCTATTAGCCGACACTTCAATTCAGTTACTCTTTTTGTCACGATAAAAAATACACAGAAAAATAATAAAGCAGCGTACATTTGTACATCCTATCGCTAAAAGAGATTCTTCCAGACATCAATTAAGAATATCGCTTTTAGTGATAAGACCGCCTAGATGAATAAAATGTAAGCCACTGTATTATTATGTCTTGTGTATTTTTATGGAATAAATAATAATTGAATTGAATAATTTGTGATCCTCAACCCTCCAGGTGGGCGGGCTGGGGCTGAACCTGACCGGCGCGGACACCGTGATCTTCGTGGAGCACGACTGGAACCCCATGAAGGACCTGCAGGCCATGGACCGCGCGCACCGCATCGGCCAGAAGAAGGTCGTCAACGTGTACCGCCTCATCACCAGGGACACGCTCGAGGAGAAGATACTAGGGTTAGTATTGTTTGCTAAACTTTTTTAATCTTTATTTGGTGAGGTTTTTTGTCTGTCTAGTTTTCTGTCTAGTTTGTCACCCTCATGGTATTTACATCTAACTACACCTCATACCATGAAGCAAAATAATTTTTCGTAGCTCATAGTTTCACCTCAAAGTTTTTTCTTCAGGATTGACACTAATTGGTTATTAAATTATAACAGATCTGTTATTTAATGAAATGAAATTATGAGCTACGAAAAAATATTTTGCTTCATGGTATGAGGTTTAATACAAAATAAATAATCTACGCCTAATATATACCTTTCTGTACAAATTTATACATCGACTTGGCAGTGTCAAGCTAGACTTATGTAGCGTAGTCTTTTGTGTTGGTCTAAATATGGGTTCTGCCGAATAATATGGCCGTAGACGCATCATGCAAGACAAACACTTTTTTGCAACACACTAGACTTAGGTCTGGACACCGTGCACAACGCTATCTTAGTTCTGACCAATCATAAAAGGCGCAACCTTGACCGGGCCAATCAGCGTACGGTTCCCTCCGACCGCACACCGCAGTATGTTGACAGAACTGTTTGTAGAATTAGGAGTCTATTGGGCTTATTAGTCGAAGATTCAATGCTTTGCAGGTTTACATAGTACGATGATTGCTTCATCGAAAAGCATTAGCTATAAAGTAAGCAACATCGTAGTTCCAAAATACATTGGTTCGTGCACGGATTTGAACCCTAGACCTCAAGCTTCGATTAGACTATTGCGACTTGTTACGATACGACTACGTCACGAAGTCGTTAGTCGCTTTAAATATCGTCTTTATCGATCTGGTGTTAAAGTGATCCTCATATTTTTTCAGATTACAAAAATTCAAGTTGCTGACGGCGAACACAGTGATCAGCAGCGAGAACGCGGCAATGGAAACGATGGGAACCGAGCAGCTGCTTGATTTATTCCAGCTGTCAGGCGGGCCCGGAACCCCGCAGCCCGGGGGCGGAGTCCTGGTGTCAGGCGCCGGCGGGCCGGCCGGCGCGCGCAGTGTACTGGAAACGCTGCCAGACTTGTGGGACGACAAACAGTACGAGGAGGAGTATGATATGACAAATTTCATAAAGGGACTGAATAAGATGAGCGCTTAGTAGTTACGTCGGAAGTATATAGAGATTATATACGTCATGCCAAATGACGTCACACCACGTACAAGCGGCGGAGTTTATAATGTCTAAGAGTTTTGACGACGTATGGCTATATTAACTATTCCGCCTCTCCTTAGGAGAAATCGTTAACAGTAGTAGATAAATACATCGACAAGTTACTGTCGCCAGGGAATTTGACTTAGTTTTCATGACTTATGAGGTCATGTGGTCATGTTTATAACCATTATAAATTCCGTCACTGTACACTTGTAAAATTCCTAATTAAGATTTCATTTCAATATACAATTTATTGCATACAATATGAATACAAAATCCTGTGCTGCGGGAATTACACAAGTAATTAAATAACTGCCTATAATAAGCAGTGACCGAAATTGCTTGATTTTTTGACGTCACAATCAGTACGATTAATGTGGATATGCCCAGTTCCAAACGTGAACATTTTTCGTTACAACTATTAGGTAGATGCTACGTGTCTTTTAAAATAAAAGACAACATACCTAATAAATAAAATAAAAATAGTTCCAAATAAATGTTATGTTATTATTAGGGTTAGAGCCATAAGGAGGCGTCGTCGACGGGGTTAGAATCCGACCTTTGATTATAATACGTTATATGGCAACATAGTAACTTCTTTTGAATGTGACGTCAAAATCGCTAGCAGTTCCGATCCCGATAAAGTCCACTGGACAAAGCCTCTCCAAACATCACAATTTACATTATATGTCACCCAGAACAGGTGACATAACGTCCTTTTCTAAGTGAATATAACAATAGCACTGCCTCACATTTTTTGATGTGAACAATGATTGACCAAGAATAATTTTTCGCATTTTGTAACAAAAAAAATGCGAGCGAGAGATTGAATCACTCGATGCACTTTCACTGCCTGCAGAAGTTATAAATAAGATATGCACGCTCTTCTCTATTGCACATACCGATACCTGAAAAGTCTGCTGTCCCTTACGCTCATCGATATTTTCAATAACGATATACTAGATTGTTTGCACAGATAGACCTTAAACACACTAAATGGCGACGGCGTGAACTAGGCCCAAAACATACAGATATTTCGAAGCAGTTAATTCTATAGTAAAATTAGAGTTTCAAGCCGATATAAAACTATTGTATTTGGATAAAAACATCAATTCTTTCTGTTTTCGATGTAGGTACGAGTACTTGCTTGTAGTACTATGATATTATATTCTTACACTCGTGGTCTTTCAGTATGTTTAGGAACTTATTATCAAAAGTAGTCCCATACGATTTATGGACTGTTTTACAATATTGTTTAGATAAATGTAGTTCAAACACTTTTAACATCACAATACTTAAGGTTCACGCACCCATTTTCAAATCAGTAGCCAATATACACCCTATTGTTAGTCAATACTTCAGTATCCTACTTGTAAAACGATACGACCTTCACATCCGCCTGAGTATTGAGCAAACAGCATATTTGTCGGCTAACAAATAATACCGCGCAAGTCCGCGGTTTCGTCACTTGGATAATAAGCTATAGCACAGTAACTAGATTGTAGATCCTATAGACTTTAGCGCGCGGGCCTTTGACACCCGGCGCGCAGTGGATGGATGGTATATTGCGCGGTGTTGTTTGCTAGCCGAATCCTTCTCGTGAAGGATTCGAAAAGGATTTAGACCACATAAATGAATGAATTGAAGGACAACATTCCACAGTCGTTTAAAACAAATTAACCAAGAAAATAATGACGACATTGGAATCTGTTGAAAGTGTTTTTTTTTATACAAAATTCTCGCCTCTGTCCAAAATAAGGTTTTTCGGACCGGTGTGGCCTAAATCCCGAAAGATATTTTGGTATGATAAAATCCGTACTATCGAAAATCACATAGCTACAGGCTAGGGTTTGAACTCTTGCTATAGTTGAGCCTATTTCGCACTCCCAAATAGGCTATCTATTTGGGAGTGCGAAATAGGCTATTAACTAAAATGACATAGCACTTTATGTTCACATTTTATGAGTTTCGTTCGGTTTCAGTTCCGGCTCAATCTGCATACATTAATTCATTAAATTAATAATTTATATTTATAATATTTATTAATTTTATTACAATCAGTGAAATGAATCATGAAACTAGCACCGGATAGTAATAGTACAAGGACAGAAGACGCACTTACTAAAAAAGGGTGTTAAATTTTTCATAACATCACCCAACGTTAACAGTCGTACGTGATTCGCCTCGGTGCCCCGGCAACCGGGGCTGTAGGTATATTTTTATAGCTAAAGTGCGAAGTGAGACGGGCCTGTTCCCGGTTGAAGAGGCAGTGGTTTCATCTAATAACTAAAAGCGAGATGCGACATTCGCAACGTCATCAGCCTTTCTACTTCCACTGCTGGACATAGGCATTCCACAATTAACGCCACCACACGACGACGTACTAACGACGCCACCGGTCCTCCGCCCTCAGCATCCAGATTCCATGATGGTCTTGCAAATCGAGCCGGACACCGGATCGTGTAGTCGGGCCTTATAGTTACTATAACAGTGATTACTGATTATGAATCACATTCAGCTTTAGGAAGTTGCCTTACAAAGTTAGTGGTTGTGGTTTTGTCGATAGTGTGTACGGATTATAGATTATTTTTCTGGATAGTGTATTCGGACTTTAGAAGTTAGTAAGGACGCGTTCAAAGTTTTTGGTATATACACGCGTGCGTTGCGATTTTCTTACAGAGACCTTGTTTTGTACATAAAATAGTATAATTTAATTTGTAATTTGCTGATTTTAAACCAAAGTAGTTTTAACCGCAGCCAAAGGAGGAACCTGGCGCTTTTTTAAATTATTTCTTTTACATTGTTAAAGTATTTAAAAACAGAAGTAGACTATATTGGATTGGATTACATAGCATCACATGTAATAATGGAATATTCTTATTTTTTTTGTATAAAATTGTAAAACGAGAGAATCGACAGCGCATTCCTTTTTTTTTTTTATTTTACATAACCATCAGTCGGCTTATTGCCGTTTACTGATAGACGTAGGCCTTCCCCAATATACGCTATAGAACTTAACCGTACCGTGGGCTCCACTCAAGCATTGCGAATAACATCGTCGAACTGAAATCCATTTTGTAACTTTGTTAGAGAGTATCTTACTCAAGGATTCCCAAAGTGGTCGATACCGACCCCTTGGGATCGAAATCGGTTTCCCAGGGGTCATAAACAATAAATGATTCTGGGCTCTAAAAATCGTCCCCTATTAGTTAATACAAGTTCTTATTTGAAACTTTCAAGATACTGTATAAGTTGTGTTACGTGTACCAAATTGTTATGAGAAGACGTTATGAAAATTTTAGTAGGAAGTATCATTGTTGTACTTTTAAAAAACTCAACAAGTCGATAACAAGATTAGTATTTTGTATCAATAGGAAAAAAAACTAGGGATAGAATTTTTAAAGTAAATTGGTTGTCTGAGGTATCAGTTTATTTTGGAAAAGGGGTCTCTTGCCCAAAATAATTTGGGAATCCCTGATCTAACTGATCATGTGACATTCCATTAAGCGTTTGGCGTCTAACTACGATAGTTAGAGGCCAAATGCTTATCAGTATAATGTCACATGACGGATAAAAAGTACAAAATTGGCTTTCAATTCGCCGGATATTATTCGAAAGGATTACGGAGTAGGTCTCCTGTACCGCGACTGATGTAGCCTGCCTACTGCTGCTTCACCTTGCTTTTTTTAACCAAGATGAAACAGTTTTTCGAATGTACTGATTTCTGAATGTACCGCTCTGTCCAGTCTACTCTGAACGGGCCTGAAGTTGCCAGTAAGTGCAGTGGGGGACCGAGTTAAAGGGCTTCTAGGAATGCGGTGCGGTGTGGTGGGGAGAAACGTAAACAGAATACCTAATGTCAAACTTCCAATTACAGTACAAGCATTGCATATGTAACTGTCACATTACTCCGACAGCCCTTAAAAGTTTCATTCGGACCTATAAGTGCTGCCTCAGGCCTGAGTCAGTATTTTTTAGTTTTGATTGCATGTAATTGAAATAGGACACAATAAACATCAATCAGGTCTCCCCAACCCGTCTCCGGCATCAGCACAGTACTCCGTCAGGGTACTGTGCTCCTGCAGTGGAGACAAAAATAACCTGATGATGATGATGATTCCTTAACCTAACTAAAAAAGACTCGCTCAGGCCTAAGGCGGCACTGATAGGTCCGAATGAACCTTAACTCGGTCCCCCACTGTAAATAACATAACACATGATAATTATAGACAAATAGATATATTTTATGTAACGAAGCCAAAATGAATGACTTTTAATTAGTTTTTCAAAGACTATTTACTCAACATCACCTTGTTTGTTAATAATTCGTTTACATTACATTCATTAATTAAATTTATTTAACCTTACATGTTTTTACGTAGTAAATATTTAAGAGTTTAATTTTGTGATTCTAATGCTTTGAACTCGAGGGTAGTTGACAAAATACTAACTAATAATTTATATGTATTTGAAAAACACATCACAGTATTTATAGACTTCATGGGCTCTTCAAAAGAACAATAATTATGACCTACAAATCGCTGCGCATAGGCAAAGTTCCCAAAACGGTGGCATTTACAGTTATTATTCACCAAACATCTGAACTGAATATTCAGTTGAGAAAGATGTCCTGAAAATGTACTATTTTGTAATCGAAAATTAGAATTTGTACTTCAGCCGTTTAAAAGTACAAATTCTAATTTTCGAGTACAAAATAGTACCGTTTGAGGACATATTTTCTGCAATTCAAATCAAATCAGAGACTGTGGCTCTGCTAAAATGACGCAAGCAGAAAGAAATCTTTCTGAAATAAATCGCTGAAAACGATAAGACCACTATTGTACACTAAATTCATCCTTCTGTTACATTTTTATAATGTTTTATAAGTATTTTTTATTTAATTTTTGATATGTTCATAATTTCTAGAAATGCTTCTCGGGTGTTGGCATCATTAAATTCGTTCCACATCCGCCCACTGCTAAAAGTGAAGCCCCTGTCAAGGCGGTGAGCCTGAAATAAATTGCCTTTATCCACACCAAGTATGACATATCCATGTATACAGAGGCATTCAATATCGAATACTAAAACTTTTTCTATAGACATTTCGAAATGCGTGAAAAATAGTGTATATTGCTGGTATTACACATCGCAATAAATCGAACACTAGTATTGCGATGTAATTTGCGTTCCCGTTTTTCACAGCAGATTAGAACATAATTGGTAGTGATACAAAATAAAACAGGGTAAAACTAAATTATTCATTCATGAAAAAATTATTTCACTGATAAATCCTTGTCAACTGCCCTCTCTAACTTTTCACGTAAGTTCCTTGTTTAAGAATTACCTCAATGTTTTCACTTTCTATACTATTTATTGTGTAGCATTGTAAGAAGAGTCATATTGTTTTAGTCATTTTTGTAGATTTAGCCGCGCCCCGGCGCTCATATAAGTTAGATGGTTTAACTGGTTTTCTGTACCTGCTCAAAAGTATATCGAAACAATAGGTTTTAGGATAACACATTTATTTTTATCACAACTATATTATTAATAATTTGAAAATAGGGTTGCTCCGAATTCACAGTAAGGTAAAACAGGATGGTTGTTGGTCATCTGATGTAAAGTGGCTGCTGACCTTGCTGTGTGTAACAGCACATAGCCACGCGTTCGTTGCCACCCTAAGAGCTAGGTTGAAATACCTTGTGGGCCTGTAGTTACACTGGCAGTTCATAAAAGAACAGACGAATAACGTAAAAAATTATTTATTTAATTCTGTGCCCCCAGTGAAAAACTATCGAACCAAAAAAATGCTCCTTTTCAGGGACCAAATAAACGATTTTTAATGTGTTTTATTTTTCGTGAATACAGTACAATGGTTTTTTATGGAATTTGACATGAATATATAAATAAACCTTCAACTGTTTTCTAGAAAAAATAAGAAATATTATTAAAAATCATTTATTTGGTCTTCTGTAATTTTTCACTTGAGGCATATACCCGGAGCAGATAAGAATTATACCCGGGTCTAGCTGCCTTTCTTAATGAGAGATGTACAGAGTGTTATCTTGTAGGTACTTCATCTTCGGGAGGCAAGACTAATTAGAATCGAAATTAGAATCACAAGCTCGTGTGATTGTACAATTGAAGCGGTCAGAATGAGAGGGCCCCAATTGATTTTGGATATGGGGTCCTTCTCTGTCTGACCCCTTCAATTATTTTAATTCGGAATAGCCCTGTACTAAAATAACAATGTTAATTTATATCCAACTGCTTAGTTGTTAGTTATAGCAATGTGACGCTCTAATATCCAAACGACAACATCACATTTATCTTCGTAATTATTTGTATTATGTTCTTGCTCTTATTTATGTTGTAGTATTGTTCGAAAATAAAGCATGTGTTTTTTTTTATAATAGTGTATTTATTTTTTCAATTCTAAAATTTCAACTAAACTACATATCCTTGTGCAAACGATGTTCGTCATCACACTGATGTGATGTAGTCTGATTTCTAATCTAATACTGATATTAGATTAGAAATCAGACTACTTTGCAGAGAAAAGTGGCGTGTGTTTTGTACTCGGAAATTATAAGGGCAGTTAAGGGCCAATTCACATTGGAGCAGTCTAGCAAAACTTTATATTCAATATTTTTTGTAGTTTCCGAGATATTGAATCTGTTGAAGTTGTTATAATAATTGAGCCACTAATGCACCCTCTTTTTCCTTTTAAATCTAAGGCCATAATGACAGACATAAAATCCTGGTTTATAAGATACACCTATAATAAGAAAAATATGAAATTAAAAAAATCTTTATGACTAACATTTCCAAGCTCGTTGTAACATATAATTCTCAAGTACAAACAAAATGTACACATTTTCTCTGCATCGATTTCAAATCTAAGGTCAAGGCTATGCTAACCTCTACTCCAATATGTTCAACTATCTGTTTAACCAGTTGAACATATTGGATGACTTTCGTATAATATGCGCATGTCTGCGGTACCTGGAGCTATACATACATATATTTGTCGTCTACAGCTATACTATATGTATATTGTTACATTAGTCCTCAAAATATTGCGAAATTAATCATAATATAAATTACAATTATCCACTAGGTAAAAAATAAAACTAGATATAACATTTTATATTCCTGAAAAAATATCTCTTTCACTTATATCTATATAATAATTAATATGATACACACGTGGCTGTCTTTCTAAAGAGAATGTAATCGTTTTTAACATAAAAAAATAGACCAATTTAAATCTAACCAAAAATCGTACGGCATTGCATTAAAACAAGAGGTGGGATAGTATTGCCATACCTGGCTATGCTATAGTCCTACCTACCACTAAGGGAGACTCAGTGTGAAAATATTAATGTATGTATATACTTTTTTGGCTAGAAACCATACTTGTGCTTTGCTTATAGATTAATTATAATTCATAATTTGTAAAAAAGTAAAAATTTTCCCCTAAACCTAAGTTATAAATAACCTAATGAATTTTTAAGTTACATTGGACGCACATCGAGTTGTGAACTGTTATTCATAATATTTATTCCAAACTTTTAATCTATTTATGAAATAGATGAAAAGTTCCCAATAAAGATAATGGTATATTAAAAAAAAAAAAAAAATTTATGAAATAGTACTTCTGAAAATATGATTTTTTTCTCTAACCTAATGGCCTCAGAACATATACGATAATAAATCCTTTTTGGATTAAATAATTTGTGTGAAGTTATTATGAGCGACTTTTAAGGTTCTCTTGTGTTGTAAACTGTTGTATAAACCCAATTATTGTCTTTCGTTTGAACTAAATATTTTTACATTTCACCTAATATCCGTTTCGTCCTATAATGATAACTATCATTTGTCTCAATTATGTTCATGTCATGATATATGGTGGTATGGTTCATGAATATGTAATGTTTAAAAATTAAACACACTGGCGACTAGACAGATGGACCAACCTGCTTGAAACTTAGAATACATGGTCGAATATTCAAGGGTTTCATTCTCCTCACCGTCAAAAGTTAAAGAGACCAACAATTAACCGTTTTATTACACAATAAGTTTCTGGTTAGGACCAGAATCTGACTCTGCATTGGTAAAATATTCAATTAAATATATTCTTTTTCATCAACTTTTGAGGGTGAGGAAAAGCTAGAATATTCACCAACGTGTCGCTTAGGATCCTGAGGTATGTGCGACCACAATCACAGGACAACATATATATATTCCTAGGGAAACTTATCAACGAATAGCGCCGCGAAGCGTAAAACCAGCGTTCTTTAAACATAACAATGTACCAAATCTTTTAAATAAATAAAAAAATATCAAAACGTACGTGTAGCTTTAAACGCTTTCAGTACATCTACATAAAGCTAGTATAATAATTACTAACTCTGCTCCCACCCCAAAGACCTCTCGACAGCCATCTTCCACTGCTTGTACCTCATGTCCCTTTCATCGTCGCTGATCTTAGGCTCGAACGTGGTGCCGCTGGTCATGGGTATCGTGGAGCCCTGCTTGCTGCTGTCCACGCCCCAGTACGCCACTAGGGCTGCGCCCAGCGCCGTGCTCTCAGTAAAGCCTGCTTTGATCACGTTGATACCGATTAAGTCGGTCTGCATTTGCATTACAAGCGAGTTCGACGTCATGCCGCCGTCCACCTGAAATGAAAACAAGACTTAAAAATGGAAAAATAAGTGTGTTGCGCCGTTTCTTCTTCACAGCGCTAACACCTTACAGGTCATACCATGAAGCAAAATAATTGTTTGCATCTCATAAGTCACCTCAAAGTTTTTACCTTGACAACTGATACTAATTATCAATCGTAAAAGTTAAAAACTCTGAGGCGACTTATGATGCAAACAAATTATTTTGCTTCATGGTATGATCTGTAGGAAGCGATCAGCCTTAATCAAACTTGTTTATTGTTGTTTATATTGTTTACATATTATTACGACAATTTACGCACTTTCTTAATTCTAACACAACTCATACGAGTATATGGGCCGAGCATGCGTTATGGAACGACAGACAGTGTATGTCTAGAGAAGTCCCTATAGGCCGTACAGCCCGTGCCGTATTATATTAATAATTTAGTCAACGGAGGTGACTCGCCACTGAAGCCTAACCTTAAGTAACTGGAGAGGTATCCCGCAGTCTTCGTTCATCGCGTCCAATATGTCTCGGACCTGGTAGCAGACCGCTTCCAAAGCCGCCTTCACGATGTGCGAGTAGTTTGTGTCTTCACTGATCCCACAAATCACCCTGAAAGGTATTTTATAGGTATTTTTAGGTGTGATATAATGTATAATCTAGGCCTATTTAAACTTGACAATGAATTCTGAACAAAGTCTTCCTGCCTTCCTTCCAAAGTTCTGCATGTGTAAATATCGGTCTGTTTGATTTCTAATTTCTTAGGTCATTTGACAGAACACTTTGGCATTCTCTCCTGACTGATCGCAAGTGAGCTCTAGTATCGCGGGCTCCTTTGCGTTACCCTTTTTTCACTGCAGATTAAATCTAGAAACATCACTGCTGGTGGGTCCAAGCTTTGGAAAAGGTAGTCAAGTCAAAAAGTTGTCTGTCCCCAGTGGGAATCGAACTCACGACCTTTGGTGCTCGAGTCCATTAACCAAGTCACTAGGCCAACGAAATAATCCACTGCGAAGGGGATTTTTGGTCGTTTTGTCCAGAAATCCCCTGCCGGTGCTCAAAGGAAACGCAAAGAGAATGTCTGGAAAAAAAACCAGAAATCCTCTTATAGGCGGTCAGATAATCCATAAGCGCAGCAATTGCATTTAAGTAATAGTTGAAGTGCTACATCCATAGCTTTTCTGTGCTAGAAGCGAGCTCACCCTCTCGCATCCTGCCGCCAGTAGGGCGCGTACAGGCCGCTGAACGCGGGCACGAACACGACGCTGCCGTTGTCTGTGGCGCGGCCGGCCACCTCCTGCGACTGCTTCGCGCTGTCCAGCATGTTGATGTTGTCTTTGAGCCATCCCAGCGCCGCCCCCGCCACCGCGACCTGTCCACACATTTAAAATCATAGTATAATTGTAATTTTATTAATAACCTTGGCATTGTAAATTTCTTTAAATTTGTAATTAACCCCGATTTTACATTTTAATTTTATACCTGAAAATAAAAACATTAACTTACAATTATTAAATAATGACATAAACTTAGAATGACATAAAATGAACTATAACTATGTACAGTTTTATAATAAGTGAAGTGACGAATTCTACAAATGATAATTTATATCTACAGAAGGGCTAAAAATAATAAATAAATAGTATTACCCATAAATGATTTACTATTGGACTATTGTAGTGTTCTTACAGGGTTCATGTCAGTGCCTATGTATTATATATAAGGCCCCATTAACTACATGAAAAAATAAATGATATTAATATATAACAAACTAGCTGTTGCCTGCGACTTCGTCCGCGTGGACAACTTAACATCACAAATTATTATGTATTTCCCGTAGAAATGAGATGTTTTTTTAGGGATCACAACAAAGAAACATCCAAACTTTCGCATTTTTAATATTAGTAGTAATTCATAATTCGTTTATTTGCACAATCAAGAGGTATTACAATACTTATTTTAGATCCAACACAACGATCTCTATGTACTACTACTAGATGGAGCGTTCCAAACAATCGCTCTGTTCCGCGCAATTAGCCACAACTCTTTCACATTCACTTTGAAACTTGTGCAGTTACTACGCAGAACATTTAATTATTTACTAAATATTGACATTATTTAACCGTAGCGTCAATATTTAGTAATAATTATGTTCTGCGTAGTAACTGCACAAGTTTCATTGTGAATGTGAAAGAGTTGTGGCTACTTGCATGGAACAGAGCGATTGTTTGGAACGCTCCATCTAGTAGGACATAGAGATCGTTGATCGAACATGATTGACCTTGTCGGTATGGCAAAACAATGATGATGATGAGGGTAATTTTTTTTAAACTAACTTAAATCTAACATTTTATCGACTTAGACTCATCAACTGTGTAATAACATTTCAGTATCAATAGTTTTTCTAAGGCTCCTATTGTCCTGTTCGTATTGTCCTGTCTTACTTTATTGTATTTTAATTGTACCTATTTCATCATGTCAGGTTATGTTTGTCTCCACTGCAGGAGCACAACCCTCTCTCATCTGACGGAGACAGACGGAGGATTTGGCCTACACTCCCCACGCTGGCCAGACGGATTGGGGAGGCCTGATTGATGTTTTATAATGTATTCCCTTAGTCGCCTTGTACGACATCCACGGGAAGAGTTGGGGTGGTCCTATTCTACTCTACCGGAAACTACACTGCAACATCGTACCTATTTGTTCGTATTGTATTTTTATACATAAAATAAAACCAATTTAACTTAACACTAACCGATCCTTCGAGCGCATAATTGGGCGGGTTCTTACTGCCCAGCTGATACGCCACGGTGGTCAGCAGTCCCCTGCTGGAGTTGACCCTGATGTCCCCCGTGTTGTAGAGCACGAAGCAGCCCGTGCCGTACGTGGCCTTGGCCTGGCCCTGCTGCATGCACATCTGGCCCACCATAGCCGCCTGCTGGTCCCCCAGGCACCCAGATATCGGAACGCCTTTCAGAGGCCCGTCCGCTATGTAGCCGTATATCTGAAATTGTGGTTTAATTACGGTCAACTGACCAGTATAGACAGCAGATATTATTTTTAATGTTTGCTCATCTGCTACATGATTTATTATGTATAAAATATTGTTAAAATTTGTCTATGTATACATATGTACTTGTAACCTGTTTCTAATATTTCTGTGGTAAATAAAAGAATTTGTATTTGTTATTTGTATCTAGGCGGCGATGCTGTTCGCAACACGTCACGTCAAGGGGTATCACGGGGCGAAAAGCAGGCGAAGGAAAGCCACTTTGCGACATTAGATTATGCAAAGTAGCGATAAATCGTCTCTGTATACCCCTCTGGGGCCAAGGCGCGAGCATTTAGTATGTATGTATTTGTATCTGCTTACTTAACTTTCAAACTGCACCATTGCTCGGTGAAACATTTTGTATACACGTATATTAGAAGTAAATATAGGGTTGGCAGCTAGAAATCTACATTAATACATTACGAGAACAAACCACAACACAGTTTTTGCTGCACGAGTCATCCATAGAAAACAGAAACCACGAAAATCAGGTGAGGTCGAGAGGTTGAGCTTTCAGTAATCTGACTCGAGTAGTATTTAAGTAGTACCCAGTATTGCCAATATGAACTATTTTGTACTAAAATTTTAGAAGATCAAGGGATACAAGGGGATATTGATTCAAGCTGGTGTAAAGATCACACCAGGCTTTACCTTGTCAGTGCGCTATAAATGACCGGGTTCAATTTTATTTTAACTTTATCATGATTGGATAAGGTGCTAGGGCTGGTCACTTAATTCGGAATCATCATCATTATGTCAGCCCTTAGACGTCCACTGCTGGACATAGACCTTTCCCAATGAACACCAGCACACCCGGTCCTCCGCCCTCCGCATCCGGCCCACCTGTCGGCGGGGCGTCCCACCCTGCACGTGCCAATCCGCGGTCTCCACTCCAGAACTCTTCTGCCTCAGAAAGTGATTGCATATTATCTAAATTTCTTTAAAATTAGTGTTCGTTCACCTCTGAGCTTGATTTAATTTCTGGTAAAACATTTTTGGGGATTTCAAAGAACTTCAGCAGCAAAGGGTCCCAATTAAGGTTTTCAATGTTCATCAGCATTGTTCTCGAGGCGTTTGTTACGTCCGTTATGTGTTTGCCGCCATTTGGACCACCTGAAATTATATGTAATTTGTTCTAAAACTATATAACACCAAAGATAATATATGTAACACTAACTACAACAACTAAGAGTGTTAGAAAGTATAGTGGGGTACCGAGTTAAAGGACCGTGACTGATATAGGGTACTACCTCCTGTCAAGTTTTTACTACAATTCTACAAATATGTCGAATTGTAATTACAATTTTATACTTGTAGCGCGAAAAAGCACGAGTTTTCCTACAAATTTGTCACCTGTCGTAACAATATTTTTATACAACAACAAATTGTAGAATACAATTCTACAATCCGACGTATTTGTAAATTTGCCACAGTGACTTTGTAGATTATAATCTTTATTAAACAGAAATTTGTAGCATTGTAATTGTAAATTGTAATTGTAACGTTTATTTAATAGGGCCCAGCAACTTGAACAAATTGAAGAAGTGTATGTATATATGCCCCAAGAGATAGTACCAGATGCAGAGGATAAGATTGCAACGAGGATGGACGACTGGACGAGAGTGGCACCAAACAGGGCATACTGGAGGGAAGGACTAGGCCTATGCCAGAAGGCACACCAAAACAAGAGATATAATATAAATAATCCTTAGTATTAAGAGAAATAATTTCGGAAATAAAGGCTGTTATTATTATTATGTATATATGTAATATTTATTTATTTACAAGGTTACCTGTTAAATTCCATATCAACCAAGTGTCAACGGTACCAAAGCAGCAAGTGCCATCTTTCATGCTGTGTTGCACAGCATTCACGTTGTCGCTGAGCCATCTCAGTTTGACAGCACTGAAGTACGGAGACAGGGGTAACCCGCATAGTGGCTGAAATTTTACAATGGGATTATAATTAACAAATTAAAAAATTAATTAAAATCTATAAATAGTGAGAGTAAGTAAAGACTAATAAAATGTTCAAATCAGCTCTTTCCTTACGATTAGAAGAACAGCGAGACAACAACATTATTATTAAACAGCTGCATCTGTGTAGCAGTTTTAGTTTTTCAAAACTTATTTTATAACCAGCTGTGCCCGCGGCTCCACTCGCGTGAACTACAGAATCCGCTCCCATTCCCACTCCCGCTCTCGCTCCCACAACTACACCCACTCCCCTTTTCCCACGCCCAAGCCCACGCCCACGCCAACTCCCATTCCCATTCCCACTCCCACTCCCAGCTCCAAATGTAGTCCAAACTCATTGCAATCTGAATAGTACGGAAATACTATTATTTGAAATATATTGCATACTAACCTTACCTACTAGTGTATTTGAAAACTAAAAATGTCCATAACTTTTGATTGAGTACACCGATTGCGATGAAATAAAGACTAAATGTTAAGATAAGCCCCGTGTTTCTGTGAAAAGTCCATCAAAATCCGTTTAGTCGTTTTTAAGTGATGCGTGCACAAACTCACAGACAAACAGACAAAAATTCCGAAAATGATCGAAATTTCCTTAGACACCCAATTTTTTTTGCAAATATCTTCAATGTACAGACACGCGAAGTTAACGGGTTTACACCGACTAAAACCCCGCGGTGGCCGTCTCCGACGTAGGATGGAATGGGTGCACAGACCCCCGCTCCGTGCACCCGCGTCCCCGATGACCCCTTTTAGTCGGCTTGTACGACAGGCAGGGGATACCGTGGCTGCATTCCTCGCCCCAGCCCACAGGAGAAAATCCTAGTTTGGGATTAGATAAGCGTATATATAATATTTATTTAATATGGTATGTATTTATGTATATTTATTATATATATTTTTTATATACGTATAAGAACAGTAGTTAAGGTATTTATTTAGTTATTATGTAGTCTATTCTGAAATTATTTTGCCCTCCTCGCTCTTACTGCCTTGTCTCACACCCTGCGAGGTTGGCTGGAAGAGATCTCTTTCAGAGGAAGTAAAATTTATTACTGTATTTAGTTTTAAAATGTGCAATAATGAATACATTGTATATGAAAATGTAAAAAAATTACACGAAATCAAAATGCAAATATGTGTAATAATAAAACAATAAAATTGTTATCCATATATAGATCCTTCATAGTATCAGGGAGCAACATAGGTATTAATATACCGCAGATAGCAATAAATTAATATTTAATCAGAAATTAATGAGAATTAAGAGCAGTTCTTAGAGCAACACGGCGCTGCCGGCGCGACACGGAGGAGATAAGTAATTTTTTGTGGGGGGGGATCCTCGCATACATATACCCCAGCTATCGCCATCAAACACAAACGCAACGCAATTCATCGAACAACGTATTAATAACCTTTCACACACACATCGACACACTTCGATACGGCGCATGGCCTGTGGTCTAGTACTTTTGGCTGAGGATAACGCCTGAGTATGACGCCGAGTCCTGCTTTATGTCTGTGCTAATGGAATGTTATGTATATATCCTCTTCTTATCTTAGACTTAGGTATATTGGTACAGTTTCACTAATTTATCAGTAACCATATATTTTATAATGCCCCAAGTTTCAAGATAATGCTAGTATGTATTTATCTACTTTTATTGTTAGGTGAGTAAATCAAATATCGCACATGAAGCTATAGACCGTCATTACCACAAAAAATGCAGTGTTAAAAAAAACGTACTCTATTCCCTCTATCTTTGTTTTTCATTATATAAACAGATAATCGTTCTTAGTAAATAAGCCAAAATTGCGTACTTTTTTTAGCCGTTTTGTTTATACAATTTTTTAAACTTTCAATTTGTGTTTTCTCAAAACATGCTTTTTTGAGTTAAGACGGTTTATGATTTCATATGCGATATAATATCTATATAACTTATGTTGTAAGTAAAATTATATATGTGTTTTTAAGTATACTATTTATATTGAAAGGAGTACAGTCACGATAAAAGGCGAGAGTAAAATTGCTGGTATGCCTATATCTGCACATGTACCGCATGTATCTGATTGTACTGCAATGGGTTACATAAAATATGTAATGTTACAATTTTTTTTTAAATAAATAATTGTCTAAAAATTTCATGTGTATTTAAATCCTTTGAATAGTAACTTGTATGTATGTGTTTACATTCGTACCAACATTTATTGTACCAAAATTAACAACAATAACAAAATAGGAATAAAATTGTGCACAAAAGTTGACTTATTTTATTACTCAAGTCTTGGATGTTTATCTATTTATTTAAGTATGTCTATCCATTATCTAGAAACCATGGCACAGGCTTTGCCTAGTTTGGGACTGGATAAGTGGTGTCAATGTCTGAGATATTTATTATTATTATTATTATTACGCTTAGGGAACTCTTTCAGTCGACCTTACAGTTGAAAAGACTAGTATAACGTATTTAGTACCACATTACTTGTAACACTGGTTTTTAAAGAATATGTCTAGTCTGTTTTTAAAAGTGTTCATCAACAACATCCTGCGGTAAGTTGTTCCATGTTCTCACGACCCTATTGTTAAGTGTGTTATGGCAAACGAGGGTGTTAGATCGGACTGCCACGTCGGAGGTTACGGGTTCGAAATCCCGCTAGGGGCAAATGTTCGTATGATGAATATGAATGTTTGTACCCAAGTCTTGGATGTTTATATATATTTATTTAAGTATGTCTATCCATTATCTAGTAACCATAGCACAAGCTCTGCCTAGTTTGGTACTGGATAATTGGTGTGAATGTCTGAGATATTTATTTATTATTATTAGATTGATTTGTCAACAACTTCCAGTCATTTTTGTGCCTTGCTCTGTGGATGGAAGAAACCGCTTAAAATGATAAGTCCACCTAAATTGTACAATTTTTTATTTTTAAAACCTGTAACTGTATTGTTTGTGCAATAAAGTGTATTGTACTGAATAGTATGGAACTGAGGTTGAAGATTGATTTCAGATCAGGACAGTCAGTTTTGTAAGTTTGAATGAGGTTACCATGGTTAGGTCGTTCCTTATGGGAGCGCAATTTATAAATGTGGAGTGTGTCTTATGTGGAGAATTTCATCTTATTTTACCATGGGTTTTCCCTGTATGCAAATAAATAAATAATGTACTCCATTATCCAACCTTTAAATAATTAATGTTTCTTGTCTTTTGTGGCACAGAGTCCAGTAGCTTCTCAATAGTGGATGATGTCCTCATATCCAGCCAGACAATCGCATTGTGGAGATGTTTCCCGGTGTTCCGGTCCCATACTATTGTTGTTTCTCGCTGATTCGTTACACCTACTGCAATTATGTCCTGAAATAATAAACATGATGTGAAATATGTTTAAAAATGTCAACCAAGTGGATGATGTCAATGGGTTCTGTAATTTTTTTGGTTTCCTGAAATATCTTAGAACAGAAATTTTCTGAAATTGCCTCTGAAACAGAAGAAATCCTAAAAATAGACTAATAGAGTGAAATTAAAAAATATTTGATAAAGCAACTAGGGCTCACTTTCTTAGTATGACTTACTACTGGGCCCGATTCTGAAGCACAATGTTAAAATTTGACAGCACTAAAATGTTTGCTATCCCTGTCAAAGTATTGTGAAGATAGAGACAAAACTAATTTTAGTGTGGTCAAATGTTTAATTTGTGCCTTCAGAATCTGGCCCACTGTTAGTAAAAATCATAATTATATTTTAAATATAATATTATCAATATTTTTATTATTAAATAAAATGATGTAAAATAATATTCAATGTGTGGATGGATCATTACTAATGTTGAGTGATTTCTTTCAGAAAGCATTTGGACTCCTTTATGATGTAGTCATAGTGATGAGAATATATAGTTAGTTTAAGTTGTTACTTCGGTTGGTGTGTAAAAAACGGGGTACTATGAAAAATGATCTACAAGGTTATAGGATGTGAGAAGCTTGTTAGGTTACAGCAGCCAGATAAGACCATCGTACAAGCAGAGCTAGAGAATAGAGTGAATGGCAGCTGCATCCTGCGAGTGCCAGAGCATTTATATAAAATTTTACTTTTTATATAGATTTCGTACTCTCTGTATTTCTATTTCTAGCATTTCGTGCAAGAAAATATTATAGGAAATATTAAATTATCGGCTGACAAGCCATGGGACTTGATGTGGCAGTGCATCTGACTTTTAGTCCTAGTTTTATATTGTTCCTGCTTGTATATGTTACATTGTATGCGTTTTGTTGCAGCCAATAAATGAGTATTCTATTCTGTTTATGAATAGGAAAAATAAGTACAGCAGGAAAAAAAATTTACCTTGGGATTCCCGCCCAGTGCCACCAATTTCTCCACCGCCTGTTCAATACATGTGTTCACTACTTGTAAAATAGCCTGAGGGTCTTGTTCCACCCATCCTTCCTGAGGAAAGTGCTGGTCAAGCTCTTTCTGATGGTACGCCACGACTTCTGCAGAGTTTGGTTTGAATATTATGAACCTTGCACTTGAAGTGCCTTCGTCGATAGCGCCGACTAGTGGACCGAATTTTCCGTATTGAGACATATTCTCACAGTGAAGAATATTAAACAAAATGACCTATTAAACAGGAACGGTACGTAAATTCTTATCACTCGCTATTTGATAACAATTCAATTTATTATCATTCAACAAACATATCTGATCTGTCAATATCCAACGGTTGATCAATCACATTCGTTCGTACTTATGGCAAAATTTCAAAATCACACATTACAAATCATATGCGGGGTGTATCAATTTCAAATTTATCATTAATAAAAATAATTCGTCGTCAGTTGTGCGTAAAGTGTAATATTACCATTGTTTCTTGCTAAATTATTTATTGCACATTTAAAAATAATACAATCATGATATTTTGTGTATAAAGGCAAGCTTATCTCTAATAAAGATCTCTTCCAGCCAACCTTATCACCCGTATGAGAAAAGGTAGTAAGAGCGAGGAAGCAAAACAAATGCAAAACAAGTATATCTTGAGATGTAAAGATATTTTAGTCACACACGTTATCTATATACCGACTTTACATTATGTTCGACATAATGTTCACAAAGTAGATTCTGTGTAGATTACATAGGAAAAAAGGGCTTTACCGCAGGTAATGTAATGGGTAATGAAACGATTTAAATGATTGCATTTCACATTTAGGATAATAAAAAGATTGGAATTTTTTTTACGATTATTATTTTACTAAAAAAAATCACCCCGCTGAAGAAATATGCTCTATGTTCCTAGAACACATTGCCTTTTGTTTTTTTTTAGCAGTGAACTTGATCTGACGTAACGCCATTGCGTAGAAAGAAACGCACTTTTAGTTTTGAAAATTGCTGCTAGGGCGCGTCAAAGTGCATCAACACCATGGCGAAGGCGATGTCAAACGTGTGATTAATTTTTTGTTTTCTACGCGTATAAGTTGTTTTGGTTCGTAATTAAGTTATAAGACTCCGCGTAAAGTTACAGAAAGTGCTAATCATTTGCCAATTGTGAAAGTAGTTCGTTAAAAGTTGAAAGTTTTGTGTGTGAAGTTATAACGAACTCTGGGATCCCGAATTCGAGGTGTCAACGAGGTAAGAAACGGCCTAAACCGAGATTACGACTTCTAAATTTAACACCATTGTTGCTAATGTGTGTTTTACAATCGTAAACTTTGTAATTAGCCCAATATATTTCGGATGAAGTACTACACCTTGTATGTAATAGTTATAAATAATACTTTGTAAGGTTAGGTTGTCTACATAATATATATTAGGAATTAAAAGTACTTTTACAGGGCTCGTTGTTAGAACCACTTTGTGTCGGTCGAGCAATAGGTTGCATATCTTTTGAACTTTCTTAATATATTTATGGCTTGAGTATTAGTAACTTTTATTTTTATATCTGACCTAATATTTTTTTATGGCTATAGCTAGCTGGGCTTGTCTTACTGTGTACAAAGATATTTTTCTACATTTGTTATGTGAATGTATAAACAATACACCTTATTAAACGTCTAGCAGTAAGTAGGTAACTATCTCAGTTACTCAAATGTTGACTGAAATCTGGAAGAGATCCCTAAGTGGGATGTCTGCCTGTAAACACAAATTTTTTTTTTGTTTATATTATATTTATATTAACTATGGTACAATGAGAGTTAAAATTAATAATCCATAATTAGGCCAAAAAATAGTCATTGGTCAATAAATGGAGTTATTAAAAATATCAAAGAAAAATGGAGCTCAGTTCTTGCAACCTTATTTAATTGTAAGGACGAATTTCCCGCAGAAAGGCGACATGCTTTTCGTATGTAAGAAAACTAACCTATTTAATTTTGAAATATTCAGGTATACACATATTTAATGTAATATATCCGTTTAGTTGTCAAGGAATGAAAGAGAACAGAACTTACATTCTTAACTAATAATACTGATGACTGAATATATGAGATGGGAGCACCAGCTATAATAAGCTTTTCTTTCCATTTCAAATAAAATATAATAAATAAATAAATAATAAACAATAAAATAGGTTTTCGCATTAATAATACTTTACACTTTTTGCTAATACTTTCCTGCTTGGATATATTTTCCCTTGGTAAAGGGACTATGTTACTCTCTTGCTCTTCAACCACCTGAATACATACTTTCATGAATCACACATGTGAAGGGTTGTAAGAGAAACAAATAGATAAACGGCTTTCACACTATATTAAGGTGATTTAACCATAGTTTACTTATATTATATTTTCCTGCAGTAAAAACATTTTCCTCCTTTTGGCTTTGCTTTAGTCTGTTAAAAGCAAAAGCAATGAATATATCCTGCTACCCAGCTCATGATCATCTTCTAGTTTTCTGTATAATACTTTATCAAGACACATTAATTTCTAAAGGGCTTGTAACACAAACTTATACATTAGGTAGAACCATGAACTACCATTATTTTAAGACCCATTTCATTAGTGATCATTATCATAGATAATATATTAAAGAAAATATATTACTAGGTTCATTCATTACCTATGTAATGAATACTTTTAAATTTAAATGTTTACATTCACTGCTGTACGTAGGTCTTAATTTTTTTTTGCAGTAATATCTTTTTCTTACTTAAAAGTGTACGTATATATGTATCTACGAATATATACATAAACCCATATACATACACATAAAAGTGATTCTGTCTCTGTATAAATCTAGGATTAAAGCTGTACCAGGCCTGTCTCACTCTGCACTTAGTGTATAAAAATATACATACGCGACGCGGCCCCGATTGCCGGGGCACCTACGATTTAGAGATTAAGCGTAACATTGACTTTGTTCCATGCGTGTAGGATTAAATTTGGCTTGCAATGAATTTTGAAGATAAGTTTTCGCGAAATTAAACAAGCTTTCTTAAGGCGTTCTATACTTGTACTATTACTTATTCAGTGCAGTTGGTGTAGTTACCGCAAAAAGCGTAATTAAGTGTCATCTCCCTCCCCTTAGGCGCATGCTGCGTAAGCTTTGAGTCGCCAATAGTTAAATAATTCAAACAATTAGCTGTTGCTAATGTACCGCTCCAACTCTTCCCGTGGATGTCGTACTAGGCGACTAAGGGAACACATTATAAAACATCAGTCAGGCCTCCCCAACCCGTCTAGCCAGCGCGGGGAGTGTAGGCCAAATCCTCCGTCGGTCTCCGGCAGATGACAGAGGGTTGTGCTCCTGAAGTGGAGACAAAAATAACCTGATGATGAATGTACCATAGTACATACATATTATCATTTATACAGCTAGCCCAATTATCTCAATATGATTTTTTTCTCTGTCATTTATTTAAAGAAATTGGTATCTTACTTGCTACTAATATTATAAATTCGAAAGTTTGGATATTTGTATGTTTGTAACTCAATCACGCTTCAACCACTGGACGGATCGGGATGAAACTTGAACACAAATAGGTTAGGTCCTGGAATACCACATAGGATAGTTTTTATCCCAAAAAAACATACCATTCCTACGGGATATACATAATAATTTGTGATATTAAGTTGTCCACGCGGACGATGTCGTGGGCAAAAGCTAGTTGAATATAAGAATATGATATTTTAATCGATTAGGAATCATTTTGTAGATTAAAATTTGGAATAAAATCTCGCTCCAATTTCATTTGCACTCCATCAGTGCATATTTTCGTTACGGCCAATCAATCAACTTGATTACATTTTTTTGTGTAGTATAGTAGTTTGATATAAATCTGTCCAGATTGAATTGCTGCAATTATGTACATTATAATTTAAAAAGAGTATTACAATAATATTTAGTTATGTGGTGAATTTGTTCCTTATATTACTTACTTTGTTAGCCTAATGTGTGCTATAAAAAAATCTACCTCCTATTCTGATCTTGTTATGACCTTTTAGATATTTTTATTTAATTATTCATTATCATTATCTGTTTCAATAAATTAAACAATGAACACCCACACATGTGTGTACTTAAAGGTAACATATAATTTTTCACATTATGTGCTTAACATTGTTTAAACCTTGGCCTTTCAAATGACACTTCTTCAAGTAAGGAGGAGTTAAGATTAGAGATGAATCGGATAGTGGTTTGGCCGGATAACGGATATCCGGCTGCCGGATAGCATACATTAAAACTAATTCACTACCACCCCTATTTTGACAGATCAATGGATACTGCCGTAAGATAAATACGCTAGGAGATTCTAGGACATGCAAATGTGGATCAAAATTGTTTAACCTCATTTTGACAAAATAGATATTTTTAAATTTCGTAGTATAACAGTAAAATTTAAGTCAATTTCTTGCTTGAAACTTGTTTTTTGACATATATTGGTGATAGAGCACACATTTTTAAAATTCCTTACTGGCTATGATCGAAAGTAAACACTGAAAATAACAAACTACGTGAAAGTTAAAACAGTGAAAAACTACGTTCCAAAGTATCGAGGATTTCATTTTGTTTTCCCTTTATCAATAAACTAATTTGACACCGTCGACTTTAGGAAATTTTCGCATTTTAATGAAAATCCGGTTATCCGCCGGATATTGGGCTACTTTCTGGTATCAGGCCGGATACCGGACAGTAACCGGATATCCGTTTCATCTCTAGTTAAGATACAAGCTAAAAAAGCACTATGCCGTTTTTATGACAATATCAATTAAGTTAAGCACTTACTCAAAACACATTTAATTGAAAAAACAGATGTGTCATCATTGCCTTTGCTCCGTTTTTTTTAAAAGAGGTTTGCAACAATCAATTCCCTTTGTGCTCGACATCAATGGAAGCGGTTACTGTGTACCTATCCTTTGATCTCGCCGCCCTCAGAAGATGCGACAGTGCGCTAATAGAGGGCTCCCGGCGAATAACGCAGTAAGCGCCTTTGGAACTCTTTACACGCGTGAAAATAATCCAGGTTTTGGTATATGTAAAGCTAAAATTACTAAGATACATCGTTACCATAACAATAAATAAAACGGGGTGGGTAGAAGTCTGGCCACAGATTACGTAATAGTTACTACGTAACAGATACTCACTTCCTACTAAAACGAAAATACTTGCCCTTTTAATCACCTACCGTCAGATATTAAACGAAAAAAGTTTCTAAGGGGCTCGATTTAGCGTTGTTATTACTCCGTACGGGCGGAGCGAGAACCACGTCGTGGCGATCCGAAAGTAAAGATACTTATCGCGGTAGCTTCGATCGAGTGATTGAGGCCTGTCTGGGCTACTACCGGAGGTTTCATAATTTGATGAATTTTTTGCAAAAAAGCAATTGAGGTGGGTAGAAGTGTATATATCTCGCAAAACTGCTATTGTTACGTCAAACCTTATATTATACTGAATCTATAAAAGACACTTTTTTTCGTCCACATCCGTCAAGTATTTCTGATGCTAGCTCACTTTTACTAAGATGTTACCACGCGGCATTTCATTTTCAGTGCTCGTTCGCGCGGCCTATGAGGCCATTGGAGAGCATCAGCAGCGTCAAGCATCGATCTATTTTCCTTAAGAATAAATATACTTCAATAATAGACATCATCACCATCACATTTCTGCTGACGTCCTACATGTTTTATCGATCATAAATAAGTCGGCCGCGGAAATAAATACAATTTAATTTTAATTTAATTAATTCGAACCACACATTCATAAGCAATCAAAGTACATATCGATACAGTGCATGACCATTTTGTACTTCAGTAACGCCTGAGTATGACTATTTATCCCGTGTTACTTTAATATTTTACTCCTGGGTAATACTGGATTCCCATAGGAAAGTCTGAAACGGCACGCGGCGAGAAAGAGTAAATTGGATGATTAAATAAAAGCTATTGGATATAGCATCCCCGTTTATTTTATTTGTAGGACTGAAACAGGAAGACTAAAAAATTACAATATTCTAAAATCTATTCAGAGTGGCAGACACTCCATTTCAGTAACTGGGAAACGAACCAACCAGACTGTAGAAAGGGACAATCATTGCTTTGTAGACGAGTGGGACTTAGTGTCCCTAGACAGGCTTATCAAAAGAAAGAGAAGTGGACTTAAAATATAAGGAGGCATTATTGAGGTACATAATAAATAGGTACCGTTAAGGGATTCTTGAAAATGAATACCCTTGTATTTGTATTCTACACGAAAACAAACGCTAAAAATAATACTAAAAAAATTAAAAAATAACTAATAACTTAGAGTTTAAATATTAGTAACTTAAATTCTCAAATTCTTTATTTTTTGATATTTAATAATGATTTAGTATTTAGTGCAACTGTAACGAGCCCCCCCCTCCTGTACCCTCGTCTATCCCCATAATATACCTACTGTAACTATTAGGTCTAACTTTGTCGCATTTTACAATATTGCCCCGCCCAATCCGGTAATGATAAAGTTGCTATGAAGTTTGTATGCGGGCGGCGAGATTCTCTTTTCCTAACTCTTTCGACAGGTGAAGTAAACAGTGAACCGAAAGTACGTCGCTCTGGAAAGTTGGGTCAGATTAAAGGCGTGCGCAGACGGGGGACTTTTGTCGACGGAGGACAGCAATCTCTGAACCGTGGAAAAAATTTACGCTGAGAACTCGTGTGCGTTGTTTGATGCAGTTGTAAGCGATCTATTTTGACGGGATAAAATGTATCCCGATGGCTATCCCTCGTCTGCGCAGGCCTTTATCGATGCGGACAGGGAGTTTTTAGGGTTATCTTTTAGCGAAACTTTTTGCCCTTCTGTCTGTCCGCTGGAATAGTCAAGAATTACTGTACTGATTGAGCTGAAATTTGTTGCCCTGTAATAATGGTAAATTACAAAAAGTTCTAAAAATTATGGGAAAGGTTTATGATTGGCCAGGTTTTATTAGCGGCAGCTATGGAAAAAATAAGTGTTGCTATAGTTCGTTACTCTAATCCAAAAGAATGTTTCCAACTAATTCATCGAACTTTGTATCAAACAGACGTGAGGTCTCCAGGCAATTGAAGGTTTTTATAGACTCATACATAAAGATACTACTACTTAAACCACCCCCGATACATACATGACCTGATTCTGGAGCACACACCTCAAATTTGACACCACTAAAATTATTGAGAAGAAAAAGACGAAACTAATTTGATTCCAACTAATTCATCAAAACTTCTCTGTGTATATAAACCAAATAAGGTCTCAAACAAAATATTGAAGGTCTTTATACTTTTATAGTTAGTCATAGTAAGATGGAGGCCCCGGTTCTGGAGCACACTTTAAATCTGACAGTACTAAAATGATTTCGATTCCTGTTAAAAAATAGTGAGAAGATAAAGACGACACTAATTTTAGTACTGTATTGTCCAATTTTAAATGTGTGCCTTCAGAATCGGGCCTACTCAGTCGTACGTTTCCTAATCATTCTTCAGAGTGAAACATGTATGTTTTATCTTAGGGGGGCAGGAAGACCTGGGGACACGTCGACCTTTTAGGATCTTTTGTTCACCAACAGACTCCTCAAGCCGATTTGGTGGACTTCACATACGCCATAGAATTTCTTCTTTGGCATACCTATTATGCAGATTTCCTTACTGTTTTCCTTCACCGAAAAGCCTGTGGTACTACAAATAAACCGCACTTAAGTTTGGTAAAACTCATTGGTACAGGCTGGGTTTGAACCCACCACCTTATGAACGGGAGGCGAGTGCACTGCCAAATAAACTACCACGGCTGTGTCAAATGTCTGTCTTCTACGTCTTAAAACGTCTGACATAATTAATGGAGTTGTTTGTCGCACCCTGCCTCATGTTGTTAATGCACATACATATATTGTTTATTGCACAATACTGCACAAACACGTAGCCATGTGATACACAAACAGGCAGTCGAGTGACTGGCGCCCGACGTGGGCCCGTCGGCAAATTCTCCTCACAATTGATGGCCAAGCTCCGTGGCTAATCGAGCGATAGAATTAAATGAACGGCCAACACTAATTGGCCAGTAAGACAAAGGGACAAACACTCGCCTTTGTGCTATGTCGATGTCTGAAGCTGGCAAGTCGCAGCTTCACGGGACAGCGTAGTGGGACATTATAATTCTACCAGCTAGAATCGAGACATTAGTCACTGGAGTGGACGTGAACTGTCAGAAAATTTACGCAATTTAAATACTAAGTTACTAATCGAGTATGTATAATTTAATCAACGGCGCTCGCTAATTGATGTAACATGAACTAATCCCATATTTGCGGGACATAGGTACGTCCTAGTGGCTGATCCTAACGGGATATAGCGTCACAATTAATATTATATTAAAATGCAGTAAGATAGTTTGTATAGTAAAATGTCGAAAAGCTGAAGGTTGAATTATCATTGTCCAAGTTTTGCAATGCGACGTAGGCAATAGATTTTTTTTCGAGTAAGAGACAAGCAAACGTACATCAAAAGTTCTTACCATATTGTTTAAAATCGAGACTAAAGCACAATCAAATTTAAAAATACGTCGTCCTGTTTTCCGGGACTGTGCCGTTCTGACCCGGACAATTGCCAACCTTATCGTTGGCATGCCACTCGAACAGACCGGCAGACCTGCTTCGAGTAGCGACAGGTATTCGATAGTGTTGTGCACGTGTGGATGTTATTGGACCATTGATGCCATTAGCGAGTGTCTTTGTCAATCAATCAAATTGATGTTTTATCACGAATGCCACAGATATGAACTATTAAATCTTTTTAATTATTACAGCATCCATAATTAAGAAAGTCTGCATATTATTCTCACATACCGTACTCAAATAAAAAAATCATAAATTTCATAGACATCTAGATTTATTTCTGTAGTTGTACCTTTTAATCCAATTTTTTATTGTAGATTTTAGCACAAAGTCACCTATAGCTTAGCCAAATTAACAATGTTTACATACTGTAACTCTCTCACAAAATTGAGCTACTAGGTATGACTTATTAAATGTTATCATGCTATTGAAAATACTATATTACTAAAAAGAAAGTTGGAAAACTAAACGTAAAATGGTACCAATTCCATTCTAGTTGATTACCTTTGTAACCTATACCTATTAAAACTTTTTCATTGAACGAACGAGGAAGTTGCAGAAAAACGGAGCATTGCATTCTTCGGTGCAATGTGCAGTAATTGCACAATCAGACCGATCTGGCAGACATGGACTCAGTGTCAATAGAGATTATGACCCCCTTTTAATTTATTTTGATAACCCTCTTTCATTATATATATAAATCATAAAATTTACTACAATTTGTTGGAAGTTAAAACAGAAAGCCCTGTATGATTTATGTGGATTGTTGACCGTGGCTTGGTAATCGTCTTCAGGTGCGCATATTAGGCCTTGAGGATGCTCTTGCATCTGACTTTGTCCTGCGCCTTGATATCCTTTTCCTGCAGGGATCTTTTCTAGTCCGGCCTATGTTTATCAATTGCCAGTGCATGGGGGACGTAACTTGTGTAATCCGTACGCTTGCGCCAGAAAAATGGCTCCCTCATAAGTTTTTTTATTAACTATGGAATAGACATTGTCATTCGAAACGACTTCGAACCAGAAAGTTGTAGAAATTTAAGTTCCTATTTTTATTAATATAAATCTCTTATAGATGACCCCCAAAATCAGAGTCTTAGAACGGCCCCTGTTGGCCGGCCGCCGATGGCTCTCCAGCAGAGTACCCTGGACATCGGCTTGGTATCTCGCGCATGCTAGCGCGCCAATTATTGGTTACTGGTGCGGTTCGTCTGTTTCTGAAGTATGTAGGTAGGAGAGTGAATCGCCGTCTTTAGAGTTGAGATTTGTAAAATTGCTTATTTAATCTTTTCGAGGAAAATATTTTTGATATTTACCAATGTTTTAGGACTATCACACAGTAGACAGGTCCATCATCATCATCATCTTCAGGTAATTTTTGTCTCCACTGCAGGAGCACAACCCTCTCTCATCTGCCGGAGACAGCCGGAGGATTTGGCCTACACTCCCCGCGCTGGCCAGACGGGTTGGGGAGGCCCGATTGATGTTTTATAATGTATTCCCTTAGTCGCCTTATCCACGGGAAGAGTTGGAGTGGTCTTACCTGTTCTACTCTACCGGAAACCACACGGCAGGTCCGCTTGGGGTAGATTATGTATGATACACTGAGAGACCGATACCAATGACTGTGCCTTTATATTGATTAGATTTATATTCAGAAAGTGATGCCCGACCTGTACCTAGTTTTAATAAAGATTTTAACTTGGGTTACCTTACCTATTCCTGACGCCAAACAATCAATGCATGCATTTTTTTGTTCTGGGTCTAATAACTTACGGTAAAAAGGAGCCTGAAAGATGAAATACGTTCACTGCTGAACATAAGCCTCACCAAAAGAATGCCACTTATGGTGGGCTGTCCATTGGGGCATTTCCCATAATCACTTGTAATGATCTTAATATACAAAAGAGAACGTTGCTGTCCGTCCCTGGTGCAATCCCTTAGTCGCCTTGACGACACCCACGGGAAGATTGGGACCACATGACAACTAGAAGTCACGATTTTAGTGAAACATTAAATAGGAAGCAAGCGAAGCCGGGAGCAATAGCTCGTAAAATATTTCAAAAGAGTTACAAGCTTACGAGACCTTACAAGCTTACGAGACCTTACAAGCGTACATGATATGGTGAGGCTCAAATCAGTGCGCCACAGGCCCGGCTGGAGTGGCTCGTTACCGCCCGTCTCCGGACTGGCTCGTAACTTAACGACACCTTCAAGCACCAGGGTCTATCCACCGACCACACCGTAACTTTAAAAGTGACACTTTACGTGTCTGCAATAATTTTGGCCAATAATTACCTTAGGTAGCTGGAGCCCAATTAAATCACTTATTGTATCAAGAACATATCTACCGGGTTTAAAAATATATATTTTATTACCTATTTTTAATCAGTTGACCAGGTAATAGAATAATTATGGTAATGGACTAGTATTGTTTTTGAAATAAGTAATTGAATTAGGAGATAATACATACATAACATAATGCTCACGCTCTGGCCCAGAGGGGTGGAGAGATAGTATATCCCCAGTTTGCGCAATCCTGACACACCTCACTAGCCTCACTTATGTCCATAAACCTTTTCACGCACCTCGTTTTATGCATCTCACTACGGACCCCAGCCTGAGGCCGGACGTCACCAATTTGATACTTGAACCGTCCTCCTAAGAAGACTAGCTGTAGTTCCTTTTACTTTCGCGCTGTAAATATCTTTTGTCACTCTTCTTTCACTCATACGCTCTCAATGGCCAAAACAACATACTCTCTTTATCTTAGTTACTACATCTTTTAAACCACTCGGAGGAGAGATAATAGACATTACAATATACTTTATTGACATGACATGAGTGGTAGCTCGGACTTCGTCGTCGCGAGAACTCGTTTCTGGCATTATATTTACATTCTCATTATTCTAGGATTAGAGGAATATATTGCACTAGAGTACTCGCGCAAATTACACAAAATATTGATTGAAGTATAAGAGATAATTACATCTATTTTGGCGCCGATTTAGTTGGTACTTTCTGTAAAAGTTATTGATTCAATCCGTGAAATTAGGTCGAGTTACATTGAACTGTTTCGTGGGTTGTGTCCCAAATATAATAAATTATTTATAAATTAATATTAGGATGAGTCCTGGGCTCCCTATTTCATATTTCGCCCTCGTATTACATGTCGGTATTGGTGAATGATTTCACACGATCGTCAGGCGGCGGTGGGCACTAAACTGGGAAGTAACAAATCGACGCCCCCGTATGCTTTGAATTCTCAAGTTCACAACTTGGCATTGATGGCAGGGAACCGTGCCACCGCTCTTACACTGAGCTACGACTTATTTAGAACTGGCTTTTCAGCTTTAGACTCATGGCAATAGTGTTTTCTCGTGGTAATAAATATCCTTTGTCCGTCTAAAATAAATGAGCGTTCTAACAGTAATAGAATTTTGAAATAGGTTTGGTTGTGCATAAAACTCGAGCAAAATTACAATTTTTACCTCCTTATTATATTAAATACTAGTTGTCCGCCCGGGCTTTCCACATGATGTAGTATTGTATACCAAAACCTTCCTCGGCCTAACTAATGTTAAAAACCGAATCGAGATCCATTTAGTAATAGGTACATCAAACACACACGCAGAAGCGTTCCACTTTCTACTATCTTACAAATTGATTGATATATATATATCGTATAACTTGCTCACCCTCGTATACGCTCCTATTGTGGTATAAAACTACAGAGGTAGGTACAATACAATGCATTATATGCTCAAATGACAGAAAGAACTAATAAGTGTTAGAATGTTATAAAAAAAAATTAAATTTTAAAAGTAAAAATTCCTATCCGTTTTTCAGTAATTACTGTTAAAAAATTCCAAGTTTAAGTAAACTAAAAATAAAGGTGTTATTTAAAGGTGATTTTGGCTCGGTTACAAGTCCTTTAAGCCATGTCTTATTTTGAGTCACTGCACATTAAGTGCAAGTGTCAAATAATACCTCCCGCCGGTTGATCGATTTATTGAACAACAAAGAGTGCTTCCTTCCAATACATAGTTACTTAAAAAACACTTTTATAAAAAGAAATATATACATAAAGGTGTTTTTACGAGTATTTGTGTAGCGTAAAACCTTTTACGCAAAAAAATGTTAATTCAGTATTTTTGTTTGTTTCTTTAAATATACATATATTTGTTTAATCATTTTTTAAAACATATCATGTTTTTTTTTATTCTCTTAATATACAATAACCCATTAATCCAGCTTGTCATTTATTTGTACATCATAATCAGCCAAGACACGTCCACTGCTGAACATAAGCCTCCCCAATAGAATGCCACTTTTGGTGGGCTGTCCATTGGGGGATTTGCCATAATCATCACGCTTGACAGGTGTATTGGTGATCGCAGTAATGATACTTATATACACAGAAGAACGCTACTGCCCGTCCCTGGTGCAGTACACATTTATTTGTACAGCTTACTAAATTGTCAACATTAATCTAGATTATGAAGTTAGATATACATAGATTATGTGTCACCCTAAGTGTATTTGCTGTTTTTTGTATCAATGTCTCCTCAATCAGTGGCCCACAGACAGAATTTCTGCCAAAAGGACTTACCGACTTAATTAATTAAATTGATATGATATGATTGGCATGTGAATTTGATCGGACGAAGATTAATCGTTTTTGTGAAACGTTTAAACATATTTTTAAACTACATTACGCTTACGCAGATAAGATATTGGTAACACGAGTAGTCAATTACATTAACTATCGTACATTAATGCGAATGTGTTTGGTAGGTACTTTATAAATACATTATCGAGCGAAGAAAATGGACGGGGGCCTTTTCATACATCATCATCAGCCGAAATACGTCAAATGCTGAACATAAATCTCCTCAAAATATAGTTACTTAAAAAACACTTTTATAAAAAAATATATAAAGGTGTTATTTGTGTAGCGTAAACCCTTTTACGCAAAAAATTTTTATTTAGTATTTTTGTTTGTTTCTTTAAATATATATATTTTTAATCTATTTCAAAAACATACCATGGTTTTTTTTGTTCTCACGACATACAATAACCCATTAATCCAGCTTGTCATTTATTTGTACATGATCATCAGCCAAGATACGAGTACGTCCACTGCTGAACATAAGCCTCCCCAATATAATGCCTCTTTTGGTGGGCTGTCCAATTGAGGATTTGCCATAATCACCACTCTTCGCAGGTGGATTGATGATCGCAATTATGATATTAATATACACAGGAAAACGCTGCTGTCCGTCCCTGGTGTAATCCCTTAGTCGCCTTGACGACACCCACGGGAAGATTGGAGGTAGCCCCATTCTAAGCCGGGAACAACACGCTACATACATAAATATAAAGGTAATGTTGAGCCCATGGATCTCTGCCAGGGGACGTTTTGGGTGAGATGTGATGATGGATGTCCAGGGTATGAATGTAGGTCCAGAGTACCATACTAACTAAACCTATGTAACAGTTCCCCGGTGGATTCCCAGTGGCACAAAATGTCCTCGAATATACGAAAAGGGCCCTCTATACTGCCCTAAGGGATTCTTCTGTTTCCAAATAAGTATGTGATTTAAAATCGGTGCCGTTCTTATTTGTTGTCTCAGAGATTTTAGACTCTTCCTTTTCTAGACACGGTCCGCACATTTTAATTGGTACCATTTTTTCATAGTTTTTTTATTACTTTTGCTATTTTTCTGTTGGCCATTATAGTTAGAACGCGATCTGATGATAACGTTGACGTCACAGTTTCTGGAAGATAATCTTTAGTCAAAGTTTACCTTTCGTCTTTGCTCGATAGTGAATATATGAGTGTAGTCAATGCGAGTTATTTAAGTTTAAGCACGGTTCGATGGTAAACGTATCTTATTATGAATATATAAAAATGTAAGTCAAGGCAGCGAACGCTGAAAGCCTTGTAGTGCGTACTCCCAGCCGTACTCTTCGGGCGACGTAAAACTGGCGGGGAGGTGAGGGTCGCTTCTTAACATAATAATTAGTATTCTTTGGGATAGTATTGTTACGCCATAAGGTGTAAAAAAATAATTACGGAACGAAGCAATGCATCGAAATTTGTCTCGCGTCCTGCGCACGCCTGAGTGTTCTAGACAGAGCGAAATGAAACCTCGCTCCTTATCGCGAAATAACGTCGCGCGCCTAGAACGTTACAGTGAATTCTCCCGCGAGATATAAGCGGGCGAATAAGGGGCAGAGATAAGTTTTCGAAAGCGAACGATTCGGAACTCAACAAGCGAATTACGATCTAAGAATTAGTGTTTTTATTTAATACTATAGTGTATGTATTTAAACGCTTAATTGTTCCAAAATTAACAAATAGAAATAAAATTGTGTACAAAGGCAGACTTAGCCCACTTAGGGATCTCTTCCAGTCCAATTTAGAGTAATACAAATACTTCTTCATCGATTGAGCTGTACTCATGCATGTAAATTTTCCGGTAATGATGGTAAAATTATAGAATCTTCAGGAATACTTTTTTTTAGTGATTCCAAGAAACTACAAAACAATTTAAAAAAAGTCGTTCCTTTTAAAGTGTCTATTATTTTAAATTCCTTCCAGCTTCCTTGTTTAATAATAAAAAAAAGTCTAACAGTGAATGATGATGAATAAGAAAATTAAGTGACATTTATTGCGAATGTGTGCGGAAAGTGACGCCAAAAGTTTATATTCATGTTTGTGTGGAAATGTACATAGAGTTCACAGATCGGTGTCGGTTTGTAGCTCGCGGGACGTTTCTGGCGCGGGAGGGGGTGTGGGAGTGTCGGCACGGTCAAAGGGCCCTTTGATGTTTGCCGCCGGCTTAATGCACCGCCCGCCAACCCCGCGCCGCTCATCATTAGCAATTTCCCCGTAATTCATTCATTATCTTCATACGTATTTATTTGTTTAATTTGATGAGTGAGTTGCGTTTCGCACCTTGCGGCTAGTGAGTGATGCGTTTAGATGCGCTTCGCTTGGGGCAAGTCATTTCTTTTTTTTTTTTTCTACCGCCTCGTTGGTTTAGTATTTCAGGACTTTGTCTTGAACTAGAGTGCAAGAGATCGTAAATATAATTCCCACAGGGAACGAAATGCGGGGCCAACGCCTCTTAAAAAAATATATACTTGCTATAGTTCATGCTTTAATGTTAAACTGGTACAATAATGAATGAACGTATATACACCTTTTTGTGTGATTCCCGGCTTAGAATAGGGCCACCCCCAATCTTCCCGTGGGTGTCATTAAAGCGACTAATGGATTGCACCAGGGACGGGCCGCAGCGTTCTTCTATGTATATTAAGATCATTACTGCGATCTCCAATCCACTTGACAAGCGTGTTGATTATGGCAAATACCCCAAAGGAGAGCCTGCTAAAATTGATTACTCTAAGGTTGACTGGAAGAGATCCCTAAGTGGAATAAGTCCGCCTTTGTACACAGTTTAATTCCTATTTTATTATTGTTGTTGTTATTTTTGGTACAATAAAGCGTTTACATACATACATACATACATACATACATACATATTCTTTTTTTTGGATTGTTTATACTCGTACATCTTTTTTTAGGATATATATATATTTTTTAAACGTTTTAGACCCCTGGTAATAATACGTCAAAATGCACAAATGTGTATGCACCATGCTCATAATTTTATTGGTCTAATATGAAGTTGTGCACGTGATTTGTGACGTTATAGCAAGAACGATGAACTGGAGCTGTCTCTTCAACTTTTGAAGGTGACGGCATTAGACGGCGGTTGAAACGCTCGAATATTAACCGTTTAGTGATATTTAGTGTGTAATGAATAATGATGACAGTACTCATTAATGTTTGTGAATAGAACTAATTTATCGATAATTCAAATAACTTCGTGCAATTGCAATATCATTTAAACTTCTGCAGCTGTAGGGCGTTTCTACGTGAATCCACGTGGGCAGATCAAATGTGATGATATCCTTTGATCTGAGCGACACTCCCTCGGTGCTCTAGTGGCACAACCCACAACTTCACTCCGTTAAAGCCTCCATGTTTGTATTCATCTTATACACTTGACATTGGCAAAATCCTAAGGGAAGTCATTTTAGGAAGAAGAAGAAGAAAGTTGAATAGGAATGTTGTCCCTAATAATTCTTCTTTAGTAAAGTATTAATTATTCTGTGCTTTTACCAGCTGGTCGGTGGGGCCCTGGGTGTGCTGTTATATTTAGGAAGGTGATCCTACTTAAGAATCTGTCTGGGCACATGTTGTAGTCTAGTAATATTAGGTACTTCACACCTGGACTGTTTTGGTTTTGCGATTTTTTATTTAATGATTAATTGATTAGATTAGATAACGGTAACTACGTTTTCATAGTTAAAAACTTAATACAATTCACACTTGGGTTTTTACGATTTGTTTATCCGATGGTCCTTCTGGTGGGATTTCGTACGACAATGGCAGCTAGCCGTGATTGATCATCGAGTTAATGCGTGTTAATCACAAAATACTTCGCATTAGTGTTTGCGTTAAAGTTGGAATCAATCAAAACTGTGGATTAGCGGAGTCGGATTGACCCGATTTTGGTGAGCCCGCACCAGCACGTGATCGCATTTGATTGATTGATTGTCTTCTGTTTCGACGAACGTGTTACTAGTGCAAAATCCTTAAAGTTTCCGTCTTGTCTATACATATAATAAAAGAGTAGAAAAAACAAAAGAAAAGCGAATCTGTACATTAAAGTTAAAAAAAAAATGTCACTCCCCGGACATTACATAAGACCAGTAGAGTACAAATATATAATTACAAAATTTCGTATCTGTCTGTATGTATGTATGTATGTACGGGCTAATCTTGGAAACTACTGAACAGAATTTGACGGCGTTTCACTGTTTAGTAGCTTTGAGTTCGGAGCACATACTGGTATCAGTCATATCTCAATAAAATGTCAGGAGGTTGATCTACAAGAAGACCTCTCATTTCATATCATTTGTATGACAGCGTAGTTCAACATTACTGGTCCTTCAAAAACTTGACAGAGAGTAACAGAAATGTTTTAAAGCTCATTTATAGTTTTATTTATTTATATTGGTTGTAAATCAGGGTATTTCCACAAATCTCGATACAAAAAGTTCGTTATTCGATAATTAGTGGTCCTGTATTAGATCGGTCATCGTCGACAATGTCGATATTGAAGTTGTTCAGGAGTCGGTCTACCTGAGACAGACAATACAGTTGGGTAGAATCAATTTCGATAGGCAAGCTGACAGCAGAATTCAGTAAAGCTGGACAGTATTCGGAAAACTGCGTCAAGTCTTCATGTCGCCCATTCCACAATGTTTAAATACAAGTATTTTGTCAGTGCGTCCAGCCTGTCATGATTACGGCGCGGAGACGTGGACACTGACGGTGGGCCTGATCCACAAGTTTCAAGTCCCTCATCGAGCTATGGAGTGGGCTATGCTAGGGGTCTTTATGAGGGTTATGCTTCATAATGAGGAGATCTGACGAATAACGAAGGGACCGAAATAGCTGAAATAATTAGTGAGCTGAAGTGGCAGTGGGCGGGTCACATTTGTCGCAGTACCGACGGTCGTTGCTGCAAAAGAGTGGAGACCGCAGTTCACCACGCGCAGGATGGGACACCCCGCCGCGCCGCCAAGTGGATCGAAGACCTGAAGAAGGTAGCCGGAAGCGGCTGGATCCGTAGGGAAGGAGACCGGGTGTGGTAGCGTTCATTGGGGAAGGCCTATGTCCAGCAGTTTGACAGATATTTTGTTGTACAGTTAATAGGATATTCAAAATAAGTGTCAAGGACAAGGGAGGGGATTAGGAGGGGAAGGAAGTCGGACGGAAAAGAAGAGAGTGAAGGGGAGGGGCAAGTTGGGAGGGAATGGGTTAGGGAAGAAGAGAAGGAGAGGAAAGATGAGAGCGAGGCTAGCGGGAATTTGAGGTGGTAGGCGAGAGGGAGGGGAGCAGTGGAAACCATGGAAAGGTAGGGGGATCAGAAAAAGAAAGTAGAGGGAAGGTAAATGGCGGAGAAAGGGTATAGGGAGCGAGAAGGGGTGGAGGAAGGGGTTTTCAATGTGGTGGGAAGGGGACGCGGAAGGAAAGAACGGAAAGGGGCTGGAATGGGAGGGGGGGAAAGGGAAATACAACCTGCCATTTTTTCATATGATAATCTTTTTTTATGATAAATATGAAAAATGTCAACTTTATTTAAAAATGAAAAACCAAAATTCTGTAGTCCAACGGGCGAAACCGCCGCCGGCACGCAAATTTTATGTATACATATTATATATTTTCAATGCATAATCAACGGACTACCAGACGTGGTGAGGGCCTTCATCCTTATGTAGTAGACATACCACGCTCTCGCACGAAGCGTTTTGCTCCCTCTTTCTCATTGCATGCGAACTGTTAAGGAATGGAACTGCTTACCAGCTTGGGTATTTCCGGACAAGTACAATTTGGATCTTTTTAAAGGAAGAGTGAATAGGCATCTTCTGGGTAAGCGCGCTCCACCTTAGGCCTCATCATCACTTACCATCAGATGAGATTGAGGTCAAGCGCAAACCCATTAATATTAAAAAAAAGCATAACGAGATTAATAGATTTCTTTTAGGACCTCAGGGCTGGCGCCTACCTCGCACAACGTGTAAGCCTGGCAATCCAGCGAGGTAATAGCGCCAGCGTCCTAGGGACTATGCCTTACCACGAGGGGTTGGACGGCGTACACATGTTGTAAATAATTGATGTTCTTATAATTACTGTATTTTTAAACCTTCTGCGATATTAAAGAGGCTTTTAGGATTTAGTACGCGAACGAAGTCGCGGGCAACAGCTAGTATTAAATAAAACTGTAAAAGTTAGGAGATAAATAAATTACTATAAATTTTTTTTGCTGTTTATATCTCGATAATTTCTAACATTCATAATGTTGAGAATATTAAATTAAAACATTGAAAATAATTGTAGTAAGTGTAGAGCGTTCATCGTCCAAATCAAAGAAAATGCACGCTGAGAGTGCCTCCGTGGTTGTGTAAGGCAAACTTAAAATCAACTTCTTTCATAACCGTTCCCGTTCGATACCTACGCCACGTCCACTTCTCAAAACAGCTTCACAGAATTTCAGCTATTCATGCTTTAAATTTCTTTTGCAAGTTGAGGCACTTCAACTGCTTCATCATACTGACGGGCTAAGGCGAACCTGCGTCACTAAAACCTCCCGTAACACCAACTTCTTCTTATTTTTTCTTTTGTCAACTCTTACACGGTTCGTGCTACACAGTCATCGCATAGTCTTCCTTACCACATGCGAGGCAGTCCTACTGTAAAAATTTTCAAAACTGAGTTTAAATGAGCACTTACCTGTCACAATTGTGATATATTTATATATGTTTAAATATCTACGATATTATCATAGTATATTTATTTATCAGTATGTAGTATTTGTATTATATCTCTTTATTTATGGTATACTAGCTGTTGCCCACGACTTCGTCCGCGTGGACAACTTAACATCACAAATTATTATGTATTTCCTGTAGGAATGTGATGTTTTTTCGGGATAAAAAGTATCCTATGTCCTATTCCAGGCCTAACCTAAATATGTGCCAAGTTTCATCACGATGCGTCCAGTGGTTGAAGCGTGATTGAGTAACAAACATTCAAATATCCAAAACTTTACATTTATAATATTAGTAGGATAGGATTGTAGGATTTGTGACTATGGAATTCTGTACCATCTGAATTAATATATTCAATTAAGTTACTAAAACAAGCTTTTCTTGTCGATCGGTAACTAATGTCGTGCTATTTTCATGTCAGCTCTGTTTACATACAAATGGGCTTCCATTTATGTGGACTTTACTGTGAACGATATGTTATAAATTTTTTAAGAAGAAAAATAAGGTGTCATCGTTAAGTGTCGCCAGGCGATTATTAAAGTTTGATAAAGTCAAAAATTTTGATTTCTTTAAAAAAAAGTTATTGGTACCCTAATACTTATTAGGCCACATAGTTTCAATATCAGTTCAAAGTTTTTTGATATCGCTTATAGTTACAGTTACGGAATAATCGCCTAGCGACTCTTTAACTCTATGCTTGTTCGGTTAGTTACGTTACGACGTAGTTTTGCTTCTACGTCACGCTTAACAACATCCCCAGAAGCAGGCCTCCGTCACTCGAACGAACCTACCGCGATAAATACCTACACTTTCATACCGTCCCGGCGTGTTTCTCGCTCCGCCTGTAGGGGCATTTTTGCTTATACTCGTATTGTTGGACAGTAGGTGATTAAAAGTGTAGGTATTTTCGTTCTGTGCCAGAAGTGGTAGCCATAAAATGCCGAAGCACGTGCCTGTGCCTCGTAGTTTGCGAAATAGAGGTTGGTTCATTAGCAAGATTTTGTGGCTCTGAGACTTGGCAGCTGCTTAGCTTTGTGCGGGCCAAGATGCCGACGACGTCGAGGCACACTTGTTTGACTTTAGACAGTTTTTCTTGTACCTTTTCTTATGACTGAAATATTTTGACGCTACGGAAGTTTTGTATGTTGGTAGAAGTTTTTTCGTACTTTTCCTATGACAACATTTTTTTAAACGCTTTGAATATGTTGTATGTTTTTTTTACTTCTCTTTCTGCGATAAGTAACTTTAAACGTTAAGGTCGTTTATGTGTGTGTGTGTATGTTGAAGTTTTACTTGTGTGTGAAGATCGCTATTCAGTACTATGTAATTACTAATACTTTTTTGCCCCGCAACAGCAAACATAGTTTAATATTACAAAAAGACCACAGTAACCTAGATTCAGCAGACAATTAGGGTTTTTACCACAAACAATGTGTGTTTGTGGAGTAACTATAAGTATACAAGACAATCCTTCCTATCCCTTACATAGGTAAGGGATAGGAAGTACGTTATATACGTACGTAGTAAGTTTTATACGTATAGCGTATAAAACACAACGTCTTCGCCTGTCTATCAGTTTGCGTGTACTTACAACTTGTGTTTTTTTAATTCCATAGATATGTTTTCTGGCTATGTTTTAGAATATATTTTGTTACGTCAGGTAACATAATAAGAAATAAGTAGTAACGTGATTCTGTAGTTCACGCGAGCGGTGCACGTGGGCACATGTAGTTGGAAATAATAAACAGATTTTAGCATTATTTGTTAAAATCTCATTCCACGTCAACTAACCTCAAGCTTCGTGCAAGACACCTTTAGCCGTCAAAAACCCCGATCTGTTTTGAGAGCCTGCTTGACTGACAGTGAGGAAACAAACTACCCTCACTTTCTCATCATCTGCTTGCTACTTTTCGTCTTCAGGTAGCCGGCATACTTATTTGTACATATTTGTCTTAATTATTCGTTAGGATAGTGATATTAAGACTTTTTGCCATCCTTGTGTCATAGAGGCAGCAGCCTCAGCTCCTAGCACCTGTACTTACATTTGGTCCTTCGAGCCGGATGAAATGGGTAGATAGCCCCGATGTGAAGCTAATGTCGGTAATGATGACAAAACTATGTATTACTTGTGTTCAACAATGCTACAAGTGCATTGCCTGCCCTGAAGCCTAATCAAATGCATCATTATTAGCATGCATTGGTGTTTTTAGTAATAGGTAAAATTGCACTAAATGCCCTACCACCATAGACAGAGCTTATCTGGTAATTACTAATATCTCGTTTCAATATATTGATGTAGTCCATTCTCGTTCAGTTTTCCGCGACGCGTCTTGTCTATACACAGCATTCATTTTAGCAGAAGCCCAGACGTTTTCCAATCTACCTTCACACTGAAACTAGTTCGCAAGTCGTATTGACTCTGCATTTTATTACATGTTGTGTAATACAGGCCATGCCGTCACAAAGCTCGCCACAATATTTATCGGCGGCGCTGTATCAGTGCGGCACAAAGCGTCGCCGGAAGCCCACCTCGCGACTATAAGTTGGCGCGAGTCATGAGCGGTAGCGGGTAGTCTAGCGCCACGTGCAAGACATGTGTAATACTGGCGACGACAGGCGTCGCCACAATGCTCGCCACAATATTTATCGGCGGCGCTGTATCAGTGCGGCACATACAGTCGTCGGAAGCCCACCTCGCGACTATACATTAGCGGGAGTCATAGACAGTAGTGGATAGGGCAAATTAACGACACTAGCGCCTCGTACTGAGTAAGACACTTGAAGTACAGGCGACACCGTCAAAAAGAGGACAACAATTTATAGACTGCACCCGTCAACTAACGACCGACGTCAGTTGGCGGGCACCTCGCTCGGGACTATACTTTTGCGCAGGAGACGTTGGGCTCCAAATCAATGAAATAGATCGATACAATGGATTTTTGGACACTGGTAGGGAGCGATAGGTGGAAACGTCGGCGTCTGCGGCTAACAGGACAATACAACAAAGGAACCCGAATTTTGTTCATTATAAAACCCTGAAATAAAAATTAAATTCTCTCCCATAACTTGGAGCACACCCTTATCTGGCCCATTGTTGACTGCCTCTATCACTGGATTCCTTTTACACAGAGCCTTTGACGGCGCTTTGTTTGCCGAAGATCACAATGAGACACCAGCCGGCGCTGAATCGATGCACCGCGCCTTCCGTCTGTGACCTCTCGCGTCTGGTGACGCTTCAACTTCCTCTATCGCTTTAATCTTTCTTTTGATGTTCTTACCGCAAGCTAAAGAAAAAGCGATACTAACATCCCCCCGCCAGTTTAACGTCGCCTACTAAACAGTACGGCTGGCAGTACGCACTACTTGGCTGGCGCCGGCGTCTAGCGATTGACGCTTTCAGTTAGAAAAAGAAACACTTATAATAATAATAATAATGTTTTTATTAAAGGCATAAAAAACCCATAAAACACAAATTACAAAAGTTAAATAATTAAAAATTAAACTATTAAATTAAATAAAATGTCTACCAAAGCGGTAGGTGATCATTACGTCACTATTCATCATCATCATCATCATCAGCCCGAAAGAGTCCACTGTTGGACATAGGCCTCTCCCAAGGTGCGCCACTGAACCCGATCCTCGGTTCTTCTCATCCAGTTACTGCCAGCCGCCTTACGCAGATCGTCGCTCCATCTAGCCAGGGAGCGTCCCACACTGCGCTTGCCCAGTCGCGGTCTCCACTCGAGAACTCGTTTACCCCAGCGGTAATCAGTTTTCCGACAGATGTGACCAGCCCACTGCCACTTCAGCGTACTAACTTTTTGAGCTATGTCGAAGACTTTAGTTCTCTTGCGAATCACCTCATTTCGGATCCTGTCTCTTAGAGAAACTCCGAGCATAGCTCTTTCCATAGCCCGCTGAGCGACCTTGAGTTTTCTAATACCTATTTCTATTTCTGGTTTATGCTCCGATGAACTTTTATCCAGTACCTATAGATCGGGCTGTCCATGTCACAGCAGATGGCTATAAGTATGCTGTTATGAGAAAACTTATGTTGTTGACGTACAACTTTGTCTCGCTGGTGCACCTAGAATAGTGGTAGGTAATTGACGACCTCCGTGGCGGAACGGGTAGCCCTCGGACTGTCACGCCGGAGGTTGCGGGTTCGAATCCCGCTAGGGGCAAATGTTCCTATGATGAATATGAATGTTTGTACCCAAGGCTTGGATGTCCGTTATCTAGTAACCATACCACAGACTCTGCCTAGTTTGGGACTGGATAATTGGTGTAAATGTCTGAGATATTTATTTATTATATTTATTATTATTATTAAATCTGTTCGCTGGTATAGTTCCGGGGGGTGTGCAACAAGTATCGGGCACCTCCGCCGTGATTCGGCCTATATGACCTAGATGTCGAACGGCCATGGTAGGTGTAGGGTCTAAGGCATAAAGCTGATGTTCTTGCCGCCTTTTTTCCCGCAGGTGATGTGTTTTTCGTAGCGGTGGTAGTTGACCACTGGCTAAAAACGGTCTGAAAGAAATTAAATTAGACCATGTGGTAAATCTTCCTTCTCAAGGTATGTAAATAAATAAATAAATATCTCAGACATTCACACCAATTATCCAGTCCCAAACTAGGCAGAGCCTGTGGTATGGTTACTAAATAAGGGATACACATACTTAAATAAATATTTAAACATCTCACTCATATTCATCATACGAACATTTGCCCCTAGCGGGATCCGAACCCGCAACCTCCGGCGTGGCAGTCCGAGAGCTTCCCGAGGAAACTGTTATAAGTTTAACTATGAGAGCAAGTTCGTTCGGCGTATTTCCCGTTGACAATGCAATTTTAGTTAATTCGATCGCAGGGTTGTACGGCGCACCGGAGTGGCGGACTGGCGGATATTAAACTAATTATAAACAATCCGAGGTGTAGGTGGAGGATTTCCGATGGAGATAGTTTTAAACCTGTCCAGAGGAAACGGGGCTGTTAATGGTGACTATTTATGCAACTATAACAGCAATTTCACGTTGACATGCAATTTTAGTTAATTCTATCACTGGGTTGTACGGGCAACCGCGCGGGTTGGAGCGGACCTGCGGATATTAAGCTAATTATGAATAAACCGTGGCGCTCCGCTGGCGAATTTATCGTTCGACTTCATTTGCCTCACTATTGTTATTTGACCGGTGGAAAGTAGCATCAGGCGGGCTAGAGACGACCATTTAGACATTTATTTATTTACTAGCTGTTGCCCGCGACTTCGTCCGCGTGGACAACTTAACATTACACATTCTTATGTATTACGTGTTACTAAATCCTAAAAGAAATCTATTAATCTGGTTATGCATTAAAAATATTAATATACATATAAAAACATACTATCCAATTGAGAACCTCCTTTTTTGAAGTCGGGTATAAATTAGCGTTCCGGCGGCGGTTTCGCCCGTTGGACCACAGTTTTTTAGGTTTCCGTATTTCACAAATATAATGGCAAAAAACGGAACCCTTATGGATTCGTCATGTCTGTCTGTCTGTCCGTCCGTAGTTCACAGCCACTTTATTACGAAACTATAAGAACTTACTATTGAAACTTGGTAAGTGGATGTATTCTGTGAACCGCATTAAGATTTTCACACTAAAAAAGGAAAAAAAAATTAAATTTTGGGGGTTCCCCATACTTAGAACTGAAACTCAAATTTTTTTTTCCATCAAACCCATACGTGTGGATAGGTCTTCAAAAATGATATTCAGGTTTCTAATATCATTTTTTTCTAAACTGAATAGTTTGCGCGAGAGACACTTCCAAAGTGGTAAAATGTGTCCCCCCCCCCCCCCTGTAAGAGAATGATAAAACTAAAAAAAATATATGATGTACATTGCCATGCAAACTTCCACCGAAAATTGGTTTGAAAGAGATCTAGTAAGTAGTTTTTTTAATACGTCATAAATCGTAAACCACAATACTATTATTAAAACATCGATCAAAGTTACAACGAACAACAATAACTTTTATATTATGTTACTTGCTGCTACGGAACACTTCATGGGCGAGTCCGACTCGCACTTGGCCGCTTTTTTTAAAATAAAGTTGACATTTACATTTATCATGAATTAAAAGATTATCATATAATCAATATTTTTTTTTATATTTTAATATTGTGCAAATTAGTTGATATTTCCTTCCCCCCCTTTGTCCTCCAATTTGTCCTTTCCATACCCTTTCTTTCTTTCCTTCTCCATCCCCTTCCCACAACGTTGAAAACCCTTTCCCCCACCCCTTCCCTCTCCCTACTCCTTCCTCTCCCCCTTCCCTTAACCCACCCCTTCCTACACCCTTTATTTACTACTGCCCCCTCATCTTTCCTCTCTTACCCTAATCCCTCTATTCTTTTCCATCCGACTTCCTTCCCTTCCTATTCCCTTCCTATGTTGCATATCCAATTAACTGTACAACAAAATGTCTGTCAAACTGCTGGACATGCCTTCCCCAATGAATGCCACAACGCCCTACAGATCCAGCCGCTTCCGGCCACCATCTTCAGGTCGTCCATACACCTGGCGGCAGGGCGTCCCACCCTGCGCGTGGGACGTCGCGTCCCACTCTAGAACCCATCTGCCCCAACGGCCGTTCGGTACTACGACAGATGTGACCTGCCATTTCAGCTTACTAATTCTTTCGGCTATATCGGTCACCTTCGTTATTCATCGGATATCCTCATTACGAATCATATCCCTCATAGAGACCTCGAGCATTGCCCTCTCTATAGCACGCAGAACCACTTGAATCTTGTGGATCAGGCCCACCATCAGTGTCCACGTCTCCGCGCTGTAATGATGACAGGCAGGACGCGCTGATTAAAGATTTTTGTCTTTATACATTGTGGAATAGGTGACGTAAAGACTTGACGCAGTTTTCCGAATACTGCCCACCCTAACTGGATTCTTCTGTCAGCTTTTGAAATTGATCCTACCCAACTATATTGTCTGTCCTAGGCAGACGTACTCCTGAACAGCTTCGATATTGACATTGTCGACGATCACCGGTCTAATACAGGGCCACTAATTATCGAATAGCGAACTTTTTGTATCGAGACTTGTGGAAATACATCAGCTAAAATAAATCTATAAATGAGCTTTAAAACATCTCTGTCACTTTCTGTCAAGTTCTTGCAACGACCAGTAATGTTGAACTATACTTTCATACAAATGATATGAAATGAGAGGTCAACTTGTATATCAGCATCCTGACAATTTATTGAGATATGACTTATACCAGTATGAGGCCCGAACTCAAAGCTATTAAACAGTGAAAACGCTGTCAAATTCTGTTCAGCAGTTTCCAAGATTAGCCCGTACATACATACATACATACAGACAGATAAGAAATTTTTTAATTATATTTTTGGACTCTACTGGTCTACAGTAACGTCCGGGCAGTGAAATTTTTTTTTTAACTTCAATGTAAAGATTCGCTTTTCTTTTGTTTTTTCTACTCTTTTATTATATGTATAGATTTAAAAAAAATTGTAATTTACAGATTTTAAAATAATCCATTGCGGTACAATCACTTGTAGGCAGGATTTTAAAAAAACATTGGTACATGGCACGACCGGGAATCTAACTCGGACCACTGAACATGGTCTGTTTCGTCTATTATGCTATAGACGATGAAAAGTTCAATAAGAATTTGTTTTAAATTAAGGGTATTTTACAAAAACAACACTTGCCAAAAATATTTATTTGTAAGAGTAAGAAAAACCTGTGTTATCGTGATATTATATTAACAGTTCAATACCTTCATCATCATCATCAGCCCGAAAGAGTCAACTGTTGGGCATAGGCCTCTCCCAAGGTGCGCCACTGAACCCGATCCTCGGTTCTTCTTATCCAGTAACTTCCAATATTCAATACCTATATTTATTTATTATTGTACACAATTAATGTGCAATTATTATAATAAAATAGAAACCATGGTAGGTATTACATATGATTTTTACGTCCACTAGATAACACTCAAATATGAAATTCGTCGGAAATCACAAGTGTTGTTTTGGTAAAACATCCTTCAGTTGACCTCTGTTTAGTTATCTATTTTGTGATACCTAATTTCTATGTGAAACGAAAATAATGACGAAAAGAATTCACTAACAACTCAAACGCTTGAACCCCTTTCATCAATCTTATTTTTTTATTTTATAAAAAAAAAGCGATGAAAGGGAGTTAAAATTGTCATCAGCGCACCTGGTGGAGAGCACTCGATAGCTCAATACGGGCGATATTCGTCAAAGGCGGCCGATTTAATCCGAAGGAATGATTTAATTACGCAGTCGCAACACGACCCGCGCGCGCGACGCACAAAGAATAGAGGAAAAGCCTTACCGTGGAGCTGTTACTTGCTTACAAGAGAAACTTCCTTATCAAAGTCCTTATTGCAAAACATTAACTCAATCAATGGGCGCGATTCTGAAGGCACACATTTAAAATTTGACAGCGCTAAAATTGGTTTCGTCTCTATCTTTATAACACGGTGTGACAAGGATAGCAACAGTTTTAGTGCTGTCAAATTTTAACATTGTGCCTTCAGAAACGATATATCATTAATATACACATGACATGCACTTGTCTAATCACAAACTAGGACTCTCCTGTGCTATAGGAAGCTCAACTTGTACAAATTGTACAAAGTTGTCTGTCGTAGTGGGAATTGAACCCACGACCTCTGAGAACTTAGATACCGACTGGACCCGGCTCTCATAAAAGGTGCAGCATACCAGATGCGCGTAAGCATGTACTCTGTTGCTTCACGTTGCGCTTTCAACATAATCACCTTTTATCCTACTAATATTATAAATGCAAAAGTTTGGATATTTGATATATTTTGTTACTCAATCACGCTTCAACCACTGGACGGATCATGATGAAACTTGGCATATATATAGGTTAGGTCCTGGAATAGGACATAGGATAGTTTTTATCCCGAAAAAACATCACATTCGGGAAATACATAATAATTTGTTATGTTAAGTCGTGCACTCGGACGAAGTCGCGGGCAACAGCTAGTATATAAATAAACTTAACATATATTTCTTCTATAAATTCCCTCTGACTTCATGAGCACTGAAGTATTCCTGCGGCGACTACTGCTTCATGATCATCACATTTCTGTCTCTCAGATATTCCATCAATCTCGGAAAATGGAAGGCAAGGTTTAGTGAATAAGGAGGAGGTCCAAGTATTTCAATGCCAGCATCTTGAACGGCAGTTATTGCAACTTGTGCATGGGGGTATTATCTTTGTATAACAGAGCAACTTTCGCGTGTTCGCCTCATCCTTTTTCACGTATTTCATTGCGCAATTGTTTTATTTGTCCTGCTATTGAAGTCCTTATAATAGTAACTCCATCTTCCACATATTTAATCTTTATTACCCCTTGACTGTACCAGAAACGAGAGCCCATGATCGTACCGGTGGATCGAATTGCCTTGAATTTTTAGGGGTTGGAAATGACAGTCTTATCCAAGTCATGGAGTGTTGTTTTGTTTCCTGATCGTAATGGTAAAGCCATGTTCCGTCCGTGGTCATAAATCGAGCCCAAAAACCGTTAGAATCTTGATGTACCTATCAATTCCAAAGAAGTTTCCGGAATCCTCAGTCTAGTTTGTGTTTGCACATCGGTAAGCTTTCTGGGTACCCATAACGCTTTCCCAAGCAATATGTAAATTGCTATGTGCACCATCACCAAATTCTTCACTTTCTCAGTAATAAAACGCAGGATACAATTAATTTCTAAAAAAAAATTAATTTTTTTAAATTCACAAAGAAACAGCGGTGCTCATCAGATGAGTGGCTAAAATAAACACCTTCTGAGATATTCCACTGTGTCCTCTACTCGTTCCCTTATCGGAGTCCACGACTGCCAGGTTCAAAGGGAGATATAAATGAGAACGTTCACTCCTTTCTGTGAGTTTCGTTGAATTTTTCAGCGGCGCCTCGTGCTTGGTATGTGGAGTGCCTAATGACAAGTTTCTGTGAGTTTAATACTCAACGTCACTAGAGATTTTGAATAAATTTTCAAACGTAGCATTCGTACATTTTAGGATATCAAATGTACAGTCAATTCAGATTGGTACCCGTTTTGACTCAATTGCATGCGTCAGGGTCACTTGTAGATTATTTGTAGAGCGAGACCTACCTGAGCCCATACACAACTCTCTTGCTACGCTGAGTATCGAAAGCGTAATAATGTTTTATGTCCTAAATACTAATTAGAAGGACACGACGCATTCTATTTGAGTCCTCTCGGTGGCAACATACTTATATCATTAAGGATGTTGCATGGAGCAATCTATAGGTTATAGCTGTTTATGAAGGCGACCATCACCGTTTACCGTTAAGTGGGTTGTGTATGTTGGACACACCGTTCCCAGCTTTATATCGTAAAAAATTGGTTAAACTTTTCCTTTGTTACTTGTCTGGATTAAATTACCTTTCAGTTATCTGTTTGATTCTGAGTGGTACTGGTGGATAAAGGAAGAAATTAATAAAGGTACCGTCTCGTCGGCGGCAGGGGCGACGCTTTGTCGTTTCGCAATCAATTCTTTGTAATACAAGGATGCCGTGGAGTCCTAGGATGGCGCCAAATTATGCGGCGGTAGGGTTGCTGTCAAGAAGAAGAAAAAAACAAGTTTTTGTTTCTCAAATGGTAGACTAATGGGGGTTCAAGACCTAGCTAGGGTTCAGTGACGTGTATTCTGAGAGGTCTACGTTCAACAGTGAATTGGTACAGGCTGATGAGGATGATAACTATTCTTTTTTAGGAACTGCACCTTCTATGGTATCAAACTATCAAATCACTTTAACCACAAATGGGCAAAAGCTGCGGCTAAGTCATTAGGAGAACAGTTTAAAGAAATAAAAATATTAACCGAACCTAGTCAATGCATTTTTAATAATATTAATATCTCTTTTTGATGCACTGTGACAATAACAATTGATAAAATACTTCGTAAGGTTAGTAAATCGTTCACGGTGTAATGTATATAAGCTTCTATAACAAACTACTAGAGGACATCTTAAATATGACGGACAGAAAGTTTAAGAATCACATTAAAAACGACTTTGTAAGAAAATTTATTGTAAAATAGACGATTGTTTGAATGTCAAAAATGCCTGGTATTAATGTCGCTTCAGCGTTGCACACCTTGTTGGTAGTATTTTTAGTATTTACCTATGTTCTAAAATTATAGTTTTTTTTTACCCGCAATACTCTGTTGCAGTGTCTTATTTTCCTTGGGGAAGGTTGCCTGGAAGAGATCGCTTTAAGCGATAAGGCCGCCTTTGTACACTGTCCGAAAATGTGTTCCTATTTTTATTGTTATCCTTAATCTGTGTGCAATAAAGAGTTTATCTATCTTATATAAAACGTGTTTTAAAATCAAGATAGATAAACTCTTATCTCTGTTATCTGGAAGTTCGTGGCGCCGTTTCTTCTTTACAGCGCTAACTCCTAAGAAGGGGTAGTCGATAATAAGTTGACGTGTATAAAGATACCAAGTGTATTAATATGTAACAATAGGCAATTTGGGATAAATGTAAACAACACACGGCCATATCAATATTGTTGTAAAGAGGGAGAGAGAGAGAGTAACGAAAGTAGTGTAAAGTCTTTGACGTCTAAACTTTGTATAGTACGTTTTAATTTTAAATATGGTAACCCTGAAACCGTTGTGTCGGGCCCGCTTCAAAGGAGAAATTTATTATTTAAAGTGAAAGTTATTGAGTTTCGCTAAGGTTAAGTGAGCCTTTGACTCTCCTCTTATAGGCTGTAGGTGAAGGTGGTACTTAAATGGATACCTGTCGTGCTTAGTCTAAAGAACATCTCTAGGAAATTTTGAGTTCGAGTTTTCCTGTCTGTTTTCTATCTATATTATTTACTAGCTATTGGCCGCGAATACGTTCGATGGACAACTTAACATTGCAAATTATTAAATATTTTCCATAGGAATAAGATGTTATTCGGGATAAAAATTATCCTATATCATATTCAAGGACCTAACCTATATGTGTGGCAAGTTTCATCCCGATCCGTCCAGTGGTTGTAGCATGATTGAGTAACAAATATCCAAACTTTCGCATTTATAATATTAGGAGGATTGTATGGGCATGGGCAGACTCAATTCAATATCGATTTCAATAATCCTTTCGTTGTTAGGTGATACTCCTTGTGTAAACATAGCTAGCTTCCTATATATGTCACCTACCCAGTACCCATATAAAATTAAGTTATGTCATCCATCATAATATAATATGTGAGGGTAATATACGATTACACATATAATATTGTGTATCCCTGTATGTTTATTGAGCTGTAAGCAAACTTGGATTAGTTTCGGCACATCATGTCGCCTTCTTAGCAGACAAGGCTCAGTATTATAAGTTTGGTAATATCGAACCGTAGTACGTCACCTCGTCCAGTGATGTTACAAGTTCCAATAACTGCGCTTAGTAGTACTTTGAGAGGTGTTAATGGAAGGAATTATGAGTTTCAAGTACATACTTCTTTATAAAAGGAAATATCAAAGTATCTTAATACGGCACTGGCTTTATCATTAAATGTGATAATATGCGTGAATGTTAGCAAAACTTGTGAAGCAATGCCATACAACTATTTTAAATGAATCTACCGATCGAATCTGTCGTTCATTTTGGAATGTTCGAGTCTTGATTGATAATGAAGTTGAAATCAATCAAACGCTATCTATTGCCAGCATTAGCGACTATAATTTAAGTACCTATATTGGAAAATCGCTTATTGGAAGAAGGGTTTATAATAAATAAAATAAAAAATTGTTTCTTGAATATGATTGTTTTGTCATAGTCACCATATTCAGAGTTTATTCGTCCAACAATGCGGACATAAACTTAGGATGATTTAGGGCTCCACACTTGCCACCTATCGCTTTAACATTATTGGAAATGGATTATTTAATGAATAGTTATATGAAGTGGCATTAAACCAAACTTACCTATTTTTAAATTATATTGTATTGAAAGGGTTTAAATTTTTTAGGTGTAGGGTATAGACAATAAATAAATTAGACGCATATTTATTTTAAACAATAAAAACAATTACATTTATTTTATGATGCCTAACACCTTATGTAAGTTAGGAGTTATCCCAGCTACAAAGTGGGAAATTGAATTAAAAAATCTTCTTTCCATGCGGATCCATATTTACAGTTCTACCATCAGTAGGTAAAATTTGTGTTACTGATTATGATTACTCATGGTTTGTTATCAATTTATCATAAATCAGGTTAATTTTTCCATTACTTTTCACCAAAGGAACAGTACTTGCATTATGCTGTCACTTCTGCGCTTCGAAAACCTTCGTTACGTGACCCCCATTTTTGCGATTCGCAAACAAGTATTGGAATCTTGACACAACAATGCAATTTAGGCCTCCGCCCGCCTTCTACATTATGTAGATTGTAGGCTCTAGGTTGGTAGGTACCCATCCGTATGAGCCCAGTGTAGTTATATGCAGGGAAAGCACTTAGTGTGTTCAATTTTGTCAGTTGTCGACAGTAGGCATGTGCTATACGAGTATCTCTAACTCCATTTACAACGACGTATTGTAAAATCCAATTTCAACTTAAGCGTTTCAAGACATTCATTACTAAAGTTATAATGTTATTATAAAGCACCGAACGTGTTTTTTAATGAACTTTTATATAAAATGATACAAAGCTTCATTGTAATAACGATATTTATTATAAATTAATGCACCAAACTGGATATGGGCTGGACATTTAATGAGAAAAAAATGATGACAAGTGACGATGATATGGTACCCAAGAAATGACAAGAAAACTGGGACGCTCGAGACGAAGATGGGTAGATGACATAAATAGACGTCATGACACAGAGCACCCGCTTTTCTATTGTAACAGGAGATGGAAATTCTTGGAGGAGTTGTACAAAATAGAGCTGTTGAGAAAAATTAAAATGACAACCGTATAAATAATAAAGACATGTATAAATGTAATGACAAGACAATGATATTGATATGGTATAACGGCAATAATATAAAATGATGTAATGACAACAAAAATTTAAATTGTCAGCATCAACAGATAACCAAAATATAGGGTATTTTTATTAAGTAGCAGTACTGTACTGTTTATACTATAGTATTGTTGAGTCGCGGGCGCCGCGCCGTCTGCGCCACCAGACCGAATTTATCACATTGCCTATTCAATCCGCGCGAAACATCTGGCTCGAGGAGAATAGAAAAATGCTCGCTACCCACGAGCGTCCTGCATAGAAGCGAAGCTGAACATTTTGTTGAAGTTGAAAGCAACTAATTATCACGCAGAGCGCAGACAATAAAATATTGTCCAACAGTACGAACGAAAGTGCATTTACCAGCAACAACAGCAGCAAAAAAGTGGTTTCATTTACTGTGACAGCTGTCTTTTGCCTCAAACAAGCTAAGCGTTAGGTAGGAAAAGGCAATATAGCTCAAATAAGTATAGATAGAATAAGTAGTTAAAAACACGCAACGTCCATTATAAATATGGCACTAATAAAAGAAATACGATAAATGAATTAAAACACATCAAATATTTATTATTACCAATTTGGCTGTACCTATGCTATACAATTATTTTCAAAAAAAAAAGGGTTAATAATATTAACAATCATTTATTAACTTCTATTACACAACTAATTTCTCAATTTGACTGTGGAGAACAGTCTCACAGACTATATTAGCACTTAGCAGTTAATGGGCTCGATTCTGAAGGTACAATGTTAAAATTTGACAGCACTAAAACTGTTGCTAAAACAATTGAGGAAACCAATTTAAGCGCTGTCAAATTTTAAATGTGTGCCTTCAGAATCGGGCCCATAGAATACCTATTTATAATTATATTGGGCCCGATTCTGAAGGCACACATTTAAAATTTGACAGCGCTCAAATTGGTTTCGTCTTTATCTTCATAATACTGTGTGACAAGGATAGCAACAGTTTAGTGCTGTCAAATTTTAACATTGTGCCTTCAGAATCGAGCCCTATAGAGTAACAATAAGTTTTAATTTAAGATAAAGAATTCTCTATTTTAAAAACGAATAAACGCGAAGGTTAAATAAAGCCAGACTTTTAGGTATACATACAGTTCTGTATGGCTTACGTTCAGGCTAAGTCGTGGTTGATGAGTAAGTGGTTTTTATAATCGGTTGCAAACTTACTTTTATTGTCTTGCTGACGTATCATCATGTCAGCTCTTAGACGTCCACTGCTGGACAGAGACCTTCCCCAATGAACGCCACCACACCCTTGCTGACGTATATTGATAGGCATTTCGTTGCAGATTTTAGGGATTCGTCGCCCAAGTAGCCTGGCCCCGAAGTGGCCGTTGCGAACCTTTTAAATCTATATTCCAGTGACTCCTGTCTCCTTGAGGCCCGAGCTATCGCAGTGAATTTACTTAGCATCGTCTCCGCGATGCGATTGCAGCGGGCCCGCCCAAAATTACGATTCCAATCTGATTCTAGGTCTCAGCCCGTACCCAGAGTAATATTCTGGAGAAGAATGGTTGCATGTTGCGAGAAACCTTGAGTATAGAGCATACGACTTTATTTTTGAACTGAGTATCTTGCTATATCCTGATGTTGGATACTCTGCACATGCGAATGACATGATGTGGTATAATATCTGGCGTTGGTAGGACATACATAGCGTAACAATTATTTTATTATTATAACTAGCTGTGCCCGCGGCTCCGCTCGCGTGGACTACAGAATTCGCTCCCGCTCCCACTCTCACCCCCACCCCCATATACCAAAGAAGAAATTCTAAGGCGTATGTCAAGTCCACCAACTCGGCTTAGGTCACTGTTGATGGACAGGGGCTTGGTACACAAGATCCTGAAGGCTCGAAGTGTCGCCAGGTTTTCCTGCCCCCTAAGAAGATAAGATAGTAATTGTATTTAACAAATAAAAGTAAGCCGTTTCCGAACAAGTTTGTGTAAAAGTATAAACGTTATTTGCATAAAATTCGCCGGCGAGTTGGTAATAAGAAAAGCGCCCGCCCCTAGAGGATCTCTTTACATCAAACGGAATGCACTAACGCCAGGGTTGACACCGACACCAACCGAATTGTAAACGACGTACGATAAATTTAATTCTCACCGCAAACGATGTCGCGTTTGGTTGAGCTTTCAATATTTTGACACCTTTGCATTAGCCTTGGTCCCAGATAAATGTTTTGTTGGGAATGTTTTAAATTTCTAGCTTATATGTATGTTATAACAACTTAGTCCAAAATCAATTTAAACCATAGCTTTTTATTATTTAGTTTCCATTAGACTACAATTCATGCGTTTTAATTATACTATTGCATATATTATAGTGATGCTATTGGGATATCTAATTTAAAAATAATAATTTAGAAATAAATCTCCAAGGAACTAAACAGTACTTTTAAAAGGTGAAATTATATTAATAAATATTTGTTTGGGTAATTAGTAATTACCAATTGAAATAAAATTATGAAGCCGGATAAAATACAGTACTAAAGGGCGAATATGATTTTATTTCCACTACTTTCCTCCTCAAGCGTGACAACCCTGCAGAATTGACAGTTCGGTCGGTGAAGGACGCCGGAAGATGAAAGGCAGCGTTCGGCACAACAAAGCGCTTTGTCCCCCTCACCCCGCCGGCACCAAGTTTGACTCCACAACTTCTACCGGTCAAGAGTTACCCGTGCTGTTCTAAGCACTTTGACACTGAAATAATCTTATGCAAGTGGATATTTTGACAACGTGTGTTGTTTTATATGTTTGGGATCAACTACTGCTCCATTAAATTTCGCCTTTCGTCGTTTTGATATTAGCATCGTTAAGTTTAGCAGAAGATTCGGCAACTTCTGTAACTTTTAGTTTTTTTTATATTAAAATTGATAACCTCGGAAGAGAAGTTACAAGTACGCAAAGTATTAGGTACTTTACATTGCGGCACTTTGTTTCCAAAAAAAAAATTCAAACATTTAACAAAATTTGTACAGGAATGGAGGCTAACAAAGCACTAACAGTAAATATCTGACTCTAGGGAAATAACATAATTTGAGTTTAAATGCAAAAATGTGAACACAAATTATGCTTATAAGCCATGATGTATTATTGGCGCCAACAAGGGACACCAATTTAATGTTAACTCATATTTACAGTCACTTTCAAATATCTATGATACCATAGATAGTGGAATACTGTTGTAGTTTTAAATATACATACGTCCGCTTGGCACATCTTATTTTCCCTTTTAGGTTGTTGTATTATCAACACGGTCCCTTTTATCTGCGGTCCTTGGAGTTTTATTTAAGTGCTTTTATGCTGTTCTCATAGTCATACATAATCTTCGGAAGAATAGTAAATCACCCTATTCATACTTTTTTCACGTGATAATTATGAATAAAAAGTCAAAATCGTACGATGCAGTTTTTTTAGTTTTTCTGATATATCCGTTTTTTTTAATATAAATTTCCTATCATTGCCGGACGTCATTCATAGTCATTATAAAACTAGTTTCTTATTTTAAATTGAAGTTCATTTATAATTGTAATAAAACTTTAATTTGTTTTCGAATTCAACCTACTTCTCGCTAACAAATTATGATGTTTGTGTTTTTAATCAGTTTAAAAAAAACTGTATAATTATGTTATAAATAACTTATGTTTTTTTATTATTCTGACAAACTCATAAGTTATCTTATTGCCTTCGGTTGCATTTATTTAAAAGTTTATTACACAATACAGTACAAAAGGCGAACATAATGCCAATTTGTCTATCTGTACCAGTTGACCTTTGGGTCAGTCAGATAATAAGTGGTAGGTGCAAAATCTATTATTTTTTTTAGATATATTTAATAAGCATTTCCTTTACCTCAAGCTATGGTCCCATGTCGGGCGCCAATGAAAAAAGCGGGGTACAAAAATTATTATCGCTTTAGTTACTCTGAGAAAGAAATCTGTTTCACGTACAAGGTAATAAAAAAAAATTTCAAGTAGTCCCGCGTCGGGCGCCAATAAAACTGATGGGGTGACAAATTGTCATTGTATAAAGTTTTAATTCGAACCGTATGTTTGATGATGACAATGCGAGCACAAAGAGCACAGAAGTAATAAAGGGGTGTCGAGTGTTCGCAGCGAGGGGGCGGGCCCCGCACCGCCGCCGGCAAATATTCCGATATTCGACTGCCACAACACATTACGGCGCTTACGGATGACCGAACAAAGGTTAACAAGTGTATTGTTTTTTGTTTAACGTGAAATTAATCATTGATGCATTGTGACCGATTTACAACGAAATAAATTGCGCCTTTTAGCTGACATGTTATCGTCCCTGGTCAAAGGGCAAAGCGCGTGGCAGACGGTCCGTAATCGCAAAGAGACAACTCAAAGTGGAGCGTGCAAATTCGAGGCTCGGCGGAACAATAAAAGTGCAGGTGACCGCGGCCGCCCCCGACGCCGTCCCGCGCCCCGTCTCGCCTCACATCAAAGGGGAGCCCGCGATACCATACAAAAGCCCTAATGAGACAAACCCGTGGCGTAATCGAGGCGACGGAAAAAGATGAGGCTCGAGAGGTACGAGGCAAATTTTAATAATTGTCAAAGCGGCGGCGCCGATCAAACGCGAGGGGTGTCGGCCGCTCCCCCCTGCCATCCCCCCTCACCCCTGCCACGGCCCTCCCCCCGCCCCGCACGCACCTGTGACGTGTGCTCACCGCGGGCCTCATTAGCGCTACTGATCTAATGCGACTTCGAACTTCGCCAGCGACGTCTAATTAAACTTAAACAGAATTTCAATTTTACGACTGAAATTTTAATACTTAAAGCCGGAGCCGCGGAGGCTCCGCAAAGGAGGCGCGTTCAAAGGCGGCGCCGTGCACGTTTTCGCAGATATTAAATGTGTTGACAATTTAATTTTTCATTTCCTTTAGGCGGCGGCGGCGGGGGTGGGGGGCGCCACCCAGCGCGGGCGCGGGCGCGGGCCGCCGCTCCTTTGACGTCGCGATATTGTCTTTGTGCCCCGCGTGGGGTGGGTCGGGCCGCCGCCGACGGAGACTTTGTCGCAATACAATGTGTATCAATAAAACTTAGGATTGGCTTTTAGTGGTTGCACTTACGCTTTGTGAGGCGGCGCGCTCACCCTTTGACATAATATGTGGGGCGTGTGTGGGAGTGTGGGTGCGCGCCTCAGTGTGTCAGGAGCCTGGTAATAATGCAGGCCGAGACGAGGCGGCGCCGCCGGCGGCTGGCAGCAGAGACGGCGGTGGCGGGCGCTCGGCGCGCTGCGACACACGAGCGGCTTATTAATATCAGAGCGATCGGGTATTGCAACGCGAATCGACGGCAGCTGTAGCGGGCGCCGCGGGGCGTTTTATGTGGTTCTCATAATGACGCCGCGAAGAGCAAGTCTTGAAGTAAACGCGAACTTAATATTACTTGTGCACTCGCCGACTCAAATACATCCGTAACTTATTGATATCAACTCCGACGGAGTAAGGGGAAACTACAATTTAACTAATATTGGACATTTATGAAAAGACAAAATTAAAAATAAGTTATTTTCATTGCATCAGATGTAGATATATTTTAGGTACATAAATAACTATTTTATCTATTTATAGTAATTAAATATTGTGCCCGATTCTGTAGGCACAACGTTACAATTTTTCAGCACTGAAGTTATTGTTATCCCTGTCGCACAGTATTATGAAGGTAAAGATTAAACTAATGTTAGTGCTGTCAAACTTTAAATGTGTGAATGTGAACATTGATTGTGTGAATCGGGTCTATTGTCGGTCTAAAGTGTGAACCTGATAAGTTCACTTTTGTATACAGTCAGATGTAGATTTGAACTCTACATCAATAACTCAATAAGTTGGTGAGAATGACTTCAGGCCGACGATATGTGATTACAATGATTATGATGTAGTCCCAAGTATACAAGCTCAATATTTAATTACTTGTGATAATAATTAATTCCCAACGATCTCTAGATGGAGCGTTCCAAACTATCGCTCTGTTCCACGCAACTGCGGCTCCGGGAACCGCAACTAGTTCACATTCACTTTCAAACTTGTGCAGTTACTACGCAGAACATTTAATTATTTACTAAATATTGACGCTATTTACCCGTAGCGTATTTAGTAATAATTAAATGTTTTGCGTAGTAACTGCACAAGATTCAAAGTTAATGTGAACGAGTTGCGGCTCCCAGAGCAGCAGTTGCGTAGAACTGAGCGATTGTTTGGAACGCTTCATCTAGTAGTACATAGAGATCGTTGTTTTTTCCGGTTGTTCGTGGAGTACATACAAAGCTTTGCCCTAAAAAATCATTGTTAGTGCAAAACGTTACAAACTCGCACTTGCATATTTAAGACCTCATTTTCTTGAGTGCCTGAGGCTCACTGTAATTTGTCGCTTTCAAATAAAATGGACTTCCAAAAGCGGTTTCTTCAAAGGCTGATTGAAGTTAATCTTTTTTCTCAAGGTGCTGTCGGATGATTAAACTTACTCAAACTAATTTAAATTTTGGATTTTTGTCGTGAAAAAGGTCGCTTTATACTGACCAGTCTTTGATGTCCCAAAGGGATGCGTACAATTTCCAAAATGCTTTGACTCTGATAGAAAAAGTGCGTCCTTTGACCGTAACTTCGTATTGGAGATTGCATTCACATTCATATTGCCTTCTGCATATGCCAGCACCACCCGACCGATCCCAAATCGAGGCCTCCTTTGCAGTAAAAACGCATGCTCCACTGACCATAAAAAGTATCCACATTTTTGTAATAAAATTACCTGTTTTAAAAGGACGTTACTACTGAGATTAAGGCGCAGAGCGATGTAGTTAGTCGTCGGCGGCTGATCAAAGGACTTGTGTACCCAATGGGAGAGCTTGCTTTCGCTACGCCCCGCCCATATTTAAGGCCACGTGCGACGCGCGCACGTTTCAACTTAAATTCTGACAGTTTCAACTGGACCTCCGTCGGTGACGTAGCTTCGACGCTGTTCTGAAATATTTACGCGAAACATACGCGTACTTTGAGAGTTTAGAAAAGCGGCTTTAACTTAATCTTTAATATTCATGTTATTGAGTAATAATTAATTAAAGTCTACTATAATCAGTGTTTAAGATAGTTATTCATATAAATTTAACTATTAGTGTCCGTGTCAAAAGTTATCAGTGTCTGTATTCGTGTAAACTAAATCGGATTGTCCTTTAACTATTGGATTAAAAGCTTCAAATATCAGGTATAAAGAACTTGAAATTTACAAACTTGACGTTAAAAACTACAAAAGATTTTTTCTGGTGTGGTGTGTCGGCGTCCCAAACGGTTGGCAACTTGGCAAGTTTTTTGTTAGAAAGTGTAGAGTCCTTGTTCTAAATGTTTATTGTAGTGCCTCTATTGTTTTGGTTCCTTTCTTTATTATTATTGTTCTTGCAGTGTTAATTTTGTTTCAATGCACAGTGTTGTGTGGAATTATTGTTTGCGTTCTCACTTCAATGATGCTTTTATATTGTACAGTTTCATTATTACGTTGAATTCGTTTATTAATCATTTTAGATTTCTTTTCTGTTTCTGCTATGTTGAATATGTATCTGTCTTATGAATGGTACTGAGCTTAAGTTGTTGGAGTTTCGTAAATGTTGAAATGGCTTTTCTTGTTTTTTCAATACGTTCGTTCTGGAGTAGTACTTGTTGTTTTACATACGTTTTATTTTATTTTTGTATAGCGTTGCTTTAGAAAGGGTACCGATGTTTTAAATTCTACGATCGTTTAAAATTTACACAAGTGGTAATAGTAGAAAATGTTAAACCTGTTTTTATTGCAATTATATTGAAATAGAGAATAATTCAGCGGTCGTGAAAATTGTGATGATTCAAAAAGTTTAGATCAATCATTGAACTACTATTTAAACTAGACAATTAATTCTAAAGCAAATCTTCCTTAGGAAATGTTCTGAATGTGTAAATGTGAAAGTAATCATATTCAGGCACATTATTGTTATGGATCATTCACGTCTTTAATCTCTAATTTCTTAGGTCATTTGGAAGAATACTTTGGCATTTTGAAGGCGTCGCACGCCCGGCTGTGGTCTACCGACTGATTTCAAAAGAGGTCACCTCTGGTATTGCATGGTCATTTATATTACCGTTTTTTACTGCAGTGTAAAAATCTAGTTACTTATAGCACATCATTGAGATCAATTATTTTGAATTTTGTCTTAATTCAAATCAATTGTCTGAATTCACAAGAGGATCTGGATTATGAGAAAGTAGATTTTCTTCTTTAAATATATATTCAAATATGTATTGTGGGTTTGTGGCCTCTTTGTATCCGATATTTTCTGCTAATACAGCGTTTTTTCCCTACGCAAGTACCCACGCTAACTCGGTATTTTAATAGATATCTTTTTAGTAATTTATATATTTTACACCTTCATGGAATATTCCTTTTTATATTCCCACATTCCAACCATTGCCCATTCAAAGGGATTGAAATAGAACATTAACATAAAGATCACAAATAAATGCTTATCACCGCCCGTCGCGCATTCTATTGGAGAATTTAGCATACTCAAAAATATTTTTTACTTTTTATGTCATACTACGTTAGACTAGAGAAGATAACTATCCAGGTGGGCCATCTGTCTTAATGTCTTTTCCAGAAAAATTGCCCTATCGACGATTTTGTAGATTTTACAATCATTCTTGCCAAGGACTTCTCTTGGATTGGCTTCCATGTACCCTGAAGAATTTTGACTCAAAAAGCTAAACTTAATTTTTTTTGTCAAAATATTTTGTCCTTGTATCATTTCGGTCCGTCCCTAAAAAATTCTAAATTTACATTCGATCTTAGCATGATTCATTTCACTGACAATAACGGTAAAGCTGCACCAGTCGATAGGTAGAGGCCCACAGCAAATAAAAAATCTCAAGATAAAATGACTTTTTAAATATAATTTTAAATTAAAACTTTTACTTTACTTTGTCGGCCATCTAAAAAGTGGCTACCCCAAACCGCGGCTTAGCGATCACTGCATTAGCTCCTTTAACCGTCTCTCGCTTTAACATGGAATAAAATTTGTCATTACGTACATTATCGCGTTACGGCTGTCTGTCCAGCGCGCAAATTATACAAATGTCCTCATGAAAGCGTAATGTAAAGCTGAAAGGGTGCGCACGCGGCGAGCGCCGTCTTTGAAGCGCTGAGAAAAAGGATAGCGATAGGGAGGGAGTCAGGCAGGAGGTCTAGGGGACAAAATGGCGAAAACACACGACAGATTATATTAGATAGAATTCAGTATACTTTACTGCTTAAATCCAAATAATATTACAGCTATAATTTATCGTTATTAAACATGCCTGTAGCAATGATATTTTTTTCACAAACATGTCCGGTTTCATATTAGAATATCTTAAATTGTAATTTTTCAGGACCAACCTCACACTTGAGTGCGATATTTTGTCACTCTAGTCACTCTAATTTTATGTTTAGATTCGATAACGTTTTAACACTAGTGATTTTGAAGTAATGTCACAATTATTGGCGACCGAAAACATTTGTTAATATGTCCGTATTTAAATCACAATTTAAGAATTTCAAGATACTTAATGCCGTAAAATTTTCCATACATTATATTATTATCGTCCTCATAATATTTATTCCTCACTACGTCTCTGTACCGCAGTGTGCTAATTTCCAAACTCGGTTCGCACAGATAAGGCTAGAGTCGGTAGGAAGGTGTCTTTGATGTAGCCGCCCGGCCCTCTGACTCCGGGGATGAGAGGAGAGCTTTCAATGAAAGGATTTTTTTCATCTTCTTTCCCTTTGTACTTAATTTAAATTTCGTTTATATCAATGCTCCGCGTTTCCTTTTCGGTGTGTTTTCTCTTTTACTTTGTCGCATTTATCCTGCTTCAATTTGTTATATTCGAGTTCGCTTTGTAATTAAATTTAGTGTTCCTAATCTCTCTTCTTTAAATTTACGTTTTTTTTCTCTACTGCCAAGTCCACCGACTACTGTAATTGCAATTTATAAATTAGGTGTGCCTTTGATTTTGAGTGTTTCTTAGAAACAGCCATTCCTTTTGAGAGTAGATTGTTTTCCTTTTGTATTTTGTGCCGCTTTGATAATGTTCCTGGGAAGGTTGTTTTAATAATGCGTTCGGCCCTATGCTTATTTAAAGGTTGTTTAGTAGTAGTTTACACAGTTGCTAATATAGTGAATTGAGTAATTTATTTGTACTCGTCCTTTGCTCTATAACCATAGAGTGTTATTCAAATTAGTATCAAGTATCTGACACTTTTTAATACGTGACAGTATTACAAGTCACACAGTTTGTAAATATGTGTAGTAAAACAAAGCCTATTTTTTATCCATACGTACGTACCATAACTATGCCGTACCTTTAACTCTAATTAAAAGTTTTGTAGCAGTATATTATTAAGTAACTTCAATTTAATTATGTAAACAATACCCTTTTAATTTAATGCAGTATAAATCAAAAATAAATTGAAGATTGTTTCATATAATATTTGGTAAAAGTATATACTATGTATTATTATAGAAATCTTATGCAGCTATCGCCAAAGTTACATCACTGATTTTATTGCCAAATGAGTTCTCTCGTTACATTATACTCTTGATTTCTTTCTACCATTATCGTAATTGTTTTCTTTAGTAAAGTTTTCACTTGTCGCAGGTTTTGTCATGTTATTACTTCAAGAGCCTGTAGTTGGTTTTCTTTGCTATAGTATTAACTAGTCTATAACTAAACCACACGACCCATTCCTCGAATTTCCAACAAAGACACCAAGTTAGTCTTTTTAGATTCCAACATCAAAGTCTCCTCAGACGCTTTGATCTCAAAGAGGTCATCAATATAGGGAAATTTGGTGTCATACAATGTTGTACCTTAACGGTTTATACTTAAATTGTTGTTTCTATTCATATTGGGATTGAGGTCAGCTTTTAGTTGATTTTCTTTGTAAACTATTGATCCTAATAGACTGTTTTAAACTTGGACGCAGATTTGTTAATATGTTCACGGGAAAAGGTATTTGATGAAAGGTTTTTCTTGGGTCCAGGTTAGATTGCAATATCTTTTGGGTATGGCAGTTTATTTTATATTTTCAAAGAGTTGCAGGTGTGAATGCTTATTGTGTTAATTTTGTGTATATATTTGCCGACGACCTCAGTTTTCAATATCGTTGAGACAAAATACTCATACATACCCTACGTCTTATCACAGAAGACTATTTTGTAGAGTATGACTGTGCTTAGAGATGTGAGAGCCCTTTAGCTGAACGAATTCATTTGTCCAGAGTTTACCCTAAGTAAATATTATAGGCGAACGACTAAGAAGAGTCTGACCAATGGCTTGACAACGTTGATAAATGATTTAATGATGAACATAAGCATAAAAAATAACACATATCCTATCGAATGTCGTATCCCTCAATTCTGATTGTATGCTCATTAAGCGGGCTATCATCTGAGGGCCTATTGTGAAGGCGTCACAAGACAAAGAGTTTGTCACGAGGAGTGGATACACACGGAGCGTTTCCCGCGGCGGCGGTGGCGGCTTGCACAAAGGCGCCACTTTGCTGAGTCGCCTTTGAGTCACGCACGAGTGTGGTGCGACCTAATATTAATAACCTACTTAATAGCTATTCACTTAGTGCTTACCAATCATACTGATATTGTTCTCTGAAATTTGATAACACATTGGTTAATACGTTTCTTTGGCAACGAAATTAATTAGAGAAAAGTTACATGAAGTTAAAACTCACGAGGCCCACGCTCGTAAATTTTTCACGAGCGACCATCAAAGAAAATGTTAAAATATAACGAACCTTTAAAGCTTTTAACGTCAACAAAACACTCGAAGATTCAATTTTTTCACATAATTGTATTACTTACAGTTTAATTAGCGGAGCTTTCATCGTAGCCGCTTTGAGATTGTGAACGTTTCAAATAGATTTCACAAGAAGCACTTTCAAAGAGAGCACCCCTAATAAGTACTGAAGAGTCCTCGCACGTGTTTATCAAAGACAGCCTTTCGTTACTCACCGTCTGAATGGCCTCAAAAGAAACTCGTGTAAAATGCTCCACAAAGTGCCGTATCAAAGGGAAAGGCGGGCGCAAATATCTGTTTCGTAAACTAGTAAAAACGGAGCTCTCAAAGGTACTGCGTACTCGCGGCAAATTAGGCGGAGTTAAATACAAGCGCCACTCTCACAAATGTATAACTTTGAGAGTGACTCCTCTCTCATTATTTATGTAAGTCGTCGTAATCGTCAAACGGCTCCCCCGAGTTTTATTTTGGACGATATTACCCGTTAGGTCCGTCCGAGCGCCCTTGCCGGCGCCGCCGTTGCCGGCTACCCGGCCCGAACGCGCCTTGTCTGCTCCACTCCACCACTCACCACGCACGGTACGCATGTACGCCTCACATGTGTATCCATTTAATGCTCAATTCCCATATAATTTAACTTTGCGATCAAAGCGAAATTTTGCAAAGAGCTTCCCGGCGGCGGCGGGCCGGGAGGCGGGTGCGAGCGGGACGCAGACATCGGAGTTCTCGAGATCAAATGCTGGGCCAAATTAGTCACTCTCCGTCTCTCTATCTCAAAGCCGATCCGTAGCAAAGTTTGCGCGAAGATGACATCAAAAGGAAACCACACACTGGGGTGGCGCCGGGCGCCTCCCGGCGCCCCCGGCCCCATACTTAAATCCGCCGTGTCTCGCTGTCTTATTGACACGCGACTGACAACTTGCGAGTCGCCACCAGTGCCGTCGACTGTGCCAGTCGCTCGCTCCACTTTGCCGGGACTTATTTAGTTAATTAATACGGAATGTCCTATCAAGTTCCCAACTCCCGCAAGGCTTGCACACGCTCGCACGACTCGACTGTAAGGAAACTTTAATCGCATGGGTATATTTAGTTGGACTGATGTATGTACGTATTAAAACTTACCTCACTACCATTCCCTTTAATTAAGGTGCTTTGATGGACAACTAACAACAATTTCGATTACGGCAAAGAGCAGATACGGCCATTATAAACATTGCGGTACATAGAACCTTGGAAGTGGTATATTGTATTGGTATTTAGATCCCAAAGTGAATCTTGACCTCCGACACAAAAATACACCATCTCTCCATAGTGGTTTTTCCCAGGATCTAAACGTAACAAGCAAGACTGATCAAAAACCCAAATCTATAGAAGTTTCTCTTCAAATTTACTACTTAACGAAATAAGATGAATAATTACCTATTTCTGAACATATGGATTTATTTTATAAACAGGTAAAAGCAAAGGGTCAAACGTGCCCTCAAAATCTGAATAATAAAAGTAAAATTGTTGATGGAAATAAAATTAAAAAAGAAAGATGAAAGAGCCTCGGTTAGGTTTCCCGAAGTTCAGAATCCTTAGAAACAAGTCTCGAACTTTTTACAAAGTTCTAGGTATATTTCGCAACTGGACGATGAATGGTCTTAGATGTATACCTTTGATTGCTTCATTGTATGTACATTGCCGTGTGGTTCCCGGCTTAGAATAGGGCCAATCCAATCTTCTCGTGGGTGTCATTAGGGCGATTAAGGGATTGCACCAAGTTCGAGCAGCGGCGTTCACCTGTGTATTTTAAGATCATTACTGCGATCACCAATCCGCCTACCAAGCGTGGTGATTATGGCAAATCCCCCAGTAGACAGTCTACCAACAAGTGGTATTGTAGGCTTACCTCCAGTATTACGGCTAGTAATAGACCTTTTAGTTGATCCCGTAGCATAATGTTCAAAACGTAAAATGTTTATTATAGAAAATGTAAAAACGAGAAATTTTCAGTACACAAATTTCAGCTCAATTGGTAAATATTTTTTTTTGTTATTCAGAGGCAGAAGACAATCGGGCAAAATACTCGTAAAAAATAATGAAGCACAATGGAGACTAGCAATAGTTAAATGTTTTGGACCTACTTTCATATATTTTATGGTGATATCTGCACTATATATGAAGTTTGTAAATTTAGTCATTTACCTCGAGGTAATGTCCGAAAATACAGAAATATTTTTCACTGTTTAAAAACAGCTCGCATCGAAAATTCAAGACTAAGCTTAACTTTATCCTGTGACATGGTAAATAGCTAGTATTTTGTGTCATCTCAATTATCTATTATTAATTGTACAGTGCGCCACACATCCAAAGTCATACACACCGCAGAGGTAGTAGTGGTTACATTGACTGCAGTGGTTTCATATAACCCGAGTTGTAGTCCCACTGTACTCTGATCTTCCTGAGATATATGTCTTACATATTCTAATCTCCAGGGGACATAATTTAAAATTTTCAGGCTAAAGACAAATACGTTCTAGGATCCTAATGCACTTTAAAGACCAATCAAATCATTTTAAATGTTAACGTCCTAGCAACGGATAAAATCGTTGACAGAATTTTGAAACCACGCTCTCTGCAGTCTTTACATTTGCTTTATCGCGCCGGGTAGAGACAGGCAGGACGGCATTGTGCGCAGGACTTTACGATCTGAGCCCGACCGATTCCAGGAACCGGGTTCAACCAAGCCGCCTGCGCCCGCGCCTCTCGTTGCCGACGCCTACCTACAGACAGACCCACAAACTTTTTCTGCAGGTGACAAAATTCAACCTGATCTTCGTAACACCACAGCTTTTAAATATACATTTTATTTGACACTATAAACCTATGAAAAAGAAAATGAATATTTATGATTTACATTATTATTTATCTCGTTTAAGTGTTTACGTATTAAAATCATGTATTTTATTATTAACAAAATGGGCATGTACCGTGCAACGAACTGCCATTGAAGTTTGGTTTAACTGTTAGGTCGTGTCCCTTTATGACGTCACAATGCCGAATGTTTGATCAGCTCTGCTCAGAGTTGGGCCATTATTTCCTTTTAGTTATTTGATCTGTTTTGTGTTCTAAAATAAAGTGTTTGTTTTAGTGATTTTAATAAGATTTTGGTATTCTGGATTCTTCAATCGTGAATACGCAATATATTTGAAATTAAACTTATCAACATTTAGATAACTAGTGCTATGAAATTAGGTTATGTCAAATACGTTTCATTCAATAGATTTAGGATCAAGTATTACTCCGTACGCTAGTAAAATGTTGAGTTCCAATTAAGCTATAGCCAGGCAACTCTGGTAATCCCGGCACGAGCCTAGGCTTATTTGGGCCACCAATGACAATCCCTAGCAATAGATGAGTAAGCGTAAGCATTGAATAATAATTAAATGTATTAAATGTTTACTATAAATGTTTGCTATCTTTATTCGTAATGTTACCTTTCTTCATATTTAAAGAGTCTTGAGTTTCAATCTGCGTTTCTTCTTTATGTTTCTGTAACTGGTTGTCTTGTCTATTTAATTTTACCTTTGTCTCGACTCCGTTTTCCATTCGTCCATCCATCATCTGATGCGTCGCAGTTTGATCTTGCATTTCGTATTCTACATCGCTGCCATCATTCAACTTTTTGTTATACATTACTCTTGTAATACGATTATAATTTTCTCGCATCTGCCGCAATATTTCCTTCATCGTTTCAGTTTTAAACTTAGTGTTATGTCGTAGGGTGTTATTTTGTATGGATGCTGTTGTTACTTTACGAACATAAACTTTAAGGGCTACTCTCCCTCCTTCGATTGGAGGTTTGCTAGAACCCCGCGGGGGGTATGCGTGCAATGCAACAGCTTAACGAAATGTGGTGGAATAATAAGAAGGTTGGCATCGGCTCCCATTGAGTTGGGACCGGTTTGGATAAGGAATGCTACGGCGCGAGCGGTCAGCAAAGTTGCTGAGTTAGCGCTTTTGGCGCTGAATGAAATGAAGTATCCCTTTTTAGCACTGAGGTGCGAATACTGAGTATTCTTGCATGCTTAGATAATGGAAAAGTTTTTGGATGGATTCATTTTGTCGCATTCGATGTTTTGTCGCATATGACTCGAGATAATTTATGTGTTATTGAACTCTTTCCGATATTTGCTATCAATTGGACTATAGAAAATGTGTCAATAATGTCTCAAAATGGTATTTTGGAAATTATGCATGTACATTTGCCACAATTAAACATCGCTTAGGCTGCGATATTCGTCATTATTATTTCGTCTTTTGTTATTGTTTAGCGCTAAATAGCTGTCTTATACCAGCGCATTATGCTTAAGGGATCTGCCAACCCTGTTAGCGGCTTTTTGCTTTAGATGCGCTTGCGCACCGCTCAACCCACGCGGCTGTCCGTACCGCCGCGGCCGGTCGGCGCCACGGGCCGCTTCCCGTCCCTGCACGTTATTGCTCGAACTGCGCGTTAGAGGGCACGTTGCAAATATTTGTTGTAATTTTATATTTCAAACGTGCTTTCCGCAAGCAATTGTAACCATTGTAATGGACACGTAATGTCCTGTCGTTTTGATAGGCTTATCAACTAAATACACAGGGCTCTGTGTATTTGAGATTCAATGAAGAAACTTTTATACATGTTAAAATATAAATTCTATTTTCGTTTTCGAATATACCTGTCACCGTAAGGTTTTCAAAAGGGTTTTATCTGGATCTTAGTAAATCCGAGGGAAATATATAGTAATGGTGATATCTGATTAGGTAACGCTCGCAATACCTTGACTCATAAAGGATAGCTCGAAACTACTGGTCGGAATGAGCTGAAATTTGAAACGTAATGTATAATTGGAAATGTTATGGAAGTTTCAGAAAAATGATCTTTTCCCAGACAAAACTAATTGACGGAACCTGCATATTATGTCAGTGACATGTCAGTTTGTCACCACCAAAAATTTACTGATGGATGTAACCTGTATGCCATAGAAATAGAACATAATTAACATATTTTAAGTTTAAAGTCACTTAAGTAAAAGTACGTGCCGTGTGGTTTCCGGTAGAGTAGAATAGGACCACTCCAACTCTTCCCGTGGATGTCGTACAAGGCGACTAAGGGAATACATTATAAAACATCAATCAGGCCTCCCCAACCCGTCTGGCCAGCGCGGGGAGTGTAGGTGAAATCCTCCGTCTGTCTCCGGCAGATAAGAGAGGGTTGTGCTCCTGCAGTGGAGACAGAAATAACCTGATGATGATGATCAAGTAAAAGTATGTCTTTAACTAGACCGCCTCGTTGGCCTAGTGGTTTGGTCTTGGACACGAGCGCCAGAGATCGTGCATTCGATTCACACTAGTATAAGTATTTCCACTAAAACTTCAACATACTGTAATATATTATTCTTTATTTTCTTCTCTAGGAATTAGCAACATATAATTGACACAATCAGTAGACCTCCGCTCGGATCTAGCGCCGGCCGGCCAATGCCTCAACTTCCCAAGTCGGTCGCGTTATGTTATAAAACCTTACTCTAGGGACAGATCCAATCCGCCGCAGGAGAGTCTGGCGCGGACGGCATGAGGTTCGCTGAAAGCGCCCGAGTGCCCTGTGGACTGGGGAGATGAATACAGCCACGTTATCCCGAGCCGTGGTACCTTGCCTGTCGTACAAGGCGACTAAAAGGGGTCATCGGGGACGCGGGTGCACGGAGCGGCGGCTTCGTGCACCCATACATGTGTCCCCGGGGAGGGCGGCAGCAACGGGGTGGCCTCGTTGCTGCTGCAGGCACCGCGAGGGTGCGAGGGCCGCCGAGCGCGAGCGGCGGGGCGCACGGAGGAGGGACACCTGGATGAAACCCAATGGGATCCCTGACATACCCTGCTCGTCCCCCCTAGGCGAGTAGGTATGCGTTAGGCATTTCCCCGCGAGAACAAAAAAAAAACAGATAACTTTCCATTTAAATAAATAATAATAAATATTTAGTTAGGGATTAGGCGAATGAATAAATATTACAATATATATATATATATATATATATATATATATATATATATATACATATATACATATATATATATAAAATATAAAATATAAAATCCAGATCGGGACCAACTTGTACAAATTGAACAAAGTTGTCTGTCCTGTATGGTTTGTACAAGTTGGTCCTGGTTTGGGTGTTGTTATATTTGTGAATGGTGGACAATCCCTGTCTAATTCCCATGATACAGGAGAAAATCCTAGTGTGGTATTAGACAAGTGTATGTATATCAAATATTTTATAATTATACTTCACTGTAATCTTTGTCAAAAACAGATTTTCGTTATTTGACCGGAGCAGCTATCCACCAGTTGGATACAGTAGATAGTGTAAGCTTGTTGACTGCGCTCGTCGAGGGCACTGCAAACAGCGCGAGATTATCTGCTACCATTAGCTGATTGTCACAATACTCTGATCTTGCCTCTGTTTCAATATTTGTGGTATCATCCAAAGCTTTTCATCAGTATGCTTAATATAGTGTGGTACGTTTACTCTCTACTCGTATTAAAATCCTTGTCATTTTTACGATTTACAATTACCTATGCACCTAAATACAATTGAGACTCTGGGCTCGTTGAGGGCACTGCAAACAAACCTTTGTCACCATTAGACGATTGTCACAACACTATGTGATCTACGCTTCTATGCATTGTTTTCAATATTTTTAAACTTCACCGTCGTACCCTCTCTTCTGAGGATCGCGACGGTATAAGACACGACTGTCCTCCTTTAAAATAAGGACACTATATCAATGAACAATAAAGAATCATCATACGTCCACTGCTATGCATAAGCCCCTCCAATAGAATGCCACTTTTGGTGGGCTGTCCATTGGGGAATTTGTCATAAAACCACGTTGGGCAGGCGGATTGGTGGTGATCGCAGTATTTATCTTAATAAACACAGGATAACGCTCCTGCCAGAATATTTAGACATGAAGGACCCACATAGAGATCCAAGTTGTAAGACTACTTAAGCGTTACAATATTTTTTTAGGTTTCTTACCTTTTCTACTATATGTAGTACAATATGCATATCAGATATTGATAATCAAAATTATTCAATTATTTTTTTAATTCATTCAATTAGGTTGTATGGTTTCCGGTAGAATAGAATGGGACCACTCCAACTCTTCCGGTGGATGTCGTATAAGGCGACTAATGGAATACATTATAAAACATCAATCAGGCCTCCCCAACCCGTCTGGCCAGCGCGGGGAATGTAGGCCAAATCCTCCGTCTGTCTCCGGCAGATGAGAGAGGGTTGTGCCCTTGCAGTGGAGACAAAAATAACCTAATGATGATGATGATGAATTAGGTTGTAATATGTACGCTATCTTATTTTATAGAACTGACCACATAAAAATCAAAGTATTATTGTCATGTTTGTTGTAGGCCACATAAATGGTACAAAATTTACCTTTAAACAACCGAAAAGACGTAATCTGCGAAATTGGCATTTTGAGAAATTGTTATTTCAAGAAGTGGTAATTTTTAAAACGTGGTTGTTTTCATTTGTGGTCCTTTATAATATGTATTGGACACATAGGTAGTTAAAAAACTGTTGCAATTTTTTTTAATATTTTTTTTTGTTACAGGATGATATTCTCCTCATACACGGCACCCTTCAGCTGAGTTGAAGGTAAGACGAAATAAGATTTTTTTCTTGTTAAATATAGCGAAAAACGTTATATTGAAGGCAACGCGATCAACAGCGGAACAATGTTCCCAATTTATTTCATTCTTCCCGCCCGTAATCCGCCGCGTCGACAATCCGATACACACACGACAATCCGTTATTTCGTTAACAATATAATAACGAGTTATAACGAACCAGTTATTTCGCTTTTGTGCAACGTTTTCCGCCTCTATGGCAATCTATTAGCGCAGGTGCGTGTGATGCTGAATTCGGATTTGTGGTCGCAATCCAATAGATTTTGCTGTTAATTTGATTTGTTAATAAGTGTTTGGTCGCCGTCTTACTAAAATAAAACCAGAGCTTACCTATTAATAATTTTATTTAAATTATACCTATAAAATATAAGTGGTTGATTCGGTAATTTATGACTTATGGTTATGATCCATTTCTTTTCTGTAATCGAAGCATATAACATCTAACAAAACAAGAGAATAATAGCATATCAAAAGCTAAAAACCTCAATGAATGACTAACTACGATAGTTAGAGGCCCAGTGCTTATTAGAATATGTCACGTGACCCGTTAGGAGCACAAAAGGGCCTTTTTAGTTCGACGGATAATGGCAAAAATTCTTTAGAGTCCGCCGTGACCTGACTGTAATTAAATTATAGTCAGTTCACGGCGGCAATATTCTTTAAGTTAATCATACATATAATTAACTTAAAGCATATTGTCTACCAAATTGAATCTATAGCTGATTGAATTATCTGTATTGTCTGCCCTTCGTCATATTTTCAAGAGTTAGTGCTTTGTAACGTGCCTTATTTCTCTTTTGGAGTTCATCAACAAACATCGAACTGAACGTGATTGAAAATCATCAACATGCCCAAGTAAATCATATGGCATTTATTTACGAGCCGTGAGTCCAGAAAGGTATTTAACTAGTTTAGGGATTTGTTAAACCATTAGACTTATTACATTCAGTAAAGTAGTGTAGTCGTGGTGGCGTTTGGAGCATTTCATTGATGGCGTTGTAACTTATTACTATCTCTTGTACGAATTCAAAATGTCAACTGCTAGAGATGAGAATGAAGAGTTGCATTTGGAAAATATTCTAAAGAGGAAATTGAATCCCTTTGGAAGAGCACGTCAAGTTCTCACAACTTATCTTTCCTTGTCGTAACTTTTAAATGTGATTTTAAAACTTTCTGCCCTTTATATTTTCTTCTGGTAGTTTATTGTAGAAGTTTATACGTTACCCCGTAAACGATTAACTGACCTTACTAAATGTTAATCGAGGTAAAACAAATTTGTTTTTATTTCTTGTCATTATTACTGTTATTGTTACAGTATATCAAAAAAGAGAGATATATTTTTGCGGACTTCCAAAATATTATCAGAAATGAATTGGTTGGTTATGAGTTTATTTCTTTAAACTATTCTCTTCATGTCTGTACAATGCAGAAAGTGTAAAGATCGCCCTAATGGATCCCAATTGAATTTTCACTTACGAGTACATTTCATTTTGCAAGGTAACAATCAGAATGAAATAATATTTTGCCAAATCAGCCATTGAACCATAATTCACACAGTGGTTTTAAAAAAATAATTGTGTAGTTATTATGAATGCAGCGCGCATGCTTAATGCCTAAACCCTCATTATCGCCCTAAGCAATCACGGGCATGGTCATTGACGGCTGTATGCGTCTTAATAAATAGCCAGATACTTTCTTTCTTTCTTCCTTTTTTTTTAAAACCACACCAATTATCCAGTCCCAAACTAGGCAGAGCCTGTGCTATGGTTACTAGATAATGGACAAACATTCATATTCATCATACGAACATTTGCCCCTAGCGAGGTTCGAACCCGCAACCTCCGACAACAATATATGAATAACAATATATACAATTAATGATTAGCACCTATTTTGCCATCAACAACTAAACTATCAGTTAGCTGGCTGCTGCTGGTAGTTCGCTGCAGGCTTTAAATATTGCACGAGCAGTGTGTACTAAAAGAGTATGCACTATGGCCACTTTTACTCTGTAAGGTATACCTTTACTCTGTAAGGAACTCCTTACAGAGTAAAAGTGGCCATAGTGCATACTCTTTTATACCCAAACAAAATTATACCACTGTAACTCGAATAACCATGGTTAGCTCCGCCCTGAACGCTAGTTTTACACAAATCACATTTTGCTTCAAAAACCTGTTATCACATTTAATTACTTCTGCGCGTTTAATCTCAAAGAGGCGGCTGTAAAGTCGTATCGCAGTGAAATAGCAATTTTTTATATTAAACCTTCTCTCATTCACGTGAGGGCCACTAGGCGGAAAATTAAGTGACATTACAGGTATAATACTGGTGGGAGGGGTGAGGGGGGCCGTGAAAGCCAAGTGCTGCACGCTAGAATAGGGCCAGGAGAGGCCGAGACGCTCAGCATCTGGATTAGTAGCGCTGGAAAATATTGCAGCTGCTTTCAGAGGCTGCATATAAATGTTTTAATGTTTTGTAGTTTTGAATGCTTCAAGCTACGAGGTATTTAGCATAAATCTTTGGAAGGGATTTTCAAAGGTAGATTTTTGGAAGGTAAAAATGCCTACGGACAGTCTCCTCTTTGTTGTTGTGCAAGTGAGAGGTCCCCAGCTCAGCAGAGTACTGCACTCGGAAGGTGCAGCGCTGGTTTTCTGTTGGGGCATTGTACTTTTACTTGACTATGACGACTTTTCGTACAATATATCGTAACATAACCCAGCTTTCGATTTTTAGGATTGGTTTTCTACCAGTCAAGCTTTCTATACAGCAACGCGGGTTAATGACATGAAGAGACACCTTTACTTAGTTCCTGCGGTAATATTAAAGTAATTTTACTTAGGACAAAGTGATGTCGAGCAGCTCTTAAAGAAATTTCCGTCTAAGATTGTAAATAAAGAAAAAAAAACGGTGTGAATAAGTATTTCTTATGTCTTTGCTATAGTCTTATATTTTGCTCATATTAGTCTTCTTATACTTTGGGTAGCCTGTAGCTAAGCTGTAAGGAAATTTCCGTCTTGGATTGTAATATCTGAAGTAACGTGAAAGTAAGTTGCCCAGAATGGCGAGAGATATTACATTTTTGTGTTTCATCATCAGGTTATTTTTGTCTCCACTGCACAACCCTCTCTCATCTGCCGGAGACAGACGGAGGATTTGGCCTACACTACCCGCGCTGGCCAGACGGGTTGGGGAGGCCTGATTGATGTTTTATAATGTATTCCCTTAGTCGCCTTATCCACGGGAAGAGTTGGAGTGGTCTTACCTGTTCTACTCTACCGGAAACCACACGGCAGGTCCGCTTGGGGTAGATTATGTATGATACACTGAGAGACTGCTCAAGATATCTACGTGGATATCAACTCTTCCCGTGGATATCGTACAAGGCGACTAAGGGAACTTAGTCGCCTTGTACGACATCCACGGGAAGAGTTGGAGTGGTCCTATTCTACTCTACCGGAAACCACACGGCAAGCGCAGTAATAATCTGCAGTGGGCGTATTTCAGCCGATGATGCTTACCTATATGCCAATTTATAAATAATTTTTACCCATACTAAAAAATATATGCTCTAGGACAGTCCAGTCAGTTTATAAGTGGGTAAAATACAACACTTTTCTTGTAATTCCTTTAAAAATATATCACTTCAAATCGAAGCATTGTCGTTTTTTCCACAGTCGTAATCGGCGGCAGCTGCGATTTTTTCCCATTTAGGAAACGCTCTTCATCTAATTTCGATCTCGTTTCTTTTCGATTAACTCATCTGGAGCATTCCTTCGGTTCGCTCAGTCGATAGAATTTTGTTAAGCTCGATATTTCCTTCAGAATTAAGCCAGAGGTCCAATATTCCAACCATTGCTTTTCACTCGAGTTTTCATTAAGTGAATAAAGCGACACAATGACTTAATTAATCACAGAGAAGAAAACAAACGTGTCAGAGGGCGCTTTGAGTCGTTGTGTGCCCTTAGCTATCAACCAGGTTAAGAGTACGTTGGAATAGATCTGTAAATTTTAAGGCTGGTCAAATCACCTAGATTTAGGCTAGAGGCAGAGTGTAACAATAAAATTAACAAGTTGCTCAAATGACAAAAATCACTAAGTATTAGTATGTTATAAAAAAATGTTTGTCTAAAAAGTCGTAACGGTTTTGGATTAATTTCAAGTTGAAGTAACGCGGATTTAAATAAAACCACAAGATGTTTTTAAATGTGGAAATAATTTTGTTTTTTAAGTTTATTTAAATTTTTGTAGTAAAAAATATTTATACTCATTTTTTTGTGCTTACTATTTTACAAGCTGGTCAAACTGATTAGACACATTTTTTGTTCAAAACACAATGTGTTATTTTGACAAATTGCTTTATATTTTTAATAGTGTCCGACCGAAGGTTCGGTTTCGGTCAGTTTCGGCCAAAATATCGAGTTTCGGCCATAGTTTCGGTTTCGGCCAAAAATCAGCCGAAACTTCGGCCGGCCGGCTGCGCATATCGCGCTATGTTAGGATGAGTTCATGTAGAGTTTACTTACAAGAGTAACATTGTTTATTACTTTTGTTCATGTTAAAGTAATATTATATAAATAACCATTTATCATTTAAATTTCCTAATCAGCGCAACCTACCTAATAAAAGGCATAATATTTTATATCCAAAGATTGTCTGAAATAAAAAGTTAAGGCGATAACACCTAAATTGTACTATTTTAACTTTTAAAATTTACTGTATTTGTTTGTGCAATAAAGTGTGATGTACCTATTGTAACAAACAAATCTATTTTATATTACATAGATTATGATAGACTTTGTTATTTTTTTATGATTATTTAATTTAACACGAATTAACTATATAACGTGTAAAACACACTAGATTTCAGCATACAATAGAAATTTTAACATTTCTAAATTAGTTTCGGTTTCGGCCGATACTGAGACCGAGGCCGAAGGTTCGGTTTCGGCTGCGGTCTCGGTTTCGGCTGCAAATCCCGTTTCGGTCGGACACTAATTTTTAATAACTTCCACATTATCGTTATTAATTACTATATAGTATAATAGTGACATTGTCCCATTGCCTATCCCACATAGGGTGGTCACAAATTCACAGTAGTGTGGCACGCTGTCACGCAATAATGGTCGGGATTAGAGGCATTGTGTCTCTATAAGGCATGAAGTCTTGAGAAAAGAGCTTTCAGTTATCTTGTTAGAGTATTAAGTTCGTATGAAGAATTTTATGAACTAAGAGACGAACTAGAATTAACGATATAAACATAACATTGAAGAGTTTAATCGGTCACTTACCTTTTCAGCGTAAACCTACATTCATTCTTCCGATGATGATTGAAGAATCCGTTTCTTTCGAAAAGTCTTTAAGTTCTTCGCTAGGTATTGTTGATGGGTTTGCGCTTGACCTCAATCTCACCTGATAGTAAGTGACGATGAGGCCTAAGATGGAGCGCGCTTACCCAGAAGATGCCTTATTTCTAGTGAAATGAAATGAAATATTTGAATAATAGATGGTGGATCTACCAATTCTTTATTATAATTTATTCGTTAATGCACTATATGCTGCCAGTTAACAATTTATTACTGCAGTGGAAAATGCTTACAAATCCGTACAGTGATTTTGACTGCCTCTGATGTTAAAGATTGCATACAATGAAAAATGGACCCTGAAATATGTAACTAAAATATATTTGCCTACGTTATCAAATCACAGAACTGAACAGACATCGCGAATATAACCCTTCTACACTCATACACCGGCATGCGATTGAAGTAAACCATAATATAGTTGTAATAAGAAAAGTGCACTCCGGGTTCCATATCTTCCTTGGCAATACGATTACAGTGATTGCTTTTCGACGGTTCCTCTATGCGTGGAGCTCGCTCGCTACAAATTACATTTGTCGTACTATAACCGAGCTCTGATTTGAAGAATGTGAATTTTCGGTACCCTAAATTGGCAGAGCCTCTTAAGATCTTGGAGGTACGAAGGGTGGCTGATAAGTAATTTAAGTACCTAACTACAACGATCTCTATGTACTACTAGATGGAGCGTTCCAAACAATCGCTCTGTTCCACGCAACTGCGGCTCTGGGAGCCGCAACTCGGGTACATTCTCAATGAAACTTGCGCAGTTAGTTACTACGCAGAACATTTAATTATTACTAAATATTGGAACTATGGGTAAATAGCGTCAATATTTAGTAAATAATTAAATGTTCTGCGTAGTAACTGCTGTAGTTTAATTGAGAATGTGTGGAACAGAGCGATTGTTTGGAACGCTCCATCCATAGTACATAGAGATCGTTGCCTAACTATGAAAGAAAGACTTTAGGTAGTTTTTGATCTATTTTTCAATATCTTAGTCCGCTGTATCTGTAATGTACTTAAACCATTAAAATAATATTCTTTATTTTGGTCTTCAAAATAGCAATTTACAGCAGGCTTCGTCCGTTAAAAATCTGCGTCCCCTTAAGTTTCTTGCGAGTTCAGAACAGATAATAAACGCGGCGCAACCGCAATAAACAATTATACACCTAGATTATTTTAAATGTTCAAAAACATGTGCGATGATTTCCTGGCGCTTTGGAATCTTAGTAGAAGGATATCCTATCATTTCGGCGAAGTTACTTCAGTCGAAATTTAATTTTGCGAATCTCTGTTTTTGTCGTTCCTTTCGTTAATCGTTTTTACGGTAAAAATATTGAACGTGAATAACGAAGTTGTGTCTAAAAGACCACTTTAGCAGAAGATTACCTAATTTTAATCATGTAGCATAGAATGAATCCGTCTACATTATTTCCTAAAAAATACATTGTTCCACGTGTCTTCACAATATTTGCAAAGGGTTTGCCGCAGACAGGCCCTGTTCATAACCATATCGTCCGTGGCGATGAATACCATTAATGTCAGACGCACGCACCTGTCAGATTTGCCACTCTGCGGGTGTCTCGGCAAGTGGGGGTACCAGCGTGGTATTGTTACATTGCTCATTATATGCATAGCGATAACCAGGCACCTGAAACTTAAATTATGTTCCCCTTTTTGCAGTAAACTAACTGCAGTTTTTATGACACCTCGGCTGGCGCGCGCCGCACGCATAATCGACGTGCTGTTTGAAGCTCGAGCATAACACACATTGTGGTACAAGCGCGATATTTGTATTATCTAAATAAATGATATTGCAAATTTGAACTCAGTTTTTTTACTTCGAATGTATCTCTGTCCCGTGCTAATAAAAAATGCTGCAGCTAATAAAAAAGACACTGGACCCAGACCATTCGACGCGGATTTGTTTACTGATTCCGAATGTGCAATAACAAAAATTCTACATCAATGTGGTTTCCTGAACAGACATCGCGAATATAACCCTCCTACACTCACTCTATGCGTGGAGCTCGCTCGCTACAAATTACTTATGCGTTTATGCTTTTTGCGTCGATATAGTTCGATGACTATAGAAGTTATTATAATTTTTTTCCTGAGCTATGGTCGTAGTCGCTAACCATCAAGCATGCCTGTTTATCGCGTCAGACCGTCTTCAGATCTTTTATTCTAGTAATGCTCGTTTATTACTGGAGGTTGGCCGTCAGATCTGAGAATTACTCCCTGTCTCTTCAAGTTAAGCAGTTGCTCTGCGTCGACAGATGCATGTCCATTTTTGGATGTAATGCAACGATTTCTTCTTTCCAAAATCCGCTTTATGTTCTGTATTATTCCAATTTTTTTTGTCAACGCAGTGTTGAATTAAATAGTCAGGGTGGAGAGGGGCAAAATACAGTTTCCCTGTGTTGTCGATACGTCTCTGGATTACCCCAGCAGCTCCCCCTAGCAGCCGCCTGTCCGCCCCGTCTGGTCACGTGGCCGCCCCACTTGTTTACAGTAACACCTATTCCATTTCATACCAATTAAAGTTAAATCTCTGCTGATTGAGCATTTAGCTTAATTTGATTGGTTATTTACGTGTTCATCTAGATATTTAGGACTCAACTGGTCTCTGGGGTACTGATTTATTAGATTTAAGACTTCGAAAAGCATAGAGAGGCACATAGAATTTATTGCTATGCGCCATTTTATATATAAAAAAAAGTTTAATTTGTGGATAGAAAATTTTAGTTTATTATAGCGGTCGAAGCTAGCGCAGGACATCTGATTTAGGTGAAATAAGACTTTTATCTGATCTTCTTATCTTCAGCCTAGCTTCCATTCTTGGACATAGGCCTCCTCCATTTGGATCCATGCCTGGCGCCCTCAAAAGTTCTCTTCATCCGACCTCGGTCCTCTCTGATCTTATCCATCACGCTGCACTTCGTGGGGCGGCAAGGTACTAACTTTCGCACTGTAACTCTTACCTTAAACGATACTTTCGACTAAATATAATTGTGCGTAGTACCATATTATTCTACAACAAATATCACGTCACTTATTTCTGTGTAAAACTCGCAAGTTTGTTTTGAAACCGCAACTGAAAACCTCCAGGCACGGGATATGGGATAACGTAGTTTATTTAGTTTGATAGTTCGTCCGCAGATTGGTTTCACTTCCGTTTCCGGCAAATTGTATTTTCCAGGAGGGAGGTAAATAAAGCCACATCCGTCGTTGCATTTATGTTGTATCCGCGGCATATACCTAAACATCCCGCTGGTGGAACACAGGCCAAATGGCCCAATGCGAATTGATGGACTTATATGCCTTAACATCTTCTACAGCATAGGCAGGTTATCATGATATTTAACTTTACCGAAAAGCGTGGTGGTTGTGATTAGCAAATGTATCCATAAAAAGTTATTTTCGATATAAACTGACTGTGATTGAACCGTGAACCGTGGCTGTGACCGAGAGCAAGTTAGGACTTTCGTACGATTTCAATTTTCTTTTTTCTAATTTATTTAAAAGATAACCATGCGATAAAGATAACGCAAGTTATTTTCTTCTACCTAGGACTATACTCAGGGTATAGTCCCTAGGTAGAAGAAAATTACTTGCTCTAACCCTTCCGAACCGATCCGAGTGTAGCAGACATGCGTCAAACGCAAATTCTGCACTTGAATGGCTGGCATTACGGTTGAATAGAAGTCTATTTAAATCTTTATGTCCATTATGCAGTAGTATTACCTACAGATTTTATATAAAAAAAAACTGTTATAAAATAGACGATTATTTATTGACAAAGATGCCTGGTACTAATGTTGTTTCAGCTTCGCACAATCCATTTTATACAAACTTGATTTTAAAGTATATGTTGCTTGAAGTTTGTTGCGCCGTTTCTTCTTCACAGCGGCGCTAACACCTAGGAAGTGGGAGTCGCAAAAAAATTACGTGTATAAATGTACCAAGTGCAATAAACGATTTTGACTTTACATTTAAACAATTATAACTATAATCAGTCTAAACAATGCGAACTAGCAAGAAAAGGCCTGAAACTCCTGAGCTTTCCAGTTTAGGAACCAGGGCTACGCTTTTTTTTTGCCAATATTTTTTTTAGTGAAAAAAAAATCACTCTACAATTTCGTTGGTCCAACGAAGTTGTTGTATTTGATTTTACGTATATATTAAAAATATGTCTTTTGGCTGAATATTCTACATTGCATCAAAATCTATGTTGTATTCGTTTAATGGTTTTAGTGACTACCTACCTATGTACTGGTCGTTTGGTTTGCAAACTTTAACGCAGCGGTCCTGTGATCCGAAAGGAGAAGACCGTACGAAAGATGGCACGACGATGTAAAGGAGACTACAGGACCACTGTGCACAAAAGTGCAAAAGTGGCACGAGACATACACCGCGTAGATGAATGAAGATTATTTAATAATAAAAAAAAAGAAATATAAACTCACTTCATCACTAAGGGCTATTATTGTTAGGTACGTAATGCACTCGCAGCGCGTGACTTTGTGATAGACTGTATTACATAGACCAAGAAAGCTGCTGTAATTTAATACCGCATAATTGTCCACGGGTCCTTACACCGCAAATTGTCGCATCTTTTATTCATCGGTCCAATCATCCGCCACCAAGTGTCATCGAAAGGCGCCGGAGACCTATCCAAATATTACATTCCCTTATTATATCTCCCTCTCCATAATACTTCCAATTTATCTTGTTAGAGTGGGAGGGGGATTTGTAAATCAACGATTGAAGCACGTTATTGGCTTAGTTAACCACTGTTTTCATTTTGTTGCGCATGTTTAGGAGTTTATGTTGTCGATGGTTTGTAAGAGATGTATTTTGATACTTTGGATCAAACTGAATTGATTTATTCGTTACTAGCTGTGCCCGCGGCTCCGCTCGCGTGGACTACACAATCCGCTCCCATTCCCACTTCCGCTCCCTATCCCACTTCCAGGTCCAGGTCCAGGTCCAGGTCCAGGTCCAGGTCCAGGTCCAGGTCCAGGTCCAGGTCCAGGTCCAGGTCCAGGTCCAGGTCCAGGTCCAGGTCCAGGTCCAGGTCCAGGTCCAGGTCCAGGACCAGGTCCAGGTCCAGGTCCAGGTCCAGGTCCAGGTCCATATCCAGGTCCAGGTTCAGGTTCAGGTCCAGGTCCAGGTCCAGGTCCAGTTCCAGTTCCTCAACTCTCCCCTCAACCCTCCCCTCAGCTCTCCCCTCAACCCTCCCCTCAAACCTCTTTCCATCGTCTCTCCAAATGTAGTCCTCGTAACAAATCCATCGCAGTCCAAATTTCGACCAACATTACTTTGTTGCATACCTATACCACAAATTCATCGTAATCGGGTAACTCAGTCAAAAATTATGCAAATTTTCAAACACTCAAATTACACTGGTACGGGCTCCCGCTCCCGCTCCAGTCCAGCTCCGGTTATGCTCCCGCTCCCCTCCCGCTTCCGCTACCGCTTCCGCTTCCGCTCTCAATCTCACCCCCCCACGCCCACGCCCACTCCCACGCCCACTCCCACTCCCACTCCCACTCCCACTCCCACTCCCACTCCCACTCCCACTCCCACTCCCACTCCCACTCCCACTCCCACTCCAGCTCCCACTCCCACTCCCACTCCAATTTCTACTCGCAGCTCCAAATGTAATCCAAACTCATCGCAATCTGAATAGTAGGTACGGAAATACTACTTTAAGCAATATATTGCATAATAACCTTACCTAATGTATTTGAAAACTAAAAATGTCTATAACTTTTGATTGCGTTAGCCGATTGCGATGAAATAAAGACTAAATGTTAAGTTAAGTTAAGCACCATGTTTTTGTGAAAAGTCCATCAAAATCCGTTCAGTAGTTTTTAAGTGATGCGTGCACAAACTCACAGACAAACAGACAAACAGACAAACAGACAAACAGACAAAAATTTCAAAAATGATCGAAATGTGTTCTGTTGCTTATCCTTAGACCCCCCAATTTTTTTTTTGCAAATATCTTCAATGTACAGACACGCGAAGTTTACGATTTTATTTATTAGATTAAGCCGTGTTGTTCCCAGCTTAGAATAGGGCCATCCGAATTATCCCGTAGGTGTCTTCAAGGCGACTTAAGGATTGCACCAAGGACGAGGAGCATATGAAGATCATTACTGCGATCACCAATCCGCCTGCCAAGCGTGGGAGATTATGGCAAATCCCCCAATGGACAGCCCACAAAAAGTGTCATTCCCCAAGCTTATCGGCATCGGCAGTGGACGTATTTCGGCTGATGACGAAGCTGGGCATTGCTTCACTTTAGAGTCTAGATGGAGAAGGTAGAGTCCAAGTCGCTTAAGCTGTTTACAGTGGGAGACCGAATAAAGGACTGTCGGAGGTACGAATATGTGACAGTTGTCAAAATCTTGTAGCACAGCACTGCAATTAGAAGTTTGACGTTCCTCATTCCCCCTCATTAGCCCTTTAAGTCGGTATCCGAATGTAACTGATCGAAAAGCTGTTCACATCAGAAACTGTGTATAAACCTTATCCTGTAACCGAATTTCAACTAGTTTTATTTTATTACTAGCTGCGCCCGCGGCTCCGCTCGCGTGGATTACTCACTCTCAATCCGACTTCGACCCACGCCCAGTCCCACGCCCACTAAAGCTGCAAATGTAGTCCTAACTCATCGCAATCTGAACTGCACCTAACATTATAATTATACTTCATTGTTATATTGCATACCTACTAAATAATGTATTTGAAAACTAAAAATTGCCATAACTTTTGATTGAGTTAGCTGATTACGATGAAATAAAAACTAAGACCACGAATTAAGCCCTATGTTTCTGTAAAAAATTCATCCAAATCGGTTCATTAGTTTTTACGTGTTGCGTGCACAAACTAACAGACAAAATTTCCAAAAATTATCAAAATGTGTTGTTACCTACTACTTATCCTCAGACTTATCCCCCCCCCCCTTTACGGCACAATAATTCAGCCAATTTCACGTAGTGGAGAATACACGTTGGATATTCTATCATCAGACGTCCAAATTGTAAATCGTTAACTGTCAAATGGTTCTAACTGCATGTTGCGGTGAAAACGGATTTCAGTTTTATTGTGAACAATACCGAATTCGACGGGTTCGATAGCTCTGCACCGCAACACGTTTGTGACAGACATGTGGTTTGTCCAAGCGGAATGTGGAATTTTTTGTTACCGTCTAAAATCGAATTTGTTATAAGAGATATTGTGTGGCGGTGTAAAGTAATAACCTAATAAATATCCCACTGCTTCTCTAATCCTTTAGCAATAACTTGGTAGCGATTGAGCGACATAAACTCAAGAACTTTAAGTTACCAATAAAGCGAGACAATTTATTTTAAAGATATGATTCGTAATGAGGAGATCCGACGAAGAACGATGGTCACCGATATAGCCAAAAGAACGTCTGTCGCTGAACCAAAGCCGTTGGGGCAGACGAGTTCTGGAGTGGAGCGGACCGCGTACCGGCCGCACGACGACCTGAAGAAGGTGGCCGGAAGCGGCTGGATGCGGAAGGCGGAGGACCGGGTGTGGTGGCATTCATTGGGGAAGGCCCATGTCCAGCAGTGATCATCTCAGGACTGATATGATGATGAAAGCGAGTCAAATTAAATTAGTTACTTATTATAAGTTTCATTGTTGCACCAGAACGACGTAAATCTATTCAATTCAATTTAATTACTCTTTATTGAACGTTAAAAACAAAGGTAGCTTACACATGTACATTTAGGCGGTATTATCGGTAAAAGCGATTTCTTCCAGACAACCTTAATGTTTTTTTATTATTATTGATAAATAAAAACATTATCATAAACTTTGTAACACGTGTCATTTTATTTATTCCGATAAGCGTTTGGGATTTAGCTACGATAGTTAGACGCCAAAAGCTTATTCCAATATGTTACATGACTAGTTTAGACAGTACATAATTAGTTTGTAGTTCGACGGATATTAGCCGAAATATTGTCGTCCACTGATCTTAAAATATACCTACCGCGAGAGATCTAACCCATAACACGAAAAATCATAATTCCGTCAGTCTAGCTTAATGAAATAAAAAAACTTTTCAATTGAAAGTTATTTCCCAAATAAAAACTTTAATGTAAATCCACTTCTTCCCGGGAGACAATTTGCCATGGAAAACCCGCCGCCATGACAGTCGCATTTCTCCCTTCTCTGCTCATTCGCGACGGGTCATTGTATGCAAACGTCGTCGCCGTCGCGCGCAGGCGGCGCTATTGTTCCCCAAGATTACGGCGGGGGTTCGTACATTATTCACGGGACCCCAGGGCTACGGAACCCTATTCCACGGCCGATTGCAAGCCGCTACACCTGGAGATGGAGTTGGCATGTTGGCAGGTCAATTAGCATGTGTTTCGAGAACATTACGCGGGAAGCTTGTTCTTTAAATAAATTCTGGCAAAGAAAAATATTAGAATAGGGCCACCGCCAAACTTCCCGTGGGTGTCGTCAAGGCGGCTAAGGGATTGCACCAGGGACGGGGCAGCAGTGTTCTGTATATTAAGATTATTACTGCGCTTGCCGTGTGGTTTCCGGTAGAGTAGAATAGGACCACTCCAACTCTTCCCGTGGATGTCGTACAAGGCGACTAAGAGAATACATTATAAAACATCAATCAGGCCTCCCCAACACGTCTGGCCAGCGCGGGGAGTGTAGGCCAAATCCTCCGTCTGTCTCCGGCAGATGAGAGGGGGTAGTGCTCCTGCAGTGGAGACTAAAATAACCTGATGATGGACTGCGCTCAGCAAGCGTGGTTATTATGGTAAATCCCCCAAAGGACAGCCCACCAAAAGAGGCATTCTATTGGGGAGGCTTACGTTCAGTAGTATTTCGGCTGATGATACAATAATTTTTTTGACATTTCTTATTATAATTCATATTATATTATATCAATACATAAGGCATATTTTCGATTCCTAGATACTTTATTTTGCGCTTTTCTACATTTTATTGTACGTACTTAAAAAAACCCAAGAAAGATAAGGAAGAACATACTCGTGTATGTCAGAAGATTTTGGGATTCTCACTCATACCATTAATAATTGTCAAGAAAAAATCGTCTGCAAAAACTATTACATAAATACATATTAATTAGTAATTAGAAACAGATACCTAGATATGTTTTATTAATTTTGATACATCCCGGGACGTTCTAAGCATTGGGAAACTTCTCCGGGACAAAACGGTCCCGTTAGCAACGTCGCAGACTTAATCAGGCTTGTAATCGAGAAAAACAATGCGGGATTTGAATGAAGGTAGAGTGCCCGGGGCAGGCTTGTCTTTTTGTCCCGTTGATTTGTTTTTCGAGACAGGCTTTGGAAGCAATCAGCTCCGTAAATAGGGTGTAGAATTACATACGATTTTTCAAGTTATAGGAGCTTTGTGTTGTCAAGATGTTGTCAAGCGACGAAGTCTAGTGGATTGCTTTTAAATACGAGACTATTGGTGATTTCCGATTCGGAGAAATATATTAAATTGCCTAAAACTCTGGCGTATTAAATGGAGTTGTATGGAAACCAACGCGTTCAGCGGCAAGACATATTATATTGTGTTCCGTATATCTAGTGATATGTATATATGTTATGCTAGCACAAGGCCTTTTCATTATATTCTAATAAGTTTTATTGCGAAAGGGAAGTACGGTTTACGGAACGTACCCAAATTACGTGACCAATTTAAAAAAAAATTTACCCCCTCCACCCTTGGTGACCAACGTAGTAGTATATGCCAAGACCCCCCCCCCCTACCCCGTCTAGTTTTCACGTAACAATGCATAAATATGGTTTTAAACCAATTTTTGTAAACAGAAAGTTAAAAGAAAGAAATTGCTAATATTTGTCTTTATTAATACGGCGCTTGCCACGTAACGCCAAGAGTGCATGCATTCCTATAATAACAAGTGAAACAAATATCATCAACAAGAAAAAACTGTCAGTTTTCAATCAGCTGACGTCCGTGTTGCCACCTGTTAGTTTAAAAAATGGGCATCATATTTGAATAAAGCTCGAAAAAGCGCGAGATTTCCCTAGAGGATATTGACTACGTGACGAAAACCTAAGCTCCTCCCCCACCCCTGTGACCAAGCGTGATATTTTGAAGACCCCCCTCTCCCCCTAAACGGGTTACGTAGTTTGGGTACGTTCCCGAACCAACTGCATCCTCTACTGTGCTGCCATCTATTTTCGGCAGCGAGTAAGTCTCTCTCTCGATCGAACCGGTCGCGGACACTATTCCGAGCGCAACTACAATTAATAAATCAAAAATCCCCACAACACAATACTGTGCACCAAGTGCTAAAACCGAACTACCAGCGTTGGTGAAAGTATAGTATCCAGGGTACCCTGAAGAAGACGCGGAGAACCACGCAGGAGAACCAGATGAGTCGTTGGCTATACTTTCCTGCAATCTATTTCCCTAACAAATTGTTTTTTTTTCTTTAAAAAGAATACTCTTTCTTAGATGGTTTTATAATCGGATAGTCGCTAAGGAATGAACAGTCGGCTTATCTTTTAGACTATTTATCAACTAAAAATATGTCTGAAAAGAAATATTACAACTTTTTTTCCTAAAATTAGACTTCAACAGAAATGCCTGGCGTCATTTTTGTCCCTAAGAAATTTCGCACGATTTGATCTCTATCGAATTAAGCTTCGTACCTGTGGGGACACGTGACTTCTCCGCTTCTCTTCACTTTAATTTCAACTTTATCGTATTGCTAAAAGCGTTAAATTCGGTTTGTAAGGTTGGGAAGGTCTTGCGAAGCACGTGCGATGGTCAATTTCCCCTTCTTTGTGGGGAAATGGGCAAATTGTGACACTAAATGGGAAGGGTGTTACACGGGATACTCGGATGCATCTGATTAATTGGACGCGCTCAAGAGGAAATCTTTTCAGTGTTGCCAGGCGTGTCTACATTAGCCTGGCAGACTGAATAACGGTAAGGAAATATCGTTTGCGTTTTGACTTTTCATTTGTTTTAAGTGTTGATGCACTTTATCAAGAATTTTGTTATTATTTTCTTTAACTTATTTCCGTTTTACTATTTTATTTCTGTTTTGGAATACCACGTCCACTGCTAAACTTAAGTCTCCCCAATAAAATGCCACTTGTGGTGGGCTGTTCATTGGAGGATTTGCCATAATCACCACGCTTGGCAAGCGGATTGGTGATCGCAGTAATTCTCTTAATTTACACAGGAGAACACTGCTGCCCGTCCCTGGTGCAACCCCTTAGTCGCATTAACGACACCCATGGAAAGATTATTCTGGGATCCACACGGCAATTTTTATTTTATTGGTATTTTTATTTAATTCACGTATATTTTCATATCTGCTTAAATATTTTCTAGTTCTTCTCAAATACAACAATGTTTGAATTTAGAAAGATTTTGCGTTAACATTTAAATGTATACTATTATTTTTTTGAGTTGGGTTTTATTTTACTATCGGTCGCCAATTCGCCAGTAACTTTCTATCGAAGTCTACAGTTTCATAAGCACCCGTCTTGGATTCCACCGGAAATTCTCCGTCAGCGATATAGATATGCGAGATATTTTTCGAATATTTTCAAAAATAGAATTTCGATGTCCGACGGTTGTGGTCAAGACGCGAATTTCGCTCCAACGGCCGCCACATATCCGTAGCAGACGAACCGCTGCGGTCGGCTGGACACGTGCATTGCGTTCGGATATGAATCAGATTCTTACCTACTTACATATCGAGCCATAACCGCCAAAAGCGACAATTTTGCGGAAATAAGACCTTCTTGAGCATTATGAAGAAGAAAAAATTGGTTCTCTTAGGATTAGTTGACGGTTTTAGTTCAATACATATCCGTTCCTGATTCAATAATAGCGATTATTTTTAATCAAGTTGAAAAATAACCTAAATGAAAATTGACTATGATTTCTTTAACGAATGAGATCAGTATGAAAAACTTCGTTTCTTAATAAGGATATCTACTAGGAGGCTGCTATAAGGTTTCTTCTACGGGCCTAATCTCACAATGTTTTTAAAATATGTGTTCCTGGAAGCTTGTTGCGCCGTTTCTTGTCCAAGTATACTCGTGTGCAATAATGATTTTGGGTTTGAGTCGATTTTGGCTAAATTGCCTTGCAGCAAAAGCCGAAAAATACGCAGAAAAAAAAAATTCGTACGCATATTATTTGATAGACATGTTGGTGTGATAGATAAATAATGAATTTTAAATGGAAGCAACAATGTACTGTATCAAAATGACATTATATCTAGTTTACTAAGGGAATTACTCCATCGCGCGCGTTGTACGCAAAATTGCGTCTCTTCATTAGTTATACTATGTGCCTATTTAATGTTGTTACCTCCTTCAGGTGATTTAGTTTGTTTACGCGCTGTTGTCTATGGAATACTAAGAACGCATTAAGCCACCCCTCGCACTGGAGCGGTGGTGGGCTCCGCGTAGCCTAGACTCCATACAAACACGCCTTAGTCTAAAAGAAAAAAATACCCCGAATTAAATCCAAACGTTTGTTTTTCTGATTTATATGAATAATTGACATTTCCCTAACACATTGTACTTTCCCCGATTTTTATAGCGAATTAAGTAAGTAAACCAAGTTTTTTTTATTAGTCTTCGGAATAAAATGGTGATATTTTGTCTAGATATCGGTTTATTAGAAATTTAAATCAATCTTATTATTCAGTATTTCGAAAATCATTACCACACAATTTAAACATTCTTAAAGTTACTCATTTATAACAAAAAATATATATTATATAATCTTGGAAAAATGAACTCGGTTTATTAGTTATCCGATGAGGTATTTATTTTTATCAGTAATAAAAACCAATCTTTGAAAATTTTCATTAATACTGAGGCAAACTAGAACGCGCCGCGAATTCCAGGTAACACTGTATGAAGAGGTGTTTGCGAGTTTTCTTGCGGAACCCGAAACCCCCAAAACGATTTAAAAAATCTTTCTGAATGCTGATTTGTAGGCTATGTTTCACTCCGGGAAAATAATGGTTCCCACGGGAAAATCGACTTAACACAGGCAACTCCGAGAGGCGGTGCGCTGGTTATCACATAATACAGTTTTCGATTACTCATATACAAATTGGCGCGTTTGATTGTTTGTTTGTAGTCGTCAGAATTCAATGACAACCTTTATGGAGCAACATGTTTGTCGATTTTTTTAACCGACTTCAAAAAAGAGGTTATCCACTACAAAGTTCACAAACGGTGCGGTGGCTGTCGGCTCTCCGGTCAAATAAATTACCCTCCCTTTGCGAATTTGGTTCTTTTGATCATTTCTAAATCAATTTCGACGCCCCTACCATAAGTCGCGTGAACCTGGTGGAAATGTTTAAAAGTTATCGGGTGGTTCCGTTAGTAATGGATAGTCTAATCGGAAGTTGCATGTTTTGTGGTCTATTTCTGTCTGCTGTTTTCATTTGCCTTTTTTCCTATAACCTTTTCTGCCGCCATTGGCTGAAATGAAGTCACTAGATTTAATTCACCACACGCTGCCACTAAAGTTACTTTCCAACCTTTTCTATTTGTACCTTTTCTAGTTTACGCAAATGCTTATTTTTATAAATTTCATCGTCACGGATACTTTGATTTCTTTATTTTTTAATGCTTTGTTTACTTGCAGTTTGTTGCTAGTCGTGGAGCTCACCATATTGTCGGCGTTTCCTTTCATTATAATGGCAGTGAATAGGTTAAAATCTTTGACATTTTATTTATTAAATTTGATTAAAAACCTTTTTAAATTGTAATTTCCTTTTTACATTTTGAAATTATGTAAAAAAAATAAAGTTTTAATTTTATTTATTTATTTTACAAGACGATTTGTAAGTTACTTTATTAGTGTATCTTTTTTTTACGTGCAATAAAGAGTAATTAAATTGAATTGAACAATTTATTAGCATAAACAAAAAAAAATACAAAACAATAAAAGTAAGGAAAAAAAACAACATTTGCATTGATTTTTGGGTGAGTACCAACAAGATGAACAATTCATCTTTTCCAGTATGTTACAGCAAAACGTTGAGTTACGCTGAGGACTTGTATGGAATATCTTGTAGAATGGCATCGCTTCTGCATATCCATCTTGTTGACATCCACTGCTGGATTAGGCGTTATCGTATCTTGTTATAGTGAGCCAGCCATACTCGCCCGCATTAGATATTTCTCCCATACCCAAAAAGCACGGCAAGCTCCGTGCATTGCAAAAAAGCTATTATACAGCTAAGGGGTAGGAACACGTAACTCTCGTGTTAAGGGTAAGCTAAAGCGTGGTGGGGACTTCGTCCTTATGTAGTAGACATACCACGCTCTCGCACGAAGCGTTTTGCTTTCTCGTTCATAATGGAACTCCCTGCCAGCTTGGATATTTCCGGACAAGTACAATTTTCGTTAGGCATCTTCTCGGAAAGCGTTAGGCCTCACCATCAGGTGAGGTCAAGTCAGGATAAGCACATGATGCAATAAATAAATATGACTATGAGCTAGTGCATTGCATTCGCACAAGTGCTTCATCGTCTGGCTGTCCTCTCTGCGGACTCTGCAGTTGATGGTCTCTGATAGTCCCATCTAATGCAGGGGGTACCTCACACTGAAGTAGCCGTTATAAACGCTTCTACGAGTAAGATAAGACGAACAGTTATCTTACTGTGTTTGCTAGCACTAGACCATTTTCTGTATCCATATTATTCTGTTTCACTATTATTGTTTGAAGATAGGTAAATTGAGTTGAGTAAATTGTAATTGTAAACCTTTTTTTATTTATTTCTACACGCGCAGGTTTACGTTTAGTTTAGAGGAGTTTAACAGGGATGTTAGTGGGGCTAATTCGTCAAAGGCTCGTGGCCCTTTGTGCCGGCTTATGGTAATCAACGTACGCTACGTACGTACTACAAAGTACAGCAGGCCCACTGTGGATGGATTTGATTCACACGCGTTTCGAATTTAATGAAATTTATTAACTACACTCGTTTCAGTATTAAGTTGTGTATTTGTTTACATGTTGGTGGGCTTCGTGTGGAGAAAATTACAGGGGCCATCTTTAAAAAAACCGACCACCGCGAAACTTGCTGTCATTTTAAATAATTGCACTATCATTATATCAGCCCTTAGATGTCCACTGCTAGACATAAGCCTTCTCCAATTAACGGCACCGCACCAGGTTTTCCGCCCTCCGTATCCAAGCGCTATTGCTCAGCTTCTTCAGGTCGTCGGTCCACCTGGCGGCAGGACGTCCCACCCTCCGCGTACCGACCCGTGGTCTCCACTCCAGAACTCGTCTGCTCCAACGGCCGTCAGTTGGGGTCCGCCCCCTGCCATTTTAGCTTTTCAGCTATGACGGTGAACTTCGGTCTTATATCTTTCAAAGAAACCTCGAGCATAGGACTTGCGTAACAGTAATAAAATGAAAATCAACATTGTCAAGATACGAGAATGCTAAGGTAACATGACTATTTGCACCCTGTGCACTTATTGTCCCCTAGTAGAATGTAAACTACTCCATCAGTTTCAACAAGAGAAGTATCATTGGATTAGTCTTTATTTCCCTTAGTTACTATAAAATTAAGAAATATTAAAAAACCTGAACTTAGGTATAGTAATAAATAAATATATATGTTGGCGAAATAATAAAAGAGGAGCTAAATTGAAGGCACAGTGTGTGCTCGGCGCGCCGTTCGGCTTGGTTCGGCGATCGTCGCGAGCACGCGCTGACGGAACGTCGGGTATAACTTGCGCAGACGCAGAACCAACACAGTCTTCGATGGAAAGGCGTGTGGTGCGCAGGCGTTACGCTGACGGATCGTCTGCCTTCTAAAATCGTTACTTATTGATGTAGTGTAATTTCATGTAGTGTCATTGAAGTCAGTAAATGTGTTAACTTTGTAATGGCGTTATACTCAATTTGGGATCCCACACTATCGGCGGAACGAGGAGCCTACGACATCAGAAGCGGGATTCGAACCCCACGCCCTCAGAGGAGGCACCTACGACATCAGAAGTGGGATCCGAACCCCACGCCCTCAGAAGAGGCGACTACGACATATATTTTTAATAATATTACGTTTGTTGATATATTGTTTAGCAACTTTTATTTTAGAAAGCCCAGTTACTTTATTTTTATAGCTTGAGCCGTGAGCCTATGTGTTAAGATGACAATGCAGGTAGTTAACGGGCGGCGGGTGTTTATTACACGATATTATGTTAAAGGGGTTATTACACGACAACATGCATATTCATCAATAGTCGTGACCAGTGCCATGTCCTATAATAGATTGCATAATAATTCAATGTTGCATCTTAACGCCGCATTTGCATTAAAACGAATCAAAATAAAATCAAGAAGAAAGGTTCCCACAGAAAAAAATACTTTTGTTTTAGAATCTTATATCCATTATTATTTGTATATATAATAGTTTTTATCATTTTGTTGGTTCACATATAAATATATGTTCTTACTAAGCTTAAATATCTATACACAGAGAAACAAGCAATTTTATTCACTAAAAGCTTTTGAAACTCGTCACGCGCGTCCTTTAACACCGGTAACCAATTGGTAACTGAAATTGCTGCAAAATTAAAGTTTAGTAGTAAAACTTGTTTACACCATTCAGTTTTCTGTAAAAGGCTCTATATATGACCGTCTCTTCGATTACACATAAGAAGTAACTTAAGTTTTAAAACACAATACACAATACCAGCGTTTAGTCCACTGGCGATGCGCGGAGTTTTTTTAATTGAGCGGAGTTTTCCTGCTACGCGAATCGGACTTTTTCCAGTTTTTTTTTCTGCGATCCAAGGAACATGTATAGATTACTCCTACCGCTTGGATGTGGGACATCTGTCTGCGGCAAAAAAAAGATTATAGACTCATCGATCGCCAAGTGCAGGCTGCTAACATTATCACGGCACTGCACTACACTGCATATACATGACAATGACGCATTGACGATTGCGAACATTTATTGTCAAAAGCTTAGGTGGCGCATGGTATCATCCGAACTCAAAGGGTGCCGACAAAGAGCCGCCGCGGCGCGGTGCGGGCGGCATTAGCGGCCCCGTTTGATGCGCCCACCCTCACATAGGGCTGCCATGAAACGCTCCACTAGGACGTATGTATACAAATAACTGGACGACATACTGACCACTTGAAGGTCTGGAATAGTAAACTGGGATATTTCTGGCCGCAATGAGAAATTTGACAACTGCAGAATCTGTTTGTAGTTCGTAATACAACTTAAATAATAAGTGCTAGTTTCGGAGTTGTTATACTTTTGCATTCGGTCATGTGTAGAAGAAATTTCGGTTTGACAAAAGATAATTAAAAGTCATAAAGTAATTTAGTAATCCATTTTGTCTTCTTAGCAATAAATTTGCTTCTTTGACTCATGTTTAATGAACCTGGGAAAACTATGTTATTGCTAAATCTTTAATAAAATTTCTATCCTTGGAATAATAAATTTTCTTTAAGTAACTTATCTTTGTTCTATAATCTAGTAACGGTATTAGGACTATGGCGTGAATATTTAGTCTCAGCTATCGTCTTCCCCTCTTAATAACACTAATTTTGGAGAATAAATTTTGTTTTGCTTTCCGCCCACGTGCCACAATTTGCGTTTGTATATATTAATACTAACGTAATTTTATTATCTCATCAAACTTAGTTGTTTTATCAAATTAAACAACTTCTTTAGCATGTCTGCACTAAGTTACACTAGTGCCAACCCTACGCAGCCCCCCCAGTACCGTCAAAGTGAGTGTGTTACTCTTTAACCTGCGCGATTCGCGACCGGCTAAACTTACCACTCCGCTAAATAAAGTTAAAAGGCTCCTCCAGCTTTGTCTCGCCCCGCCTTTGATGTACGGTGAGAACTGAGAACATCCCCCCTTCCTCCACCAACTCCATTCTCACCCCCCCCCCCCCCCCCAAACGCCCGCAAACAGTTTACCGCAAGCTCCAACTATTGCCTTTAATGCCTTCTCCGATTGGGGTACAGAACCCCCCACACGATTGATTAGTGTGTTATGTAGTGCTAAAGGAATTTCTGAGGAAGCGGGCCGATCAAAGTGGACCCTTTCACGGCGGATCTCTAATTCCGGGAAACCCTTATCATTTTAGTCTCCTGTTACTAGTGGTATGGTTATTGACGAGAATTTACATTTGGGTATTCTAATTAGGTTCTGTATGGAGATTAATGTTATCTTTGGGATTATTATTTGATTATGAAAGGTCAGCTTATTTGACGTTACAACATTCACTTTGTAACGAACTAAAATAATATTAATAATAATATATGTAATATAGGATAAATACATCATCTATTGTCTAGGCCTTATTTCGGCAGGTGTCAAACAATACCAGTACCGATCATATCTTATACCGATTAACGATAAATCGGACGGCTTTATTCCGATTAATCGATCAACGATTAATCGGTTCTTCTTAACTTTATTAAAAACGTATTGGGCTGAAAAATTCCCTTTTTTACACCATAATCCTGCACTACTGTTAAAAAATATATTTTTATGAACTTAAATTCAATATTAAATTAGGATCACTTACATTAATTTAATAAATGATTGCTTACTTTATTTGTTACTAAATTATGATTTAATGATAATAATAGATAGTTGGTTTTTACGTCTTTTACGTCTTTTTTGTGTTTGATTTGTTTACTGTAGAATTTAAGGCCGATTAATCGATTCATTAAGCCGATTACTCGACGACTACGATTAATCGGTTGAGAGAATTAAATCGGTTGATCTGCAATGCTCAGTACATCTCTAGAACAAAGGGATCTGTTCCCAGTGGAAATCGAATTCACGACCTCTGGCGCTAATACTAATATCCTAAAACAAACAAGGTGGCCTGTCCACTGTGGGAATTTATATAGATCCCACTATTTACTACTTGTATAGACTTACTATTCCTGACTTAGGCCCAGTGGTACGAGGTAATATTGATATGCACGGCAGGAACACGGCAGTGGAATGGATCCCGCATCTGCCACGATCGCATCACACTAATAATACGATCCGGTAATACAGTACGGAAGGTCATCGCATCACATTCATCATCATCATCATCAACCTAAATACGTCCACTGCTGGACACAGGCCTCCCCTATAGAATACCACTTTTGGTTAGATGTCCATTGGGGGATTTGCCATAATCACCACGCTTGGCAGGCGGATTGGTGATCGCAGTAATGATCTTAACATACACACACAGGTTAACGCTGCTACCCGTCCCTGGTGCAATCCCTCAGTGGCCTCATCACATTAATAATTGTTTATCAATCAACACATTAGTAAGTCCGAACTTTAATGACGATATATCCAACAAATTATAAATCATCATCGGGGGCCAATTCTACTAACGCATTTTCGCACAAAACGCAACTGAACTGCAGCTGAAACGCAGGTTTTAACAGTATTTGTATTCAGCTGCGCACAACGTTCGTGCTTCAGCTGCGTTTCAGCCGTAGCTAACGTTTGAACAAACGTCAGACGTAAATGGAACGAACGTTCCGTGATTTCATATTCTACTAATGTTTTTTTTACATTTTGACAGTTGTCTCAGGTAAATACAAAACGCAGCTGCTGTCAAAATAGCGTCTGTTAAAAAGTTGGTAGAAAGGTACTTTTTTACACACGCAGTTCAGACGTTACGCTTGAATTATGCAGGATAAGAATTATTCACATAAAATAAGGTAGTACTAATATGTGGTCTACTCTCAACTGTAATAGAAATAATCAGCGTTTAATAAACAATTAGATATTTACTTTTCACAAAGGAGGGTACTAGGTCGTCGCAAGTAATTTCGAGTCAAGATAATAATACTAATTATTGAAATCGGTACCTAGGTCAGTCATTTTCAATAAAATTTAAATAAACTAAGAATTACATAATGAAATACCACTAAATATATATACGTACTCAAAATAAATAAGTCAACCGTCGACCGTTCATCGGGATGAACGGTCGACGGTTTAATATATTTGTTTTGTTAACAGCATTAAGTTTGGGCATGAGAAATACTAATAAATGATACAAGAAAAATTAAAATAATGTCAACTTACCATTTTACGGATACACAATCAACGAAAAAAAACACATGCGAACATTTATAATCAATAATAACAATAAAACATTTACCTTAAACGCAAACATTTGTCGCGCTTTAGAGAAAAATAATGTCATATCTATTAGCGATTAGCACAATCGAGAATCGAGTGACGAATACTTACAAAATACTAGGTTTCGTCCCTAACAGCTGAGTATCGTGTGCGTTCCGTCTGCGTTTCATTTACGTTCGGTTATCGTCTGAAGTATAACAATGAGTAGAATACCAATTTGAATTTGGAAAGGAGTTTGACTGTAACTTAAACGTAACTGGTGTTTAAACGAACGATAAATGTTGAAAATAGTAGAATTGGCCCCCTGGTTATTTGTGTCTCCACTGCAGGAGCACAACTATCTCATCTGCCGGAGACAGACAGAGGATTTGGCCTACACTCCCCGCGCTGGCGGGTTGGGGAGGAAAATTATATATAATAATAAATAAATATTACACTTACACACACTATATACATACACTTGTCTAATCCCAAACTAGGATTTTCTCCTGTGCTATGGGAATTAAACAAGGGTTGGACAATTCACAATTATAACATGCAGACTGGGACTAACTTGTACAAATTGTACAAAGTTGTCTGTCCCCGGTGGGAATCGAACCCACACCCTCTGGCGCTCGAGTGCATTGACCAAGCCATTCGGCCAGCGAGGCGGTCAATTTCCTCTATTATATATAGAGGTTATTTGTTGGATATATCGTCGTTAATTTTCTGACTCCACGTAAGCAGATAATCTAATAAATAAAATCGTAAACATCGCGTGTCTGTACATTGAAGATATTTGCAAAAAAAAAATTGAGGGGTCTAAGGATAAGTGATAGAACACATTTCAATAATTTTTGGAATTTTTGTCTGTTTGTCTGTGAGTTTGTGCACGCATCACTTATAAACTACTGAACGGATTTTGTTGAACTTTTCACAAAAACATGAGGTTTAACTTAGCTTAACATTTAGTCTTTATTTCATCGCAATCGGCTAACTCAACCAAAAGTTATAGACATTTTAAGTTTTCAAATACATTATTAGGTATGCAATATAGCAAAGAAGTATAGGTAATTATAATGTTCGGTACTATTCAGATTGCGATGAGTTTGGACTACATTTTCAGCTGTATTTTGCGTAGGAGTGGGAATGGTAGTGGGCGTGGGAGCGGTAGCGGAAGTGGGAAGGGGAGCGGATCTTGTAGTCCACGTGAGCGGAGCCGCAGGCACAGCTCGTACTAAATATTACTACGTAAAGAAGCGACACTCACCTTAAACTGGCGGGAGTTTAACGTCGCTTGCAAATTAGAGCACGGCTGGTAGCACGCACTACTGGGCTGCTGTTGTTATCTCGCGCCGCGCCGGCGGGCAGCCGGTGCAAAGTTACTACGCAAGCGCTCTATCGATCGGCGATGAGAGATCCACGCTATAAGTTAAAAAGATAAGCACTTATGTTGTTAACGTACTTATAACGTTGTCACATCTCTCGATCGACTATGTTCGCGCGCTGAGTACAGTAGCCCTACTATAATTTACGTACACGAACATGGTGCGTCTGATAGGTTCGCTTGCATAGAGTGCCGGGAGTGTAACAAGTCAAAATTGACAGCTTAATTTGAGAGCAGGAAAATCTAATTTTTTAATAAAAAGCCACACGGTTTACTTTTAAGTAATTATTCATAATCGCCTCACTCATCCTCCCCTGTCCCCGTGCGTAGTCCTGGAGCCGGGACAAGGGAAATTCAATTAGTGTAATAACAGAGCACAGTTCCATTACCAATCAAAGGAAAGCGGAACGGAAAGTTAGTGTAACATCAAAGAGCCGCTCGGTGCGTAAAAGGGGGCGCTACTCGACACTGGATATCGATAGCCGTCAAAGATCAGCGAATGATGCCATCAATATGAAGATAGGTACCTAATGATGCTTTTGAATGACCACAAAAGCAATAAGAGCATGTTGACTGCTTTATGTACTACTGAATTTGATATTTTGTAAAGTAACATAGACTATTTTATGCAACAGATTCCAATATTCGCTTGGCAAACTTATCTCTATTGAACGATTTCGAAATCGTCGAATTTTAAATCTCAATCTCCGGGGTACCCAATAGGACTTTGTTTAAAGTAAGGAATATTTTATTACACAATCTACAATATTGCATCGAATATTGACCAACTTCTGAAAGAAATGTCGGGTGACCGTCGAGCCAAATCCTTTTTTATCCGCGGCATCAGCCTGGATATTCAAACAGCGCAGCGAGCATGCTCGGCACTGTTAAAAACTCTTCAGAGCTGGAGGATTTATTCTATCTGTAGAAAATTTCTTTTCCACCCACTAAATGTATTACTTAATATTGGATTAATTGCCTTATAGTAAAAGCCAAAAAAGAGATGAAGAAATCTCATAATAATGTCAATTTTTTGATACTTTAGATAGGTACCTCGTAAGACGAGTATAATTAAAATGAAATTGAAACTTTAAAAATGCCGTGCAACTGGTATTATTTATTATTTCTTCTAAAAGTAAAAACCTTTAAAAAAATATTGTCTTAAAATCTCATGGGAATGTGACTAAAGGGTTTTAAACATAATGTTTTATTGTTTTAGGTTTTGTCAGCAAGCAAAGAGCGACAATAGGCACTACAATGCAGCGGCTATAAGCTGCCTACATTGGTAAGTTTTCCAATTTTTACAAAACTTTTTACCGTGAAATAACTAATCATTTTCCCGCCTAAACAGTGCTTTATTTACTAAACTCAAGGACTTCTACCGACCTCTAGCGGCGGCTTCTGACATATGCAAATAGCATCCTTCACTCGTTTCATTTCATGCTTCATGGCGTCTGCGACAGATGGCGGATTGACAGCTGTCTGTCATGGCGGGCTGTCAAACAAATTTATGTCAAACGATGTGTACAAAACCAAGCTAATTTATTATTTATTTTTAAGAAACTTTTCAATTAATGCCTCCCGTTCGCTTCCAAAACTGCCTTCTACGCTGCTGTGATAAGTAAGCATTGGTTTTCATACAGTGTTTCACAAATAATATTGATATAAAATATGGTTTCTTTCTGGGTCGGTGTTGGATTTCTGTTCGTACACTGTTCTTATCATCAGATCCTCATGTGATGGCGTGATGTTGCGATTGTCTGAAGGACTCTCTGTAATAGGATAGTTGGTCAGTAATTTTACACCTTGCCGTGGTTTTGTCAGCGTCAAATTTATGGGTTTCGTCTTTGTTTACAACTTGTTTCCTGTCTTTACGCTCGTCATTCTCAACAAAAACTTGTTGGATCTCTAATTGAGTAATGGATATACTTTATTTGCCATATTATCTCTGTAATTCCCGTAAATTTTGTATAAGTGTTGTTAAAGTGGCCTCTGAACTTTTTATTTTCAATAATTAGTGCAAAGGAAGTTACCTATAAAGATATACCTACTTACCTACCTGCTTTATATCTATATTTTTACAAAGATATATTCAATTTGTCATCTAAGTAATGCACATATAAAATTAATTTTCAAATATTCTACTTGAAACTTATTTTGTGTATGAATAAGCACTTCTCATATCCTTTTATTTGGAAGTCAGTTATTGATTTCATGTTTATAATATACCCTATCATATATGCAAGCATAGCACAATGTCTGAGGGACCAAGCAAAGTTCGATCGAACACCATTGTGTAGAGCGTCCTACTGCGGATCTCACTCGGACCACTGCTGCTGCGTTGCGCAGTCGTTCTAATCCCAATTCAAAGTTTTTTCTCATAAAAATTAATAAAGATCTGCCTATAATAACCAGCAATAATTCTATTAACTGGTGTAGTACCTTCTAAAGTGTATTGTTTGTCTCAACACAATGAACATGGTAAGGTCTATTATAATTTTTTTGGCCCCTTTTATAATTTTTTCCATAACTTGCTTATTGAACTGTAAAGTTATGATTTAATTTGTTATGACATGTTCTTATTAAAAACCATCCCTTTTTTGTGGTACATTTCAAGACGATTATTGGAAATGTTTTTTTTTTTTATTATTTTTACCCCGCTCTGACTCTAGGTTAAATTATTGTTTGTAATGGGTATTTATGAAATTTGATATTCCATTTCTTGCTATTAGTAAGATCAATTTGTAATGGTAAAGCTTTTCAAGTACATTTCTATGGCATTTTTGTTCTCATGATGTTTCCTATCCGACGCCGATCGATGACTTAGACTCTTGACTTCAGAACGCTGTCTCGTGTACTGTCTGCTGTCCCTTTCCAATGTATGGAAATGAAATGTAAGGCTAGCTCTGATTCTTATTGTGAGCCATATTGATTTTTTTACGGTGGCTGGGTGATTTGGTGTTACGCAACTGATGTATGATGTGGGGATTCCGGAACGCTTGGTTTAGAATAATACCCTTTTATGAGGAAGTTTAATGTAATAAATATATTATAGAAGTTTTTACAGCTCATTTAAATTTGTTGTACCCATACATATTTTATTAGTTTTTATTTATTTTCTTGTGTATGTATGTAAGCCATGCAGGGAGATATGCTAATATATTATGAATGAGGCCAGAAAATAGATTTAAAAAGGAATGGCAAATGAAATAAAACAATCTACATATTTAACTTTTTTTTTTCTTTTATTGAATAAACTGAAAAATTCTTTTAACCTCATTTGATGCTTGTTTCGAAATATTAAAACGCCATTTTTTTCTAGAGCATGATGAAACTTTTGTAGGTTCAGTCCACAGAAACCCTATCAAGATAGAGCGGTTATAGCCATTTGTTACTTCAGTTCCGCGCGTGCCGATTTTCGGACATAGCGCGCCCCTTCCGCGCTACTTTCATGCCTCGTTGTCACGTTTCTAGTGTGATGCAGTCATGCAGTTAGAAGACGTGCAATATAGCATTTTTGCAGATTTTTTGTCGATGTTTATTCTACCGTGACTCGGCGCAAAACGAGTAAGCGGTTAATAGTTTTTGCAATATATTAAACATTGGCATGCTTGTCGCGCCTACTTCACCGTTCTATCTTGATAGGATTTCTATGGTTTTTGGTTATCAGTTTTGGATAGAAACCGAAGTGCAGTGGGTGTTGGAGGTATAATATGCGTGTTGTCTCGGCAGGTGGTGTCTCGCCATGCAGCACGCGGGTGGGAGAAGGGCCTGTGCGCCATGAGCCACACTCCTGTCGGCGGCCACCCGCAAGGTACACTACCAAGTGTTCTGTAGCTTCCTATTGAGTTTATAGCTTTTTTATAACTTGGGGACAAACAAGCAGACGGTTCATCATTTCATTGTGTGATAGTAAGTGATCAGCGCCGCCCATAGACACCTACAACACCAGGTGAATTGCCAGTGCATTGTCGAACTTAAAGGACTCTTTTCACTGTGCTGTGGGAAAACATCAGGAGGAAAGCCATTCCACATTCTGCACGATCATGAAGGACCGCGTAAAGCGCGCAGTATTTCACTGACTAGGGTTTGTGCAATGTGGATGAACTGTGTTGAACGAAAAGTGGGAGGGTGGCACCAAATCAAACAATTCTTTCTTAAAAACTTGTGATTTCCAATCCAGAAGTTATACCTAGGCCCCTAACCTCGAATGGTTACTAATGCAGCTAATATTCTATGTGCGTAATTTCTATTACCTATAACAGAAGCACACACCTAGTGACATAGTTATCAAGACCAAAATATGTGCTAGGGCAAAAATATTACAGTACTGTTGAGGAATCATTAATTAGGTGATATTTACATACTAAACTAGAGCATTTTGCTATGGTGATTGTTAAGTCAGGACAGCCACCAACAGGACATTTTAATTATATTGTTGTACATGTCTATGTGGTGTTGTGCAGGTTGGGAGCACAAGCTTGCTGACAGGTCGTCGCTGCCGCCAGCTTCCGGGGAGGAGAAGAGCAAATCTCAATCCAAACATGTGTTCACACAACCACATCTCTCTAAGTGAGTATTCTGGCAACAGCCAGTTCATGGTGTACCTCAGAGGTAAACTGTGTCAAGTTGCAAGTGAACAAAAAAGGAAAATTTTATAAAGATTGGTTGGATATGGTTTGACAGTTAACCCCAATTTCTGAATAAAGTCTATTGAAACTGACTACCACAATCTACCACAGAATTCGTAAAATTGTGTTTCACTTGAAATAGTGTTTTAAGGTAACATTAAAGGTAGCTACTTAGGTAGGTGTTCCCTGTGGTGGGCAACTCCATTTCGAAATACTCAGATTAATGATAAGTCATCCATCATGGATGACCGATCGTTGACTATAGTCTAGTTTCATAAAAGCGCCTGAAGCACTCACCCTTAAGCCGTAACTGTGAGTACACTGTGCAAACCTGTAAATGTCGTAAGCGACATATTTTTTATTAGTGCTTTTGTGTTTGACGCAGGGTCAGTATGGCGGCGTGGCGTGAGGAGACGGAAGGCTCCTCCGGGAGCTCCATGCGCTCGCCCGCCTCGCCCCCCTACATGCGCTGGGCCCGCAGCCTGCACTCCCTCCTCGAGGTAAGCTTTGACTCATGAAGAAATTACCCACATTGATTATCTCTCTGATGTGGGGTTCTTAACGATGAGATACTTACTTTTCTTTATCATTTGAGAGCCGACAGTAAGTGTACGTAAATTTGAAAAAATTCTTTCGGTACGCATGATTGAGCATAGGAATCAAAACTCTCCCTATTGGAATTCGCGTTTCATTTTGCCGCCGACGTTCACGCACGCTCTTAAGAACAGGGCCTACTCCGTAAACATTTCTGCTAATATCTGTCGCAATCAAAAGTTATTGTGTACTCGGGTCATGTGACATGTTCTGATAAATGTTGGATATCAAACTATCCTAGGTATATATCGTGAAAGTCAAAATCATTTATTGCATATGAGTACACTTGGTACATTTATACATATAATTTTTTCATCGACTACCGCTTCCTAGTGTTAGCGCTGTGAAGAAGAAATGGCGCAACAAACTTCACGCAACACATCTTTAAAATCGAGTTTGCATACAATTATATAAAGAAGCTAAGCTGAATCAATATTAGTACTAGGCATCTTTGTCATTCAAATAATCGTTTATTTTATAACAGGCTTTCTTAGAAAGTTGTTTTTTGATGTGAATCTTATACTTTCTGTCATATTTAGATTTCGTCTGGTAGTTTGTTGTAGAAGCGTATACATTGCCCCGTGAACGATTTACTGACCTTACTAAGTCTCAACCCTGGTAAAACAAGTTTATTTTTATTTCTTGTATTATAACATTTATAACTGTTGTCGTACATGTCGTATCTATCAAATGATATGTTAGAGAGTACAAATTGCTTTTTAGTTTCTACGGATATTAGCAGAAATGCTTACAGATTGGGTCTGCAGAACATTAGTATGATGTAGGAACTCTAACGTGGTGTACTTGTTCAGGACGCGGAGGGGGTGCGGCTGTTCCGCAAGTTCGTGGGCGGCGCGGGGGGGCTGCACGTGGACCGGCTCAACTTCTACTTCGCGGTGCAGGGCCTGCGCCAGGAGGCCGAGCCGCCCAAGATACGACAGGTCGTCCACGCTATATACAAGTGAGTATTTATCTCAGAGAGAAGGAATTATGACGGTATACGGACGACTTACCGAATCATTTAGGGCTCTGATGAGGTGGACAATTATTTCCCTAGCTAATCGTGGTACCTCAACAAGGCGACGATGTTGTTCGCAACATATCACGTCAAGGGGTTTCACGGGGCGAAAAGCGGACGAAGGAAATCCACTTTGCAACATTAGATTGCGCAAAGTGGCGATACATCGTCTCTGCCTACCCCTCTGGGACCAAGGCGTGAGCATTATGTATATTTGTATGTACGGACGGTATAGGACGGATAGATGGAGCGAGGGATTGGATGCGGAGAACAGAAGGTCGGGTTCAATTTTGGTATTTTATTTAGTACGATTCGTTTGTCCTCCATTGCTTTCAACATTTTGAATTCCGAATATAGATAGGGTTATATTATCTTCTTTGGGGGCCAGGAAGACCTAGCGACACTTGGACCCTTTGGGATCTTTTGTGCCAAACCCCTGTCCATCGATGGTGCCCCAAGCCTATTTAGTGGACTTCACATACATTTTTGGCATATGCAGGTTTTTAACGACGTTTTTCTTCACTGAAAAACTTGAGAGAATGATGAATTATGTGTGTTATGATAGATTCTTGCGCAAGTCGGAGCTAGCGATGCCTGAGCAGCTGAAGCAGCACGTGAAGCAGAGCCTCAAGGATGGCGCCAGCATCGAGAGGACCATCTTCGACAACATGGAGCAGGAGGTCAGCACACAATACTTATCTAACGAATTATAGGAACCCAGTTTGTGGCAGAATTTGTGCTCAATATCGGAATCTACTAGCTTTATTAGTATTTCAAGTAAACTTGTATATTTCTGTGGTAGAATATACATATATCTTATAATTATTATTTTTGTGATTCTCACTCACCGTATGTTTGTGATGAGCATGAGACTTCAAACTTTGAAGTTAAAATGGACGCTTCGCCAATTACTATTTTTTCTTCAACTACCTAATAAGTACTGCTTAAAATAGTCGTTAACTGTCTACAAAGCAATCTATAAGTCAGCTAAACTTATGGTAGATTCATCATCATCATATCAGCCCTTAGACGTCCTCTGCTGGACATAGGCCTTCCCCAATGAACGCCACCACACCCGATCCTCCGCCCTCCGCATCCAGCCGCTTCCGGCTACCTTCTTCAGGTCGTCGGTCCATCTGGCGGCGGGGCGTCCCACCCTGCGCGTGCCGCAATAGGTAGATTGCTTTGTAGAAATTAGTTAATGTCTATTTTAAGCTATACTTACTTCAAATATTAAAACCAAAACAAGGATAGTTCAATGTTATTTGCACTAAATGATAGCGCATTAGATAGCTACAGAGAGCGGCGATTATGCAAGCAATGTTTGGGTTTTAATCCCAACCTACCAAGTTCAAGCAATTTTCACGCTATAAATGACTTCGTGAAAGAGGCCTAGACTGAATCTGTTTTTGCGTATTGATGATTTCCCCTTCAATCACGGGACTACCAGGCCTAGTGAGGCACTTAATCCTTATGTAGTAGACATACCGCGCTCTCGCACGAAGCGTTTTGCTTCCTCGTTCATAATGCGAACTGCTAAGGAATGGAACTTCCTGCCAGCTTGGGTATTTACGGACGAGTACCATTTGGATATTTTTAAAGAAAGAGTGAATAAGCATAAACGTAAACACGCTGCACCTTAGGCCTCATCATACTTACCATCAGGTGAGATTGAGGTCAAGCGCAAACCCATCTGTACTAATATGAAGAGGTAAAGTTTCTGAGGTTGTATCGGGTACTCTCTGGATCTAATGAACCGATTTTGAACATTCTTTTACCAAAAGAAAACCACATTAATTATGAGTGTCATAGGCTATATACTAACCCGAAAAATGAAAAGACTTTTTCGTGGTAGTCGGAAAATGTTTACCGCCCAACGAAGTGGGCACGGGTCAGCTAGTCAACAATAAAAAAAAGTTGCTAATGTGTGTGTCTTTGTCAGGTGACGCGCGCCATAACGGAGACAACGTACCAGGCGTTCCTGCGGTCGGACGCGTACGTGTCGTACGTGGGCGCCGCCACGCAGCCGCTCTCCTCGCCAGACGCCTCGCCCCCCCACCCCGCCAGAGAGGTACATACATTCACTCACTTCCACCCTCGGCTACCCCCCACCCCGCCAGGGAGGTACATACATTCACTCACTTCCACCCGACACGTTAACTCGGCTACCCCCCACCCCGCCAGAGAGGTACATACATTCACTCACTTCCACCCGACACGTTAACTCGGCTACCCCCCACCCCGCCAGAGAGGTACATACATTCACTCACTTCCACCCTCGGCTACCCCCCACCCCGCCAGGGAGGTACATACATTCACTCACTTCCACCCGACACGTTAACTTGGCTACCCCCCACTCCGCCAGGGAGGTACATACATTCACTCGCTTCCACCCGACACGTTAACTCGGCTACCCCCCACCCCGCCAGGGAGGTACATACATTTACTCGCTTCCACCCGACACGTTAACTCGGCTACCCCCCACCCCGCCAGGGAGGTACATACATTCACTCACTTCCACCCGACACGTTAACTCGGCTACCCCCCACCCCGCCAGGGAGGTACATACATTCACTCACTTCCACCCGACACGTTAACTCGGCTACCCCCCACCCCGCCAGGGAGGTACATACATTCACTCACTTCCACCCGACACGTTAACTCGGCTACCGCACCCCGCCAGGGAGGTACATACATTCACTCACTTCCACCCGACACGTTAACTCGGCTACCCCCCACCCCGCCAGGGAGGTACATACATTCACTCACTTCCACCCGACACGTTAACTCCGCTATCTGTAATCAATAAGTACCTCCTTGTAGTCGCTGGTCTTGAATCTGATAGTGGATTTTTAGAAAGCAAGTGTATTATTAAATAATTAACTTCTTCACTCTCGTCTTACCAGGTGAAAATAAAACCTAACTTAAAATAAAACTCAAAAATAAAACCGGCCAACGCTACCTGTTAAGACGGGAGTTGAGAAATTAAACAAGGCTGGGAACTTTACGTTTTCCCCAGTTTTAGATGCAGTATATATCTTCCATCTGCTAATAGTCTGCTGCATAAAATAATTTAAAATGAATATAGACAAATAATCTAACAAGTTTACACTCTTTTTTACTAATTAATTGTAAAAAATTTAAAGATAAAATAAAAGGGTAGAAAGGTGGACTTACCTCTATAAGAGATCTTTTTCAGCCAACTCCCACTGTGGGAAAAGCTTAAACAAGCGGAAGATAAAAAATATGTGTATGGACAATGGACATACGTATTGAAATTTTAAATGGTTTGTACCTGGGTTTAAAGTTGTATGTTCGATCCCAGGTGGCAGTGGGCGGGCTGGCGACGCTGCACGAGGGGCAGGAGCTGGGCAACGCGGCGGGCGGGCCGGGGGCGGGCGCGGGCGCGGGCGCGGGGGCGGCACCCGCGCGGCTCACGCACGACGCGCTTCTCGCCACGCAGTCGCGGCGGCTTCACTCGGAAGTCGCGCCGTGAGTGCTCAGCTTTACTCGTATTTAACACTACTCACTTCGCAATCTGGTTCTAAAGCTTAGTTGAAACCAAAAAGAGGAATACACGTTACTTACTGCGCATGTTCTTACAAAACTAAGTCAAGTTGGACCTTCTTTGCGCACGAAACGACTGTTGTATTGCATTTCATATACATTCGATCGTTATTACTGGTTTCAGTGAAAATTACTGTACGTGTTATATTTGTGATTGTATGAACGCAACTTTGAGTTTAGTTATTTGAGTCGTTTGTGTATGTAATCAGATGATGTATAGAGTCTAGTTTTGTTTATGCAATGTAAGAGAGTAACTTATCAAACTCTTTTTAGTTTTATCTAAGGTCAGAAGTCGTAACTTAACTCAGCTAGAATAGGATTTTATGCCATTTTTAAATATTTTAAAAGCACACATTTCGGTTATCGACAAAATTAGCTGCCATAGACAATGGTGGGACTATACATTCTTAGGAATTCATCGTAAAAATAATATTTAGGATCCTAATAATAATGAATGAGTTCAGTTATGACTACAGCACTATATAGCAATCGCTGTAGACAATTATAGTGTTGTCGTAATATGTGACAGTTATATAGGATATGTCAGTAATGAAATTCGCTCAAAATTGTTGTAACGAAATTTAGAAGACTAACCCTAGCAGATTTATTAAAACTGTTTTACGAAACAGTTAATGCGATTTTTAATAATTAGCTGTGATAGACACAGCTTTATGAGATTGGCAATAAATTATATTATTTGTTATAATACTGATATATCCAGTTAAATGTTATCGTACCCTTATTGGTAAAACTGATTATTTGCACCTAACATAATTTGGAGATACCGGGGTTGAAAGTTGGACAACTAATCTAGATATCAAGATAAAATATTCTTTCATGCCAGTTATATCTAGGTTAGTCATCAAACTTTCAAATCGCAGCATCTCCAACTTATGTTAAATACAGATAATCGCTTTTACCAGTAAGGGTAAGTTATAGTGTGACCCCATCCCTAGAAGTGTCAAATTTTAATTTGAAAGTAAATGTGTGACCCCGCAGCATTGCATGAGCGAGACATCCCTTAGCACTTTTTTCTAATTTTATTTGATTATTGTTTAATTTTGTTTCTCCTGGCAGCTTGACTTATGTTCCGTGTATGTTTTGCCCCCATGTGTGTGTCCCCCCGCCACCCGCGCCGCCCGCATGCCGCCGCCGCTACCGTATACACCATAAACTCTGTTTTACCACCTGGACCATACACTCCAACAATATGCCCTACTATCCCTACCTCAACTCCGTCAATACCTTTTTGAAATTTTCTGATCTGTCATTGTTGCCACATCTCGTCACCGACTGATTTTATCTTCATACCTTAACACTCTGGCGTTTCTGAATATCCTGACCTTCAACATTTCTTGACTTTCCATAACTTTTGAACTCTGAACTCGGCTTTTTCCCGATTCTCTTTGCAAATGATCGTACGAATCACTCTCTTGACGCTCTGCCAACTCAAAATATACTTTTTACCTTTTTAAAATCGCCAATCACAAATCCCTTCCCAAATGCCCCGTCCCATTTGCCCCGTCGCGTGGTAACAACAGCCACCGCAAGCGGTCAGTGTACAGCGCGCACGCGACGTACGCCGGCTACTGCCCCACGTCGCGGCAGGACTCCGAGCGCGCCAGTCTGAGCAGCGGCAGGACCGACAGCGATGCGGTATCGCTCTCCGGCAGCAGTGTGTGAGTATATATTGTCGTGTGCCGACTCTGTAACGGGGGAGTATACAGCGCGCACGTTACTTACGCCGGCTGCTGCCCCACGTCGCGGCATTAGTAAGTAACGTTACTACAAATAATTGAACCTACGGAATCGGTAGAAGTATGTACAACTACACATTGTTAGACAGTTTTTTACTGCTTCATCTCATCATGACACGGCAGTACATCGAGCGCGAACATTTTGTCCAGTCACCAGTCTTGAGTTTTGGTATGTATCATCGAATACATTCAGTTTAAAGCCAATGAGGTAACGTATATCCAATATTATGTATAGTAATGTTAGTAATTCCTAGATTATTTATATTTTCTCTAATTATAAAATATTTGTTAAAGCTATTTGGCACTGCTTAGTTATAAAACCGTTTTAATTTCATTATATTTTTATTGTGTTCTTTAATTTTTGTTTCGCTATCCCTTTGCGCGCACGCCCATAACACCGCCTTACTCATTTCATACACATAACCTGCATTTTTTGTCCCTGTCTAGTGATGGTATGTCGGTGCGAGGGATCCGAGAGTCGCGCGAGTCCCGCCACCGGCCTCGACTGCCGGGCCTAGACAAGTATGCTGTCATCAACAAGGAACAGGACACTGGCATGGTGAGTGGAGTAATGCGTGAGAGCTCTAGCTGTTACATTATATTAGTAGACATTCCCGCTTCCTCACCATTCCCCCCGCAACTCCTCTGAGCGAGGATCAGCGGAGGTACACTAATACATAACATCTACCGGGGAAGGTAGGGCGAGTCCCAAGGACTGAATTTACACTACCTTGGACACCACGATATTTGTGGGGACTTGTAATCAGCCTTGATTTATATTTGCATTATTATTTATTTTGAAATTTTTCTGTAAAGGCTTACTCAAAGTAAATAAATAAAATAAAAGTACTAATTGGACTTATTGAGTGAGTTTTTTCTGACAAGAAAAGGGACCCATTTGATAAAAATATGAAATATGCTGATGTCAGGCAAAGAGCAGTTCTCTTAAACAATCTATTAATTGTTTAGGATTTACCCATACTGTCCCATTTACAACAATTGCTTCATAACGAATAATGGTAACGAAGAACAGACACTCGAAAGAAAAGCGTACAAATGCACGGCCGTTCCATGTTGTTACTGTTCGATTTAGTCTGTCAATCAGGATAAAAAATTTGTTCTGTGTGATTGGTCGTAACAATACGGAAAATCCATTCCGTTCTATTAGATTGGCATATATACCATCTCATCTCAGTGCACATCTTTCTCGAGTATGCGCGCGCGTTCTGATATTCTGATAGAATTTTTGGCCATGGATAGAAACAAATGCAACTGAATTTAATTTTAGATATCGCCTTTTGTTATTTATCTAAATAAAAAATGGGCTCGATTCTGAAGGCACAATGTTAAAATTTGACAGCACTAAAACTGTTGCTATCCTTGTCACTCAGTATTATAAAGATAAAGACGAAACTAATTTTAGCGCTGTCAAATTTTAAATGTGTGCCTTCAGAATCGGGCCCTATTTATTATAATTTTCAGATAAGGCACATAATAATCTGTTTGCGTCCCAAATTTTGAACCGATCGTCATTAAGTTTGTCTTCCGGTGTTTGCGCAGGTGATACCTCGCACGCAGCGCGTGCAGTCCGAACAGCTGCGCGTGCTGCCGCCCGCGGAGTTCGCGCCGCTGCTCATCGAGAAGCTGGAGCGCGTGCGCCGCGACCAGGAGTGCAAGGAGCGGCTGGAGAGGCGCCTCGCGGAGGTAACATACATACTCGTACACTAACTATTACACTCGTACACTATTACACAAGATTCTTCCTGTATACAGATGGTAAATGTTTTTAGATTTTAAAGTAGGGAGAGTCTAGAGGAGTAGGTTTTTTTTGGTTTAAATGAATAGGGCTACTGGTTTAAAGTGTCCTCTAGTTTAAAGTATGGTTCTTGTTTAACGGAGTCGTCTACATGCATAATGCTCAATACGTGAATCGTTCAAAACGAGAAATGTTCAAATTGTGTTCATTTGCGAACGCAGAATGTTCAGTATGCGAGGGAAGGGAGGGGATGATGACAGCACAAGGAAATAACTCCGGAATTTTTAAAACTATAGTTTCAGACTCAGAATCGAACATTTTGTGTTTTGAATGATTTTGCGTTGAGTCTCTAAAGGCTCTATAGTTTAAAGGATATGGGTATCTTGTTTAAATGTGTAGGGTCACTAGTTTGAAAGAATAATGTCGCTAGGTCCATACATACCATTAAGCAAAATAATTTTTTGCACCTCATAAGTCGCCTCGAAAGTTTTAGCCTTCATGATTGACACTAATTGGTTATTAAATTAGGTAACAGACCGTCATAACAGATCATCTGTGATCATGAAGGTAATAACTTTGAGGTGACTTATGAGGTGCGAAAAATTATTTTGGTTCATGGTATGACATGTAGTTTGATGGAGCTGGTATCAGATTTTATTGAAAAGCGTTTCCGATTTGAAGTAGTAGCTTTAGTCGTCTATAAAATTAGTTATTTGGTGTCCCAGGGCGACGGCGAGGACGCGTCGACGCAGGCGCTCCCGCCGCAGCTGGTGGCGGCCGCCATCCGGGACAAGCTGCAGCTGGACGACGACAACGACCAGGACATCCTCGGTGAGCCCCGCTCCCATCACCCTCCATTTGACCGCCTCGTTGACCTAGTTTAGGGCCAGAGGTCGTGGGTTCCGTTTCATTGGATCCAGACAACTTTGTACAATTTGTGCAAATTGGTCCCGGTATGGATGTTATATTTGAGAATTGTCCTGTCATTGTTTAATTTTCATAGAAAATTCTTATGCGGGATTAGACGAGTGTATATGTATTATCATTCATCATCAGGTTATTTTTGTCTCCACTGCAGGAGCACAACCCTCTCTCATCTGGCGGAGACAGACGGAGGATTTGGCCTACACTCTCGCGCTGGCCAGACGGGTTGGGGAGGCCTGATTGATGTTTTATAATGTATTTCCTTAGTCGCCTTGTACGACATCCACGTGTATATGTATATTATGTAATATTTATCATATTATTAATTTCCATCTACTCTTCATTGAATGCATCCAATGACGGCTATTTAGACCTTTAAAACAGTAGAAATATGACAGTGTGATAGATAACGCCCCGTAGAACTGACGCTCATATGACTAACAACACGATGGAACGTAATTTATTTAAAAGCCATACGTTCAAATAGTAGTCGTCATATTAAGAGTCTCTCCTTGGGTTTTTCGGGGAAAGAGATCTGTATCGTTGAAAAAGCTTTTCGCTAGGTTTATCAGAATTCAAAACTTATGGAAAATCAAGAATAAAATCACTATCGGCTTTACAATATTTCCATGCAATCACCGAACTTTATATTACACTGGACCTCAGCACTGTCCAATACAAATGACAGCTAATTTCGTGTGCCGGTTTGAAATTTAGTTCCACGGGCACTTGTTACTAGTTCAAAGTCTTCAGCGCCAAAATATTTAGTTCCATGGGCACTAGTTACCAATCGCCTTTGCCTTCAGCGCCATAATGGCAAAAATCAAGCAGACACAAAAATACTTTGAAAGCAGCCAGTCCTACAATACAATACAAAAATTATTTTCTCAACGCCAAGATAATTTTGATTAATAAATAATATAAGATATACATTTTCGGTCTGCATACAATTAATTTTCTGGTAGACTGGTGCCTAAAAATAGGATGAACCTGTGAAAACAGGTAACCAGGCTCCCACCCCATGGAATTTTGGCGCATTTCTCTGCCATGGAATTCCTGTGTAATAGATGTCATTACGACTAATAATTGATATGTAATGTTTTTGCTTTATCCAGACCAACACGTATCGCGCGTTTGGTCGGAGCGCACCCCGGGCACGTCGCCGCCGGGCACGCGCCGCGCGCGCCTGCGCCACGCCGCCCACCCATCCCACCCCTCTCACCCCTCTCACCCCTCCCACTCGGCCCACCGCCGCGCCCCCTCCGCCCTCTCCGCCGATTCAGGACACTACGACGCGCCACCGGACTCGCTGCACCATCCGCATTCGCTTACGCGCAGGTAAACACACTTTTACATTTAAGCTGACTTTTGCCGCGGTTTCGCTCGCGTGTGTTTACATTACCGTCAATCCTCCTAGCCAGCGGCAGTAAATGATACGACGACTACACCATTGAACTTTAAACTATATTTATACTCAAAATATACACTTCTAGCCGTTTCACAATAAATATTCTACTCCCGATGACGTTGGCTTTTCGAATGCCGCACCTCGGTAGTGCTGTAACTCGAGTGGCGTCTACTACCCCCTGTACCGCCTGTTGCATCATAGTCGTGGCGTGAGTAGCCACACCAACAAATGGCGGTATAGGAAGTAGTGGCAGTCAATAGACCATCTATTTATCCATTTTTATCACGAATTTATACATTAAATTTAAAAGGAATAACTATAATTTAAATGCTAACAGTGGACTACGAATGTCACAATACAGGCGTGCGGCTCTATCAACAAATCCCCCATATGATTTTAATATATTTTTTAATAATGTTTAAAGTCTAAATTGAAATCGCTTGAATATAGTTTATAACCCCTCATTAATACTCGTAAAAGTAATAATTACATTTGTTTTGTTTGTCCTATGGAATCATCAAAGATGTGTAAAATTAAAAGTATATGCTCAGTCCAGACCTGCGTACATCGATGTAGGCAGTTCTGGGCTGACGAAACATTAACAGTAATGTCTCACGCAATGTCTATAAACTGTTGTCATTCAAAATTCAGTGTTTGCGGACAGGTCTGTCTGGACTAGGTTTGAAGTCGCTATAATCATTAGGTAATAAACCAATCTGTGGCCAAACAAAATGCATTAATGAATACTTCAGTGTCCGACCTTTGTGAATCAAGTAGTTTCTTAAGTAATAATTGTTATTTTTGATTGAAAGATCAACTTTCGAACGAAACCAAAATACTTACGGCTGCAAAAAGTACAAATGCATTTTTATTGGTACACTTGTTTTTGTGACGTAGATGTTGAGTTGATGTCTTGTGTGTTTGGTCATTTGTGTGGACGTGAACAAATGCACTGCCCGTCTGGCACAGTTGACATTTTTACATACGTAAACAAATAAAAGCTATTTGCGTTTCGGAAACTGAATATACACGAAAGCTATAACAAGTTGTGTCACCACGTTTACTTCGCAATCCACTTCGAAACACCACCTATTGTTTGTTTGGTTTCCGAGACGCAAATGAGTTTGTTTTCTTATGTCATTTGTTAGACTAAAGATGTATGCTCATATTAAAAAAAGCAGTGCATTACTTGCAATATATTTATTAACTTTTCTGACACAATACGGTTTGTCTATGTAGAGATGACGAACTTTGATAAACGGCGGATTGTATGTCATTTTGCGCTGCTCGCTAGCGTTATTTTTGCCAGCTTTCTAACAATAATTTGTATTTACCTTAAAAAATATCATAAATATATTAACTCCCTGTTGTCAGATCGTTCTCAAAGAAGACAGTGACGGAATTAACGGACAGCGGCGTGTCTGTGGTCAGCGAGGGCACGACGAGCGCGGCGGGCGTGGAGCCGCGGATCTTGCTGTGGATCGCGGAGGGGTCGGAGCGGCTCGACCGGCGCGGGTACAGGGAGCTGTCCTCGCGGGGGTCCTCCGCGGACAGGGAGGACCGGCGGCGCGACAAGCAGCGAGCGCGGTCAGTTACATACAATAATGGAGTTACAATCCCATACGTGCAAGGTCATTTCTGGCAACACACTCGTCTTTATAACGTTTGGATAAAAAGGACTTGGCTTTAAGAGCCGTAAAACACATAAAATAAATTATAACGATTCGCCTAATAGCCACCTGCACAACAGGGCAATCGCCAGTACGTTGCGGTCATTGGAGGATTATTTACGCTCCACTTGAAGAAACTGAGGACCGGAGCGAATACGAGAGGCCTATACAAGATGCCGCGCATCATTCGCGCACAGCGTCATCATAGTTCAGACCAATCACGAATTGGTGCATCCTTGAACCGGGCCAATCAGTGTGCTGCACACCTCAGCACTTTGACAAAACTGTTTGTAGCATTAAGAGTCGTTTTCTTATAGACATCTTGTATATACCTCTCGTTTTCGGTCCGGTCTTTCATGCTGCATACGTGCAGGATGGAATAACCTCCTCCCTCACGTTTTAGAGTTATTTGTCGATGGTTATATGTCAGGGAGGCTGGTAGTATCATAAAGAGATCTCAAATGCCCATTAGCTTTATACCTCTTTACCACTGAATCATGTCTGTGGCTTGATTTGGACTATGCGAGTGAAAGTGAGACCACAAGTCAATGACACCAATAGTTTCAGGAACAGAGACTAGTGTGAATTGCATTTGGCGAACCCTGTTCAGATCCGGTACATGGTCGCCCAAGGGTGTCTTTCAAACCAGGCTTTTACCATGTATTTTGGACGTGGTTAGGTTGACCATGAAATTAAATGGGTTCGCCAAATGTAATTTCCACCTGCACAAATGAGGCATCAGAAGCTGTGGGGTGGCGCAGACCGTACACCAGATAGTATCCGAGTGGAGATGCTACAAGACGTGGAGATTTCAAAGAACTAACCATACTTACATTAGAGGGCAAAAAGTTGATTCTCAATTTCAGTTTAAATAGCATTAATTAGTGGTCTCACTTTAATGGGCCATGCGATAACATCGAAACGAACGATTATATTATGTTTTACAGTACCTAGATAGTAAAACCACACCACACTTCAGAAATGTAAAAAAAATATAATTCACCATAGCGGCAGCGGCAGCAAGTCTAGCAGCACTAGCGGCGGCGGCGCCCCGGCGGGCGGGCCGGCGGGCGGCGCGGGCGCGGGGACGGAGCAGCACACGGTGGTGGTGCTGACCTTCCTCGACGAGCAAATGCCGTACCGGCTGAAGGTGCCCGCCTCGCCCCTCACGCTCAAGACCTTCAAGGAGTACCTGCCCAGGAAGGGGAACTACAGGTATGTCCTTCATCATTGTAAACCCGCATCCATCCACTAACATTACTAATAAACATCTTACTGTAAAAGACCGAAAAGACAGAAATCCTACTTCTTAGAGAGTGAAGATTACATAAAACTCCCACTTTCGTGGAAAAGGTACAGGGACTGCCACCCACATCTATGTTCAGGGAAATTCAATACAAAATAAGACCAAACTCTAGATTTAGGTTCAAGGTATTGTGACAATGAGTGGGCACCCGATACCTATGATCCCACCATAATGTCAAACTACCCTCCTGTCCCGTACTCCGGCGACCGCCGTCTCATTGCGGCGTGCGTACCGAGCTGCGAGCGAATACGACACGATTACGGACTGCAGTGATTATAACGTTTGTGGATTACCTAAGGATTCCTAGTGAGTGACTCTAGCCACCGTTGACACTGGCTAGATCCCTTCAAGCTTCCCCCCTACGGAATGTACATTTCTTGGCAATTCGTGTTTCTTTGTGCCCAATGACATATATATAAATCTCTATCGGCAGATACTTCTTCAAGACGGAGTGTGCGGATCTAGACAACACGGTGATCCAGGAGGAGGTGAGCAACGACGCCGACACGCTGCCCATGTTTGAGGGCAAGGTCATGGCGCGCGTCAAGAGCATAGAGTGAACCGACACAAACAGACCATAGAGTCACTGTGAATTCCACCAAACAGCTAAGGCATTCATACAAGCACACCAATCAACTTTCAATCGGCACGTATGGTCCACGGTCCTTCGCTTTAATTTATTAATCCGTTTCCGGCGCGCGTTACGAGCATAAATGACCATTAATAGCGACTATAGAGTGAACTTTATTGACTATCAAACATTTTCCTACAATATGGCGCGCCACAACTGATGGTTCTCCGCCAAAAATGAGGAGTGTAAAACAAGTCTTCGTTGTCTATTCGCTTGGTGTTGCCGGATGTCTATGGATGCTGTGAAAAGTTATCACCAAGTGATACTGCCCAGTTGTCTCCCTAGTTTACAAAAAACTTCAAGCAGCAAATGCAATTATACCGGAGAAAGGTCATCATCAATCCGTTGACGTCCTCTGAACCTGGACATAAGCCTTCCCTTATCAATAGGCATCAAGAGCATAGCAAATGCCAACCATACAGTGAGGTTGATAAATAATACTAAATCTACAGAACTAAGAATTTTGTGCAAGTTGCTGATGATCTACCTTTCAACAATTGGACATATACATGTCAGATGCACACAAATTCGACGTCCTATTTATTAAATTTCAGTAGATTTAAAAATTCCTGAAAGGTTGAGAGTTGGGTATCATGACTTTATGAGTCATGACTGAAAAACTATTTTATATAAACATCTGTAAGGGCAAATTGTGTTATATTATTATATACTATGTCATAAATCCTTAAAATCATCAGACAGGACGTCAATAGACACTTATTATTATAATTTATTTATTTAGACACAATATAAAGTACGTTAAGAATAATCGAATAGATATATGACGTGACTGTAGTGGTTTATTTGAAAATTCAGAAACGAATAGGCAGCCATTTTTAAGGCAACATTGTCCTTAACGAATAATTTTATGGGCAATTTTAAGCGAAAATTATTTTTTTTCCTAATTTTCAAATGAGCACCTGTATTGTATAAAAAATTCGGTTCCTCGATTCTTTAGCATTTTAATTATTTTTATACTTGGAGCTAGGTGAGTACGCTTACTATTGTACGATATTTTTTTTAAATCGCAGAACTACGATTCGCCAGTTTTTTTTATAATTATCCTAGTGTTACGTGAATGACTGCTTAGTTTATATATTTTTTAATTAAATTAATATTTTTAGGTATAAATGACATGTTATGACAAAAATGCAAAAAAAAATTGTTTATTTCGTTTGATATTTGGGATTCGGCATTGGAAATGACGTTTATATATGTTAAAAAAAACGATGAAATTTCAATCTGATTTAGACTATACGGAGTTATTTATATTACTTTTGTACTGCCATCATATAGTTTTTGCAATATTACAAAAAAAGTTATGGCCAGCAATTATGGTCTGAACCATTTTTTTCTGCGCCTACTGCTTGATGTTCTTAAGAAAGCAGAAGTCCTACCCGATATATGTGTAAAATGCCGCCCCATTTTAACATCCTATTTCTGGCCGTGAAAATTTTACAAAACTTTTGCAATAATTGTTCAATTAGTAGAGTTCTCGGTAATTTTAAAACCCCTGGATCCTGGAGACATGGTCATATCAACATGTACCTTTGAGGTCATTGACCGAAAATCGCTATGCCTAATCCGATCATTGGTTATGTGTTACAAAAAAGTTTTCAAGTTGTTATAAAAGTTAAATTAAATCGCTACTTTTGTACTTATTGCCAAAACTAAAAGGTTTTTTCCTTCAATAATGATTGTTTATCAGTTCGTCACTATCGCCATGTATACTAACACTAAAACATCAATAAATAATCCGTATTTTCTAAATCAGATTTGCAATCGATTCAAAATTGTTATAAAAATCAACACACAACATTGCAGATCTCTTATGAAATATTATTAACAGTGTAATGAAATGGAACTGTAACAAATAAATATATAAATTATTTCCGTTCTGCAGCTGTGAATAGAACTATTTAGCGAAATAGATTTAAGGATAGTTTTTTCTTTTCAGTCACTAAATTTCAGTGTTCAAAATTACTCGTTTTAGAAGCTGTTTCGTTGGCACTTACGCCCAATTCTCATATCTTATATACAATCTAATGGATAAGCCCACAAAACTAACAAAGTTAGCTTGTCTGGTCACTGCTACGTTTTTTTAAATTAAGATTTTACGGCATTGGGTACGAGCCCATTGTAGCCTGTTCTTAACTTCCACTTTCATATTTACAGTGCTGTACTAATAATAATTTTCTATGGTTGCCATGACATTTTTTCGAAGTAAAATTATTTTTCTTGATTGTAAAAACAAATTAATTTAATATCGTTTTTGATACGAGTGATTTTGAACCTCAGATAATAAAAATCATCTAGAAAATCAGACTGAATTTCCCAAAAACTTCCAAACTGTATAATGACTAGTCTACATTAGCAATGCATGTTATTTGAACGAAATCATTGTCACTTACAGCCTTTTTCGATTGGTGTAACGTGCATTGCGAATTGCGCCTTTCTGTACTTACTAGTACAGTCTTTGTTGGCATAGAGATTACTGTGATGGTAATAGTGCTTATAATAAACTTGCACCAGTTATTTTTCAAGAGCTTAATTATGTGCAGGAGGGGTGTGAAGGCGGGAGGTAAAGTCGGTTGGTACTTATGTCATTTCGTCACTAGAACTCCATATTTGTCAACAGCATTATCAAGAACGAATCACATAAGCGCTAACCGATAAATTTACATCATTCCACTGGGTGTAGCCGTCAGTGGTCATTACACCACTACACTTGCAGTAATCTCTATCCGCCGGTTGGACTGTGTGCATATTGTAAATACTAAATATAACAAAATTAGTTAGCTTGTCGAGTCCGATCCACAGTACGTATAGAAGTGTGAAAAGTGTCTCAAACATATTTACCAAAGATTGTATGTAGTAGTGATGGTCCGAATTGTGTTATATAAACGAATTTATCGTTCAAATCAAATGTTGAACCCCCATTCATTATACAGAGTGGAAAAAAGGAACGGGACCTGGAGTACCTTAAATATTTAAGATAGCAAATTGTACTCAAAGGAAACATTAATTTGTTTTATAAAATAATACTGCATTAAAAATTTGCGATAAGTCGCTTGCCTAAAAAACCTGTATCTCCTTCATAATGTTGATAAATAAATTATGTCAGAGACAAGTTGATAATTACTTATTCGTTTATGTCAAAACTCTTAAGTAAAGTTATTGGTGGGTGCTTTTCCCTATTTGCAAAACTAAAATAACATAACCATGGACTATTTTTATCTGCAATAATTAAGTTGCATTGGCACATTGAATGTCAAAGTTATTGAAGTTATTTTCAAATAGTAAGAAAATGTTTATTAAATGTATAATTTTTTTGATTGACTGTTGATTGTTCCTATATAAGTCTATTTAATTGTTTGCTTTGTTCTATTCCTGGCTAAGGCAAGCGACTTTTTGTTTGTTTTGAATGCAGATTTAATTTTAAAAATAAATGTTTTCTTTGAGTAACATTTGCTAGCTTCAATAGTAGAGTATTTTCCCTAATAGTCCCGTTCGATCTTTCCATCTTGTATATTAACCTTTGCCCGCCCGTTATCGAACTTATTGAATTTCTAGGGTGTTTACTTTACTATTTTTACTTGTATAGATTTTATTTAGTTCACATTTGCTATCATTGGTGAATATGGCTGAGGCAAATCTCGCGGAATGTTGCCAGCGAGCGTGTGCACTAACGGATGCACAATATTGAGAATCGGGTGCGGAATAATGTGCCTTCAATGTTGATAAAGTTTTCATAGTTGATGCTTCTTACTAGTTGTAAGTTAACACTTGTACATATAGACGTAACGCTGCCGTTCGAACTTTATTTTTTATTAATTTAATGTTAATTTATTGCCTAAAGTCGCGTTCGGGCGCGACGCCTTCCATTCGTCTCACGCACAAAGTTGTATAGATATTACTGTCACTTATGTCAAACTACGTAACTCACGTGAACATCTGTAGAAAATAGTAAAAAATGTATTAATAAGTGTTATTGCCTAACAGTTTAAGGCATTCGACTCGACCAAATCATGGCGAGAGATTTGCTGAATTGATTACGTACATTTAGTTCTTACCGTTAAGTTCGGTGTGACATACAGGTTGCTTCTATGGTAAATGACTTAGATATTGTCAATTGTGCTACTCACTGCCATTTATTTCTATTTTATCTACTGCTCAATTGTTAGTTTAGTATTGTTATTGCCACTTTGCCAGAGTTCAGTTATTAATAAACTCGCCCTGCTTTTGTAGTTTCACAGTTCATACTGTCGTCATCCAACGATTTGTAACAGATATAAGCGTTTTGCGTCTAACTATCGTAGTAAGACGCCAAACGCTTATCCGAATATGTCACATGACATGTCATGTTTATCCTACAACTTTGTGTATGGGACTCTTTTACCCAGTTGACTATAGCGACCACTCCCCCCAGTAGTGGTCGCGGCGACAATATTGTATAAAAAATGATCACCTTTATAAGGCACTTTCAGTACATATAGCATCTCGAAGTACCTTATATAATATAAATCATACAAAAAAAATGTACCAAAGTCCTCGAGGGCTCAAAATATTCGGAAGTTGAATATTACTTGTTAAAAATTGTAAAAATAAAATGTTTTCCAAGTTTAAGAGGTGTATACGAATGTGGGAGAAGTACATAAGCTAAGCTCTTACCATTCAAAATGGACAAAAACATGTGTTTGTGCCTCGTAAGCTAAATATTAAATGGTCAGGGTAATTACACTATCAGCAAAATCAAGTTGGTATACCACCTTTACATTTCAGTAGATTTAGCTGTACCGTTTTATTTTGTTGACGAGACGCATATGACGTTTGTTTTTGTCGGTAATTCTGATTGGTACGAACTATATTTGTAATAGATAATTGTCGTACATATAAAGTATTACTCCGCAACTCGTACCGGCCGCAGTCTCAGACGGACCGTTGTATAATTAGAAAAAAGAATTTCACTAATCGGACTGTATTATTTTTTTATCTAGCACATGTAACATTGAAAAAATAAACTGGAACTGTGCCATATATTTCGGTATTTTATTTGAAATTATTTGAAATGAAGCTCACTGCATCGATGCATTGTCTTCATGTAAAGCGCCACAAGTCGTGGGTTCGATTCTCACTGGGGTCAGACAGTACCAATTTTGTACAAGTTGGTCAGAGTCTCGACGTTATGTTGACCTATCCTTGTCTTACACAAATCGTACACTTGGTTGAAGAACAGAACGTATCTTTAATATGCTCTGCGTAATATGCTATGCTCCGCTGGCGCAAACTACAGCTCCAACTACCACCGCTACTTCTTACCGTCGTCGCTCCAAACGTAATCCTAACTCACCGCAATCCAAATTCCGATGAGCATCACACTTCTTTGTTGTACGAGTACAATGCATATTAATGTAGTTTTTACGTGATGTTTACACAAATAGATAAAAAATGATCTCAATATACTATTCTCTTATTCTTGATCCCCAAATTTTTTTTATTCATAAATATTTATAGATGAAATATATGAATTTCTTCATCCAAGAGTACGAAATCGCTTTTTGTCTGGGAGAGCACTCGCATCGAGCAGCGCAGGCGTAGCGTGTGGCGGCTGGCCGCGCGAACGCACGCGTTTTGCATGCGGCCGCACGCGACCGGTTTCGTATAGGTTTGTATGGCTTGCGTCATTTTGGCAGAATCACCGTCTGTGATTTGAAATCTGACTATGCAGAAAATGTCCTTGAAATGTACAATTTTGTACTTGAAACTTAGAATTTGTGCTTCAGCTGTTTAAAAGTTTAAGGGGTATATTGGTGGCTCTGCGAAATGTCGTCACTACAGCTGTGCTCCGGTGCGTCATTTATAGCTCTCTACTCTTCGGGTCATCCGTATGAAAATTTCGTCTATGTGTAAAATTCTAGATCTGAAGAAAAGACTGGGACTAAATAAATATCTCAGACATATAATACTGGGAAAGTTAACAAAAACGTTATTTTTCGAGTTATTCCATAATTTATTTTATTCTCATTAATTATAAATAATCACAAATATTCTTAGTCGAGAATTAAATACAACTTTTATTGTCGTTGAGGCACTAACAAAATGTATCTAATCAATTTTATAATAATTTATTGTTAAACAAACTGAGCTCAGATTAACTGTCCTTCATCAAAAAATCTAGATATTGGACTGTGAATAATTCATGCCTTATATTTGTACTAGAATTCAACTTCCAGTCAATCGGCATATCTGTGCTAACACAGCGCAGCACATCGTAAATGAAACCATAGTATACTGCATTAGTGTGCGCTATCTGAACACATCCCTGACGCCTTGTATGAGCTGCTTGCTCACTGGGTCCTCGTCTTCGTAGCCAGCCGAGTGCATGTGATGCGTTATACTCGATATACACTGAAATAAGAATAAAAAGTTATTAATTTTACACTCTTAAAGCCACTATCATACTGGCACGGCTTTGGCTTTGTACAAAGTCGCCAAACCATTAACACTCCATACAAGCGAACAGATTTAATAACCTGCTATATTACAGGCGCACCCGCCTGTCCGTACACGTTTGCGTGTGCGCCTAAACTATCGAGAAAGGGACAACGTTATACGTCAACTTGTGTGCTTCTCTTTCTAACCGACTATGTACTACACGCTGTGCTTTATTTTTTGGGGGTCGCTTCTTTACGTAGTAATATTTAGTAACAAGAGGTTTCAGTTAATTCTGATGAAAATTTTAAATATTATATTTCGGCCTCCTGACCCTCTATGGGTACTAACAACCACCAAAACTACACTTTTAAAGTCTTGATAGATTTTGTACAAGATAGTTCAGTCTATAAACGCCCTAGCCTACTAGCCTATAAAACTTTCTCATATAATCACCTAGACATATACGAGTAGTCATACAAAATCGATCGAAAAATTCTTTGATACGTTATCGCTTTCTGAACACTGCACAGGACGCTGAACGTAGCGATCGGTGTGAACACTCCCATACAAGCACATAGGAAGTAACCGACCTTAAACGAGTAACCTTACCTTGTCCAAATATGTGATCCCTGCCTGCGGGCACACTTCTTTCGCCATATTGATGCTGTATTCACTCCTATTGGTCTCGTCGCGCAGTATGGAGCGCAGTTCGCGCAGGAACGCCGGCAAGTTCGCCTCGGTGAGGTCCGGCACCAACTTCACGCTGAACTGGTAGCCGGTTGGGGTGTCGGACGGGTCGTCGGGGTCAGGATCTTCAGCGCGGATGCAGCTGGGGACAATAGAATAATTTTCTTACACCAAGAAAGTTAACTAAAAGATTTAAAACTTTTCACTTTGTTTTGTATGGCTAATTCGTTTTCCTTTGTGCGCAATAAAGAATCGCTATAGATATAAAAATGAACGTGTTAGTGTAGAGTAGCATGGTACACTGTAGATTAGTGAGGTACAGTGTAGATTAGTATGGCACAATTAGTATATTGTACCTCACTAATCTAGTAGATTACTGCGGTACAGTGTAGGTAGAGTTGCCAGATGATTATTTGATAAAGGAGGGCAGATGGGTATAAAAAGGAGGATTTTCTGTAAAAAAAAAAGAGGACATACACAATTAAACGAATTATTTATATTATTTTACTTCATTTTATTCATATTTAGCTCAGCTGCCAATTTGTGCAAGAAGTTCTTGGTTTTTCAACAAATAATAATGGAAATCTTATCACGTCATGTTTTTGAAGTTGTATTGAGTAAGAATTAAAGATTTAACTGACTTAGACTTAGTCTGTTCCACTCTTTATTCCACTGAGTATTAAATAGTGAAAAAACTCTTTCCGAATTTGCGTTATGTGCGCTTATACAAAAATAAAACTCGCAGATCTTGAGCAGTTCTGAGAAACATATCTGCCAACCCTAAGTGTAGATTAGTATGGTACAGGGTAGATTAGTGAGGTAAAGTGTAGATTAATGTGGTACAGTGTAGATTAGTATGGTACAGTGAAGTTTAATGTGGTACAGTGTAGATTAGTACGGTACAGTGAAGGTTAGAGTGGTAAAGTGTAGATTAGCGGGGTACAGTATAGATTAGTGTGGTACAGCGTAGATTAGTGAGGAACAGTGTAGATTAGTGAGGTACAATATAGATTAGTGTGGTACAGTGTAGGTTAGTGAGGTACAGTGTAGATTTGTGAGGAACAGTGTAGATTAGTGAGGTACAATATAGATTAGTGTGGTACAGTGTAGGTTAGTGTGGTACAGTGTAGATTAGTGAGGTACAGTGTAGGTTAGTGTGTAGATTAGCATGGTACAGTGTAGATTAGTAAGATACAGTATAGATTAGTACGTTACAGTGAAGGTAAATGTGGTACAGTGTACATTAGTATGATACAGTGAAGGTTAGTGTGGTACAGTGTAGATTAGCGGGGTACAGTATAGATAAGTGTGGCACAATGTAGATTAGTGTAGTACAGTGTATAGTACTGACCGGTACTGCGAGGCGGCGCGGCCGGGCGGCCAGTGCTGCGAGGTGATGAGGCCCAGGAGGGGCGCGCGCGGGCGTTCCAAGGCGAGCTGCAGCGCGCGCTGCGTGCGCAGGTCGAGCGCGGAGGGCGCGGGCGGGAACACGGGGTGCGAGTGGTGCCACGCGCACACGGACAGCCCCAGCGAGCACAGGGACTCCGCCGCCGCCGCTTGGGACACTGCAAGTAAACAGGTGCTCACACGACGACCTCGGTGCTTCAAAGGTATAGCTGTGTATAACAGATATAGCTGTTTATATGGACATTCTGGAGATAGAGCACGTAATGAAACTGTTGAAGGAAAAAGTAGGGCTCTTCGAACGGATCCATAGCCAAACTCGTAGACCCACTTCCACAACTCACCGGGGTCCATGTCGCAGTGCGTGCCGCACGCGGCGGCGGCAGCGGGCCGGTACGCGTGCAGCGTGACGTCGGTCTGCCCCGCGCCGCCCGCATCCCCCGCGCCGCCCCCCGCCGCCGCCCGCCCGCCCGCCAGCCCCATCACCTCTGCGCGCGACGTGTGCGCGTGCGCGTCCATGCCGATGAGTGCGGACACGTGCATGCGCACGCAGTACGGCGCCTATCAATAAATACATTGCTACAATCATACTGTGAGGAAGACCGTCTCGTTGGCTTATTAGTTGGACGTGAGCACCAGAGGCTGTGGTAAGACTAGTTAGTACTGGGGACAGATGTATAAGTTGGGTCGGGTCTAGATGTTGTATCTGTGAATTGTCCTGTCCTTCTCCAATTCCTCTAGTATAGGAGAAAATACTACTTTAGGATTGTATATAAAAAAAATAGAGAACTGCTTTGTTGAATACATAACCTATTAAGCTATAACAAAAGATTGAAGCGGTGTTTACTTTGAATGCGTGGGCGTTAAACGTGTACAAGCTCTTAATAAAAGCAGGCAGATATACTATCTACTGAGCAGAAAAGAAATGGTATAACTTGTTGACAAGGTTTCATTTAAGCACCCTAACAGTGAGCCATCAATACGAGACCATGTGAGAATCAGCAAGCTGAACATACCGGTCTCTCCGCGTTGTAAAGACGACACTGTATGAGATGTATGGGCTGTTTCTTGGGTGGGCGCTCCTTGCGGGGCTCCGCCCCTACCGCGTACAGGTCACCAGTCTCCGTGTGCATTATCGTGTACCCCCCACCACCATCCTAGAAAAAAAGATTTAGAATAAAAAAAAACTACCACACACATTTTTCACCTGAAAAATGACCATTTATCATTTATATCAGTAGGTATATATTATAATCATCACAATTATTATACTACATTAATTAGCCTGCATATAATTGAGCAATCATCAGCATGTCCACCATAGTCCACAGGTGTGGGTTGGTGGATTTCACATACCTCTTAGAATTTCAACTTTCACATATGCAGTCACTTTGCTTTTCTTATTTTCCTTAGTAAAGGTTGCCTGGAAGAGAACGCTGTAAGCGATAAGGCCGCCTTTGTACATTTTCCATAAATCTGTACTTGTTTTTATTATTATTATAGAGTTAATAGGCGACCAGCAATTTTGCTGATATGCCTATATCTGAACTGGTGTATTTAAGTCTTTGAATTGTCACTTGTAACACTGGTTTTTGAAGAATTTTTCTAGTCTGTTTTAAAAAGTGTTCACTGAGGGGGCATTGATAACACTCTGCGGTATCTTGTTCCATATATTATTTTTAATCTGTATGCAATAAAGAGTTTATCTATCTATGCAGGTTTCCCCACAATGATATCTTTCACCAAAACCTATGGAATGATATGGACCAAGGCAAACGATCCCCTATTGATCCTCTACTGTAGGATTCATTGTGGAGCTGCTACACGCCATAAGACTGAGGCATTTATAACCCACTAGCTGTTGCCCGCGACTTCGTCCGCGTGGACAGCTTAACATCACAAATTATTATGAATTTTCCGTAGGAATGGGATATTTATTGGGATAAAAACTATCCTATGTCCTATATGTGTGCCAAGTTTCAACACGATTCGTCCAGCGGTTGAAGCGTGATTGAGTAACAAACATCCAAATATCGAAACTTTCACATTTATAATATTAGTAGGATTCAGTTTGAACAGTTAGACCGGCATTGTCAGTCGCAAAATAAAAATAAAATACTGCTTACACACACCAAATTAATTCTCTTCTGTCTTTTGGGCATTGGCTCGAACTTCCTTAAAGGCACTGCTATAGGACCATCATCTGGCTTAGGGACTTGTTTAGTCTTTTTATTCCCACTAACATCATGGTCACTGTCTATGTCTATCTCAATATCACTTTCTGGTTCAGAGTCTTTCTTCTTTTCTATTTTTATCTGTGGAAAAAAGAATAAGCTGACTTTTAAGAGGTCCTTCAAAAAAAAATTTGTCTGTTTGTCTGAAGTATAATCATCATCATCAGGTTAGTTTTGTCTCCACTGCAGGAACACAACCCTCTCTCATCTGCCAGAGACAGACGGAGGATTTGGCCTACACTCCCTGCGCTGGCCAGAAGGGTTTGGGAGGCCTGATTGATGTTTTATAATGTATTCCGTTAGTCGCCTTGTACGACGTCCACGGGAAGAGTTGGAGTGGTCCTATTCTACTCTACCGGAAATCACACTGAAGTATACCGCACCATTAAACTGAAAATTTTAACATCACAAATAGGAACAAAATAGAAGACAAAAGCGGACTTCTCCCACTAGGGATTTCTTCCAGTCAACCTTAGAGTAACGGACGATTTCTTCCAGTCAACCTTAGAGTAACTGACGGTCTAGTATAATACGTTAAGTACTAAATTTTGATGGAAAAACATACTAAAGTATGCATATATTACATAAACATGATACAATAAAAAAATATATAGAAGTGTCAGAATTCTTTACTTTTCGAGATATTAGAGAAAAACTTGTAGTTCCCAGGTTAGAACAGGAGCACCCCCAGTCTACCCAGCAGCTTTCTCCTGCATATATTAAGATCATTACTGTGATCTTATCACCAATCCGCCTGCGAAGCGTTGTGATATTAGCAAATCCCCCAATAGACAGCCTACCAAGAGTGCCATTCTTTTTGGGAGGCTTATGTTCAGCAGTGGTCGTATTTCGACGATGATGATGAAAGAAAAAAACCCGGATCCCGCACGACGTCGTTTTTCAACTGTGTTTGTCATCATAAAATTAAACAAACAAAAAATACTAAGACTGCATAAAATAAACAGATCAATACTTACAACTTGTTCCCCCTCCGAAACAGGTAAAGCTTGCCCCGAACTGAACACAATGTGCATTTTAGGGCTCTTTGTACTGTCCTCTGACATACTAGAATCTTTCCTCTGCCTTCTGTGAGGAGATATAAGCAGCTCTTTACTTTTGTTCCTAGTTTTACCCCTCTCATAACTCCTTGACACTTTTCTTCTATGATTACCAATCTTCTTCACAGCTTTCATCTTCTCTTTCTGCTGTTTTATTAATATATTTCTTGACAGAGCATCCACTGAATCCAATTCTGATCCAATGGATTCCGTTGACCCTACTATCAAATCATCCTCATAGAATATTTCTGAACAACTCATAGCTATTAAGTCAGTTTTCTTACTATCAATTAAAGCATCAGGTCTCAAGAGGTTCGATTTGGGTTTTGCGTTGTAATTTTTCTTTCTAAATGGTTTTACTGGCATGGTTATTGTTGGAGAACCAGTAGCAACCATGTTTAATACATTTGGCATCTCGTCCATGACTATTTCCTCCTGGACGACTGTGGGTACATCTTCATGATCCTCGTTTTTGTCCAGGCCAAACGACTGAGTTTCCAGATGTACACCATATTCAGCTTCGATCAGAGCTTGAATTTCCGCTTCAGTCTTTGTTTTTATTGTTTGTGATATTTTACGAATGTTACGGCCGTATTTTGCCTGGAAATAATGATGACTACTTTTAGACTTTCATGGATTCTATACATTATTGAGTAAATGTCTAGAAAAATAATCTGGTGTAAGACCTGTATATTAAAAAAAAAAAAGAATGTTTAGCATAGTGGCCAAATTAGGAAAGCAAAAGTGTGGTCATGGCATGGAATGTAACCAAGTCTATACAGACCAGCTGACTTTGACGGTAAATAGATTTTTTATGTACATTAATTTATATATTTTAGTTACAAGACAACAGTGGTCCATTTGTGTTAGTAGAGGCTTGAACTAAGTTAGTACTTAATAACTGAAAGTAATTTAGTATTAGAACTAGAACTCTGAGACTAGAAATAACTTTCTGACTTGAATAATTCTTCACATATCTCTAACCGCTATAGAAACCAACTGGTTCATGTTGTGGGTGAATGTTGTTGATGATTTTTTAAATCCATAGATGTCTTCAACTAGAATTTTCTAAATGTCTTACCATTTCTCTTACAAGTGATTCCCTTTCAGTTTTGCTCCACATTGTGTGTATTTCATTATTGTATTTCTCTTTGGAACTGTGTCCTGACAGTTTTCTTGATGGTCCCAATTTCATCCTGAAACAGAAGTAAATAAATTAAATATTGTTTAAATAACATAGTGTATAAAATAAGTTTCATACAATTAGAACTATGGCATTAATTAGGAAACAACAATATTTGATAATAAAATTAACAAAATACTAATTAAAACTTTGTTAATTTGTTTCCAGTATTTCCACTCCTCAAAAAATTCGCCACCACCCAAAGGTTGCCTGTAAAAAATCGCTGAAAGCGATAAGGCCGCCGTTGTACACTAAATTCATCCTTCTATGTTTTTATTAAAAAAATGTATATGTTTTGGTGCACAATAAAGAATATTTGAATTGAATATGCCGTTAAAAAGATTAGAGAGTTGACAGATATAGCTACAGCAAGACTTGTATATTTTAGCTACTTTCACAGTCTTATGTCTTATGGCCTCTTGCTCTGGGGTCGTGCCGCTGATATCGATTCTATATTCATTTTACAAAAAAGAGTAATAAGATCTATTTATGGGCTTCGTAGTCGTGATTCTCTAAGAGAATTATTTAAGGAAATAAATATAATGACGGTGCCATGTCAATACATATTCGCTAACATTATGTTCGTTAGACAGAACCTTTCTTCACTCAGCTTAAATAATGAGAGGCATAATTTAAATCTTAGAAATAATAATAAAATTCAAATACATCATTCTAGATTGTCTAAGATCAATAATTCTTTTGTAGGGCTGTGCGTGCGTTACTACAATAAGGTTCCCAATGAAATTATTAACTTGTCTGAACAAAAATTCAAATCTTCTATAAAAGTTAATCTGAGCAAGAAAGCCTACTATAAGTTAGATGACTACTTAAATGATAAAAGTCCATGGAGTGCTTGATGGCTCAGCATAGGTAGACTTAATGATTGTAACGAATAAGATAAATCAAAGGTAGGGCCCTGTGCCGTTGGGTTTGTTGCCACTTCTTCCCCTCGGTTATACAGGTGGAAGTGGAGTAGTGTTAGGCAGAATTTGACGTCAAAAAGAGAATAATGTATTCCAATTTTGAAAATAAATATTTGGATTTTGATTTTGAATTAATTTGAAGTAGATATAGAAACAAGTCAAATTGAATGCAGAAGTTCATAAAACTTGAATTAGTGATTTTGTGAATGGTTTGCCTTTCTAACTTTCAAAAACAAAGCTTTATTGTTATTGTATTAATGCAAAGTACAATTCTGCCACCCAAACCGTAAATGCAGTATATAAATAGTAAGTGCAACAGCATTCATGGCTAGAATCATTCATGGTTTGGAAGGCAAAACTGTTAGATAACGAAGTACAAAATGTTTGAAGGATTTAATATAAATGCAAATACAAAATATGTACAATACAGTGAAAGGACAATGACAAGATGAAGCAAATAAAAAAATATTTCTAAGTAAAATGGAGCTGTTTGGCCAGTGTCACTGTCAAGCTCAAAACAGACACCTGACTTACAGTATATATACATGTATTATAGATATGGCAAATAATAAAAAACTTGTCCCCAATGGCCTACAGTCACTATAACATACATCAAAATGCTACAGGCACTTGATCTTTATTATCTAGATACTAGCAGTATAGTCATACACACATATCTTCAGGTTGGATTGAGAATTAATTAATAATAATAATAACTTACTTTATTCAGGCAAAAAACCCACAGTAAAAATGTATAAAAGGTTCGCATTCAAGTGAATGGATAGCCAATGTTTAAATATGGGGCTAGAGAAATCCTTACTGATCACTATTAGAACGCTGTTGCTACAGTTACGCAGTCTATCCTAGAAGGAAGATATACAAGCTCTAACAACAGCAAAAAAGTTTTAAGCTTCAGTACTTTTTCCTAGCTTACCTATTGCTATCTTTACTCTGGGCATCATACCAGTTGTTCGCTATCGAGTCCAGGAGCCATTGTGGGTGCACCGTGTCCTCTCTGTTCGAACATGAAGGGCTGAAAGTTAGACCATATTAAAAAATATGAACCATTACAAGAGTAGGATAATGTAATGGTCAGAGGGCTAAAATAGCACGAAATTAATTAGAAATGTAACTTAAAAGTTTTAAAAAAGTGCTCAACATGTGCTATGTGGAAAATTTAAGTGTTTAGAACGGGAAATTCTTGTCAGAAAAATGTCAACATAACCAATTCATATAATATCAGGTAAATAATGAAAAATAGTTGTCACTGATAAAATATTGATTTCAGTTAAGTTCATGAGCAGATTTTACTTACATTCCTTGGTTGTTTTGAGCTAAACAAGAATTAAATGAGAAATCTCCCAAAATATCAATTTCGTCTTCGTCCGCCATTTTTGTTTGTTGTTTTCATTGAGAAAAAAATTTATACTGTACGTACTGTACTATTGAAATACCTTGATCCTTGGGTGATTTAAGGCAGAAACACACTTTTAACACACGAACTCGTGGTGGACTGAAATCAAAACGTATTAAAAATCCTATGACCAGAAACACATTGTCAACACTTTTGGTTATATGATTTGTTTTATGACTCAACACTAGACGTCGAGTGTTAAAGTGTGTTTCTGCCTTTACTTTACAGCATGTGTGTTGCGGTAAACTTCGATACTCGATGACTCAATACTGAGTAGTATCGAGTATTTTTTTCATCATTTCAGAAACGGTGTCTCAAAATTAATAATAAAAAAGTATAATACCATTAATAGTATTCAGTCTCTATTTATTTATTATAATAAACATTGACTTAATGGTAGATCTAAATATGATTATTATTTAAACCCCTAATCTTTATTACTGCAGTTAGACCATAATCAGACTTAAATTTTTTTGTCTCCATACAACGACATCATATTTTAATAAGATAGGGGTTTCACCTAAATCTATCTATCCCGACCGAGAGGGTCGTTATGCATCATCAAAGCAAGACAGAGGAGAAGGGTAATGAGATGACACTCTGTGCGTATGCGATGCGGTTTGCCGCATTAACACATGAGTACGGAGCTAGCGATGGCGTTTTCTCATCTCTGGCGCGAGGCGATTCTCAAAACAAAGTAGATCTGATATCGCTACACCAAAAAGTATCGAGTATGTGACGAAGTATCGATACCTAGTAAAGTATCGTAACAAAAGAATCGAGTACGACTGTACGAAATACTCGGTATCGTAACGAAAATATCGATACTACTCAGATATACTTTTTGCGGATCTCTATATATGTCACTTTCACTTCTGTTTTATGTCGTAAACAAAACAGCTAAAGGATCTTATGACCAAAATCAACAAATTATCAGTTTATTTGTGATTTTATTAATGTATTTCTTGTGGTTGCGCAGTGCATTAATGTTTTAACTACAGACCAGACGTCCCGCTACTTTTACATAATGAATATCGGACTTGTCCAACTTGGCATCAAAAGCATATTACCAATTAGTAGAACATTTTCAGTATCCTCAGCATTTAATAAGACTTATTCGTAAGTGTGATCATTATTAAAACATACAGTTTAAGATATATAAGTTTCAAAATTATGGCATTGCGAATTTTTAGTTTTTCTACTCTGGTTAGACTTCAAATTTGGGCCAGACGAGTTCTATTATCTCACTGATATCGTCTTTTAAAATTCAGTAAAGTGATTTATTTTACCTTTTTTTTATCTTGGATACTAAATATTATCTTGCATGTTTGTTACTACATGTATGTTTATTCAAACAGTTCTGTAGTTTTTGTGCTATTTGGCCGGATAGACAGAGAAACAAGCTATGCTTATAAGGGTATACGATATAATATTTTAAGGATATCTCAGCATCTTTTAAAATTTTGATATATATTTGCAGATGCCGGTTACTGGTGGTTGGAGGTGGCTCCGGGGGCTGCACTATAGCTGCTAAATTCGTCCGCCGTTTGCCCAAGGACAATGTCATTGTTTTAGAACCAAGTGCAGTAAGTAATTTTACACCCCTGCCTTTGAATCTACTTATCAAAAAAATGCTGACAGGATAAAAAGTATTGAGAAATATTGAATGCTGCATGCTAAAAGTTGTGTCTAATATTTTTTGGAAATTTTAAGTTTTCATTTGTTGATTACACTTTTAAGATATTTAAAGCAGCTTGTGCTAGGAATTTTTTCAGAATTTTGAAAATGCTGAAATGTCTAAAAACTTCATATTTTGCATGAATGACAAAGATACTGCTTGTAAATCGTCTATAAGTCTGTATCAGTCTTTTTCTCCAAAGTTTGATCATGTTAAAAAACATCTCGCTGCTGGTAAATAAAATAATTATGAAATTTCTAAACCTACTATAAATTGTGTCCTTCAATTTTTTTATTTAGGAATTGTATTAGGAAGATATCCTACCTAACAAGTGATTACTTATTGACCATGTCACATTAATAACTAGTATTATCTTTCTGGGCAGGAAGACAGTGCCCTAACCCGATTTGGTGGTGGTGGTTTCACATATGCCTTAGAATTTCTTCTTTGGCATATGCAAGTTTCCTCACTATGTTTTTCTTCACCAAAAAGTCTGTGGTGTGTATTAAACATACCATACTCAAGTTTCGAAAAGCTTATTGGTACAGGCTGGGTCTGATAACCTTGACCTCAAATGTGAGACAAGAGCACAACCAATTAGGATACCTTGGCTCTTTTGTAACTAGTCACTACCCACTTATCTTACATATAAATGACAATATTGCATAAGTCAGTATTGCACTCTACAATCCATTGTTTGTGCTCACAGCACTCAGAACTGATAACGGCAGGGAATTCAGTGTAAATACAGATGACTAAAAAATGATAAATTCTTTCACAAGCAGGAATATATGAATACATTTTCTTTGAGCATGGGAATAGTTTATCATCAGCCGAAATACGTCTACTGCTGAACATAAGCCTCCCCAATGGAATGACACTTTTGGTGGACTATCCATTGGGGGATTTGCCATAATCACCAGGCTTGGCAGGCGAATTGGTGATTGCAGTAATGATCTTAATACACACAGGAGAAAGCTACACCTGTCCCTGGTGCAATCCTTTAGGTTTGCCTTGACACTTGCCGCCCATAGGAGGATTGGAGGTGGTCCAGTTCCAATCCGGGAACCACATGGCTAGTTAGTTGGGTAGAACTTAATGGGTATAGTTTGCGGCACATAACTTGAGCAATCAGGCAGGTGAGTTGGTTGATAGTCTACTGGTAATTGGCGCAAGCTAGCATTATAAAATAGTAACTTTCCCAGGTTCACTACTACCAGCCGCTATGGACGTTGGTTGGGGCTGGGGTAAAGCCTGTGTCGGTGACGGGGCGCTCGATGAGCTCTGTGCTGCCCCAGGGCGCGCTGCACGTGCAGGACTACGCAGCGAGTATCGACCCAGAGAAGGGCGAGGTCGCCACGGCCATGGGGCACAAGATTCAGTACGAGTATCTGGTGATAGCAGTGGGTGTGAAGAACGATTATGATAAAGTAAGCATAGTCTAGTTTTTAATCCTGGGTCTGTACAGTATAGGAACTCAAATACGATTTATTTAATAATAGCTTTTGCCTGTGTCGTTCGATATTTACACATCTTGAATTTCAAAATAGATATAAATTTCGTAATATAAACCCTTTTTCGGGATAAAAACTATCCTATGTCCTATTCCAGGACATGTCCTATTCCAGGACCTGCCCTATATGTGTGCCAAGTTTCATCCCAACCACTGGATGGTGGTTGAAGCATAATTGAGTAACAAACATCCAAACTTTCGCATTTATAATATTATAGTGGGATTATTAATATTATGGGAATTAGTCAAGGATAGAACAATTCACAAAAATAACATTCAGACCAACTTGTACAAAGTTTTCTGTCACTGTTGGGAATAATATTAATCTTAAGTTATTCGATTTCTTGATAGAGATGGGGTCAATGTATTTTTATGCAGGTATAACTGGCTCACATTTCGTTGTATCCCCCCCCCCATATATTAGTAAATCTGTTGTTATAAATGTATGGGTAGGGTCAATGCTTGTTTGCACTTGTATGCAGATATAACAGACTCACAAATCGTTGTATCTTCCCCTCCCCCCCTCGTATATCGCCGTCCCTACCGAATAAAGTCGTAAGTGCGTTTACTATTGTTTTCGTGTCATTCCATACACCACTGTAATTTTTTCCCGATTTTTCTTGTTCGATTTTATCAAGATATTTGCTAAAATATTTTATTCGTCTTTGCGAATTTTATGACTCGAAAAAAGTAATACATGATATTGCCAAATTAATACAAAAAGCCCCCGCCGATAAACGCGATTATGGCTTTATTCAGGTGATTTTTTTTTATGGAGAAAGGTATATCAATTTCTTCTTGATAGCCATTATTGATACTTACATTCTTAGATATCAACAAAATCAGTTTTTTATTTTTCCTGTAAAATCGATATTTTGCATTTACGATTTTATACGGTGGGAACAGCGATATTAGTAAATGTGTTGTTATGAATGTATAGATCCCAGGTCTATCAGAGGCGCTGCAAGACGACGACAGCTGTGTCTCCACGATATACGCTCAGGAGTACGTGGAGAAGACTTGGCGAAACATCAGGAACTTCAGGGGCGGCGAGGCGGTGTTCACGTACCCCAACACTTTGATAAAGTGCCCCGGGGCGCCGCAGAAGATTGCCTACATGGCTGAGTCGTACTTTTCTATGGTAAACTAGCTTCAACCAACGATCTCTATGAACTACTAGATGGAGCGTTCCAAACAATCGCTCTGTTCCACGCAAGTAGCCACAACTCTTTCACATTAACTTTGAAACTTGTGCAGTTACTACTCAGAACATTTAATTATTTACTAAATATTGACATTATTTAACCTTAGCGTCAATATTTAGTAATAAATGTTCTGCGTAGTAGTTACTACACAAGTAGAATGTGAAAAAGTTATGGCTACTTGCGTGGAACAGAGCGATTGTTTGGAACGCTCCATCTAGTAGTACATAGAGATCGTTGGCTTCAACGAACTTTTTTCATTATATTAATTTGCAGGTTTTAAGTAGAGATTGACCAAATGTGATTTTTGCAGAACTTCAGCTTTCGGAACGGTTTCTGGCACTGGTGAAATACTTAATTAAATATATTCTTTTTATCAATATTTGGAGGTTACGGTAATGATCGCGGTTAAAGGCTCGAATATTTACCGTGTTATGATTAAAGATTACTGCCGCCGCTGCCGAGACATCGACGCTATATGTTAGAAAGAGAAGCACTTATATTGTTAACGTATAATGTTATCCCTCAACTCTCTCGATCGACTATGTCGCGCGCTGGGTGCAGTAGCCCTACAGTAATTTACGCACACACAAACGTGTACACACAGGCTGGTACGCCTGTAGAAGTAGTAGGTCATTAAATCTGTTTGCTTGTATGGAGTGCCTGAGGTGTGCTAACATAGTCGATAGACGATAGTATTGGGAAAAGAACTAAAAAATAGATATCATCATCATCATGTCAGCCCTCCACTGCTGGACATAGGCCTTCCCCAATGAACACCACCACACTTGGTCCTCCGCCCTCTGCATTCAGCCGCTTCCGGACACCTGGCTGCGGGGCGTCCCACCATTCTCGTTCCATAAATAGGTATGATGACGTGTAATAAGGAAGGACTTTGTCCAACTGTGGGAGTCGTGGATAGGCTAATGATGGAAATGTTTGTAAATTATGTTTTTATTTTGGGAGTGAATAAATTATGATGTACATGGTAACAAAGGACAATGCAGCTACATACAAAACATCACCCTCCTTTTGTTTTGCCGTAGTCGTGTAATATTACGTCTGAGTTATGTCATCAATACGCGTTTAACAAACACAGAACACATGATTGTTAATGTATTCCGCGGTTGATCAGAAAACAATATAAGTTATACTTGAACCAACAAATATTGAATTATATTATAAATAATTAAATCAATGTTTACATTTTTGTACAGTTATGTTATGCCAGTGACCCGTATAGCGATATTATTTTGATAAGCGCTGAAGTTTGAATACAAAAAGTTATCTGTTGTGTATATGCGATACATATTTGATTTGACCGCTTCGTTGGCCTAGTGGATTGGCAATTGGACTCGAGCGCAAGCGGTCGTGGGTTTGATTCCCACTGGGGACAGATAACTTTGTATGTATATATGTAATGTTTATTTTTATTATATCTGATGGTCTATTCAGTAATGAATTCGGCTTTTATCCATCGAGCTACATAAACATTATGTACCCTCTAACGGGTCATGCGACATATTCGGATAATCGTGTGGAATCTAACTATCGTAGTTATATGCCAAATGCTTATTATATAACACTTGATCTGTTAGAGAATACAAAATGAAATTTGTATTTCCAGACGACGGTGCGATCGAAAACGAACATAACGTTCAACACTTCTCTTCCTGTAATCTTCGGCGTGAAGAAGTACGCAGATGCACTTCTCAAGGTGGTGAAGCGGAAGGGCATCAAGGTGAACTACACGACGGTGTTGAAGGCAGTCCGACCGGACAAGAAGGAGGCGGACTTCTGTAAGGCGGATGGGAGCGGCACTGTAAGTCGGTATTGGGGAATAGGGGCCTAGGATGTGTGGGGAACCTTGGGTGTTTGTGGAAAGCAGGATGTATTTGGCACCTATGGTGTATGGGAACCCAGAATGATTGGAATCCCGTGGTGTATGGGGAATTCAGGATGTATGGAAAACCTATGGTGTATGGCGAACCCGGATATAGGTGTATGGGGAACACAGGCTTAGGGGGATGGGTGTATGCGGAACCTAGAGTGTATGAGAAATCCAGGATGTGTGGAGATGATTGTATGCTGGTCAGATTTAGAGTAACTGATAGGACTGGCAAAATGCATTTAGTACTAAATTCAGTCGTATCGGGACTGTATATTTAATCGTTAGTCATGAATCAGTCATTTACCAACATTGCTTGGTGCCAAATTAAGTCAACTCAGTTTCAACAGAAAACTCGTTCTGCTGACATAGACTTTTCACGGCAACAGCTAGTTTCAAGATTAGTTGCCAGTTCTTTTTTGCGTTTGTTGCATTGGAATAAAAACAATTACAGGTAACGGTTCCATACAACATGCTCCACGTGACTCCACCGATGTCGCCGCCGGCCTTTCTGAGCGGCAACAAGCGCCTGACGGACGACACGGGGTACCTAGACGTGGACAAGTTCTCCCTCCAGCACACTAAGTACCACAACATATACGGCATAGGGGACTGCACCAACACGCCCAACAGTAAAACCGTTGCTGCCATCGGTGAGTTGAACCCTCTTTTACGTCTTTTTTGCCACCTTGGTGTAAAGCACCTCCTGCATAAGATGGGACTGTCAGAGACTGTCTGTTGTAGAGCCTGTGGAGAGGACAGCGAAACGGTGAAACACCTGCTGTGTGAATGCAATGCACTAGCTGCAAGGCGAATGAGTGTCCTGGGTGTGGCTTATCCAGAACCCAAGGATTACAGGCTTCTGCCCCTTAGCTGCATAATAGATTTTATGCAACGAACTATGTAACGGAAGAAGCACAGCATAGACAGAGGGGCTGACACAAAAGATCCCACAGGGTCGACGTGTCGCCGGGCATGCCTGGCCCCTATTAAAAGATTAGATAAGATACGTCTTTTTTGCTTCGAAAGGTTTTTGAAATTTTGTGACTTGGATACCTGCAGTTTAAGCTTAGATTCACGTACTTTGCGAAACTATGTGCTTGCCTCAATAAAACTATACTCAATTCACGTCCACACTTGCGAGGCACGCATGTCAAGGCACCTTTGAGCACAATCAAAAAACCGATTCTCGATGGCTCGCACCGCGGCGGCCTCGGGATGAGGCAAGCTTCAGGCTGAGGCGCGTACGCACCTGAGGCAGTAAAGGCGCACCTCGGGAGCTGCCTTTTTAAGGCTGGAGTTCGACCGCTTCAAAAAGTCAAAATCCTTATTTGCACCTAAGTATATTTATACGTTAATAGAAGCTAGTTGTTCAGCACTCAAACGTCCCGGGGACTATAGTTCCCAAAGGCGCACTCAAGGCGCTGATTGCACTTATTTAAATCTGGTCGATTAGGAGTATTAAAGTTAATTTTTTTTTTATAGATTGGGCGCTATTAAGTATGTCCTTTTCTTAGGCAAAATCATCATCATCTGGTTATTTTTTTCTCCACTGCCGGAGCACAACCCTCTCTCATCTGCCGGAGACAGACGGAGGATTTGGCTTACACTCCCCGCGCTGGCCAGACGGGTTGGGGAGGCCTGACTGATCCCACCCTGCGCGTGCCGATCCGCTAACTATACAAAAAAGCTAGTATACTCGTCTAATAAATAAAAAAATTACGTTTTGTAATTTTGTTATTTACCGATAACGCGAGCCAGAGGGTTGTGTGGATAAATTTTTATATTATTACATTTTATAGCGAAACAAAGCTACGTGCTAGAACAGAACCTGCAGCGCACGATGGCGAGCGGCAAGCCGGGCGCGACGTACGACGGTTATGGGGCGTGCCCGCTGGTGACGTCATACAACACGTGTATACTGGCCGAGTTCGTGTACGGGGGCGTCGTGCGGGAGACCATGCCCTTCAACCAGGTATGCACTTGTATGTGTGTATGTATGTATGTCAACGCTTTATTGTACCAAAAATAACAACAACAATAATAATAAAATAGGAATTAAACTGACAAAGGCGGACTTATCCCACTTAGGGATCTCTTCCAGTCAACCTTAGAGTAACCGAAAGGACAAGTATAATGCGTTTAGTACCAAATTTGATAAAGTAATGTGCAGTTCGCGGGCCAGTAACCGTCATCAGCCGAAATACCTCCGCTGCTGAACAGAAGCCTCCCCAGTGGAATGACACTCTTGGTGAGCTGTCCAATGGGCGATTTGACGTACTCACCACGCTTGGCAGACGGATTGGTGATCGCAGAAGAACGCTGCTGCCCGTCACAGGAGCAATCAAGGCCAATGCAGTGGCCCTAGTTGGAAATCACACGGCTTTCGTTTCATTAACTTATTGATATAATTTAAGACAAAACCCGAATTTAGGAATTAAACAATAAAAAAAAAACACTTAAATACGTTAAAAAATTTTACTTAAATTGTTTGTTTAAATATTTTCTACCCAAAGGTTGTCTGGAAAACATCGCTTAAAGCGATACGACCCACTAAATTGTACTATTTATAACTTTTAAAACTTGTAACTGTATTAATTATTGTTTGTGCATTAAAGTGTATTGTATTGTTGCAGGCAAGGGAAAGCACAGTGGCGTACTACATGAAAAGGGACTTATTCCCATTCTTGTATTGGAACTTCATGACGAAAGGCTACTACAATGGCCCGGAGTTCGTCAGGAAAATACTAAACCCGTTCGCGAAGGACTGATTTGTGGAGCATAATGTCACGAGTAGATTATCGTACAATCATTTGTAATCTTAAGGGCAAGGAGTAGCTGACGTTTTAGAATAGCAGGCCGCAATTAACCACAGAGAATGCTAAATATTACTACGTAAAGAAGCGACCATCACCTCCCCACGTCGTCGCCCGCAAAATAGGGAACCCCTGGCGTACTCACTACTGGGCTACCGCCGCTGCTGAGAGATCGACGCTATATGTTATAAAGTGTTCAATAACTCAGTGGGAGTTAGTAAGTGGACTGTTTATTTTATTTATGTCGTAAATCATTGCTGTTCAGTCTGTCTGTCTGATATGATCCTGAACCCCAAGCCTGCCGAGCATCCTAAACCCACAAACCAGCAATTCACGTACCTGCCTCTTCGTGGAGTACGCCTGTGGACACCGCTGAGTGTTTGTCTGGCACTACAGCTGGGGTCCTTAACTTTCCCTGGTGCACCAGGATCACACACAGCAATGCTAAGTTCTTAAAGTCAATGATATTATAGCCGAACCAATTTACTGCCGCCGAACCGACCGAAAGCTGCGTCAAGACCGAGCCTCATGCGGCCATCATGATTTTAGCTTTCGCGCGCATGCGTATTGCGCGCCACCGATAACCAATCGGCGCAGAGCGCGTGTCCAATGACAGCTCGCTGCCATTGTTCCCACAAATTGGCGGGCCGTTTGAACTACTGGCTTATAAAGTCCGAGATGCTCGGACAGAAAGAGAGGCGCTTATGTTGTTAACGTATAACATTATCCCTCAACTCTCTCGATCGACTATGTCGCGCGCTGGGTGCAGTAGCCCTACAGAAATTTACGCACACACACGTGTACGCACAATAACTGGCGAAAGTTTAACGTCGCCCTCACTCATGTAAATACCTGTAATAGCAGTAGGTGATTAAATCTGCTTTTGCAGAGTGTCGGGGTGACCAGAGCCTAGGCGGACGATTCTTTCAAATAATATATTTTTTTTAATAGCCAGGGGAATGCTAGTTTTCCAAGCTAGGAGGCAGTTCGTCAATAAATGAATGATGAAAAACAAAATGAGATGGATGGACTCAATACAGTCTTGTAAGACTCGCAGATAGACTTCATGCGGTTTTGTTTGTTATATTTTAATTATTTTTTAACATGTCCCCCGCCTGACCAGCAACCCCAAAGGCTGCAGGTATAAAATAGTCCATTCAACATATTTCGTTGTATTCGACAGATATTGTTTGGTGTTAATAAACACAAAATCAGTTAACTAAATATAGTGACTTATGAAATAAGCATGCGGTTTTAAGTTTGTATGTAATACAACTGTTCGCTGTAAAAATCTCTGGAGTTAATTGAATTTAAAATTAATCATCCTTATGATTGACATTATATGTGTAGATAAATCGTTTTATTTAGATTAGGTCCTACCTTTTTCTCTGGCATAATATCTTCCAACCAAAGGTTACTTAGTTACTGGTCCTAGCATAGATTCTGCAATGGTGGAATATGTATTTAATTAAATATATTCTTATTCATCAATTTTTGGGGGTTACGGTAATGTAGGGCGGGTGAAACGCTCGAATATTCACCCAATAACATATTTTTGGTTTTCTAATATACTTCTACTCTTATTTTTAAGGGATGTTGGACACCAAGTCCTGCCTGTAGCGATAGATTAAAGACTGGAATGAAAAGGAAAGACGTAACTATTTTTATTATTATCAAAGATAAATATATTATTATAGATGTTTAGGATTATCGTTCGACTACAAGTCTCAAATCATAAGAATTAAATGGTAGGTATTACGTATGATTATATGTTTTAAAAATATGTCGTTTTGTAGTTTAAAAAATTTACATACATAAATAAATCTATACATATAATAAAAGAGTAGAAAAAACAAAAGAAAAGCGAATCTGTACATTGAAGTTAAAAAAAAAATTTCACTGCCCGGACGTTACTGAAGACCAGTAGAGTCCAAAAATATAATTAAAAAAATTCTTATCTGTCTGTATGTATGTATGTATGTACGGGCTAATCTTGGAAACTGCTGAACAGAATTTGACAGCGTTTCACAGTTTAATAGCTTTGAGTTCGGGCCTCATACTGGTATAAGTCATATCTCAATAAAATGTCAGGATGCTGATATACAAGTTGACCTCTCATTTCATATCATTTGTATGAAAGTGTAGTTCAACATTACTGGTCGTTGCAAGAACTTGACAGAAAGTGACAGAGATGTTTTAAAGCTCATTTATAGATTTATTTTTGCTGATGTATTTCAGGTATTTCCACAAGTCTCGATACAAAAAGTTCGTTATTCGATAATTAGTGGCCCTGTATTAGACCGGTGATCGTCGACAATGTCAATATCGAAGCTGTTCAGGAGTACGTCTGCCTAGGACAGACAATATAGTTGGGTAGGATCAATTTCAAAAGTTGACAGAAGAATTCAGTTAGGGTGGGCAGTATTCGGAAAACTGCGTCAAGTCTTTACGTCACCTATTCCACAATGTTTAAAGACAAAAATCTATAATCAGTGCGTCCTGCCTGTCATGATTACAGCGCGGAGACGTGGACACTGATGGTGGGCCTGATCCACAAGATTCAAGTGGCTCTGCGAGCTATAGAGAGGGCAATGCTAGGGGTCTCTATGAGGGATATGATTCGGAATGAGGAGATCCTATGAATAACGAAGGTGACCGACATAGCCGAAAGAATTAGTAAGCTGAAATGGCAGGTCACATCTGTCGTAGTACCGACGTAGTTGGTACAGACGGGTTCTAGAGTGGGACGCGACGTCCCACGCGCAGGGTGCGACGCCCTGCCACCAGGTGTATGGACGACCTGAAGATGGTGGCCGGAAGCGGCAGGATCTGTAGGGCGTTGTGGCACTCATTGGGGAAGGCATGTCCAGCAGTTTGACAGACATTTTGTTGTACAGTTAATTGGATATGCAACATAGGAAGGGAATAGGAGGGGAAGGAAGTCGGATGGAAAAGAATAGAGGGATTAGGGTAAGAGAGGAAAGATAAGGGGGCAGTGGTAAATAAAGGGTGTAGGAAGGGGTGGATTAAGGGAAGGGGGAGAGGTAGGAGTAGGGAGAGGGAAGGGATGGGGGAAAGGGTTTTCAACGTTGGGGGGGAAGGAAATATCACCTAATTTGCACAATATTAAAATATAAAAAAATTATTGATTATATGATAATGTCAACTTTATTAAAAAAAACCGGCCAAGTGCGAGTCGGACTCGCCCATGAAGGGTTCCGTAGCAGCAAGTAACATAATATAAAAGTTATTGTAGTTCGTTGTAACTTTGATCGATGTTTTAATAATAGTATTAAGGTCTACGATTTATGTCGTATTAAAAAAAAAAATTACTAAATCTCTTTCAAACCAATTTTCGGTGGAAATTTGCATGGCAATGTAAATCATACATTTTTTTAATTTTATCATTCTCTTACAGGGGGGGGACACACATTTTACCACTTTGGAAGTGTCTCTCGCGCAAACTATTCAGTTTAAAAAAAAATGATATTAGAAACCTCAATATCATTTTTGAAGACCTATCCACACGTATGGGTTTGATGAAAAAAAATATTTGAGTTTCAGTTCTAAGCATGGGGCACCCCCAAAATTTAATGTTTTTTTTTTTCCATTTTTGTGTGAAAATCTTAATGCGGTTCACAGAATACATCCACTTACCAAGTTTCAATAGTAAGTTCTTATAGTTTCGGAATAAAGTGGCTGTGACATACGGACGGACGGACAGACAGACAGACAGACAGACAGACAGACATGACGAATCCATAAGGGTTCCGTTTTTTGCCATTTGGCTACGGAAACCTAAAAAACTGTGGTCCAACGGGCGAAACCGCCGCCGGAACGCTAATTTTTACCCGACTTCAAAAAAAGAGGTTCTCAATAGGATAGTATATTTTTTATTTATTTTTATTTTTTTATCATATTTTTAATGCATAACCAGATTAATAAATTTCTTTTAGGATTTAGTAACACGTAATACATAAGAATGTGTAATGTTAAGTTGTCCACGCGGACGAAGTCGCGGGCAACAGCTAGTCTATTTATATGTTTATTATTCCGGTATATTGCGGCCTTTATTCGCATCGCATTTTTTTACTCTTAAATTAGTGAAGATTTAACTTTAAATTGTGTCACAAATCACGTACTATTAAATACGTAGTTTAATATGTTATCAGGTACAGTCGACCAATTTGATTTCTGATCCAAGTCTCATTTTGATTGGATGGACGTTGAATTAGAATTTTATTTGTCTGGTTTTTTCCTGAAAATTGTAAGTGTAACAGATTGTGAAACTTCAATGCCCAAAACCAGGATAAAGATGCGTCTTCACCATTCATGTACTTACCAAAAATATTGATCTGAATCCATTAAATTTTCTTAAAGCCTATGGAATAGCTGCTTTAAAAATAATATATAATTAAATGACGTTGTTTGATTTCCGCCGGCCGCCCGGCATCGTTTCAACTAGAGTAGTGAAATCAGAATTAAAATCCATATATATTCATTATATTCATACAAAGACACTTATCAAAAATATTTGATATTTATTTAGGTATGTGTATCCGTTATCTAGTAACGATAGCAAAGGCTCTGCCTAGTTTGGGACTGGATAATTGGTGTGAATGTCCGAGATATTTTTTAGTTTTTTTTTTAAATACTGCCTTTCAGTTACTAGCACGATAATCCACCCATCATGTTTTTCATTTACTGACTGGAAATACGGTATTTATATTCATTTAAAGTGATACACACGTTCCTAAAATATCTTGTTGATTATCCAGAATATTAATTTAGTATTTGTTATGATAACAAAAACGACACTTGTTGGTTGTGCGAGAGGGCAATAGGGAAGCATGATTATGGGTCAGAATTTAAATTGGCCGAGTGTACCTACTACAAGGAACCATGTAAATAGAAATTCGGAAGTGAGAATAATCAATAATCATGTAATGATTGTTTTTATAGAGATTTTACGTAAATGTTGTCTATTACAATGTGAAATATACCGATATGTTATAAAATATAGTTTTTTTTATGTAGCATTTGCCCTGCTGTTATCCTAGATATCTGCGCACTAGTCCTTACTGGTGGCTTTATAATACCACAGGCTTTTCGTTGAAGGAAGACATCGCAAGGGAACCTGCATATGCCAAAGAAGAAATTCTGAGGCGTATGTGAAGTCTACCAAATCGGCTTGGGCCGTCGTTGGTGGAGAAGGGTTTGGACAACAGATCCTGAAGGGTTGAAAGTGTTGCCAGCTTCCTGCCCTCCTAAGGAGATAAGATACACTGGTGGCTCTGGCTATGCGGCCTGCTGCCGGTCACTCAGTTCCCAAAGCATCTATCAGCGAACATCATTGCACCGTGCAGGTTGGCATTGATACTTGGTGTTGTTGTGGCCCTTTTCAGATAGTTTTTAAGCTAATCAAAATAGAAAAATCTAGTTGGCCTGCAACTGTAATAATGTCTAAATTATAGGTAATCACTTTTGGAGTCAATTTTGGATAAATTCTTGTTATATTTTTTTATTTAATTCCTTCTCAATGAACAATTTAATTAGATTTTCACATGGGAGTGTCTAGAAAATTATGTATGAGTAGTGGTAGAGCAGTGAGATATTATAATTCGACAGCGGCTCCAACATGTAAATCAATACACAAGTGAGTATATACAGCTTAAAGGTTTTAAGGAGTGTTCCTATTTTCCACCGCAAGCTTCGCCAACACCTGGTGGCAACTGCATTTTTTTTCAATCGCCTCCACTTGGGGAGAATTGACCCCTTTGCCAGCTGGACAACCAAATCTTTTATTTTAGGAGAAAACCATGATACTATTTTTGTGTGTGTACGAAAGATCTTATTTCAATTATCTCTCTCGCGGGTCTGCTGGAAGAAATCTCTCTCAGAGATAAGTTCGCCCTTTGTACTTGTGTTTCTTTTTAATGTATTATTTTTGTTTTATCTGTGTGTGTGCAATAAAGAATTAAATAAATAAATAAAGTTCTAACATGGGTGCTAAACGGTTAGTCCATCTTTTGCTCCTAATGTATTTCCCCTAGGAGCAATAAATATACATTTATTACTACTAGTATAATCCAACATGCTTTATAATAATGTAGTAGACAAGGGTGTTTGGATAACGTAGTAGAAATACATGGATATGTATTACTCCTGGGGGAAATACTTTAGGATCAATAGATGGACTCACCGGTATTAAAATAAGTAAACGTCATTCTACACCGGAAGTATAAAAAGTAAGGGACAAATGACTTTTGAAAAGAGACAGAAAACTTTTTAAATTTTTTATTTATGTAGGTACTACTGTTTATTTTATTTATAATATTTATTAGAGCATGTTTTTAACTTATGAACATGCGCATTAGAGTTCATCATGATCATGTCAGCCCCTAGAAGTCCACTGCTGGACATAGGCCTTCCCCAATGAACGCCACCACACCCGGCCCTCCGCCCTCCGCATCCAGCCGCTTCTTCGACCTTCTTCAGGTCGTCGGCCCATCTGGCAGCGGGGCGACCACCCTGCGAGTACCGAGCCAACGGCCGTCCACTGCCACTTCAGCTTGCTAATCCTTTCGGCTATGTTGGTTTAGAGTTGACTTGACCTGGATTAATTATCAACGTAATCATTACCAGTATACTGTTTTCGTGAGTCAGGAGGGAGCAATTGCCACCCACTGCCCCCGCCCACCTCCTCTGTATCCGTCTGATACTTAGATGTAAGCTGCTGGTGGTCGGGGGAGGCACGGGAGGATGCAGCGTGGCGTGGCGCTTCTCCAGGAGGCTCCAGGACCGGGATATCATCGTGCTGGAGCCGTCGCAGGTATGTTTGTTGCGAAGCCCTAAGGTCACGGACATGATTGTTGGGCACACGAGTTTCAAAGTGGCAAGCGTGGGTCCTGGAAATCGTTTTGGGGGGAGGCTTTTGTGTGATTCAGTACCTTTATCGATCGATGTAAGGTACGATACTAAGGACGATTTAAAATGTTGTCTTGCGTCGGGGGTTGGAGGGGTGAATCAGCGCCTGCAAAGCCTCAGCAGATGTCAGTACATACTTTTTAACATGTTACACAGATACGAGTACATACACTGATATATATATCTCAAAATAGGATTTTCTCCTGTGATATTGGAATTAAACAAGGACAAATCACAAATATATCATCCAGACCGGGACCAAATTATACAAAGTGGTCGAATTGTCGAACTCGAAATCGAACCCAGTACCTGTGGCGCTTGAGGACAATTACCAATCCACTAGATCCACGAGGCAGTCAAGATTCAGAGATTTCCTTCGGAATTTCGAAAAATACTTTAAAGAGGTGCGTCTCAAGAATGAATTCGAGGAAAGAAGAATATATCTAATCCTTGCACATACTTTCAGATTCACTACTACCAACCCATGTTCACCTTAGTGGCTGCCGGCATGAAGAGTTTCCACCACAGCAAGAGACCTCTGGCCAAGGTCCTGCCACCCAACGTGACCTGGTTCCGTGACCGCGTCGAGGAGTTCGATCCCTGCAACAGCACGGTCTACACGAAGTGTGGAGACAAGATCTGCTACGAGTATATGGTCGTGGGCATCGGGCTTGAGAATGATTATGGTCAGGTTGGTTGGGTTTTTAATTAATTATTAATATCGGGCAGTGCCAGAGTTAATGAACAAGTGATCACCGCCCGTCACGCTCATTGGTGGGCTCATACGCTCCTGTGTTATTTATTCCTCCTGTAATTTCAGCTCGTTAGAGCAAAAAAAGTTGTTTTGCGTTGAAAAAACTGCAATTTTGAAAGAAAAAATATATAGTCATTCAATCTCCCAGGGTTCCGTACATATTAGTTTGACTTGACTGCCTCCGGGCCTAGTGGTTCGAGCAGTTGCCAATGATATCTTTAGTCTTTACAAGTGATAGTCCGGGTGTTATTATTTTGTAAAATAATAATGGTGTCCTTCCTTGTGTTACCTAGGTACCCATCATAATTCGTTCAAGCCATCATAGTATAAGGTATCGTTGACAAAGTGTATGCTTCGATTAAAGCAAACCGAAAGATAGGCGGCTACATGCCTCACCTATAGACTCACCAACTGGAACCAGCGATAAACAGTTTTGATTATGTTTTGAATATTCGACAAATAAGCATTTTTGATGTACGTAATTACAGCGAAATTATAAACATTGCATGCTGACTTACTATGAATAGGAAGAGATTAATTTTAGTTAATGAATTTCAAAGTTTTAATAGTGGCTTTCTTGCCATCTTGAGAAAGATCTGCCTCGATGCTAAGTCGCGTCCGCGGCAGCACCAGCATCCTATGCGTTATAGATAGCGAGCTGAGTCGACTGCCCCATATACTGGCACTCGATTCAGCTACACTTAAATAAATTATCATATTTAGTGTAATTTTTAATATAAATTAACTCACATACTTTGCCGTTTGGTTTCCGGTAGAGTAGAATAGGACCACTCCAACTCTTCCCGTGGATGTCGAACAAGGCGACTAAGGGAATACATTATAAAACATCAATCAGGCCTCCCCAACCCGTCTGGCCAGCGCGGGGAGTGTAGGCCTCCGGCAGATGAGAGAGGGTTGTGCTCCTGTAGTGGAGACAAAAATAACCTGATGATGATGGTGATGATGAACATACTTTATAAGATTCTTTTAACAACAATATGGACATTTAATAAGTTTGAAATAGAAAAAAAAAGAATTTAATCAATGAGCGAAGACATTCAATCAAGCTGTGTCGTTCCGTACTGGACTGAGAAAGTACTTGGTTTTGTAGGATCATGTGAGCAGTAGTAGTCACAGATCTTCGTCTTTTGCTTTAATCGCAGGCTATAATATGTATATATTCAAACTACAATATCTACATGTCAACAGATTCCAGGTCTAAAACAAGCTTTAGATGACCCGAAAAGCTGTGTTTCCACGATCTACTCTCCCGACTACTGCTGCAAGACCTGGTGTTGCGTGAAGAACTGGCGAGGGGGACACGCTCTATTCACCTTCCCGAGTCAAGGGGGGAAATGCTCAGGCGCAGCGCAGAAGATCATGTACCTCGCTGATGATTACTGGAGGAGGGTAATGGATTATTAAAGATAATAGTCAACCCTCCCCTCAACCCTCCCCTCAACTCTCCCCTCATCCCTCCCCTCAACCCATCCATCTAACTTTATTCTAAATTCGTCGCAATTTAAATGCCACCGAGCATTGTATGTACTAATATAATGTATTGTAAGTTTTAGAAAATTAAACATTCTCATAACTTTTGATTGAGTAAGCCGATTGCGATGAAATAAAGACTAAATATTACTCCAAATTAATCCCTGTTTTTCTACTATTATTATCATTAGCGTCAACGTTTACAATTGGGACATACACGCTTCCCTAGTAAATGGACTGCAGGCCTGTCTCATTCCGTACTTTAGGTATAAAGATACGACTATTTAGGGGCAAATTTTTATGTTCTAGACAATATTTCATTTGACCCTTCACACGTTCTAGCGCAAATGCCGCCATCTCACCAACATAACATACAACACGGGCGGAGCAGCCCTGTTCGGTATCCCCAAGTACGCCCACACACTGGCCCGGGTGGCGAGCAACCGGGGCATCGCCGTCAACTGCCACGCGGAGCTTGCGGAGCTCACGTACCGCGGGGCCGTGTTCCGCACGGGCGGCAAGGTACGTCATCTGCAGCCTGATTGTCCACTGCTTGACATAAACCTCACCCAAAACGCGCTAACAAACCAGATCCTCGGCTCTTCTCATCCAGTCACTGCCAGCCGCCTTACGCAGATCGTCGCTCCATCTAGCCAGGGGGCGTCCCACACTATGCCTGCCGTTTACCCCAACGGGTACAGTTCTTCGACAGATGTAACCAGCCCACTACCACTTCAACGCACTAACTTTTTGAACTATATCGAAGATTTTAGTTTGATCACCTGCAAGGTACGATCGATAAGAACCGTACCAGTCGTGTAATGAACCACGCCGCGGCTGTGCATGACTGTAGGTACTTATCACGTGACGGAGGCCTGGTCGTACTACTTTTAGGGTTTGGGATTAGACTGACGGCCTGAGGAGAGACACACAAAGGGAGTATTACACATAACTCTAACCTCCACTCCCGTCTCATCATCATCATCATCAGGTTATTTTTGTCTCCACTGCATGAGCACAACGCTCTCTTATCTGCCGGAGACAGACGGAGGATTTGGCCTACAGTCCCCGCGCTGGCCAGACCCGAACTATTTTTACTCCCGTCTAAGAAACCTATATCCTCTACTCATTTCCAGACGATAACCATCCCGTACAACTTCCTCCACGTGACCCCGCCGATGTGTACGCCCGCCTGCCTCCAGGCCTGCGCCGGCCTGGCCACGGAGCGAGGCTACCTGGACGTGGATAAGTTCACGCTGCAGCACAACAAATACAGCAACGTATACGGCATCGGGGATTGCACGAGCACGCCGAATAGCAAAACTGCGGCTGCTGTCGGTGAGTCTACACTTATTTATTTGTAAGATACATACATAGAAATCCTGTCAAGATAGAATGGTGCAGTAGGCGCGGAACGCGTGCCAACCATGTGCAATATATTGCAAAAACAGTTCGGGTAAACATCGACAAAAAATCTGCTAATAGTGCCATATTGTGCGATTTCTACCTGCATAACTTTATCTCCTCGCTAGAAACGTGACCGCGAGGCATAAATAGTGCGCAAGAGTGTCCGAAAATCGGCACGCGCGAGACTGAAGTAAACATGTGGTTATAACCACTCTATCTTGATACGATTTCTGTCGTATAGGGCCAGGGGAGCCTATAGAGTAAGCATTTCGGATAATATCCGTTGAACTACGAAGCCAATTTGCAATATATTGCAAATCGTTGGCACGCATCTCGCGCCTACTTCACCTTTCCATCTTGATATGATTTCTGTGACCTATACCAATGAGTTTTTCGGAATTAATTTTTTTTTTTATTTATTTATCTAACATTAATAAGAAAATACATCTTATGTCTTACATAACTCACACATAATAAACCTCTTGGGTTTGTCCTATGTGCGGTGAGGCCGCTCGTCACAGCGGACCATGCTAACACTTGTTGTACATTATAAAGAGAGTTAAGTACAGAACAGATGACAAAATAAATGTATCTATGCAACCTTGAATTGTACTTATATAATAACCTATTCTTGCTTGTTTTCCTCTACTGAAGGTAGTGTTTTTTTTTGTATTTTTTACTGTTTACATAGGTTTATTTCTTTCGGCAATTCTTTTACAATTAGTGGTAACATATATTCCCACGTTCGCATGCCATATACATTGTTGTAACTAGGTAACACATATTCTGGGAGGTGTGACAGCCTTCTCAAGTTTGTTAGGCGTTTTGCTTTCTTTAAATTGTTTTTGTCTTCGTCTTTTAATAAAAAGAATTTTATTTTGTTATAAAGTATGCGACTGTTAGTCCCTCAGAAGTGACAAATGGCTCCCATTGACACGTTCAACGTTTTCCTGTCTTCATTCTTTCCATCATCTATCTAATTTATCTCCTTTCCACAGCCAGCCAAAGTTATATTCTGGAACAGAATCTCGTAAACACAATGGAAGGCAAAGAACCAATCGCCAAGTACGATGGCTACGGCGCGTGCCCCATGCTGACGTCATACAGCAAAGGTGTACTGGCAGAGTTCGGCTATGATAAGAAGCCTTTAGAAACCTTTCCTTTGGATCAGGTAAATAACATATCTTTCTACCTCTTTAACTCAAGTAAGATAAAGTATTTTCCCTTTGACAAAGCTAAGATAAAGGCCTCTTTGCATCAGCTAAGACAAACATTTTGTATCAGTCAAGAATCAAGATAGGACTTTTGGATCCGGAAATGTCTTCATTTGGATCAGATAAAATAAAATGTATATAGGTTATCATCAGCCTGCAATAGTCCACTGCTGGACTGGCTGGAAAATGTATAGCTCTGTACCAATGATTAACTAATGGTTCTACCAGAACGAAAGCTTATACCGTGGATAGAATCCTCATTTCTCAATCATTTGATTATACATACGAGTATATCGTTGCTGGAAAGGAAAAATTACTGAAGTGTCTAAATAGGATGTTATAGTAGAGAATTTAAAAAATAAACATAAAAATAATCATATATTTTTACCTAAACATCCGATTTTGATAAAACAAATTGACATGAGTTCATTAATTATGTATTTTTCTAATTTTAAGATATGCAATAATTTCTCTAAGGCGTTTAATACACATAACGTATTTTGACCAAATGGGCGCTTCAGCAATATTTCCTTAACAGCGAAGGTTCTTATGTTTATTAGTACAGTACAATGCACTTTATTGCACAAACAAATACAGTTACAAGTTTTAAAAGTAAATACCTAATACTGTCTATATCTATCTCATATCATCAAAAAATGGTGTAGGTACTCTATTTATAAATATGGCAGACACCGAATTATGTAATATTTTGTTTTATTAGTTCTTGAATAAAAAATCTAGAATAAAATGGTTTTAGCTTTTCCCACAGTGAAGGTTGGCTGGAAGAGATCTCTTATAGAGATAAGTCCACCTATGTACACTTTTATGTTATGCCCTTTTTTGTATAATTTATGTGCAATAAAGAATATAATAATAAACATTCTACGTTGAATGGTCCAGGTCCGATGTCTCTACGGCTAATAGAAATGACACGGGACCCAGACCATTCGACGTGGATTCCTTCTCTGATTTCGGAAATGCAACAAAAAGACATTGACATTGTGTTAACGCTTTTTTGCGTTGATATATTCAAACTTGAATAAAAAGTTGAAAAATAAATCACATATTATTTCAGAGCAAAGAACGCCGTTTGTTCTACTATTTGAAGACCCATTTCTTCCCCTATTTATATTGGAACAAACTTATCAAAGGCAAATGGAATGGACCATCGCAACTACGAAAAATAATAAACCCCTTAAGTCGATGAAAACCAATCAAGTTACTAGAAAAAATATTTTATTTTAAAAATAGAAAATAACATTAATTAATACTTTGAAATATTTTATACATGGCAACATATGTGAAACCCTAAGTTTGTATCCGAAATATGCCATATGGTATATACATATATTATATTTTTGAGTATATATTTATACAATAATTTAAATCACAAAAGTTAAGTATGTAAATTGCATGTTAATAACAAAGATTTAAATAAGAAGTTTTATTTGGAATAATGATTTTCACAACCGGATGTTAACTTACAGGTTTCACAGATAACATATAGCTATATAAGATTATTTACGACTCACAAGGCATTTCTATATAAATCTTTTCACGACAAGAAATCTTATTCGTATCTGGAAAACAAGAAAAACACCAAAGGTACAGTTAAATCGACTGTACAGTTAAATTGGTAATACAAACTTTTTTTGCGGTGAGTTTAACACATTTTTTATACAATATTTTGTTTCTGAGACGCAAATAAAGTTTGTTTTCAGGAGTCATTTTAATCCTTCGAACTGTGGTTCAATTATCTACATGATTGATGATCAGGGGCATGCTTATTCAATATAAATAGTATCTAAATAGTTACAATAAAAAATATTTATACAACTATTAATACGTAACTCAGTCCTCTGATGTGATATCCACAGGGTTGCCGAAATATCTATTAATAATTACTAAACATTAACTGCTAAAGTTGCCAATAGATGTCGTTGTATTGTTCTCAGCTGTCATTCTCAACAGACTCTTTAAAACTCCCCAAAAACAACGTATAATTAGTTGGTCGGTAGATTTTTAACTTATTTAATGACATTGCTTACGGGCAAGCATTCTCAAATTCAATGACATTTGATAATACAGTCAGTGCCATCTATCGAGGTTTCTAGTACTATTTTTTAAAGAGGGGTAGTGCAAAGCTTATATCGCAAATATTTCGGCAAACCTATTCAAATCGGGGAAGTAGAAAGTATTCGAATATTTCTCCTACCTCACCCCGCATCTACCTCAGGGAAGGTCTAAGTTAAGTGGCTCTATCTATACCATACTTAGTCTATGATACCATCCATCAAAATTCTATACTTTGGTCTGTTTACAAATAAAGACTAAATTCGCAGTCGGCTGGTATTAAGCTTACTATAAACTAGTGGTAACAAAGTTATTTACAAAGGAACTTGGTATTCTGCAGCTTATATTTTGGAGATTAAACGTAATTTAGTTTGCATGCTTTGTTCACTTTTATTTATATACAGAAAATTCACCTGTAGCGATCGATTAATTACTCAGGTATCTATTAGAAGTTTTTATAAGCGTTTACATACTTAAGATAAGATACCTACTCGTATATTGCCTATTGAATTAAATAATTCTTTATCTTGGTCCCACCATTTGAAATGACTAGACTCTGGTAGCTTATATTAGGACCAAAGAGTAGACTTGACGAGGTTTAGATCGAATTTGAAGTATCTTACTTAATTGTAAAAAATATTCCTTAAAATTACTAATTCAATAATATATATTATATTGCAACACATTTTTTGAGTTATTTAGAATGCTGAATGCCTTCTCGTACCTTTAACTTAGGTGTTTTCCTATATATTCAATTTAAAAAAAAAACTGGATTACTACCGTTTTTTCCTGCACAGATTATCACTATTTATAAGCGGTGGCGGTTATTCACAGACTACCCAAAAGTAGGTAATTCCAATAGTTTCAATGACGTTTAATAAGTGATAAGTTAATGATTTTAGACTTGACTAGGACTTAAGCTATTGTTATCACTTAATCAAGAAGTAGTTATGTACCTATTGACCGCCTCGTTGACTTAGTAGATTAGTTCATTTGACTCGAGCGCCAAGGTTTAGTTCGATTCCCACTGAGGACAGACAACTTTGTACAATTAGTACAAGTTGATCCCAATCTGAATGTTATGTGAATTGTCCTATCGTTGCGTCATTTCCATAGTACATGAGAAAATCCTAGTTTGGGATAAGACAAGTGTATAATATACCCTTGTCTAATATATTATATTGTATACGTATGACTTATTTATTTATAAAATTATGTAAGACGTTATGATGACAGCACGTACGCATACGTTGCAAGTCTGCAGTGCAAGGCAGGACAATTCTGCATGACTGACAAGACAATTAAAGCACTATGGATAATTTTCCCAAACAGTTTTCATTATCTCACGCTTTATTTAACGCCGAAAATTGTTCCTTCTGCATCCCATTCGAGTGGCGAGCGTCAGAGGCGCTCTGTCGCTTACGGTTTAGCGCCGCTTGCTTCACTCTGTACCTCCTCCTGGTCTTTATGAGGTAGATCATTAGCCCTACCGCGATCACCATGCACAAAATAATGCAACCGGCTAGGATCAGAGTTAGGTAGGTGATTTCGGTGCCTTCTTCTGTTGATGGCTCCAACTGGAAGTAAAAAAGTAATTTAAACAAACATACTTTAAACAATACAGATTCAATATACCTATCTCTTTTATACAATGACCATTATTTAATGAAAGAGCCGATTTAAGTTCTTTTCTTGCAGCTTAATATGATGTATCCATGTTTATGGGAACGTACCCAAACTACGTGATCCATTTTTTACAATTGTTTTCGTCACCTCCCCCCTTCCCTCGGTGACCACCCGTAGTATATGCCAAGACCCCCCACCCCCCCTTCCCCTCTAGTTTTCACGTAATAATGCAATATGTGGTTTAAAAAAAAAATTGTAAACAGAAAATTTAAGTTTTTTTTTCATATTTGTCTTTATAATACAGCGCTAGCCACGTGACGCCAAGAGTGCGTGCATTCCTATAATTACAAGTGAAAAAAATATTATCAAGAAGAAATAACTGTCAGTTTTCAATCAGCGGACGTCTGTGTTGCCACTACTTTTCTAGTAGTATACAATTTGGTGCCGTGACTAGGATTAGCAAAGAACTTAAATTTTTTCACAGATATTAACAAACAAATGAGAAACTTTATATCAGCAAGCCTGTTGCCGTCCACTGCTGGACATAGAGAGGCATCCACTAACTTCGTCTTCGGATTTCTCTCTAACTATACCTGTACAAATCAAAAGTGCCCCGGGTCTGCTTACAAAGAATGAACGAGAATTTTAATGTAATGATTAAAATTCATATTACACTTTACATTTCTTTTTGCACTCAACAATTGTACCTAATAATTTTTATTAACACGTGAGTACTTACCCAGTACGTTTCGTGCGGGCCCGACTTCATTAAGATGTCACTACACATAGCTTGATCAGTCCAGTTGTAGAAATGTACCAAACGCAGGCCTTCAAACGCGCGGGGTGAGCCACATCTGTAATTTTTTTTAGTAAAGTTACGGGTATTTATGTGAAGTTCTCATAACTTACATTCGTGTTTTGTGTGTGAATTTGTCAATATTCGACCACCATTGAGATGTCAGTCATTTTAGTCCACATTACCTTTATTCTACTAGATGGAGCGTTCCAAACAATCGCTGTGTGGAACTTGTGATGTTACTACGCAGAACATTTAATTATTACTAAATATTGACGCTACCGTTAAATAATGTCAATATTTAGTAAATAATTAAATGTTCTGAGTAGTAACTGCACAAGTTTCAAAGTGAATGTGAAAGAGTTGTGGCTACTTGCGTGGAACACAGCGATTGTTTGGAACGCTCCATCTAGTAGTACATAGAGATCGTTGCCTTTACTAAAATAATAAGAGACCTACTATTTAAAGTAGACAATGAATTCTGCACAAAAGCTCTGCATGTATAAATATGAAAGTAAACATATATACGCACATTAATGTATTTTTCTAATTTCTTAGGTTATTTGGGATAATAAGTACTTTGCCATTTTGATGACGTCGCACGCCCGGCATTGATTGCAAATAAACTCGCCTTATTGCAGCCAAATTACAAAAAACTAACTCTATTATGTGGTGACATCAGTTATTCTAATCAATAAAGTTACGGGTATTATCCTACGGAGCTGGGATCAAGTATTAAATAATTTAAACAAACATACTTTAAACAATACAGATTCAATATACCTATCTCTTTTATACAATGACCATTATTTAATGAAAGAGCCGATTTAAGTTCTTTTCTTGCAGCTTAATATGATGTATCCATGTTTATGGGAACGTACCCAAACTACGTGATCCATTTTTTACAATTGTTTTCGTCACCTCCCCCCTTCCCTCGGTGACCACCCGTAGTATATGCCAAGACCCCCCACCCCCCCTTCCCCTCTAGTTTTCACGTAATAATGCAATATGTGGTTTAAAAAAAAATTGTAAACAGAAAATTAAAGTTTTTTTTTCATATTTGTCTTTATTAATACAGCGCTAGCCACGTGACGCCAAGAGTGCGTGCATTCCTATAATTACAAGTGAAAAAAATATTATCAAGAAGAAATAACTGTCAGTTTTCAATCAGCGGACGTCTGTGTTGCCACATTGCTGTTTAAAAAGCGCGCCATATTTGAATGTAGCTCGAAAAAGCGCAAGATTTCCTTAGAGGATATTGACTACGTGACAAAAACCTAACCCCCTCCCCCCCTCCCTGTGACCAAGCGTGGTATTTTGAAGACCCACCTAAACGGGTCACGTAGTTTGGGTACGTTCCCTAAAACTTGATCCTATACGCAGGACCGGGTGTAGTAGCGTTCATTGGGGATAGCCATGTCCAGCAGTGGACGTCTAAGGTCTGATATGATGATGATGTACTTACGCTATGTAAGTTTAAATATTTGCATAGAGTGCGAGTGTCTAAGTTTGCATGAAATTAAATCATACGAACGCGCTTCCTCTTACCTTAGTTCAGCAAGCAGTCGCGAGCTGGCCCTGTACATCTGCGGCAGGAGTTCATCCAGCAGCCACTGCAGCTCGCAGGAGCAGTCCCACGGGTTGAACTGCAGGTTCGCGCCCTCCGTGAGGGACGGCCAGTCCAGGAGATGGTTAGACAAGTGTGTTAGATTATTCTTGCTTATGTCCAGCTGTGAACAAAGTTTTATTAAAAAAAAATTATAATTTTCCTGTCATTACAGATACTCGTTACCTATATTCAAAGCTAGCTGTTGCCCGCAACTTCGTCCGCGTGGACAACTGAACATCACAAATTATTATGTATTTCCCTGGGATGTTAAAACTATCCTATGTCCTATTCCAGGACCTAACCTACATGTGTGCCAAGTTTTATCCCGATCCGTCCAGTAGTTAAAGCGTGATTCAGGAACAAACATGCAAACGAACTTCCTTGTAGCTTCACTATAAAGGACCGATCTTTCTTTAGCCGTCTTCTACTAAGAAGACACTTACCGTGCATACAGCAGTACCATCGAAAGCGCCATCTTTGATCTCACTCAACGAAGGACAGTTTGAAAGATAGAGATTGAAACAAGTGCTCTCATTGGCTAAATCTTCTAGGTTCCGACCAATTACATTGCTGAACGATTTATCGTCAACTACCTCCAGTTTGTTTAATTCATTCATATACAAACTCTTTAGAGCAACTATGTTTTTAAAATATATGCTCTGTATGGGGTTGCCATCTAAGCGTAGCTCCTCTAGATTGGGGAAATATTGAGTGCTGATTGTCTTTGGTATTTCAGTAAAAAGATTGTATGAGAGATCCAAACTGAAGAGTTTGGCTAGTTTCTTTTCGATGTTGAGGTCTTTAATTTGGTTTCCTCCTATGTTGAGTACCTGTAAAGATTAATTTAAAGTTATTTCGACACATACTCATACTAAGGCAATTATTTTATAATTTTATTTACAATCTGCCTGTGAATTCGTTAACATAAATAAAACATATATGTCTGTGCCTCTGTTCACATGGTTTTTCATTTCATTTTATGAAGGTTTCAACGAACACTCTTTGTTAGCTTGGCAAGTTTGTATTGGGAGAATTGGCAGAATGAACCCGGCTGTTTTTTTCTTAAACAAATACGTTTCGTAACAATGCAATATACAATACACAAAACAAATACAGTTACAAGTTTTAAAAGTTAAAACTATATAATTTGGGCTGTCTTATCGCTTTAAGGAATTTCTTCCAAACCTTTGAGAAAATATTATACCAGAGAAAAAGGTAGGTTTCGTTGATATGGGAACTCAAATGATAAATACTTATATTAGTAACAAGAAAATGTCCGTAGTTCAAGAATTTGTCGCGACTGCTTGATTAGTAATAACAGGATCCGGAATGGTCGCAGGTTCAAATCTTGTCAGCGTTTATAAGATTTATTTATTACGAGTGTTTTATGGAAGTGGCAGTGGGTGGGCCACATCTGTCGCAGAATCGACGGCCGTTGGGGCAGACGAGTTCTGGAGTGGAGACCGCGGATCGGCACGCGCAGGGTGGCACGCCCCGCCGCCAGATGGACCGACGACCTGAAGAAGGTGGCCGGAAGCGGCTGGATGCAGAGGGCGGAAGGGGGATTCATTGAGGAAGGCCTATGTCCAACAGTGGACGTCTAAGGGCTGATATGATGATTTTATGGAATATTTACTTACCTCCAAATTATCAAATGCGACATCATTCTCATCATAAATGTCAGTCAGTTTATTATAAGACAAGTCTATATAGGTAATGCCGCTAGGGAACTTAGGCCAGTGGTACATTGCGTTGATTTTGATCATGGCAATCTGCAGCGTCGACGGCAAAGCAAATGTTAACGTTATGTTGTTCTGGGCAAGGTTCAGTTCCCGTAGATTTGTGCAAGTCAGAAATGAGTCTTCTTCGACCATTTCTATTATGTTGTTAGAGAGATCCAGGAGTTCTCTGAAAAAGAGTCAGTCATTTAATTTTATTAAGATTCCCTGAAATATCTCGGAAAAGAAATTTCCATAAATTTCCCATTATTGACGGCCAAATTATACATGCATGTTCCAAATTACAGCTGAATTGGTCCAGTAGTATTCAAGTTACGCGTCAAACAAACAGATAGGTCGTTATAACAGAAACAAGGCGGTAGCAAAAATAGATCAGTTAGAATTACTCGTACTTCAGAGAAAAGTATGAAGAAGATTGACTGGTGATTTGAAGCAGCTGATTAGGGAGCGCAGAAGATTAGAGTCTTGTTTATTAAATCAAACGACTTGGAGATTTTTAGTAGAATATTTTTTTTAACGACTTATGGGTTTTAAGGCCTTGGGTGGCAGGGAACAAACAAATATGGTTGTAGAGTCCGTCTAATAAATCAAACGATTTGGAGATTTTTAGTAGAATTTAAAAAAAATCAACTAAAAATCTCCAAGTCGTTTGATTTATAAGACAGACTCTACCAAGGTCTATGTCCAGTCCACGGTAGACGTAAATATACTGATGAGGATGATAATCAGAGCCACACAAAATAATACTAATTATGTCACATATTAAGAGATGCTTCTCAATTAATAGTAGGTACTTATTTCTTACTAATAAATTTTTGTCCAGTTTATTGAAGTCCACAGTTGGACATTGGGATCCTCCCAAAACGCGCCATTACAACCGTCCTTCGCCTTTAATCAAATTTCTATTGGTATGTTAAAATGCAAATGCAAATAAGTAGATAAACTCTGTACATACACGTATATGGGAGGATTTTCTTTAAAATCTGATGATGTGGGAAAGGCAGGAGTTACAAATACGTATACTTACATGCTATTATTCGCAGGAAAAGAATCCTTCAACACAGATCGTATTCTATTTCCGCTTAAATTCAACCGCTTCAGCCCTTTTAGCGGAGAACTATCACCTCTATAGAGCACCAAGTCAAATATCCCATTTTTACTCAAATCCAAATCTTCCAGCGCAGTCATGGGCAGCAGCGGGTCAAGCGGGATCTTTTTCAACATGTTACTTTGTAAGTTAAACCTTTTTAAGTTCTGAAGCAACTGAAAATCTGAAGTATGGAAGCCGCTGAGTTTGTTGTAAGATAGGTCTAACTCTTCCAAGTCTCCGATGTTGGTGAAAAGGTCAGGAGTGATCCCTGTGAGGTCGTTTTGGGCGAAGGACAATTGTTTTAAGTTGGGAAGGTCCTTGAAAGGGTCGGGCCAGTAGGCCTTGATGGCGTTATTGCTGAAGCGCAGGGTTTCCACTTGAGGGTTTGGTGGTAACCTGGAATGAAGGGAAAGAAATCATTGAATTAGTTACATAACGAGGCTGCAACAATTTGAATAGGAATGTATTAAGAGATCATATTGCCGTGTGGTTTCCGGTAGAGTAGAATAGGACCACTCCAACTCTTCCCGTGGATGTCGTATAATGCGACTAAGGGAATGCATTGTAAAACATCAATCAGGCCTCCACAACCCGTCTGGCCAGCGCGGGGAGTGTAGGCCAAATCCTCCGTCTGTCTCCGGCAAATGAGAGAGGGTTGTGCTCCTGCAGTGGAGACAAAAATAACCTGATGATGAAGAGATCATATTTGTTTTAACTTCGGACAGAATAAATTAGTTTTTAGTGCGCCTAATTTGGACCACATAACGACATTTTGGATATCTATTCAGAATTTGCAATCTGTAATGGTGGCATGCCAAAAAAAGGTATACCATTATCTTTGACTATAAGTAAGTCAAAAATTCCTAGGTTAAGTACCTGTTAATGAAGAAATGATTAAAAAAGGCAGAAATATCGAACGTCACTAAATAATTATAGAAATTTTTTGTCAAAGGAAAGGTTGCTTTATTTTTGAAAGTAAGTAAAAATGCTCAGCCCTAAGAATATGTAAAAATGCCTGAGCCGGCAAAATACTTGTTTTTTATGACAGCAATCGATATAGTCAGTCATTAGGATTAAATCTCTCTAATAAACATTGTATCTTAAGTTTAAGACTAGAACATGTTATTTTTTCGCATGTGTGCCGGTTCTTATCCCGACTACGGCAAACACTTTTCAAGATATGCATCGTGCCTATTCAAAGAAGTAGGAGAAGGGTGTAGAGAGCTCCGAATATAGGAACTCAAAAGCCTTCAAAAAATATTCTCGTGTAGAATCGTGTGCGTTACTCCAGTTCAAAATGTCGAGCTGGAATGACGATCAATACCCCTTTGTAACTGTCTGTTTAAGTACAAAATCTGATTTTTGGGTACAAAGGAGTACAGATTCCAAGGTCAAATCTGGTGTGATCAGAATTTAAGTACGTGCCTTAGTTCAAAATTTCCGAACTGGAGTGACGTCATTCCAGCTCGATTTCAATACCCCCTTGTAACTTTTGATCTGTTTAAGTAGAAAATCTAAAAATCGAGTACAAATAGTACGTTATGAGTACTAAATCCTGCCAGGGTCAGATTGCTGAGATTCGACTTACGTAATACGAGGACGTAGGATGCAAAATTACGATAGAATCAACTTCCTAACGATGTAGTTACGACTCTGATAGCCCGCACAATTCACAGCATTACATTAATATGATTGCTCTATTTTCTTCAAGGATCGTCCACCTGAGGTCGAAAGAATCAAGGAGCCGCACTAATATATAAAACAATTCATGATCTGCATGTACTGCTAGGTACTAGCTGTGCGCGCGACTCCGCTCGCGTGGACTACACAGTTATTTACCGACTCCAACTCCGACGCCGACCCCACGCCCACTCCCACCAGCCCCAAATGTAGTCCTAAAGTCCTGAGTCATCGCAATCTGAATTACACCGAACATTATATATAAGTAATTGAAACCTAAAAATTCCAATAACTTTTGAATGAGTAAGCCGATTGCGATGAAATAAAGGCTAAATGTTACTAAACGTAACTACCCTATATTTCTATGAAAAGCCCATGAAAATCATTTCTGTGGTTTTTACGTGATGCGTGCCCAAACAGGCAAAAAGACAAAAATTCCAAAAAATTATCGAAATGTGTTCTATTAGTTATCCTTAGACCCCCAATTTATTTTTGCAAATATTTTCTATGTACCTACAGACACGCGAATTTTACGTTTTTTTAAGCTAGTTAGTTTGTCTGTTAGCCTGCAGGCTGTGGGACCACGTGCAGGTGAGGTTGGCATTTGACTTGATGTTGATTCACATTGCCTCAGTGGCTTAAGTATTAGACTCGAGCGCCAGAAGTAATGGATTAGATTCCCTTCTGGGGACAGATAATTTTATAGAATTGTACAAGATGGTCCTGATGTTGGTGGGTTGAGAACATTCTAGTTTGGATTAAACAAGTGTTTGTATTTGTAAATAATTCACAAGCATACATTGGCACATTATTGTCGCGGTCAGCAATATTGGCAGATTTGGGCAATCCTTGTTACTTTGCACGTGAAATTGCTCCTCGTGGTTGTGAATCGAGCCTAACGTCGAATTATGCTGCTCTACGCATGTTATAGCAACTCGGTCACTTCCCGTTCGACCGCGAGATGATTCGCAAACTAAACATCTGTGATACGCTTCAGTTGATTGATGGGACAGCCGGCAAACTGCGTGCCGTTAACGGATGATAACGCGGACGATAAACCCTCAGTTGGTAATTAGCAACATAAACTTGGCAGAAAGGGGTTTAGTGACCCCATTCTGATTTTGGCATCGCAATAACATCATAGTAGCAGAGTTGGTGATTAGTGATTTTGCCGTGTGGTTTCCGGTAGAGTAGAATAAGACCACGCCAACTCTTCCCGTGGATGTCGTACAAGGCGACTAAGGGAATACATTATAAAACATCAATCAGGCCTCCCCAACCCGTCTGGCCAGCGCGGGGAGTGTAGGCCAAATCATCCGTCTGTCTGCGGCAGATGAGAGAGGGTTGTGCTCCTGCAGTGGAGACAAAAATAACCTGATGATAAATCTATAAGCAGAGTTGGGGGATCTTACATTCATGAAAGATATATGAGAAAACCAGAATTTTCTGGTGAAGAAACTACAGTATGATTTTTGTAAGAAGAGGACTTTGAATGTCATAGCCAACCAAATTTAGCTATAACTCGGAAATATCATAGTAAAAAATAATAATATTGGTTCCCAACTCAACGTTATTATGCTCATTATCTTAATAAATCAGCTTAGAAATAAAAGAGACTTGGACAGTGTTCTTGGTTTGGATAAAATTCCGTTTTTGAATCCTACTACTCGTAATATTATAAATGCGAAAGTTTGGATAATTGGATGTTTGTTACTCAATCACGATTCAACCACTGGACGGATCGGGATGAAACTTGGCATACATATAGGTTAAGTCCTGGAATAGGACATAGGACAGTTTTTATCCCGAAAAAACATCCCATTCCTACGGGAAATACATAATAATTTGTGATGATAAGTTGTCCACGCGGACGCAGTCGCGGGCAACAGCGTAATATATAACTGTTGAAATACCATAAATTAAGTAGTGTGAATGACTTAAGTTTAAGGAATAATAATAAAAAAAAAACACATGTCAAAGGTTTAAAACGGGGCCATTTTTTATATTTTTATTTTACTTTTAATTATATCCTAATTTTGTGCTTACGTATACATGGGCTCGATTCTGAAGGCACAACGTTAAAATTTGACAGCACTAAAACTGTTGCTTTCCTTGTCACACAGTATTATGAAGATAAAGACGAAACCAATTTTAGCGCTGTCAAATTTTAAATGTGTGGCTACAGAATCGGGCCCAAACCCTTTAATCCAGTTATGATATTTATTTTACTTGATACAACATATAGTAGTCGACGGAAATTTAAATTGTAAGGGATAAAATGCCCAAATCTTTTTTAATAGCTTCCTAAACACAGTTTTCAATTCATTTCAATTAATATACTGTGCGCGTTTAAAACAGTCACAAAGATAAATAACAAGGTTTTCGCGTCTCCTGTAACGTTGTGGTTGGTCCCTTACGCCAATTTAAACCGTCGACGATATTATGCTTACTTATATTATACTATATTGTATTACAGATCAAAATCAAATATTTGCACCAATACATATAAAATTTTATTAAAAAAACCCAGAAAAAACAGATGTAGATAGCAGAGGTAGCAAATGTCTCATTTTCGGTTATTTAAAGTTTAAATTCTATTGTTAAAGTTGCTACTTGATAGCGGCAGTATTGTTCTTTACAAAGAGGCTACAGTCGCCATTTATATAAAAAGAGGATGATCCTTTGAGCCAGATAGACAGTAAAGATTCTTTGAAAATATATTCACAACTATGACTCAAGAGTTAAAGGTAAGCATCACGTATCAAAAACAAACTGCGTTATTCATAAAGATTATTTCCGATAGCGGGATATGTTAGTCAATAAGAATGTACCTATACAAGTAGGTACACTGCATTCAGATATATAAAGCTGATAAGAACCTACTAAGACAGTTGCTTAGAAGCAAATATTTATTTATTTTTTTATTTATTTACTTTGAGGAAGACTTACAGACAAATTACAAAATAAATAACAATGTAAATATAAAAAAATGCTGATTAGTCCCCACTTATTGATTAAACTATCTAATAAATAAAATCGTAAACATCGCCTGTCTGTACATTGAAGATATTTGCAAAAAAAAAATTAAGGGGTCTAAGAATAAGTAATAGAACACATTTCAATCATTTTTGGAATTTTTGTCTGTTTATCTGTGAGTTTGTGCACGCATCACTTAAAAACTACTCAACGGATTTTGATAGACTTTTCACAGAATCATGGGGCTTAACCTAACTTAACATTTAGTCTTTATTTCATCGCAATCGGCTGACTCAATCAAAAGTTATAGACATTTTTAGTTTTCCAATACATTAGTAGGTAAGGTTAGTATGCAATATATTGTACATAATAGTATTTCCGTACTATTCAGATTGCGATGAGTTTGGATTACATTTGGAGCTGCGAGTGGGAATTGGAGTGGGAGTGGGCGTGGGCGTGGTAAAAGGGGAGTGGGAGCGGGAGCGGAAGCGGGAGCGGGAGTAGTAATGGGAGCGGCTTCTGTAGTTCACGCGAGCGGAGCCGCGGGCACAGCTAGTTCATAATAATGACTTTATTACCGATACCCAGAGATTTCTATAGTGTGTAGAAAATCTATCATTGCAAGTAATTGAATTTTTAGTTTTAATTTTTTAAGTAGCGAATAGATTAGATTAGATTTATTTATTTCACTTTTACATCTTAAAAATTCAATTTTACATGTCATTCTAGTATGGTAAAAGGGATCGTCATAAAATAAAATAATGTATAAATTACAATGTCAACAATTCAAATAATGTCATAGTATATAACATAGGACTATCTATGTCAGTATATAATATCAAAATAAAAATTTAAAAATACACTTGGTATTATATTATCACAAAGTAAATTAAATTAAACGTCAGAGGGCCCACCATTCATTTTTTAGAAAATTCATTTATGGAATAATATATAATAATGAATATATTACAAGCTTCTGAGTTTAAACGAGCAGCGAGGAGAAAGCGATGCAGTACAAATTCTAGATGATAGTGAAAGATGTTAGTAACATAAAATTCCAAATGAAATACTCTGATGAAAGCGATACTCTGATGAGTAGGTACACTAGCTAGAAACATGAGTACCAACACTATGTTACGTTTGCAGTCCACTATGAAACACCATCTATTGTTTCTTTTATTTCCGAGACGCAAATGTCATTTGTGGAACAGATGTTACAACAACAGCCCGCTGGACCAGGCCGCTCATTAATATAATTGGTCTATCAGCATGCTAAGAAAGTTAATTTGCTCTACCTATTAAAAATACTAATTTGGTAATGATTTTACCTAATTAGGGTATTCACAGACTAACGATGTTTACGCCCTTTAAAAACTGTTTACCCTGTGTAGGTAAGGCACAGAATAGAGATAAGAAAGTGTTCAAGGTGAGTCACACTTTGTTCTGTCGATGTAAAAAAATTAACCTAGTTTTGACAACCGACTCCAGGTTCACAATTTAGTCTGTGATTTCATTATCCGCCGAAATACGTCCACTGCTGAACATAAGCCTCCCCATAGAACGCCACTTTGGTGGACTTCATGGATTTGTAATAATCACTACGCTTGGCAGGCGGATTGGTGATCGCAGTAATGATTTTAATATACACAGAACGCTGATGCCGGTCCCTGGTCGCCTTGACTACACCTACGGGAAGATTCGAGGTGGCCCTATTCTATGCCGGGAGCCACATGGCTAATGTATATTTACCTATCTATATGTTATTTATATTTGTATCTTACCTATCTGCGGCATTTAAATAAAACAGGTGTAAGTATTAGAAGGCACAGTGGCGGTGTGAAAAGGTTCGTCATCTTAAAGTCTATTTTTGCTTGTCAAGAAACAGTATTTACAACATTTAAATAAATCCTACGTTTTGTTTACTGATTCAACGACTTCATCTTATCAAATATTACAGAAATAACACATTTTAAGCTTTGTTGAACTGGTCAAGCGTAGTGTGGGACGCATCCTAGCTAGATGGAGCGCCGATCTGCGTAAGGCGTCTGGCAGTGACTGGATGAGAAGAACCGAGGATCGAGTTCAGTGGCTCGCCTTGGGAGAGCCTGTGTCCAGTAGTGGACTCTTTCGGTCTGATATTGATTATGAAGCTTTATTATCAAACAATTAAACATAATTTTACAAGTGACAGTCGTTGTGGCATATTTTGAAAAGGTAACATGTGCTCGCGACATGTTTCAGCAATGATTTGAAAACTGTGAACCCTTTCGTTCCTTACAATAATATAGGTAATCTACCACACCATTATTTTTATTAAATATCCTTTTTATCCAATAACTTGAGAAATATTGCACATAAATTAGTTTGGATTTTTTTAATACGTATGTGGTTGAAGCCTATGTCCAACAGTAGGCATCAACAGGCCGACTATAAAATAATAATCCGTAAGTTAGTAAAAACTAGTATTCTGAGAATAATAATAAATATTTCAAAACTATCATTCTTTACATTTATTAGTGAACTAGCTGTGCCCGCGGCTCCGCTTGCGTGTACTACACGATCCGCTCTCCTTCCCACTTCTACTCCCACGCCCGCTCCCGCTCCCTCTCCCGCTCCCGCGCCCGCTCCCGCTTCCACTCCCACTACAACTCCAAATGTAGTACGAACTCGACACAATCTGAATAGCACCAACATTATACACTTCTTTGTTAAATTGCATACCTACTAAGTATTAGAAAACTAAAAATTCCCATAACTTTTGATTGAGTAAACCGATTGCGATGAAATAAAGACTAAATGTTAAGTTAAGTTAATCCCCATGTTTCTGTGAAAAGTCCATCAAAATCCGTTCAGTAGTTTTTAAGTGATGCGTGCACAAACTCACAGACAAACAGACAAAAATTCCAAAAATGATTGAAATGTGTTCTATTACTTATCCTTAGACCCCCCAATTTTTTTTTGTTAATATCTTCAATGTAAAGACACGCGATGTTTACGATTTCATTTTATAAATGAAATCGAATGATTTACGATAAAATTTAAAATGCTATGACAACCTGATTATCAAAATTGATTCAGTAGTTAAGGTAGTTACGATACCAGAGAACAATTGGTCTATGAATAAATTTGTGTCGAGGTCAGGCAAGATTGGCTGAGTAAAGATACGAACTCCCATTTTCAGAGGCCTGAGTTTGATTCCCGGTTATACAATTGCCAATTGTTATTATTATTTATCATCATCATCATCTGGTTATTTTTTTAGTCTCCACTGCAGGAGCACAACCCTCTCTCATCTTCCGGAGACAGACGGAGGATTATTTTTTACAAATTACAATTTTCGACAATGCACCAAATTAATAAATCATGCATAATACGAGTATAAGATAGTTTTGTTGGGCTTATTCTGGCATGGTAAGTAACGCGAATTGTAATTCTGAATAGATAGAACAAATGTCGATAATTAGTCGAATTTAGTAGCAAAATACTAGATTTAGTCGGTCCGCCGTTTAAGTTATAGGGGTTTGTTCGCCAGACTAAGGCTTATTACGGCATGGCCACCTAATACCACCAGAACTATAGCTAACTATACATAGCGAGCTACTGATTTAGTCGATTGATCAGGTGAATTATAGGTGAACTATTTGAATTTGTCGAACCTAGGCGCAAAAAATCAGATTCGGTCGGTCCTCCGTTTAAAAGTTGAGGGCATTGGAAGTTCCCATACAAAACCAAACCTTATTTATGCTAAAATAAGGTTTGGTTAACATAGGGCTTAACTCGGGTTACATATAGATATAATAAATAAAAATAATAAAAGACCAAGATTCCGCTTAGGTAGGCCTTGCTCGCAAAAACTATATGAGATTTATTGTATTTAAACATCAACTGCTTTCTTATGGGAATATGAAGATTACCACAGGAAACTTTTATTACCACAAGGCGGAAAACTAGTAGGTATATAAGTACTTACTTGCCCAGCGTAGACAGAGCCAACCCTTCAAACGCCGCCGAAATCTTCAGCTCATTGGCATTCTCTGGCCACTGTATCTTGTCCAAATCGGCCACATTCTCAATCCTGTCCAGTTCCGAACACTGTATATTCAACACTAAGTGAGTTCCCTCGAAATCCGGGATTTCACTGCACGTACATACTTCACATAATTTTATTACATTTTGCACTTCCGCTTCCTGGCCTCTCGAAATTCCGAGAATTGCGAAGAAAATTGAAATAAAAATGGCGAGCATTTTTTCACTGTTTTTCGAACTATACATGTGCACTCAGCCTGTCATCGAGGTAGAATGATAAGGTTACTTTATCGCTGTCTTATCGTGGTATCGCCGTGTGTGTACATTGCTGAAAGTGACGCAGCCGACAGATAGCGCGGATTAGAACTAGTCCGATGATTACTTGACAGGTAAACAGATTTAGGGGAAAATCTCACTCACACGAAAACACGTTTAGACTAATGAGAGGAAACAGCCATTGCGATGCGTCTGACATACGGTTTACAAAACAACAATCACTAATTAATTGGTAAAGTAAACAGTGTTTATAAACATATTGGAGGGAAACATCAGGCGCAGAGCTGGCAGTCTAGCGTGATCACTTCGTCGAGACATTGAACCTGTAATGCGAGATTACTACGGCCAACCCACAACTACATTAGTTATGGCTATTATTATGTCGCAGGAAGTATGTGAAATTCGTAATAGCATAAAAATCCTTATATAATAACGAGCGGGGTAGGCAGGAAGAACTGCGAGTGCAAATTACCAATTACTTCAACACTTAAGTTATTTTAATTTTGAAATAAATAAATATGTCAGACATTCACACCAATTATCCAGTCCCAAACTAGGCAGAGCCTGTGGTATGGTTACTAGATAACGGATAGACATACTTAAATAAATATATAAACATCCAAGACTTGGGTACAAACATTCATATTCATCATACGAACATTTGCCCCTAGCGGGATTCGAACCCGCAACCTCCGGCGTGGCAGTCCGAGAGCTACCCGTTCCGCCACGGAGGTCGTAAATTTTTAGGCGCCATAAGGCTGGCTGGAAGAGATTTCGTATAGGGATTAGTCGACCTTTGTTTGTACACGTACACTTACTGTACATGTTTGTGTACAATACTAACGATACCGGAAATATCAATTAGTTCGGGACAAAATGTCGAAAATGAATTAGGTATACAATATTATTAAATCAAGAATAAGCTTACATTTGTTTATATCGTTAAAGATCTAGAAAATCTCTCTCTGCTCTGACTGTCATTTTAATAGCATCAAAAACCAATATTATTCATTATATGTAAATAAATAAAATAAGTTTTTTGACTATCTTTGAAAGGTCTTCGTTTGTCTCTTACTTTAATTGATATTTCCGGTTACGATAATGCTGTTACATTTTAGAAAAAAAAATATTAGTGATATTTATAACGAAAATCGTAAAGTGTTGCAAAATTACGACGACGAAGATATAATATTACGAAACTCACTGATTGGAGTCCAGTAGAGTATATCAGATAATCGACGTTCACTGATGAACAAAGATCCAATCGTTTTACTAGAGTAATGAAATTACGAATGGTATTTTTTTTAAACTTGTAGTTTTATAAACTTTGAGAGTTTAATAATGTATACTATATAATGCAATTTTTTTTTACCACAAATGGTTACATATACAAGTATTAATAAATCCGGGAGGACATATCCATATTCTAACTATGTGATACCTATTAAATCTCTACCTCTGTCGATCATTTTCAATGATAATCTAATGTTCTAAGTTTTATAATTTTTCTAGTAATATTTTGATATTCCGATTTTCATAATATAACTGCGACACACATTAGACTGAGTATATAGAACAAAAGCAGAGTTCCAATGCCGTGTTCAGAAGACGTTTTTATTTACGTATTTATTTCAATACCTAATTATTTTACAAAATTAAAAATACATGGGTATAGCATATGATATACCTAATCTTGCATATATTCGATCCAACGTTCATTTTTGTACGTCTGTCTGTCCGAGGGATAACTCAAGACCTACACAACGGATTGAGCTGAAATTAGTCAATGTGTAAACTGCAGGAATGGAGGACACTAAAAAAATAATTGTTATTGACCGACACATCACATTGTGTAAAAGATATATTTATTTAAATCCGTAACCGTCAACTTAAGTGTCCGGACTACAAATAAACCAATTATTGCAAAAAGGGCATATAAACGTATTACCTGCTACGTCATAAAATATTTTTTGAAGAGGATATGGATATGCCCTTACTGCAATAACTGATTCAAATAAGCTATCGCTTAGGAATGCATTAATTACCCTCGGGTAAGGAAGGACGCACAAACACGCGCCGATTTGTGTAGAAAACTGCTTTGGGTAAACAATAGACGAGTAAAGCTACCCATGGAATGCACGATTCGTCATTTGAATCAGGTCTTAAAAAAAATCTACGTAAAAAATCGTTTTTATTTCTTTTACGTGGACGTATAGGCAGAAATTAAATTAATTAAATATCAGGAATTATTTCTAATAGGCATATTTTGGGTAATGCCCGAAACACACAGAATGCGAATGCGTGGCGGAGGCGTGGCGGTAGCGGTATACTTCACACAAATCCCGCTTTCCGCGGCGGTACTCTGTGTGAAGTGTCTCATTCCAAATCGAACAATACAAAAAACCGGAAAACGCCTCCGCCACGGATTCTTTCTGTGTATTTCGGGCTTAAGCGCGCTCCACCTTAGGCCTCATCGTCACTTACTATCAGGTGAGATTGAGATCAAGCGTAGACACATCAGGAATAAAAAAAAACAGAAAAGTCGACTGAAAAGTGAAGAGTTAAAAAAACATGAATTCAAGTTGAATATAAAAATAGATTTTTTTTATTAAATTAACAACAAATTACTAACTATATTACGTTACATTTATCATGTACATTTATTCCATCATAATATACATATCTATTTATTTATACTGAAAAACGATTATAAAAATACTTCCCTGTAATTTTTGGTTTTTAAACTAAAACAGATATCGAAAAATTTGTGACCATGCGACCTGGCCATACCAGAATTATCACAAGAATTATTAATGCAATATTTCAGTTGCATAGGAGTGAGCACTGAAATGGTCGTGTCGCACGTGTAGGAATTAAACGTGAGGATTATACCTTAATCATGTATAATCCCCTCCGGAGGACTATAATGTTAAAAACATAAAATGACAAAAGAACACAATGTTCTGCCTACTAGCCTAAGCATTTGGATGATATCTTTCGAAATTCTGTACTCTCTTACGGATTATTGGAAATATTCTAATACGCGTTTGGCGTTTAACTATGATGTTAGACACCAACCACAAGACATGACCCTCATTAGGCCTCAGTGGCACTATCTCAATATTTTTTTTGTTCCGCAGGGTTCCTGCGCTGAAATATCACTACTGGCACATATATACACATAACCCTGTTCAAATTCGTCAGTTTCTTTTTGGATTATTTCTAAAAGCCATTCCCAAAATGGAATGTTAACCGTAGACTAAAAAATAATAAGTACAATTTACACTTATCGGCCTTTTAAAGCACGACAACGAAAGCTGTTATATTATAAACGATTTTCAATGAGAAGCTCTTACATGCATCATGAATTCATTCTGATTCTGTCGCGTTAAAACCACGACATGATTGTGTAAAGATTGTACAATTCACGACGGCACCCCACTTCTCTAAATCGATTACATTTCATAGTATGCTTTATATTGTTACTCGTTAAGAACTTATCATCAATGTGTGCAGACGTACACTAAGATACTTCCGATTAGCTACTCGCCTCCCTTACGTGAAGTAGCGGAGCGAGTCATCGTGAATTGAATACATGGACGATAGGGAACTCTAAAAAACCAAGTAACCCGACTACTTTGGTAGCCCTCCCGCCTCGCAAAAATCACTAGAAATAACAAGGCAATAAGGCTGGAGTTAGAACTGCGTGCAGGGTTATTTTTTTTTCAACACAGTTCAAAACTACGTAGCAGACTCGGAGCGTTTTAACATCAGCTCCAATAAATGGCATACGAAAACAATCTCATATGCGTCTCAGAAACCAAAACAATAGATGGTGTTCAGTAGTGGATAACAAAGTTAACGCGGTAATACAAGCTTGTTTTCGTATGCTATTTCATTTGGTATAGAGTAATAATTACAATATAAGTCCCGAAATGAGGTGATCCGCCAGAGAACTAAAGTCTTCGCCATAGCTCAAAAAGTTAGTACGCTGAAGTGGCAGTGGACTGGTCACATCTGACGGAGAACCGATTACCGCTGGGGTAAACGAGTTCTCGAGTGAAAACCGCGACTGGGAGCGAAAACGTAGTGTGGGAGGCCCCCTGGCTAGATGGAGCGACGACCTGCGTAAGGCGGCTGGCAGTGACTGGATGAGAAGAACCAAAGATCAGGTTCAGTGGCGCACCTTGGGTGAGGCCTATGTCCAACAGTGGACTCTTTCGGGCTGATGATGATGATGATGAAGTCCCTCAATTGAAATTATGAAGTTATCTGTCAAATACTACGTTATAAATATGTACTACATACTGACAAGTATAGCACCAGTGACTAGTCTAGTTATATTTCGTTCTAAATCAATAGTCATACGAAAACAATCGCATCTGCGTCTCGAAAACAAAATAAATAATAGACGGTGTTCCTAAGCGGACCGCAAAGTTTACATGGTAATACAACCCTGTTTTTGCTGCTGGTGACCTTACTTACAAGTTCCTGAGACGCAAACAGCGTTGGTTTTCGTATGCTATTTTATTTGGAATTATAGTATAAATATAACTGTAAGTCCCTAAACTGTAATCATGAAGAAATCTGCCAAATACTACGTTATAAATATGTCCTACTACTAAAAATATAGCACCAGCGACTAAACCCTCCACCTCCCATAGCCTTTCGACACCTCAGGTGTTCCCATGAAGCAAAATATATTTTTTTAATCTCATAAGTCACCTCCGTGTGGTTTCCGGTAGAGTAGAATAGGACCACTCCAACTCTTCCCGTGGATGTCGTACAAGGCGACTGAGGGAATACATTATAAAACATCCACCAGGCCTCCCCAACCCGTCTGGCCAGCGCGGGGAGTGTAGGCCAAATGCTACGTCTGTCTCCGACAAATGAGAGAGGGTTGTGCTCCTGCAGTGGAGACAACTATAACCTGATGATGATGATAAGTCACCTCAAAGTTTATACATTCATGACTGACACTACATGGTTATTAAATTGGATAACAGATGACATCTGTTATATCAATTAGTATCAATCGTAAAGGTAAAAACTTTGAGGTGACTTATGAGTTGCGAAAAATTATTTTGCTTCCTGGAATGACCTGCAGGTCATACAGGCCGAAACACGGGGGAGGTGCCCGGTACTCGCTCAGCACCAGCGCCTAGCGTTAGTGTGAGGCTCAGAGCGCGTCGTGTTCCTTGAGCAGGAAGTGTCCCACGAGCCGCTTCTGTATGTCGGTCACGCCGCCGTACACCTGAGTGCCTCTCGCGTCCCTGCGGACAAGGTAACGTATACAATCACTTGAGGGTAATTGTCAACGACAGAAAAAAATATATATTCACGAACACAACATATAAGTTATATTCATTATCATTTTTATAGATATATATATATATTACTAGCTGTTAATTATGTATTTCCTGTAGGAATGGGATGTTTTTTCGGAATCAAAACTATCCTGTCCTATTCCAGAACCTAACATATATGTGTGTGTATAAATGCGAAAGTGTGTATACAAACTTTCGCATTTATAACATTAGTAGGAATAATTAAATTACATAAAATTATTTACGGCAATAACTTAAACTTAAGGAGTGGACGATGTTATGCATTGAGAGGTCGCAAACTCAGCGAAGTGGTTGTTTGTTCAGTTTTCTGCTGGAGCCTGGGATGTCTCAGAGTGTGTTTGCGGTCTTCAATTCAAATCAATTCAATTGACGACCTCCGTGGCGGATAGCTCTCGGACTGCCACGCCGGAGGTTGCAGGTTCGAATCCCGCTGGGGGCAAATTTTCGTATGATGAATATGAATGTTTGTACCCAAGGCTTGGATGTTTATATATTTATTTAAGTATATATATCCGTTATCTAGTAACCATACCACAGGCTCTGCCTAGTTTGGGACTGGATAATTGGTGTGAATGTCTGAGATATTTATTTATTTATTTAAAGATACAATAATAAAGTAACTTACATATGTACATCTAGGCGGTGTTATCGCTATCGTCTTTGGATGTTGTAGTGTAAAGTCAACAAAAAAAATAACAGTCCAGGCAAATATTTTTATAATTGTCATGTAACCACGTGTTAAATTGATTTTTTTTATGTTTATGGGAAAATTCAGAAATAATTACAGGAAAAATGAGCGATGTCTATATACAGGTTGACTGGAAAAGATCCCTAAGTGGGATAAGTCCGCCTTTGTACACAGTTTAATTCCTATTTTATTATTGTTGTTATTTTTGGTACAATAAAGCGTTTACATACATATATTTCATTCCAGATTCATAGTCCTATGAAAACAAACGCATTTGCGTCTCGAAAACAAAATACACAATAGATGGTGTTCCTAAGTGGACTGCAAAGTTTACATGGTAATACAAACCTGTTTTTGCTGCTGGTGACCCTTTCATGTATATGTTACCGAGACGTAAATAGCGTTGGTTTTCATAGGACTATGAATCCGGAATGAAATATACATACATACATACATACATACATACATACATACATACATACATACATACATACATACATACATACATACATACATACATACATACATACATACATACATACATACATACATACATACATACATACATACATACATACATACATACATACATACATACATACATACATACATACATACATACAGGTGGAACAGAAAAGTGCCACCAGCCGATTATTCTAATTGATATAGCTACTAGGTAGCCTGATGCTAAAATGTAACTAAAAATGGTTTTTAATTTTATTTTTAGCTATGTCAGTTTGATTTTTTAGGATATCTTTATTAGTTATGGAATAATCAGCTGCGTAAACTTTTCTGTTCCACCCTGTATATTAAATAATATGCTGTATAACAGCTATCATCAAAGTGAGAGCCAGCCGGAAACGCCTAAGCTAAATATCTTAAAATTCTTAAATTCAAAATATGGTGACAATCAGACCAATGGTTCAGACACTTAGACGGACCGACGGACATTTATAGAAAATATGTTTTTTGAGATGTACTCGTGATACAGAGCACATTTTTAGTCAAATAATTTTTTTAAGACTATACAACCATACCACACTTGATAGTAAAAAAGATGTCGTAGAATACTTTTTAAATACTATAGTATTTAGGGAGTGCCTCCGCTGCCGGCGCCGGCACCCAAAAAACACGCCATTGGGAACCGGCGGTAGGTGTTCTGCCGGCAGCTGAGATCTAACCCAAATAAGCAACCGGCGATAGACAGAGGAGATTACTGATGTACAAGTTAGGTACTGATGAATGCTAAAATATGTATTAAGCAATTAGTGAAGTTAAAGAAAATTTTGAGTACGCGTATAAAGTCTAATATTTAACGTATTACCCTAGTATTTAACGTATTCTATGATGTTTAAGTAAAAAATTAGGCGAACTTTTTTATTTAAATTTCAGCTTGTATGTTATACTCATATTCAATAAATAAAGTATTCTTTCTATGAATGTTGATTTGTCCAAGTTACCTGAAGTGTCTCTCAGCCGAGTAGTTAGTGGACAGTCCCCTGCCGCCCAGTATCTGCACGCAGTGGTCCGCCACAGCGGCCGCGTTGCGTCCGGCGACATACTTGGCCATGGAGCTGTTTTTGGTGCTGATGTCAGTCGCCGCGCGGTACGTGAGCAGGCGGGCCGACTCAGTCAGTATGGACATGTCGGTGAGACGGTCCTGAAAGCAAATATGATAATCAAAGTACAGACACGCAGTCCTTGCCCCAACTACACCTCATACTATGAAGCAAAATAATTTTTCGTAGCTCATAATTTCACCTCAAAGTTTTTACCTTCATGATTGACACTAATTGGTTATTAAATTAGATAACAGATGATTTTAAAATGTGCATCTGTTATCTAATTTAATAATGTTATTTAATTTAAGTGTCAATCATGAAGGAAAACATTTTGAGGTGAAACTATGAGCTACGAAAAAATATTTTGCTTCATGGTGTGGGGTGTAGCACACTAGCGCAGCCACATTATGCAGCCATAGTTCGCGAAGAAACATAGCCGATATTGTGTATTTAAGTAAAATATTGTGCGGTGACGTTGACTGTCCTGCTCTGAAGAAAGCGCGTACCTTCACTGAAGCTAATCTGGTGAGACTCTTGCCGAAGGCTTCTCTGTCTTTGGCGTAGTTGATCGCCGTGTCGAGAGCGGCCTGTGCGATACCTGCACCATATAAAATAAATAAATAACTAAAAATACGTAAATATGAACAAATCCATAGGTCGCTGGTTCAAATCCGGCTCGAAGGACCATTTGTTGGGGTCGTTATGCGTGCTATGCATTATCGTCTGCCTGCATGAAAACATTGACTCGCGACTTGGCTATCTCCGTTACTCTACATGAAAAAAGATGAAACAGAAGGCCCAACGTACACATGAAGAGGCGCGGCGAAGATACTGAGTAGTCAACAATTTAAATTAAACCCTAATTTCCATGTAATAAGGTCGCCCGGCGAGGCCAGGTCTCGTTGACCCATTTTCTTTTTTTATTCCTTCTCCTCTGTTCTTCTTCTGCAAGCGCTGCAATATCGCTCGCAGTCGCCGCGCGCCGCTCCGTGGCTATTGACCGCGCTCGTAGTCGCCGCGCGCCGCTCCGGGGCTCTTGACCGCGCTCGTAGTCGCTCGTCTCAGTATCTACGCCGCGCCTCTTCCGATGTGCGTTGGGCCGAAGGCGTCACTATCCTATGCTGCCCTGTTCCATCCGACGCCAAATGAGAACCATTAACTCACCGACAGCGTGCGCCGCTATACCGATCCGGCCTTGGTCCAGCTGCTCCATGGCTATCCGGAAGCCCTCCCCCTTGGCCCCCACCATGTAGCTCTTCGGCAGGCGCACCTCCTCCAGCGTGACGTCACACGCCGTGGCGGCCCTGTGACACGCGCTTCAATTCTGTTTTATAAGCTCTTTTTATGTAATGAATCGGTTCTATGGATTGATGGAAGTAAAGAATAGGTCTATTGGTCATCATGGTCCATATTTCATAGATAGAATATTGTATCAAGGAAAAATGAATTAATTTATGTTTTTATCGTAAGCGAAGTTATGTGGTTTGAAAGAAGATATAGTAACGCAGGTAGTAAATGGTATGTTGCGTTGGTTTGGACATTTAGAGCGTATGAGTGAAAGAAGAGTGACAAAAGAAATTTACAAAGCTAATGTGGAAGAAACTACAGCTAGAGTATCAATTAGGCAGTGTAGGCTTGCCGATGCGGGCCCCCGCGCCCCGAGACTTTTTTGAAAATGTTTCTTAGAGTGAAATAGGAGTAGGCGTGGGCGTTGACGTGGGCTTCAGGTCGGAGTCGTAGTCGGATTTAAAGTGAGTAACCACGCGTGCGGAGCCTTGCATTGTGGTAGAAATTTTTTATTTCAGGAAGTTAGAACACGTAAAGGGGCCCCAACACGTGCATTGCCTAGGGGCCCCATATATGTTTTTTCTCTGCATGTCATAGGTTAGGCGTAGGTTAATAAAATCCCGTGAAAAGGGATATCCATATTGTCGTTGCAAGTACATAAATGAAACTGCCTAATTCATTACATCGTCATGGGAATGTTTGAATAAGAAATAGCTAACAATAGACATACACAGTACTTTAAAATAGTAGGGAAGAATCTACCTGACGCCAATGATTGGTTCCTTCTTGCCTCTGAACACTCCCTCAGCGTCCATGGGTACCAGGAAACCTGCAGAATATTTATTTATTTACTAAGTATACCTATCCATAGGTCACTGGTTCAAATCCGGCTCGAAGGACCAAATGTGCAGATCTGGGTCTGCTGCACTGCTGCTGATGTGTAGATATTATGAAGAAAAGTCTAGTATAAGTTAATCACTGCAATTTATTGGGAAAGCAAAGTAATACATGTGATTCGATCCGTGGATCATATCTGAATGAATCGAGTGAATGTAATTACAAGGAACAAATGAATGTTCTTAGTGTTGGGATACCAACAACGTTCACCATATGGGATCTTATGTGTCAGCCCCTATGTTAATCTGATGCTTCCATCCCCCAGAGTCCGCTGAATAAAAGCTGTTATGCTGTTGAGGGATAGGAGACTGTAGTCTTTAGGTTCAGCGTAAGCCACATCCAGGACACTCATTCGCCTTGCAGCTAGAGCAATGCATTAACTAGTTGCTAGTACACGTGTGTAAGTGTACACAGTCCAATGAGGCACATGTGCCTCATAGACCCTTAGCTGCATAATAGTTTTTATGCAGTAGACTGTGGGGGATGGAAGCACCGTATAGACTGAGGGGCTGACACAAAAGATGACACAGAGTTGACGTGTCGCCGGGTAAACCTGGCCGAAGATAAGATACTTACACACGATGCCCTTATGCCGAAGTTCAGGGTCGAAGGTCGCGAACACGGCTGCCGCCGAGCCTTCTATGGCCGACGTTACCCAGCTCTTCCGCCCGCTTAGCACCCAGTAGTCGCCGTCCTGCGTCGCTGTGGTCTTAATGCTAGCAACGTCGCTGCCCGCACCTTCGTAATAAACAAAATCATTTTGTAACTCTTTAATTCAAAATTTGGTTTCAATACGTACTTACGGAACAACCAGCGTAAAAGGTGCTTTGACATTCTGTCACAGTTCATAATAATAAAAAAGGCCAAGTGCGAGTGGGACCTACGCCCCTTGGGATTCACTTCCGGATAAACTTTTATCTATGTAAATAGTTCGTCCATCACGAGAATCGAGCCTCGAAGATTTTACTTAATTGTTTTCACAGCTCCAAGGTATTGCAGACAAATTTCAACTTGATACCACCCCGCATTCCTGAGAAAAAGGGTCTTGACAGACAGACATACAACGAAATTATCCCACAAGAGATCGTTTTTTCCTTTGGAGGTACGGAACTCTAAAAATGTGTCGCCTAGTGGATGGGTCGTTAAGCTTGAGCATCAGGGGCCAAGGGTCCGATTCCCATACAAATTTGTACAATCTGTACAAGTTGGTTCTACTGTTACGTCCCTGTCTGTTTCGGTCTGAATGTTATGTATGTAAGTTGTTCTATTATTGTTTAATTATCATAGTACAGAAGAAAATCCTGGTTTGGGATTAGACAAGTGTTTGTATCATTGTCAGCCGAAATACGTTCACTGCTGAACGTAAGCTGTCCATTGGGGGATTTGCCATAATCACTACGCTTGGCAGGCGGATTGGTGATAGCAGTAATAATCTTAATATACACAGGAGAATGTAGCTGCCGGTCCCTGGTGCAATCTCTCAGTCGCTTTGATGACACCTACGGAAGATTGGGGGTCGCCCTATTCTAAGCCACACCATACCACGCCACATTCCACGCCATTAAACCATATGGCAAGAAATATTCGACTCACACAGTACGTACCACATAGACGGATAGGGAACTTAACTTACCAGGTTCACTCAAAGCAAAGCATCCAATCGATCCCTTCGTGAATTCCCTCAAGAATATCTCCTTCTGTTCCGGCGTGCCTTTCTCGTTGACCAAGTTTGCGTAGAGAAAGTTGTGTATAGAGAGGATCATTCCGGTACTCGCGCAGCCTCGGGAGAGCTCCTCTACTATTAACGCTAAGGACAAGTAGTCGAGCCCTAGGCCTCCGTATTCTTCGTCGACGTTTGCCCCCATCAGCCCGAGGTCGGTCAGTTGTTTTATCTGAGAAGATAGAGAGTAAAGTGTGAGCGCCATTGGCAGGGTAAGGTTTCATATGTCGAGAAGTATAAGTTCGATTCCGTGTTGCTAATGTTGAACCACATAGGGTTTACCCCAAGCGTAGTGTGGGACGTTCCCTAGCTAGATAGAGCGACGATCTGCGTAAGGCGGCTGGCAGTGGCAGGATGAGAAGAACAGAGGACCGTGTTCTGTGGCGTGCCATGGGAAAGGTCTATAAGTTGTTTCAGGCTGATGATGATGACTACGTCGCGTGAAGTCAGAACGCATAACTAGTGATAAATAAACCGACAGACTTCATAACATGTAAGTTATATGTAAATACGTATGTATATTATTACATAAGAAACAAGAATGCCATCAAAGATAACCCAGTCATCATATGAAAGCTGATCTTATATCACTCTGTCCTTCTTATCTCCTGTCACTGATAAATATAATATTATACAGAACTATAGTCAGGAATGAGCTAGAGCTGCGCTCAGCGGTTCCGTCTTTTTATATTAATATATGATGGTTCATAAGAACAAACTGATTTGTTCAAAGATGTTAAAATTAATAGGTTTGACTATAGGAATGTAATAAATACTAGCTGTGCCCGCGGCTCCGCTCGCCGAATTATTATTTTATTATTTTCCGCTCTCACTCCCGCTCCTGCTTCAACTGCCACCTCCACCGCCATCTCTTACCTTCGGTCCTAATGTAGTTCTAATGAGCATTACCTACACTTATTTGTTATAAAGTGTATACTAATGTAATGCATGTAAGTTTCTGAAAATTATAAATTCGCATAACTTTTTATTGAGTAAGCCGATTGCGATGAAATAGAGACTAAATGTTACCCGAAATAAAACCCTATGTTTTTCTGTAAACTCCATCAGAATTGGTTTGGTAGTTATTAAGTGATGCTTGGACAAACATACAGACAAAAATCCAAAAATGATTTTAATGTATTCTATTACTTTTCCTTCATTCCTCAAACTGTATTTGTTTGTGCAATAAAGTGTATTGATTGTATTTTTTTATTTATTAGAAACTAAAGACTAGAGCTTTTTGAAACAATCAGCCGTCTATATATCCCACCGTTGGGCTAAGGCAAAACCCTCGTCACATCAAATAGGTGTTTTGAGATTTATAAACCACTAGAAATACACAAATACAGTTAGAGTAATAACTGAAGTGGAATCCTAATTTTAATTGTATTATACTTTAAATAATTTTCAAGCTTTATCATTTAATCAAAACTTTAAAACAGGTAGTTATCGTTTATAATGATTCCATCACACTTTGTATTTTAATGTGATATTGGATTGTAGGCAGGTAATATGTTTTCTCCTACATTTTTCCTCTAGAAATAGTCACCTGATCAAAAGGAAACCGCCCCTGCAGATCCAACTTGGAAGCATTAGGCTTGAGCTGTTCAGTGGTAAAGTTCCTGGCCAGCTCCTGGATGCTCTGCTGTTGTTCTGTCAACTGAGAGGTGAATGTGCGCCGATGCGATGCTATATGTTTCGTACATTGTAATGAGCTTACTAGAACAACAAAATTAAGCATATTTTGTAGGTACAGGTTATAAAAAGTCAGAAAAGTGTATGTTGTACTGTACAAAATATGTGTTTTCTGTCAATGAATTTTTTAATACATGTTCTTTTCAGATACGAGGGTGCAGGGGGAGGACCTAAGTCTCCCTCCGAGACGGCCCGCCGAGTGCGAGTGGGGCGCATGGGGGAGGGACATTGGAACGCAGTACGTATTAATCCCGGTGTCTCTCCTTCTTCTGTGCGTTGGAGACGGCCACTACGGGGTTTTAGTTGGTGTGATCCCGAAATAACCTGCTCGTCCCCCCGAGGCGAGTGGGTATGCGTTAGGCATTTCCCCGCCAGAAAAAAAAGGTCCTATTGTTTGTTTGTTAGGTGGAATTTCGTTTTTTTAACCTTTTAATAAATATTTATAAGATCTGAAAATCTGTAACAGCATTAAAAATAATTTTATCACAAAACAAAACTACTTACAAGTTAGTTTGGATGATTTAAAAAGTGCTCCTGTAGCCATGATAACGACTTATATGACTGAATTTATGTAAACTCGGACAAAACTGCACAACACAGAGACACTGTGATGTTTGATATAAGTATTGTATGATAATTTAATGATAATGATAAAGGCTCAAGGTTACGATTACAAAATATACCTACTTAGTTCCAAAAAGTTATTTCAACCGGTTTGTGCGACCGGTTCTGTAACAATCTGACGGGGAATAAGTTATGACTTTTGAGATTTTAGTTTCATAACTTATGCACTTTGTGACCTGTACGTTTAAGCACAATTTAAACAGAAATTTATGGAATTTAAAGAAAAATTCTCTCAACTTCGACTCTCAACCAAACCGAAAACGATAACAAGATGGTATTTTTGTCACAATAATTTTATTTAAATTAGGGAAGAAAGAAACATCACACACGATTCGCATAGCTTTGTCTCATATTTTCTTTGCTCATATTAATCAGTGCTCAAACGCGCCACTTAAACGACGATTGACAAATGCATGTGGTGCGTTCAAAACATCAAGATCAGGTTTTCCTAAGAATAAAAAGGTGATTAATTGTAGTATTTAGTTGAAAAAATATCAATCATACATAACATGTGTTTATCTTATCTATGAATACATATGTGGTTTGATTTATGTACAATCTCGATTTAAAAGTAACATGTATCGTATGTTTAGACAGCACACACACTTCATATCACAAGTCCTTTATATGCAACAATCAAATAGTTATTTAAAATAATCATACTAAAAGCAACTAATGTCAACAAAAGTGTTTTTTTAATATGTAGTTACGAATCGTGGTATATTTTATCAACATTTCATTTTGTCTTATGATTAATTTGAATCTCTAGTTATTTTTATAACTGTAAATATTTTTACGAATACGCACACTGTGAAGAACCCTCATCTGATTGAATTTGTCAATCTCCCTTGTATTATTGTTCTGTGGTCAATCGCTGTTTTCAATGAAGGGAAAGGGAATGTCATTTTGTTAAACTCGCAAAATTTTAGATTTTTAGAGTTCTAACAAGATTTTTCTGATTACTTTGAAGGACTAAATACATTGTGATAATGTGATCGAGGTTTCCAAGTTCATTTTACGATTATATATAAAAAATTACTGGTCTGGTATCTTATATTCGCCTTATCTAAACTCGCTGTGAATAATGACTTCTATTTTTGATCAATACGAGCAAGCCTCTCAGGTTTCCCAGCGCGTGAAGCCTGTGTCGGAAGCCATGACGTCCTCAGGGTACATTAACATGCAGTTCGACGATAATACACCCATGTTTTCGAAGCAGAAAATGAAACTCACGCCCTCCGACTTGATAACACACGTAGCCGTCGCCAGCGACTACTTGGTGCTCGCTATGGCCAACGGGACGCTGTTCCGGATGGACCTGAATAATCCTGGGCATCTGGGCGAAGGTATTGTATGATGAATATTCCTTAGATTTTTTTTACGATCTGAAAAGCATGTTAGAGTATACATAAATATATAAAAAAGGTTTAGTAACTTTGTCTCAAAAATGCAAGTCGTACGAAGTCGTTCCTCTATAGTAACCTCTAACCTTCACTCTAATATGGCAAACTAACAAACGATAAATGGTCACTATCGCTCCCTAAACCTGTAGCGTTTGTATGACAATCCAAAGGCCACAAGTTGGGTCAGAGTGTATAAAGCAGGTGCTATGGAAAAAAACTGATTTGCGGGATATTTTTTTTGCCTTGAGGGCTATGTTTGAATGTTTCTCGGCCTATAATTACACTGTCTCTCCTACCGCTCAAACTGAAACACAACAATGTCCATCCAAACAGATCCTGTCTAGAATCCTCCCACTTATAAAATCTACAAATGCAAAGATTTTTGAGAGAAGTCTTGTAAGTCTATTGAAGAACTATTTGTAATGCTTTTGCATAATCTGAGTAATGATTCTTTAACATTCTCGTGAAAGAACCAGTGTAATTACTTGCACATTAATTATATATTCTTTTACATATAACTAGCTGTGCCCGCAGCTCCGCTCGAGGACTCGACTAGATTCTGTGGACTACAGAATCTGCTCCCATTCCCACTTCCTCTCCCATTCCCACTACCGCTCCCTATCCCACTTCCATTCCCATTCAGACTCCCAATCCCAACCCCAATCCCAATCCTACGCCTACAATCACTCCAGCTCCAAATGTAGTCCTAACTTATTGCAATCTGAATAGCACTGATAATTAATTATACTTCTTTGATGTGAGCCAAACCAATTGCAATCTGAATTATACTGAACATAATCATTTTACTTCTTTGTTACATTGCATATACCTACTAAGTAGTGTATTAGAAAACTAAAAATTTTCCCATAACTTTTGATTGAGGTAGCCTATTGCGATGAAATAAAGACTAAATGTCTCATTTTTCTGTAAAAAGTCCATCAAAATCCGTTTAGTAGTTTTTAAGTGATGTGTGCACTAACTCACAGATAAACAGACAAATATTTCAAAACAGTACAAAATGTGTTCTGTTGCTGATCCTTAGATGCCGCATTTTTTTTTGCAAATATCTTCAATGTACAGACACGAGAAGTTTATGATTTTATTTATTAGATATACCCTTGTCTATTCCCAAACTATCATTTTCTTCATGTGAGATTAGAATTAGATAATGAAAAAACTATTTTAAAATATAACATCTTAACTGGGACCAACATGTACAATAGTACAAAGTTGTCTGTCCCTAGTGGGAATCGATCCAACAACCTCCGGCACTTGAGTCTAACAACCTAGCTAACTTAGACGGGAAGCAGCGCATTCTAACTCAGTCCTCAGGTTGACAACACAAAAGAAAATGTTCTTCTATGTTAAAACTGCTTTCCTAAATGAATCAGGGGATTAATAAATCAGGTTAAATGCAATCTGCTTAATACTGATTGATTTTTCCTCATACAATCCAATTAGCACAGTCACATAAATTTTTAATTATCAATTTACGTAATTGATAATGATAATGGGCTGTTAAAATTGCAGTTATGTTTAGCTTGGCATTGTAAAATAATTTGATTCAATGAACTTATTACAGAAATACAATACACAAAATATGTCCAAAATAACTCGAAGCTAACTGGAATCTTCCTCGACCCTCTTGGCTATCACCTCCTTCTATCATTTGCTGCTAGAAACAAAGATGGCAGCCCAGAACTTCTCCATATACACCGTAAGAGTTCCAAGCCAAAATCTGTATCAAAATCCAGGAATTATGAAGTGACTGAAGTAGGTTGGAACAATGAGAACACATCAGAGATGACAACTGGCCCAATCCTCTTGGGGACCTCTCACGGTCACATCTTAGAGACAGAGCTGGAGGCTGACAGTGACAAATTCGCAGCAAGTCAGCAGTATTGGAGACAGGTAATATTGTTTTTACTGATTTTTATTTCTGATATTTTACTCTTATTTCTTTACGCACTAAACTATTATTAATACAAGATGTATTTGTGTGTAAACTAAATAAAAAAGCTAGAGTCAAAATAAATTATAAATTAATTTCAATCAATACAAAACGTCAATAAAAAATTATATTTTTTACAATATTAGTCAAACCCCCCTCGTACCGACTCCCGCCCAAACGTGCCCATGACACTCGCAGCATTTCCCCGCTGAATGGCGAGGGACATGTGCTGCGCGAGGAAATAACCGGCGCGCGGGTCGCCGCCTCGCTCTCTCAGCCGTCGCCGCTCTCTCAGCCGTCGCCCCACTTCGCGGACGAAGCTCTTTGCTTCAGAGCCCCAAGTCAGTGCCCCACTGCAGTGCGTTTGGTGCCTCTAATATGAGATGCCGCATATGTGCTAACGCATGTGCCACACCAAATGAGACACCGGTCTTTCTTCCATGGAATCAGCGCCAGACCATCCGGCCTCTTGCCGTTCGAACGGCACAGGCCCGGGGGCTCCAAAACACTGGGTACATCCGCGGACACCAATGCACGCCGGATAATTTCATTTAGGGCTTGGTGGCGAGGCATTCTGCCCGCGCACCGCGAGCAAGACAGCCCATGGTGGCCATTGGCCTCCACTTAACTGCCGCAAACGCACTGATGAGGCTCGCACACGTCACAACCCAACCTCAGCGCGGCAGCCACCCTCAAGGAGTCAGCGTCCAGCATGATGTCAATGTGTGGTGACGGCAAGGCATGCAACCATATCCCTGACTCCAGGCTGGATGCGGCGCGGAGACGACGATGGCCTCCTCTATCATAATGGAGAGGAACTGCTTCGACGTGATATCATCCCATCCTCAGGCCGGTCACAGTTTGGACAAAGTATCGACCATGCCTTTATCCCCGAAATTATTTCACTTAATACTAAGGATTATACATATATTTCATTCCAGATTAATAGTCCTATGAAAACAAACGCATTTGCGTCTCGAAAACAAAATACACAATAGATGGTGTTCCTAAGTGGACCGCAAAGTTTACTTGGTAATACAAACCTATTTTTGCTGCTGGTGACCCTTTCATGTATATGTTACCGAGACGTAAATAGCGTTGGTTTTCATAGGACTATTAATCTGGAATGAAATATATATAAGATTACTCTCGTTTTGGTGTGCCTTATGGCATAGGCCTTCTCCAATCTATTGCATATTTTGTTTATAAAATACATCATCAGAATCATTTCAGTATAAGATATTTAGATATTTTTACCATGAGTATAACAAGTGTGTACTTATACATCTTTTTGTATATTAAAAACCTATTTATTCCTTAATTAAAAAGGTAACCAATAAATTCAAACTGACATAGCTAATATTAAGTCTATGGGGAAAAATATCATGTTTGTTCAGGTATGTCAAGTTGAATTTTTCGGATATCTTTATAAGGGTGACACTTTACTGTTCCACCTGTATAGTACATTCTTTCATTGCACTTTTTTTAACTGTGTTCTAATTTTCCACACAAGCTGCCTAATTATCTACCTCTCTATGGTGGCAAGGAAATTGAGGGATTGGTAAATTTTCTCTTATTAATTACTACATATTTTGTCCCAATTTTTGCTTAAGCTTACTTATGGTGTCGCAAAACCGAAAGCCGAAACTTGGCCAAGTTCAATTTTAATGTTAAATATCAGCACAGAATAAGTAATAGTACCAGTACAGAAGGCGCACTTCCTAAGCTTTGCCACTTTTAAACGTACCTACAAAATTCAATGCAAGCCAAATTGAATCCTGCGCGCATTAAAGAAAGTCAATGTTACGCTAAACCATTAAATCTTGCAAACATTGACAGTCATACGTAATTCGTCTTGGTCCCCGCCGATCGGGGTCGCGCCGAGTTGGTATATTTTTATACCTAAAGCAAGCCTCTTACCGCGATAAATAACTACACTGTCGGACCGCCCCCGCGTGGTTCCGCCCCGCCTGTACGGAGTAATAACAACACTAAGTCGTGCACCTTAGACACATTTTGCGTGTGTTGTGTGACAGTAGGCGATTAAAACCGTAGGTATTTTCATTTTACTACGGAGTGATGTATCTGTTACGTAATAACTATTAAGTACTCTGTGCCTCAAGTGCGGAGTGAGACAGGCCTGTAATCAGATTATCGATATGACAAGAAGCAGGTTAGGTTGACTGATCGTTGACGAGACACATATTATATTTATTACTTAATTTCATTTGGTCAAGCACTTTATGCTCATCGTCAGTGCTAATTAATTAGCTTTCTCGACGTGTCAACAAAATTAGAGACCGATAAGAGACAGCTAATGTAAATGCCGCAGCTTGCCCTATGTGTTACCTAAAATTTCACATCCAATTACGTCAACATAACTCATAATTGCAGATATTTGACATCGGCAGAGGCGCCGACACACCTATAACTGGGTTGCAGTTTAACCGAGTCGGTAACACCACAAAATACTTCATTTTCGTGACGACACCAATTCGGATCTACCAGTTCATCGGCCCAGCAGTCACCACAGATGGCAGGCCGTCCCTCCAGACGATATTTCACTCCTACCTTACAATACCTGAGACTGGGTATCAGGAGATTCCGTCGACATTGAAGTATTCTAAGCTGCAATTCTATTTCAATAAGAATGATTTGCCGAAGACCTTTGCTTGGTTAACTGAGCCAGGGATATTTTATGGTCAGGTTCGTATTAATATACACTTTGCTATTTATTCCATACTAGGGTTTGTGTACTGGGGATAATATAAGGACGACATGTAATAATTTATGGCAGAATAAACAAATACCTCACAAATAACAGTTTAACAAAATATCAGCTTGTGCGAATTGCTAAAATTTCGCATCTTTATGAGATTGCCATGATACAGTAGGAATGTTTACTGACCGACGAGTGCCCGACTTTTATGTTGTTGTCAGTTGCTTCAGAATACGCAATACGCAACAGATGGGACAGAATACGCAACTCTGGCAATGGCATTCTCTGTGTCGTTTGTAATGGATACCCCAATCCCATCGTAAAGTAATGACTATCTGTTCACCAGGGTCACAATAAAAAATAGATGTAATATTTTATTTTATATGATCTATTTAATTTAATTATTCTATTTTGTACATTATAAAACATCAATCAGGCCTCCCCAACCCGTCTGGCCAGCGCGGGGAGTGTAGGCCAAATCCTCCGTCTGTCTCCGGCAGATGAGAGAGGGTTGTGCTCCTGCAGTAGAGACAAAAATAACCTGATGATGATGAGACGGGAGTGGAGGTTAGAGTTCTGTGTAATTCTCCCTTTGTGTATCTCTTCTCAGGCCGTCAGTCTAATCCCAAACCCTAAAAGTAGTACGACCAGGCCTCCGTCACGTGATAAGTACCTACAGTCATGCACAGCCGTTTTCATGTTATATTTTTTGTATTTGTCCAGTGTATATGAGTAAGTGTTCTTATGCTTGCAATAAAAAAAATATTGTTATAAAAAGTTGTGTGTTATCAAAGGGAATTGAACCCATGACCTCGAGACATGTTGTTACATAAACAAGGTGTCAAAAGCCTGTTCTTACATTTATTTTTCATCTCACACACTTAAATTGAAGAAATGAATTGAATTGAATTTGGTTGTGCAATGTGCTTACAATTGAGCAATAAATACAGAAGTGTTATGTATCATTTCATTTGTGTTTGCAGCTGGACCCATCTTCACAACAAAACTCAAACTCGCTCTTTACACAAGGAGAGCTAATCAACTATCCATCAGACAAAGATGAGCCTAAAGAAAAAGCACCTCTCTCCTTCGTTCTTACAGAATTCCATGCTTTCCTCATGTACTCCGACAGAGTCAAGGCAGTATCTCTTCTTAACCACGAACTAGTCTACCAGGACTTTTATTCAGAAGCTCATGGGAAGCTAAAGAACATAGTCAAAGACCCAAAAAGGAGAACCATTTGGGCAGTAACAGACAAAGCTGTTTTCAGATACAAAGTCGTAAGGGAAGAGAGAAATGTATGGAGGATTTACTCCGATAAAGAACAGTTTGATATGGCCAAAGAATATTGCCAGAATAACCCGGCTTTCATTGATATAATAAACGTCAAACAAGCTGAGTTACTGTTCAGTAAAAGCGATTTTGAGAAAAGTGCAGCAATTTTCGCTGATACCCAAAGCAGTTTTGAAACAGTATGCCTTAAATTCCTAGAAGTTGAACAAATTAATGCTTTGAAAGTATACCTGAGCAAAAGATTGGAGTCTCTAGAAGACGACAAGACGTTGACTTCGATGATTGTTATATGGATGACGGAGTTATATCTGTCGCAGTTGGGGCTTCTACGGCGAACGGGGCAGGAGGATTCTCAGAAATATCATCAGATTCAAAGTGACTTTGAAATATTTCTGCTGCAGCCTAAGGTAGTGAAATGTATGCAGCACGTCAAGTCTGTTATATACGACTTAATGTCATCTCATGGGGACAAACAGAACCTGATCAAGCTGACCGTTATTAACGAAGATTACGAGAACGTCGTAGCGCAGAATATTTACAAGAAATCCTATTTGGAAGCCCTAAACATACTGCAGACGCTAAAAAAGCCGGAGCTGTTCTACCAATTCGCCCCTACTTTGATAGAAGAGTCTCCAAAGTTAACAGTAAATGCCTTGATATCTCAAGGTAAACAAACATATTTTGTATTTATTAAAGGGTTTAAACAAATTAAACAACTAATATTAATTAATAATTAGAACAATTCATATCTAAGAAAGTTTAGAACCTACTACCTTTTGCTATTCAGTCGCAAAGTCGGTTGCACAAATCCTTTAGTAGATTTTTTTAGCCCTTAGACGTCCACTGCTGGAAATATGCCTTCCCCAGTGAAGGCCACTTTACTGTACTTTTTACAGATATCTGAATATTCTTTCCAGGACCGAGATTAAGCCCATCGAAATTATTGCCAGCATTTCTCTCGTGCCAGAACGATGAGGCTCATGTATCAGAGATTATCAGGTACTTGGAGTTCATGCTGCAGAACTTCAACGTGAAAGACAAGGCCATTCACAACTACCTGCTGACTTTGTATGGAGAGTACGATAAGACAGCACTAATGCGGTACCTGGCGAGGCAGGGGCAGGATGTGACGATGGTTAACTATGATGTGCACTATGCTTTGAGGTTGGTTGAAATAATTATATAATTGTAAACCTGCCATTAGCTATGGTTACATTTATATTGTACTAGCTGACCCGGCGAACTTCGTACCGCCTAACAGTCAATGAATGTCGTGTTAACTTTTAGCTGAACTTAAGTATTTTCCATATATTTCAATATCTTTCTAGATTTGACTATGCTATTTTTCCACTATTTTAGAATTTATATTCTATAATGTATGTCACTGATTTGCAGTGGACATCAATTATTACATAAAAGCTATAAGCAAGCTTTAAACGTGCGTGACGTGAGCGGTCAATTGCGGAAGACAACGGAGTTCGAAACCTAATTTATTTAAAAAAATATTTTCTGTATAATTTTTTCCGTGAATTTTTCACATATTTTAATAGTTATTCGGCTATTCCGGGCGGAGACGAATCCAACAAATCAGAGATTATTAAAATCGGTCTAGCCGTTCTTGAGTTATAAATGGTGAAACTAACATGACTTTGTTTATAAGATAGATTGTATTATTGTAAACTGGCTTTAGGTTGCAGAATAAATAAATTTTCATTTTGCAGGCTATGCCGCGAGAAGAACCTGTCTGAGGCATGCGTGAAGCTATCAGCTCTGCTCGGCCTGTGGGAGGCGGCTGTGGAGCTGGCCCTGGACGTGGACCTCGCACTGGCCAAGAGCGTCGCCAACCTGCCCGACGAGACGGAGATGCAGAGACAGCTGTGGCTGAATATAGGTGAGTTAAGAGTTGTACCAGGCGATGGTATACAGCAATCGTGACAGCTAAAGTCCACAGCTGGACCAGGCCTCTACCACAGGCCTTTTTCACTTATACACCTTAATTACCACTTACGGTCTGGGTTGGGGGGCGCCACCATGAGATCTTACACCACCTAAAACACTTGCAAGGGCCGCCCCTGGTTTGATCAGTCTATTTTCAATCCGCAGCGGAGCACGTTATCACCAAGAACCAGGAGTTGCAGGAAGCGATGGGCTTCCTGGAGGAGTGTCCCCTCATAAAAATCGAGGACATCCTGCCGTTCTTCAGCGACGTGGTCACCATCGACCACTTCCGGGAGCCCATCTGTCAGTCTCTTCAGGTGAATACTTCATTCATATTTTACTAGCAAGCATAACTTAGATCAGCCAAAACATCACCATCAGCCTGTCAATAACAACTGTCGATAATAGACTTCTACCAGATTCCTGTGGTGGCAACCATTACGGAAGCATTTGGCGATATTTAGTGCGTAATGACTCATTTCATCATCAGGTTATTTTTGTCTCCACTGCAGGAGCACAACCCTCTCTCATCTGCCGGAGACAGACGGAGGATTTGGCCTACACTCCCCGCGCTGGCCAGATGGGTTGGGGAGGCCTGATTGATGTTTTATAATGTATTCCCTTAGTCGCCTTGTACGACATCCACAGGAAGAGTTGGAGTGGTCCTATTCTACTCTACCGGAAACCACACGGCACCCGGAAACCACACGGCACGGACTCATTAATGTTTGCGAATAGAACTAATTGATTGATAATTCAAATAACTTCGTGCAATTGCAATGTCCTTTGCACTTCTGCAGCCGTAAGGCTTTTCTGCGGGAATCCACGTGGGCAGATCAAAGGTTATGGTGATATCCTTTGATCTGAGCGACACTCCCCCGGTGCTCTAGTGGCACAACCCACAGCTTTACTCCGTTAAAGCTTGGTCTCCATGTTTGAATTCGTCCTATACACTTGACATTGGCAAAATCCTCAGAAAGGCCAGAAGAAGACTTCTACTGCTTGCAGGACCAGCTGGCATAAAGGGAACTAGATGTAATCGTAACCTCTCACTCCCTGAGTACATAAATATATAAAATAAAGTTAATCTATTATGAAATAATAAAATAGCATTGTTTTTTATAGGAATACAACAACCAAATCGAAGACCTCAAATCAGAAATGGAGGAAGCTACTCGATCTGCAGAATATGTGAGTTATTTTTTTTTGGTCAGTAAACGGCCGGGATCCCGGGATTGTATTCTCTACTAGTGCGTAACGATAGAATTTAACAATATCACGCGTATAAAGAAATGTAAGCGATTTAGAGGAGTCGGGCGTTCCGTCGTCAACTGTACTATGTATAACGTTTATAGCCCTCCGGAGCGATCGGTCTACTTTCCCCATCGGTCTACTTTAGAGGTATAGAATTTTGCATGTACACTGGGCAGGTCCGCGGCGAGATCCAGTCGTTCCGCAACCGCAGCGTGCTCGTGTCGGTGACGGACGCGTGCTGCCTGTGCGAGCTGGCGCTGCTGCTGCGGCCCTTCTACCTGTTCCCGTGCGGACACAAGTTCCACAGCGACTGCCTGCTCAGCGAGACGCAGCCGATACTGGGTGAGTGTCACCTCCAAGCCGTTTGTGTTCCGATTTGAACGGCAAGAGAGCCAATGTGGCTTTAGTTCTTCGTCGGATCTTCTCACTGCGAATTATACTCTTCAAGAAAACCGTATTCGATGTTTTTCTTTTAACTTCTACGTGCAGTTGAATCGTTTGCCACTTCATCATCAGGTTATTTTTGTGTCCACTGCAGGAGCTCAACCCTCTCTCATCTGCCGGAGACAGACGGAGGATTTGGCATACACTCCCCGCGCTGGCCAGACGGGTTGAGGAGGCCTGATTGATGTTTTATAATGTATTCCCTTAGTCGCCTTGTACGACATCCACGGGGAGAGTTGGAGTGGTCCTATTCTACTCTACCGGAAACCACACGGAAATTTGCCACTTGCAATAGCATATTTCATAAGATAGTGGGGCCGAGTTACAGGACCGTAGGAGGAACGTAACAGTTTTCTAAAAACACTAGCTGACCCGTGCCCACTTCGTAGGGCGGTAAACATTTTCCGATCACCACGAATAAGTCTTTTCAATTTTCGGGTTAATATATAGCCTATGACACTCACAAATAACGTGGCTTTCTATTGGTAAAAGAATTTTCAAAATTGGTTCAGTAGATCCAGAGATTACCCGCTACAACCTCACAAACTTTACCTATACGCGGTGCTACTTTGCATTCTTGCCATATTCACAGGGCTAATAGTAGAGAACATTACCTATTATTTTAGATAAACTAGAGACTCCCATAAATAAAGCACCTTAAGTTTTTTGTAAACTTTGTTTTGCAGTACACATAGGAATAAACCGTTTTTTTCTCGCACGTTCAACAGGCGCAATAGGAATAAACCATGTGGGCGTGGCCAGGCCTGGCGTGTAAATGAATTGATTTCAGATTTTCCTTCCTACTTTACGGGCTTAGGACCGACAACAATATCTTAACAATACCTTACCAATATTATTATAGATGACATTTACCTATGTTATATAATTGGAAGTTTGACCTTGCTTCCAACTTCGCCGCACCTCTCTCTCCGAAACCTTTTAAATTAGTTTCCCACTGTACATACATTTATCTTCCCAATGATCTTATAACAACTTGGGTTAAATCTTATATATATATATATATATCCCAAATTAGAATTTTCTCCTGTGATATGGGATTTAAACAAGGATAGGACAATTCACAAATACATATGACATCCAGACCGGAACCAACTTGTACAAAGTTGTCTGTGCCTAGTCGGAATCGAACCCACGACCTCTGGGCTAGCGTCATTTTGGCAGAGCCACAGCCTCTGATTTGAAATCTGACTATGCAGAAAATTTGTCCTGGAATGATATTTTTTGTAGTATCCGAGATATAGCGTGGCCTACTGTAGTGACGTCATTTTGGCCCCTATAATTTTTAAATGGCTGAAGTACAAATTCTAATTTTCGAGTACAAAATAATACATTTCCAGGCAAGTACTACTAGATGGAGCATTCCAAACAATCGATCCGTTCCACGCAAGTAGCCACAACTCTTTCAAATTCACTTTGAAACTTGTACAGTTACTACTCAGAAAATTTAATTATTTACTAAATATTGACATTATATTTAACCGTAGCGTCAATATTTAGTAATAATTAAATGTTCTGCGTAGTAACTGCACAAGTTTCATTATGAATGTGAAAGTTGTGGCTACTTGCGTGGAACAGAGCGATTGTTTGGAACGCTCCATCTAGTAGTACATTGAGATCGTTGCTTCCAGGACAAATTTTCTATATAGTCAGATTTCAAATCACAGACTGTGGCTCTGCCAAAATGACGCAAGCCCTCTGGCGCTCGAGCCCAATGAACTAGCCAGACCAACCAGGTGGTCGAAGTTTGTGTGTTCCAGAAACACATAGATGTAATCTACTTAGGTAGTAATTAGTTAACACGTTCGTGGATAGTACGTCAGTAGACGTGATACCGGTGGCTCCTACCGTGACATTACGTCTATGGATGTTTAGTTTCGCCGTCTTGTGCCTCATAACAAACTCACGTCGTGTTGGCTGCGTCCACGAACTTGTTAATAACGATTCCTATAAACTGGTAGTGATGTCCTTATGACAATTTTGAAATAGGTCAAATTAAATCGCTTCGGCCGTGAGTCATGGCATTTGCATCCATTACCCCCTCCCTCCATTCGGCTAGGCCAACGAGACGGTAATAAGTAGACCGTGTATGTTCCCTTAGGGGCGGCGCGGCGCAATAAGCTGACTGACCTGCAGCGGCAACTGAACGTGCTCTCCAACATCGAGCTGTCCACCGCCACCTCCAGCGGCCTGCCGCTGCGTGAACTGCTACGGAACGAGGTACATATAACTTTATTTGCTCAACACACCCAATTCTACAGTTAATCCTTTATGAATCGCTGTGCGTTTGTGGAAATCACTACCTAACCTCAGACAACCAACTCCCTAGCAATTTTTAAAAATCGCTAGGGATTTGTTTGACATTTATTTATCATACTGGCAGGTAGTTCTAATAAAAAAAATTAATTAAATTCTTTTTACATTTGCAGTTACATCCTTTTTAGCATCAGGCCTCCTAGTAGCTATATCAGTTTGAATTTTTCGGATATCTTTATTAGTTACTAGCTGTTTGCCCGCGTCTTCGTTCGCGTGGACCGCGCATCTTTATAAATTATATACACTATGACACTGACAAATAACGTGGCTTTCTGTTGGTAAATTTTCAAAATCGGTTCAGTAGAGCCAGAGATCACCCGCTACAACCTCACAAACTACCTCTTTATAATATTAGTATAGAAGTAATAATCATTTGGTCACACTATTCTATTCCACACTGCATGTAATTTGTTTTTAAATATTAATAACTTGATGATTTATATCCAATTTTTTACAAAGTTATGATGATTGGCTGCCTTCCTTGGTTGACTGCCGTGTGCTTCCCGGCTTAGAATAGGGCCACCCCTATCTTTCCCGTGGGTGTCGTCAAGGCGACTAAGGGATTGCACCAGGGACGGGCAGCAGCGTTCTCCTGTGTATGTATGATAAGATCATTACTGCGATCCGCCTGCCAAGCGTTGTGATTATGGCAAATCCCCCAATGGACATCTAACCAAAAGTGGTATTCTATTGGGGAGGCCTATGTCCAGCAGTGGACGTATTTAGGCTGATGATGATGATGATACTCTTGTTGTTTGGTTGTCAGGTGGACGAGATAGTGGCGAACGAGTGCGTGTTCTGCGGCGAGCACATGATCGCGTGCATCGACAAGCCGTTCATACCCGACGCGGACTGGGAGCGCGTGCTTAGGGAGTGGGAGTGAGACGGCCGAGGACGCACGCACAACCACACCAGGCCTCCGTCACTCGAACGTACCTAGTACCTACACTTTAGATAAGATAGATATTTATTCATTGACACAACACAAATTCACAAACAAGTTGAAAACGTAAATTCTAACTCAACAAATTTTGGAAGCCGTAGGCAGTTTTCGAGAAATTGTACTCCACCCTTAAAGTATAGGTCCCACCATTGTTGTTGTTTGTCTGGGAAAAATCGCTTAAAGCGGTAAGACCGCCTGTGCTATATTGTTGTTGTTTGTGTAATCGTGTATTATCGTATTGTGTTTACGCAATATAATCGCTTCACTGAATTAAGCGCCATCTAGACTACGATAGACATACATTGTTTGGTATCAACTTTTATAGAAGTACACCACTGCGTCTTGCGGTTAACGTGCGGAAAGAACTTTGTCTATAATCCTACTTCCTACTAATATTATATACGCGAAAGTTTGTAAGTATGGATGGATGTTTGTTACTCAATCACACTTCAACCACTGGACGGATCGTGATGAAACTTGGCACGCATATAGGTTAGCTCCTGGAATAGGACATAGGATAGTTTTTATCCCGAAAAAACATCAATTCTTACAGGAAATACATAATAATTTGTAATGTTAAGGTGTCGTGGACGAAGTCGCGGGCAACAGCTAGTCTTCCTATAATGCTGTCTTACTCTGGCTGCCCGCGATGTTCCTATAATTGCTATTGGTCAGCAGGCGATGTTTACCGCAAATCGCAGGGGCGAGAAATGAACGGTTAGTCCACTATTGCTCCTAATTTCTCCCAGAAGCAATAAATATCCATTTATTACTTACTACTAGCACAGAATACTAAATAGGACCAGAAGTCTCTCTTTCGAATAAAACGGCGTTTAAGTACCAAAAACATACCTAAACTACGCTTCCCTTTCTATTGTATAACTCTATCTCGTTCAGACGCGGCACGTGTAACGTTAGGGTTGTCATCTTGTGAACCCATAATTTAATCTAAGTATTTATTGGGTAGTACAAAAGTACCTATTACTCTTTTTAAACAATGACTTTTGAAATACAGTTTTAGACCCGAAAACTATTTGTTTTACATTCCCGCATACTTACATAAGTAAATAGGCAACTTTTGTGTATCTATTTTCACGAAGGCCACTATTGTGTTAGGTATCTAATTCACTAATGTTGGGGACCACATGAAGCTCCCAGATGCAGTGGACTGTAAAACTCGAAGGTGGAGCTGCCAGATTATCAACACCTTGGTCGTCAGCAGGAGAGAAACCACTTTTGACTGTTTACTATTTTTACTTGTATTTTCTTCTTAGTATTGTAGCTGAGAGTTCTGAGGGAATTGAATTCTGAGCTTGTACTGAATGACTGAATGATCGCAAGACGAGGCTTGCGGCTTATAGTCTCCGGACGGGGGAAGATGGTGGGAGTAGAACCGATCAGAGTGGAGGACTCATCGAACTTTCATCAAAATCCATCACCTTCTAGAACCTTCCATGACCTTCTCGAACATTCTCGACCCTTCCATATGATGTACCTAAAAAGTTCTAGAAGATTCGAGACACTTTCAGACTTTTCTCGAACCTTCCATACCTTTCCATAGCACATCAAAATGATATTTCTAGAACTTTCTACAATGTTCTAATGTTACCCAATATTTTCGAGAATACTCTGTAGGCAGGTGCCTACTGTACAGGAAAGTTCCCGAAATATAGATGTTAAGTAGGTACTTATCGTATAGTTCGGGAACTTTCCATCACTATTAATAAATACTTAGCTTTTCTAGAATACAGAAAATTCCTTTTTCCTTTTTTGGCTGGAAGAGATCTCTTTTAGAGATAAGCTCGCCTTTGTACACAAAATGTGTAACTGTATTTACTTATAATTATAAAATGTGTGCAATAAAGAATATATAAGGAATTAATCCGAATTAAGTGTTTAAACAACCGAAGGCGATACAATATCGCCTGTAATAATTTCGTTTTTTATCCATTCGCGTGGCTACTCGTATCATCACTAGCGCGTGCGTCACATCGAGCTGGCGGCAACCGACTGATTTTGTCCGGTCGACTCTGCACCGCGATTTTTGTAAACAAAGTCCGGAGTGAGCCAGGCCTGCTACTAGTACAATCCAAGATGCTTATAATATAGAGAAATATATAAAAAAAAATTGCATGATCTAGGGGATACTCCATAAGCATTAACTTCTGTATAATCTTATAATGGCTTTCCTGTGATATTCAGATTTTTATTTTTTTCTTAGGTGTAGAATAATTTATTTAGATGTCTATGTAAATTGAACTGATTAAACTGTAAGAATATTTTTATTATAATAAAAATGCTGAATACTGAAATTGCCTTTTTTGCTTAAATGTCTTTGTAACCAGGCCATAAGCTTCAAAAACATAGTTCCAATGAAATAAACGCAATCAATTATGTGGTTTCATTATTTATTCAGAAAATTGTGTTATCAGTGTCGATAAACAATAAATAAATTAAATATTAAGTAGGATTTTCAAACGAGACCATTTCAAATCCTCCAGCATCGCATACTTTAAATAGATTAATGTACAAACACAAATTATACATATCAACACAACAGCTGTGTTACATTAGCACAAAGAATTAACACGAAGAACGGTAGGCCCCACGCGGTTACTGTATCTACACGAAATAATTCACTAACGCAACTAAAATTTATTGACTAGGACCATCTACTTCCATAGTCTGCGAGTCTGGTTTATCACCTTTGTCGTCTACTTGCATAGTTTCTACTTTTACTTTGTCCGAAACTTTTTCTTCTTTATTAATACCTGCAGCCGCATTGTCCTTGCTCTTATCCCGTTTCTTTACGTTCTTTGTGCCTTTTTTGGGAGCTGCTTTGTTTTCTATTTCGTTTTGTTCTGTTTTAGCTTCAGTATCAGCCTTTTCCTCAGGTCGCGTGTCGACCGCCTCTGGTGCAGCTCCTTTGCTTTCAGCAGATTGTGGCTCTTTAGTCTCTACTTTCTTATCCTCCTGTTCTTGCGGTTGAGATTCAACCTTGGCTTCCTCTTTGGCCGGTCCCCCTACTTCCACTTGACCATTCTCCGTGGTCTTCTGTTCGCAGTTCTGTACTTCCACCTGCGTTTGCGAGGTGGTTCTTCCCCTATTATCGGCTTTGGCTTCTAACACAGCTATACATTTCTGAATACATTTAATCGCCTCCCTTCTCGCCTGCCTAATGTTCTCTTTGCCATCTGTTTCTATATTGTCTAATTTAATCAGGTTCCTAGTTAGCATCTCGTCTAGGAACATGTATTCCTTGTCTTTTTTGGTGCCTTTGAAGTTTTCTACCTCGGTCATCAGATTAAGGACGTCGGTTTGAATAGCGAGGATTTGTGTGATGGGGTCGTTGGCAGACGGCTGTGGTTTGGGCTGAGGAGGCGGGGACGTTTCCCGGGGCGGGGACTGCTGCGGCGGCGACGGCGGCTGCTGCGGGGGCTTCGGCTGCGGCTGAGGTGCCTTTGGTTGTGGTTTGGACGGAGGCTCGGCCTTCGGTGCGGCCTGCTCGTGATGCACGGGCACTTTTACATAATGCTCGTCGGGTTGCTGCGGCTTAGGCGACTGCGATCTTTGAGGCGACGCGCCGCGAGCGAACGCAGTCGCACTCTGTGGATACACCTTCTGGTGCACGAACGGCTGCGGACCCTGTCTGAATTTATTGTAAGGCGCTCCGAATGATCTGGAGAAATTTGGTGGATGGACGTAACCGATGGGACCGTCTTCTGCGAAATACTGATCCCTATCGATGTGCGGTTGCTGCGGTGAAGGCACGTACGTGGGCTTGTTTTCGCCGAAATGTGTTCCATGGTCCGCGGATTTGTTGATCACAGGCTGGTCTCTGCCTTCGACGACTATTGGTATCACTCTTACATTGGACGACTGCTCACCGCGCGGCTGCTCATGGCTCTGTCCACTCATCGTGTGGTTCGACGTGCGGTTGTCGGGGGGCGCTGACACAGACCTCTGGTTTCTCTCGTCCGCATCAACTAAACTCGGATCAGCCGGGCTCTTCTGCCCGAGGTCTACTGTGTTCCTCAGCCCGTACTGTGGAAGAGTCTGCTCCGGCGGCGGATGCTGTTCAGTTTGTGTGGCTGCTGTGTTCTGCTGTGGCGGGGACTGTGATGCCTGCGGCTGCGGCTGTGGCTGCGGTTGTGGCTCGCTTTGCTCTTCCCGGGATCCGAACCTGCGGTTCCAGTGTGACGGGAAGTGTTCTCTGAACTCGGGGGGGATGTCGTCGAAGGGGAATCTGTCGAAGCCGCTGAAGTTTTCGCCGAAATCTGCAATATTGAAACGTTTGTTTACAACACCTGCAAGAAATACATTGCAGCATTAATATTCTTACCGCACAAGAGATTGGTAATAATATTAATGAAGTCGACTAATTACTAAGGTGGCATACATCAGACGGCACGGAGGTCAAGACTGGAATTACTTCCAGTCTTGACCTACGTCAAGTCCGTCATCATCTTGTAACTGTCTACTCCTGGACAGTCCGTCTAGGCCCACATGTAACCAAAAGTTACAAGTTACAAGATGATGACGGACTAATTGAACCTAAATCATCAGTTATGTAAGTTTGGGGTGGCAACGGTCTCTATGTACTAGATGGAGCGTTTCAAATAATCTCTGTTAGGTATCTCTGATAGGTATCTCACACATAAATTTTAATCAATCTCCCTCCGAAATCCTGTATCCGCGCTTGGGCACGCATGAATTGCTCCATAGAAGTAAACCTCGCTTTCAATTCATCGGAGTGGTCTCGCAGTGTGTACCGACTAAAGAGAGAATTAACGTACCATCCGCGTCCTGACTGGAGGGGCGTCGCTTTCTAGCCCAAGTGGCGGTGGCGGGCCGCTGGCGCAGGCGCGCTGCTATGTCTGGGTGCCGCGCCGCGAGCTCGCTCCACGCGCCCGAGCCCTCCTCCTCATCAAACGGGAAACCGCGCTGTAGGGACAAACAAAATCATGGTTAGTTCATGTGCTAGAAACATGCTGTGCTTAAAAACGACCCCTCATTAACGGAAAACCGCGCCCGAAAAGGAATAGTAGTTTGTGTGACTCACACATATGCAGAGGCTGCATGCAGGGTGAAGAAACCCTGCGCATGTCCTCGTGACTAAACTGACTACAACCTAGGCACGCCGGGGTCGCTCTCAGAGGCTTGCCAGGATATGCAGAGACTAGTGTGTTCCTGGTCGAGCTCAGCTGCTCGGATCATTGCCAGGGATTGCGTAAAACGGGCCAAGAAACCCAATTTCGGAAGTGTCCAGGAATCAGGAGACCTCATAAAGGGCAACACCAACAACAACAACATTTACATATTTATAAATGTTGGCTCCGCGTACGGGCTATCAGCCAAACAGACAGAAGTATAAAAGAGCTTCGAAATAGGTGGAAGCGTTTAGACCAATCCCTAATTTTTGAAGAGCCTAGGAATCAAGAAATAAAAAGGGCTAGGAGACCTTACGATGGTAGTGTTAGAGGGAGTCTTTTTTAAATTTTTATTATCTATTACAGTATTTTTATCACGTGAAAATAAATGTATCACATACACTCCCGTCCCCCGGGGCGGGTCGCCAGTTAATAATATTATAAATGTGAAAATCTTTTACTGCTTTACCTAAATTTCAACATTCGTTCAAGATTCCTACGTGAAATTAGGAATACCATGGGAAAATAAAATTCACCGAGGGAAAAAGCGAGCCTTACGACTCAGAAGCCACCATTGCATAATTGTTAGAGTATAATATTGTATTATGTCAATATGATAAGATCACCTTATCACCTTATCGTTATCAATCACCAATCAAAAGTCGCAAAATTGAAAAGATCTTATCTTTATTAGTAAAGAAAACAAGGCAATACAGGAAGGCGCCGAATTCGTGTCGTTTTCTTGAATTTGTTCGACAAATACACGCATAATATAATGTTTAATAACACGTAAAACCGGAAAATTGAGCAGTATAGTGGTAGTTGAATTGAAGACCTGACCATTTACGGCAAGGACGGCCGATGTGGTGACCTTACGGTCGCGACGGTGACTTTCGTATTTATATGATCGATAGGTACTTACAATTATATTCATTCACTACCAAAACAAATATTATATTCAATGTAATGTAATGTTGATGCAGAGTGCCTGTTAACGTCCACTTTTGGACAAGTTATGTTCAAAAGTATCGGTAAAAAAGGTCAGTATATGTACTCGAATCTACTACATATTTATAATCGTTTACCTCGAAATGTCAAAATACAGTTCCACACGCGTCCTCAATCATCATCATCAGCCGAAACTCGTCCATTGCTGAACATAAGCCTCCCCAATAGAATGCCACTTTTGGTGGGCTGTCCAATGGGGGATTTGCCATAATCACCACGCCTGGTAGGCGGTAATCGCAGTAATTATGTAGGAGACCGCTGCTGCACGTCCTTGGTGCAGTCCCTTAGCCACCTTGACTACACCTACAGGAAGATTTGGGGTGGCACTATTCTAAACACGGCGATACACAAGCGTATTTATTTGACAAGATTTTCTGTATGACATTATTACCTATTATGAAATTACGTGACATGCACCGACCGCAATCTATGGACCGCAGTTGTAAATAAATTATATGTATATTTAAAAGCAAAGCGGTCGGAGAAAAAAATCTTCTAGCAGTATTGTAAGTTCACCAACCGCATTAGGCTCGTATGGTTAGTTGACTATGGCCCAAAGTGCGAGTAGGCGTGTTCCCAACAGTGGTATATTATGATGTTGAATGAAGATTTACTAGGTACGATAATAAATAATAAATAAATAAATATCACAGACATTCACACCAATTATCCAGTCCCAAACTAGGCAGAGCCTGTGGCATGGTTACTAGATAACGGATACACATACTTAAATAAATATATAAACATCCAAGACTTGGGTACAAACATTCATATTCATCATACAAACATTTGCCCCTAGCGGGATTCGAACCCGCAACCTCCGGCTCTCGGACTGCCACCGAGAGCTAGCCGTTCCGCCACGGAGGTCGTCGCGGAACGGGTAGCGATGATTTAGAACAAAAGTTCCAAGAAACAATAAGGCAAGTAAACTGCCAGAAAACAATTCTGTATATTAGTGTACACAAGTGTGTTGTGTACGAGATTCCATTGTACTGAATCATTTCCGTTAAATGCTTTATTAATCTTTGTTATGTACAATCGTCAGTTTTTTTGGAAACGTTAATTATAGTCATCTTTAAAAACTACAACGTGTGTGACTACATTTCTCTTTCATTTCATTTGATAATTAATATAGGAGAATATTCCTCTAAGTAACAGTGAAAACCAAATTAAAATCTGTTTATCGATTATCGAATTAAAAGCGGACACACAGACGTTTTTATAAATACATTACCATCGTATAATCTGTTTAAAATATCTTGGTAAGGGAAACCGTTGAGCTATAGTTTGGTCATATTACTTGTAGTCCTAAAATATCTTTATATGTAGGAAATATAATGAAACTTTTTGGCTGGCAGTAACTGGATGAGAAGAACCTAGGATCGGGTTCAGTGGCGCACCTTGGGAGAGGCCTATGTCCAACAGTGGACTCTTTCGGGCTGATGATGATGAGAGAGATGACTTTCAAGTAAATAAAACATCTCGCCTGTAAACTAATTTCAAGATATTTTGCCACTATATTAAGTTTCGATTACAACTGATTCTTCGAACTTTTATACTGAAGTTTTGTAATTACAGATAATGGTACGTCATTAAGCATAAATCATCTGTTAGGGAAAAGACTTCGGAAAGGTAACAGAAAAATGTACTTTCAGCACTTTCTACGGTGGACGCAGCTGCAACTTCTTGTCTGATGCTGTCCACAGAGCAAGTTCATTTAATTGGCACTATGGGAATGGAATTGTGCAGGTTTATCACAGTATGCGCTAGTTTGCCGAAAGCTATATTGGTCGTACATAGACTAGTTGTTTTTAGTTTCGAATGCGTTATTTATTAATGAAAAATACGCTCTGTACAAATTCTGTTATCTTTAAAATAAATATAAAAGCGAATTCTAATATCGAGTCAATATCATTGAGTATAATTTAGTTATCAATACAAATTCACGCAACGTAGAAGTACTTGATGCGAAATTAATTAGCCGCCGACTTCGCGCTAAGAATGTTGTTCGTCCTCGGATATTGGATGTGGGTTTAACTAGGTTTACTTTAAATAATATACAATTATTGGTTTATGTCACAATAAACATTGCAACTTTATATTATAAAATACTTGCACTTACGAGTGCCCATGGCGGGGAGACTTGAACAAATCCACATAGCAAATGACAAGGCCATAATAAAATGGCTGAAAAGATAGTTTCAACTATGATGGATGACCGCAGGTTTTTTCTACTCCCGTACTATAATCGTTGTCGGACACATTTTGCAGCTATGAATGCGTATGTATATCTATATTAAAAATATATATTCCTTTATGTGTATATTATATGAATTTTTTACATTTCATCATCATCAGGTTATTTCTGTCTCCACTGCAGGAGCACAATCCTCTCTCATCTGCCGGAGACAGACGGAGGATTTGGCCTACACTCCCCGCGCTGGCCAGACGGGTTGGGGAGGCCTGATTGATGTTTTATAATGTATTCCCTCAGTCGCCTTGTACGACATCCACGGGAAGAGTTGGAGTGGTCCTATTCTACTCTACCAGAAACCACACGGCACGGTTTACATTTATAATTTTCGTATTTACTGTTGACAAACGCTAAAACTGCAATATCTTGCACCTACCTACCAGCCTACCACAATCTCTCAGCAAAATCCTAAGGTTGACTGGTAGAGAATGCCTTCAGCATTAAACTCGCCTGTTGTGCAACTGTGTGCAATAAAGCATGAATAATCAAACTCCGTTACAACACAATCGACCAAAAGCTTACATCAAGTTCTGCAAAGTATTCACTATTAAGTTGTAACATTTTCCAAACAGTCTAATATAAAAACTTCAATCACATATAATAATAAATATAAACAAACACGAAAGCGACAAACGACGAAGTCTTTTATGACGAAACGACACCTTTGCAAATAGACACAACACACGTTGTTCATATACCTAGTATTACTGCCTTTACATTTTTACTCTCTCAGTGAGTAAATAGTAACGACTGCTTAAATCAAGTGGAACGCACAAGGTAATCGATAAAAATGGTGTCAGATCAGAACAATCTAGAAGGATTACGTTTACATAAATCACATCAAGTGACCGGGGCTTATGTAACCGTTCACATAAAGGAGCTAAGAAGGCTAAGTAGTTAGCTAATGGCTAAACAAACAACATTGTATTAAGTGTTAATAAATAATATGACGCGAAACAGAATTGCGATGTAAGAAAATTCTATGATTGACATTCTATTATTATCAAAAGTAGAAATTATTAGCCACTAATAAAAGAAAAATTAAAGGGTTTCTAAAAAATAACAGGTTGTGAAGATCCACAAAAGAAAACAGTACAAATAGTCGTTACAATATTACGAGTATTTATATTCTTTGAAAAAACTAAAACGGAATAGAAACTGACTTGTTTGGATTGAGATAAATAGCCAAATAACGAAATACAAAGCTAACAAAATCACACCGGCCGAAATCATAAACAAGAAAAAGCTCGATAGACATTAATTGCTTACAAAAAGAACATCCTTCAATGCAAATCAGATCTGACAACGTAATAAATAATAAATCACGAACGACACTTTCATATAAAAGACGACAATACAAAAAGGTGATGTATGCATGACATCACCGTGTGGGCTGGAGATGTGGACAAAAAGCAATCACGAAGTTACGTCACCACCAGCGCGATTTGCGACCGATTCGTCGGAAATCACACAACAACAACTATACACAACATGGACACGTGTCGAAGACTCGTGACGCGATTATTGTAGGCAAACTACGACATATGTAAATCTGTTTTATTAAGTAGAGTCTGCCAGGTAGGCGAGAAAAATCGACATAATTCTAGGTTTTTATTTGTGAATTTGTATTTATTTATTTAACAATTTATTGCACACACAAAAGAAAAAAAACATACAAAATAAAAGCAAGGAAAAAAATAACATTTACAAATGGTAATAATGGTGGTTATCCATGTTAAGAAAACAAACCCCACAAAGGTCAAGCTAATTGACCACTAACTGGAATAATCGATTAATCAGACAGAAGCAAAGTTAATTACTTCTACTCAAACAGAAAACATTTAATTGGTTTACGATACAGAAAAGATTCGAAATAGATAGCTCCAGTATAGAAATCAACAGACTCTTCTCGCACTGTATAACGTTCTAGAAGAAAAACGTATAAGCATAAAACTTTTTAAGCTATCTGTGAACTGGAAATCCCATAAGGTTAAAAATGACGAACATTAAATGTAGCAAATACTGATTACAATTTAGACACACGAGTTAACGTCCATGTAGCTGATGTAATCGATGTCAATGACCGCCAAAATGCTGTGCCAGTTGAATAGTTTAAACTTTTACAGGTAAGAACAAATAGTGGAGAAAAAAATATATTTTACTGTGAAACAAATGTATTTGTTATGAGGTATTTTATATCCGGCAACAAAACAAATTATTTTTATCTCAGAGTTACTTTACTTCTCAATCAGAATCTCATTCGTTTCATAATAATATTACTACAGTATAAATAGGGCTTAGAAATAAAACGTTTTAGTTGTAATTGAAACATGCAGTTAGTTTTACGTGAAAAATCAAAACAAGTTGAACAAAGATGAATATAAATACTAAACGAGTACTAAGCATTAAGCTTAAACAAAAACTTGTAGTGCATGGACCTGACCTGGACAATTATAGTAAGCCCACGGCTTCTGTTTCCGCAATATGCTTAACCGGTCTATATCATGACCCATATTGCAAGAACCATCTGATTCATTACGTCGGCATCGTAGGAAGCAAATTAATGGTTCTATTAGCTTTTTATGGCTTTACACAGAACTCTACGGCTAATTATCAATTCACAAATAAGAAAATAGCCGATAGGTGAGTAAAAGATAGCAATATTACCATATTAGCATAAGCTACTAATCCATGTAGGCGTCTTGGTGACGCGTTTCGCAAGGCTCAATACTAGGTCCGTTCGTATTCATCGATACATTTTACCTTCTAAGCTAAGTAATGACATCAGCGTCTCGATTTAGCCGAATGTTTGCTTGAAAATTTAGAAGAGCTAGAATTTAAATGACAAATCCGTGAACTTGACTGATCGTCGGATATGTTTTTGTAATGTTCAATGTTTGCTTATGGTGATATAACGATTTGTTGTGGCGACATTAAGTAATCACTTATTGATATTTTTATAGTTGTAGATGGACATAACACGTGTGTACTATTAAATATCCACAAATACACTTACACAATGTAGGTAAACATAGATCCAAGATAAAATTGAGCCGGAAGGGATCTAAACAATGGGATTTAATTGAGATTAGTATCTATCTGGCCGGTTACACTTCAGTTAGTAGATTTACTTGTGAAGATAACGTTTAATACATCAGTTTCCTTGTTTAGTCCGACAAATCCACAAGTAAGATTAATCCTTATTGCACCTCCTGAATTTCTCAACCCCGAAAGCAAGGTACTTTCCCAATAAAATCAGTCCTCCAGGTTAAAACTGCTGTCCGTTCCAATACTACACTCAGGTAAAGATCTCTGGCCAGAGCATAAACAAATAACAGGATGTAATCTTAGAATTCAGATAGCCATCGATCGGACTGGCACCAGGAACCAGTTCCTGAACGTAATCACTATTATTAGACCGTATTTAGGGCGGAATGCACTTAAGCTGTAAAGCAAACCAGGCAAGCATTACTGTACAGCACCCAACATTCACAACATAAGGATACTGATAATACGATTAAAATAAGATTAGCATCATAATATGGAATGTTTTAACCATACAAATTCCATTATACAGGAAGTTTTAATAAAGATACATAAGAGAAGTTTTCTTTACTATGAGGAAAAAATTGCGACTTTGTAGGACACTTCGAAACTGATGAAAAGACATGAAATGAAGAAAGTAAGCCTAAAAACATGATAAATTCAATATACTATAGTCATATGTAAAATCGCAAAAATATTTTTTTGGAGTTCATAAGCCTTTCTGTATCTGAATTCTGACATTGACCAACAAATAGTAAAAAAAAGACATGTTCTAATCGCTTCAGTACAGACGACAACAAAAACTAAATTAATGACAAAATATAGGCAAAAAACATCTTATTACTTTTACAATACAGAGAAGCGTCTATAAAAGGTATTTCGATAATATGCTCGTGAGCTCGCGCTAGTGAGTCACTGATGCGTCGCGCGCGTCTCGCCACTAGACGTCAGTCCGCTTACACCGCACCGGTCGGTCGGGTTATGGTTTTTGGAAGGTAAATAAATGGACGTTTTTTTCGCAAACCGACCGACTATTTTGGACGATTTCGTAATGTACAAAGATAACATGATTAGTTTTGTTAGTGGGAATTGTTTTATTTCAAGTGAAGAATTAGAAGCCGTTTCAGCAGTATGTTTCATATTGGCTAATAATGTTGAACGATTTGGTTCAGAATTTAGTATTTTTAGAAAGCATTCGAACTATTCCAGTAAAGATTTAAAATAGACTTGTTTTAACCTTTTAAATCGTGATATTGAAAGCATAATGTAGTTTGACACAAAATAATTTGTCAGTGATGATTAACAAGTTCATTAGTGTCTATACCTTGTGAGACAGCTGATCAAGAATATTATGTAGAGCTGAGCTGTTTCAGACAAGGCTAAATGGCCCCGATGACAGAGCCATCGCCTCCCCTGGCTGAATTCCAAAATGTTAACATGGAAAATCTTCCTCAATGTCAATGCTATTGGCTAAATACGAGTACGTACTCAAAATGAGATCATCGCGTAGTATTCAAGTGTTCTTGAAGTTTATTTACCTAGTCATGTAATAAAATTAAATGATTTAATTAAATATTAATTTACGGAAATTATTTTTTATAGAAATAATTTTTTTTATTAAAAGGGTAGCAGTAAACAGATGAAGTTTGATGAAATGAGGAAGGCGGAGGTCTTGGTAAGTTAGTTACACATTAGGGAAGACCTATTGCCCAAAGCGGACGTTGCCAGAAGAGATAAAGTTTTGATTTGTCACTAGAAATTGAGTAAGTTTAATCCTTTAATATTGCAGTTAGTGATTTCTTGCAATAATCCATCGATATATGGAAATATTTTTATTTTAAGTATTATTAACGTAAAGTTTAGTTCTGTTCTGTCTAGCTATATGTTCTTCGCCGATAAAGATAAGAGAATTTTTTGTTTTATCACTAGAAATCGATTTAGTTTGATCCTTTTATGCAGTTAGTGGCTTCTTGCAGTAAGCTGTCGACATAAAGAAATTCTTTTATTTTATTTTAGGTACTATTAATGTAAAGTTTAGTTTTATTCTGTTAGCTGTAGGTTCTACAAAAATGCTAATTTGTAGAATTGGTAGATTTTTAAAAAATACAAGAGTTAAAGTAATTCTCAACTTTAAAAATTTACTTAAAGCTTTGGTAGACAATTCTAAAATACATTAAAAATATTGCAAGTTTCCGAAACTACAATAAACCTACTTACATCATTATTCGCCGCGTTCCCATGGTATTCTGGTGGCTTATCAACTACAACAGGCGACTCCATAACTTAAACAACACTTGGAATGTATCACTGCACTCAACACTCACGTGATAATACTGTAGTTATATCAAAAATCGTAGCAAACGTTCTGCACCGTATCAAACTTTATACTGACGCGGTCGGGCGTGTGCCGAACGTATTTATACGACACGGTCGACAATCGCGACCCAGCTGGATTGTTCGAGAGAAGCGTGGTTGTACTTTGTACCAAGGCACGCCCACTAAATATTAACAATTTTAGATTTTCATGTGTACAGTATACACTGACGCTTGAATGCCACAAGTTTTTAGTAAGCATTCGCGTTTTTCAAGCTGAAGCAGCAATGTAACGGAATGCAAGTAGTCGTTGTGGATGGTAGTAACGGAATATATATAGCGCCTGCGCGTAGCTTTTATGGAAGCTATGGAAGTTTCGAGTGTTTTTCGACCGCGGACAGGGGTGCATTCACCCCTCTGGTAAGTGCTAGAAAGGTCCGCATTGGTACTTTTATGATGAGATGGGTTTAAAGTTTAAAAAATAACAACGAAGAAATGTTACTTGCTACTAGGTAAATATTATGTACTACGTCGTGATAAAACGTAAAATAAGTTACAAATGAAGCTGTTATACGGGAACATATTCTGTAATGTAAATTTCCATATTCTGTTATACATATTCCCATATTCTTTAATGTAAATTCCCATGTACTGTTATACATATTCACATTTTATGTTATATAGGTACCCATATTCCGTAAACAATACTCCCCGTGACCATTTCATTCTTCTAACCTTTTTTAATATCTATATTTTTGAAAATTTAGAGTTAAATAAATACATTAGTAACGGCACTGATCACAACGTAAAACATATACTCGTGGTCATATCAAAATATGTCCACCAGAAAGGACAAACACATAAGACCCAGAGTGGAACGGAGATGTGTGTAATCGACCAATATGACTTCGTTACTTTCCTGGCTCCTTATTGCTCGACAAGCACATCTAAGTTGGTAGCTTCATAATCTACTCGTAAGATCAATATCAGGAATTCCTAACCGAATTATCAAGTCCAACCTTGTTTATAAATAAAAAGCCACCAGATGCAACATATTTTGCTCATCAGGTGCACCAAGTATAAGTGATTCACCCTTATACAATAAATTATATTTGCTCCGCTGACAACACAATGCCAATTCAATAATATTGTGCATAATGTTTACATTTCCTGCGACAATTCATCATTACTTATTTTTATTGTTATAATTCTGAGAATAATTCTATAATTGAGAATCAGTGGATCGTTTATACATTATAATACTACAAAATCGTAATCCTAACATTACTATTAATGATAAAGTGAGTTTGTTTATAAATTACTCTTACACTGTTCGATTCTTCAACCGTACTCAACGAAATTTTGCAATAACAGTCTCTATGGACGTAGATGACCATAGGCAAGTTTTTACCATAACTTTTCCAGCAGGAAACAAAAGCTTATTCCACGCTGGTGAAGGCTCAGGCAACAACAAGTAATTCTATCATTGAGAATCACTGGGTTTTCAAAATGCAGCTTAAAATAAAGAATAACAATATAATAATACAGTCTAATATTTACAGTACTACGAAAATTAGACAGAAATTACAATTTACAAATATAAATTAGACAATAATGTCACGACGATAACATCAACCAGGACCAACTTGTACAAATTGCACAATATTGTCTGTCCTTATTAAGAACCGGATTTGCTAGATATAGATAAGTACGTTCACGTTAGTCTATGTTATTTTCCTTGTATTGTCGGTGTGCGTTTAATAAAGTATTAAATAAATACATATACAGAACGAATAGGAGAAACAATATAAAAAGTTATATATTTCCAATTCTATCATTTCCGTATCAGTATAAGTTTGACATTATCATCATCATCAGCCTGCAAGAGTCCACTACTGGATACAGGGCTCTCCCAAGGTACGCCCTGAACACGATCCTCGGTTCCTCTCCTCCAGTCACTGCAAGCCGGCCTACGCAGATCGTCGCTCCATCTAGCCAGAGGGCGTCCCACACCACGCCTGCCCAGTCGCGGTCTCCACTCGAGAACTCGTTTACTCCAACGGTAATCGGTTCTCCGTTCACTTCAACGTACTAACTTTTTGAACTATGTCGAAGACTTAAGTTCTCTGACGGATCAGCTCATTTCGGATCCTGTCCCTTAGTGAAACTCCCGAGCGTAGCTCTATCCATAGTCCCCTGAGCGTCTTTCTTTTTAATTTTCCGACTAAATATAGTCCTAATGTCAGTGTCCACGATTACAATGATACAGTAAAATAATTCAATATCATCAGGTTATTTTTGTCTCCACTGCAGGAGCACAACCCTCTCTCATCTGCCGGAGACAGATGGAGGATTTGGCCTACACTCCCCGCGCTGGCCAGACGGGTTGGGGAGGAATTATTGATGTTTTATAATGTATTATTCCCTTAGTCGCCTTGTACGACATCCACGGGAAGAGTTGGAGTGGTCCTATTCTACTCTACCGGAAACCACACGGCAAGTAAGTAAAATAATTATGTGGTAATTATTCGTAACAACGATTTTTTTAAACTATATTGTCACACGGGAAGCACCTTCATTTTGTTTATCATTGAAAGGAATTTGGTTACATGTCTCATCAATCTGACATTGGCAAAACCTCATATTCTGTAACAAGCAATGACAATGCAGCAAAAAATAGAACGTCCATATATAAATAACATTCAAGGGTTTATGACCCTTAATGAAGTTAATAGTTGTATCTGCAGAAGCAAATTAACTCTTTCGACCAGACCACACTTCCGGCACTCCATACAAGCGAACAGAACTATTACAGGCGCACCGCGCGTTAACTATCGAGAGAGGGACAACGTTATACGTTAACACATAAGTGTTTCTCTTTCTAACTGGCTGCGTACTACATGCTGTGCGTTATTTTGCAGGCGACGTTGAACTGGCGGGGAAGGTGAGTGTCGCTGCTTTACAAAGTAATATTTAGTATTATCTGCTACGGCCAAGACAAATTATTTTATTACAGTTTTTATGTTGTTCGCCACACATCACGCCAAGTGGTATCACGGAGCGAAAAGATGACAAAGGAAAGTCGCTTTGCGACGTTGGATCGCGCAAAGTGACGATGCATCGTCTCTGCCTACCCCTCTGGGACCAGGGTGTAAACATTATGTAAGTATGTATGTATCTTTTTATGTTTGTTTGTTCTTGTGACTGAATTGTCATTATCAGCTGATTTACATTTGGCAATAACTGAGAACAATTAACAAGCTATCAATTGCCGAATAGATAGCAAATATTTAAGGTTCACGACCCTGACATAGAGTACCGTTGAATATATTTCTAAAACTTACGGAATTAAATAAGGTTTCGTCATCATCAGCCGAAAGAAATTTGACGGCCTCCGTGGCGGAACGGGTAGCTCTCGAATTGCCACGCCGGAGGTTGCGGGTTCGAATCCCGCTAGGGGCAAATGTTCGTATGATGAATATGAATATTTGTACCCAAGTCTTGGATGTTTATATATTTATTTAAGTAGGTTTATCCGTTATCTAGTAACCATAACACAGGCTCCGCCTAATTTGGGACTGGATAATTGGTGTGAATGTCTGACATATTATTATTATAATACGTCCACTGCTGAACACAAGCCTCCACAATAGAATTGTCACTTTTGGGGGATTTGTCATAATCACCACGCATGGTATGATCGTAATATACACAGGAGCATGCTGTTGCCCGTCCCTGGTGCAATCTCTTAGTCGTTTGACGACACCCACGGGAAGATTGAAGAAGATACTTTAAATTGTGTAGGTCAAAAATATGTATTTATTTATATATCAGTTTATTGTACACACAAACATACAAAGAACAATACAAAGAAAAGAAAATTATACAAAAGCTTAAGCTTATTTTTAAAGAAATTTTGATGAAGACAAGAAATTATTGAGAGGCAGTAGTCGCGTGTACCTACTATATATTAAATAATCATATAATACAATACCCGTAAACTATAAATACTAATACAGATACATAAATCTATATGTAAATATAATAGATATATATAAGGATATATATAACAAAAATATACGATATATTATTGACAGAGAGTAAGGTAGTGCTCTTTAACTCGTGATCTGCACACAGAAATCGTCTGAGAGACGCGTATGGAGGGGGGCAGTGAGTTCCACAGCCTGACCGTGTGAACAGTAAAAGAATAGGAGTAGAAGTCACTTTTATGAGAAGGAGGTCTAATGTGAGAACGACAAGGGACTTCAGAGGGGCGGGTGAAGGTAAAGCATTCCCGTAAGTAATAGGGAGAAGTAGGGTTATTTAAGACGTTGAAAAGAGACATAAAACTCATGTAACATTCGTAATGTGATTAAAGCTAGGGACGTGACAAAAATTACAATATCTACTTTACGAGTATCTATTACGTAATGGTGTGACAGTACTAATGTCGAAAAAGAGCAGAGGGTTGAATGGCCTCACGATTTAAATATCGATTTCTTCTATTTTTAACTCACGACGCAAGTACATCAAGGTGTTAGGTGTATACAATGTGCTGGCAACGTATTTTCGAAGAGAGATGGTGTGTGAGACAGCGCTGACTAGGAGTTGATCGCCTCACCTTTGTGAGGTCGACGGTATAACCCGGACTGTTACAATTAGTTGTTCGGAACACAAGAAAACATTATATTTCACCGACTTTTCGGGGTAGGAAAGCATCGTGAGAAAACCACATGATATTATATGAAGTCTACTAGACCACTCGGTCTGGTGTGATGTAAGACCCTCGTTGTGAATGTAGGCAGTAGAACGTTAGCTGCTGTTTCTTATTTTGATGCCCCGAAAAACAAAATAATTCCTAAATAACAGAATACTCCATTCAAATGCAACAACCTAGCCTCCGGAGGAAGGCGCTGGTGTCTGTAACACAGGCTCGCCTAGCATGGATACCAGCGCACTATGTTCTGGCACCACTTGGTATATATATGGTTTAATGTAAGCAATTTACTTACTTTCAGTAATGTAAATGCTGCACTTAATTAGTTTCTAGCTGTATATATAAGAAATACACTATTTCATTTCATTTCAAACGAAAAGGTTAGAGACCCTTTACATGTAGTCAATAGTAGCCGGTTAAGCATACGACAACTGCATTCGCGTCTGATGAAGGGTTCTTACCTTGACCCAGTCTCAAAACATTTTCAAATCTTAAATCTTTGGCTAGAACTAAGCTCGGAAAGCTCATCAGGGTTCGGATTTAGATAGTACCATTTATGTACTTGCGACGAAAATATGGCACGAAAGATTAATATTGACATCCTTTAACTGTTTTAATGAAAATCCCGGAACTCTACTAAGTAATCGTAAAGTCTACGTCCTCTGCTGAACATAAGCCTCCCCAATACAATGCCACTTTTAGTGGGCTCCATTAGGGATCACCACGCTTGGCAGGCGGATTGGTGATCACAGTGATGTTCTTAATACACATAGGAGAACGCTGCCGCCCGGCTAATCCATTAGTCGCCTTGACGACTCCCACCGGAAGACTGGGGTGGTATTCGGCACGGCATCACTCAAATATTATAAATGCGAAAGTGTGAAATTGTTCCTCGATCTTGCTAGACCTTATTAAAAGTTAAGTAATTAAAAGTCCGTAATAGCGTAAAGTACTTAATAAAAAGGTTTATTAGTATAGACAACCAGGCAAAGCGCCGGTCCCGGGACGGACTGACTGTCGTCCACGTCCAGTCGGTTCGAGGATCTTCGTATTGATTTCCAAAGATGCCCGATCCTTCTGTGTCCCTACATAATAATTAAAAAGCATATACTTAATATCCAATAAAGAAAAGATATTTTCATATAATTTGTATTTTATTTAACTAGTTGGCGGTAGAGGTGGAAGAAGAATTATAGATTATAAAATGAGCGATGTGGAATGTCCATATTCATATTACCGTAACAAATTGTTAAAGAAATGTAGGAAAAAATCTCGGAATGTTCATATTAACAAACATTTCGTCCCGCGTCCGATACCTGGTCATAAGTCATAGATAACTCATAACAAATCCTTACTCTAAACAAAGTAACACTTGCTTCCATCAGAAAAACGACTGGAAATTCTCCAGGGTTGATCAGAGACTATAAACAACCGAACTGGGCCAAACTGTCGGCACGTAGGAGGCCGCTGTCTCGCTCCTGCATGCGTCTGAGATCGTTTGTTGAATAAGAACTTAGAGCAACACGGGGACCCCTCCCGGTCTCCCCAGACTGCATAGCGTTTTCAGTTACAGATACACATGTAGTCAATAGTAGCACGTTAAAAAGCCATAGAATGCTCAATTGTACCATGCCCATGGCGAGTTCACATTTGCTGTTTTTTAGCATGCTAACTGAAAAAGCATTGTACCACAAAAACATACTCATATCATACAGGATTTGCCGGCAAAATGGATGCCATACGAAGTAAAAAATTATACTTCTATAAGTGAACCAACTGATCAACAACGTTCTATTAATGACAGTTTCTTAACAAACCTATTCAGTAGCAGCATGCTAATAAGCAAACACGTTCAGATGTGCTACGAGCAAACCCCCTTCCACTCGCACCACAGGTAGCGTGCTCAAAAATCAACTGGCTTGCGAACTAGCACGTACTTAATAAGCTAGTAGGTAGCATTTGCTCGATATTAGCATGCTTTGGTGCTTCTATTGAGCATATGTATCTGTCTCTTCATTTTTCGCGGGAGGCGTGTATACTGTCGCTAAGAAACACACGTAATAAACGAACACACTCAAAACCTTTCGTATATGACACCGCGCCCGGACCATTGATAGAGAGGTTTGATAGATACTCATATGGCGACGTCCTGTGTTGCTTTATAAATAAGAATGACGTTTAATATTAAAGAAGAATATTTAAAGAATTTACATATTTTTAATAGGACAGCGGAATTCGGTACGCAAAAAGAAGTAGTGGGATCGGAGGAATTTATTATAGGTCAGGAGATTTTTGGAGTAGAAATGTAGGAATGTTAATGATCGAGAGGTGACGAAATAACTTGTAATGTGAAAAATTCCACGAGTCTTAATGTCTAATATAACTTTGGAATTAATTTAGTAGTGATTACAGAGCGACAGTTAATTTTTGTCTTTCTTTCAGTATCATCTGCTGGACAATGATTTTCTCCAATAAACGATCTTAGACCACGTCCGTAGCGCTACTCCAGCTTCCATAACGTAGGGTGGTGATATGAATACAACAAATATGACAGCCGTTTCTGTCATACTGGACCTTACAGGTCATAAATGAAAATATTACACGATATTTTATTTTCTTCCTTCATAACAAAGAAAATTCATAGACCCACTTAATGTTTTTTTTTATACATGAAGGCAACTCTAATACAGTAATATGAATTGATTTAAAAAAAACAGTACACAAGATGTTATTATAATATCAAGAGATGTACAAGGAAAACCTGAGGATGACTCTATAGACTATTAACTAGCCTCTGAAGGTCAGCAGTTTTGTTTTTGTAATGTTAATTCATAAGGTAGGTAAAAGTCGAGTGAAGCGGGGCAAAAAAAATCTAGCAATAACATTACGCTTTGAATTAATTAATCCTCAGTCTGTAAATATGTTGAAACAAAGGAAAACAAGGAAAAGTACAGAACACAGTTCAACTCGCCCCTGAAGACATAAAAGTCATATTTTCATTCCGCTTTTACGAAATTAATGCTGACAAGAACGAACTTTTAAAAGGAAACAATTTCGCAAAGGTATATTAAATATCGCTTTAATAAAACTTGGGATTTTTGAATATACGTTTTCAAGTTCAATGCTAAATTGATTATCATCGTGACATTCAAGGCTATATTAACGACGTACAAATACGATGTTTTATAATAGTCAAAAAATACTTAACAAGAAGAAACATATTTTTTTAAATTTGTGCGTTCCATCTTAGAACTCTTTGTCACTATCAGTAGCAATTGAGAACACAGCACCCATTTAGAACAATTTAATTAACACTTAAATCACAATTAAGCCGAAAAACTATGTCTGAAAACTGTGCGTAAACAAACCATTCGAAACATTGGCAACACCAATGTCTCCGCGTTGCCGACTGCACAACGCGAATCTATTAATACACACGTCGACACATTTCTATGTACTCACATTCCGCTTCATTACACTGCCTATCTTTCACACTATTCGGATCTCGAGGAACACAACAATGGCTTTGGAGAAACAGATTCTCAAACGTCTCCAACACTCACTCGGTAAGCACTGCGCATAGGCGATCTCGCGTTAGTGGGTGGGTGCGGTCCGAAATAGAACTTTTGGAATAACTATCCACAGAAAATTATTTCCTTTGCGTCACCGTGAGTAACACTTGACGGGGAGATCGGCAACGGATATGATATGAGAGATGGATTACGTCGGGCACTTTTTAGAAATACCACGTAGGTTATGTTAATTGCCCATCCCAGACTGATGTGGAACACTACAGCTAGATAATATTGATAAGTTGTCGTTAAACAGATTGTCTCGTTGGCTCAGTGCTTGCAGTTAACACGGAGCCGCCGACTAGTCCTGAGAGAGCCACAGCAGTTTTCTTCTAATGCGAAAGATCCTGTCATTTTTCGAGGGGATCCATCCACACACACTTGTACGCTGTGGCTACGAAATATACACGTAATATATCTAATAACATATTCTCATAATGCCTCGAACATAACGAATCGCGACAACGCATGACCGGTTGTCTTTTACCTTTAACAGACAGAGAGCAAAGCCTAGTATGGCCCATAACTTTTAAGGTCGATTCTGACTGAAATCAGACTACTTTGTACAATTTATACAAGAGCCCGGTGCGGGTTATGTGTTAGTCTTGTCACTGTCTAATTCCCATAGTAAAGGATAACACAAGTTTGGAATAAGACAATGTACTACGAATGTGTATACTTCATCATCAGGTTAAACTGTCTCCACTGCAGGAGCACAGCCCTCTCTCATCTGCCGGAGACAGACGGAGGATACTTAATCTTCTATAATATTTATTATTAACGTTAATATCACTATCATTTTTGGACTAATTTTTCCCTACGAATGTATAGCAAATAACAATTTAGACCGTAAAGGTTACGCTCAACCAAAGCAAAAAGTCAAAAGCAATTGCTAGTCATATTATAACACGAGGGTCACACGTCAGGACACGTGTCCGCAAAGTAGCGACAATCGATTTCTTCCTCTGCTGCACCTCGCAGTAAAAGCTAAGTCCTTGAGCCCACTGCTGTTGAATCATTAGCGCTACTCCCACGCGGGCTCAGGCAAATTGCATCTAAACGCAATAAATAAGATCGGTCTAGTGGCGTTGTACCACTAGACTGCATTTTGTGGCAGAGCTGACAGATTCATTGTAATAATTATAACTAATTGACGACAGTGCATACAAAAGACACTCGACATTTTGATCACGTAATTCATTAGGGTTGGTAAGTAGTTGGTAGTAGTCCAATTCAAGTAGCGGCTATTATCATCATCAGGTTATTTTTGTCTCCACTGCAGGAGCACAACCCTCTCTCATCTGCCGGAGACAGACGGAGGATTTGGCCTACCTTCCCCACGTTGGCCAGACTTTTTATTTGGGGTTGGGGAGGCCTGATTGATGGTTTATAATGAATTCCCTTAGTCGCCTTGTACGACATCCACGGGAAGAGTTGGAGTGGTCCTATTCTACTCTACCGGAAACCACACGGCTATTATAGTATAGATATAATCTAACAATATTAACTTCACTTGGAGATAGGAGATATAATTGAATGAAATTTTGATATGATTGACATGGAGCACCTGATTAAAAGTTTATATGGGAACATAAGTGATTAGTTTCAGAATTATGTCAAGTTCATTGTTTCAAAGTGTTTGAAATAAACATATAAAAAAATCATTAGACAAGGAAAGGTGTTAGGATATATACTACTGCAATCAGCTGCCCAGTGTGGGTAGTACAAAAAGACGCGCTAACGGTGGTCAAAGCACAAAGGGAGGTGAGAAGAGAGGGTGGAGTATCATGTGTAGGCGTTGGTTGCTCAATCACGGCTGAACGGATTGTGATGAAACTTGGTACAGTGACAACTTCATCTTCCTAGTTCAACCTAGTACACGAGCGTAATGCTTCTACTATTCTACTACTGCCTCTCCATAATCCTTTGTCGTCACCGCAGATTAGCTGGAAGAAATTTCTTTAAAAATAAGCTTAACCTTTTGTATAATTTTCTTTTCTTTGCGTTGTTCTTTGTATGTTTGTGTGTACAATAAACTATTAAATAAAAAATAAATAAATAATAAGTAAAATAAATAATCATGTCAGACATTCACACCAATAATTATCCAGTCCCAAACTAGGCAGAGCCTGTGCTATGATTACTAGGTAACGGATACACATACTCAAATAAATATATAAACTTCCAAGACTTGGGTACAAACATTCATATTCATCATACGAACATTTGCCCCTAGCGGGATTCGTACCTGCAACCTCCGGCAATAATTTAACACACGTTACTTTTTACGTTCGAACTGGAACACACCAAAGCTAGCATTGCTGCTGGCTACATCAGAAATAGGTAATAGACCTGCACTAGAATCATCCCACCAGGCGAATAACTACAGCATCTTACTAAATTGACCCGGATTATATAAAAACTTTATGTTGTGACACTGTTTTGTATAAATCCCTGTCATCAAAGAAACATTACGTATAAAGCTGCACCCCAGAATGTGAACGTGAATAATGACACTATTACACGCGAATCTAAAAAACTTTTAGCTAAAAAATATGTGAACTCATTTCCAGTCGACCAGCAATGAACATGTGTTGTTGGAATGAGGTTATCGTCACCTTTGGCTACAAGTGATCATGACAACGAAATATTGGGAGATTTGGGTCATCATCATCATCATCATCAGTTTATTTTTGTCTCCACTGCAGGAGCACAACCCTCTCTCATCTGCCGGAGACAGACGAAGGATTTGGCCTATACTCCCCGCGCTGGCCAGACATGTTGGGGAGGCCTGATTGATGTTTTATAATGTACCTATTCCCTTAGTCGCTTTGTACGACATCCACGGGAAGAGTTGTCCTATTCTACTCTACCGGAAACCATACGGCAAATAACAGATTTGGGTGATTAGTAATCATAGGATACGGAAGGTAATGGAAAACATGAGGAAACTTGCTTAGACTGGAGAAGAAAATCTAAGATGCGTGATATGCACATTGTCACATCTTGAAAATTTTGTTTTTCCTTTTATGATTTTTATGCTATGTCCTAACAATGCGAGTTAAATGCGATTTCATATTTCTTTGTTGTTAAAAACTCCTTTTGTATAAATATACGTAGCCTATAAAATATTTTGATCGTATCCTGTAGTGATTTTATGATACGAGAATGCGAAGGTACATAACGATATGCCGTGTATAAAGAAGGTGTAAAGAGAAGGTTGAATAAAGATGATTGGGCGTGCTGTCGTGTATTGAGGAAATCTATGTTCAACATTGGACGTCTATTAGGCTGATATGATGATATTTTAATTGGACTTTTTACTTATCTTTTTTTTACTATATATGTAACTAGCTGTTGCCTGCGACTTCGTCCGCGTGGACAACTTAATATCCAAATTATTATGTATTTCCCGTAGGAATGGAATGTTTTTTCGATATAAAAAACTATCCTATGTCCTATTCCAGGCCTTACCTATATGTGTGGCAAGTTTTATCACGATCCGTCCAGTGGTTGAAGCGTGAATGAGTAACAAACATCCAAATATCCACATTTATAATATTAGTAGGGTGTACTTAGATATAAATAGCTGTAAGTTTTCCTAAAATAAATAAATATCACTTGTACTGGACACGTGTCAAAGACTACCGAATATATTGTTCATTTGATATTAGAAATTTTGATTTATGAAAAGAGTAAGTGTTTTTCAGATTCTAGCATTGTTGTACGAAGGTTACAGTAGAAACGAAAAATTTCCAAAATTGACTTTTATCAAAAATTCTGCGCCGAGCTGGAAGTAAATAGATCTGTGTAATATAACTTCTAAATATAATATCCTAGGTATCAATAAAAATGTTATTATTGTTGGGACCATCAAGTCAGTACAATTCTTCCAATTAACTCTACACTAAACATGTTTAACACATTAACACGCTGTGTTAGGTCGGGCATGTCGAGCGAATGAACGATTGACGTAAACATATAGGTGCTGTGCGGAAGGAGGCCGCCTTGATGGCCTAGTGGTTTGGTTGTTAAACTCGAGCGCCAGAGGTCGTGTGTTCGATTCCCACCTGGGACAGATAACTTTGTGTTTACAAGTTGGTCCATGTCTGGATAATCCTATCGTACAGGAGAGTCAGGGTCAAAATCCTTGCACACTTAGTATATTTATACACATCATTTTTTTACCGACTACCGCTTACTAGGTTTTAGCGCTGTGAAGATGAAACGCGCTACAAACTTAGAGCAAGACACCTTTTAAAATCAAGTATACAATATTATAAAGAGTGTGCGAAGCTGAAGCAACATATCCAGGTATCGTTGTCATTCAAACAATCATCTATGTATTTTTATAACAGACTTTCTATTCTACATGTTTGAGGGTATCATAGTTTGAGAATAGACATGCATATGGGCCTACAGAGATGTTTGACGATGAGATCTAGGTCGAGTGCGCTCAGAAATGTGAGAGCACTAGCGTCCCAGAGCGATGTGTGAAGTGAAAATATATAAGACCTATCATTAAAATAAACTTACATAAAGACATGCTATATATTCGCCCCGCGGCGTTGATTAGAGTAAAATTTTGCAGGAAAACATGAGAAACTTTTAAATTGCTGCATATAAAATTTCGCACAAATCTTTTAAGTTGCAGAGGCGCCAAAAGCAATAGTATAATCAAGTAATCTGTGCTCGAAGGAACATTTTATTTTGTTCTGAGTAAGTAATGGCAGTAGCCGGCCTTTACAAGATCAATAAGACAATCTTAAATATATTTTACCATACCATACATACATACTAAAACATAAATAACTACGCTCATTAAGAATTATGATAATTATCTCAGAACAGTGTTTTTCCATTGCTCCCCTATTGATCTGACCCATTGATATGTAAAAACGGATTTGAAAATCTATGTAGGACAACATTATTATGATAATGCATTAAGTTTTAAAAATAATAAATAAGTCATTTTTGTAATTTCTCCGTTTCGCAGGAGAGCAATCGGCGAAGATAAATAAGAGTTATTGAACGACGCTTTGCAACACAAAATTGCTAAAGAAATAGTCTGCCTCAGTCCCGAAAGCAAAATGTCTTTAAAAAATAAATAAACAAGCAATTTGCTTAGTAAACAGAAAAGGCAAACGACGTGGATGTACATAAAGTGTCGGAGAGACTTTTCTGTGTCATGCGGATCTCTCGTCCTTGCGAAATCCACTGCGGACTTTCGCATGACACTGTACCAATTCTATGACGACAGAATACGGATTATGGCGGAGATCAAAGATAACCATGAAGTAAAAATTCGCCGCACCGCTTCTACTAGAGTTTTCACTGCGCTTCCCTACTATGTACCCGGTTATGAAGGTTATAGTTATCATCAAATTGGACCAACGAACAACCTGTCATAGCTGTAAAGCTCGTTGTTGCAGACTCGGAAACCTGACGCGAAGGAACTCTACGATCGGAGTTGCACGTTGGAAGACGATAAACAAAGAGTACTGTGATGAGATGTACTTCATTCCGCAAATAGCTGACTCATCATAAGTCATCGAGAGGAGGTTTGCGCTTGAAAGAAATACGAACATACTGTACAATTTAATCAGCCTTCCAGTTGTAAAGTTAATTTCATAATGGTTAGCTCTTTGTCCCAACTCCTTAATTAGCTCAGGTCGTCAGTTCAAGTTTAGGGGCAATTAGGGCACCACACGACAAAACTCGATTAGTGGAACGTGACCGATCGATTCGAGACGGATCAAACCAAATGGTAGAACTGACCTGTACAATGTCATCGTACAATCCTACTAATATGACAAATGTTAAAGTTTGGACGTTTGACAATCACGCTTCAATCACTGGACGTATTGTGATGAAACTTGGCACACATATAGGTTAAGTCCTGGAATAGGACATAATGAGTTTTTATTCCGAAAAAATATCTTATTCCTACGGGAAATATTTAATAATTTGTAATGAAAAGTTGTCCACGCGGACGAAGTCGCGGGCAATATATAGTATGAAATAAATTGTACAAACAAGATATACGGACATCTAGGATATTATAGGCCGTTTTCTGTTGGGCAAAAATTTGACAATTTTGAGTAGAGCAATGCCACTTGGCATGGGTGTCATGCACGTCAAGTTGAGCCTAAAAAGCCTGGTAGGCAGACATAACTTCGCGACAGGTGCGGGGGGAGGGGAGTCGAGGACATAGTTTAGTTTCATACACCGTGTTCAGAACAGTGAAACGTTGAATCTTTATCTTACGAGTAGAATAATATCAAGAACTTGTCCGAGCAGTGGAGGCGTGAACAATATAAAAAACCACCACCTGAAAAATTAATAAAACGCGGATATCATCGCGGTGTAGAGATGGGTTGTATAGCAAGGTAGATTAATACTTATATTATTAAATAGTATACATACATACATAATGCTCATGCCTTAGTCCCAGAGGGGTAGGCAGACACGATGTATCGCCACCTCACTAACCTTGCTCACATCTATCAACCTGTTCATGCGCCTCCTATATCGTACACACTTGTCTATTCCCAAACCAAGATTTTATGGAGCGTTCCCAGTAGTCTTTATTTTTATTGTTAATAGGTTTGCGCTTGACCTCAATCTCACCTGATCGAGTCCTACCTACCAAATAGTCTTACCAGTTGTTCTATCACGTATGATGAAATTCAGACAATGATAGATAATACACAAATATAACATCCAGCACAGGACCAACTTGTACAAAGTGGGAATCGAACCCACGACCTACCTCGGGTTTAACTACCAAGCCGCACTAGGCCAAATATACGACACATATCGTTTTTGTGAGCTACAATATACTCCTGAGACGACACGCTTCATGCTTGGGTGAATTTGAATTGCTGTTTCTACACGACTGGACTTTGATTGAGATATTATACTAATATCATAATCAAGACTGTAGGTACTAAAATGCAGGTACTACAATCCTATCCTATCCTACTAATATTATAAATGTAAAAGTTTTGATATTTGGATGTTTGTTAGTCAATCACGCTTCAACCACTGGACGGATCGTGATGAAACTTTATGAAAACTAAAAAATTCGCATAACTTTTGATTAGCCGATTACGATGAATTTGTTGAATAAATATGCAACAAAGTAATGCTGGGCGGAATTTGGATTACGATGGATTAGTTAGGAGGACTACATTTGGAGAGACGAGGGTAAGAGAGAAAGAGGTCTGAGGGGAGGGTTGAGGGAGGTTTGAGAGGAGTGTTAAGGGGAGGATTGAGGGGAGGGTTGAGGGAGGATTGAGGGGAGGGTTGAGGGAATGGTTTAGAGTAGAGTTGAGGGCAGGGTTAAGGGATGTAGATGCGAGAGTGGGAGCGGGACCTAAAGCTGGACCTGGACCTGGAGATGGAGCGGGAGCGGGACTAAGAGTGAGATTGAGACTCTGAGTGGAGGTGGAAGTCGGATAGGGAGCGGAAATAGGAATGGGAGCGGATACTGCAGTCCACGCGAGCAGAGCCGCGGGCACAGCTAGTAGCTAATATTTCTGTTATTCCCCCTGATGGAACTAAATAGTGAGACCAACATGAATCCTTCCAATAAAAAATGGTAGGATGCACTCGGCACAGCCGCAATGAGCGTTTTACGTGAAATGTCTTTGTTGGCGCTTGCTTCTTTTCTCCCACAGAACATTAAAACAGGTTAGAAAGGCGATGTGGGCGTGTGACACAACTATGATCAAACGCTCATAGTTTGTATCGAAATACGCGCATGGAGGGAATGTAGTGGCGACAAGTCTCGTTACAAAATGCGTTTGATGCACTTTCTAATCTTTTAATATTCTGTGTTTTCTCCCCTCTGCCTACCCCGCCCTTCACCCATTCCTTTACTCTTTACGTCCCTCCCGATTTCTGGAAATGCTACCCACACATTCCAAAGGTACTGAAGTTTCACGTCAAAAAGAAAGGCGATTAGGTAGTAATCTGTGTCGGTATGTTTATGTATAGATTTTGAGCGCAATAACTTTGAGATATTCAGCACAGAATGTAGATTTGATTGCTTCTATTTGTGGAGCATTACACCAGTAACGATTATAAATTACGGCCATAATCCGGGACGGCTGGTTCCAGTCTTACTACAACAGGCATGTAACAAGGTACAGTTGCGGGCGCTTCAAGTGGGGGCTAAAGCCCTCTTACCCTTGACTCCGGGCTGTGCTGTTTAGCTCTTCATTTAGTCGGATAAATTAATTTATTAAACGGTTTGATATAACATTTAACATAGCAACAAAATTTTACAAACGTTATTTATCTATGTTGGGTATTTGATTTTGAAATTAACATTAGTATTAGATGGCGCATGTATAATTCAATTTCACTGATTTGTAGAAAAGTATACTCGAAAGGAAAGTTCTTGATTATCAAGGATTTAATCATAATCTGTTGAGACTTTATAGATGCAGCAGACTGTGTGGGTTTTACGTGCTACTACTGAAGATGTTCAGATGTAAATAGCCCCCTTCAAAACCACATCTGGATACGTACCTGTAATACCTATATTCAGTCTATTTAGATACCACTGCTAGGGACTCTTTTTATCAACGGTTCAAGGGACTAATCTCACTCTATGGAAAAGAAATACAAAAATCTATCGGATGAGAGTCGAATAGTTCACGGACACGTCCAATTGTATGTAAGCACCGGATCCTTGCCAAACGGTAGAAGCTGCATTACAATGGTTCAGCATGAACTGCCCTGTGGTCAACAGTAAAGTCGTTCTAGCATCTTTGGGGCAGATGATTTGAATCTTAAAACTATTGTCTGAAGCTGAAACCTGATGTTCATTCTGAACTACTCTCCGAGGTCTTTGGATCAGAAAATACTTCTATTAAGTGTTTGGTTGTCTTATAATGGAGGTAATTAATACGATACAAATACCTTAAGATCGATAGATAATAAAGTTGCACACAGATTAAGAATAACCATAAAAATAGGCACAGATTTTTGGAAAGTGTACAAAGACGGCCTTATCTCTTTCAGGCAACCTTATCTGATTATACGACCAGGTAAACACTTCGACCCTGTGAAATCTTTTGTGTCAGCAGCTACAGGATAACTGGGGTAACATCGACCACCCGACCAGATTAGAAATTATCTCAGATATGCAGGTTTCCTCGCGGTGTCTTACTCCGTTTGAGAGCAGTTGGTAAATGCACTAAGTTTCAAAAAACCCATCAGGAATCTAACTCGGACCTCTCCATATGACAGGTCGCGTCTTCCTCACACAATAGAAGTAAATGAATGAACATTAATTGTGTATGCAATTCAGGTTTTTTTCAGATGTTATAAAAAGTTTCACTAAATCCTACCTTTCTAACCAATCCAACTACACAAGACGGTCCTAAAACATCCTTAGAGTGCAATATAACGACGTGTTTTATATTTTATTGAAATTGCCGGGTTATTCAGCGCCTCAGGCATATTCGCCGACACCAGGGTACCTGACTACTTTGCCTTACTCCGAAAATAGAGTGGCGGCTTTTTGGGGAAGCATACGCGGCTCTAAAACGAATTGATGAAAGTTCTCAATTTAAATATACCCATGGTTATCTGGAAGAAATCGCTTGAAGCGATAAGACCGTCTAAATTGTACATTTGTTACTTTTAAAACTTGTAACTGTATTAGTTTATACAATAATTGTATTGTATATATCTAATAAATAAAAACGTAAACTTCTCGTGTCTGTACATTGAAGATATTTGCAAAAATTGGGGGGTCTAAGGATAAGTAATAGAACACATTTCGGTCATTTTTAATTTTTTTTTCTGAATTGGGATTGGGAGATTGAGTCTGAGTGGAAGTGGAAGTGGGAAAGGGAACGGGAGAAGATTCTGTAGTCCATGCGAGCGGAGCCGCGAGCACAGCTAGTACAATAATAAGTTTTGTTTGCATTGGCTTGACACGCATCAGAGTGCAAACAAAAAGTAGACAGAATATTTTATTTTAATTACGAGTATTAATACTATTGCATCATTTTATTAACTTTGGTTTTGGTAATTTTATTTTTATAATTAATTTTTTGTATTTTGTACTTCATGGGACTTATGTTTCCCGACGACAACGACGAACGACATTATTATTATTATTTGCAGGTGTTCATTCATCTTCATCATCAGGTTATTTTTGTCTCCACTGCAGGAGCACAACCCTCTGTCATCTGCCGGAGACAGACGGACGATTTGGTCTAGACTCCCCGCGCAGGCCAGACGGGTTGGGGAGGCCTGATTGATGCTTTATAATGTATTCCCTTAGTCGCCTTGTACGACATCCACGAGAAGAGTTGGAGTGGTCCTATTCTACTCTACCGGAAACCACACGGCATTTTATAAATAATAATACCTGTACAAAACATAATACATAATTTATTGTTCTGTGTATCACGTGGGAGGAGACATTCGTCATGTAATAATTAAACCAGTGCAATATGGAAATGAATCACCTGGTGATTAATTCATTAATCGATTTGTTTCACAAAATAATGTGTGGCGGGACAGCCAATTGTTTTAATAATTACATATAGTTACAACAATATATCTCGCTACGGATAATTTACGAGCAATGTATTTTAGTTTGTACAAGTTAATTAAGCGAATGCTGTGCGAATTTAAAATATTAAAGGACAGTCGACTAATCGGTTTGGGCCGCATTTACAATACAAGAGTTGGTTTGGTTTTTAGATCGCAATCTCAAGAGTTCTTAATACTTAGATTGGCAAACTGAATCTTTAATCTAGTCAGATTGTGATGGACTGTGGTTACAATGGATGAAGTGGGCACTGACGGTGGGCCTGATCCACAAGTTTCAAGTCGCTCAGCGAGCTATGGAGAGGGCTATACTAGGGGTTTCTTTGAAGGATATGATTCATAATGAAGAGATCCGACGAAGAACGAAGGTGGCTGACATAGCAGAGAAGATTAACCATCGGAAGTGGCAGTGTCGCAGAACTGACGGCCGTTGGGGCAGACGAGTTCTGAAGTGGAGACCGCGGAATGACACGCGCAGGGTAGGACGCCCCGTCGCCAGGTGAACCGACGACCTGAAGAAGGTGGCCGGAAGCGGCTGGATGCGGAGGGCGGAGGACCGGGTAAACAATGGCGGAGACAATGGATAAACCAGAGTTAGGAGAACTAGGCGCTTATAAGAAGTAGACGTTTCGCTTGACTGAAACAAAAGGAAAAGTATGTGACTACTTACTGCACAAGGTTCTACAAAGTTTGATCAGTCCAGCACCGCGACTAGACTGCATGTCATTTATATTCGCTAAACCTTATTACTTTTAGTGAAAAATACGTATTAAAGTGCCTTCTGATGGAAATGATCCAGTTCCAAACCATACACACGCTCCTTGCGTGGAACAGAGCGATTGTTTGGAACGCTCCATCTAGTAGTACATAGAGATCGTTGCCTACTATCTATGTCTATCGGTGACTGTAGAAAAGCAAAAACGATTTCAGCTGTGTAAGTCTGTGTGTATGTAGCCGTGATATAAAATTAATCTTTATTAATCAGAAAGAACTATGAAAAACAAATTCAGCCCTTGCTCTCAAAATGGGAAGTCTTGTGTGTCAGGAGCGTTTTCGTTTAACAGTAATAGAGAGTCACCACATCTTCCTCCGTTAAGTTTAATCTAAAATCGGATATGCAACGTCAAGCTCTAGGTATTCGAACACCTGACAATAGCAGCGAACAGAAGTTTCTTCTTGCATGCTATTGATAATGGCTGAATTGGTGTTACTTTAGGCTAATTTTAACACCTGGGATTTGTACCAATTTGAGAGCAAATAAATGATTTCTTTCATTCTTCTTTCTTTCTTTGGTTTTTAGCCTCTCTACACCAACTCTACTATAAAACGCAAATAGTATTCTTTGCGTCGGCAAATTATACTTTTAAAAATAGATGATACTTTTACAAATGCTACTGTCGAGTCCATGATACTTTTAAAAGCACATGGCGCCATTCAAGTGGAAAATAATTTTAAAAGTTTAGCCCTTCGCTAAACATAGAACAAGCCCGGATCTAAACTGGCAAAAAGATATACTACGGTCATAAAAGCTGCGTGTGTAGCGTACTTATAAATCGTGTAAGTCCAGTTGGAATGTGCTCGCCATGCGTTCATAAGGTCAGGGTTCAAATGCGAACCCGTACTAGGGCCACAGAATACTAAATAGTAGGACAGAAGTCTCTCTTCCGAATAAAGCGGCGTTTAGGTACCAAAAATATACCTAAATTACGCTTCCCTTTCTATTGTATAACTCTATCTCGTTCAGACGCGGCACGTGTAACGTTAGGGTTGTCATCTTATAAACCCATAATTTAATCTAAGTATTTATGGGTAGTACAAAAGTACCTATTACTCTTTTTAAACAATGACTTTTGAAATATAGTTTTAGACCCGAAAACTATTTGTTTTACAAATTCCCGCATACTTACAAGTAAGCAAGCAACTTTGGTGTATCTATTTTATTTTTAGTATTGTAGCTGAGAGTTCTGAGGGAATTGAATTCTGAGTTTGTACTGAATGACTGAATGATCGCAAGACGAGGCTTGCGGCTTATAGTCTCCGGACGGTGGAAGACGGTGGGGGTAGAACCGATCAGAGTGGAGGACTCATCGAACTTTCATCAAAGTCCATCACCTTCTAGAACCTTTCATCACCTTCTAGAACATTCACGACCTTTTCATATGATGTACCTAAAGAGTTGTAGAACATTCGGACACTTTCAGACTTTTCTCGAACTTTCCATATCTTTCCATAGCACACCAAAATGATATATTTCTAGAACTCTCTACAATGTTCTAACTTTCCTTAAAGTCCATCACCTTCTAGAACTTTCCATGACCTTCCAGAACATTCTCGACCTTTCCATATGATGTACCTAAAATGTTCTAGAACATTCGAGACACTTTCAGACTTTTCTCGAACCTTCCACACTTTTCCATAGCACACCAAACTGATATTTCTAAAACTTTCTACAATGTTCTACAGTTACTAATATTTTCGAGAATATTCTGTAGGCACATCCATAGTTCGGGAACTTTAGATCACTATTAATAAATACATAGCTTTTCTAGATTAAAACAGAAAATGCCCTTTTACATGGAATTAATCCGACTTTTTATTAGTGTTTTAACAACCGAAAGTGATAATATCGCCTGTAATAATTTCTGTAATGTATCACCACTCGCGCGTGCATCACATCGCGCGGGCGGCAACCGACTGATTTTGTCCGGTCGACCCTGCACCGTGATTTTTGTAAACAAAGTCCGGAGTGAGACAGGCCTGCTAGGGCTCCGGCACTCGAACAAACCTATACTGTTAAAAACCTATAGTGAAAAAAATTGTGTCTCTTTAAATACTTAAAATTTTTGTATGTCATTTTTTACTATGAAGAGTTCTTGCAGAACGCATTAACTTAGTTTATTTAGTTTTAAGAATTTTATTTGACATTTTTATATTTATGTTATGTTTTTATATTTAATTGTGTTTAATTTGCTTTATAATTTGATTTCATTTAACTTGTTTATAATTTTTATTTGACCTGTAACGGAAGTTATCAATAAAGTATGTCTATGTCTACTCTTCTGACTCAAAAGGTTGCCGACCCCTGGCCTAGAGGCTTGGTCATTGGACACGAGCGCCAGAGGACATGTGTTTGATTCCCACTGCGGACTGACAACTTTTTACATGTTGTTCCCGGTCCTAATTCTTGTTTAATTAAAGAAGGTGTATGTATATTTAATAAAAAAAATTGTCTGACAGGTATTTTCGTCCTACACTTTCGGGCCGCCCCGGCGTGGATCTCGCCCCGCCCGTACGGAGTAATAACAACGCTAATACAAGCGCCTTAGACATATTTTTGCGCGCTGCGCGGCACATGACATCGCCGCCCACACATCACGCGCTTTAAGGAGTAATAACAACGCTAAGTCGAGTGCCTTAGACACATTATTGCGACTGCCTCGTTAGCCTAGAGGCTTGGTTATTGGACTGGAGCGCCAGAGGACATGGGTTTGATTCCCACTGGGGACAGAAAGCTTTGTACAAGTTCCCGGTCTGGATGTTATATTTGTGAATTGTCAAATTCTTGTTTAATTCCCATAGCACAAGAGAGAATCCTAGTTTGGGATTAGACAAGGTGTATGTATATGTATTTTATTTAAATTGTCTGACAGGTATTTTCGTTTTATTTACTAGGGAGTGTATCTAAAAAGTAGTTACTATTAAGTAATCTTTGCCGTGTGGTTTCCGGTAGAGTAGAATAGGACCACTCCAACTCTTCCCGTGGATGTCGTACAAGGCGACTAAGGGAATACATTATAAAACATCAATCAGGCCTCCCCAACCCGTCTGGCCAGCGCGGGGAGTGTAGACCAAATCCTCCGTCTGTCTCCGGCAGATGAGAGAGGGTTGTGCTCCTGCAGTGGAGACAAAAATAACCTGATGATGATGATGATGAATCTGTGCCCTCTCTAATTTTACGCGTCCTGAGAGGGCTGAAAAACGGGACATCCTGCCAAAAGCAAGACATTGGCAACACAAACCGTGCCTGAAATAGACCATCCAAAAACGATGACACAAGCAATGTCGCCACAAACTTTACGACACGTCCGTCCATTAAAGCCTCCGACCAAAACGGGCCAACCACCAATTTAAGAACAGTTAAACTAACAAAATAAGCTATAAATCGCTTGTCAGTGTGTCTGTGCGGGGTGACGCCTACAGTAACTCCCACTTCGAGAGCCAAAGAGACAGCGCGGAAGGTTCATTCATAAAAATTGCCTGCAACTAAGACAGTGTGGAACTTTTGCGGATGCCCAAGTTATTTAACCTATATTTCATTCCAAATGAATAGTCATCATCATCATCAGGTTATTGTTGTCTCCACTGCAGGAGCACAACCCTCTCTCATCTGCCGGAGACAGACGGAGGATTTGGCCTATACTCCCCGCGCTGGCCAGACGGGTTGGGGAGGCCTGATTGATGTTTTATAATGTATCCCCTTAGTCGCCTTGTACGACATCCACGGGAAGAGTTGGAGTGGTTCTATTCTACTCTACCGGAAACCACACGGCAAATGAATAGTCATATGAGTACAAACGCATTTGCAGCTCGAAAACAAAAGTAATAGATGGTGTTCGAAAGTGGATCGCTAAGTTTGCTGCTGGTGGTTCTTTCATTCGGAGTACAGAGACGCAAATAGCGTTGGTTTTCTTAGGACTTAGTACTGTATTGTGGCGTTACTAGAAAACTGTCGTCATCGTCCCTGCCTACCCATCTGGGACCAAGGCGTGAGCATTATGTATGTATGTAGGTACCTACTAGAAAAGTCAATTCAAGGTGTTCTTGGTCAGATTGTTGGAATAATCTATATATACAGTAAAACTGCCAATTTTGCATGTCTGTATTAGTGACTAGCTGTTGCCCAAGACTTCGTCCGCGTGGACAACTTAACATCACAAATTATTATGTATTTCCCGTAGGAATGAGTTGTTTTTTCGGGATAAAAACTATCCTATGTCCTATTCCAGGACCTAACCTATATGTGTGCCAAGATTCATCCCGATTCGTCCAGTGGTTGAAGCGTGATTGAGTAACAAACATCCAAATATGTAAACTTTCGCATTTATAATATTAGTGGGATAGAATGCTTTAACATATTTTTTTCTGTGCTTTACTGACAATTTATCAAGCTAGAGATCAAATAAGACAAATAAAGTTTAATTAGGAGTAAGATTCAGTCATCAATCGGGTCACTAAATTAGAAATAACACGAATTTAAAAGTTTCCATAAAATCACTTGCATTGCATCAATACAAGAAGTATATTGTAAAGCGGGGTTAGGAGCATTGTAAGTTCGAATTGCAATGAGCGATGAGTACAAAGGATGATTTAGGGAAGGAGGGAGAGGAGAGGTGGAGGGGAAGGAGGTATGTGAATACCGTAGTGTATTCACACTTCTACATATGGTAGCGTTATCGTAGTTTTTTTAGCATCTTCAAGGATAGGAGAAAAGGTATCAGACGTACTTCAGTGTTCTGCACGTACGAAGTCGAAATAATTCGACATGGAACTAAAGCTCTTTGTTTTCCTTTTGGCCATAGTGGTAGCTTGGACGCTAATCTCAAAAATTAACATTGACGAAAGCGAACGAATAAAACATTTTCAACTTAATTATTCCAAATGAAAAAGATTAAGATGCGTAAGCGACGAGGTATTTTATGATGCAAACTGCGGAGCATTATCTCCGTAGTGCAAATAATTAAAGTGAGACAATGAGCCTTGGAATCCGAATGACAAGCGAATAGACAAACATCTCTCAAGGTCGAGTGGAAACTTCAAAATGGAGTAAAATTAGTTTCATGTTTCGCGTTTGTCAATATAATCGACGTGTCGCAATGATTAATGTCGAATCGTTTGTGTTATCTCACGTTTCTCTGTTCGTTAGTAGTAAGTAGAGATGTCACGGTTAGCCTCTGTTATTCGTATTTTTTATATTATTCGTCGAATAGTGTCGTTATTCGACAGTGGCAAATAATTGACTGAATGACTCTGATTTTGGAAGAAAAGAAGTACAGATTTAGAAAGAATCAGAATAAAATTTAAGTACTATTCAGCATAATCAAAAGTCAAAGTCAAAATCATTTATTGCACAAATAATAAATACAATACATTTATACACGTAAGTATAAAATATTTATAAAGTAAAATAAGAAAGAAAAGCAAGAATCAATTTAGTACATAATGTTACTCTTTTTTGACAAGTTCAATAATAACTATGTATGTACGACTCGCCTATGTGTTATAAACTGTAGGTTCAAGATGACTGAAGGCATGTTATTGATGTTTATTACTAATTATAGTATCGTTTTTTATGTCGAAAAATTATGGCAAAGATTATTCGTCACAGGGAATGCCGAATAATCAGTTAGCAGGTTGTAGATATATGACACATGACATTAAAAAAGAACATCTAACCATGTATCTAGTATTTATAATAATAAGTAAATTACTACTACTATACTAGTACAGTAACTATTATCTAATCTGCCACTATAGACCAACAGCCAACTTTAGATTAATCTACCGTTCTAATTGCAATTCGCAACCAACAAATCAGCTGATTAGTCGACTAATTTAATCATGATTGTATAAAACTGCTAAGCTAGAACTGACGTAATCCATCGCGTCTTCTATTAATATTTCTTATCACAAAAATTCATCAATGTCTATTCAAATCCAGCCAAGTAATAAAACACTATTATCATTGCCGTATTCCTTCCTAGTCCAGGATTCTCAATATGGGACTAGACAAGTGTAAAAATGTGTAATGTTGTTTATCTCTCCTGTATTAGGAAATAAATAAAATATACCATGTAAGGACACGTTGAATAACAAAAATGAAAGTTGTATTGGATATTATAGTATACATTATATTAGGTAATTTTTATAGCATTTTAGCATAATTTGCAACCGATGAAGTTTCATTTTATAAGGCAATTGAATTGACCATAACATTTTGTTTATAATCTGGCAGGAAAATATTATATATATTTTTAGTATGCTAAATATGAGGGGAGGGTGATAAGTTATCTACCGGATTATGAAAGAAGACTTGCTGGTAATTTTTTCAGACGTAACTATTACAATTAGGTAAATTGTTGTAGATGTGACAAAGATGCAACAATCTAAGGGCTACAACTGCAAGTGTTGCCACCTTAAGGACTCTATTACCTTAAGGATTCCATGCTGTCCCTTTCAAATCGAATTTTGGCAGAGGGTGGCAAGGTTAGAAGTAAATTATCATTGCTAGTAATTACCTCGTAATCTTTGTATTAATCAAGTTGATACGAATATTATAAAAAAACTTCTAGAAGAGTGGCGAATGACCACACTTATACATATAAACAGATAGAATAATACTTGCTCATTTAAATGTTTATTTAATTTTATACATTTGTACTAAATTTCAACTCAAACAGTCTAGTAGTTTTCTGAGTTATCCGCTGGAAAGACAAGACAGTAAAAAAGCATTAATACTTTAGAGGTATCAGTTTTGATGAACCCTGAAAAAGGATAGCCTGTGATTACTGCTCTATCAGTTCAAAACAGTGGCTCTAGAAACTTGTCATTTAGCAAAGATATGGGTACCCATTACAAATGAAGTAGCCAACTGTTAAGATTTTATTGAAATCTAATCTAAATTGAAAATTCACGGAGACGTAAACGCCAGCAGCAGCTTGTGTAACATAATTATTACTGAGCTAGTAAAAAATTTTTAAAACAGTAAAACAAAACAAAAATCAAACTAACCTCACAAACAGGCTGTTAGCGAGGCACTCGGGAGCGCTTGTGTTATAGCAGGCATCAACAGTCCTGGGGAAGACCACCACAACATTACAACACAACCTCATAGCAACACCATGAAAGCCCCCAAGATATCACGCATTAATCCCCCAACGTTAAACACACAGTCAAGGATACTACACTTGGACGACAGCCAAAAATGTGCTGCAGTTTTAAGCTAACAAAACTGAAAATCATCAATGCAATCATGGTATTTTCTTATTATGGTTTTTTTACCGACTTCAGTGGGTTATTATCACGAAATTAAGTGCAACGAGTAGCAGAGGTAGTCACGTTTGGGGGATGTTAAATGGAATGTTAGATGCGTGCGTTAAATAGAAAAATAGGAGAAGGAAAAAGATATCAGGTAACTGATGTTAGGGTTACTTACGAAATGTCTTCCTAGGGGCATTTCAGTCACACAACTTTGTCACAAATTTATCACTGTAAAACTATTTATAAATATTTAACAAACACTATGCAAAATTACTAATTATAGTACAGTAATTTGGAAACAAGTCCTTTGCAACATCCAGATAATTTACAAGAGCCGTGCGCTGCGCTGCGCTATTCTAGAACAATCAAGTCACGTTTTTTTAAAATATATTAAAGTGTGATTAGTAGAGGAGAAAAAACAAAACTATGCACGGCAGCCCAGCACGCGAGTTATCTTGTGACTCTTACTGACATATAATTATGCGCGACAATCGAGTTAAATAAACACAATGGATGTGCGTTTCGTTTCAAGCAAGAAGTTTGGATCTAAACTTCCTGGTTTCAAGCCATAGCAAAAATAGTTTAGCTACACCAAAGATGAAGTATAACTGCTAAATCCCTCATTCCTCTCCCGCACTACACTATATTTTGGTCCTGCCATTTATTATTAACACATGCTTAGATTTATTAAGAACCATTATATGTACTACTAGATGGAGCGTTCCAAACAATCGCTCTGTTCCACGCAAGTAGCCACAACTCTTTCAAATTCACAATGAAACTTGTGCAGTTACTACCTACGCAGAACATTTAATTACTACTAAATACTGACGCTACGGTTAAATAATGTCAATATTTAGTAAATAATTAAATGTTCTGAGTAGTAACTGCACAAGCTTCAAAGTGAATGTGAAAGAGTTGTGGCGTCTTTGGCATATCTTTGACACTCATTGGCACTCATGTTTTAGGGCTAAAACGCGCGGCGATTTTTTTTCGCGCGGATTTTTTCCGCAAAAAGTCACGCCGTGGCGCGGTGAATGAAATCTGCAGCAAAACACAGATTTGGTTGCGGAATTTTTTCCACGCGGTTTTTTCCGCAAGTGCGTGCAGCTTCATACAACTTCCATATGTCATAGAATTCAGCAGAAAAAATCGCGGCGAAGAAAAATCGCAGTGCGTGCTAGTTTTATTTCTTTTTTTCATCTCCTGGGCTTGTATTCTCTTTGTCCTGGGCCACATGCGCGGCTTTTTTTCCGCAGTGCGGTCAGCGGCATACGATTTCATAGTGCACAGAATATTCGCGCGAATAAAATCGCGCCGCGGCGCGGTGAAATCTGCAGCAAGACACAGATTTGGTTGCGGATTTTTTTCCGCAAGTGCTTGCAGCTTCATACAACTTCCATAATATGTCCCAGCAGAATTCAGCGGAAAAATCGCGGCGGATAAATTCGCAGTGCGTGTTAGCCCTTAATGCAAACAAAAAAAAACTACTGCTGTCAGCTGTCATCAATTATATATAATTTGATAATTTGTTGATTTATATTTACCACGAGAAATTTTCTTCTATTAAAAACGTCTGTTTCGTGCAAAGCACATAATAAACTACAAACGTGATAGAAAATCTTCTCTGGGAAACGCAACAAATACCACATGCGCGTTTGGTAGTATTTATCAATATTTACAAAATTACTTTCAAGTTTATCAGTAAGTACGTAAACACGCAGTATCCACGATGGAGTTCCAGATCCAGAATAAAATAAAGTTGTTGTTCGAGAAGATCGCAGAGCCAAACTATGTAATGAACAACTACTACGCCGATGGTTTGATAAACAAGTTGGCGAACTGCTCGGATCCCGGTAAGGTTATATTATAAATATTGTAATGATTCTGGATGATAGATTGACGACAAGTAGTCGGATAGCTCGTCGGCTTTACTTATCGTTGAGTAGAGTTTTTTAACATGTACATCATAAAGAACACAAATTTCTGCGTTTAAGGAATTTAAACAAGATTTTGGAGTATACGTGCGTACTTATGAAAAAAAAAAAGTTATAGGTTATTCAATAGCGAGGAGCATGTTGGATTGATGTAGGCCACCGCCAGATCAAAATTGTCCAAAAAAATTCCAAGTAATTTGTCATAATGCCCCCTTTGCACGCTCTGACCCAAAGTTGTACCACCTGTTTTATGTGGAGTCTTCAATACAATATTATATATCCTAATTGACAGGCAATGTCCCTATGTGGGGGTGGCTATACATCCTACTACCTACCACACCAGTGGAAATGTACAATATAATCTTGTAGGGAATACAAAACTGGAGTTTACATATGATAGGTAATTTTCGAGTAATATAGACTCAATCAGTTGGTTGTTTCTGCGGTCTATGTAGCCATTTATTACTATACTGGTATTGCACTAAGTTACACATGTAATAAATCAAGCAACACATCTATACTGTGCATGACCAGGTTGTCTTATGCTTTGGCAGAGTGCTTGAGTTTGGTGCTCCCCTCCATTTAGCTTAATTAAAGGTACTTTGAATTCATTAAAGGAACAGCCACTCTGTAAGCCTATCCTATCCTATTATAGGTTCCATATGGTAACTGAAACTGACTAGTATATTTCCCTTGCGGAAATTTCAGGAGGAGACTAAAAGATAAATCTGATAATTGATAGCAGCATCATCTGTTCAATGAACTTTCTAATATAATAAATATTTTATTTAGCTATACATACACTTGACTAAGCCCATACTAGGATTCTCTCATGTACTATGGGAATGAGACAAGTCAGTCTTCTACTTTTATAAGTTTTCCTTAAACGATAATTGGTGTACTGTCATTGGTGACTTTATAAATAAACAGAACAACCCACAAACATAACTTCAAGTCCAGGACTAACTAAAACTAATTGAGCAAACTAGTCTGTCCCCTATAGAAATCCAATCCGTATCTTATCTTATCTTTTAATAGGGGGCCAGGCACGCCCGGCGACATGTCGACCCGGTGGGATCTTTTGTGTCAGCCCCTTTGTCTGTGCTGTGCTTCCGTCCCCCACAGTTCGCTGCATAAAATCTATTATGCAGCTAAGGGGCAGAAACCTGTAGTCCTTGGGTTCCGGATAAGCCACACCCAGGACACTCATTCGCCTTGCAGCTAGTGCATTGCATTCACACAGCAGGTGTTTCACCGTTTCGCTGTCCTCTCCACAGGCTCTACAACTGACAGTCTCTGACAGTCCCATCTTATGTAGGAGGTGCCTTACATCAAGATGGCCGGCAAAAACTCCCACGATAAGACGGACTGCTGTCTTCCCGTATTTTAGGATTTTGTTAGTAAAACCTGCGTCTGTATTACCGATAAACTCTTTAGCGTGTTTCAGCTCCCGAAGTGCTCTCCACTCCGCCAGGTGTTGTTCTTCGGCATGTGCTTTTAGAGCTGTTTTTATGGTACTCATCGAGAGTCCCACAAATGGCTCTGGTCCTGTCAGAGTTTGTTCTGACCCTTTTCTAGCCAGTGCATCAGCATTCTCATTACCCTGTATGCCTTCATGTCCCGGGACCCAGACCAGTCTCACTCTATTGTTTTATATGTCTGTAATCCGTATCTTATGGCACTTTAGTCTAAAGACCAAACCAAACCACGCCAAAAGGGCAGTATGAGCACAGAGTGGGGATGGCTTATAAGACACAGAGCGCAAGGTTCAAAATTTGTGGGCAAAACTCTCCCATGATTAGAAATTATTAATTATGTTCAATTAAGTTCGATAGAACATTTTAGAAAATTTCTAAAATGTTCTATTTTAATGTTAACTTAAATCGGCTAATATTAAAATTACAAAAAAACCTGTGTTGAGTGATATACCTTATGGATATAATATGAAATACAATTTAAGAAAAAATAAATAACTACAAACGAGTCAAAAAAAAATGTTTTTTTTTTTTTTTTAATTTAATCCACAAGCAGTCGACAGACTTTAATTGGATTTGTTGATGGAGTTAGAAGGGCGTTTGTGGGAGACGAGACCAGTGTCTCGACTGCCCTGTTCATATAACTTGGCCCCTTTTCAGTCTCTTGACCACTTTTGAATTATCCAACAGCTCAGCGGCAAGTGGGTTTGGGTGAGAAGCAAGACGATTTATGTGCTGTTTTTTGAACCTCTCAAATTCCATAGCGACAGTCGGCGCGTTGAGGTATTCGTGTATCTCATCGATTTTAATGAACCAGGGCGCATTCACAATTGCCCAATTGCAAAAACAAAAAAAAATTGTGTTCCTGATTTTTTTTTGAGTAATCTGTTATTGCGTTTTATCTTATATATCCATTGGGAGATTAGACATAATCACCTCGCTTGCCAGGCGGTTTGGTGATCGCAATAATGATCTTAATATACACAGGAGAATGCTGCTGCCCGTCCCTGGTGCATCCCTTAATCGCCTTGATAAAATCCACGGTAAAATTGAGGGTGGCCCTATTTAAAGCCGGGAACTACACGGCTAAAATAAGTATAGACATTAGCAAAATGCTAATTATTTATACTACTGCTGGAATATTAGGCATATTTGTTACAGTTACAGATCTTGCTACGCAAAGAAGGAATACTTACTATAAAACTGAAAGTATAGAATTATAACACAACAAAGTTATTTATAAATTATTTTAAAACATGTTCATGTGGACATCTTTAGGGGCTGGACTGTATCTACTTACTGTATATACTTAGGCAATTTGTTGATTGAATACACGTTTAGTATGTAACAGTGTAGGTAACAAAACTAATTAGGAAACAACCACACAATTTTAAATTCCCCCCTCTCCCCCAAACTGGTCACGTAGTTTGAGTACGTTCCCTTATGCTGCCCTGTTACCGCGAATATTTTTTTAGCAATCTTTTGGAAATGCACCGAAAAGGGGTCAAACCAAACGGGTTTTCTAGAATTCTGTGATTAATAAATTCTAATTTTTCAACTGGTGAAGAAACTATAGTAATTTTCATTGATATCTAGGAAACCAGTTTGACCCCTTTATGTCAATTCCAAAAGATTGCCAAAACACTTAGTGGCCTTCTTTGACTTTTTTGGTTGGTTATTTGGTTGCATGACAATACAACCAGACAAATAGTTACTGGTTTACCTTTATATATTGTGCTTATATTTTATCTTACTATGCGCTCTTATCATATTATGTTGTCCTTGGAATAAACTGATGGATGTGATTGAAGAATAAACAGACAGATCAATGAGTTATTATTATCTATGTGGGTGTAGTCGTTGCTGTGTATTAACTTTGGTTTTAGGGTTCCGTCTATTTTTTTGTCCTAGCTGTGGTCTGTCTATTCGCCAATTAACTAGAAAACTACTGGACTGATTGAGTTGAAATTTGGAACGTTTATGTAAAACTAGCTGTGCCCGCGTCTCCGCTCGCGTGGACTACAGAACCCGCTCCAGTTTCCACTCCCGCTCCTGTTCATTTTCCCACTTCCACTTGCACTCCAACTCTGACTTTCGAACTCGCACTCGTATTCCCACTGCCCACTGCCCACTCCTCTCTCCTCACTTCAGGTCCAGGTCCAGATACAGGTCCAGGTCCAGATCCAGCTCCCGCTTCAGGTCCCGCTCCCACTCCCGCATCTACCTCCCTTAACCCTACCCTCAAACCTCTTTTTCGCTTACCCTCGTGGCTCCAAATGTAGTCCTCCTAACTAATCAATCGCAATCCAAAGTCCTCTCAACATTACTTTGTTGCATACGTAAAAAACTTACATTACATTAGTACCATACCCGCTCCCGCTACCGCTCACGAATTCAGTCGAGCATTTACACCCTACACTCCTCGCAGTGTATGCGAGTTTTCGGAAACTATAAATTCGCATAACTTTTCATTGACTGCACCGATTGCAGTGAAATAAAGCCTATATGTTACACCGAATTAAGCCCTATGTTTCTGTGAAAAGTCCATCGAGATCGGTTCAGTGGGTTTTAAGTGATGCGCGCACAAACAAACAGACAAGCAGACAAAAATTCCAAAAATTCAAAAAATTATCGAAATGTTTCTATTACTTATCCTTCGTCCCCCCCCCCCCCCCCAATTATGCAAATATCTTCAATGTACAGACACGCGAAGTTTACGATTTTATTTATTAGATTACCGAGGTAGTTATGGGAAAATTATATATAAACTGGGGAATTTTTTTTACTTTCCGAGATATTAACGAAAAAAATACGGATCCCATACTTTTTGTATTGACATGTACACTTTGCTAACGTTTTTATCTTTTTTTATAAGTCTGTGATAACTGTAAATAAAATTGTGAGTTTACATTATATGTATTTGATAACAGTGATTAAGTTGGTTCTGGTTGCTAAACTGTGAATCATATGTACTTTAACATTTATTACATTTTAAACTTAATGCTAGTGGCACATTAAAAAATTCAATCATTAAGTTTATTTGTTGAGTTAATACTTTCATTTTTATTTTACTCTTGAAAATTTATTTATTAGGGAAACTCCCATAAATATTGCATAATTATATGTATGTATGTAAACGCTTTATTGTACCCAAAATAACAACAACAACAATAATAAAATAGGAATTAAACTGTGTACAAAGGCGGACTTATCCCACTTAGGGATCTCTTCTTATATTACATGGGTCTATATTTATAGGTCTGTAATTTTATTTTTATTTATTTTATTTTTATTTTATTTCTTAGGGGACCTTACAGCTATAGTAACAATATACCAATGAATGTGTGTGTGGCGTCATTGGGGAAACCCTATGTCCAGCAGTGGACTTTTAGGGGCTCACATGATGATGATTTTATGAAGGCCTAGATTTTTTAATTAGTAACCTATAATAGTATAATCGTATACATATAAGTTGAGGAGTAACTGTATTGTTACAGTAGGAGAATAAAGGTAACAACAGGTGGGAAAATTAATAAGCGCCAAGTAACACTGTGGTGCTTCACCTAGTTAATAATCATTCTGGGGACCACCCAAACATATAAATGATGTCATAGGTTGACAAATTTCATACTCTGACTCATCTGTGGTTTTCTTTGTATATTAACTGCACCGTCATTCAATGTTGGAGAAGATAAGACAGAATGACCGTCAAAATTATTTCTGTTACCACCATTTTAAACTGTTAACCGGTCAATGGCATTGTCTTGTGAGATATATCTTGGATGTACATTTATAATCGTTTGTATAAATAGATTTGTTTGTCTTATGTTACATGCATGGTTTTTCCTTCATATATAATTATCAACCCCTTTTCATCCTACCACTGCAACCAATGATTGTTAAGCTACGAGTGGTCCGTGGAAGGTAGACCACTCCTTGGAAATTGTTCCACCAACTGCTACCTTATATCCTAGACAAACCAGTGAAAGAGTATGAAAAATCTTACTTTCTCCCTTAGAACGGACTATGACATAGTCAGCAGTTTAAATAGTTAAATTTGTTTCTTCCCATTTATTGCTTTAGTCTCATGTATTTCTTCAGAGAATGAAAATATCGTCGGCGTATAAAAGTATTATAGATCATTGATGAGGATATGAATCCGCATCAGTGAAGATGATCTTGTCACCAGACTTATTCTAAACATGTCGGGATAATATTATACTATAGGATATTATATTATAGGATACTCGGCATTTCCAATCAATTTTTCCTCTTAATCCTTTGTCCCTATTTTTAAACATTTTTTTTTGTTACAGAAATTTCATTTCTCAAGTCGAAACCACTAGTTTCCGATCTGATAATCGAGGCCTTGAATCGCACACAAAATGCCGATAATGCAGTCAAAGTATTTCTAACGAGATTCCTAGCCATAGTGTCGCAAAAAGAACTCCACTTCGCCAAAATGATTTCTAAAAAGGGCGATGAGATAGCCAAAAGCTTCAAAGAGATTAATTCGCCAACTATGAACTCCAGCTTAAGAGTAGCTTACATGGAAGTAGCACTAGCTCTGGTTCATCACAATTCGGGAATATCGTGGCTGCTAGAAACAGGAGTTTGGAAAGAAATACTTAGCCTATGCAATGATAAGCAGACTGTGTTTGTTGTACGGCAAACATACAAGTTTGCTTCGAAATTCCTTTGGAAACTAAACGATTTGGGTGACGAACCCAACATAAGGTTAATTGTTGTAGGTCACATACTAAAAATTGTAAACGAAATTGATTTCGTAAACGTACAATCTATGACTGCTGAAGAGGAAAGCGAAATAACCAAAACACTAGAACCTATGTTACAAATGCTACTGTCTATCGTAACCGAGAGTGGCCGAATAGAAAAACCCAGTATACTCATAACGCTTCTGCTCAAAGATTACAAACTAACTTCACATCTTTTGGTGATATTCGACAGAATGCGTCGAGAAGATGTGACGCTGCTTATAACGAAGTTGATCTTCTGGCTGGCCATTGCGAAAATGTTTCTAGGAAAGCCGATATCGGAAGGCGTGGTGTACACCAAGGAGGATTTGATGGACACATGCGTCATATATTTCAACACAGTACAAATGCTAATACAACGCCGTAGTGCCACTCTTGTGTTGGACTACTGCAACGTTTGCAATCTGATCTGGACCTCACTATGGAAGGACAAAGAGCCAGCGATGGTAGAAAACGACGGTAAAAAGATAAAGTTGCAGAATAAACTGCTGCTAATCTGCCTAGTTCCTTGCCTGGTTTACGTGAAAAAAGTTGGGAAACATACGTGTACAATGACGTACGAGAAACTAAACGAGTATATAACGAAGCTTCTGAATTCCACTTGTGAGCATACCGCCAGAGCTGCGTATGCTCTGAGGGACCTAACATTAGAGCAGGATACGCAGTCAATAACACTGCAAAGCGTGAAAAGACTGACTTGTTTGAAAAGTCACCTAAACAACGAGCAAGCGAATTTAGTTTTTCAAGCATTGTTCTACATTCTCAAAGAATACGAGCCTATGGACGAGAACGGGGATATAAAACCAGAAGAAACGTTCGAAGACAGCCAAGAGAAAGTTCTAGTGATGACATACGTCTTAGATACTGTGCTGTGTCTTGTTAAGAACCATGACATTAACTGGCACGAGAGTTTAGAAGTCATATGTTTGTTCAGTGTCGTCCATAGCATTTTGAAGAGGCCCAATTTGACCTGTAAGGTAAGTGATATAAACATCGTTTAAAATGTTTAAAGGTCTCATTTGTAAATGAGAGCTTTTTTTTCTAGTTCAAACAGACCTGATTTAAAATTCTAGTGAGTATTTAGAGCAGTTTTGCATACTGTCAGCTTGTTCAGAGATGCACGCTGGATCTTCTTAAAAATCATGCTCAGAATAGCCATCAGCAGCTCTCACACAATTTGTTACCTGATGCAGAACAAAGGCATGAAAATGAATTTCAATGTATGGAATAGGCCTCTATGATATTTTGCTTTATTTCTTGACCGCATTTTGAGTCTAAGGGCCTCCCAAAACTCATCGACGCGGAATCGGCTTAAGCTGATAAAACAGCGTTATCCCATCTCATTATAAAGCTTTGAAATGAAATATTTTATTGTTGGTGGCAGGTATAGTACGATTGTTGTCCATATACAGTTTAACGTCCTTAAGCTGCAGCAATTACAAACGCATGCAGTTGCTAAGTAAAATACACTGCAAATAGTTTAAAATGTCAAAAATAAGAATAATGAAATCTAATAAAAGCACCTGTGTACAGCTCAACGAATCAATTTTGATGACATTGCCGTGCGGTTTCCGGTAGAGTAGAATAGGACCACTCCAACTCTTCCCGTGGATGTCGTACAAGGCGACTGAGGGAATACATTATAAAACATCAATCAGGCCTCCCCAACCCGTCTGGCCAGCGCGAAGAGTGTAGGCCAAATCCTCCGTCTGTCTCCGGCAGATGATAGAGGGTTGTGCTCCTGCAGTGGAGACAAAAAATAACCTGATGATGATGATGTAGACCGGCTTAAGCCGAATAAGTTTTGATCAGTATGGGCAGACCCTTTGTCGATTTAGGACCTTCCAACATATTCAAAGTTAACATTTTTCTAAGGAGCTGGGTTGGTTGTGCACTCGCCTCACGTTCTTGAGTTCGTGGGTTCAAACCCCGCACGTACCAATGTGTCTTTCAAAACTTAAGTACGGTTTATTTATATAATACCACAGGCTTTCGGTGAAGGAAAACATGAGTAAACCTGCATATGCCAAAGAAGTCTAAGGCGTGTGTGAAGTCCACCAAATCGGCTTGGGGCACCATCGGTGAACAGGGGTTTGGCACAAAAGATCCTGAAGGGTCGATGGGTCGGGCCAGGTCTAGGGCCCCCTAAGAAGATAACATTTTTTTACATTTTGTTGTATAATTTTTATATTGTTAAACTTTTCAGTTTGTAGTGACAGCACTTAACTTGATAGCGGTGACAGTGAAGAAGTTTATACCGCCTAATCTGTCGTTGCTGCTGGAATCGACGCCAGGGTCGGCCATGCACGAGATAGGGAAACTGATCTACCTGAGGATGCACGACATGAATTGGGAAGTTCGGGATTCCGCCCTGGAGCTGCTGCTTGTGTGCACTGAGATTTCTTTTGTTAGTAAGTTGATGTTTCCTTCTACTATCCTTTTTTCTTAATTCGTTAGGTTTGCTAGTTTAACGATTTAGGGATTGTTTTTGATGATGGTAACATTGTCGCACATAAACACATGTAAGGTATGAGTTTTGTTATTTTATTTTTTACTTGCTGTGCCCGCGGATCCACTCGATCCACAGCCCACCAAAAGTGGCTTTCTATTGGAGAGACATATTAACGGTAATACTTAGCGGTAATGCATCCAGCATTACCGCTAAGTATTACCGTTAATATGATTAACGATTATAATCCAGAATGAAATGTAGATGCAGAGGATTGTTGTCATGACCCAATGAGGACTCAGAGGACATAACATTACAAAGATCAAATGCTCAACTGAACCCTTAAAGAACTTTTTCAAGCAACGCGGTTGTATCCAGATGGAACAGTTTGCTAGAATCTGTTGTATCTGCCGCATCAATTAACATTTTTAAGAACAGACTAGACAATTGTTTAAAGAAAATAACGCAAGTCGTCTACTGATATGGAAGCACCACCTTTCCATTTAAAATAAATAAAAATAATATTATTATTTCCAGAATTTCCACCATTCCAAAAGCAGCTGCTAGAGAACAACCTTATAAACGTTGCTGCGACGGTAGCCTTCAACGACTACGAGTTTTACGTCCAAGTGTCTGCTCTGAAGTGTTTGGGCGCAGCCAGCAAAATCAACTCTCTGTGGGAGCAATTGACGATACAGTATCCTAACATAAAGGCAAGTAAAGTGAAGTGGGGGACCGACGAGAAGGGCTTCGGGAATGAGTAGTGAGAAAGGAACGTCAAACCATAGTGTACTCTATCAACGCCACCATTCGCTTCCGGCCACCTTCATCAGGTCGTCGGTCCATCGGTCCGGCGGCGGGGCATCCAGCACGTACCGACCGGCGGTCTCTGTCTGCCCCAACGACAATCGGCTTTGCGACAGATGTGTCCCGCCTACTGCCATTACAATCTATAATCCTTTCGGCTATGTCAGTGACCTCGTTCTTCGTCGGATCTTCTCATTACGAATCATATCTTTCAAAGAAACCCCGAGCATAGCTGTAGCAAACTAAATACCACTCTATTGGCAAAATAAAGCCCTCGTCTCGGATTATGTACTTTTATTTCCGTCTTGTCTCGTATTCAGTCGCTCGTCTTCTCTCTAGTCTGTCATCATCGTCCCTGTCACCGTCACCAACCAGCCAGTAAGTCAAGTGGCCAGTCAGTCAGGTCATACAGTCTCTTTGTCTGTAACAATAGCCCTTTCCATAGCTCGCCGAGTGATTTGAAAATTGTGTATCATTGAATTGGGTATAATTGGACCACCGTCAATGTCCGGGTTTCTGCGCCGTATGTCATACAGGCACTGATTAGACTTTTATCTTTAAACATTGTGGAATAGGCGATGTGAAGACTTGACGACATTTTTCAATACCCAATGTCAGACTCAAATTGCACCAATTACAGTGCTGCTGTATGCAACTGTCACCCTCCTTCGGTTATTAGCTAGGTCCCCCATTGTACAATAGGAGTTTACTTAGCAGTTCTATTAAAAAGAATCACTACAGCATATTTATAAAGTTCCCCTGCCGCCTCTGTGTTCGGGATAATCCCAAAAACTTTTGAATTTATTTTGATTCAGTTTTCACCATTGGCTAGGTCGTTTATCGAGGAAAATTCTCATAATGTCAATTTCTCTAAATTATCAAACATACCAAAATGAACAGATTTTTTTTGGTGTTGAAAATATAAACAAACAAAAAAATTTGTCTACACTATCATAGGCAATAAATAAAACTAATCGGATAATGGGCGTGATTCTGCAGGCACACACGTTAAAATTTTGCAGCACACATTTTTTTGCTACCCCTGTCCCACAGTTTTAAAGGTGAAACTAATTTTAGTGCTGTTAAATTTTAAATGTGTGCCCTCAGAATCTTGACTAAAATATTATTTTAACAGTATCCAAAAATTGTGTACTAGCTTATGTTATCAGAAACTGAACAAATCTACATCGATATGGAAGTAGGCAGAGCAATTACAATGGTTTCAAATTATCTTTAAGAGAGAATAGGGAGAGAATGACAAAATTAAAGGAAGGATCAAAAAAATGATATTTATTCCTACCAATCGTGACATCTTACAGTGAAAATAAGTGTATATTTGCTTTACAGGATCAACTATTAGCAATATTACGAAACAACCAAGAGGGGATAGTGCGGAAAGAAGCCTGCAACGTACTCTGCGATGTATACCAAAACATCAAAATGACGCCCGCCTGCAAACAAGTGTTTTACGAGCACATGGTGTCTTCGGCACTCAGCGATTTCCACTGGGAGGTCCAACAAAGCTCACTGAAATTTTGGAGGATTGTCATACAATCGCTTCTGACTGGTCAAGGTATGTTGGACGGCACATTCCCACCTGTGACATTTTCCAGAGAAACGCGTAAGATCGTTACGTTAAACGAAGCGGAGATTCAAAAGAGATTATTAAGAATATTAAACGAGTTAGCGTCCATAGGATGTCTTTCTGTATTAGTTAAACTGTTACATGATGATTCGGAAGTTGATATAATGGAGTCAGCGTTGTTGATATCTCTAGAATTATTTAACATTTTGAACAAGTACAAAGTGCCTGAATGTATAAAGCAAAATGATAGTGATCCTAAAAGCGTAGAAGAGCTTATGTGCAATATCAAAGAAGAGGATGACGAAAGCAATAATATAGAAGATATATCTGAACCACAGACACTACAAAAGGCTGATAATATTATAGAGGACATTTTAAATGCTGACGACATTAATTTACTGGCAAGCATTTACGAAAGACACATGAATATACAAAGCGAAAAGTCCGAAGTATCAGTTAAACCCAAGATAAAGTTGCTAAAGTGTGCATCGCCACATTTGTTTGTGAACTATTTGAAGAGTAAAGATTTTAAAGCTATTGTGGACCAGCAAAGGAAATGGAAGGACGGTATTAGGAGCATTTCGTCTCTCCTAGACGACGTACTAGGAATATATGACATGAATGACGATGTTAACAGCTTAGACTGCTATTGAGATTCCAATTATATCTATATTATTTTGTAAGTATACATATAAGTGTGTAATTTTTTTTAGGACAGATATAAATATATAGCTATTAGTTTTCAATTGCTGTTTTTCATTAATGAAACGATACACATCTAAATTAAAAAAAAGGTTAATAATAATAAAAAAAACAGTATTATACATAATATTGAGATTGTAATAAATAATACGCACTTACTCGTAGTTTAATATAAATTAGATGGTTCAACGCACTGTACATCAGTGATCAATTGCATTCATCACTGTTCAGTTGCATTCGTTGGCGATCAATCGTATTCATCGGTAATCAGGGATCAATTGCATTCATCAGTTATGTATCTGCTCACTTCTCCTAGCGCTAAGATTTCATCTAACAAAAGAGACAAGTTACTAGGTCCTGAACACCAATTCTTTTTTTCTTCTATAATACCCAAATAATCTGTTTCCTTAATTGTTTTCAAAAATTTATTTGGATCTATCGCTTTTGTAATAGGAGACTGTATGGAGACATCTTCGTCCATATTTTCTGACTTTATTTGCACATAGTTCTCATAGCATTCTGCTATTAGGTCGTGTTCTGTCGTTTCTACAATGCTGTTAATTACTCTTTCCCGTAACTCCATCTGATCTCTAGGTGGTATACAAGAAAGGTCCATCGCTTCTTCCTCTGTGTTTAGTTCTAAATCTGTATATTGACTAACTGGACTATCAATATCTCCATCGAATGTTTCAGTTGGAGAACAAGCTCCGTTCTCATCAGATACTGCCTCAAATTTATAATAATCAAGTATCGTTACTAATTCCTTAGCCGCATGATACGCTGCCTCCATAACGACTGTATTGAATTCTTCATTTAAACATTTGTGCAGAACCGTCACACACCCTATAGACGATAAGTCATTCATTATACAATTGAGTTGTTTTATTATCTCCTTATCATTCAGGACTATTATCTTTCTTTTCTCTTTTGAGAATGTGACTGAAGGGAATTTTCCCCCGATCATTCCTCTTTGGGACAGTTGGTTCCTGATTGCGTGCTTCCAGAAGTTCAAGGCAGCTATTTGCACTTCCCAATGTAGGTCGTTCAAAGCGGCGTCAGCCATTGCATTGTACAGGCTTCTGGTGAAGTTTTTGGTTAGTTTCTGATTGACGAATATCTCCGTTAGAGTGTTAGCAGCTTCTTTCCTGACGATTCCCTCGGAATTGTTCTTTAGCATGTAGACTAGTTGTACCTGAAACATAGTTATTTATTTTAGCGTCGACTGACAAAAGTCATCAACACGTACGCCATTTTTTGTTTTTCCTGAAATATTTCGGAAAATATTGTTTTTCCTGAACTTTTCCTATTATTGCCAGGTAATTTTACTTATATTTTCCAAGTTACAACTTAATCGGTTCGGTAGGTTTCGAGATAACCTTGTAATCATTATTTTAAAATTGCATAGGGACTAAATCTCGTGCAGATTTTACGCTGACAATTAATAATCATATTTAAAAGTGATAAAATTAAGTTTAAACTGCATTTAGGAGTAAAATGTATCTAGCCGATAGCGGCGAATGATCGCGCTCCCGCTTTTGATCTTTATTCTGACAACTTTGAAGACTGCGTGATAAATTAATATCGACAGGAACTCACTAGAAAAATTTCATTCGTAATACCACTTCTTATTCTGTGGTAATAATACCTACAAGTAGGTAATAGATAAAAGATATGTCTGGTTATATACGTACATATAAAGTGTTATGAGCTAGTAGAACCTCCTGCCATATGCTGCCGATCTTGGTGGCAGCAGCCAAGCACCTGATAGCGGTTGTTTGCACGTAGTACTCAGGGTCATTGAGGGCTGCGTACGCTGCTGCCACCATCAGATGATTCTCCGACAGTAGTTTTTGTAGTGGAATGTATTCTGAGAAAGAAACAGTTTGATATTTGGGTTTTTAGCGTAGGTATGCGTAATGCTGGCGACTTTGAACGCCCGCCAGAGTGTATTTTTTAGCATTTAGGAAATATTTTGTAAGTGGACTCGATTGTGAGTTAATTGTGAGTTAGTCTAACTAGTTATCTGCTTACTATGTCATATTGAAGATAAGTAAAAAAACTATATAAATTGGGGACAGACAACTTTGTACAAGTTGGTACCGATCTGGATGTTATATTTGTGCATAAACAATTCTTGTTTGTGCACAAGAAAAGATCCTAGTTTGGGATTTTATTTATTTATTATTATTATTATTTTTTTCTACTACTGGCGTCATCTAGTGTAACTACATATCTTGACAATGTGATCGTTGATTTATTGTCGGCCTAAAGCGTTAAAATGCTAAGTCAACTTTTGTATACAGTTGAATATAGCTTTTAATTCTTATATTAATAACTTTTATAATAATAAGTAGGTGAGGATGGACGATATCTTTAAGTTTTACGCGATATCAAAGAACGATTTTTTTCCAGGCGTTGCCCTCACATGTTATTTTCTACTTACTGATAAAAGCGACCTCAGTGCAGCTTAGCAGCAAGTGGAGGGCGGAGTCCCTGACTTCCCACTCCTCGTGCTGTATGTAGGACTTCATCACTGCCCCGATTTCATTCAGGGTGCTCCCGCTTTTACTCTCCATCAGCAGCGCCATGTCTGGTGACAGGAACTTCTTGATGCTAAGGTCTATCAGGTCTACAGCTTGGAGGAGTTGCTGCAAATGAAATTATTAAGGAGTTTAATAGCAGAATCAAATACACGATTAATGGCGTCTAAGCTTGCAGTTTTAAAGAACAGGTATTTTAGACCAGTATACTTTATTTCAGACTTGTGTTCTACAATTTCTACTTTTTAATTAATTTATTTTTTAATTGTAGAGTAGGTACGTCGTAATCGTACAAAATGTGCGGTTTCCGACAAAAAAAACATTCATTCATAATAGACGTCCACTGTTGGACATAGGCCTTTCCTTTCCACCCGGTACTCCGCATCCAGCTGCTTCCGGCCACCTTCCTCAGGTCGTCGCTCCATCTGTCGGCGGGGCGTCCCATCCTGCGCGTGCCGATCCGCGGTCTCCACTCCAGAACTGGTCTGCCCCAACGACTGTCGGTTCTGCGATAGATGTGGCCCGCCCACTGTCACTTTAGATTGCTAATCCTTTAGCCTATCTCGGTGACTTTCGTTCTTCGTCGGATCTCCTCGCTACGAAACATAACTTTAAAGAAACAACTTTTGTTTTTATATTACTTAAAAATCTTGATGCTTTGTGCTTGGAGCTTAGACCGCGACTTGCCTGCCACCGCCCCAAAACTTTAAAAATTATACTGGTGTAGCTAATGTCCATGCATATTCAAGTTACCAACTTTTTGCGGTTAGTGTCCCTTCATTACCTATACGACATTGTGTTAACGAGACGTATATAAAGTTTGTTCTCATATTAAGCACTTACCTTAGTCGGTAAACAAGTTTGCTTCAACAAATCCATCAAAGTAGTTTGCAGACAAATTATTTCAACATTTTCGTACCAATTTATGTTGTGTTCTATCAGCAACATTTTTATAGCCTCCATTACAAGGGACAGTAGTTTAATATCTTCAGGTGACTTTAGAGGATTCTCATTGAGTAAAAGACCTCCCGAACCGTCGTATATCACGTGTAGCTGCAAGGTATAAAATAAGGCTTGATATAACATGCCAGCTTGCGATATGTTCAGACAGCCCTTCAGTTTGAATATCTCTTTCAAACACTGTATAGCGACCATTTTGGAATCAATGCTATCGATCACCGTTTTCATCGAGTAGCCTGCTTTGATAATGTGTTCTGTGCTTAATTTACTAAGTTTCAAGCCGTATACTTCAAGTGCTTCTATCATTGATTTGTTCTTACGTTGGTCTTGAACAGAAATCGCGTGTGTTAACAGAGGTGCTAGAACTAGCAATGTCAACTGATTCCTAATGTCAAAAGTCCTACCGTGTCTTTCGAATGTTGTGGGAAACATTCTAGTATCTGCTTTAGACCAAATGACTATACATTTCACTGTAAAAACAATTGTGGCGGCTATCATTCGCTTCTTTATCATCACTTGGATGATGTTGCAGTACGCTGATATTATTTCACTCGGAATGTCAATTTCTCCTTTAGTGTTCCCTTGGGAGTTCGCGTAATCCTTACAAAGTGCCAGCAACATATGGAATTGTATTTCGCTCAACAAACCAACCAAGTCAAAGTCCCTTGTCACTTCTAAAATCATATGCATTGGGGCCTCTACGATAAAATATCTAGTCAACAGTGACATAACTTTGTTTGCGCCTGTATTGCTTTCGGAATCTTTGATAATCACGAGCAACGCATTCAGATATGAGTATATCGGATCGTATATAGCTTTCTCGTTTTCGGCATCCAATTCTCTGATGTTATGGTACTCGCTATTTTTGATCGGCTCCACTACGAACTCTAGCACTTTTAGCAGAGCAGCTTCTTCGTCATTTTCGTTTAGTTTCCAAACCAGCTTGGATACGAAGTTGTACGCAGCGCGAGATACTTTGATTGCTCTGTGATGGATCGTCGGGGGCATAATGTGTTTCCATACTTTGAATTCCACAAGCCACATAACGCCGGAGTAATGCGTCGTCTGCGCTGTTGCTACCTTGATCCCCGCTAAATGTAGTGCCGTTGGCGGCACAGACAAATGTAGAGAACACAGTTTATCGGCCATCATACGGAATCCTTGCAGCTGCGCTACTTTGCTGAACTGCAATTCGTTTTTCAGCATGATAGTGATGACTTGCATAATGAATACTTTGACTGATGTCGTCGCTGTCTCTAAGTTCGTCAACGAATACATTATTAGGTCCGAGAAGAAAGGTGTGTCTAGAATTTTTCCGGCGACACCTGTAATTGAGAGACCACAGCGTCATCATTATCAAAATAAGGTTGTCTGGAAGAAATCGCTCAAAGCGATAAGACAGTCTAAATTGTATTGTAACTGTATTTGTGCAATAAAGTGTATTGTATTTTTTTTTACGTTACGATTACGACCCACTGCTCAAGCTAGTCGTCTAACGAAGGTATGCGGGACATTATAGTTGTACATTGCCAAATAGTTTTGGTGGACTATATATACATGTAACTTAGATTATTTCTTTAGCAACGTACGCAGGTTTCTCCACGATGTTTTTATCCATTGAAAGGAGAACTAATATTTTTTTTTTATTAGACGACCTCCGTGGCGGAACGGGTAGCTCTCGGACTGCCACGCCGGAGGTTGCGGGTTAGAATCCCGCTAGGGGCAAATGTTCGTACGATGAATATGAAAGTTTGTACCCAAGTCTTAGATGTTTATATATTTATTTAAGTATGTCTATCCGTTATCTAGTAACCATACCACAGGCTCTGCCTAGTCTGGGACTGGATAATTGGTGTGAATGTCTGATATATTCATTTATTTATTTCGTACTTCCAGTGAACGCATGGATTTTGTAGTGTACCAAGCTGAAAAATAATTTCCCATAGTCCACCCAGGTGAATTATTCGTCCGTTATTTTCAAAAAACTTATGTGCCGGTACCGTTTTGAATTCTAGACCTCACGAACATGAGATGTGAGGCAAGCAAGCTTGTCAAATACACGGTTTATGCCTGAAAAATTCGCATTTGGATACTGTTTTATAATTGCCACTCAACGAATAAAGTAACAACTGATCATCGCTATATTTATAAATGCAGTCTGTCTATTCGCTTATTATCCTAGAACCGCTTAACCGATTTCACCTCAGGAACTCTCGAATAGGATAAACCATAAAGCTGTTTTAAAACTGAGCTGAACATTAAAGGAAGAATAATTGAAACTAGTTCGAGCAGAAAGAACGTCAGGTTTGAACAAACATGCGTAGAGCAGGGGGAAAAGGAAGTTCTACCTGTCTGTATCTAAAATGTCTTTTTCACGTCTGCGACAGATCTGCTTGAAATGTTTGTGCATGGATGTGATACTTTTTACCGCAAGAAAACGATCTTTACCCCAGGAATCTTGGATAATAAACAGCGGGTACATTTTAGGATAAAACAAAAGATCTCGACTTACATGTATCGTGTCTTTCCTCCAAATATTTGAGCAAATTCTCCGAGTAGTAGCTGCTAAGTTCGAAATTCTCTTGAAAGAATTTATCGAACAGAAGTTTAAACTTCTTTTTATAGTTATTCACCTCCATTTTGGCCTTTAAGTTGTTTCGTACTATCACATTTGTAACACGTTGTGTTTTGGACTGTTGTTATCACTGACTAGCAAAGATTATCTAGTCGGAGTTGTCGAAGGAGAGTGAGATAAGACGTGCTAATACTTTTATTTACACTAATGTTGTTAAGCAAATAGACGTTATGTCTTGCTATGTTGGCTCTGCATTGGCTGGCCAATAACTGAGCAAACGTTGAATACGTAGGTAGGTTGTAATATTGTTTAGTACTTACACCAATCAATGCTAGTACCTACTGATCCAACGAAGTGTCTATATGCCATTCGAGTTGTCCAATTGGCTTTTAATGTATTGATCGTTATTCGCATATTTCGGTTTCGTATCATATTACGTATCTACCTAATTGTTTAATGGCCATTACTCGGTTTGTATTGGCTTGCTGTATCGCGTCTACGTCAGCTGAGCCAATGCTTTGTAACCGATAAGTACTCACGACATCGAGCCTGGCGCCAAGTGCTCCCCGCCGCCGCACTTCGCTGTCATTATCAGCCTTTACCAGTCTACGCTGGACATTTGCCTCTCCCAAGGGCGCGCCATTGAACCTGGCGCGAACCCTTTGATTGATTATATCAGACCTTAGACGTCCACTGCTGGACATATACCAGCATAAATCATCATCATCAGGTTATTTTTGTCTCCACTGCAGGAGCGCAACCCTCTCTCATCTGCCGGAGACAGACGGAGGATTTGGCCTACACTCCCCGCGCTGGCCAGACGGGTTGGGGAGGCCTGAACCTGCTCCCCAACCAATATAAATAAACCATACTTAAGTTTCGAAAAACTTATTGGTGCAGACGGGATTTGAACCCATGAACGTAAGGCGAGTGCACAGCCAACTAAGAAACCACGGCTCTCTAAAGCGTCACTAAGAATCATAAATGTAAAACCGTGTTTTAAAATGGGTGGTTTAGAAAAATGAAATAAGACCAGCATTGAAGAGGATTCAATCATATTTATAAATGCACTATGAAAATAACAATAAACTAAACATTTTAATTCTATAACTAAATAACTAAACTTATTCAATTTCGATTACTGCGCCAACTTTAGATAAGGACTCCTTTAATTTCTCGGCCTCATCTTTAGAGATGTCTGCCTTCACGACTGTGGGTACACTTTCTACAAACTTCTTCGCTTGGACGAGGTTAAAGCCTTCTAGAAGACTCTTAACTTCTTTGATCAGTGCTACTTTCTGTTTATCATCGAATTTGGTCATTTTTACCTGTAATAAAAACAAATTTTTAGTGCAAATGTATAGTATCGGGTACTAGTGTTTTGCCCTGCAGTGCCTAGGATTCGTTGTCTTTACTATGGGAAACTCATTATTTTCCCAGAGCAAAAACAGCCTATGGTATTCTAAATGTAAAAGATTTTATTTATATGGTCGATTAAATCCAGATTTCATAATATAAGTTTAAATAGATGCACTAGTTCTCGCCCCCAACACTGCCCAGTGGTTTTATAAGTAGTTAACGAGCAGACTGTTGTCTATAAACATCAACTTGTTCTTTTGTTTGGACTAAACATAAGTTTATAATTAAAAAATAAATTTATCGGCGCTTGAGAGTAAAAACCTCGAATGTGTACCAAAATCCGTGTAGTGAAAATTTTGATTGCATTATATTTTTTTGATAAGATTATTTGAATTTTATTTGCTTTGAGTTGTCTAACTAAAGTGTGTTTCTTATACTAAAACAGCACTTGCATATTTTGTAAGGTTATCATTGAACAGGCATTCTGTTATGAGGTTTCCTTTCAAAAGAAAATATAAAACACTAGCTGTTGCCCGCGATTTCGTCCGCGTGGATAACTTAACATTACACATATTATTATTACTAAATCCTAAAATAAATCTAATAATCTGGTTATGCATTGAAAATATTTATATACATGAAATTTGCGTGCCGGCGGGAGTTCCACAAGTTGAACTACACTTTTTTTTTAATAAAGTTGACATTTACTTTATATTTATCATGAATAGCTGCGCCTGGACTACAGAATCCGCTACCCTTCCCACTTCCGCTCCCGCCCACGCCACAGAATACTAAATAGTAGGACAGAAGTCTCTCTTCCGAATAAAACGGCGCTTAAGTACCAAAAACATACCTACACTACGCTTCCCTTTCTATTGTATAACTCTATCTCGTTCAGACGCGGCACGTGTAACATTAGGGTTGTCATCTTGTGAACCCTAAATTTAATCTAAGTATTTATGGGTAGTACAAAAGTAACTATTACTCTTTTTAAACAATGACTTTTGAAATATAGTTCTAAAACTATAATATAGTTCTAAGACCCGAAAATTATTTGTTTTACAAATTCGGAGATTTGAGAAATAGGTTTAGTTCTGAAAAAACTTTTGTTTAATTTAATAAGAATTTTTTGGGTTGTATTACCTACTAAACGAATATAAAGCGAATTCAAAATATTTAAAGCGAAAATTATTCGATTCCGCACACGACCGCTGTGTACTTACATTTTTAAACTTGTGATATCTTTCGAATGGAATGTCCGAATTGAATAATTCAACAAGTTATAGAAAGGTATTTAAGCAGTCCTGAATATGAAGTAATTTATTTTGATAAGGATTAATACCAAGGTACAAATAAAGAGCCTATTCTAGCGGCGGCATTTCAATTAAATTTTTAAAATAAATAAACACCTATTGTGACATAACTATAATAGTTAGACAAATGCTGTGGCGACACTTTTTGTAGATAATGATGTGTTCTGCAAAGTCGTAGTACATTATTTTGTTCTATCATGAATAGTTTTCGCAGCGCACGCGATTTAAGGAATTTTTTAGGTTATTTTTTTACACCTTGGGTGTTTATTGAAGTATTATTAAAAGGATCCCTAATTTTTTTGAAAATATAATCTAGCCTATGTCACCCGGGAAAGGGTGTCCAAAGCTGGGGATAATCCCAACAGTGAAAGAATTTTTCAAATCGGTCCAATAGTTTCGGAGCCTATTCAATGCAACCAAACAATCAAATCTTTCCTCTTTATAATATTAGTTTAGATTTAGATATAGCTTTAAAGCACTGTTTCCTCTCTGTGACATTCATACAATCATCGCCAACATGATGGAGCCATAAACTCCAATTGGAACTAACTTTAGTGTCACTTTCAAGCAATGGTTATGTAAAAATAAACCTACTGTAAAACTTGTCTTGACAGTCTTTGGAACAGCATCCTCCTCTTCCTGAGCAGCTGGTGCAGCCATCCCAAACCCTCCCATCGGCATCAAAGGCATGTCAGGGAGGTTCAGTCGTTTCTTCAATACCTGTAGTAGCAGTTGTTATAATATCTGCAGGTGGTTAATTTCATTTGGAATAACATCACTACAGAAACTGAATCGTTCGATAATGATTCAGACTTTTGGACAAAAAAGGTTGTGGGTTTCCTTAAAAACAGAGGTGGACAACATTGTATATGTTGGTCCTGGCCTGAACATTATATGCGTGATAAGAAAATGACTGGATATTTTGAGAACATGCTCTGTAATAAAAGAAATTTGATTTTTGTATTTTTTCAACTAAGTCAAAAATAAAAAGTTATGATAAGATAAATCTCAAATTGCTATGTTTATTCCCCAGCAGTTAGTGATCTTGCAGTAATCCAACAAAACTAGAAATCATTCACCCTTTTTAACCATTTTATCAAAATACTCTATTTAAATTTAGCAGCCTTCTCTCATAAAAGGACAGTATTCTAGTTATATCAAAACCTTCCTCAGGGAAAGGCATAACCAATGGTGAGAACTGGATCGAAACCCTTTAAGTAGTTTGCAAGATTAGCCCGACCATAGATTGACGGTTGGGACAATTCTAGGGCAGGATGTATCTGGATGGTCTCCATCCACTTATGTCTACCACCAATGTCAGATATTATACTATGTATATATCGTCGCTGGAAAGGCAAAATTGTTGAAGAGAAAAAAAGGATTTTACAGTAGAGAAATTAAAAAAAAAAGAACGAACATTTGATTTTTATTAAACTAATTGTTGTTTTTATCAAAATCGATGTCTGTGAAATCCTATTTTGGCACTTCAACAATTTCTCTTTATTATTTTATTACCTGTCCTAATTCTGATACTTCCAACAAGTTTAGGTTTGTGATCTCAGATACTAGCTTCTCTATTTTAGGAGACACTGGTTTATCAACGCCTTCTGGTAATGGTATTGTGAGGGGATTCACAGTCGACGAAACTTCTTGGTGCCGAATTGCACTGTAAATTAAGAAATGAAGCGAATTAACTACAGCAGACACAAAATGTCAAAGTCAATTCATATCTTCAGGCTTCTTCGAAGGTGAGAGTATTTGTCCAATTTACGAAATCAAACGCATTTGCCTATTGGATAAGTGTTCGGAAGTGGACTGCAAAGATGTTCCTATCATCTACGTTTAGTTTTCAAGGCGGAAGTAGCGTTTGTTTTCGTATGTAATTTTATTTGGAATATAATTTAAGCCAGTTTAGTATATGGTTTAGTCACATAATAGTCACGCATTATCTATAAGAGAACACAATAAATAGCTTTTGAATAGAGGCACTTATGGATCCTAAACTCCGTATGGGACAGAACCTTAAAATACATTTTCAGATTGCATTTCATACCGATCCCGCGAGGATTATATTGATATTCCCAAAAAATTATTGGACTTAATTTTAGGCTACAAACATAACCTTACTTTACATTTAAAATCTGCGTATCTTACCATCGTGAGAAGGAGCGCCATTGGCGTGGTAAACTCTTCATAACTCTGATACTATTCATGGTTTGTAATTTGTTACAGGGAATACAATTAATTAATTAATATTATAAATAATCTCATCCACCACCAAGTCGGCCGTCTGACAGTTATAGGGCGTACAAAAACCATTTCCAAAGATAATACAAACTACAGACTACGGGAGCCAGATTCATTCCGATTTCCGATTTTTAAATAAAAAAAGGAAAAATTTTACAACATCGTATTCCATTTGTATTAATTAATTAAAATAATCATACGTTTAAATTATCCTCAAATTTTATTTAATGACAAAATATGTCCAAATGTTACATACATTTGGACATATTTTCTATCATTTCAGCAGTTTTCATTGAGTAAACCATTTCGTAGTTATGTTTTTATATGTTCTTAATGTGGCAAACGGAATAGATTGAAGGCAAGCTGAACCAAAGATTATTAAAAAAATCGTTTTATTCCGTCTCAAAATTCGTTTCGTCAACCTTTTCGATCATGTTGGGGAAATTGCACCATTCATCTATTTTTTACATTATCTGTACTCACTCTGTATATGCAGTAGTGTCCGACCGAAGATTCGGCTTTAGTTTTGGCCAAAAAACTCATTTCGGCCATAGTTTCGGTTTCGGCCAAAAAGCCGCCGAAACTTCGCCCGCGCCGAAACTCAGCGTCGCGCCTCGTTCGGGTGAGTTCGTGCCTCGCGATCGCCAGTCGCCAAAACAGTTTTGGCAAAACTTAGTTCGCCGGCCGGCGCGATCGTTTTAATGTTAATAATATTGTTAACACAATTAAAAATAATTAAAATACTCATTTAAGTAGTTTGTATCGGAATGTTGATTGTTCGACCTATTCCAGTCATAGATTAATATTGTATTTCTTTATTCCATTGGTTTAAAAAAATGTTGAGGGGAGAAATAAAGAAATTGTATTTTTTTTTTCATAAATTCAGATCAATATTTTTAGTACATGTATGGTGAAGACGCATCTTTAGCCCGGTTTTGGGCATTGTCCTTTATTGTTTGGGCACGAGGCGTAATTTTCGCGTCGCCAATAATAATGTTGGTAAATTGGTAATCTAGTTCTTGAACTAAATTTTTTGTAACGCTGCGGGGAAACATCAGTGCTAATCGGATCTAAAATTTTGCACATGTCACATAATATATGGATGACACCTCAGTAGCGTTGCTAGGCTAGCTACCGTTGCCATGGGCTGTACTATATTTCATTCCAGATTAATAGTCCTATGAAAACCAACGCTATTTACGTCTCGGTAACATATACATGAAAGGGTCACCAGCAGCAAAAATAGGTTTGTATTACCAAGTAAACTTTGCGGTCCACTTAGGAACACCATCTATTGTGTATTTTGTTTTCGAGACGCAAATGCGTTTGTTTTCATAGGACTATTAATCTGGAATGAAATATAGTAAATTAGTCGGATTAATTAAATAAGTACCGAGGTGTTTACAAACATTGGCATCTGAACAATGAACAATGAACGAATTAAATTGCCCTTCGCTTGCTAATGGCGGGCAATGTCGACGCGCCATATAAGGCTTTACTGGGATTGCGCACTTAATTAATTTTACTGAGTTTGAATTGAGCATGAGCATTACAGAGAATTAATCGGACCCTGTGTGCTGCAACGACAATGATGAGCAGGCTATGTCCTAGGTATTTTTTTTATGATACAGACTATAGCTGGTACCAACTACCAGCCCACTGCTAGACGTAGGTTTCTCCCAAAATGTGCCACTATACCCGATCTTCGGTTCCCCACAGCCCTAATTAAGGCGACACTGCGCACGGACTCATATTGTTAGAACAAGGCTAATTTGGTCGCAGGTTCAAATTACGCGGCCTGTTGTTTTGTCCTGAATGAGTACTCAGGTTTAAGACGTAACATTTTGCGGAAAACTCTGCTCTTACCACAATGTGCAGTTTCCTTTTTGTTGCAAGGTTCCTGAAATATCGCAAGAATATAGAAAAACCGAAAGTTTCCATATTTTTCTCATCATTGCCAGGGAATTTTACAGAATATTATGTTCCAAATTTCAGGTTAATCGACCTATGAACTGATAAGCAAATAGCTGCAGGTTTTGAATTTCCCTAGAGCGAGGAGAAAAATCACATAAAGTTGTTGACAACATACCTACTTAGTCCAACACCCTCGTCGACTAAGTATTATGCTCACAACCGGGTCGTGAGCATATCGGAAGTGAGAAATGGGGGCTTCAACCATCCTTAACCCATCTATGCGATCCCGTGGTGGATCGCGATGCAACGTGGGTTCGTTGTGCCGTGTCGAGCGGTGTCGGGGATGGAAACTATACCCAGCTTCAGCGCAGGCATGGGGGCAACGGGGCGTTCCTTAGGAGATCTGTAGCCTCTGTTATATGCACGGAAGGTCCCACAAAATCCCACAGAACCCAGCTCCTGCCAGGAGGAAGGGTATCATAAGATTTCCTTCCGTCAACATAAATGGGGACGTTTTCGATGCCTCCTTATGAACAGTTTTAAAAATTATGTATTTAAATAGACTTAAAAATCAAGACTCAAAATATACCAGTTTAGATATAGGCATAATAACACCGTACATCTTGCAATTCCTTCACAGTCTATGTACTTAAAGGCTTATCATTATTGTATATTATAGCATACATATCTCAAACCACTGGGTCTAGACTCTAGATATTTATTTTGCATAGTGGTTCCTCAAATGACGTAGGAGTTATTCTACGCAGACGAAGTCGCAGGTGAAAGCTGGTGATATTATATTTCTCAACAATAAAAGGATTAGAAGTTTCTCGTTTCAAAGAAAAGCAATTAGACTGAATCTGACAGTAGGTAGGTATATTCTTACGTAACTGATCTTTGGTAACTGATACTTTTCGTCGACGTGAAGTACTGGTGACGTTAGTTGTAAGTCGATGTGCTCTCTCTGTGTTCACGAGGTTTTGAGTTCAAAGCAGACCAAGTTGAATTAAAATTAGAATTATGAATTAAAATATCATAGTAATGTAAAAGTGTATGTGACGGTAAGACTTCTAAATGTTGAATACTGTTAGATTATACTTTAAAGATTGCCAAAATATACAGTGGAATACCGAGCTACTTTAGCTGACATTAACCGCCATACGACATATAAATAAATAAAATAAAATAGCCTTTATTTGACAGCATCTATAACATTTTACATTTTATCGCCCCCCTCGCTCTTACTGCCTTGTCTCACACCTTGTAAGGTTGGCTGGAAGAGATCTCTTTTAGAGATAAGCTCACCTTTGTACACTCTATTTACTACTGTATTTAGTTTTAAGTTGTGCAATAAAGAATATTTAATATATATTTATATTCATTTAAATTGTTATCCATTAGTAAGTATAATTATTATTTTATTTGTGTGATTATATTTCTATCTGCCCTTTTTCGAGAAAAGGCCTCCCCCAGTTTCTTCCACTCCTTCCTGTTCTCTGTTTTTCTGGTCCACGTTACTCCTTCCTCATTTACGATGTCATCTATCCACCTTTTCTTTGGTCTTCCTTGAGTCCTATTGTCTTCTCTGGGATACTATTCTGTTGTTCTCCTAGTCCATCTGTCGTCTTGCGTTCTCATTACGTGTCCTGCCCATCTCCATTTTTGTTTATGTATAAATTCTTCGGCATCAATAATTTTAGTTTTTTCTGAATTTTTTCATTCTTAGCCATAGGCCATAGTAACTATAATTGTTCTACCTTTTTATTGGCGTGTGGCAGAGACTGACAGCAGCGTTCTCCTGTGTATATTAAGGATCTTTACTGCGATCACCTGTACGTCTGCAAAACGTGGTAATTTACGGCAAATCCCCCAATGGACAGCCAACCAACAGTGGCATTCTATAGGGGAGGATTATGTTCAGCTGTGGACTTTAGGCTGATGATGATTGGCGTAGGTATCACTTATTATAATCGTTTGGGATTAGTGGGTGGGTACGAGGTTCCATACAAAAACGCCCACCATCAGCCAACGATCTCTATGTACCTACTAGATGGCGCGCACCAAACAATCGCTATGTTCCACACAACGATCTCTATGTAGTTACTAGATGGAGCGAACCAAACAATCGCTATGTTCCACGCATCTGCGGCTCCGGGACGCTATTTACCTGTATCGTAAACATTTAGTAATAATGCAATGTTCTGCGTAGTAACTGCACAAGTGTCAAAGTTAATGTGAACGAGTTGCGGCTCTCGGAGCCGCAGATGCGTGGAACAGAGCGATTGTTGGTTCGCTCCATCTAGTAAGTACATAGAAAACGTTGGTTCTACACAACTGCAGCTCCGGGAGCCGCAAACCGTTTTTTTTATTGTTGAACGGTTTGCGCTTGACCTCAATCTCACCTGATGGTAAGTGATGATGAGGCCTAAGGTGGAGCGCGCTTACCCAGAATTTCACTTTGACACTTTGCCTAGTGGCTTGGTTACAACGATCTCTATGTACTACTAGATGGAGCGTTCCAAACAATCGCTCTGTTCCACGCAACTGCGGCTCCTGGAGCCCAACTCGTTCACATTCGCTGTGAACCTTCAGCAGTTACTACGCAGAACATTTAATTATGTACTAAATATTGACGCTATAGTGTCAATATTTAGTAATTATTAAGTGTTCTGCTTAGTAACTGCACAAGTTTCATTGTGAATGTAACCGAGTTGCGACTCCCGGAGCCGCAGTTGCGTGGAACAGAGCGATTGTTTGGAACGCTCCATCTAGTAAGTACATAGAGATCGTTGCCATCAGCAAACTACGGCGTTTATGATTGAATGGAGAAGATCAGTGTTTACCTCACATCATTTTTATCGTTATACTTATGACTTTTCTCCAATCGACTAGAGATATAAAATATAGTCGTTCCATTTGGTCCACAGTTGCAGTTGGCCCATTGCACTTTAGTATTATTGTTTCGGAGCTATGTGACATATTATAAGTAACATTATAATTTCACTAGTATTAATTCCGACTTAGATAATCCTCTTTCAACGACGAGCAAGGTTGCGAGATGTCTAACACAGGTCTCATTTCCGTCACGCTCGAATAAGCTCTTACAAAAAGCTATATGTTTGTTTACTAAATAACAGATTCTGTTTTTCATTTTATTATATATTTCAGGTTGTCCGGAAGGAGTCGATTAAAGCGATAAGACCGCCTATAATGTAGAATTTAGCTTCTGCAGATTCATCATCAGCCGAAATACTGCTAACATTAGCCTCCATATAATAGGGCCACCCCTCTTTCCCGTGGGTGTCGTCAAGGCGACTAAGGGATTGCACCAGGGACGGGCAGCAGCGTTCTCCTGTGTGTGTATGTTAAGATCATTACTGCGATCATCAATCCGCCTGCCAGGCGTGGTTAGGTTTAAAAGCCAATTAAGTTTTCTCGAACTACGAGCGAACAAGTGCTTTTGTATAGTACTCGTAGTAATATTATCGAACCCTATTTAAACGGCTTTGCTTCAACCCGTACGCCAGGTAAAAGTACTATAAAACCTATCTATGATAAGGTCGTAAGAAACTAGGTGAATAACGAAGGGTTATTCCAAACGATTCCGAAAGTAAAATTATAACGCTGTATGCAACCATTTCAAGGATAACCTTTGCCTCCGTCTTGAGTATACTTTCAGCTACGAGAGGGGAAATCAAAACGATTTTCATATTTCTTCATGAACTGGCCGTGCTTTTAAATGGCTGCGTATTGTGCGACGCTGGCTACTTCTAACGGAACGTTCTAGAACTTGAATGTAGACAGGGCCGGATTTAAAATATAGGTAATTTTTCTGCCGCCCCTCCCCAGAACTATTAATAATTTCGTATGGGAGAAGTCGATTTCTTTTCAGTACATTTCGAGAATATAATATAAGTCTTCGATTGAGAGATATAGGTACCTGACATATTATATACAACGACTTTAGCGGTGATCAGTAACTACTTTTTCAACTGAGTAATCGAAGGCAATTACGTGACAATAGTAGTTACATATAAGTATTTTATTGTCTGGGAAATCTGTCTATTATATATATAAAAGGAAAGTGTGTGTATGTATGTCCAGCCCACTCATTGTGCCAGTGGTAGATAGCCCTTGATGTACACTTGCAAGTAAGGGAGTTTGGTTACGGTGGGTGGTAAAAATGTGTGATGGGATACTTCTATCTTTTTGTAACATATTGTAACACTTATATAAACTCGAGATTGTGCTGAATGGCGTCAAGTGCGTTTGTGAGTGACAATATCGAGAACTTTTCTAGAACTTGATAAACAATATATTTACTTTATAAAAAACCAAGCCAAAATAAATTAAAAAAAGAAAACGTCAACAAAAATAATCTTTTTACAATATTAGTTAAAGAGCCCTCGCACCGACTCCCGCCCAAACGTCCTCATGATACCCGCAGCATTTCCTCGCTGAATTGCGAGGGACATACTGTGCTGCGCGAGGAAATAACCGGCGTGCGGGTCGACACCTCGCTCCCTCAGCCGTCGCCCCACTTTGCGGACCAAGCTCTTTGCTTACTATAAACTTTATATAAACTGTATACTAAACCTACTTATTATTTTTCAAAACTGCCGCCCAATTAAAATCTGCCGCCCTAAGCCTTTTCCGATTTTCAGATCCGGCACTGAGTGTTATAAGCTGTATTTCGTTCGGAGGTTTTGGACAAGAATTGCGAATGTAGTTTTCTTTTCAGTTTGCCTCCGATTCCCGTGAGATAAGGACGTGTTGCAAATTTATAACAGTTATAAAAAATAGCTACCTTATTCATCCCGTTGTTTGATATTTTGCTGAGTTTCCAAGTAAGAAAATTATGATTCAATTAATTTATGTTTGGATGTGTTTTATGTATAGGTACTAATGTATGTATGCGGATGTTTATTAAACAGGTAATTTTGTCTGTTGTTGACAGTTTGATGATTTGTAATGTCTGTTATTCTATATCCTTCAGCCAAGTTTCAGTTCCTTTTACATAATGAGTTTATGATGAGTTGTATTATTAACTACTAGCTTTTTCCCGCGACTTCGTCCGCGTAGGTTTCCATATTTACACATCTTGAACATTTGGTTTCCCGTAGGAATGTGATGTTTTCGGGATAAAAACTATCCTATGTCCTATTCTAGGAACTAGGTAACATAAATCGGTGCCAACTTTCATCCCGATTCGTCCAGTGTGATTGACTAACAAACATCTAAACTTTCGCATTTATAATATTAGTGGGATAGTGGGAATACGGATTTTAGAGAAACGTACAATGGGCATAACTCTTCTCTCAACCTATTGTCTGTTTGTTGAATAAATGTACTTTCATCGTCATTATATCAGCCCTTAGACGACAACTGCTGGCTATAGGCCTTCCCCAATGAACGCCACCACACCCGGTCCTCCGCCCTACGTATCCAGCCGCTTCCGGCCACCTTCTTCAGGTTATCGGTCCACCTGGCGGCGGGGCGTCCCACCCTGCGCGTGCCTATTCGGAGTTTCCACTTTATAATTCTATACCATATACTTCTATACCAATCTAAAAAATACATAGGAGAAATCTTATAAATAAAATCGTAAACTTGGCGTGTCTGTACATTGAAGATATTTGCAAAAAATAAAATTGGGGGGTCTTAGGATAAGCAACAGAACACATTTCGATCATTTTTGAAATTTTTGTCTGTTTGTCTGTTTGTCTGTTTATCTGTTTGTCTGTTTGTCTGTTTGTCTGTGAGTTTGTGCACGCATCACTTAAAAACTACTGATCGGACTTTGATGGACTTTTCACAGAAACATGGGGCTTGATTTGGTGTAACATATAGGCTTTATTTCATTGCAATCGGTGCAGTCAATCAAAAGTTATGCCAATTTATAGTTTCCGAAAACTCGCATACGCTGCAAGGAGTGTATGTAGGGTGTAAATGCTCGACTGAATTCGTGAGCGGTAGCGGGAGCGGGTATGGTACCAGTGTAATGTGAGATTTTGAAAACTATATATAACTTTTGATTGAGTTAGTCAATTACGATGAAAAATCTGGAGCTTGATCTGGAGCTGGATCTGGATCTAGATCTGGAGCTGGATCTGGAGCCGGACCTTTAGCTAGACCTGGATCTGGATCTGGAGCTGAAACTGGACCTGGACCTGGACCTGGACCTGGACCTGGATCCGGATCCGGACCCGGACCCGGGACCGGGACCTGGACCTGGACCTGGACCTGGACCTGGGCCTGGACCTGGACCTGGACCTGGACCTGGACCTGGACCTGGACCTGGACCTGGACCTGGACCTGGACCTGGACCTGGACCTGGACCTGGACCTGGACCTGGACCTGGACCTGGACCTGGACCTGGAGCTGGACCTGGACCTGGACCTGGACCTGGACCTGGACCTGGACCTGGACCTGGACCTGGACCTGGACCTGGACCTGGACCTGGACCTGGACCTGGACCTGGACCTGGACCTGGACCTGGAAATGGACCTGGACCTGGACCTGGACCTGGACCTGGACCTGGACCTGGACCTGGAAATGGACCTGGACCTGGACCTGGACCTGGACCTGGACCCGGACCCGGACCCGGACCCGGACCCGGACCCGGACCCGGACCCGGACCCGGACCCGGACCCGGACCCGGACCCGGACCCGGACCCGGACCCGGACCCGGACCCGGACCCGGACCCGGACCCGGACCCGGACCTGGACCTGGACCTGGACCTGGAATGGGAGCGGGAATGGGAGCGGGATTGAGAGTGAGATTGAGAGTCTGAGTGGAAGTGGGATAGGGAGCGGATCCTGTAGTCCACGCGTGCGGAGCCGCGGGCACAGCTATATACAATAAATGTACAAGTGGCGGCCTTATTGCTTTTAACGATTTATTCCAGGCAACCTTATAGCCAACGATCTCTATGTACTACTAGATGGAGCGTTCCAATAATCGCTCTGTTCCACGCAAGTAGCCACAACTTTTTCACATTGACTTTGAAACTTGTGCAGTTACTACTCGGAATACTTAATTATTTCCTAAATATTGACATTATTTAACCCTAACGTCAATATTTAGTAATAACTAAGCGTTCTGCGTAGTAACTGCACAAGTGTCATTGTGAATGTGAAAGAGTTGTGGCTACTTGCGTGGAACAGAGCGATTGTTTAGAACGCTCCATCTAGTAGTACATAGAGATCGTTGCTTATAGCTAACTAGCTGAGCCCGCGGTTCCGCTCGCGTGGACTACAGGATCCGCTTCCATTCCCACTGCCCCTCCCTAACCCACTTCCACTCAGTCTTTGAATCCAGGTCCAGGTCCAGTGTAGTTGAGTCAGAACTACATTTTGGAGATAGGCGGTGGTCATGGAAGTGTAGGGGTGCTCGGCATTCAGATTACATACATTGCGAACAGGCTCTGCCTAATTTGGGACTGGATAATTACTGTGATGTCCGAGATATTTATTTATTTATTTATTTTGATTAGGATTCGGATTGGGACTGGGATATTCTAGTAGAAGTGGAAGTGGGAATGGAACGGAAGCGGAAGTGGGAACGGGAGCGGATTCTGTAGTCCACGCGAGCGGAGCCCCGGGCACAGATAGTCAGGAATAAAAAACATATGTAAGTGTTCCGAGCACATCTACTACGGCACTAATATCTCGGGAGCTTCGATCCCAGTCGAAAATTTCAATAATGACACTATGCAAAGTATGTACGATTTATCCAAGTAAAAGATAATTTTCCTTTCTTTTATCTTATAATGGGGGCCGTCACCCGGCGACTTTTCCACCCTATAGAATCTTTTGTAAGACTCTATACAGAAGCTATGGTGACCTTACGGACGTGGTGCGACATGGGCCCCGCGATTTCACACACTGATTACCTCAAAAGATTAGATTAGATTAGATTTATTTATTTCACTTTTACATCTTAAAAATTCAATTTTACATGTCAATCTAATATGGTAAAAGTGATCGTCATTAAATAAAATAATGTATAAATTACAATGTCAACAATTCAAATAATGTCATAGTATATAACATACTATCTATGTCAGTATATAACATTAAAATAAAAAATTTAAAATACACTTGGTATTAAATTATCACAAATTATATGTTATATAAATTGTATACTCTTTGCATCCAGTATTTCCACTCCTCTAAAAATTCGCCACCACCCAAGGTTGCCTGTAAGAAATCGCTGAAAGCGATAAGGCCGCCGTTGTACACTAAATTCATCCTTCTATGTAAGATTTGTTTTTATTAAAAAATGTATATGTTTTGGTGCACAATAAAGAATATTTGAATTGAATTGAATTAAATTAAACGTCAGAGGGCCCACCAATTTTATTTTTTAGAAAAGTAGGTTTACTCACCATGTGAGAGCAGTCAGTGTCGGATCGAACTCGAACCTCTTGAAATGCTAGACCGCGTCTAGCCCACTGCGCCACCTAGGCTTATAAACTTGTTTACACGAACTAATCGGCAAGCGTCGCCCTCCTACCGCTGTGTCGAGGTCATACTCATAGCTATTATGCATTTGTTATCGCGATGCAGCGCTGCAGTTCCGTTGGCTATTGCGCAATACACGCACGATACACGGGCTAATTACACGAGCCTCTCGTGTTAGAAGCAGCAACTGGTAGAAAGGTGACACTTCTAGCTAGCTTTATAACTACTGTCGCAACTCATAGGTCGTTGTTATATAGTGTAGTTCCAACGAGGATTACAGCAAATAACTCGCGAGTTGCATATTGCACCACGTCTGTCGGTGGAATGTGGCCCCTAGTGCAACGAATTCGTCAGGCGTACAGTTCAAAACCAACGTTCCAACTTAAAACCTATTGGTTAGTAAACACACATAAAACAGTCTTTTACCGTGCAAGCAGCAAGGCTCTGGAACCAACTCCCTGTCCACGTTCGAAAGTGGCTCCCTGGTGTCCTCTTAAAAAAGTACTATGGGTTCAATACCGAAGCTTTGAGCTGACTAATATTACAGTATATAAACTACTAATAAGTATTTATTGGGATATGTAATAGTATATATGAACATATATATATATCTTATAATGTTATGTGTATGAGTTTATGTATATATAGATATTTGTATCATTCACTTATTCGTGTATCGTCTATGTATATTGTTCGTTTATGTTTATGTAATATGTATTTTCAAACTTTATTAAAAGTACATTTCTTTATCAAATTTGGTACTAAACGCATTATACTTGTCCTTTCGGTTACTCTAAGGTTGACTGGAAGCGATCCCTAAGTGGGATAAGTCCGCCTTTGTACTCAGTTTAATTCCTATTTTATTATTGTTGTTGTTGTTATTTTTGGTACAATAAAGCGTTTACATACATACATACAAAAGACTTAAGAAAACTCTACCGCAAGCGTGGTTCCGGTATGGCCAGTTTTATCACCATGTCCTACTAGAACCCGCCGCCAGTGCTGCGTTACAGCTCACTGGACGTTGTCCGCTGCCGTCGCCGAATGCTGTTGATGCGTTCCATACGTGCGTACGTTCCAATGCGTTAGAGAACCCGTCTCTTTTGCACATTATCGCTTGAAAGCAACGATCTCTATGTACTACTAGATGGAGCGTTTCAAACAATCACTTTGTTCCACGCAAGTAGCCACAACTCATTCACAATGAAACTTATGCAGTTACTACTCAGAACATTTAATTCTTTACTAAATATTGACATTATGTAACCGTAGCGTCAATATTTAGTAATAATTAAATGTTCTGCGTAGTAACTGCACAAGTTTCGTTGTGAATGTGAAAGAGTTATGGCTACTTGCGTGGAACAGAGCGATTGTTTGGAACGCTCCATCTAGTAGTACATAGAGATCGTTGCTTGAAAGCCTTCCAGCGCTTCCAACAGCAGTTAGCAGTTTCGGTTACCAATAGACTATTTATCCTGCATTTGTCCATAGGTAAAAGAAAGACTCGACGAGCAACATGTTGGGAGGCAGTGTGCTGTGGTTCAGACATGGTCTGAGGCTCCACGATAACCCCTCGCTCCACGCAGCTTTGGAGGACAGGGGTGTACCCTTCTTTCCGATCTTCATCTTCGATGGGGAGACAGCTGGTAAGCTCTCATTCTAGGAACTAAGTGTTTGATGGGTTGAGAAAAACATTAACTTAAATATTCACTTGGAAGTGTCTGGATGAGGAATACAATGAACTACTATGTGTGGTTCCGGATACACTCTCTTCACCAATCTACCACCATCATCATCATCATGTCAGCCTTTAGACGTCCACTGCTGGACATAGGCTTTCCCCAATGAACGCCACTACACCCGGTCCTCCGCCCTCCGCATCCAGCCGCTACCGGCCACTTTCTTTAGGTCGTCGGTCCACCTGGCCGCGGGGCGTCCCACCCTGCGTGTGCCAATCCGTGGTCTCCACTCCAGAACTCGTCTGCCCCAACGGCCGTCGGTTCTGCGGCAGATGTGGCCCGCCCACTGCCACTTCAGCTTGCTAATCCTTTCGGCTATGTAGGTCACCTTCGTTCTTCGTCGGATCTCTTCATTACCAATCATATCCTTCAAAGAAACCCCGAGCATAGCCCTCTCCATTGCCACCATAGTTAACGAAAAAAAAGAGTATAATAGGATAAAATAGTTACGCTTTGGAGGAGAAGCGTAACTATTTCATCCTATTACAAAGGAAGGCAAATACTATCCCGCCTCCCCCCCCATTCAAACGCTCACAGTTTGTACCGACACACCCACAGCCTCTCGGGGTGCGTAGTACTTACAATTGGAGGGGATGTAGTGGCGAAACGGTTTCGTTATAAATTGCGCTTGGTGCCTTTTCTAACCTTGTTTAATGTTCTGTGGTCAAAGTCAAAGTCAAAGTCAAAATCATTTATTGCATATGAGTACACTTGGTACATTTATACACGTCATTTTTTTATCGACTACCGCTTCCTAGGTGTTAGCGCTGTGAAGAAGAAACGGCGCAACAAACTTCACGCAACACATCTTTTAAAAATCAAGTTTGCATACAATTAATAAAGATTTTGCGAAGCTGGATTAACATTAGTACCAGGCATCTTTGTCATTCAAATAATCGTTTACTTTATAATAGGCTTTCTTACAAAGTTGTTTTTTAATGTGAATCTTAAACTTTCTGTCCGTCATATTTAAGATTTCCTCTGGTAGTTTGTTGTAGAAGCGTATACATTGCCCCGTGAACGATTTACTGACCTTACTTAGTCTTAAACCTGGTAAAACAAGTTTATTTTTATTTCTTGTATTATAACTATTATTGTCACAGTGCCTCAAAAAGAGAGATACATTTTTTCTGACATATAAAATATTATCTAAAATGAATTGACCAGCTACTGTTAATATGCTTATTTCTTTAAACTTTTCTCTTAATGAGTCTCTACAACGCAGATTATAGATTGCCCTAACTGCTCTTTTTTGCAAGATAAAAATGGTCTCTATATCTGCTGCTTGACCCCACAGTAGGATACCGTATGCCATGATACTGTGGAAGTAGCTAAAGTACACTAACCTCGCGGTAGCAACATCGGTTAATTGTCTGATTTTCCTTACGGCGTAGGCGGCAGAACTTAATCTGCCAGCTAATGAAGTTATGTGGGGTCCCCATTGTAAAGATGAATCTATAGTTATACCCAGGAACACAGTACTTTTAATAAATTCTAGTGTGTCATTACCTAATGTCACATTGTTTTCTACATTTCTTACATTTGGTAGAGAGAATTTAATACATTTAGTTTTCTTTGTATTTAATGCAAGGTTATTTACACTAAACCAGTTAAAAATTTGCGTGAGAGTATTATTTACCTCAGCAAGTTCACAATCTTTTCTGCTAATTTTAAAAATCAGCGAAGTGTCATCGGCAAATAAAACTATATTGGACATGTTTTGTATTAAAAAGGGCAAGTCATTTATATATACAAGAAAAAGAAATGGGCCCAGAACTGAACCCTGGGGTACCCCCATTTTCACGAATGACCCAGATGACCGAATTCCGTTTATATCTACTTTTTGTACTCTATTTTCTAAGTAAGATTTAAGTAATTCGAATGCTCTGTCTTTAACGCCATAATGTTTCAGTTTAAGTAGCAAAGTTTCGTGATCAACACAATCAAATGCCTTGGAGAGGTCGCAGAAGACGCCTATTGCATCATGGAAGTCTTCCCAAGCATCATGGATATGCTTAACAAGCATGACTGCTGCGTCGGTTGTGGAACGTCCCTTAGTAAAACCGAACTGACGATCGTGAAGGAGTAGTTTAAGATTGAAATGACAAAGCAATTGATTGAGTATGATCTTCTCGAATATCTTGCTAAGCACAGGCAGAACTGACACTGGTCTAAAATTACTGGGATCTTGTTTATCACCAGATTTAAAAAGTGGTATGATTTTACTGTGCTTCATAAGATCAGGGAAAACCCCTTGATCAATACTCATGTTAAATATAAAAGCTAGGTAAGGCGCAAGAACCGTAAGAACTGAATTTATGACTTTAACGGACATTCCCCATAGATCTTCAGAGGATTTTAGTTTTAATGACTTAAATGCCTTAATAATTTCTACTGAATTAACGTGTCTAAAGTGAAAGTCTGTTTCGCATCTTGTAACATTATTATTAAGTAAAGTCTCGGCAAGAATAGGCGATGAATGCAGAGCTTCGGTGGTTTTCATGGGGATCTTAGTGAAAAAGGTTTCAAACAACTCGGCTACCTCCGTTTTGGAACTAGTTACTTCACCGTTACTTTTGATAGTGTACTTATTATCTCGCGACTTAGTTTTGGCAGTTTCGTTATTTATGACCTTCCATACGGCCTTTACTTTATTTTCCGAAGATTTAATTTTGTTACTTATATAATTTGATTTGGCTACTTTGCAAACTTTCCTAAAAAATTTTGAATAATTTTTGACATATTCATGGAACCTGTTGTCAAATCTGTAGGTCCTTTCACTGTACAGATCATACAACCTGGTCCTACTTTTACGGATACCGGTGGTTGCCCAATCACTAAATTTAAACTGGTTATTTATATTAATTTTCCTAGTTTTAAAAATATTGGCAAATTCTCGAGACAGTGTCATGAAGAAATCGACATAGAAATCGTTTAATTCCACCTGCTCAGTATCAGGATTCGGCAATTTCATTATAAGAGCATCTTTATATCTCTCTATTCGACTAACTGTGACGGGCCTAGTACATATCTCGGTGGTTGTATGCTTTATATTACCCGGAAATGTAACAATTTGCCCACTGTGATCTGATTTTAAACAATTTATAATAGACTTTTCTAAAAAACCACAATTGCTATAGAAATTATCTAAACACGTAGCTGTGGTACGTGTGATCCTTGTTGGTTCAAGAAATACATTTATTAAATTAAAGGACTTAAATAAGCTAATTAATCTGACCGAAAAAGTGTCAGTTACTAGTAAATCTACATTAAAATCTCCACAAATTATGATATGTTTCTTACTTTTGATAACTATTTTCATGACATCTTCCATTACAGTTTCAAAAGTAGAAAAATTAGAAAAATTAGAAGCACGGGGGGGTCTGTATACACACACTACAACATGTTTCTCCAGCTCAACACAAGACAATTCGATAGACCATTCAACCGAAAGTCCAACAATGTCTTTGCGTTCCTTCGCCTTAATGTTATTTCTAACAAATATTAGTGAACCTCCTTGTTGTATGAGCTTTCGGTTGAATGAACTGATAACATTATAATTTTCATAGTTGAACATCATTTCATGCGCTTTAAGGTGATGCTCGGTAATACATAATAAGTCAATATTTGACTGACTTTCTAAAAACAGTTCTACTTCTAATATCTTGCCAGAAAAGCTCTGCATATTTTGATGAACAATTTTAAGTGCATTTGGCTTCTCCTTTGTCTGCTTATTTAGTTTAAAGACTGACTAAAGTGTCTCGTCAATGCTGGTGATTGAGTCACCTGTGTGGTACCGTGTGTAAAGATAGGTGAACCAATGTCTTTCCCACTACACCACACACTGGTACAAACCCTAATAGAGTGCAGGAATTTAATAATACAACACGGAAATAAAAAAGACGCGGGGCGGCGCGTCGACGAAGTCAACCGCTATAATGATGACGAGCGCTTTTTTATGTAGCTCAACCCTTGTTATAATATTCTAATATGAACTCAAGGTACGATGCTGGTGGGCTACAACCGCATGCGGTACCTGCTAGAGGCACTGGAAGACCTGGACAGCAAGTTCAGGCGGCACGGCGGCAGGCTGCTCATGGTTAGGGGCAAGCCAGAGACCATCTTCAGGAGGCTTTGGGAAGAGTTTGGTACGTCTACTTTTAATAATTTCATATCAGGGAAGGCTTATATTATGCCCAACAGTGGACCTCGACTGGTGAGAGATAAGTTGTGTACTAATTCATAGAAACCTGTGGGAAGTCTGTTAGCATTACGATCGGGATCGACATCGGGATCGGGGTCGGGGTAGGAGTAGGTTAGAATTGGGGATTCTGGATCAAATCGAAAGTTCGCTGGCGCTCAAGTTCGATTGATTCAGTCTCCCCAATTCCAAGTTCGATCGATTCAGTCTCCCCAATTCATAATTGGTAAGTAATTACATTAAGAACTGTTAAACTTGCTGTTGTCTTCATTTCAACAATAATATTGCTGAATATTTCAATCTCTCTACTGCTTAGATCATAATCGATGTTTGTGCATACTAATTTGAAACGAAAATAGATAGATCCTATCAGCAAATTGTATTCGCTGCATGTTTCTGCTACTCAAGTTCAGAATGTTTATAGTAATTAATCGTGAGCAATTTTCTTTTCTGAACCACTTCTCTTGCAAATACTTTCTCGAATTCGAATATACGCAATTTGAATCGAAGAGCATCTGATGTCCAGGTCCCTGTTCTAACTTCATCTCGTGCAGGTACAATAAAATATGTAACCTCTTCGTTAAAAGTAACAGACTTATGTTGATTCATTATTGAGGTTATACCTACCATGCTATCACATGCTCTTTTTTAATGGACTGGATTATTTGTATAGTTTGTATATGTGAAAATGAAGAATGGAATGATTGTAAAAATGAAAGAACTTATATAATCTATAAAAGTTTATTCTTTAAACACCATTTCTTTAAACAAGTTACATTTCTAAGAGCACATATTGTAGGATGATAAATACAATTATATATATCAGTTGATAATCGATATTCTTCATACAAACTTAGTAAACTAGGACAAGACTTAGTTTCTAAATTATAAACATTATTATAATCTAATATTTGTTTAATCCATATCATTTTTTCAAGACCTTTACAGTAAATCGTTTTATCGATTAAGAATTCTTCTATATACGCCAAGTAATTTGAATATGGTATAAACCCATCATTCCAATATATTTTTCGATTTCTTTGTATCCAATTAACTTGCTTCCTTTCTTCCGCTGATAAGTTGTAAATTGGAAAAGGGGGCTTAATTAAAAGTACTTGTATTTGGTCCTTGTATGCGATCGCTATTTCTTTTAATATAAATTTATTATCAGCTATCTTGAATCCTTGCAAATCGACTATTGCTGCTGCTTTCATGTTAGTTTGCGTACTATATGGCTTAAAGGTTTATATTCTATAAGGCGATCGTTAATAATAAGACAGTAAGCAGACGTATGATCGGGAATATCTTGCGAACATTCGATTTCCAAACGCACATCTACAGGTCCTGTTTTTAAGTTTTCGTTTTGTCTTGAGCAATCGATTACAAATAATGGAGCCTTTTCTTTGAAAGCGTTCAGATCAAGCAAGGGATCCGCGGGAAGGTTGTAGTAAGACTGGCGGAATTTAGCATACATTTCGTATAATATACCATGTTTGTTTTCATCAAATTTTAAATTCATAGAGTCGTAAGGATAATATTGAGAATTTAAATACAATTTCACATTTGTCACGTTACAATGATCAAACATGGAGCAATCTTTTGTTTTGCTATTTTTTCTGTTAGTCTGAAAACCTAGGATAACATAACGAGGTTTTTCTAATTGAGAAGATGTTTTAACTGACCAAGAATGTTTAGTCGTTTTTGGTAGTAACGGATATTCGTATAAATCCCAATTTCTGAATGGTACTTGTATGGTCTTATCTTTTTCTAAATGTTTTAGTAGCAACAACCTTTCCCGATCTGACACTTTGACATGCGGCATGCGCCATTGTATTCTCTCTATCTTTACATTAACATTGGTTGTTTCAGCTGGTATTAAAGCACTATTTAAATTATGATTGTTTCGATTCAAAATAAGTTCATGTTTACTATTTATGATGATTTTATTATAGTCTTCAGCAAATCCAAATATTTTATTTAATGGGATGACAATGCTAAAATAACTTCTGTTTTTGAATCCGTTTGGGCCCCAACCCCATAAGGCTGCTATTTTACTTTCACCCTCATTCATGGATACGTATGATTTCATTGTGGTTGTAATTCCCGAATTTTTTATACGATCTATTTCTACTCCATTCATTTCATACCTAATGTCTTGAAAGAGAAACATAAAGGGATTATTAGTAAAATCCACATTTAAGTAAGTTTCCTTTCCAGCGGCATCTCTTTTAACCACTTGGGCATGTCCTTCGATGAATATAGAGCTAGCTGAGGGTAATATATACACATCTTGTTGATGTATAGGTATTCGAATTTCATCGTTTTCTTTAAAACTATTATTATATGGGTTGTAAGTATGAATTTCATAGCTTTCGATAGCATTATCAAATTGAGGTAACTCGGTAATCTGCAGCATACTCATTATAGTACTTTAAATCCCAGAGCTCTTAGAAAATCTTTATTACTCTTTGTTATCTTTTTTATAGTATTCACACGTCTGCATTCTCGAACACTGCGTGAAGAATTAAGGCGTTTCACTTGATGATTGGAGGTTTTATTAAACATTATCATTTTATTTTTCTTAAATGTATACGCAATTGAATTTCTTCTTTTCTGAAATTAATGTAGTTACCGTTTTCGTCAGCAACTTTAATTGTAATAGATGAAATGTTTTTTTTATTTATTGGAAAGTAAATAACGTTTCTAGGTACTTCAATATATCTGTATCCTGGTGGCACGCTAGGAACAAACTCGTGTATTGTATGGGTCGGTAAACCGTTAGTGAATGATCCTTGTATGAGATCGCATTCAACTCTTATAATAGACACTGGTTGAATATTGACCGGATTATCTGAGTCATGCCATTTATTTGCATCTAATTTCGACGTTGAGAATCCTAACATACCTCCAATACTATTCTCTACATCAAAATTGACAATTTTATTACAAAATAAAGAACACTTTAAAGTATTATTGTTTGGTTTTATTTTTATTTCACAATCTGTTAAATTACTCTCAAGGTAGTCACATATATCATAAAAATCATATGAGCCAGGGGGGAGTTTTAATTGTTTGCCCTCATTTCCGTAAGCGAAAGTATTGTTTTTGTAATCAACATTTGATATAGAATTGTATGCAGAGAAATAAAGCAACCCGCACTCATATTTACCCTCTAGACTTAAAGGGGGGTGAAAATATGTTTCTAAGACTGATTTAACGCCTGAAAGCGTTACCGTGATAGACATTGTTCTGTTATCGACTGAGTTTAAACTGTATTTTGCAAACTATTTATTCTATCATACCAGAATTTTTTTAAATAATTTAAACATAAGTGTCCACAGTTATAAGGATGATCGCGTTGAATATTTTCATAATTATAGTTTATCATCTTTGATCCTATATATTTAATAAATTCTTTAGGCGGCTTTAAATCTCCATAGCTATCAAAATATTCCACATAATTGTTAAATTTGACATATGCTACCCAATGAGAACCAGAATTATTTGAAGTGTCTAAGTTAATTACACCGCATTCTTTACGATAAGGACAGTCGTTTTTGGTAGTAACGGATATTCGTATAAATCCCAATTTCTGAATGGTACTTGTATGGTCTTATCTTTTTCTAAATGTTTTAGTAGCAACAACCTTTCCCGATCTGACACTTTGACATGCGGCATGCGCCATTGTATTCTCTCTATCTTTACATTAACATTGGTTGTTTCAGCTGGTATTAAAGCACTATTTAAATTATGATTGTTTCGATTCAAAATAAGTTCATGTTTACTATTTATGATGATTTTATTATAGTCTTCAGCAAATCCAAATATTTTATTTAATGGGATGACAATGCTAAAATAACTTCTGTTTTTGAATCCGTTTGGGCCCCAACCCCATAAGGCTGCTATTTTACTTTCACCCTCATTCATGGATACGTATGATTTCATTGTGGTTGTAATTCCCGAATTTTTTATACGATCTATTTCTACTCCATTCATTTCATACCTAATGTCTTGAAAGAGAAACATAAAGGGATTATTAGTAAAATCCACATTTAAGTAAGTTTCCTTTCCAGCGGCATCTCTTTTAACCACTTGGGCATGTCCTTCGATGAATATAGAGCTAGCTGAGGGTAATATATACACATCTTGTTGATGTATAGGTATTCGAATTTCATCGTTTTCTTTAAAACTATTATTATATGGGTTGTAAGTATGAATTTCATAGCTTTCGATAGCATTATCAAATTGAGGTAACTCGGTAATCTGCAGCATACTCATTATAGTACTTTAAATCCCAGAGCTCTTAGAAAATCTTTATTACTCTTTGTTATCTTTTTTATAGTATTCACACGTCTGCATTCTCGAACACTGCGTGAAGAATTAAGGCGTTTCACTTGATGATTGGAGGTTTTATTAAACATTATCATTTTATTTTTCTTAAATGTATACGCAATTGAATTTCTTCTTTTCTGAAATTAATGTAGTTACCGTTTTCGTCAGCAACTTTAATTGTAATAGATGAAATGTTTTTTTTATTTATTGGAAAGTAAATAACGTTTCTAGGTACTTCAATATATCTGTATCCTGGTGGCACGCTAGGAACAAACTCGTGTATTGTATGGGTCGGTAAACCGTTAGTGAATGATCCTTGTATGAGATCGCATTCAACTCTTATAATAGACACTGGTTGAATATTGACCGGATTATCTGAGTCATGCCATTTATTTGCATCTAATTTCGACGTTGAGAATCCTAACATACCTCCAATACTATTCTCTACATCAAAATTGACAATTTTATTACAAAATAAAGAACACTTTAAAGTATTATTGTTTGGTTTTATTTTTATTTCACAATCTGTTAAATTACTCTCAAGGTAGTCACATATATCATAAAAATCATATGAGCCAGGGGGGAGTTTTAATTGTTTGCCCTCATTTCCGTAAGCGAAAGTATTGTTTTTGTAATCAACATTTGATATAGAATTGTATGCAGAGAAATAAAGCAACCCGCACTCATATTTACCCTCTAGACTTAAAGGGGGGTGAAAATATGTTTCTAAGACTGATTTAACGCCTGAAAGCGTTACCGTGATAGACATTGTTCTGTTATCGACTGAGTTTAAACTGTATTTTGCAAACTATTTATTCTATCATACCAGAATTTTTTTAAATAATTTAAACATAAGTGTCCACAGTTATAAGGATGATCGCGTTGAATATTTTCATAATTATAGTTTATCATCTTTGATCCTATATATTTAATAAATTCTTTAGGCGGCTTTAAATCTCCATAGCTATCAAAATATTCCACATAATTGTTAAATTTGACATATGCTACCCAATGAGAACCAGAATTATTTGAAGTGTCTAAGTTAATTACACCGCATTCTTTACGATAAGGACATTTTGGCAATTCATCTCTCATGAAAATACCGCGAAAATAAGGTATATCACCCGCATAATTCATAATGTCTATATTAGTCAGAGCTCTCTTGGGTAGCTTATAATTTAGTTTTTTGGCTTGGTTACAAAAATACCCAATCCATCCTTGTGCGTCTTTAGATGTAATCCTCTTCCAATACCAATTGTTTCCATTTTTCCGTTACGTGATTTTAATTCTGCTAATCGTTTTCTAGCTCCTTCAAACTCTTTCATAACCTGGGCGATTCCATCTGCCCCGCCAGGTAAACTGCCAACAGCAGATAATCCCGCAAAAACAGGTATCATTGGTAAAACACCACCGGTTTTAGGAACAGGTATAATGCGAGGCGGTTTGACATCCTGGTCCGATGATAATTCTTTAGCGGCTGCCATTGCTAGCTGTATTGCCATTTTCTTACAGTTTGGTTTTAGTTTTTTCAGACATTTTTTTGTGTGTGATAATATATTTTTAAATAAGCCTTTACCACATTTTATTTTGGGTACAGCTCTTTTTGTTTTCTTGCTTAAGCCTGCACCAATACTAATTTTTGCTAGCATAGCTTTATTCACCAAATTTGCAGCTAATTTCTCTGCAACACTAGCATCTGGAGCAGAAGCCCGTTTTTTAGCCATTTTCATTAAGATTATGTCAGCTTTATGTCGATCACTCAGGATGGATGACTTATTGTATGCGATATCGTGTTGTTTGCAATATTCGTCTAATTGGTTTATCCCCTTAACGCCTTGAGCAAGTCTACGTTGAAGCTTAGTTCCAGGTCCGCAATAATTATAGCCAGGCAGATGTAATTCGAAGGGCAGACAGTTAATAAATGAATTTAGAAGACTTCCTTCAGTCATGTCCAGTAAAAGACTAATAAAATATAGCGAGTGCTCTCGTTTAAATTATGTTTTAGTAATTACAATAATACACTTGTTTTATCAATCCAGCTATTTTCTTCTATCGGCAATCCTAACCATTTTACAAATAATTTGCTTCCTTTTCTTTTTAAAATCTTTTCTACTAAATAAACATGAGGATATTTCGTTTTCTGCAATTCTTCTCTATAAAATGCTCCTAGAATAGGTCTCTGTTTCACATCATTAACTAAATAAGTGATAGGATTAGTATTTTGTATTCTACTTATCTTGAAAATTTCCGTAGACCAATTAGGGGTATATCCTTTCTCAAATGTTCCTTTGTACTTGCTAATTCTAACACAATCTCCTAATTTAAGTTTGTAACGTTTTGGTTTTATCTGAACTAAACCGATGTTTTGATATCTATCCAAAATATCGTTTTTTACTTTTTCATTTACTTCAGCTGGACATCGACCAATAGTTCTATGACATGAATTATTATAATCATAAACTACTTTATGTAAGGTACCATCCAACCATTTATAATTTCCTTTCAAACTAAATTCTTTGTACAACTTGGACTTTAGAGTTCTAATTAACCTTTCTACAATTGAAGCTTTCTTTGTAGAGTATGTAGAATAGTGGTTTATATTGTAAGTGTTCATTAATTTGCTAAACTGATCATTATAGAATTCTTTCCCGAAATCGGTTTGCAAGTTTTGAGGAACACGACCTTTTTTCAATATTATTTCAAACGCGCTACACACAAATTTTTTTGTTTTTTGATAAAGGGGTAACGTCCAAGCATACTTAGAAAATGTGTCGATTACCACTAAAATATACTTGTTTTGTCTATTATCTTTTGATACTGCTTGCATATCAATCAAATCCGCTTGCCATAAATCATCAATGTCTTTCATAACTACTCGTCTTCGAAAAAAGTTTTTTCTAGCATTTTTGTGTATTTCATTTACTACGTCTGCCTTGCTCATTTTTTCCTTGTCTATATGATTCAGAAAATTTCTCTAGTTTCATTACACGATCGGTTAATTCCATCAACAACTCTTTTAATGTTTTAATTATTTTGAGACTGTTGTCTAAAGCGTTGTCCACATATTGTTTTGTAGCACTATCATTATCATCCGCGGGAATACCAATATTTTTCAACGTTTTATTTTGAGCACTTAAATTTCCATTATCAGTTCTTTTGAACACACATTCCGTTTGAAAATTATCATTAAGTTTTCGCCGTTTATTTATATGATGACCGAACTTGTCAACGTTCATGATTGAGAGCTATTGGGATACTGTGTATTAATAGAGTAAATTCATTCTTTTATGATATCAGCTTCCTTTAGCTCTTCAATGATAGATATTATTTCATTGTCGTGGCTGTTATTTCCAGCATCTCTTGATGCAACTAAAAGTTTAAGTCTCTCAATTAACTCATTAGGGTTATCCCAATAAATGAAATCAGTATTTTTTCTATATTTTTTTAAAGTGGGTAGTGTACCACCAGTTTTTTGATATGCATTTATGCCTTCGTTATCTGCGTTAGTAAAAAGAGGCTTTATGAGTTGATTATATTTCATTCCTCTATCCCCTCTTATTTGACCATTTGGATTATAATCTCTTTTATGAGCGTTTGTAGTAATGAGGATATCTTTGTAAACGAGTTTATCTTTCTCAGTTACAAGATGAAGGTTTGGCTTATTTTTAAGCAAAACTTCTTTTAGACCAGCAGTTATTTCATACTTTTTGCCATCAATAACAGCCATGGAGATTTCATCATCTAGGGGACCAATTTTACAAAATTGCACCTCGGAATTGCCCACCATAAGTTTATCATTCTCATTGCGTAAACCAAATGGTACATGTAGAGCATTTTGATTTTCAGATAAATTTTCTGTATCAATCCATGATTTAACCGGGGTACTCAGTTTAGCCATTTTATTCTCAGTCTTAATAGGAGTAAAGAATTCAGAATCTTCTTTCGATGTAGAATGTTCACTGGAATCAGTCTCGTAAATATCATCAGCACTATCTTGAATATCTTTGTATGAAGATGATGTTTCTATTTTTGGACTCTGGCTGTTTTTCTGTTCAACATTATTTACTTTACTACTATTCAGTTTGTTAAATGCTGTATCTATAGCTTTTAAAGGCTCTGTTATTGGTTTAAATATTTTATTATATTTTATTTCATTTTCCACTTCATCATTTTGCATTCGTTTTATTTTACTTTTAATAGCTTTTACAGATTTTATTAGCTGTTCTTTTACTGTTGTTTCCATAGTAAGATTCGTATTTATTGTACAAACACCACGCTTGTTTCTTATAGAGTGAAAATTAAAATGATGAATTTGAGTTCGGAGTAACTTATTTATAGTAAGACTCAATCAAAGTTAATAAATGTGTCAAAACTGCATCTATACCGTCCCTTATTAAATTCACAATCTTTATTGATAAGTAAAAACCCGAATGGATCCTGCCAAATATCTGAACAGAGTTTTTTGAATTCATCCCATTTCATATCAGAATTGATATGCTCATTATAAATATGTTTTAAATTAATGCTGTCTTGTTTAAAAATTAATAAAAAGTTGACATTGTCACGTATCATTTGTTTGGGGATTTTTGAATATGTTTGTGATATATAGAAGCAATCAATTTGCTTATGTCTACCCATAGCAAAATAATTGCGAATGTTAACTTGATTTTCACACGCAACGTCATCAAAAATAAAAACAGAATTCGAAAAAGCCTCATTAGGCGAAACCACATCTTGACTATAATTGAATGTGAAAAAATTTATTTCAGGTAATTTGCTTAAGACCTTATTTAGAAAACAATATTTAGGCTGAAAAGTAGTTTTTGAGTATAGGTATATATTTTTAAATTTTAAACCATTTTTATGGAGTAATAAACTAATCATTACATTAGTTTTACCGCAGTTTGAAGGACCGCATATAATACAACGAATCGTATTTGGTAATAGAGGGCTATGTCTTATTATGGTTGAGGGACAGTCTACACTTAATTTACAAACTTCCAATGTTATATGTTGTTTAACCAACTTCATTTTGCATTCTGGCTTTCGATTACACTATCATTGGTTATATAGACATGTCTAAACAGGCTCGTGCTAATCGTTGCATGCATATCAACACATCTCGCTCATATTCCTATAGAGCAAAAGATACATGACCTTTTTATATTAGAGCAAGCCTAATTTGTTACAAATTCTTTTATTTAGTCATTGCGACTGAATCAAGCAAGTCGCATGCAATTTTCTCGTTCGTCCTCTAAAAAAAAAAAAAAACGCTTACGGTATGTATCTTTGATTTGGTTTGTATAGAAAAATTGCTGTCGCCTATTAATTAACTAACATTTGTATATATATATATATATATATTTCTTCTTGCAGAGATGAGCCAGTCTCTCCTTATTGATGATGATTACAACCCTATAACAAATCCTTTTTACTACGCTCAAGACATCATGGCCGACTCATGCTTCAATCAGGAAGAGGTTTTGGTTGCTGAAAACGAGGTCAAGCTTAAGAGTAATAAGGCGATGAAAAAAAAACCGAAAGCTAAGAAAAGGATAGATTCTAAACGAAAAGTTCAATCAGCCGCTCTTCAAACTTCAAGTTATATCATTAGAAAAGAATCCAGAAAAGCAATTCAGTTAATTAAAATAAACATTATAGACTTGGGTGGAAGTGAGCTTAATAGTTCAAGTGATAGTGACAGTGCAGATGTCAGTGTGCAATATATAGTAACAGACAGATATGATGATGTAGCATACGCTGCTAAAAGTCTTATAAGTAAAATAGTTAAAAAAATAAATGATGACGTTTAATCTGTTTCCAGTTATTAATTCATAATTATAAATGCTATAGTTTCAGCTTATGTCATTGGCGCTGTATTAAATGATTTGTAATAAAATAAAACAGTATTATGATTAGAAGCTATTCTTTTATTTATAATAAAAAATAAGAGTACATGGTTAAATATATCTTACAACTATGGTATTAAGTACAACATTATGTAAAATTATTAATATATAGACATGCTTTAAAACATAGTATTATAGTGACCCCATGGTAAAGTGCTTACATGCCTTCTTTTTACTTGCCTCTTATCATCTTCGTTATTCAAAACTAGTTTATTAACATTCTGTGTAAATATTTTATGTTTACATGATCTGATTATACACATGTTTTCTCGTAATGACTCGTTTTCAAACAATGCTTTTTTATACTTGTCTATATTAAGTTTCTTTGTGACAGATGATTTTACACCCTTTGCTTTCTTTATGCTTACTTTTTTGGAATTAATACAATACAATTTAGCACGCAATCCTACAAATTCTGTAATAATATCGCCACCCATTTCATCTTTAAAATATCCGGGGATTTTTTCATTTGCTTTAGGAATACTATACACATTATTAAATTCAAAATTGCTAGTATCAAAGTACTTAATATTCTTTTTCATGTCTGCATAAAAGTCGTCTGTAAATATGCGATATAACAGACTATCTGTGTCGGTATAGCAAAGCTGAATATTATCTTTATATAAAGTTTTCATGATAGAATAATGAAAATTATAGAGATGAGTTTTTGCTAACTCTAACACTGAAAACCCTATGTATATAGGTCTGTCTAGAGTAATTGTACTCTGGTCTAACTGTATAGCTACTAAATTTTCAGAAAAAATTGATAAACATTTGAAATTAGGTGCGCTTATGAACTTTTCAGCTCCAATCAACTTATTAGTTTTGTTACGTTTATCAGACCATACATTTACAAGTCTCACATCAACTTGCTGTCTTTTATTTTCAATTGTCTTGCCAAAAATGGAATTATTCTGCTTTTTGAAAAAATCTTTTTCGAAATCGGACTGAGCTAGCTGTCTAAGTGAAGTATTGAGTGAAATATATGGTTCAAGAAAATTGCTTTGATCAAAAGACAAAACTCGATGAATTTTTAGTAATCGAAGGCCGTTTTCTAAGCATTTTTTCAAATGTACATAATGAATGACGTAACGATATTTATCATAAAGGCTGGCAATTAATTTAGGGTTAGTTCGGCCTATGGGTACAAATTTTTCTGCCGCAAAAGGCAAATCTGAGTGGTGATCATGTACATCGGCAGGATAGTGAAGATCTACTTCAAGTATGTAGCCACGATCACTATCGTCCGGCACTAATGCCACATTAAAATTCATAACTTCAATCGGATTAAGAAATAAAAAGTTAAGACTTTGGTAATTTTTGCATCATAGCATATCCGTACAAATTGACACAGTCTAAGTAAACAAGAAAATTGCTTGGTTTGTTCTCATTAAAGTGCGACATGTATTTATTGTTGGCTTGAGCATACCTGAGAGAACATTGTGCTAAGCCTCCGCGTATACCCTTTTCGATCATTTGATACATCTCTACATCCGAGATCAAATCTAACTCAACTTCAGTGTAAAGTAACATGGCATCCCAACTCAGTGCTGGTGAAGATACATAGTAACACGGATCTAACTGATAATGACGCAGACTGATATTTCTAAACTTTTCAAAGACATCCGCTAACAACAAAACATCACATTTCAAGTATAAGTCTGTGTATTCTCCCAGGTTATTAATTTTAAACGTATGCCAAACCTTTTGAGCATGTTCATACTCTTGTTCTGATATGTGTTCTGAAGTTAATTTATTGAAAAAAAAATGACAAGGTGGTAACTCGGTTTCCTCATACCGTTTCATCGAATCTACATAGTCATAACAATATACTCCCTTTCGGCGGACAAGATCGAACTCATCTTCATTGTTAAAATATTTACGCAAATTGTGAAAATCATTGGGATGCAATGTTTTTACTAATTTATCTAAACTAGAGCTGAGAAAATTAAAGGAATCAATAAATTTAAGCTGTGCTGCTTTGTTTGAGTCTATAGGTATAAATTTAGTGAAAGAAATATATTTTTCTTTTGTTTTAGGAATGATGTTGATACGACCGCAAACATTCCCTAATTCAGTTATGAAAAGGTGGCAATCATAATTGCTCAAATTATGAAATATAACAGGTATAAATGAGCATCTTTTTGATTTTAAATTGCAAGATTGGTGCGCAGGGCCTCTATAAAAACCTGTAAAATGATCGTGGTCAGCGACAATTTCATCATTTTTACAAAATGGTTTTTCACAAATATGACATGAAGCAGCTCTTTGAAAAGTTTTTGACTCTAGGTTGGTTAGGGGTTGCATTGGTTTTTCATCGGATAAAATAGTATTAAGTCTAAGTAAATCATGTGATATGGTCTCGACAAACTTTTTTGCACAATTAGGACCCCTGTACGAAACATATTCATTCAGCTCTGATTTAGATTCGCTACATATGTAGTAAGCAAAACTTGTAGCTTGATGAAGCTGTATATTTTCTGTATAACAAGCTTTATTTTTATCATCGTATTCTTTAAGTAAGCTTTCGAAATCACCGTATATAACTACAGGAATTCTTTGCTTTCTTTCATAATTATCAAAATGTAACTTTTCGCCTACTTCAGGCAAAACAGTTTTTACTCTCGCACAGCAGTGTTTATCTAGCTTCTCTTCCGAATCAAAATAGACAAAACATTCATCACACAACAATATTTTAGATTTATGGCGTGTTATTTGTTTGCGTACTAATTTCTCAAAGCTTTTAATTAAACAAAAATGACTTTTCTCGTTTTCATTAACATATAACAGGTTAACATGGGTAAATTTTCGTTTTTGAGTTTTGTAAAGAGGGCCGTTAACATCATTATTTTTTCCCAAACCGTAGACGTTAATGCTAATGCCAAGATTATTCTCTTCAAATAACTTTATATCACGAAAAGAAGGTGGAAACGACATGTCTTTTATATTGAGTATTTGTGAATAATGAGGATAAGAAGACACTCGATTAGAATTACATTTTGATGGAAACATATGTGCAACTATGCTCCATAGGAAACAATGATCATCTCCATTCTTAATATTTAAACAAGATTTTGTATTTTGTATTTTCTTTGGTAAAGGGATGTAAGATCCAGCTCTAAGCGGATTATATTTAGCGATGTTTATTTCTAAATGGCTAATAGATTCAAGAGTCCAGCCTGATTCCGCTAGTTCAAATTCGGTAAGTTTTCCTGCTAAATTTTTGCAACTTTCTAAATACAAGCTCATAATGTCTGTATTTACAAAAGTCGTAACATAACTGGTATTGAATGACTTCAGAGATTTTTCATCATTTTTTGGCAATAGATATGTAGCATAAAGTTCAAAATTAACCTTTAATGCTTTATGAATTTCAAGATCACGATTGATCAACTGTTTTACTAATGTCGATATGTTATTTAGAAAAAATTCAGGCTCCAATTTATTATCTTTACAATTAATTCGATAGCTAATGATTCTATTCTTAAATGCACAAGATATTACATGGACATCGTCAAATTCAGTGCTAAGTAAGCAATTAGCCTTGTGAATATTACTCCGTATGTGTGAGGAATATTTTATTATTTTGACGTTACAGACTTTACACATAGACATTTTAAGCAATCCGCTACTTATTTATACAAAGTAACAAGGGTTCAAAATAATAGGTATAAATGAGATAATCAGTAATAATATATATTAATAGTAGTAATATAAAATACAAATAAAGTTACAATGAATAAATGAATATAAAAGATAAAATACAAATTAAAGGTAGCCCGCAAATATTTTATATCATTAATTTTCTTGGGGGTAAAGGACTGGTTGTATATCTTTAAACTGTTTCTTAGCAGCCTTTACAACGTTAGTGACTGCTTTAAAAACCCCTGATTTTTCATCTACACAAGACTTATATGTTAACAGAGTATTTTTATATGCATCTTTCGCGAGCGCGTCTTTAGTACGGGAGATCTTTAACTCTATATAAAAGTCTCCCTTCTTAGAGAAGTCCCGCTGGCTGGTGTAACCTGTTGCTACTTGGCGCCAAAGTAGTCCATGCAGTTTCTGGGCGACAATTGGCGTCGATTTTTCGTCCTGAAATTAAGAAAATATTTTATGTTAATGAATACCTGATGGTATTCGCTCCTACCTTTTTAACATCTGAACCAACACATACATACGTACATCCTACAAACCCCCACGCACATACATAGATAGGTATACACGCCCATCCGTTGAAATTAAATGGGGAAATGAAATGCTACTTCTTTTATTGATAGTAGGTATAGCCGTTAAAGCTAACTATGAAACAACTGACCTCCGATTCCTCCAAAAACAATTTTCGTTGCTTTCGCACCACTTCCTCTCCTTCAGAATCCGATTCAGTCGATGAGAGCAAGGGCCGCGGGTCAGCAGGCTTCCTCCCTCGCTTAGCAGGCTGTCGTTTTACAATATTCTTCGTTTTTTTAGGTGCTGAGGTTTCTCCCGTGTTCCGCATAGCCTCTTCAGTCGAATCGAAGGGGTTGTTAATCGACGACCTAAAACAAAGTTAATATTAAAACAGACTGCCGTGATAACAATTTAACATGTGTGGGGTTTTATTAAAAAAAAACTATTTTACTTACTTTAAATAATTTAAATTGAGTTGCATGCTAGTCTGCTGTGTAGAGTAGCATAGTAATAATAATAAAATCATTTATTCTCCAAAAATATATATCCAGTAACTCAGCCAAATTTTATAATACCGTTAGTTGGCAGAAATTGCTCTCTTACTTTTACACATCTATGGCAGAGAATACTAAATATCACTACGCAATGGTGAATAGCAAAGCAAATTACAAGGATTTTAATATTGATATTAGCACAAAAAGATTGAGGTCATGTTAATACAAATGTATGTTGCGTTCTCTAACTAAAATAAAATTAAAGAGAAAAATAAATTGAAATAAATTAGGTAGGTACATACATACTAGTAATTTTGCTGATGATTGCTCCCAAATCACTTTATAGAGATACACACTTCGTCTTTCTTCTTTTTCACTGATTTCACTAGAAATGCACTCCGTCAACTTTTTAAAACAAATGATGGACACGTCTGACACTCTGTATTACTATAATTAAAATGAATTAATCAAATATAGAACTTTAGGATATGTTCACAGTACTAAAGTAGTCTCGAAACCAATGCATACTTAATAGATACAAACTAATTTCAACCTTAATTCATCACATAATAAGTCTCGCAAATATATTTTGCTATAGTCAGCAGTTGGTTACTGTAAACACAGCTTATGATTTATCAAATAAGGAAATCTATGAGATCTCATTCGAAACCTGAAACGCAAATCTAATAAGGAATCAAGATGTACCTCAGACTCTCGTAGCTAAGTACTGGATGTAAGACATGAGTTGTATAGAAGGGTATGGGTTCAATTCCCGGGGGAGGACAAACACTTGCGCGATTTGTGTGAAGCCGAGGTGCATTATTTATGATTTCGTCTTATTGTTATCTAATTCACATAGTTTAAAAAAAAATCGTGTATATATATATATATGTATTGCTACGTATATACGTAATGTTTGCAAATCATATTTTTATCATCTGAATAAAAAAATCTTATTAATTTTAATGTTTCTATTAACGCCGGGAAATAATAATGGAATACAGTTGCCAATGTCGCGTACTACATAGCGACGCCTAGGATATACCAGTGAAACTAAATCTATACAAGGCATTGGATGCATCGCTTGCGCCGTTTAAGCTTGTTGCTGCTATCAAAATAATCTAGATGGAGTCCCGACAACGTGAAGAAGCCATTATTTAGTATTTCTATTATGTAGTACTATTCTTTTTTTAAATATATTGAAAGAATGTAGATCCTAATCAAGTATAAAAAATAAGAAAAATGACTGATTGGTTAAATAAATATGTTTTCAAGCCATATTCACCTATGTCCTAAAACCCGCTATTGAAATTTTCACGCCACTTCGTATATATACAAATGACACTTCATATAAATCGACTGGTCTCTGAGATGACGTTAGTTTATTACGATGCGCCCGAATCGGAACGACTAAAATAATCGCAGATGTACCTTGTCAATTCGGTGGTCATTATTAGTACGGAGGCGGGCGATCCTGAAAACAATTGATAACCGAAACCCCCAGACCCCAGATGAAGCCCAAAAGACGAAAATGTCGGGACTGGATGAGTCTAAAATTTGATTGGTCTCTGTATGATGAAAATGGTCTATTACGATTTACGCCCCGGAATCGGAACGACCATTAGTAATCGCAGGTAACCAGTCAATCGTGCTTATTAGTAAGGAGTCGGGGCGATCCTGAAAACGAATGATAGCCGTACCAGACCCTAGATGAAGCCTAGAAAGACGGAAACATGTCAGGGATCTAGAAGTGTCTTTTACAAAATTTTACCCGGCCCTGTGCTGTCGACAATAATATAAAAATAACAAACAATAGACGACAGCACAGGGTTTGAGGGGTTTTTGCTATTGTTTTCCTTAAAAATAATCATTTATTCTTTCGCTATTTAATTTTTAATGAATAATGCAAGATTTAAATAATTTCAAATTAAATAATTCTTTTTTTAATATTAAAAATATAAATGAGGCGCACCTATTTTTTGACAACTCAGTGTGAGCCAGCTCCGGCGACAACATACTATCAAAATTCTCATGCGACTCAGCTCGACATATTTTTAGTTGAAATAAAAAATAAAATTATGGTTTTTTTTTCATATACCGAAATTTAAGATATTTTATTTGCAAATATTTTGTTCATCATTTAAACTTATGAATTGAGGAGACTGAATCAATCGAACTTGAGCGCCAGCGAACTTTCGATTTGATCCAGAATCCCCAATTCTAACCTACTGGTAGGGGGTAGGGGTAGGGGTAGGGGTAGGGGTGGGGTAGGGGTAGGGGTAGGGGTAGAGGGGTAGGGGTAGGGGTAGGGGTAGGGGTAGGGGTAGAGATCGGGATCGGGATCGGGGTCGGAGGTCGGATTCTGTAGTCCACGCGAGCGGAGCCGCTGGCACAGCTAGTTACCTACTATTACTATACCAACAGGCCCGTACTCGTTTGCGTGTGCGCATAAATAATTGTAGGGCTTGCTGCTGCACCGAGTGCGACCGAGAGAGGGACAACGTTTTAGAAAAATTAAATCTCAGGCAACATTTTGATGATTATTGTTGCAGGTATTCGCAAGCTATGCTTCGAGCAGGACTGCGAGCCTGTATGGCGCGCGCGCGACGAGAGTGTGAAGCGCACGTGCCGCGAGACAGGCGTGGCGTGCCGCGAACACGTGTCCCACACGCTCTGGGAGCCGGACACCGTCATCCGAGCCAACGGGGGCATACCGCCGCTCACGTACCAGATGTTCCTGGTGAGTATTGGCATTGACGGACGCTAATTCAAGTGTATTTTTATTTTTTAACAATTGCAGGTCATAATCACTGATCGGAGTATAGGTGTTGGCGACAGATTGGCTCTCTTTTTATATTACTGGCTGTTTTTTTTATACTTTTGTCAAATGTAGTTTTATATTTAGTGTTTTGTTCTTATTAAATTGTCAGAAAAAGTGATGATATTTTATTTCCAAATAGATGTGGAAATCCCAGTCCCAGTGGGAATCGTACCCACGACGTCTGGCGCTCGAGTCCAATAACCAAGCAACGAGCTCTATGTACTACTAGATGGAGCGTTCCAAACAATCGCTCTGTTCCACGCAACTGCGGCTCCGGGAGCCCAACTCGTTCACATTCACTGTGAAACTTCAGCAGCTGTTACTACGCAGAACATTTAATTATTTACTAAATATTGACGCTATTTACTCGCAGTGTCAATATTTAGTAATTATTAAATGTTCTGCGTAGTAACTGCACAAGTTTCATTGTGAATGTAACCGAGTTGCGACTCCCGGAGCCGCAGTTGCGGGGAACAGAGCGATTGTTTGGAAGCTTCATCTAGTAGTACATAGAGATCGTTGCTTGGATATTGTGGACTCGATCGCCAGACGTCGTGGGTACGACTCCCACTGGTGACATAAATACAAATTTGTACAAGCTGGTTCCCAGTCTGGATGTTATATCCTTGTTTAATTCCTATAGCGCACATGAGAAATCCTAGTTTAGAATATGTAATGTAAATAAATAAATAAGTAAATAAATATGTGGGGACATTTCACACACGGCCACCTGATCCCAAACTAGGCAGAGCCTGTAATATGGGTATCAGACAGCTGATATACATACATAAATTCATAATGTACTTATATAAATAACATGTGATTGACAAGGCAAACACAAGTGCTCATGACACGAATGTTTGCGCTTGGCGGGATTCGACCCGCGACCCCGAGCTTCGCAGGCAGGTGTACTACCGACTAGGCTACGGGGCCGACAAAATGTAATGTTTATTTTAATAATTTTAGCATACCGTAGCGACCATCGGTGACCCGCCGCGGCCGGTCGAGGCCGTAGATCTGCGCGGGATCACATTTGGAACTCTGACTGAGAGCTTCTATCAGGAGTTTACTGTTTTTGATAAGGTATGAATAATTATGAGAAATTTTGCGTTAAACTTTAAAAAAACACGCGGGCAGGGGGCCTACGTAGATACATTTAACAAAGAACCGCATCTAGGTTGGTCTTTGGTAGATATCTGGGGGAAGGGGTCTTTGGGTCGTTTGGGAGTGATCTTACTGATCGTGATTCTGGAGGAGAATATGAAAATTAACAAAAAGTCAGTTAATGTGTGGGTGTCGTAATTTTTTTTAAAGTTTTCCTGAAAAGTCTCAGAAAATAAAGTTTTTCCAGGTACTTCTCGATCATTGGCGTTAAGTTTTACATGTATTATCCAACTTTCAGCTCAATCGTTCCAATAGGTCCAAGGTTCCAGTACTAGAGTTACGTGCCGGACAGACAGCCCTTCAAAATTGCTTCGCTCTAAGGTTTCCTAAAAAAGCAAATAGAAAAGTCACGTTCGGAAAATAATTCTAACAAATGATACTGCCTAGCTAGATGGTAAACGCCGACGACCGGTGGCGGGCAGTAGGCAGCAACCACAAATGCGAGTTATTATACCACAGCTTCTAAACAATAGCCTTGCATATAATAGAATAGGTAATTATACATAGCTACGACAGATACATGTTTGAGAAACAAACATACAAAAGAGGTTTACAAACTACATTTTAAAAATAATCTAGGTATGTGTCGCAGCCTCTTTGGTCGCAGCAACAAAATGGCGCTGACACAGCTTAATGCTACAACACGCATAAATTGACAGACTGGAGCAATTCATCAGCATATACGTACTTATATCTCAGACGCCGAAGCCAGAAGACCTGGGGGTGTTCCTGGAGAACGAGGACATCCGCATGATCCGCTGGGTGGGAGGAGAGACCGCCGCCCTCAAGCAGGCCAAACAGCGGCTGGCTGTGGAGTACGATACATTCTGCAAGTGAGCATACATTTTAAGCCAAGCAACACAGAGGAGAGTCGCTGTACTCCGGTGCTCCCCCCGCCAAAGGTTTGTATGTGTCGATGTTTTGTAGCATTATGATTATCATGCAAGATTCTACTGCTAGAGATAGGCCTCTCCACTGAACCAGCTCCTCGTCTCTTCTCATCCAGTCACTACCAGCCGCTTTATGCCTCACGTCGCTCCATCTAGCCAGGGGGCGTTCCATACTAAGCCTGCCCAGTCGCGGTCTCCTCTCGAGAACTCGTTTACCCCAGCACTGTCACTTACAACTTTATTGACCTAAGTATGTCAAAGATTTTAATTAGAAGAGGTTATGAATGTGTTGTTTGATTTATTTGTGTGTGTTTCGTAGCGACACGACAGCGTACAAGTGTGTGTGGATCCCCCGCTGAAAATGACAGGAGGTCTCGCATCTGAAGACAGCTGTATGGCGTCTCCTCTTAGGGTGGCTCTTAGTTTTAAGCTGTCAAGATTGCTCGTGTAAAGCAGGAACCTGAACGTTTGAGTAAGCCAGAAGTTTCTAGTTTATACCATTGTGTAGATCTAGCTTTTGATTTTCTACTCCACATCAGACTCTCAAGATTACGTGCATGGGAGCGGCTAATAAATCAAAAACTTAAAGTTAAAAAAAAAATTATCTACTAGGGGGCCAGGAAGACCTGGCGACGCTTCGACCCTTCAGGATCATTTGTGCCAAACCACTGACCACGAACGGTGCCCCAACCCGATTTGGTGGACTTCACATACGCCTTAGAATCTATTTTTTTGGCATATGCAGATTTCCTTACGTTGTTTTCCTTCACCGAAAAGCTTGTGGTATTATAAATAAACCGTACTTAAGTTTCGAAAAAATGGTACGGCTGGGGTTTGAACCCACGACCTCATGAACGTGAGACGAGTGCACAACCAACTAGGCTAGTTATTTAATAGACAACTAACATCACTCATAATCATCTTGCTCTAAAATTGCGGAGGTAACTCTCTCTCAAGGTGTTACATTGTGAATCTACCTTCACGCGCGTTCCTTGTCCATTCAGGGGCTCGTACTTGCCTACACAAGGCAACCCGGACCTGCTCGGCCCGCCCATATCGCTCAGTCCAGCTCTTCGCTTCGGTTGCCTCTCTGTTAGAAGGTAAAGTATCTTCTAGCACATAATCATTGATACTATGGTACAGAAAAACAATCAGGAACAGAGGATCCCCCCAACCTCTGATAGGAAAATGTGGTTAAACCTCTTATGCACTGTAATTGGAGGTGATTAAAACATAAAATGGTTCAACAATTACTGTGTTTATGTCACGTTCATTATTATTCAAGTCAGCATGAATTATTGAAATTTCATCCTTTAAAACTGCATCGCTATTTAGAAAGAAAGATAAATAAATATCTCAGACATTTACACCAATTATCCAGTCCCAAACTAGGCAGAGCCTGTGTGGTATGGTTCATAATTCATTTATTGCCATAAATTACATGTAGGTGTAGATGTTATTAAAATATAGAATATTTGGTAATTGATCAGTGCAATTTTACCCACAGGGGTGTAGCAATTAAAATAGTGACAATACACATACAACATGCAACACAAAGATACAACACAAATACATAAAATTTAAATAAAGTCAAATCAGAATTTCAATAATTAATTTCAAAATATTTCTAATATGTCATGGTTCTGGTTCTTATATTAATCTACACCCTTTATAATAATTATCATTGCAAGAATTCGTTTACGCTGTATGGACATTTTTTAGTCAGGTATATTTTTAATTGTTTTAAAAATTTAATGTCAGTCAAGGCTTTTATGTCAGTTGGCAATCTATTATACACCCTAATTGCATTATATGTAAGAGTTTTCTCGTACGAAGCAGTCCTGTGTGATGGCACCTTCAGTCCCTTCTCATAGAGCATGTTTAAACGAGTGCTCTTATAGTCTGGTCTATTCGGGAAGAGTTCGGGATAGCGTCTGACGAGTTTGCACAGTTCTATTATATAGAGAGAGGTCATTGTATGCAGATTCAGCTCTACAAATGAATTTCTACATGAAACCCTGTTCGACCTTATTCCATCCAGAATACGGACGCAACGCTTCTGTAATTTAAAAATCTTGTCTGAATCCACGGAGCCGCCCCATGCAGCCAATCCATAGATAACCCTGGACTGGAAAAACGCATAATATGACTGGAGAGCAGCCTTTTTTGTAGCTACTTGTTTTAAATTTTTCAGTGCATAACAGAAACTACTTATCTGGCCTTCAAGAAATTCAATATGTTCCTTCCAATTTAAATGTTCGTCAACATGCACTCCTAGAAATTTGGCATTACGAACGAGTTCAATAGGATTTCCATTTATCTCAATCTTTATGTTTGTTGCTGCTGATCCGTAGTTTCTGAAATGTAGCATTTTAGTCTTATTTATATTTGTACTTAAGTTTAACGATTTTTACTAGATAACGGATACACATACTTAAATAAATATATAAACATCCAAGACTTGGGTACAAACATTCATATTCATCATACGAACATTTGCCCCTAGCGGGATTCGAACCCGCAACCTCCAGCGTGGCATTCCGAGAGCTAATCGTTCCGCCACGGAGGTCGTCAATAATATAGAAATAGATAGAAAACCATTTATTTAAAATCTACTTCAGAAATGTTGCCCTAGGGCGAGCCCTAGACGGCTCTGTGGGCTGGGGCGTGGAATGAAGCTATGGTATCCCCTGCCTGTCGTACAAGCCGACTAAAAGTGGTCATCGGGGACGCGGGTTCCGCGGTTGCATGGAGCGGGTGCTCTGTGCACCTATTCCATCCTACGCGACCCCGGGCAGCAACGGGGTGGCCTCGTTGCTGCTGCAGGTACCGCGAGGGTGCAGGAGGGAGGGACCGCGGCTCTCCCCAAGACGGGCTGCCGAGGGCGAGCTGCGGGGCGCACGGGGGAGTGACACGGAAATACAACACGTATTAATCCCGGTGTCTCTCCTTCTGTGCGTCGAAAACGGCCACCGCGGGGTTTTAATCGGTGCAACCCCGACATAACGTACTCGTCCCCCTGAGGCGAGTAGGTATGCAGTAGTAGGCATTTCCTCGCGATAGAAAAAAAGGGCGAGCCCTAGAGCGATTTTTAGCGACACTGAAGGTACAAGTTTATAGGCTTTGACCTCACGTGCCTCTATAGTCATGTGTCACATTTAATATCATTTCGTTTCTTTTTAGGTTCTACTGGTCTATCCAAGATATTTTCTACCAAGTGCACCAAGGGCGGCTCTCCCCCACTCACTTTATTACTGGTAAGTGTAAATCATCATCAGTTTAACATGTATATATTGTATATGTCTATGTATATATTGTTCGTTTATGTTTATGTAATATGTATTTTCAAACTTTATTAAAAGTAGGTACATTTCTTTATCAAATTTGGTACTAAACGCATTATACTTGTCCTTTTGGTTACTCTAAGGTTGACTGGAAGAGATCCCTAAGTGGGATAAGTCCGCCTTTGTACACAGTTTAATTCCTATTTTATTATTGTTGTTGTTGTTATTTTTGGTAAAGCGTTTATATACATACAAACTCCAATTAGTTATATTATTAGTTTACAGTATAATTAATCGAGTATATGTAGTCGAAGAAATTAAACAAGTTAGATTTAAAAAAAAACCAGTACATTACTGAAGAAGGGGGCCGGAAGTGCCTGGATATCCGTAGCCCCCTTCTTCAGTCGGAGGGCGGAAGACCGGGTGTGGTGGCGTTCCACACACATCAATACTTTCACACATTTATAATTTATGACATCTATGGAGACATAATCGTTCCGCAGGTCAGTTGATATGGCGCGAATATTTCTACACGATGAGCGTGAACAACCCCAACTATGGGCAGATGGCCAACAACCCGATCTGCCTGGACATACCTTGGAGGGCTCCCAAAGGAGATGAGTTGCAGAGGTATAAAATAATGTTTATTAAAAAAAATTTAATTGTTTTCACGATTTGTCATATTTTCAAAGGATTATGGGCGTTTTGGTCCCAGCCACCAACGATGTCTTACTTACTAGATGGAGCGAACCAAACAATGGCTCTGTTCCACTTCGGCGCCGCACCCCGTTCAAATTTACTTTGACACTTGTGCAGTTACACTATTTACTTTAAATATTTACACTATTTACCCATAGTAGTAATTTAGTAAATAATTAAATGTTCTGCGTAGTAACTGCACAAGTCTCACAGTGTATGTGAAGGGTGCGGCCCCGGAGCCTCAGTTGCGTGGAACAGAGCGATGGTTTGGTTCGCTTCATCTAGTAAGTACATAGAGATCGTTGCCAGCCACCAATAACAACAAGTCATACGCCAATGTTAAAATGTCTTATTAAGTACAACAATGGGTCCGATTCTAAAGCACACATTTAAAATTTGACAGCGCTAAAATGTCTCGTTTTTAACTTCATAATACTGTGTGACAAGGATAGCAACAGTTTTAGTGCTGTCAAATTTTAACATTGTGCCTTCAGAATCGAGCCCAATAGCTACTTTGACGAATAATCTCAGTTGGCGTTATGGGCCTTCTAGGTCCCACCCCAGTAATTACTAGCTCAACAAGGCGTTCAAATATACTCGTACCAAGTTGTCATCATCATCAGCCTATATACGTCCACTGCTGAACATAAGCCTCCCCAATAGAATGCCTCTTTTGGTGGGCTTTCCATTGGGGGATTTGCCATAATCACCACGCTTGGCAGACGGTTTGGTGATCGCAGCAATGATCTTAATACACACAGGGGAACGCTGCTGCCCACCCCTGGTGCAATACCTTAGTCGCCTTAACGACACCCACGGGAAGATTTGGGGTCGCCCTATTCCATCATTAAAATCAAGGTGTCATCACCATGTCAGCCTTTAGACGTCCACTGCTAGACATAGGCCTTCCCCAATGAACCCCACCACACCCGGTCCTCCGCCAAGGTGTACTCATGTGCATGAAGGAGTTAGACTTTGGCTCTATGCCAGGTGGACCGAGGGCCGCACAGGCTTCCCATTCGTGGACGCGGCCATGCGCCAGCTGAGGGCCGAGGGCTGGCTGCACCACGCGGTGCGCAACACTGTGGCCTCCTTCCTCACGCGGGGCACGCTCTGGCTCTCCTGGGAGCTCGGCCTCAAACACTTCCTCAAGTACCTGCTCGATGCTGACTGGTAAGTTTAAGTGTCTTCTGTTGTTGAAGTCTTCTGTTAAGGGCTACTTTTGAGAGCTTATATATTATATATTCTTTATTGCACAAATTTTAAAAGTAAATACAGTTACAAATATTGTGTACAAAGGCGAGCTTATCTCTAAAAGAGATCTCTTCCAGCCAACCTTACAGGGTGTGAGACAAGGCACTAAGAGCGAGGGGGCAAAAAGTACATAATATACTACATAATAACTAAATACCGAAACTACTTTACACACATACACACACACACATATATATATATATAGTAAATACGTATAATAAATATAATAAACATACATAAATCCACACCTAAATTATACTGAGTGAGACAGATAGTGCTCTTTTAGTTTAGTGTAACTCTAGTATATATTATCTTTGGTGTAACCAAAGATATGAACATTATTAACTTTAGATGTTATTTAAATATAATAAAAATTGTTTTAAATTGACACAACCTGTCGAACGAACCGCAGAAAAATGTTGGGTTTAGTTTGTGATCTCTAGTGGCGAACACGTAGATAGCCTACGTGGCACGTGACCTCTGTCACCCACGAACAACCAGTGTTGAGTCCGAAGCGAAGAGTTTTGCTATGCTTACATTACAATGATTTTGTATTCCAGGTCTGTCTGCGCTGGCAACTGGATGTGGGTGTCCAGCAGTGCGTTCGAGGCGCTGCTGGACTCGAGCGAGTGCGCGTGCCCCGTGCGCCTGGGCCAGCGGCTGGACCCGGCCGGCCAGTACGTGCGCCGCTACGTGCCAGAGCTGGCTGCCATGCCCATGGAGTATATGTGCGTAGGAACAAATCACAATTAAACACTTTTGTAAGCAACGTAACTTCGTAATGTGCAGACTGAGATAAGTGATGATTAAAAACTTCGTTGGGCGGTAAACATTTTCTGAATACCACGAAAAAGTCTTTACTTTTTAGGGTTAATATATAGCCTATGACACTCACAAATAACGTGGCTTTCTATTGGTAAATGAATTTTCAAAATCGGTTCATTAGATCCAGAGATTACCCGCTACAACCTCACAAACTTTACCTCTTTATAATATTATAGTATCTTTTGGTTTTTATTTTAGAGAAAAAAATCAGAGCGAATTAATTCGTGTTTTCCAGTTACGAGCCGTGGAAAGCTCCAATTGAAGTCCAAGAGAGCGCCAAATGCATCATCGGGAAGCATTACCCGGCGCCATTGGTCAACCACACCGCCGCAGCGCAACGGAACAGGGCCGCCATGCAGGTATACTTTCGTACTGGGGTAATTGTAACTAAGGGGCAAATGCAACGACGGGGCAAAGGCAACTACGGGGCAAAGGCAATTACGGGGCAAATGCAACGACGGGGCAAAGGCATGTGGCGACATTACGCCGCCTACTTATGGTAGCACCGTAAGAACGATGGTACCACTGCACGGCTACTCACCGACGACCTCTGATTGGTCGAGAGGGAGTTCGAGTCGGTTCGACTGAAATAATGGTGTGAGCAGGTTGATGAGTGGTAAAGGCAATTTGTAATCATTTTATAACTGTTTATGGTAATATATATATAGTGCAGTAACAACAATACCTCGCATCATTTCTGAATAAACCCTTGGAACACGCAAGAGAGCTGCGTAATGGGATACGCACCTATACCACAAATATCCCATAGGCAACTACGGGGCAAAGGCAACGATGGGGCAAAGGCAACGACGGGGCAAACGCAACCACAGGCCAAGGGCAATAGGACAAATGCTTGAAGCCTTTTAGTGAATTGTATAGATTGCAGCACGATACTTGGGCACTGATTCGTATATTCTCGCCTAACTCACGATATTCGCTCCTTTTCCTCAGAAGTTAAGAAGCAATATACACTCTTGGATACCAAAAGGATGAAACATAGAAAATAGGAAGGGTTCGTAGAAACTTTCAGTAATATATTTTAATATAATAATTATATAACTAGAAGGACTAACCGAGTGTGTTTCATTCTGCCAAGAGCATTATCCTGTGTTTATTTAATTATTTTTTTATGCTTAATAGAAACACAGTTTACTTACAAAATTGTAAGTAAAAAAATACCTAAAATAATAAGGACTTGAATAAAAAATATATAAGGGAAAACGAAGTTCTAGGAATAGTTTAAATATTAAATATAAAATGCGAGTAAATATTAAAATAGGTATATATTCCAACATTTAGTAAATAAAATTAAAAAAAAAAACAACTTCTGCAAAGTACTTAAATAAAAAATATATAAAAGAAAAAAATATAGTAATAAAAATAGTTTTAAAAAATAAAAAACTTTCTCGCGAATAATATAATAATCAACTCCTAGCATCAGAGACACACAACTTGGACGATGATTTCAACTTTATTTTGTGAATAAATTGAGTGTAAATTAATATAATTCAGTGGGTTTTTTACATACGTACTCTAACGATAATCTTTAAAAATCATGGCGTAATTAATTAAATTAAAACAGCCAATTTGAAAAAGTTATTACCTAGCTCTTGAATTTGAAAAAGTTATTACCTAGCTCTTGAATTTTGTGAAATTGCCAAAATGTATAACCGACGTGTAGCCCATAAGTTTCACTTCTCTCTTCCCCAGACATTAAGATGCCAAGTTCACTGGTTGCTTCAAAAGGATCCATACAGAATAGGCGGGGTTCGTAATCCTTTATTAATTTATAGATGTGCTCGCGGCTACCCTTGCGTGGAGTACATAATTATATAACTCCTTATTCCTTATTGTGTCACCTATCGTAACAAAATATACCTATACTAAAATCTGACCAAGGAACATATCTATGAATTAAAAGAAAAAAACACATACACCGGATAAATGGTTCACGAGTTATAACCACACTAGCGGACAGACAGGCAGAGAGACGTTGCGTTTTATTATAAGTAGAGTTGACAACAAAATACCTTTAGTGTTACAGAGTCGTTCAATACATATATTGTATTTTTTTCTGCAACTGTTAGAAATTGGCAAAAAATTAACGCTCCATGCAAATGATGACAAATCATTTTGCATGGAGATCTGATTTTCTTATATAATTTCCAAACGTCAGAATAAAAGTAGATTGTATTCGATACATCATCATCAGGTTATTTTTGTCTCCACTGCAGGAGCACAACCCTCTCTCATCTGCCGGAGACAGACGGAGGATTTGGCCTACACTCCCCGCGCTGGCCAGACGGGAGGCTTGAATGATGTTTTATAATGTATTCCCTTAGTCGCCTTGTAGGACATCCACGGGAACAGTTGGAGTGGTCCTATTCTATTCTACCGGAAATCACACGCCAATGTTTTATATGTATTCGATACATATAAAACAAGAACTAGGTATAATGACAGGTCGATTGTATGGCTGATTGATTTATTTTATGTTTCGCTTCAAAGGTCATTGGGAGGGGGAAGGTATGGTACTGGAACCAGTATATACCTGCACTAGGCATTGACACACGGTATCAACCATGATTTATATTGACGTCAATGAGGGTAGTTATGGTTGCCCCTGCATGTACCCCCATAGAGTAAAGAAAAAAATGCTGACTTCAAAATTTTAGTATGTCACCTCAACATCCTATAATAGAAGTTACCTTAGCAGACCACCACCCGTCTGGGACATATATACAGTTTGATATTATACGTACGTACATTGTCTCACTCAACTGAGACCGATTTTCAGTTCTCCAAACCCCTTTAACAAATCTTCTGTACACTGTGGCGGCGAGACTGGACGTAGACAGTCCTATTATGCAGCATTGGACCCGCGTTCACCTCGTCAAAGAAACCAAAACTACATTTTATTGTTCTAATATTAAGTTATTAAGGTATCATTGTTACTAACACTCTATTGGCAACGCCTGAAATAAATGATTTTTATTTTATTTTTTATAATCATTGGGGAGGGGGGGGGGGGGGGCAGACAGAACTCTAACCCTGTTTGTCCCCCCGAGGGGACAGATAAGTATAACGCGAACCAGGGCTCTTACTGCCTACTTGAACGTTAAACCATATTGTTATTTCCAGGAATTGCGGCAGCTTCTGCAGAATGCTCCTCCGCATTGCTGTCCGTCGTCAGATGACGAGATCAGGCAGTTCATGTGGCTCCACGATGAGATGCAGCCGGCATTCACCACTAATAACTAAGCTGGAATCTGCGGGTAGAGGTCTAAAGGTGAAAGTGACCGGAGCGAGGCTTGAAGATGGTGGAAACTTGGGAACTGTGTAATTTCTGTTACTTTAGATAGATGTATTTCGTCGATGATGATATTTTAAATGAACTTAAATATGGGATGAAACTTAATGAACAGTGGGATATAATTTATTGTACGTTTGGTTTGCATATTTTGGTTAAAAAAAAGATTTTATATTATAAAAACCATAAAAAATAACGCCCAATCTCCTTTTAAAAGGAAGTCTAGATTTAAAATTTAATTTACAATTGTTTAAAGATGTGTATCTATCTATCTAGTTAAGGATAAGTGTTCGTAATATTAAAAATAATAATTAAGTGTATAATGTACATTATCCTTGGTTAAAATCAGCAATGGTATTAACGATAAATGACGTGACCCCCTACTAATTAAAACAAGTAGGGGGTAAAAATGTATATACATAAAGAATAACCAGTAGGACATACAAGTACATGTGAATGGAAATAAAATGTTTTTTTATATTAAATGTGTTTATTTGTATAATAAAATCCTTATTACTACTGTACAATAACAATATAATAGGAATGATAACAGTTTTTTGATAAAACTCCTTGTATATCATCCGAAATGCTTACGTAAGCTAAGGCCTACATCCAGCAGTGGACGTCAACAGCGCTGAAGATGATAAACTATAATAGCCGCCAGCTAATTTTTGGCCTCAGGCATAAACCTTTCACCTCCCACTATGGTTATAAACACTATCAAGCATTCACATTACTATTCACTAACTGCCTTACCAACTCACTGAAAACTTTACTTGTGTTTGAGTCCGGTAGCTCTTTGACAGCTGCTATGCCTTGCCCGGCCAGTTTTCCCACTCTCGGATCGATGGGTACACTGCCAAGAAAGGGTATCTTGGAGATCTCTGCAAGGGATTTGCCTCCGCCGCTGGAAAAGATGTTGGTGCACTCGCTGCAAGCTGGACATACATAGCTGGAAAATTAATACAGTTTATTAGTTTCTTCATGCCATGGAAGTTTAATATACCACATATTATTTCCACAAGAAAGAGGGATAAAAGAAACTTATGGATCCTTAGGAATAATTTATGCTATGCTAGCAATTGGTTTACTAGGATTTGTAGTGCGAGCTCATCAAATTTAAAGTAGAATAGATATTGACACTTATGTTACTTAGGAAACAATGGGCCTGTATCAATGATTGAGTTAACTTTAGATATGGATTATCGTCATACCACAGACTGCAGTCAAGGAAAACATCATCTGGAAATCGTACACAAATGTAAGTAGTTCTGAATTCTTTATGAAGCCCAACAAATAGATCATCATCATCAAATCAGCCCCTAGAAGTTCATTGCTGGACATAGGCCTTCCCCAACGAACGCCACCACACCCGGTCCTCTGCTCTCCGCATCCAGCCACTACCGGCCACCTTCTTCAGGTTGTCGGTCCACCTGGCGGCGGGGCGTCCCACCCTGCGAGTGCCGATCGGCGGTCTCCACTCCAGAACTCGTCTGCCCCAACGGCCGTCGGTTCTGCGGTATATGTGGCCAGCCCACTGCCACTTCAGCTTGCTAATCGTTTCGGATATATGTCGGTGACCGATCGCTGAGCGACTTGGAACCTGTGGATCAGGCCCACAGTCAACAAATAGATCGAGAACCATTAAGGTTCCATATACAAAAGTTGTACAGCAAACCATACTAAACAGTTCAGTAATTGGTTACTACAGATATTTTCTTATAAATTGTATTCACATTTATTTAGAAACAACTTTTCATTCCAAATTTAACCTAATAGGAAGCTTAAATATCGTCGGTCTTTTGGCTAAAAGGCGAAGGTGCCACTTCATTAATCGGCGATTTCCCCCACTCTACAATAGACCCAAGGACAAATATATACTTACACTTTTCACCCTTTTGTCAAAAGACCAATAACACATGTTAAGGCATGTACTCACCCACTCATATTCTCAATAATCCCCAGTATCCGTATTCCAGTTTTCCTGCAGAAAGTGATCTCCTTCCTTACATCCTCAATGGCAACCTGCTGAGGTGTGGTCACTAGTATAGCACCACACTGGGGCACTTGACGGAGATTCTCCATTACCGTTATATGTTCATCTGATGTACCTACAATTTTTATAATATTAAATAGTGGTCTTGAACAACCTGGACCCAAGTGGAGATAACATAGAAAATGCCTATGAATACAAGGAAAAGTTTAATAAGATCTTCACAGGCTCGGTTTATTAACTGAACAGAAGTGACTCGTTTTAGGATTTGAATTAATAAATTGACAAAATAAAATACAGTAAACTTCCAAATAGATTTTTACAACTTAAATTTGCTATAAATTAATTAGAATGCATATGATTAGTATGAATTATTTACATACATAACACATACATAATTCTTATGCCTTGGTCCCAAAGGGGTAGGCAGAGACGATGTATGCTGAGTCATTTGCCCTTTTGCTGCCACGGCACACACATACTATTTTTTCTTTGTTAAAATTTGTAAATTGTATTCTCTAGTTATTATTAATTTTTTTTTCCTTTTTCTTATTTTGTTAGTTTTTTTTGTGTGTGCCAATTATGGCATTAAATGATTTTCTTTCTATTTTTTTCTATGTATCGCCACTTTGCACAATCTAATGTAGCAAAGTGGCTTTCCTTCGTCGCACTATTTGCCCCGTGATACCCCTTGACGTGATGTGTTGCAAACAACATCGCCACCTTGTTGAGGTACCACGAATTGAATTGAATTATTTATAAAATATCTCTATAGCAGTGGCTTGAGGCATAGGCCTTCAATTCTGTCTAATATGCTCCGTGCCAGTCTTGTCCAATATAAATTAATAATAAATATATTGCAAGGAATGATTACCATTGTTCATCTTGCAAGATATATATATGAAAATGGAAAGTTGCATATATTGTTATCCAGGATGAACAATAACTTGGACTGGTGCTCTATAAAGACCAACTTCGGCTTTTAACTTTACCTGGAGGAGTATCTATGACCAAGAAGTCAAGTTCTTGCCAGCATACATCTTCTAAAAATTGCTTAATCATTGAAGTCTTCTTCGGTCCTCTCCAAACAACAGCATCATTCCGTGACCCTAATAGGAAGCCTATGGACATGACACCAAGTCTCTGTTCCTTGTCCATGTATACTGGGATCCAGCCCTCAGGGCCCTGGTGCACGCTCTGGTCTTCCAAATTAAGGATGTATGGAACACTGGGCCCACATAAGTCAATATCCAGCAAGCCAACCTGAAAAATATTAATTACTAAGTAAGCAACCCAGTCCAGAGAAGGGTAACTACGAGGCAAGCAACACAATTTATGATAATTATTAAAAAAACAAGCAGAAATCAAATAAAGTTTCCTAACCTTATACCCATTTTCTTTTAAAGTTAACGCCAACTGTGTGCTCACTGTAGATTTGCCAACTCCTCCTTTACCAGAAAGTACTAATATTACACGTTTTACTTGCTCGAGCATTGTGTTTTTTAAATATTTATTTTAAATACACGACGTGCGATATAGGTATACGAAATTCAAAGTGAAATGACTGTCACTGTCAATCAAAGAGGATATAATGCTGTCAATGTCAGTGACTACTCTCATTCACTTTTTTCTTTAAAAATTGGCTATGGTCTAAAGCTTCTCTAGTTGGCTAGGCTAGTTCTGATTACTATCGCTCTTGTCTATGAGTGCTTCCTAAATTCGGATACACGCCTAATACAATTCAAAGTGGTAGACCAATGTTGCCATTTATATAAACACTTTGACAGCGCTTGCGCCAGAATGCGAATGACTGTGGCGCCACCCACTCAAGTTTTTCAGTTCAGTTTTATAAAGATTTTTGTAGCGGAGGTTGTGCGTTTTGTGTGCCGGTATTCACATTAGGAAATGCTACATTTTTCTTATTTTATATCGGATTATTGGACGTTTAATGACTTATTGTATTTGTGATATAGTTTTCTGTGTTCATTTGCTGCGTCATAGAAAGTGGACCATCTGTGCTAGTGTTTTTTTTGCGTAGAATTTGAGTTCTGTGCTGTGCAAGGATTTTGTCCACTTCGGCTCCGTATTGCTACATTTTTTGCGTTCTATGCGGCTTCTAAGGTATTTATTCGATATCTTTTAAGTTTTCCGATTATTTTTAGGGACGATTTTGGTAATATTAAGTCATTTGTGGGATGGTAAACAATTTACGATGAACGATAGTAATTTGTCGGTCACCATGCGGGCGTAGTATAGCGTAGTACTCTGGATTTATCTGTAACTATCTACCCCGTCAGCCCTCGGTATGGAGGGTGATTCGGACGATGGATAATCGCCTTGCGTGCGAAACATCTTAATTTCTTCGAGGGGTCAATATTATGTTCCCAGAAAGAAGGGGATTTTGTAGTTTTATAAACTTTTCTGTTATTTATCAACTCGGATAACTAAAACTATACCAAATTATATTTAGAATATATTCCTGAAAGTACTAGAACAGAGATGATACAAGAAAAGACTTTGAAATCAAAGTATACAGCTTTTATACAATACAGGTTTTACTGGTGTCAGGATTTAGGGTATCTTTGTGAGTATACCACCCTCTTACCTTTTTCTGCTACGAAACAGCAACAGTGCGTCAGTTCAAGGGTATGATTCTCAGTGTAATGCAGGCATTTCAACAGACTCCTTATAGTGACATATACTTTAAGCCTCTGGATTGTTGCATACAGCAATCTAAGGACTGTGTAGATGTTCACAGGCAACATACCATGGATATTTACAATCGGATGGACTATCGAATCATTCCCAACATCAATTCATAAACATCTAAGTATTGACTTCTAATCGGAAAGAGTACTAATCATTATGTTTCTCCTTGGGAACATTAATTATGTTTTTATATTATTTACACATATATTTATATACATAATAACTGTGTGTACAAGAAAGTATATTTTTAAATAAGAAATAAACTTTAAAATGACAGTCTACTTCTTGACAAAATTTTTTGCTTATCATGTTACATTTGTCATATAACCTGACTGGGAGGTGGGAGGCCACATATTTGTAAGGAGTATAGTCAGCAGAATGTTTTATATCAAGTAGTTATATATATCACATGCTAAAACTACACAGACTACCATAGACAATGTCTAAAAGTAAACAACAATAGTGATACAAAACAAATTATAATGTAATGTAAATAATTTCTGCTCACAAATAGCCATTACAATGTTTAATTATGCAGAATGCAGTGATGGACCATTCATGATGAATTCAAGATTACTTGCAATGCTTGCCTATAAACTGACCATGAACTGACTGACTGATCATCTCACTCCCCTCTATCCTTTATTTTAGAACTTAGTCATTATCAATCATATTGTGTAATATGTTATTTTATGCATTTATATATTTAGGTATGTATATGTGTATATTTATATATTTGTGGTATAAATTATACTCCTACCTTTATTTCACTGCACAACCTACCTTTCTTGTCCTCTATCCAAAGGTTGTCTGGTTATCTGTCGCTTTTAGCGGTAAGACCACCAAAAATGTACAAATGTAGGTTATTTTATTATTGTGTCTGTTTATTTTTTATTATGCAATAAAGAGTAATTGAATTGAACAGACATGCTCAAATAATTACATTTATTTGTTAGCATAAAAATATTTCTGAGACGTAACTGCAGAATCCCTAAATATGTCATATCTGAAGCTTGGCATTAACTCATTGCAAATATTTTTCACATGTGCTTGCTAATTTTTTCACACTAACTGGGTACTTTGCATGTGAATTGTGTTTGCTATTAAATTGTATGCCTCAAGTACTAACTGATTTGACTACCATTTGAAGGTTGACTCAAGAAATACTGTCATCTTCAGTTTATTTGAAGTATCTGACACTGTTGAGTTTGTCCTTGTTTATTCAGGTATTTCTCAATGTATAGTTGTTAATGACCCTGGTTTTTAAGATTAGGTAGTTCTCCAATATTGATTTTGTAAAAAAATAGTTTAAACTGCTGTCAATTGATTTTTTTCTTACTAATTAACAGCATATGGAATAAGCTACCAAAGGATGTTATTAATGAAGAAAGAGTATTAAAAAATGATCAATGTCTGAAATAACCTGGTATTTCATATTGGACAACATTGTCTGTCCCCAGTGGGAATCGAACCCACACCATCTAGCATTCAACTCCAACATGACCAATCCATAAACAGTAAGATGGTTAGTCAGTTCTCACCATCAAATAACGTATTTTGTATTTCAATGTTTTTGTTTTCTAAGAAGTCCTAACATGTATTTGATTCAGTTTTATAATTCGCTCTCATGGCCATGAGTATAAAACAGTACTATGTAAATTTATTGACCCACAGCTCACCATTACAGAGTTTTTATGCGACATGAGGATGGATTTGTCACCTAACATGCAATGAACGTTCAAGAGAGCACGACACACCCAAAAATAACAAAGTTATTTCAGAACCCAATTTGAAGCTTTAATTACTGGGGCACCCCAAGGCCGCGGCAACCCCAACTGTGCAAATAGGGGTGAAGTTATTGCCCCTGCTCGCCCCTTGCCACCCATGAGTCACAAGCGGGGGTGGACGGAGTTGTTGCGTATCATATTCCATGGCGGAACTTTTGTATATGCGGATTTGTAGTTGGACAGGACGTTAACACGTTTAATTCTTTTGAAAGAATTTCCTATTAGATTAGTTGGTTCCATTATTCCTGGCGTGTGTATGTCAGTCTGTGACGAATTGTGACTTGCGATATTATAATTGTATAATAGATGTGTGTGGCAAGTTTCTGCTATGACCGGAGTGGAATAGCCTCATTCCTTAAGCGAATATAATCAAAATCTATTCAGTAATTCACGAGATATTAAACAAGACAGACAGAACTGCCCAAACTAAGCATTTAATTAAATTTTTGCAAACTTTATGGAAGCCAGTGTCCACTATCGCCATCCATTGCTGGACTTATGCCTTCCCCAATGAACGCCACCAGCCGCTTTATGCTATATTGGTCCATCTCTCGGCGAGGCATCCCACGCTGCACCGGTCCGCGGTCTCTAATCTCGAACTCTTCTGCCCTAATGGCTGTCACTTCTGCGACAGATGGGTATGTCCCGCCTTCAACGGAGTTCTTCGTCAGATATCCTCCGACCCCGAGCAATAGTCCTTCACAGCTATCCGAGCGACTTAAACCTATGATCCGCCGTCAGTGTCCACGTTTCTGAGCAGTGAGATGATAGGCAAAATGAACTGATTAAAGAATTTTGTCGACGTACGAGTATAAAGATTTGGTGCAGTTTTCTCGTATTGTATTCATGACCCCAAAGATCCGCTGGTAGAGATCATCGGCATTAACTGTGCCTTTTAAACAGTTGTGTGCTATAAATAAACTGTATTGTTTGTTCTAGGTAGACGTATTCCTAAAAAACTTTGATGTCGGCATTGTCAACGATCTAGACGTCGACTATTGCTGATCGTAATTTTCTGAACCCCTAAATAGTTTATTCCAAACCGCTGACTCAATTTCTGAACTGCTTGGAAGCTAACGGCACATTTATAGCCCGAACTAAAGCAGTTGAAGCGTTTTAACCTTTGCCGACACTTCAAAGTAAAGCTCGGCGTAGCGTCGCGTTGCGTAAAAACTAAATGCCAGGTAAGATTTGCGTAAGTACCCGGTTGTGGTGGGGAAAAATGTGAACCTCGTGTTTATAAATACATATTAATAGTAGCTTATATACATATATATATGTATACAGTAGTGATGGGCCAAATATGAATTTTACCGAATATTCGGCAAAGCTTGCTGCTGATTATCTGTAAATATGGTCCTGAACAAAACTTTAAATTGAATGTTAAATTTAATGGTCTTCTTTTAATTTAATACACTATGTTACTTAGAAGGAATTGATTCTAATCATTGACCCTTTCGATCGGTATCGTAAAAAGACGTCCTAAACATAAAGAAAAGATTATTATACTTTTAAATATGTATGCTTTTATATCTTTCATTAGACCTATGATCAATTAAAGTGCCTTTTAACAATATAATAACAAACATAACTACAAGATATTACGTAAACCAGGTAAGCTCAATTTAGTTAACACTTTGAGTACTAACCTGCCGAATATTCGGCCGACTATTTTGCCGAATACAAATATTCGATTAAAGTACCGAATATGCCGATATGATTATCCCTATTATACAAGTATTAGGACATGTATTAGATCAATTAACTGCAAATTAGGAGTTAAACTTGAGCTCTGATTTGTACCAGGGCTCAAGTTACGTGCCACAAACTATACTATTGGGATTGCTTTAGCATATTCAAAGTTAACAGCCGTAAGTTGCGTCTGTCTCAATATGGTGATAAAAATTGTGTGAATGTGAGAGATACGTATTCGATTATGTCACAAATCCGTGACCTAAAACTGTAAAGGTTAAAAAATATACGTAAATTGAACTCCTATACATACTATTTATAAAGAAATGGTAAAGTAGAATTACTACAAAACCGAATGCTGTGGCAATGCTGATTCGTTTTAAATGGAGGACTTATTTTACTTCGGGAAAATCTGGAAAGCGCGAGATACTTGCTGTATAAAAATACAAGACCGTATTGAACTGAACGAAGTTGGTACTCCTCGCTTGGCAGTTAACATGCAGAAACTTTGCCAATTTCCTAAGTTCTTCGACCTAGTTTAAGGCCACTATTTTACTAGTTTTTCTTTGTGACAAATGTAGGTAGCATCTGTTTCAACACATTGCATACGAAAACAAACGCATTTGCGTATCCGAAACATATAATCAATAGATGGTGTTCCGAAGTGGACTGCAAGTCAACGTGGCAATACAAACCTGTTTTTTCTGCTAGTGTCTCTTTCATGTACATTATATAATTTTTTTCAGAGTCACAAATAGCGATTGTTAACGTATATGCCATATCATTTCGAATGAAATGTAACTGACGCTCCAGTGATGGCAGATTTACACATTTCATTCTAAGAAAATGAGAAACGAACTTATAAAAAATAAAAATTGTTCTGAACGCACTATGCTGAACGCACTATGCTGAACGCACTGCGCTGAACGCACTGCGCTGAACGCACTGCGCTGAACGCACTGCGCTGAACACACTTTGATGAAGTAACTGTAACTGTAGGTCCTTAGTGGCCTAGTGGTATGTCGACTCAACTTGATCTATCACTAATATCGATAAACTATTTTGTTCGTCTTCTTACTAGTAAAGAAACAAGTGCGCAGAAAAATATGCACCTACTGAACCAAATTTAAGCTCATAATAAACAGATAAGTAATTTGAAGAATTTAGTACACATGTGATAAAATCGCATGCAAACAATGTGCGCGCGTCGACAAGGCTTTTAAACATCACAGTGTGATACGCACGTCGACCACAGCTTAATATATACAGTACAAAGTCACTGCAATCTAGCTATTATGACTGTGGCATAAGGTGCCATACCGGTGAAGCTGGACGTGCGGTAAAACTACAAATTGGTAGCTACCATAAACCACGTGGCCTGGTTTTAGGCACTTTTCTTTCCCTTCGTCCCTTCATGTTTCTAACGCGGCTTTTGGCTTGACCTCCCCTCCCCCAGGAAGTAATTGTAAGGGTTTTTTTTAGCTATTATTATTTCTAGGAGATCTTCACTGTATTATAATATAACTATAAGCCGGGAATATACTCGTACTATTAAAATTACTCCAAATTGTAGTGCATTTACAATACAGCGATAAAAATAGGGTAGATAATTTAAAATAAAAACTTGTCTCAGCTTGCTGGAGATGGATCTGCAAAATGTAAGATTATATGTAGTTCAGACTCGGACCTCGCACGTAGCCCAGCATAGCCGTTCCCCCTTAAAGGACCACGTGGTTTATCGAAGGCCCCTTAAGATGTAAGTAACTTAATTACGTGCAGTCAACAGCAATTACGCGCTCGATCTCTGACTGATGAGTGAGTTAAGATGTCTATTACAAACTTTGTCTTTTCGCCGGATAACTCGAAAACTGTACTGGACAAAATACGAAAATATTACAAAATATATATTTTTAGAGATATTTAAGGAAAAGGAAAAAAAAACTTAATTTACAGTACGAGCACATTGTGTACGACGTACACTTTGATGTTTTTCTTATAAATAAAATAAAACAAATATGTAGTTTCATTTTTTTTTACTAAACTTCTATTTGATACTTCTCTACTTTGCCATTAGTCATCAATGGTACCATTTTAAACATATTTAGAAGTGTATAAAAATTATATTCAATTAAACTTCAGCCCACGTAACGGCAGCCGATAAGGAAAGACGGTTTCCTATTTAAACTATTGTGAGTCGGCTGTCGTGGACATGTTTGGGCGGCGCTCTTCATAAGGGAGCCCGGGTTCCAATGCACTTTGCATCCTGTCGACAACTAATCTATGATTTGGTATGCGTTTCCTGTCCTACGTTAGTTATCTTTACTTTGATATTAAAATGTCGAATAGTAAGAACAACTTTGGTTGCATGAGATCATAGGGCGTTGGCGGTGTGGTTCCCGACTTGGTATACACCCACCCCCAATATTTCCGAGGGATCCGTCTAAGCGATTAAGGGATTGCGATAAAGGGTTGGACAGTAGTGTTCTCCTGTGTATATTAAGATCGTTACTGCGATCACCCATCCGCCTGCCAAGCGTGGTGAATATAGTTCCACCAATGAGGATAACCCACCAAAAGTTGCATTCTATTGGGCTTATGTTCAGCAGTCGAAGTATTTTAATTTTGGCTTTCTTCCGAGATATCGATATTATTGTACTTTTCCGAGATATCGATATTGTTCTATTCCGAGTCTTGCTAGGGATATACTGGTTTTGGAGTTTCGATTAAGGTTCGGCCACATGAGGTGCGACTGAGAGATAGCGTTTATTTGGCGACAATGTTGGACATAATCCCATCCCCCTAATATTATAAATGCGAAAGTGTTACTCAATCACGCTTCAACCACGGCCGGATCGGGATGAAACTTGACACACGTTAGGGCATGGAATAGGACATAGGATAGTTTTTATCCCGAAAAAACATCTCATTGTTGATTACGAAAATGATATCTATTTTGAAATTTAAGATGTGTGAATATCGATACCTACGCGGACGAAGTCGCGGGCAAAAGCTGGTGATGAAATAAATATGAACTTAAAGGATCCAAGTTCAAATATACGATTTCGGTAAGCGCTGTCCGAGGTCTGTGTAATCGCTAAATATTATGTGTTTCCTTACGAAGGAAAGCCACTTTGCGACATTAGATTGCGCGAAGCGGCGATACATCGTCTCTGCGTCCTCCTCTAGAACCAAGGCATTATGTAGTAGCTCCCTATGAGGCTGTCATGGTCATGAATAGTCAAAAGCTTCGTTAAAATTAGAAAAAATCTACAGAGAAGGGAAGCGCTGGTTTCTCATGGGAAAATTAACTAACTGTCGAAAACGAGAAGCTACTTTTGAACAAGTAAATACCTAGTTCCGATATGCAACAATGCATTTGTTCAGTTGCAAACTGCTATCACTTCCTACCTTATCAGTGAACACATGCGTGTGGGTGGAGTTGTGTCCGCACTGCGACTGTAGATAAAGTTATGCATAGGAATCGCTGTGCTCTTCCTAGTATTCCGTATACTGGGTTTGCTTTTACGTGAGAAGTGATCGCTCAAATTGCATATACCTACTCTTTAGAAAATCACAGTCTTACCTACCTACGAACGGGACTTGTTGCAAATGAAACGGTTGCGAATGGTATGAGATGCAAATGCGACGAACGGCGAGTAAAAGGGCGACCTGCTAACGACCCTCTCTTTAGAGCAGCTTAGCTTAGATCCTGTTGGTATTGATCCTGTTCGCGTATGAACTTTCGAATTTGCATAAGGATATTTGACAGGACCGTAGAAGGAACCTTTTATGAATATTACATTATTTAAAATTGGACTTCAATCTACATTAAATACAATGAACGCTATGCATGACACATATTTTAGTGCACCGACCTTCGTAAGTCGATGAGGTCACGTCGTCAGATGTATCTCCGACGAAACGGTTCTGATGTCATCTTAGCCGGTACCAAATGACTGCCAATATATTTAAATAACTCATTACTTCGACAATTTGAATGAAAAGCAATAATTCTTCGGGGGTGGCAAACATTGGCCACACTACACAATGGGTATAATGATGTAGACTTTGCAATGAGGCAATGGTAACGGCTTTACATGGGGGCCCCTTGTGTCAGTCAACTTATTAAAACATATTGTCTGTGACCCCCTTTTCTTCCTTTCCTGTCCTATTAACTTAGGGTTGGGTCTTTCTTACTTTAGAGTACATAGTTCTGGCAGAAAATACTCAATATTACTACGTAAGGATGCGACTCCCCCTTCCCCATTTCCCCGCTATTTTAACGTCGCCCGCAAAATAAAGCACGTATGGCAGTACGAACTTCTGGGCCGCTGCCGCCCGCAGGCTTCGAGAGATCGACGCTTTAAGTTAGAAATAGAAGCGCTTATGTGTGCAGTAGCCAGTCCTAATCATATTAACACGCACACACAAAAGTGTATGGACAGGAGGGTGCGCCTGTAGTGGTAGTAGGTAGTAAAATCTGTTCGCTTGTATGGAGTTCTGGGGTTGTGGATTGTTAATTCGTCCCTGTCACAGGCTGTGGTAGGTAACTCTGTGCCACAAACATCTATAGTTTGCTTTGTACTCAAAAAACTAACCTAACCTAACCCTTTATTTATCCTTTGAGGATTTGGTACTAAAAATTAACCATGTTACCCTCGTGGTTAAAAATCCTTATTTACTTAATTATCCTATTTAAGCTTACCGGAGCTAGAGTATGCAATAGTTTAGCCTCATATAGAGGAAAAGTCAAGATACTGTTGGAGCCACTAGATATTAATATTAATACGTATAAAAATATCTTCCCTTATATAGAGATTTGTTTCGAACACATTCCGTCCAAATATGTAGTATGTTCTCTAACAGACCACACTCAGTACAGGGAAATCTACCTTTTAATTAAGTATGCAGATTTATTTAACGGGATGAATCAACTTAAGACTGATGACTCGCTTAAATCATAGAACGACGGCTTGGGTTTGATCGCGTCTCGACTGTACCTAGACGAACTGACTACCTTGTTTACGACATGTTATATGCGACTGTGATGCCCAAACCAACAGCAATTTGGGTAAGATGTCTACACTTCTAAGCGGTCGTATTAAAAAAGACCTTCAGTTTAATGTCACTGCTCTAATCCGTTTTAAGCCTACCACCTGATATAAACTGCCGAAGAAGATCTTTCGTCATCGTTTAGCAATATTTCCCATAAACATTATAAATGTAATTTGAGTTTAGATGTATGAGTAGCTGAGAATTTAAGTAATGAATAGATTATTGTGTTTTACATCAGTGGATTTATCATACACAAATTAGAAGAATAAAATACTCATATATTGGCTGCAACTAAACACAATGTAATACTAGTCGCACATGAAACTATAGACCGTCATACATAACTAAAAAAATGCAGTGTTGAGTTATTAATACAAAAAAAAAACAAAAAACGTACTCGATTTCCTCTTTCTTTGTTTTTCATTATGTAAACAGATAACTATAGTCTTAGTAAATAAGTCAAAATTGCATGCTTTTGTTTAGCCGATTCGTTTATATAACTATTTTTAACTTTCAAGTCGTGTTTTCTTAAAACATGCTTTTTTGAGTTACGATGGTTTATGATTTCATTGCGTAGGTGTTGTGGTATTTAACGGGCCTTATGACATATTCTGAAAAACTTTTGTCGTGTAACTACGATAACTAGACCCTAAAAACTTAAATTGTCACATGATTCGGTAGAGAGTACAAAATGGCTTTGAAGTTCAACGGATGTTAACCAAAATGCTTACAGAGTAGGCACTCTGATAATGAGGATCAGTCACGTTTGTTGTTAAGTATGGAGATATTTAGCGATAAAAAATCCAATAAATATTATAAAATATTATTTAAATCGGATCAAAAATGACGAAGATACAGTCATTTCAGTGCAATAGTTCCAAAAACGGAAGTGATACGGCGCGTCGCGGAAAGAAGCGCAGTGTACCATAAACAACACACTCACGTGTCTGGTGTATGAAATCGGAGCGAGAGGGCCAGAACATCACGCGCGGGTGTTAACAAGTTACGTCGACATAAAAAACGCGCGCATTTTGAAAAGTTGCCTTAAATAAACATTAATAAATTCGTCATTTCTTGATGGATTTTAATAATTAAATAAATATAAAAGATTTTTGTATTTATAGCGCATACGCCATACTAATTAAAAATAAAAATCTTATTATGTGAATGATTCTCATTAGATTTGTTATGTTTTTTCTTATTAACGAATACCAGAGGTAATTGGAACTGTTCTATTTCCATCATCAACATTGTATTTCCGTCATCAATCTTGTATTATGAAGCGTAAGCTCTTATAAATAATACAATAAGCATTCTTAGTTCACTTAATTCAGTTCACGGACACAATACAAGTCAAGTACTTAAGATTGATGCATATTCATAAGTTAATTTTAATTTATAAATTTGATTAATGCGACGGAAGATACCTGCAGTTTAATGTTTTTTAAAGACAAGCTTGTTAAATGGTAATGATAAGTATGTTTATTTATATCGGACTACACACAGAGAAGGTGAAAGGTGAACATTTTAATGTATTATTATTTATAGTCTTTATATTTATTACTAGGGTGAGTCCATAAAATCTCTTTGGTGCAGAGATCTAATCTCTTTAATAAACTACAGATTTTATTAACAGATTCTCTAATTAACTACAGCTAGATGTCTTCCTAGGAGGACGTTCAAGGGTTAAATTAGTAACGTCCTCAAAAAGGCTGAAGTCCACAGTGAGAAGAATAAAAGGAGGTCTATGAAAAGGTTGATGAATGCGAGTTAATGTCTCACTGCACAGGAAACATTCTTTTCCCCACATCGAGGTATATGTATACAATTTACATTGCTACTAATTTGATATACAGGGCGACAAAGCTTTTAGGACCTACATATTTAAATTGAATATCCCCAAATATTCAACGACCTAAACCGCTTTTCTCGCACCCGAAAACTCCCTCAGAACTTCAAACAAACAGAAACTCTGCCAAACCACGCAGTAACGATAAGTATATTTCATTCCAGATTAATAGTCCTATGAAAACAAACGCATTTGCGTCTCGAAAACAAAATACACAATAGATGGTGTTCCTGAGTGGACCGCAAAGTTTACTTGGTAATACAAACCTATTTTTGCTGCTGGTGACCCTTTCATGTATATGTTACCGAGACGTAAATAGCGTTGGTTTTCATAGGACTATTAATCTGGAATGAAATATAGGGTACGCTAGATCGCGCAAAGTACTTATGCACTACCCTAGCAAACCTCACTTCAGTCTTCAACGTCCCTCAAAAGCTCAATTCAATTACTCTTTATTGTATAATAAAACTCAGATACAATAATAAAGTAGTTTACATTAGTACATTTAGGCGGTCTTATCGCTAAAAGCGAAATCGTCTCAGTGGTTGTTTACGTCATTTGAAAAACTGCCTTTGATATAAACGAGAACGCACATTTTAGTTTTAACAATGAATATTCATAGTTCTTCCACAGTTTTCTGCTAATAACTCATAAAACGGTTGACAGTTACAAATTATATTTTTATTTTTAAACTACAACAAAAAAAACAGAGATGTTACATTAAAAACAGGTATATACAAACACTATTATTGATATGTGAATAGGATAAAAAGTTATTGAATTGATATTTAGCGACCCAGAAATCACTAGCATTTCCCCCAAAAATTCTATGCCTGGTGATCACAGTATTTGAACTTACGAGTAAATGTAAAGACTATACTGCTTTTAATCATCTGGAATTATATGACGTCCAGGAATAAATAATGTCTAAGTTATAACAATTTTGTAACTTTAACGTCTGAATGTACCTTACGTACATTGGGCCCATCGCTGGGGTTCAATAAAACAATTGCAATGTGATCCCTATTGCCGCTGCAAAAGGTGCCACTGTGACCCACTGTACCTAACGGAATAGGCTAATAAAAAGCGCTCGTATAGCGCCGCTCGGCTCTTGAAAATATTTGCTCCATCGAATTAATCAAAGTAATTGGTCTCCGTCGTGTGCACGGCAGTGATTCGCCAATTTGGGACTTGACGCGTCCTTCAATCGTTTTATTTTATTGAATTACTGCCATTCCGTTATATAAGAGACTAGCTTCTCACAGGGTAGTCTGTAACCAGGCGCGGCCCTAGACGGTGCCGACGGTGCGGCCGTCGTAGAGGGGGCGTAGAGAGGGGCGCCGAAAATGCAACGACAAATCGTCGAAATCACTGAACACTTCTTACTGGACTGTTTATTTTTATTGTATTTATTTATTTATTTATACTTTATTGTACAAGTCACACAACTCATTTAAACATATGATGTACAAAGGCGCACTTAACTCTGTAAGAGTTTTGTCTTATGTATGCTTAAAATTTGGAGAAGGGGCACAATGATATCACGCATAAGTGAAAAACTTTCTAGGGATGCCTCTGTTGGTAGGAGCGGGGGGTAACACTACGGACGTAGTGCAACATTGTATCTCTGATGTGAGGGTTTCCTCACGTGGTGTTCCTTTACCGTTTCAGAGCAGTCAGTAAAGTGAAGTCGGTGCTTCATCATCAGGTTATTTTTGTCTCCACTGCAGGATCACAACCCTCTCTCATCTGCCGGATACAGACGGAGGATTTGACCTACACTCCCCGCGCTGGCCAGACGGGTTGGGGAGGCCTGATTGATGTTTTATAATGTATTCCCTCAGTCGCCTTGTACGACATCCACGGGAAGAGTTGGAGTGGTCCTATTCTACTCTACCGGAAACCACACGGCAAAGTCAGCGCTTGCCGGTGCTTAAGTTACGCAAAATAAAACATTGCTACATGGCATGAACGGGGATAGAACTAGGAACTCTCGATATGGTACGCCGCATCTTTCCCACTGAGCCACCTTACTGTAAGGTGCCTACTGTTGTCAACAATAACGTGAGAGCCTAGAATTTTTTTTAAGTAGATCATGTCTATCTACAATTTTATAAAACACTGATTGCATTTCAACAGTGTAATTTTTATCGGTCGGATATTTCCGGAGATAACAAACTCGCAGTACTTCTTTATCATAAAGCAACACAGCAGGGGATCGCCATACTAAGGCGTACTAAATATTACGATCAAAGAAGCGACATTCACCTCTATCGAACTGGCGACTAGCATTGTAAAGCCTTCTAATAAAGTGGTGAAACGTTTTGTAAGTGACATTCCTAGTCCTACAACAATTACTAAAATAGCACTCAAATGTTCATCCCATCTATTTGAAAAGGACGTCTTGGTTCGCCTTTAAGTGCACCCAAAGGTGGTGTTTTCTATAAGAAACGTTTAGCGGGCAGTAATGAGTTTTTAATCCTCTTTGTAAGTGCGCCGCAATTATCTTTGTCGCGCATTTTTTTAATTTGGAACATTATTTTTCTCCCTTATTTGGCTCCCTTATGATACAATGTACTATTTTTTTGACTATACTATACCCACCCATCTTTGTAGTTAAATAAGAAAATCCATAATGTTGGAGAGAGTACTTATTTTAATGATGTCCCAGCATGATGCGTTGTTTACTTAATTTAATGGTTAATAAATTTTATTTAAGATAATATCCAGTGATGTCCAATACATTTGTTGGTTTATAGTTATTACTTTTATGACAGTTATTTTAGATCAGTCAGTCACGTATTTTATGGGATTTCTGATTTGACGAAGGTTTCCTTAAAGAAATGTTGAAGGCTTCCAGATTTCGGCGTGGAATCACTGCTAGAATTCGTGAACTGCTTTTGCTCCAAATGGACGTCTCTAAAATTTACTAATTCGGACTGAAACATCATTATTTTTATGAAAGTTGCTGTACCAATCTCCTGCTGATTTTTGGTATTAATTTTAGTTTTAAATCACACCTCAAGATGATGGGTTTCAGGAGTAATTCGTAACTTGACTACTTAAAGTGTAAGCGCGTTTCATTTTCGACCACATGTCGCTTACCATCAGGCGAGAATAAGTTTTAAATCAACAGAATATTAGGACCCTTTTATTCCCAAGTGTTTTTAACATACTGTACCTCTAAAACATTGGTCAACTATGTAATTGAATATTTAAAACACAACATGTATTTAGCTCGCTAGCTAAATTCAGAACTCTATGCATAGGAAATATTACCGAAGTTGAAGCGCAGACGATCTGGTCTATCATTCATGTGTGCATCGCTGGTTCATCGTCTCCTCTCTATACTTGGCTAATGTTGTGCTAAGACATTTCAAAGCCTTGGTTCTAATTAAGGCTTTGAAATGTCTTAGCATGGGAGTGGTCATTTTCCTAGTCCTTTTTAACTAGTGTTTTACTCGCGTGGTTAAGTTATTGTTTCCCACGAAATCAATTCTATGGTAATTATAATTATCATATGTTCATCTCCATCTACGACTAGATACACTTATAAAAAGGGCATCAGTATGTTTTTCACTGTCGGTGCGTACAAAGTCGCGGGTACAGCTAGCTTCTTAATCAGTTGGCAGAAGGTGTTCTGACCTCCGGAAAAGAGTGTTTTCGGTGAACCGTTTTATGTGCGAAGTTTCGTGGAAGAATCATCGATGAAGAGGCATCGATATGTCGTTAATCGTTCGGAGTTCTGAGCAAACTCACTTTCAGATTTATAAATATAGTTTGGATTTGACTTTATAGAGTCAATAGTAATTTACTATCATTAAATACTTCCATTTCCATATTTCCTAGTCAGTAAGAAATTCATTTTTAATTAATTGTTTACATTTAAAATCACTGAATGATTCATGATTAAGTTTAATAACTGTAGTTGCTTTCCTTCCGCATTATACGTCAAAGAAAATGATATCCTACGTTTCAAATGGAATTGCGTTAATATTTTGACCGCTAGCTACCTCCATTTTATGATAGTCTGTTTATATTTTGTGTTTTGATATTGTGTTGACCTTGCTTCTTCTTTCTGACCTCAAGAACTTGTTTCCTAATTTGTTTCTTAAATATACTGTGATTTATGATACGTAACGGACGAGTTTTTATACCAGAGAAGGTCGTATGCACAAACCCTAAAGCCATAATTCAATTACAAAAACCTACTGTAATAAAATGACAAAAGTATTGAACTATCATACATACATACTCGTAACTCTATGCCAAGTTTAAAGAACTTTTCTATACAGGAACTATATATTTTCCACATCTTATAGTCACTGCAGTAATTCAAACCCATTCATACGAATTTGGCAGTGTAAGAACGTGTACTTAATTGTAATTACGTGTGTACAATGTTAACTGCATATATCTCGAATAGTTATGGGGGGTCAAAAGTAGCTCGAATCGAATCTCGAAATTTTGCTCGGGCTCACTTGCCGTTCGCTTACATCAGCTTCGTTTGAATTAATAATTACCACTCTCTGCCTTGCCTGCCGGAGGACCGGGTGTGGTGGCGTTCATTGGAGAAGGCCTATGTCCAGCAGTCAGTGGACGTCTAAAGGCTGACATGAAGATGACTCTCTGCCTTATCCACAAGGGACATAGCATGAAGATATGTATGTAGAATTTAGGTACATATAATTTAATTCAGGTTTTCATGTGCCATCAGAATCAGACTCTTAGATACTACAGTCTGTCTGTTGTACTATTTCATCATCATCAGCCTATATACGTCCACTGCTGAACATAAGCCTCCCCAACAGAACGCCACTTTTGGTGGGCTGTCCATTAGGAGATTAGGCACAATCACCACGCTTGGTAGGAGTATTGGTGATCGCAGTAATGATCTTAATATACACAGGAGAACGCTGCTGCCCGTCCCTGGTGCACTGCCTTGATCGTCTTGACGACACCCACGGGAAGATTAGAGCTGGCCTTATCCCAAGCCGAGAACCACACGGCCCATAAATTATTTACCTTGTTTTAAATTGTCGCGATCATGTCTGTTGTAAAGTGCGCTTAAACAAATATTATCTTTCCCAAAGGCTTGCGTTGAATCTACCGTCCTTCCATTTGCATGCCCAATGCCCGAAACTCGAGTCTCAAAAAGCTTACAAACCAGCCCCAACTGGTTTTCCACAATAACTTGAGCACTTTTATTCGTTTTAAACGTGGCACGAAATGGTAGAGTAACTTTTCCACTTGAGCGTCGTCTGGAAGTTTTCCGGCCTGGAAACGTCGTGCTCGACCGACTAAGGCTGTGCGGCCGTTTTACGAAATGTTTCAAAGGAACAAGTTGGGGTTTCGCCTCACTCTTTTCCTCTGTCGAAGGCACAGGACCTATTGACATGAGGATCGTATGTACGATGGGTGCGTTGTTTCAGATGATTTTTTGTCAACTGCTTGTTGATGATTTAAGTCTTGACTTGGCAGGATATTAATGATATCGAACGACCTACATAAGTATCTAAACACAAACCTACAGGGAGAAATTGCCATTTTATAAATATATTGCTAACCCTTCGAATTACCATTTGCCAAAATAAGCAGCCCAAAATATAAACTACTAGCTGGTGCCCGCGACTTCGTCTGCGCACGATTAGTATTTCAAGTAGCTTTTTTGTAGAACTATTTAAGATAAACATTTCCATCATACATTACATATGTGTAACTCTAGCGGTTTTGGCAGCGCACGCCAGAATAGCTCGCAGATGGTAGTGTTTTTCCTACTTACTTGATATTTTGGACAATTCACACAATATCCTGATAAATTGTAGCCTATGTGTTATTCTGATGTATAAGCTATATTATTGTAAAGTTTCATTAAAATCCATTCAGTAATTTTTACGCGGAAGTATAACAAACATACATCCATACTTACAAACTTTCGCGTTTATAATATTAGTAGGATTCAAACATTCAAGCTATTGTAAAAGTGTATACGACGTATTTGTATGACCTCATCATAAATATTCAATTCGTACTATCTCAAAATGGAATAGAGTTACTTACAGTACATGACTCTTTCCCTGTGTTATTCATATGCGAAGCCGGGACGAACAACTAGTGAAAAATCAATGTAAAATAAGTAATTTGGAGGTTATGTTCGTGTAAGGGTAGTGAACTCCTACTATTATCCGTAGTTCGCGACGGTAAACCGATAACTACGGATGGTGGTGGATAGTGGTTTTGAGAAATAATGGTAAAAATGTTCTTAAATGTTAAATAATAGTTTAATTGTTAATGTTATTTTGTTGGTGAGTTAATTAGAACTGAGTTTAAAATGTGCGAGGGGGGCCGTGTTTTAAAATAATCATCAAGTGTTACTCGTATAAAAAAACTGTTTATTCTGACATCATTACTCAAAAGACAAGTGTTTGAGGTAGTCCTTCAAAGATATGAATGACATCATTGCACCGAGCAATAAAGAGTAAAACCACTTATAATAGCAGATACCATCTAGTGCATATAGTATTTCATTAAGTCATTTTCTTAATAACGCTGACAATTCTCTTGATAATGCTGACAATTCCCTTGAACACGTTGACAATGTAAATCGTGTGATTAAATTGTAAAACCGCGGCGTGTATCAGGAAACATTTCTCATTATAGTCGTTACTCGGTGCTTCAAAAGACGTGATGTTATGAGGAATCTTGTGAATGACGTCTTCCTGTTGGAACTGTTAAGATCTAAAATGTGGTACAACAGCGTTATCTTATTTATATTTGATTAATTTGTATCAAACACAGGTGGAGCAAAGATTTTTTAAAACACTCTGACTTAATAGAATAAATTCGATTTGATTTACTTAGCCTTGTCTTGTGTGAAACAGTCATCAAGGAAAGCGAATCTCAAAGTTCATATGGAAATCGTATGGGGCGATTAAAGTATGAATATGGATGGCGGATAGCAGCATCGTCTGCGCATTAAATTTCATAAACTGCGACCACCAAAGCACTTTCCTAGCGTGGTGACCAGAGCATAAACTTCCCAATACTTTGCTATAGTAGAGACTTGATCGAGCATTGGATTTGTATAAGTTGTTGATTATAATTGGACCCAGTTACGCACATATGATGACCCACGGTAATTTTTCAGATATCAAGCTTTAAAGTGGAAACTGGTATTCTTCAATATAATTATGCTCAGGTATTCTTGAATATATTTAAAAAAAAAAGTATAACATCTGTCCTGTATGGTTTCTGCCGTCTCCCAGATGATTTTAGAGATTTATAAGAACAATAATCTATTTAACTCTGTTTATACGTCTTGTGGGTTTGATAATTTCTGCATAACTGAGTCAAATTATGAGTGTAAACGTTTACTATTGGACTATATAAAGGATATATTTTTTTCTCAATTTTACATCAAACATTAAAATACTGTCGAGCATTAACTTCAGTCACGGGCTTTAAGTAAATTGCTATTTACTTTGCCCCATTGAAAGCATTGGACAGAACTAACTGTAGCACTACTGCAAATCCGCCAACTAAACGACCTCGGCTCGCTAACAGTAATTGATGCTTTACAAAATAGCTTTACAAACGCTATCTCCGATCCAACATTCATCCCGATAAATCGTACTCATCTGGTGGTCATATTTATTCGGCACGCTTCGATCTATTTTAATGTAATTGGCTTTCCATTTTGTACCTACCTGCATACACATCAGTAGTCATTCGTATCATGTCCTGATTTATCATTATCAATCAAATCTATGAAAATTACTCAAATACGTCAAAATGATAATAACATTAACCGCACAACAACACGTACAGTACACTTGTCTAATCGCAAACTGGAATGCTTTTGAATCACCATCAACCTTGTTCTTAGTTAAAACTGTTTATTGCACATTTGCAAATGAGTAGACTTAGTGGTAAGTTTATACACGTAATTTTTCGTATCTACTATCGCGTCCTGGAATTTAGCGTTGCGTTGAAGAAACGCGCAACAAACTTTCAGCTACACATATTTTAAAATCAAGTTTTTGGACACGCGTCTAATTTACTTTTACACATATAATTTCTTGAGTGCAATTTACACAATCGCCTGCGACACTCGTGTCAAGATAACCCCAAATTTTTAGTTTTATACGTTTTCATCTACTAATAAACTATTAATTTTTACATTGTTAGATAAGATAACAGCAGCAGTTTATTGATCGTACAATCTAATAAATAAAATCGTAAACATCGCGTGTCTGTACATTGAAGATATTTGCAAAAAAAAATTTGAGGGGTCTAAGGATAAGTAATAGAACACATTTCAATCATTTTTGGAATTTTTGTCTGTTTATCTGTTTGTCTGTGAGTTTGTGCACGCATCACTTAAAAACTACTGAACGGATTTTGATGGACTTTTCACAAAAACATGGGGCTTAATTTAAATTAACATTTAGTCTTTATTTCATCGCAATCGGCTAACTCAATCAAAAGTTATAAGCATTTTTAGTTTTCAAATACATTAGTAGGTAAGGTTAGTATGCAATATATTGCACATAATAGTATTTCTGTACTATTCAGATTGCGATGAGTTTGGATTACATTTGGAGCTGCGAGTGGGAATTGGAGTGGGAGTGGGCGTGGGATAAGGGGAGTGGGTGTGGGAGCGGGAGCGGAAGCGGAAGCGGGAGCGGGAGGGGATCGAGAGGGGAGCGGGAGCAAGAGCGAGAGCGGAAGCGATAGCGAGAGCGAGAGAGGGAGTGGGAATGGGAGCGGATTCTGTAGTTCACGCGAGCGGAGCCGCGGGCACAGCTAGTATAAAATATCAACAAAATGCTAAAGCAACATTGGTATAAAAAAGATGTCTGGTGGACCAGCCCAGACATCTTTTTCATTAAAATAATCGTTTATATTATGTTTCCCTACAAGGCTGTTTTGATTGTATTTAATCTGACAGTCTTGCAAAGAGGAAAGTTTAATAGAAAATTGAATCTCTTTGTAATAAAAGTTTAAATTCTAAGTGTAAAACAAGTAACAAATGTAAGTTAATCTTTCAGACCGATTTCCCACGTATCCAACGACAGCTCGATGTAGTGGACAAAGCTGCGCGGAAATCCCATATGAAGTGATAATTCAATCAGTGTCTGCCCTTTCTTCCGACGCTGAGTTGCTCCCGTAATCGGATATGCGATACCACTTTAGTTCTTATCGTAACGTTTCATTGTATTATGTGTATGTATTTAATCGTAATGACTTCTTATATTAAAAGGATATTGTCTGTGACAAAAAAAAAACAGAAAAAATGTACCACATAGGAGCACAGAATAAGTAATAGTATAAATACACTAGGCGCACTTTCTGTGAAACCTTGCTCAATACAAACCAAATTGAATCCCACCCTCATGGGTAAAAGTAAATTTTACGTTGCACCTCTGAATAATGCAACATTGACAGTCGTACGCGTAGTGCGGTACCTACGCTTTCGGATTGTGGAGCGGCGCGAGACTTTATTTAAATGCGTCTTTGCTCTTGCGACTCCGACCGTTAGGCCCCGAAATCGGGGCCGTAGTGCGTAGGTGTATTGTTATGCCAAAAGAGCGGAGTGATATAATTTAAATGAGTCACATCGCTCTCGCGACTCCGACCGGTAGGCCCCGAAATCAGGGCCATGGCGCGTAGGTGTATTGTTATGCTAAAAGAGCGGATTGATACAGGCCTTATAGGAGGTATTTTAGAAACAACGACAATAACTAATTTTGTAAATTACCTCAGTGTGTATTTAGGAGACCCACGTTGGGCGCCAATATTTGCAACTGGCGCCCAAAGTGGGACTCATTAAAACAATAAATTGAGATAATTTCTTTTCATGATGTTAGGATGTGTCCACACGTGGCAGTATACCGGTGAATGAAGCACGTGGGTCTTCGGGCGCGGTCGTTCGATACTACGGAGGCTGCGCGCTGAGCTCCCGCCCGGAACTGTCTTCTACCTACCACTGTACCTTGATCTACCCCGTCTCTACACTGTACTACAAATAACAACCGCCCAGGAGAAGTCCAGTTAAAAACCAGAGCTCTTCGTTATTTGGACGTTTAGGTCGTGCGCCAGTTACACAAGAGCTCTCATGCTGATATTTTATTGCGGTAGCTATTTCGTAGTGAGGTATCAATATTAAATGGACGCGTATCAAATATTCCGCTTCACCCGGTGTAGAGCGTACGAGCTACCTAATGACTGTATTTTGATTTACGATACACTTTTTGCGAACCATATACTGTATTTTCAGATTTCATCGGAATGATAAACATTCTTTTATGATAATAAAGACGCAGGTTTTTCATTGGAATCTTTTATATTACGTTGAAATGTTATTATTAAACTTATACGTCCACTGCTGGACATAGGCCTTCCATAGTTCAGTGTAAGTGTATATTGGATGGGTACGTTTATTTTATAATTTTGGTACTAAACGCATTATACCAGTTCAGTTAAGGTTGACTGGAAGAGATCCCTAAGTGGGATAGGTCCGCCTTTCTACACAACTTTATTCCTATTTGTTATTGTCTTTGTTAATTTTGGTACAATAAATACATATATACACTACGAAAAGTTGTTTAAACGCGATCCCAGTATGAAGTCGTTTATTTATATAAAAGGCAAATGTCTACGAAGAGTATAGTTTTCGCTCGACGACGTTCCCGGTTGGCTCGCTTTATTTTTAGGTCGTCGGCACAAAAGGAAGTGGTACCGTGGGGGAGCCCGTACTACGTCGTTAGCCCATTACTACATCTAACTATCTAGGTGCTATAGAAACGAGGGGGTAATGCATAGCCGTTTTCGCTGAGAGTTTGTCGCTGCAGTTACGTCACTGACCAGCGGGAGTCGGAATTAGGAAGTGTCATTATGTACTTGTGACACAATGTTTATGTTGATATTGGTATTCCGGGTTTTCTTCAGAGATTTAATTTAATATTTGTCCGTTATTTGTCATTCCAGTAATACAAATATGGCCATTCCACATCGCTCATTTAATCCTATCCTACTTAAATTATAAATGTGAAAGTTTGGATATTTGGATGTTCGGATGTTTGTTACTCAATCACGCTTCAACCACTGGATGGATCGGGATGAAACTTGCCACACGTGTAGGTTAGGTCCTGGAATAGGATATGACATAGGACAGTTTTTATGTCATTCTTACGGGAAATAGATAATAGTGATGTTAAGTGGTCCACGTGAACAAACTCGCGGGCAACAGCGGGCAACAGCTAGTAATCTATAATTCTTCTTCTACCTCCCGCTTATCAGTAAAATAAAATACAAATCTTATAATCTATATAATCTTACATAATCTTATCTTATCTTAATTTTATATATCATAATGGTCTATTATGCACTTTATTGCTCCTCTCGCTCTTAATGCCTTGTCACACACCCTGTGAAGCGGGCTGGAAGCGATCTCTTTTACAGATAAGCTCGCCTTTGTACACAACATTTGTAACTTGTATTTAATTTTAAAATTGTGCCATAAAGAATATAGATAATACTTCAATCGACTTAACCTAGCATGCACAAAAAGAAATTTGTTATCTGATTACAGTTACAAATAAATATAGAAGACAATAATTAAGAAAAGAAAAAGCAATGGAGAAGCGTGACCGAATAAAGTTTTTTTTTAAAACAAATTTTAAAAAACTTGTGCAACTTCAGTAATATCGAATTCCAAAAACGTTGCACTATTTTTCAATTCAACTCCTCACCAACGAACCGGATGACCGAAGATCCGAAGATAACTTTATAGGTAGTCGTACCTTCAATATTAAATTCGCACGACGTTTAAATTCGTTTCCGGTATCAACGGATACTGATTCTATCTGTACCGTATAGTTTGCTCAGCCGCGCCCTATCTTTAATCTAATCTAGACAAATATTGGCATCGCCTGAGCAAATCGCAAAAATTCTATTTGGTTTAATATCGTTAGCAAGAACTTCGACGTCTCTCGTATTGCGAAAGGGAGGAACTACGCGGTTTGGGAATTGTTAAGAAACTGTATTCATATGTAAATAGGGTTGAATTTTTCGTGTTCCAGATTGGAGATTTAGGCAGTGATACTCAATTTTTGTTATGTTCGGTTCGCATACAGATTTCGTACGATAGCTAGATAGTTTGGGAATACAATATGTAATACTGCTGATTTGATTCGTGTTTTTTTCTGTCTCCACTGCAGGAGCACAACCCTCACTCATCTGCCGGAGACAGACGGAGGATTTGGCCTACACTCTCCGCGCTGGCCAGACGGGTTGAGGAGGCCTGATTAATGTTTTATAATGTAATGTATTCCCATAGTCGCCTTGTACGACATTCACGGGAAGAGTTGGAGTGGTCCTATTCTACTCTACCGGAAACCTCACGGCATTATTATTAAATACTTTTGTTATATTATAATAACGCTGACATTATTTTAACTTTTATAATTAGTGTTGTGGTACTGTGGGATATCATTTAGAATGGAATATTATGTGGATGGACATGCCGTTGATTGATATTTTATATTCCAAATTGAGACAGTTGATAGGAATAAGTGAAGCATGCATGTAATGCTTTTTGTGATCTGCACAATGATCGCTTGCAACCCTCCTCGGGCCAGGAAGTCGTAAGCTTGAGCTCCCCTGAATAAAGGCGCTAGATGCGGATTGTAGATAGATAAAAGTTGGTGTCCGAGATAAAGCAGGGGCGTTGAACCGTTGGCCCATTCTCCTTCCCTTTTCTTATGCTGATTTCGTTTCAATTGAATAAAGTTTCTTGGTGGGAGGGATGTGTTTCGGAATTACTTGAGCAAATTGTGTTAGGAGGTCTTACTTACTCACACTGTGACACGATAAATCTTCGGGAGGACTGAATGTTGCATGCTGTTATATTCAGCAATAAAATCCCCATGACGATAATATAGATGTGGTTCATATATTTAAAAATATACTCCATGATCTTTTGACGGAATAATGTTATTTTAAGTTTGTATGAATTTCTTGGTGATGAATCCATCTAATGTTAAATTTCTCCCTTTTGAATTTACTGCAATGATGTAATCATTATTTATTGACATTCATGATGAATTGATGACGAACCCTGTACGGATTTTTATACATAAATATATGACCATATTATTCATATGTAAAACTAACTGTGCCCGCGGCTCCGCTCGCTTGGACTACACATTTATCTTAAATTCTCCTTCAATCCGACTCCGACGCCCACTCCCAATCGCACTCCCAACCTCACTCCCACTACAGCTTCACATATAGTCTTAACTCATCGCAATTCGAATTGCACCGAACATTATGATTATACCTTCTTTGTTTGCATTGCACTAAAGTATTTGAAAACTAAAAATTCCGAATTGAGTATCCCGATTGCGATGAAATAAAGACTAATCGTTACTCTGAGTCAAGCCCTAAGTTTCTGTAAAAAGTTCATCAAAAATGGGTTCGGTAGATTTATGTGATGCTTGCACAGACTAACAGACAAACAGTTAAAAATTTCAAAAATTTCCTTAATGTGTTCTATTACTTATCCTTAGACACCCAATTTTTTTTGCAAATATATTCAACTAGCTATGCCCACGGCTCCGCTCACGTGGTCCTACTCACTCTCAATCCGACTTCGACTACGACTCTGACCCCGACGCCCACGCAAATATCTCAGGTTCTAAGTGGCGTATCAAGATGAAATATGCACCAGATTTTAAGTTAGACCTCCAGCAAGACAACTGTGTGCATCAAATTTCTTTCAGTAGTTTTGCGTGATGAGGTAACAATCATACATACAGACAGACAGACAGACAGAAAGACAGACAGACAGACTAAAATTCTAAAAAACCATTATTTTGGCTTCTATTGGCCCTATAAAGACCCCTCATACACATTTTTCTACAATATCTCCGATGTACAGACATAGACCAGTTACATTTTTATTATATGTATAGATGTACAGACACGCGAAGTAGAGTTCATTGTCATTACGGCTCAATACCTAATGTCCCAATTGGGACCTAACAGCGAAATCCAAATTTAATCTGATAAGTTTACGTTTTTATTTATTAGAAAATGAATTTATCTATATTTTTGCTCACCTTGTTTGTATGCATGCTGCGACATAATGTTGTAAGTAGACATAACTGAGCTTGCTCTGAGCTATGACATTTTATCCTTATATACCTGTGATCCACAACAAATACTTCTGTATTTGTAATGTTCTAACAATATTTGTGCTATCTAGTTTCTCTTTGAAAAATACTCAGGTATTTCTTACTATTACAGGTAAGTCCTTCGTTGATTTCTTACCGCCAAATGCCTCACCGACCCTTCGGGTAAGTACATATGTATTACGTTATGATTAGAATGAAATGATATGAGCGTGATGTGAGCCACTCTGCATAATATAGATCTGTATTTGACGGTACCGAATATTAACATGAATTAAATAGATTTTTTTAACCAAAAAACAACAATAACAATAAGTTTCGTACAAAGGCCGCGACCCTATTCTATTTAAAGAACACTATGGTTGTATGTTCAACGCTACATTACATATATGTAAACTCTTTGTTGTACCAAAACTATTAATAACAAATAAATAATTATATAGTGCTCTAACTTCAGCTAAGCCACTCGGCTTTACTTCGTCGTCGGATCTCTTCGTTACGAAACATGTCCTTCAAGGGACCTCCGACATAGCTATTTCCATAGCTCACTGAGGGACTTGAAACTTTAAAAATATATATTAGCCTGATACAATACAATAACCTCACGTTCAGATCAAAGTTAAAGTCATGCATTGCACTCTAATACACTTTTTTTTTATTGACTACCGCTTCCTACACCTTATACCATGAAGCAAAATAATTTTTCGCACCTCATAAGTCACTTCAAAGTATTTACCTTCATGATTGACACTAATTGGTTATAAAATTAGATAACAGATGATTTTAAAATGTGCATCTGTTATCTAATTTAATAACCAATTAGTGTCAATCATGAAGGAAAACACTTTGAGGTGACTTATGAGGTGCGAAACATTATTTTGCTTCATGGTATGAGGTGTGGGTGTTAGCGTTAGCGCTGGAAGAAGAAACAGCGCAACACATTTCCAGCAACACATCTTTTAAAATCAAGTTTGCATACAATATTAAAAGGATTGTGCGAAGCTGAAGTAACATTACTACCTGATATCTTTGTCATTCAAATAATCGTCTATTTTATAATATCCTTTTTTACAAAGTTCTCTTTGTTAATGTGATTCTTAAACATTCCAGTCCTATTTAAAAATTAAGAGCTGGATCGTAAATGTAATAAAAAAGAACATATTTGCATAATCTCATGTTAGTAATTTAGATCAAAGTAATAATCCTTTATTGCACAATATCAGTAGGTACACTTGGTACATTTATACATGTATTTTTTTATCTACTACTACCAAACTTCCAGTACCACATCTTATACAATCAAGTTGTATAATAATATCAATAGAATTGTGCGAAGCTACCAGGCATGTTTAGCATTCAAATAATCGTCTATTTTATAATTCCTGTAGGCTTTCTTATACAACTGTATTTAATGTGATTCTTATACATACTGATCGTATATGATAATGAGAGGAAGAGTAAACCAGTTTGCTGGGACTTATTCCAAAGGAATGTGTCTGAGGTCACGGAACCGAGGCGAGACGGTGTGTGACATTTGTTTTTATTTTTATTTTAACTAGCTTTTGACCGCGACCCGTCGCGGCAAGCCTCCTTAACTTGACTTAATTGGAGATCGAGCTAATTCTTAGCTCCTTTTGTTGCAAACGAAGTGAAAAGTTTTAATCTAATCTCAAAATGTATCTCATACAAAACCATGATAAGCAGAATACGGCGCCTCATGCGGTAGAGGGGTTCATCCCTAAGAAGGTAGACTTCCGTGTATCGAGACCGATCTCAGCTGCTTCGACAATACTAATCACGCGCGCGACTGGTTGCTCGCGACTGATCGCTGAGCTTGATAGTGGCGCTATAACAATTTCGTAATGTTTAGTATTGTTGCAGCGGCTGCGATCGGTCGCGATGCACAGAACTCTACCATTAGAATTCGTATCTGTTCTGTGCGTAATGTGGTATATTTTTTAAATTTAATGAATTTGTTTTTGAGAGCCATTATTTAAATGGTTTAGAAACCGAAACAACCATAACAAACAAGTCTACAGCGTAATTCGCGCTGTCCGGCGCGGCGCGCTTAGCCGCCATAATGCGAGCTGGTATGTAGCTCAACCCTTGTTATAAAAGCGTCATTTGGCAGCGCCAAACGCATTTTATTAAACTTAATTTTGTAATTTTTATTTGCAACTTTTTTTAAGTGTCATTTGACAGAATGAAGAGGTTCTTAATATTAACGATGTTATTTTAAAATGGTTTTGTGGTTTTTGTAGTTTTGGTTTTTAAAAGTGTATCAACACACGTAGCAAAAACAGGGTCATGCAAATTTTTTCATATTCGAAATTATTTTATAACCTTGTTATTCCGTCAAGAACATATGTGTGAGATTGAGATCTTGATAAAACGTAAAACCAGTTCATAATGTTGTACGTTTTGCCATCATATCAGCCTTTAGACATCCACTGCTGGTCATAGGCATTCCCCAATTAACGCCACCACACCCGGTCCTCCGCATCCAGCTGCTTCTACCCACCTTCCTCAGGTCACAACGACCGTTGGTTCTGCCACTTCAGCATGCTAATCTTTTCGACTATGTCGTTAACATTCGTTCTCCGTCGAATCTCCTTATTCCAAATAACATCCTTCAAGAAATACTGAGCATAGCCCTCTCCATAGCTCTCTGAGCGACTTGAACTGCGTTTTGTCGACACCAACAATTTATAACATAGATAGTACAACTGATGCATGTGTTTATGATGGAAAATTACAGTGTAGTTTTCGATGATTATTTATTTAATAATTAGATTAATTTAATTGATTCGGTCATTAAAATTAAATATACAACACTTTGTTTCGTATACGGATCGTCTATCCGCTAATTGAAATTATCTGCCACTAGCTGTGCCCGCGGCTCCGCTCTCGTGGACTACAGAATCCGCTCCCTTTCCCATTTCGCTCTCGCTCTCGCTCCCGCCCCCGCTCCCGCGTACTAAATACCTACTCTTAATAAATATAGCCTATCTTACTCAGGGATAATGTGGGATTCTAACGGAGAAAGAATTTTTGAAATCGGTCCAGTAGATTTTGAGTTTATTCGTTACAAACATACAAATCTTTCCTCTTAAATATAAGTGTAGCTGTAGATTATGGCGTCTGTATTTTTGTCATTATGGCCTAATGTGTTATGGGCCACTGCGATTAGCCGCCATAGTAACTACTGTTCTACATAATAAGACCTTGTAAGACCGTACTAAGACCGTATCATTTATAAGTTGCAGTTAGTGGGTACCAGGTTCCATAAACAAATTCCCACCATCATTTGACAGCTCTTTTGGATATCACGGCTCGTTATGACATGCCTTATGATAAACAAACATTTCTGTATGTATAGAGAGGTATTCCCTGTATGACCACTTTTACATAGATTTTCCTAAAACTACGTTACGTAAATGATTTTTTGTATTGCCACATTTTCCCTAAGGGTTTCAAATCTACGCAGATGAAGTCGTGGAAAGAACCTGGTCGTCCATAAAATTGCTAGGATCACAATTTATTATGGAAACAGACCGATTTCCAGCCATTTGTGAACGTTACGGAGATCTCCTTTAATATTTAAAGTAGGTCCAGGAAAGCCTTTCATTTACAAATTAAGAGGCATTGTCGGTACTCTCTCGCAAGGGGCCAACTTCGCCATTATTTTTTGACAATTCCCTTTTATTAAATTCTTTTAAATGGGTTTTGGAAGACCCACGTTAAATATTCATCAATCTTTGTTATCTGGTGCTGTATGTATGGCTTGCGATCTTAGCGTGTTGCATAGATAGATAAATTCTTCATTGAACACAGATTAGGAAATAAATCGCGCGTTTATCTTCACACTAGCTGTGCCGGCTCTGCTCGCGTGGACTACAGAATCCGCTCCCGCCCGTTCCCACTTTCGCTCCCTATCCCACTTCCACTCAGACTCTCAGTCCCAATCCCGATCCCATCCCATCCCATCCCAATCCCACTCCCGCTCCCGCTCCAACCGTCGTACAAACCAATTGCAATATGAATTGTACCGAACATAATAATTATACTTCTTTGTTATATTGCATATAATGGCTTCTAGAAAAATGTACTTTATTAATATCACAGGTTCTAAGTGGCGTATCAAGATCAAACATGCACCAGGTTTTAAGTTAGACCTCCAGCAAGACAACTGTGAAAACTGCATCAAATTTCATTCAGTAGTTTTTTGCGTAATGAGGTAACAAACATACATACAGACAGACAGACGGACAGACAGATAGACAGATAAAAACTCTAAAAACAATTATTTTATTTTCTACTGGCCCTATAAATACCCCACAATACATTTTTCTAAAATATTTCCCATGTACAGACATAGACCAGTTACAGTTTTATTATAGGTTAGTATTTTATGATTAGGACGGCAGAACTTAAAAATAAGTTAAAAATATATCAAAATTGTTTATGGCTAATCCGTTATGGATATTTTTGTAGGTAAGGTTGCCTATACTGAATGTTCCTTTTTTGTTCAGGAATTACGTAATTATTGTAATTTCTTACGTAATTATTAAATGTAAAGCAGATAATTGTAATTTCACAACTAATTATGGGCCCAGATCCATACGCTAAATGTTTTTTGGTGATTCGCTAATCAAAAACTCTTCGTATTGGCGTGGTACAAATTACTATAGCGGCGAGCTACGTTATCATCGTTCCTAAGTTGGAGGGACGAGAGAATTATGACGCTTGTTGTTATTTCACAACTAAAACCGCATTTGCTCTTTGACGGTGAACCGTTAAACATCGTTTATGTCTGATGAAAGTTATATTCTATTTTAAAATATTTAAAACGCTTTTACCAGTGCTTTTTTTTGGTTCTTAGTATATAATATGTGTACACGAGTGTTATTTGAAGAACAGAGTTAATCAGAAACTTCAACTTAAATCGTAAATATGCAAATATCATCTTTTTAATTATTATACTGCGTATTATGCGGGTACCAGCTGATGCCTGAGTGACAACTCCGTACTGGAGCGCACAAGCGAATCTCGCGGTTGAGTGTGCAGCGTGCGGGTCAGATCTGTGTGCGCGCCGTTCGGTAATCGTTTGGCAAAGATTATAAGCAAGGAGAAGTGACATAGTTGGCTATTAGTACGGAATTGTCTCTGAGATACTTTTTTCTTGAAAATATATATTTATAATGAATAAACTAAATCTAAACAACAAAATAGATTGTGCAGTATGTAAACAAAAAATTAAAAGTAGAGAATTCCTAAAATGCACAACTTGCCATAAATATTACGATGTCGAATGCACAAAAAAGGTGAGTATTCAGTTTTTTCGGATAATGACCATAAAATCTAAGAATAAATGGCGGTGTCACTTATGTGTTAATGCAGAAAGAATTACTGACACAAAACGCACTACTTCAACACCTGCATCCACATCGGATAACTCTATAATAATAGTGACAAAACAAGACTCAAATAAGACGAACACAAGTAACACCATAGAAACAGAACCGCACACATCAACTGATAACGTAACTTATCGAAATAAATATAGAATAAATGTGTCTACAGGAAACTCATTTCATGCATTATCAGACGAAGACGAATTGAACTGTTCAGACTTAATTTACGATACTAAACTAAATAGGAGTTGCCCTGAGAAGTTGTTAAATACTAGTGACGAAATGAAAGAAATAAAAGAAAATGTAACTAATCTGCAAATTAAACTAAAGATAGCTGACAACGAAATTGAAAATTTACTATCCGAGAACTTTACACTAAAGAATAAAATCATTCAGTATGAAAAAAAAATACAGCAGTTAACTCAAATATGTAAATCTCCCTCTATGAGTACCACAAAGAAAGATCGAAGATGTCTAAATAGTACAATACTTTCACCAATTGCTCACAAGAGCCCCAGGTGTCAACTCACACTTGAAGCTAAAGTTACTACAGAACCGTCTCTTCAAAAGCAAGGGGACAAAAAAGCGAAGCTAGGTGAAGGAATAAAAAAACCTGAAATTACCAAAAGCAATACCAGTACCAACGCCAAATGGAAGGACACACTCCCAAGGACTACTAAACACAGAGTACTGCTACTGGCGGACGAGACCGGAACTAATCTGCGAAATATCCTAGAGAAGCGTCTGGGTCCTGATTATGTTGTCACTTCTGTAATCAAACCAAAGGCCCCTCTGAAGTATATACTAACAGATGACATATCTTCAACGTGTAAAGACTTTACAAAATCCGACTATGTAATTTTATTAGCTGGTAGGCACGACAATAATCATATAGATTTTCAATATTCATTGCAAAATTGTACAAAAACTCTGAGTAGGACTAATCTGTTGATTGGCGAAATCCATGAAAATAACCATTCGAACAAGTATAAAAATGACATCACAAAAATGATATGTTCTGACTCTATAAATGTTAATTATACAGAATTGTGTTATGCATGGAGAAATGTGTTAGATAAGACAAATACATGTAAGGCGATAATTCGAGATATGATTTTACTAAATTTCAAAAATATAAATAATACTACACGATATAAATCTAATGGGACACCGACATTAACTGAAAATGTTTCAACTCAAACTGAAAGTAATACTCCAACAGACAATAATCTGGACCGTAATCTCAGCAACACTGAAAAGTGTTTTCGTCCCCTTAGGGAATAAACATATTTTTAGAATTCTACATCAGAATGCTCAAAGTATTACAAACAAGATAAGTTTATTCGAGGTAGCACTATTGGAACTATATGAAGAAAATAGATATCCGGAGGTGATTTGTCTAACCGAAACCTTCGTACAATTGGGAAATGAATGTAATATTAAACTACATGGTTACAATCTAGCAACAGTTTACAGTAGGAAAATTAAACAAAAAAGAGGGGGTGTGTGCATTCTAGTAAAAAATGGTTTAACCTACAAGGAACTAACATTTTTAAAGAACTATTCGCAAGATGTTTACTTTGAGTGCTGTGGCATATTAATTCCAAAAAATAACTTAAGAATTATTTGTCTGTATAGAGTTCCTAAAAAATTGAAAGCAGATGTCGACTCCTTTCTACAACAACTAGAGAATCTACTACATATACTTCTACAAAACACTAGACAAAGACTCGTTATAGCGGGAGACTTTAATATCAACATCCTAGAAAACAATACAGCCACTAGAAAACTAAAGGACATTTTGAAGAATCACAATTTGACTTTACATATAAATGAAACAACTAGACAAAGATCCTGTCTGGATCTCATCATTAGTAATATAAATAATGCAAGCGGGGAGGTGATTCTACTCGGGCTCTCAGACCACGAAACGGCACAAATGCTCAATATCCCTGTCAAAAACAAGGAAATTCCTATAGATGATTATTTTGTAATTAAGAGGGATTACAGTAATGAAAATGTCTCTAAATTTCGTAACTGCATAATGAGCTTGTCTTTTCTAGAGGTTTACGACACACCAAATTTAAATCTTGCGTTCAATAGGTTCCACGAAACAATAATGTTTTTCTATAATTTGTGTTTTCCCAAACATAAAATTAAAATAAAATCCAGTAAAGCTAGACAGAACTGGATTACGCATGGATTACGGAAAAGCTGTAAAACAAAAAGAAAACTAAGGTTTAGATTTTACAAAAACAAAACAAATTATAATAAAATACAGTACAGAAGGTATGCTAGTCTGTTAAAACGCTGTTTTGGAGCTTCACAAAAAAACTGTAATAACAAATACATTCTAAAATCTAAAAATAAATGCAGGGCATCCTGGAATATAATCAAAGGTAAAAGAGATACACTAAATCAAAACAGACAAATTGACGCATTGCTTGTAGATAATCATTTAATAACGGATCCAAAACAAATTGCAGAAAAATTTAACAATTACCTGATTAATTTGACAAATAATAAAAATAATGGAACTCTTTATACTAACACTAATAATACAACTATAAGAAACAGCATTTTCCTGAAGCCATATAGTGTATCAGAGGTGGAGAACATCATTTCTTCACTTAACAACACAAAGGCAGAAGGTTTTGATGAAATATCGACACAAGTAATTAAATACTGCAAAGCAGAGCTAGCGCCTGTAATGACATATCTAATCAATCAATCGTTTGCGAACGGATGCTTCCCCGAATTATTAAAGTCTTCTATTGTCAAACCCCTGCACAAAAAGAATGATAAAGTGGATCCGGGAAACTACAGACCGATAACACTAATACCAGTCATGTCAAAGATATTTGAGAAGGCAATGCATAAAAGAATAACCAGTTTTATCTCCAAATTTAATATAATAAAAAATGAACAATATGGATTCCAAGCTCATAAATCAACCACTCTGGCGAGCTTTAATTTAGTCCACAAAACCCTGAATGCATTAAATAATAAGAAAAGGATAGTTGTAATACTATTTGACATGACAAAGGCCTTTGATTTTGTTTCTCATGACCTTCTTTTACGCAAACTAGAAAACTATGGGATCAGGGGACCCGCTCTAAATTGGCTATCTACCTATCTGAACAACAGAAATCAATGTGTAGAGATACAAAAAATTAACAAAAATTCAATCCTTACTGCACACAGATCTTCATATCAACCAAATAGATGCGGGGTACCACAGGGAAGCATTTTAGGCCCCTTGCTCTTTTTACTATATATCAACGATATTCCTGATGTATCCCACTACGATTGCACCCTGTTTGCTGACGATATCTCAGTTTCCATTACCTCTAGTAAAGCTGTTGACATCGAGGAGTATGAGAATAATATAAACAGTACGATTGGGTCCATAGTTGATTGGCTATATAAAAATAATCTGCGCTTAAATCTCGGGAAAACTAACTACATTCAATTTTCCAAATACGGGGAGAACACATGTAATCTTAACTTAAATTACAACGGTCATACTCTGCAAGAGGTTGCTGAAACGAAATTTTTGGGACTTGTGTTGGATAGGTATTGTAACTGGAAGGCGCATGTCGAGAAAGTTTGCAGCAAAGTTAATAGCTATGTATACGTATTGGGTAGACTGCGTAGAGTATCCTCAGAAAAAACAGTCTTAACTGCATACTATGGCTATGTGAGCTCTACTCTCAAGTACGGTCTTCTGCTTTGGGGAAATAGCACTGATTCCGAAAAGGCATTCATAGCCCAAAAAAAATGTATTCGAGCAATGTGTGGCGTACCACCTGATGAACCCTGCAGGCCTCTCTTCAAGCGGTTGGGCATCCTTCCACTCCCATCTATGTATATCTTCGAATTAGCAAATTTTGTTAAATCGAACGACCATCTGTTTATAGTGTCAAGGGATGTACACTCACGCAATGTCAGGTATCCAAACAGACTAATTTATAACGTAAATCCAAGGACAGCTGTGTACGAAAAAAATTGTTATGCAATGTGTATAAAAACATATAATGCACTGCCTAAGGATATTACAGACCTCCCGTTGAAACGTTTTCGCGCAAAGTTAAAACTTTGGTTGATGGACCAAGGATTCTATTCTGTAAAGGGGCTACTTTGTCCTAATACTTAGTTTGTAGTATCTTTAATTCTAGTCTTAATAATAGGTAACAAATTATGGTGTATTTAGACAGTTTGACATATTGTAATATTATTATGCATACTTACGAATTTTTTGTTGTTGTTATAAATAATCTCAAATTACTATTAAATCATTTTTATACCTAATTATTGTATGTCAGAAATGACTAAATGTGCTGGATATATAAAATAATCTACCACCTGTGTACCACATTTATGGCAATAAATATTTATTTCATTTCATTTCATTTCATTTCATTTCATCCAGACTGCAAATTTCCAGTCCATCTGTCTATACTTCTATACTTTTAGATCTAAACCTTATCTAGTATATACATTAGGCCAAGGCGACGTTTGAACTATCTACCTAGCATCTATTCTACGCCAATCAATATACTTCATTGGTATTCATTGTCTGTGCTTACGACGATGTAATACCTATAGTTAATACCTATTGATTCTTGAAGTACAGATGAAGGTTAAATAAATAGAAAACGCATACTGCAACCACTGTCAGTTGTTAGACATTACATTAAAATCACTGTTAAAATTCCTACTAATACTGTTTTGATTTGTCTAGGAACTTGAATTTTTTTATACAGGTTCCTCGAAAGACGTAAATTGGCTATTACTTAGGCAGTATTTTTCTATATATCTCATACTCACATAAAGACATACAGGCAATATGCTTATGATATGTATAAGGACATACCACCATGTTTTCTCGCAACAGAGGTTAAAAAGCGACCTTTTTGCGGGGTAGAAACAAAACCCCGTCACCTATAAACAACCTTTGCCGAACAATCCCTGCCGAGGCACAATATGACGCATGACCGCGTAAAAAATCCACACCCCCAGACACGTGTTAACATCCACTGGAATTCCGTCTCTAACCTCTGAAATATTAGGTAAAAATTCCAGCTTCACCATGTTCTGGTACGTTTCGATGCAGTTTGAACTTTGACTCCGAATGGCGTCCTTTTTGGTGGCTGTAATGTTCTGCTTTCGTTCCAAAACCGGCCGTGTTGCTCTCGTTTTACGGTTTGTAGTTGATTTTTCTGAGCGTCAGCAGAGACTCGGAAAATGTGCCTATGTTCTGTACCTTTTGTTGAATCCTTGTACTACTTTGCCAGGATTTTTTAAGCGGCGGTATGTAAGACCTTCCCCCGCGGGGTTTCTACAACCCTTCAGGAGAGGGGGGCAGGGGCGATCTTTAAGTCGGTGTTGGGTAGGTATGTGTAAGGGTGCCGCACAAAACGTGACATTACTTGACGTTTTCTTTGAGTGTATTTTTTATTTGCCTAAATGTAACGGGGCTTTTGTTAATAAAGATTTTGTAAATTTTACCTATGGCGTTAAAAAGGGTTTGTACTAATAGTACTCTTTTGTAAATTGGTGGCAAAGTGTGTCTTCGAAGTTTACACAAGCAAAGTTCATGTAGAATAAATATTTAATAAGCATTATGTATTCTCTACGTATATTGTATAATATCTGTCTAATGTTACTAATGTAGCAGCAAGGCATGGTTGGAAAGCGAACAATGGTGCCCAAATATTATTGTTATGGACACAATGGCCTATATGTTATATCCTACATTATATAGAACACTGTATACAAAACATACCCCTATTGTGACCGCCTAAGTCTATTTCGGTAGGCTGTTGTGACTTACGAAACTTGTGTGATAGTATTATGAACTTAGCGTCTTGTACAGTTGGGTAACAACTAATAATAGCAACCGAAAGCTCCTCGCAAATCGTTGTAACGTTATATTATATTAAAATACACACTGACTGACTGACATACTGACTGACTTGCTGACTGATCTGTCAATGGCATTTAGGTTCTTCAAGTGACGTAAACAACCACTGAGACGATTTCGCTTTTCACGATAAGATCGTCTAGAATTACTATTGTAAGCTACTTTATTATTGCATTTGTGTATTTTTTATTGAAACGGGATAGTGGACTTTTCCGAGATCGAAGCCGCTAGTTAAAATAACTCTGTTGCTCAGCGACCTTGATTAAGCCTTATAGCTGAAAGACATATGGTTTTTATTTGATTGACAGTTAAAATTCGATACCAACATTTTATAAATTGACAGGTACATACACTGGGGGACCAAATTAAAGGACTTCGGGCATTGAGGTGCGCTAAGGTAGTAGGGTGGCCGTCTGGTTTCCGGTAGAGTAGAATAGGACCACTCCAACTCTTCCCGTGGATGTCGTACAAGGCGACTAAGGGAATACATTATAAAACATCAATCAGGCCTCCCCAACCCGTCTGGCCAGCGCGGGGAGTGTAGGCCAAATCCTCCGTCTGTCTCCGGCAGATGAGAGACCCTCTAAATAACCTGATGATGATGATGATGAAGAAGAAGGTAGTAGGGAACGTCAAATCATAGATTACCTAATTCAAACTTCCCATTGCAGTGCTGCTTTATGCAACTGTCTCATTCTTCTGACGGCCCATTAACTCATTCCACCACTGTCGTTGATTTCGTTTTGGATCATAAAACGCTGCTCGACAATCGCTAGTCAGTGGATCTTCTATAAACTGTAGACAGCGATATATTATCAAAACAAACACTGGCGTTTACTCAAGACCATACGGAACCGTTCAGAGTGAAATATATGAGTATTTAGAGTGTACAGTATAGCCACATAACTGTGGTAAAGCGAGGCGGTGCGGGGCGGGGCGGGTGTGTCATTTCATTTTATATTATGTAACTCACAGTTGAAATAGAGACAGCTAGAGGAAACGGTTTCCATGCCTTCGTTGAACGTCTAAGTAGTAAGTATATTGTTGTAAGTTACACATATATCAGTAAACTACCAACACTTTGGATTCCGTAGATACGTTCAATATTTATTGAAAAAAGTAACTGCAAAATACTTTTGTAACCGCTCGGCCACGACTTTTGGCTTAGCGGGACGCGGCGTGGTGAGCGGCGCGGTTTCGGCAGGCGGAGGGTTGGCCGCTAATTTCGGCGCCTCGTGGCGTGCTGCTAACATTTTTGTACATTTGTTCTCGCCGCTCGCCGCCCCGCTCCTAGCTGCCGCTGGCAGCGGCAATGTCATGGCCGAGCGGTAAGTAATTACAATCGTTTTTCGCGAGGGGTCACCGCACACATGCATGCTTGCACGCAGTTACTACGAAACACACGACAATCAATAGAACAACATTACATAGCCCCTCGCACACATCGACACATACCGATACCGCACACGTGGTCTTGCACCTTTGGGAGAGTGGATAGTGACATAGAAGGGGGATACAGCGTTTATGTTTTTTTTTTGCGTCAATATGTATGTGACGTCGCCGTACTGTAACACACTTTATACTGTGTTAGTGACGAATAGTATCGGGCGGGCCGTGTAATTGATTGCGGGAGACCAGGGGCCGGCGACCGATAGACACGCGACCGCGCGATCGGCCACCGTCATAATGTTATGTAGGTTTATAGGGGTAGAACAACACAGGGGCACACCCCCGGCACTCCATACAATCGAACAGATTTAATTACCTACTACAGGCGCACAGTTTGTGTGTGTGCGTAAATTATTGTAGGGCTGATACACCCAGCGCGCGAACATAGTCGATCATGAGAGTGATAACGTCAGATGTTATACGTCAGAAACATACGTGTTTCTCTTTCTAAATTATAGCGTCGATCTCTCGGTTCTCGACGGCGCCGGTCGATATCGCGCTGCTGTCGAAGTAACTTTGTACCGGGCGGCGGGCGGCGCTAGCACACTGGCCCAGTAGTATTATACGTGCTGAAATATTTCGATATCTTTGTTACAGTTTACACGCTAAGTAACTTCTTCACTTCAGCACTGTACTTATGTTGTTGTTTTACTTTAATTTATTGAAAATTGTTTCCTTATGTAGTCGAAGTGAAAAGCAGGTCATTTAACTCGTGAGAAATTGCCAGTTTTCTCGACAATCAACTCTATATAGTTATCCGCCAATTCAACAACAAAATATCGAACCATATTATCTATTGTCTCGTCCAATCGAGGCCAACTTTTCAAAGCATATTTCACGGTCTGTCCCGCACAGTTCGGCTTCGCTGAAACTATTGTTCGAAACAATCGTGTTTTCCGCCGTAAAACTGTAAAAAACATTGTAACGGAACAAGACATTATAATGATACAGTTTAATAATGAGACAGACAACTTTGTACAATTTGTACATATTGGTCCCGATCTGGATATTATATTATACGATACGATATTTGTGAATGGTGCAATCCTTTTTTAATTCCCATCATCATCAGCCTATATACGTCCACTGCTGAACATAAGCCTCCCCAATAGAATGTCTCATTTGGCGGGCTTTCCATTAGGAGATTTGCCATAATCACCACGCTTGGCAGACGGATTGGTGATCGCAGTAATGATCTTAATATACACAGGAGAATGCTGCTGCTCATCTCTGGCGCAATCCCTTAGTCGCCTTGACGACACCCACGGGAAGATTTGGGGTGGCCCTATTCTAAGCCGGGAAACACACAGCAAATTCCCATAGCACAGGAGAAAATCCTAGTTTGGGATTAGACAAGTGTATCTATATACGTTTAATATTATAATGTTACCAAGGTAACGTTATATACAGATTGGCGGGTTCCGTATGTTTTTTTTTCTATATTTTTAGTTTTCCCGCGTGGGAGAATATTCCGTCGCTCAGATTTTCAGCCAGTTTTTTCAGGCTTGAAATATCTCTTCGTGAGTGAGTGCTTATGAAATGTACACTGTTCATCCTACTCATAAAAAAACCTTAAATTTTTTTGTATTAAATATAAAATTATTACTGAACAATTAAAGCCGAGAATTATGTTGTGTAGCTTTTGCCCGCGACTTCGTCCGCGTGGGTTTGGATATTTACACATCTTCACTGCTTTTTATGATTAATTTGGTTTCCCGTATGAATGTGATGTTTTTTCTGGATAAAAAACTATCCTGTGTCATATTCCAGAACCTAACCTATATGTGTGCCAAGTTTAATCCCGATCCGTCCCGTGGTTGAAGCGCGATTGAGTGACAAACATCCAAACTTTCGCATTTATAATATTAGTGGGATTTATGCACGTAGGCGTTGCCGGTGGCAACCAGATGTGATGTATGGAATTGTGTGGCGTCCCACACTGACACGGGCAAGTCGCTGCCTACGTCATAGTTTTGTATGGAGAGCCTAGGCAGCGCCACCGCTACATCGCTAGTATTGAGTGGCTTTTAAAAAGACGTTCATCAATCTAATAAATAAAATCGTAAACATCGCGTGTCTGTACATTGAAAATATTTGCAAAAAAAATTGGGGGTCTAAGGATAAGTGATAGAACACATTGCAATAATTTTTTGAAATGTTGTCTGTTTGTCTGCGAGTTTGTGCACGTATCACTTAAAAACTACTGAACGGATTTTGATGGAATTTTCACAGAAATATGGGGCTTAACTTAAATGGAAGTATTTAGTTTTCTAATACATTACTTAGTAGGTACGAGAATATGCAATGTCACTAAGAAGTAAAATGATTATGTTCTGTATAATTCAGATTACGATTGGTTTGGACTACGTTTGGAGCTGGAGTGGGAATAGGCGTCGGCGTGGGCGTCGGGGTCGTGGTCGGGGTTTCAGTCGTAGTCGAAGTCGGACCGAGAGTGAGTAGTCCACGTGAGCTACATACGATATTAGTAGGTATGCAATATTACAAAGAATTATTAATGTTCGGTGCAATTCAGATTGCGATGAGTTAGGACTACATTTGGAGCTGTAGTGGGTGGGCGTGGGCTTGGGATTGGGATTGGATTGGGTTTTGGTTTCAGTTTCAAATTCGGGTCCGGTTTCGGATTTGGATTCGGATTGGGAGTCTGAGTGGGAATCGAAGTGGGATATGCAGCGGAAGTGGGAACGGGAGCGGAAGTGGGAACGGGAGCCGAAGTGGGAACGGGAGCGGATTCTGTAGTCCACGCGAGCGGAGCCGCGAGCGCAGCTGGTTCGAAATAAATACATACATACATAATGCTCACATTGAGATGTTTTTTAGGGATAAAAATTATCTGTGTGCTGGCCTTGGTCCCAGAGAGGTAGGCAGAGATGATGTCACGCCACTTTGCGCTAACTTGACAAATTCAAAATGGTATTCGTAAGTTCCAAGTTGTGCTTGGAGTATAGAACGTCGCTGGCGTAATTTTCTGGCAAGCAAAAAGTTTGATGGCTTGAGGCCAAAGCGTGACCGAAATCGAACGTTGCACCTGACTGCAATATCCTTTTGGATTGATGTAAGTTTCTTGTAACTTTTATACTTAGGAAACATGTCTTTGCATCCTTATTGAAATACCAATTAAGTCACAGCCTTGAGCTATAATGTAAATATGTATATTATAATAAGACATAATTCAATACGTTTTTCCATACACAGATGTAAGATGTAAAATGTACATTATCGCTGTAGTGTGTGGGCTTCTGAAGGGTCTTATGGCAAGATGTAGCTCAAGTCTGTGACGGCAGTATAATCACGAATTTGATTGTATTGTTAGTATTTTTAGATGGAGCGTTCCAAACAATCGCTCTGTTCCATGCAAGTAGCCACAACTCTTTCACATTCACAATGAAACTTGTGCAGTTACTACGCAGAACATTTATTATTACTAAATATTGACGCTACGGTTAAATAATGTCAATATTTAGTAAATAATTAAATGTTCTGAGTAGTAACTGCACAAGTTTCAATGTGAATGTGAAAGAGTTGTGGCTACTTGCGTGGAACAGAGCGATTGTTTGGAACGCTCCATCTAGTTTAAATTGCTAGATACTAATAAACATGTTGGTCGAAGAGGGATGCTCTTAGGACCTAGTAGGTGATTATTGGGCATTCTGGCTCACTTTCAATCAACCAAAATCGATTGGGCATTCTAGCTCACTTTCAAATGACGAAAACAGATTGGGCATTCTGGCTCACTTTTCACTCGCTTCACTCGTTCGCTCGCTGCGCTCGCACAGTGAGCCAGAAAGCCCAATCTGTTTTCGTCATTTGAAAGTGAGCTAGAATGCCCAATCGATTTTGATTGTTTGAAAGTGAGCTAGAATGCCCAATCGGTTTTCGCTGTTAGAAAGTGAGCCAGAATGCCCAATCGGTTTCCGACGTTTGTTTGTATTAAAATAATCGCATGACTTAGAACATCTTGACAAAAGCGACTCACGTCCAATAACGATTGCAAACATCGTCGATTAAAACCTGTTGTATGTTTCGAACGGAACGCGTTTGAGTGCGCGTTGGGTTACGTACCGACGGTTACCAAGCTATGTTCGCCGTCCGACGCGCGGTTGGAGTCGAGGCGCGAGTCGCCCCTGTGTAGCGCTCTGAACGCGATTATGTTTGTGTATGCGACGTATAACGAGCTAATCGAAATTAGGTTATGTAATATAAAATTAATAAAATAATAAACTCACATGTACGAGAATCTATGTTGCGTGCACTTTGTTCTGATCACACTTTACTCACATTTATATATACATTACGAAATCTGATTTAAGGCTAACAGAGAGATATTTTAGGTTTTAACATTTTTAAGCTTCCAGCACCTAGAAACATTATTCCATCAAGAGACAATTACTATTTGTAGGTACCATCCTGTCACCGGTTGTTCAAGGAATTGTTCAAGCCCGATTGGTCGTGCAGTTCGTTATAAAGAATTTCCTAAACTAACAGCACCAAGAACCTTATTCCTTCACAAGACAATTATAATCAATTATCTTGTCGCCGTTTGCTCAAGGAATTGTTCAAGCCCGATTGGTCGTACCGTTAGCAAGGACTTCCTAAAGTCACAGCACCAAGAACCTCATTCCTTCACAAGACAATACATACATTTAACTATCTCATTAGCATCTGCTTAAGGAATTTGTTCCCAGCCCGTTTGGTCGTACCGTTAGCCCAAAGTTAAAGCCAAACCTTCACAACATCTCAAGTAATTATTTTTACCTTGAACCAGCTTTCTGTACCTGAGTTACACTTTCCATAAATAACACAACAATAAACGTGGCTCCTCACCGCGTTGCAATTTACAATAATAATTACAAAATAAAAGAGTCAATGCAAACATGCTACCAATTAATTAATAAAGGGTTCTGTATATCGAAATCATTTCTCAATGTCACATTACTCGAATGTTTTATGTATTTTTACTTAGTTAGGCCGTAGACTTGATGAGTATGGCGAAAAACACATATATGGTAAAATAATTGAGTTTTGCGGACTACAATACTTTGCGCTCTATAAGCTCTCTTCTATTCATCCTGGTTGATTACATTTAATATTTCAAGTTTATTAACTAACGCGCAGGTATATCTGCATTTTATCTCTATCACATACATGTACGTAACTCCGCAAATACCAAAGAACTCAAAATTTATGTCTCCGTTCAAAAGTTCATTATAAATGAACTAACATTCTTACATTGATTCATAAATGTGAAACAAAACAATGTCGACTTAGCCTAGAGTTCTCAATGTCCCAAAAGGTTGAAATAAATCAGTATGAGTATTGAAGAATTGTATAAGGGTTTTAGAAATTATGTAGCGATCCCTAATACTTACATATTACGTTACGAGCATTATGTTATGTTCTTGTGTTACTTGAGTACCGAGCGCGCACAGAGCGCTTATCAAAGCAAAAGAATGTCGACGTACAGTCAAAGAAAAAACAGGAGAATACGTAATGGTATTAGTTATAATATTTCAATAGCAGGTAGGCACTATAATTTAATCGATTTTGTTTAATTGACTTTTTAAAGTAGTTTCGAAAACACCCAATTCGCTGATTTATGATTTCCGGTATCATCATGATGTTTTATGTTTTTTTATTAAAGTGTTTGTTATAATACATGGTCCTAATCGCGATTATTACTAAGTATGCAATATGTTAATAAATAACTTATTCATTACAATGATTCCCACGACTGTACTTGAAATGCTGAAACTTCATTTTACATTGCGCATGGTTACGACGTATTAGAGGTATGTACACATTGATTAAATTTAGTGTGACATTAAGTTCCAACAATTAAAATATTATTAATGATAGACGTACAAAGTTTATAATGTGCAATAATGATTGTACAGAGATCAATAGAATGGGTAAGTGCTAAAAACATAATGGATAAGCACCTATAAGAATAATTTAGGTGCTTAATTACCTATAACAGTCTGTTATCTTACGATAGAATTACATATTTATAAAATAGAATCATAATTCATAATAACTTTACAAAGTTAAAGAATCTAGTTAAACTAATTGTTGTGTACCTACTTTAAGTTGAGTACTCGCCCTAACATAGCCAAGTATTAAATGACGAGCGTCACCTTTTGATATTGCCGCGAATCGTAGTTCACATACACCGCAATGTGTCACTTATTTACCTATGTTCCATACACAGTTTTATGCTGATCTGATTAAAATGTCAGAGGTATTAAACAATTCACAGAACTTTCATCAAAAATTAATCAATTAAACAAGCATAAACATCTATTACATGTGTGCAGTCACGTAAAAATGTTAGTACTTTTCCTAGTAGAAGTAGCATGTTCATGTACATAAATATGTAATAAAATTACTTGCAATGATACTCAGTCAATGTTGATTTTATTACATAAGATGTATGTATGCATATTATTGGAAGCAGATACATTTTACGTTATTAAATGTATCACATTTTATATCAAAAACGCACCACCTAATAAGCTTATTTTATTTCTTTACCCGAAGGTTTCTCGGAAGTGATCGCATTATAGCAATAATACCGCTTCCGTTTTACTTAGACACAAATAAATGTAATTTGGTTTCTTTACCTTCCTGTGCAATAATCACTATTGCATTTTAATTGTTTGTCCGAAGGTTTTTAGTCCCTGATAATTTTATTATCATTAAAGCGCTTTGAATATTGTTCAAATTTTTTATTGTCTTTTCTGATTCGGTACGTGGTTGTCGTTAGTTCGTTTCCGCGTATCGTCAGTGTCCAGTGCCCCCGCTACCCCTCCACGCCGTCTTCAGTTCTACCAGCGTGCGCATCTTCGTGAAAACAATAATGTTCGTAAGTTTGGATTATTATTCATTTTTAAATAAATAAAGTTTTTCAACATTATATACCTATCTAGTCGCAAACTATCATTTCCCTGTACTAAACAAGAATTTCACAAATATTTTACTCATCAGTTAAGTTTTAATGATGTTTTATTCGAAATAACAGTAAGGGTATATTTTATTTGCAGGTCTGAATCCGAGTATTACAGTAAGAGGAGCGTGGAAGAAGCCAGTAAAAGAAAATCGTGCGCGTTTGATTCGGATGACGACGGTGACGTAAGGTTAGTTGTAGTACTTACCAAATATTTTATTTTTTATTCAATCAGAGACGCTATATGTAACAAATAATGGAGTCGCCCACTTCGGTCTCGTACTTACAGTGATTGTATATTGAAATCATAATTATAAAACCTATCCTATTCATTCACTATAAAATAGTTAAGAACTTTATCCAAAATCACAGACACACGCGGAGAGAGACTTTGTTTTACGCTATTATTATTAGATTAACGTTGTATTATTATTATTATTTCAGGTCTGTGCCATCGACTGCCGCGCCCGCCAAGCCGAAGACTAAAAAGCTGAGAACGAAGCAGGTTCCATCGTCATCGGCTGTGAGCAAAAAAGGAAGCCGCGAGTGGTCCCTGCTGTCTGACGACAGTGAGGACGAAGAGGAAGCTCGGCGCGCGGCCTCCAAGCGGCCGCCGCTCACGTCTGCTCTGACGCGGCGCGTAGCCGACGGCGTGCTGCGTCGCACCGCCCTGCTGGCCGGCGACCAGTTCGTGGAGCTGAGAGTGTACGACACGCGAGACATCCTGCGCGTCGACCCGAAGGACAGGTGGGAAAAAGCTGCAATAACTCTTAAGTATCAAGTTGGTTCGGGAGCTGATGAGCTAATTTTTTTGAAGAAATTCATTAATGCAGCAAAAACTAGGTTCAAGGAAGACGGGCAGTTCTTTTCTAATAAGAAAAAATAATTTAATTTGTATATTTTTTATTAAAATAACTTTGTGGTTTTTATATTAAATATATTAAAAACTTTCAACTGCATACAATTTAATTAATTAACCTAGGTAGGTACTAATACAAACCAGAAATCGGTCACATATTTTATATTCTCTATTTCTTTTTAAATTTTCAATTACATAAACAAGTTAGGCCTTTTAGCCTCTAGACCATCGAAGTAAAGTGTTAAAATTAATGTTTTCATCCTAGAACAAAAATATCTCAACCATGGCAGGCAGAAACATTTTCTGTACTGTTTGTGATCTAACCATCAAAAGTAAAGCCTTTTCGGGTCACCTCCGAAGTCGTTTACATAAAGATAATAACTCGATCGAAATAAGTCCAAATGTTGAAAAACTTTGTTCAGCATTTAGAAACCGAATTGCTAGTTTTAGGGTACGGGAACGCGGACGGCAGTCGGGGCCGAGACGTGGGGGTAGCGAGGGTAGTGAGGCGGACTGCGACAGCGATTGTGGGAGCGAGAGCGAGCGTTCGGCTGCCCCCGCGCCCGGCGAGTTCTTGAGGCGCGTGCGCCGCCCCGTGCGGCAGTTGATCGCTGCGAAGATAGCTCAGCACAATAATATAAAAGCAAACTTTGAACTTTTTGCAGAGTTCTCGCTGCCGAAAAATGATATGGTTGAAATTAAATCTTTCGCAACGGAAAATATTTGTATACATAAACATTATGAGTTTAATGATATGTTTGCGAAGGTCATTGAAATAATATCTAATAAAGTTGATGGATTTCAAGAGAGAGACAGTGGGTGGTCCTTTTTAAGGACTTTGTACCTGGAGGTAAATATTAACAAATATTCACCTCTACGAGCTTCTAGCTATATTGAGTTACCAAAATATTTAAAAATGAAGAAAGCATGCATTAGTTAAGAAGTACGTCGCAAATGACTTACATTTTAAAGATTATAATAAAGTGTTGAAGGAAAATGAAGTAATACGTAAAAAAAACGTTCTTTTCAAGTCCCTTAAGCATCAAGTTTTTACTCAAGAAATAAATAAAATCGCTCTGTCTTCTAATGATGATAAACGTAGAATATTAGAAGATAATATTACTACATACGCTTGGGGTCACTGTTCATTCTTTTAATTGGGTGCCTCAGAAACTGTTCACTTTTTCTGATTACTCTAGTAATGGCTGAAAGTTATCTATACAACATTATAATTTCAAAACATACATATTTACATTCAAATGGTGTTAAGATAACCACCGGTTTATGGGCTTTAGACAATTTTGCACCACAAGTTCACATAGTTTGTGAAAATAGTGATATATTTTTCACATTAGAAGAATGGGGGCATATATATGAAGAATTTGAGTTATTTGGTAAATATGTGACCAACCATGACCGCTTTTATCAACTTTTTTTATACCAGCTAATGTTTTGTGATAAACGTTGTTCTATAAATATGTTGTACCTAGTGTGTGAAGCAATTAATATTTTTGCGCATTGTATACACGTAAGATTAAGAAATTTGACTGAAAACGATTATATTGAAGCTACAATGTTTGTTAGAAATATCGATAAAATTTTAAAAAATAGATTTCTTTCATCACTAGATGATATCTTATTAGTTTTAAACTGTAACAAATGTGTTAATTCTATAATTGAACAAGAAATATCTGTTCTGGGTTGCGATTATTTCATAAGATACTTATATAAATAGGAGTATAACCTGTATTATATTAGGTTAACCAAAATGTATGAGTTACCTACTTTTTTTAAATAAATTGTATTAATTATAATTTTTGTTGTTGTTATTATTTTAAATTGCATCTTCATTGTTTATATCTTAATTATGTTTCCCTTGTTTTGAGATACCGAGATAGATACAATTACGCACTTATAGGTAGATACATTTTATTTCGGCTTCTTTCAGAGGAAGCGTTACCTACATAATTTACCTATATATTACATACAATTAATATTGTTATTTATGTAGCTGAGACTGCTGATTCAGTACATTATTTTTCAAGTTTGATCATGTCTGTTGTCTTTAGCTTTGCGCCTGCGGTGTAACTCGAGCCGCGTCGCGCACACGGTGTTTTTCATACAAGACTCAACTAGAAATATTGACTATAACCATCATTCGCTACCAGTCCTTCGTCGCGTCTTCTCAATTCTCTTGCTTTTAATTAATCAATTCAAGTATCCTATTTCATATCATAATGTTACGAAATCAGCAGCTACAAAACGCTAAAACCAGTTACATCGCGGTACATGACAGAGGAATACCGAAATATGTAGTTAAAATTGAAGTGTATAGTGCAGATGAAACTGAAACTGAAATCGTTATGAGGTCACAAGCCAGGACGCAATATGTGGTATATGAAGAAGGTGATAGCGTCCTATATAAAATAAGACGAATTCTGTACCAGATAAGCGCGCAACTTGGAGAACGAGCCGAAAAGTGCAAGGTACTTATTTTTTTTTTTTGTTATTTAATAGTGTTGGTTATGGATTGATTCTATACGGTTATGGTTCTAAACTAATTTTATTCTTATTAACTTTCAGAATCCATAATGTGGAACACAATTACGAATACGACTGCTGTCAGAAGTCAAGGCTACCTAACTACCTATTTTATGTTTAAGATTGTATAGCTTAAGATTAGATATTTGAATAAAAATAACACCTACTTTGTAATCTATTTACATGTAATAATTTACTTGCTTGTTTCAATTATTTAATAAATTACTTGTTTGTACCACGTTATACTGTAAATAAATAATTAAGGGCTGAATTCTACATCTTAGACTTACTTTGACATAATAAAGAGCGTCATATCTGTCTATTTTAGATAGGTTATTAATCCTTATATCTATTTGTCAATATTTTCTTTGTATAAAATACAATGCTTAATTAAAATGGTGTCTACATAGTTTTTTTGTCGATAATAAAATAAAAGAGAAGTTATTATTATTATTTTATTTACATGTATCCAAAACACAATACAAAGCTGGCAATATACTATGAAACAATAATAATTGATAAATAATTGATCTTAGCGATTAATTAAATTAAGTACCTATATTATTTTCATAACACCACTTTTTTATGGTAATTGCGTTTTTTAATGCACAATATTTTTTATGAGATAAACAGTTATAAGTATTATTTATACAAAATGTGTTATATAAAATTACGAAACTGGGACAACCTTTTACGCCAACATCAATAACATTACAGTCACTACATAATTCTCTCATCCATTTTACTTTTTCCTGACCCTTTACGATTATGATCTTATTTTTTAACAATGGTAAAATAATAGATCTTTTAAATTCGCGATAGTCAATAAAGCCTTCTCTCCAAAGTATACCCCTGTTTCTTTCTAGCCACACGACCTGTTTTTTCTCCTCTGTTGTTAAATACGAAAAAGCGTAAGGAGGTTTGACTAAAAAGGTCTGAGAATATTCTTTTGTCACCAGGGCTAGTTCTTTAATAATAAACACATTATTGTAATCTTTGAAACCTTGTATATCCACGAATATGAAATTGTTACTCATGATATTTTCTTTACTGTACTAGTCAATGGTTTATATTCAACAATGGACTCATTAATAATTAGACAGAAAGCGGTGGTGTTGTTCGGAATGTCTGAAACACACTCAATTTCCACTTTAACATCTATGGGTCCCCCAGGTTTAACGCTATCTACTTGTCGACTACAATCAATTAGCCACAATGGCGCTTTATTTTTAAAATTTTCAAAGTTTAATAAAGGGTCTGGTCGACGTCCGTAATACGACTGCTGAAATTTTGCGTGATGTTCGTATAATAAAGAGTAATTGTTGTTGGCAAAATCAACGTTTAGGTTTTCATACGGGAAGTAAGTTGAATTCAGAAACACTTTAACGTTACGTAAATGACAGTGGTCAAATTGAGACATATCTTTAGTTACTTGATTCTTACGATCAGTTTGTAAACCCAATATTACATATCGTGGTTTTTCCAACTGAGAAGACGTTTTAATTGACCAAGTATGCTTAGACGTCTGAGGAAGTAAAGGATACTCATATAGATCCCAGTTTCTAAACATTATAGTCAATGAACGATCTTTTTCTAAATGACGAAGTAGATTAATTCTTTCACGATCAGAAACTTTCACTTGGGGTACCCGCCAAACCAACTTAGAAATTTCAACATCATGAACATATTCATTCTCGCCTAATTTTATACAATTCAAATTAGAGTTGTTACGCAATAAAATAAGCTCATGTTTACAATTCATTATTATTTTATTAAAGTCTTCTGCAAACCCCAGAACTTTATTAAGAGGTATAGATACTGAGAAATTACCTCCGTGGTTTGTAGTACCATCAAGGTTCCAACCCCAACATTCTGAAATTTTCGATTCTGCCGCACCCATCGATAACAAACCTTTCATAGTTGTAGTAATACCAACATTTTTAATTTTATCTATTTCTATACCATTAAGTTCATAACGTATGTCTTGAAATAGAAACAATATTGGATTATTTGTGAAGTGAATTTGGTTAACTTTTGTTTTTGATTGTCGGTTGTAAACTTGCACATTTCCTTCTATGTAAATGGTACTGGCCGATGGCAATACGTACAAATCCTGTTGATTTATAGGTATTCGTATCTCATCATTATTTTTAAAACTGTTTACGTATGGTTTGTATGAATAGTACTCATAACTTTCAATTGAATTGTCGTAAACTGGACCATCTGTTATATTTAGGATACTCATTTTAGCCCTATGAGTTTAAGGAAGTCCTTATTTTCTTTAGTTAACTTCTTTTTTGAATATGGTTTTTTTCTAAATTGTTTTGAAGGTGCTATTGCTTTAGGAGTACAATTCACACTGCTGCTTTTTACTACAGATGCAGAGTATTTATTATTAAAGTCAATCATTTTCTTCTTAAATGTAAATATAACTGAATTTCCTCGTTCCTTAAGTTAACTAAATTACCATTTACGTCTAATATTTTAATATTAATAGAACTTATGCTACTCTGGTTTACTGGAAAATAAATTATGTTTTTAGGTACTTCTATAATTCTATAACCAGGTGGAACATTAGGCGCGAATTCATGAATAATATGACTAGGTTTTCCGTTTACAAAAGATCCGCTAATGATGTCACATTCAACCCGGAGAACGGTTGTCGACAGAATGTTGACGGGAAAGCGAGATTCGTGTAATATATTCGCGGGAAGGGTTTCTGGTCCAAAACCTAATAATTGTCCTACGGAATCTTCTTTTTGAAAATGTATGACTTTCGAACAAAAGATAGTAGTTTTCAAAGTATTGTTATTACACCTTAATTCAAATGAACCATCCTTGATATTATCTTTTAAATAGTCTCTAATATCCTGAAGTTCGTAGGAGCCCTCTGGTATTTCTATCACCTCATTGTCACCATAGTATAGTTTATTATTTCTATCATCTACATTCGGTATAGAATTAAATGTAGAAAAATACAAAAGACCACATTCATAATCATTATCTAATTGTAAATTTGGCGAATAGTTTGTTGCTAAACTCGCCGTAGTATCCGATATAGACAGCGTGAAAGTCATTTTGGTAATGACAATAAGTACAAGAGATAAGTTCTTTTAAATGTTTATCCAAAAGTTTTTCAAATATTTTATACATAAATGTCCACAATTAACAGAATTAAAACTTTGATATATATTGTAATTGTAGTAAATATCATATTTATCCAAGTATCCGATTAACTCTAATGGCGGCTTTAAATCTCCAAAACTGTCAAAATACTCACAATAATTATTTAGTTTTACATAGGCTACCCAATGAGTACCTTCGTTTTTAGAGCTGTCTAAATTAATAACACCACATTCAATACGTTTAGGTTTTTTTGGTAACTGATTTCTCATATAAACACCTCTAAAATATGGAATACCATGTGCATGTTCTATAATATCCAAATTAGTAAGCGCGCGTCTAGGTAGCCTTTTCTTTAGTTTTTTGCCGACCGTAAAAATAAACCATTGCCTTTTTTATACGGTTTGATGTACAAACCTTTACCCAAAGCAATGGATTCCATTACTTTGTTATGGCGTTCAGATTCTTGTAAATTTTTCTGTGCTGATTTATAATCATTTACTGTCTTCGCGATACCTGCTGCTCCTCCAGCTAATGTGCCCAAAGCTGACAACCCCGCAAATATAGGAATTAGAGGCAAAATTCCTCCTGTTTTAGGAATTGGTATGACGCGCGGTAATCGAAATCCATTATTTTTAGAGAATAGCTTCTTTGCAGCCAGATAGGCAAATTTAATTGCAGACTTATTATTTTTTGGTTTGTATTTTTTCAACTGACTATATATTTTAGAGACAACCTTTTTGAAGCCTTTGATACCTGCACCTGCTTTTAGTTTTGTTTTCATTACTTTACTTACTATCCAGGAAGATAATTTTTCACCTCTTCCTGCATCTTTTGACCTAAGTCTTCGATTTGCCATGTTCAATAGTTCTAAATCTGCTTTATGGCGATCTTCTAAATTAGTATAGTTGGAATATGCTATATCGTGCTGCATACAAGCGTTATCTAATTTATTAATTCCTCTATCGTTCCGTGATAATCTTTCTCGTAGTCGTGTACCGGGACCGCAGTAATTATACCCTGGTAAATGTAACTCAAAAGGTAAATTGTTTATTACACTATTAATAAGTCCTCCTCCATGCATTACAGGTATACTAATAAAAATATAATACGTATCAACTAATTATATAGATTTATACGATGGATGTTTTGTTAATCCAACTATTTTCACTTTCATTAAGGCCCAACCATTTTACAAATAGCTTGTTACCTTTCTTTTTTAAAACTTTCTCAACTAAGTAAATATCAGGGTATTTTGTTTTTTGAAGTTCCTGTTCGTAAAAAGTACCTAAAATGATCTGTTTTCGTTGATCAACAATCTCATAAGTCGGTGGATTAGTCGAATTTACTTTTGACACGATAAATATTTCTGTTGACCAATTAGGGGTATATCCTTTTTGAAAAGTTCCTTTGTATTTGCTAATTCGCACATAATCTCCAACTTTGAATTTATTCCTTTTTACTGTAATATATTTTCTTGATTCCTTTATATTATTTAATATTAAAGATTCATTGTATTGATTCACGTCTTTTGGTTTATGTTTAGTAATTCGATGTACACAATTATTGTAAGAGTCAAGTATGTTACTCAACTGTTTACCAATCCATTTATAATTGCCAATGAAACTAAAATATTTATATAACTTGTTTTTCAAAGTTCTAATCAACCTTTCAACAATTGAAGCCTTTTTAGTGGAATATGTTGAATAATGGTTTATTTTGTATAACATCGTTAAGTTTCGAAAATCCTCATTATAAAATTCTTTACCTAAATCGGTTTGTAAATTTAATGGAATACGCCCATTCTTTTCAAGTACTTTTTTGAACGTGTTTGTTATTTCAGATTTAGTTTTCGTTTTAACAGGCAGTGCCCAAGCAAATTTTGAAAAGCAATCGATTATGACTAAGATGTACTTATAACCATTGTTGTCTTTTCCATAATTCTGCATATCAATTAAATCAGCTTGCCATAAATCATCGATACCTTTTAATACTACAGGACGTCTGTTAAAATTTTTTCGTGCTGCTTTGTGAATTTCGTCTACTACTTGTTGCTTACTCATTTTTGGTGACTTTTAATTTGCTGTTGGCAATGGCTTGATCTACTTCTCCTTTCATATAAAATTTTACTCTCATGAGATTAATTATATCCGTTTTTATTTTATGTAGTTCGTCTAATACATCATGTTTTGTGTAATAGTCATTCAGCAAATTATCGACATACTGCTTATTTACAGCATCATCGGAGGCTGATGGAGCCTTAACTCCTTTTAACCTTACTAAATGTAAATCAAATTCTCCGTTTTCTGACTTTAAGAGCTTGTGTGAATCCAATGATTCCGGTAAACGCAAACGTTTATGAACGTGGTGACCAAATTTATCTATATTCATTTCCTAGCGACTATCTCAACCAGCGGATAAATAAAGACTGTGAAAAACTTTCTAAATATCAGCATATATTTAATGAATGATATCACTTTCCCGCAACTCTTCGATAATAGATAGTATTTCATTGTCTAATCCTGTGTTTCCAGCATCTCGCGAAGCTATTAATAGTTTCAATCGATTAACTAATTCATTAGGATCATCCCAGTAAACATAATCTACATTTTGATTCAGCTTTTTTGTGAGTGGCAAACCAGATCCATGAGATATGCTTTCAGTGCTCACACAGTTTTTGGCCAACTTCATAAATAGAGGTCTAATTATTTGTGTATATTTTCGACCTTTATTACTTTTTATAGGCTTCATGGGATTATACTCACGGCGATGAGCATTTGTAGTCAATAATATAGTCTTATAATTTTGTTTATCATCTTCAGTTATTAATTCTAATTGCGGTGTTTTCTTAAACAATAATTCCATTAGCCCCGGAGTTTTTGCGAAAGTCTTACAACCAATAGAAATATTATGTTCAGTAACAAAAACACGTAACGTTCCCATCATGAGTTTTTCTCTCTCGTTTCTGACCCCAAAAGGAATGTTTTCTGAAGACATTCTTATGGGAGTAGTGTTGTCAGTCGATTTGAATGATAGACCGCTAGTATCAGGTTCCAGATCACTATTGTCTTCATCTTTATCAGGTTCCAAATAGACGTAGTCGCTTTTTTCTTCATCTTCGTCATTAAAATAGACATCGGATTTACGATTTTTCATAAAAACTGTATTGTTGAAGTCTTTACTGGATTGGTCGCTTTCGACATCATCACTAACATCGTAACTAGCCCGATGTTCCTTGCGTTTACTAAGAGGAGTGTAGCTGAGTCTTTGTTTCTTTATTTTTCTATGTGGTATTTCCATTTTTGTGTTTATAATTTGTTTCAGTGGCTCTGTTAATGGTTTAAAAACCGATTCCATTGCGAATTCGTTATTACTTTTAATGTCTCGCATCATCTTTAGTTTTCTTTTAACTGATTCAGCTGATTTTATTACTTGTTTTTTCAATGCTTGTTCGTTATCCATGTTTATACCTTACCAGGCGAAGCCTTAAGTTGTAATGATGGTATAATAATAAATTTAGTATTTTTAAATCATCAATGCAATTCTACAAATGTGTCAAATTTCATCCTGTAACATCCTTTACTCTTTTCACAGTCTTTGTTTATAACTAAGTAGCTATAGGGTACACTCCAAATCTTGGCACACATTTCTCGAAACGCTAACCAATTCATGTCTGTATTAACATGCTCTTCATAAACATGTCTCAAGTTCATATCGTCTTGTTTAAAAAGAATAATGAGATTAGCATTGTCCCGTATCAACTGCTTCGGGATTTTGCTATAGGTCTGGTTTAAGTAAAAACAATCTATATTCTTGTGTCTACCCATTGCAAAGTAATCTCTTATATGATTTTGGTTTTCACAAGCTACATCATCAAATATAATAATCGAATTAGAAGTTGCCTCATGAGGACTCAAAACCTCATCATTACCATGAAATTTTGTAAAAGTTACCTCTGACACCTTTCTAAAAACTTTTTCTAAAAATACGTACTTAGGTTGAAAAAGTGTTTTAGAGTAAAGGTATACATTTCTATAATGTAGTCCATCTTTATGTAATAGTAGACCAATAATTAAATTCGTTTTACCGCAGTTGGAAGGTCCAGATATAATACAACGAATAGTATTCGGTAAAAGTTTGCCGTGACGTGAAATCTCTTTTGAATAACCCAAACAAATTTTTTCTAGTTGCAATGAATGCGGTTGTTTTACAAATTTCATTTTGTAATTAATAATAATTCAATGTTTGACATGCATGAGCCAAGGATCCCTGCAGAATGTAGACATATTTATTACATTAAGAGTTTTATACGTATCACGCTTAACCTTTTTCGTACAAAACGCTCGACGTCACCCGTTAGTCCGTTAAGCGGAGCGTATGATTCCAATCGCAATCGACGTCTTGCGATAATTTGATCTTGCGTTCTAATACAACCAACCGTCGAATGATTGGGAATTCCGGCACGCACGAAACAATGAAAACCGATTGAGCATTCTAGCTCACTTTCAAACGTCTAAAACCGATTGGGCATTCTGGCTCACTTTCAAACAGCGAAAACCGATTGGGCATTCTAGCTCACTTTCAAACAACCAAAATCGATTGGGCATTCTAGCTCACTTTAAACAGCGAAAACCGATTGGGCATTCTAGCTCACTGTGCGAGCGCAGCGAGCGAACGAGTGGAGCGAGTGAAAGTGAGCCAGAATGCCCAATAATCACCTACTGGACCTCATCATTAGCAAATCACACTAGAGATTTGCAAACTGTTTCGGTGAGGTGACTCGCGACCGAGGTAGACATTTAATGTTCACGACGCGTTAAAGGCGTCACAGTTTCCGGTATCGTTTATATAAGACAGGATATATCTATTAGGGTAATTGACAAAATGTAACAAATGAGATATTGTTAAATACACCATTAGATTATCCTTAATTGTCTAGAAAATCTAAGAAACCTTCGTTGAGACCGTCATTTAAGGGCACCGAAAACTGATCCGTCATCTGATAATGATAAGGTATTATATTACAGCATTCCTTTTACCAACGTTATTTATTAGAATTATGCACATTTTAATATAGTTAGCAATCAGTTTGTTTGTCGATTACGGCGATCGTGTCGTCGAAATCTAGCTTCGATTCCGCGCGAGCTCAAGTGATCTCTATTTGGAGACATAAACCCTTATATACTTATAAGGGTTTATGTCTAACTGCTTTATACGTATGTGTGTGCATGTACAAATAGATGACGGCTGACATTGACATTTATGCTGATAATGCTCTTATGCGGCGAGAACAAATGTACAAAAATGTTAGCAACACGCCACGAGGAGCCGAAATCAGCGGCCAACCCTCCGCCTGCCGAAACCGCGCCGCTCACCGCGCCGCGTCCCGCTCAGCCAAAAGTCGTGGCCGAGCGGTTTGGCGTCCAAGTCCTTAGACATAGACCTTCCCTAATGAACGCCGCACACCCGGTCCTTCGCTCTCCGCGTCCAACCGCTTCCGGCGACCTTCTTCAGGTCTTCAGTTCATCTGGCGGCGGGACGTCCCACGTGCCGATCCGTGGTCTCCATTTGCCGTAAAGAAAGTTGGATACACTGTAGCTTTCATTTGAACTTCTAAATGTATTATAGGTTGTTTTATTGCATTAGCGAGGTGATTTCTCAGAATCGTATCGCGGTCACCGTCAGTGCGGGCTGGTAATCGATACTGAATTGATGCCAATACTGCAGTTAGCGAACACCTGCAGAGTTATTAGGAATGCATTTGGTTGCGGCCTTAGCGACAAGTTTCGAAGCCAAAACGTCGTAGTGTGAGTTTACGGCAGCCGAATGAACCTCTTGACGTTAATAATTCGTAACCAGATACTAAATTGTTTAGTAGGGGTCTGTAAAAGTGTATGTACACACTTAACTTAGACTAAAAAAAGCTTGATTTGAACAAGATTTTGTTAACCTTGAACTAACTCTTGTCCCTTTGCACTAATTCAACTTGATCACGATCTTGTTCCAATCATAATAATGATTACTTTAACTACTATACACCAACCCATGAAAATATGCCACTTAGTGGACCAATTTTTTTTAGTAATGTCAGATGTGGGTGTGGCAATCATCGTAATCTTCAGCTTATCGACATATACTTTTGAAGTGACCTAAGACCTAGCTAATGCGCTCCAGCCCATCTGGTCTTTTGCCATCCAACCGCATGCGGTCACTCTTTTGGTCTCTAATTATATATTTCCCATAGAATAAACATCATTAATGAATAAGACAAGGTTAAATGATATAGTTGGCGGTACAAACAATGGCAGAACGGACGCAGGGAAGAATAAGGATTGGAGAGCTTGCTGCCTGCTATGGGATCTTTTCTCCGACGGACAAGAGATGAAATTGTCCTTGTTTCATCAAGTTGGATTTTAGACAAATAGCAAATAGTAGAAGAGATTGTAATTAAAACAAATAGACTAAGTATCAGAGAGAAGGAAGTCTTAAAATGAATGTTTCTTTGAAAATATGATTCATTATTACAATGATAGAATGACTAATGGAAATATTTGTTATTGTTCCAGGTTGGTGTCGTGTTCGGCTGACGGTTTGTGGTGAGAACTCATCCAGTGTTTATGATAGAAATTGCTGTTTGATGTTACGTTTGTTACCTTTGTTACCTTTGTAACAGGCTTATGATCTTGTTATATCTGCCTCACGGCGGCATTGTACCACAGATTAGTTAATTTAATATTTACAGTTAACTTTCTCCGATGACTCATGCGAAATAAGAGGATTTTGGCCACCGGAATAAAAATAAAGGATGCCATTCATTCAATCCTGCGCCTTTTAATAACAATTTTTCTCCGCATGTCCTTTTATACGACATACGCTACTATATGTATATGCGGCTATGGTTGATAGTGCTTAGAATTTAAACTCTCGGGGTCTTCACGTCTTGTAATGAAATGCGGCTTGACTTAATATATTACTTCACAGACACTCTCTTTAGCGATTATCTTTTATCATTATCATAGACGAGACACAACGTAGGTTATTTATTATAATTCACAGCTGTCAGATGATTTATGAACGGCAGTGCTCCTTTCTCATCGCAAATGAGCTCACCTGTAAGTATTGCGATCTCATTTCCTATGCAGTTTTTTTAACTGCAGATTGAAAATCTAGTTATATAATACATTGCGCTTGTTCGGTGTAGGACAGATTTTGGATTGGTCAGATTCGTGATTCGGCAGATACCTTTATATAATTTAGGTAATGCTGATAACGCTGGTATGTAAGTTCTGAGTCGTGTAGTGATCTGCATAAGACAAGCACTCATGAGGGTAGACCTCTTTCCAGCAGTGGGAGTATATAGGCTCGCGATTATTTCCGAATTCATCCATTGATGGGATACTGATTTCAAGATAATATGCCATAAAGTACAGTATCTTATCAACGCTACTTGGAGGAAAGCTAGTCGCTTTTTAAGCACTATAATCATCAGCCTGCAATAGTCCACGGCTGGACATAGGCCTCTCCCAAGGCGTGCTACTGTACCCGACCTCAGTTCTTCTCATCCAGTCATTGCCTGCCGTCTTACGCAGATCGTCACTCCATCCAGCCAGGGGGCTTCCTCCGCTACGCCTGCTCAGTAGCAGTGTCCACTCGAGAACTCGTTTACCCAGCTATGACCAGCCCACTGTCATTACAACGTACTAACTTTTAGAGCTGTGTCGAAGTTTTCAGCTATAACGGTCTGGTAATTCTATAAACATGACCTCCAAATACGTCACAACCGCAAGGCCATAACGTGGATACAGTTTTGGTGCGGTCACCGGTCCACTCGACCGCCCAGCCCAAGGCCGTTGGTTCGATAACCTGTACCTAAATAGACTGACACGTGTGGACACAGCTGGTACCAATTACATTTACCGAATTAGACGGTTCTATGAACCCTGAAATGTTGTTGAATTATCCAAGTCGGAATTGCGCATTGGACATTAAAAGTCTAGGTTTAGCCTAATAGGATGTTACATTATGAGGCTATCATCGCAAAAAACACACAAAAAAGGTTTTTCGTCCTTAAACATAAGAGCCGAAAATTGTTTATTATTCTTTGTTCTTTTAGACATAACTTTATACGATTAACTGTATATGAGTGCATTTTATATCTACGGAGATGATTCCCGGCCTCTGCAGGGATAGGGATGCAGATTTATTATTTGCACAGGCTCCTTGGGACGAAAAAATATGAAGAAAAAGTTGATCAATGATTCAATGTTATCTATTGACCCTCGTGTCTCTTGATTCCAACGATATACAATACAGTACACTTTATTGCACAAACAAATACAGTTACTAGTTTTAAAAGTTAAAAATAGTACAGTTTAGGCTGTCTTATCGCTTTAAGCCGTCGTCGGCCCCGAAGCCTAGTCGGTAGTACACTTGCCTGCGAAGCTCGGGGTCGTGGGTTCGAATCCCGCCCAGGGCAAACATTCGTGTGATGAGCACTTATGTTTGCCTTGTGACTGGATGTTATTTATGTATGTATATCAGCTGTCTGATACCCATATTACAGGCTCTGCCTAGTTTGGGATCGGGTGGCCGTGTGTGAAAATGTCCCCACATATTTATTTATTTATTTAAGCGATTTCTTCCAGACAAACTTTATCGTCATATTTCTAAATAGTTGTTTTGATACCTATGTGTAGGTCTTATGTATCCCGGTGTTTAGGTCTAGATTCCAAAGTCATTTGGCCTAATGGTCAATTGTCATTGCCAATGTCGCCTACAATCTACAAGAGAAGCATACGTAGGCGCAGATTCCGCACGGTCTATTTGACCCAGTCGGTCATTAACCTGGACCTCATAGATTTAGGGTCTCCCTCCTTACACATATCGCCTGCGAATCGTCTTCAGCTGCCCAGAAATATACTCACCGCTTTGGTTTGGCCGTCGGGACTCTAGTATAAAGTCGGAAATAAAGATGTTTTGCTGCTCTGTTTTGACCGGTTTAAGCTTTTATCCCTTTGCGCATTTTGGCCTATGGATGGCTCGTAAGACACTTCTCCTATTAGAAACAAAATTATTCATGAAAAATTTCCGTACCAAAAGTCTCAAAATCCTTTGAGTTGTAGAGGCGTCTGAGAGGAACAAACAACAATCAGATAAACACGCTGGCTTTGAAATATATTTTATAGTTAGAATGTACATTATAGGCTGTTGAAAAAGCCTATATTAAATACATTTTGCACAATATGGTACTTATGGAACATTAACGGCGAACTATATTTATTATGCCCCAAGCTGCTTCACGTTGCTTCGGCCGCTGGTCACGAGCTGATAGTCGGTTCGTGATTAAACTGCAAATCGTTACTACAAAGCGCGAAAGCCTTCATTGTACTATAGAGATCGTGACAGTGAACGCTGTTTTGACAATGTCAAGCTTTCTACACATTTAGCAGAATTGGCACTCGAAAAAGCTTTATTGATTGACCATAAAAATTACCTTTTTTTATTAGATGGCTGTGCTATTTTCCATAATACATGGTCATGACTGTGATATCACGGGATGTATCTAAGATTACGATTAGATGAATATTTGTTGTTATACATAGATGGTATTCCGTGTGGTTTCCGGTAGAGTAGAATAGGATCACTCCAACTCTTCCCGTGGATGTCGTACAAGGCGACTAAGGGAATACATTATAAAACATCAGTCAGGCCTCCCCAACCCGTCTGGCCAGCGCGGAGAGTGTAGGCCAAATCTTCTGTCTGTCTCCGGCAGATGAGAGAGGGTTGTGCTCCTGCAGTGGAGACAAAAATAACCTAATGATGATGATGACATAGATGGTACAGTTCACGATGACACGTTCCGCTACTTTTCGCGAGGCCTGAGCTCGGGATGTGGGGAGATCTGAACCTAAGTATCCGAATCTTAATGTACATATGATTGATGATTCATGCGTAACGATATATTGATAATATATCGCATACAATGGCATGTAAGTGACTTCGAGAAGGAGTGACGCGGCGTGAAACGGGAGAATTCGTTTGAGTGCAGAATCTGTCTGGATGGTCATCACCCTCTTACGATTTCCTTCCCGTGAGTGTCGTTAAGGCGACTAAGGGACCGACAGCAGCGTGCTCCTGTGTATATTAAGATTATTGTCGGCCCCGTAGTCTATAGTCGATAGTACACCTGCCTGCGACGCTCGGGGTCGCGGGTTCGAACAACGCCCAGGGAAAACACTCGTGTGATGAGCACTTGTGTTTGCCTTGTGACTGGATGATATTTATATATTATATTATATTATATTATATTATATTATATTATATTATATTATATTATATTATATTATATTATATTATATTATATTATATTATATTATATTATATTATATTATTACTGCGATTACAAATTAGTCTGCCAAGCGTTAATGATTATGGCAAATCCTCAATGCCTACCAAAAGTAGCATTTCCATTGGTGTGGGGAGCCTTATCTGCTCCGCAGTAAACTTATTTCGGCTGATGATAATGAGGAATTTTTTACGTAGTCTTCAGATCCTTGTGACTTTGAACCCTTGTGACATTGAACCCTTGTGACTTTGAACTTGTGACTTTGAACCCTTGTGACTTTGAACCCTGGTGACTTTGAACCAGGCGTGCAAGTGGTAGTGGCCTTTGGATTGTAGCGCCCAACTATCCAAAGGTTTGAGCCGTGGTAGCCGGTTGGTTGTGCACTCGCCTCACGTTCATGAGGTCGTGGGTTCAAACCCCGCCCGTACCAATGCGTTTTACGAAACTTAAGTACGGTTTATTTATAATACCACAGGCTTTTTGGTGAAGGAAAACATCGTAAGGACACTTGCATATGCCAAAGAAGAAATTCTGAGGCGTATGTCAAGTCTACCAAATCGGCTTGGGGCACCGTTGGTGGCCAGGGGTCTGGCATAAAAGATCCTGAAGGGTCGAAGTGTCGCCAGGTCTTCCTGGCCCCCTAAGAAGATAAAGATCCAAAGGTTGCATGCAGGTATTCATGGGCGTTAGTTGCTTATTACCATAAGATGGGTTACAACAGTTTGACTTCCTTTCGTAACTACCAGTCTGGACCAACATTTAGGCGCAGTATAGCTGCCTCAGTATGATAAAGGATACTTTCTCTGGCAATCGTGAGCAAGGCCGGCGTGCGTTGAACCCACCGGAAATAGATCTGCCCACGTGCGCAGCTAACGCCGTATCCGCGAGATCAAATGTTAAGATTAGGTGTAAATAAATAATTACAATTAACGTCACAACAACAAGTACTGACTAAGAAATATATGTAAATGCAAAATATATAAAGAAACAAAGTTAAAGTCAAAATCATTTATTGCATATGAGTACACTTGGTATATTTATACACGTCATTTTTTTTTATCGACTACCGCTTCCTAGGTGTTAGCGCTGTGAAGAAGAAACGGCGCAACAAACTTCACGCAACACATCTTTTAAAAATCAAGTTTGCATACAATTAATAAAGATTTTGCGAAACACTCTTTAATTACATTTCTGACTCTTTAATTTACACAGGCCATTTATTTTTGTGTTCAATTCAATTCAAATATTCTTTATTGTGCACCAATACATAAAAAATATTATAAAAAAAAAACAAAAAAATGTACATAGAAAGATGAATTTAGTGTTCAACAGCGGCCTTATCACTGTCAGCGATTTCTTCCAGGCAACCTTTGGGTGTATTCCGGATTGAAGAGAATTAGAGAATGCCCATAATGGCGATGCTGCAGGACATACTTGTTAGCCGTCGCAGTTCTAGGCCTCTCGTAATTCACTTAATTGGGTCAATTAGATCAACCTTTACTAATTTTGGTGAAACTAAATGCGACATTTCATTTGGCATGCTTGCCTATATACTAAACATGTGAATGTTGGTTCACAATCTTGCTCAAACATTGCGTGCGAAATAACGCTCGGGAAAACCTGTAGGTTGAATATTTTTGACTCTTTAAACTATATGTTATGTGAAGTATTTTTTGGTGAAAGGGCTATACACAAAAAAATCTTAATGTTTGAAGCTAGATGTTGCTGTGAAAAGGGTTTTAACTTAGTGTTGCGGGCCTAATGTCACGTCGAGTCTTGTGAGGTTCATGAGGTTACAAAGAGAGTTATTTGTTAGAAACCTTACACAGAAACATAAATACTAGGTGTTGGCAGACCGCCATCGCCAGTCCGCTGGTCAAATGATATTCTTGCTACCGCAGGGCAGAACTGGGCATAAAATAGTCTTAGACCGGTAAAAATTGGGCAAAAACGAAAGGCAGTTTTAAAGCCTGTATGTACTTGTTCCACCGGTGGGATTGCAGGAATGAAGATCATTCACATTATAAGATTTTTAATTAGTATGGCGTATACGTTATCTGCAATCAAAAGACTCTAAGCTTCTTCGGTCACATTGTGCGATCTTCCAAGCACGACGTGGAGAAGCTCATCATCCTCGGACAAGTGGAGGGCAGACGTGCCAGAGGACCAGCTCCGACGAGGTGGTCAGATCCGGTGAGGTCCGGTGAGAAGCAGTGCGGCTGGCCAATGACCGCTATGCGTGGAGGCGCATTTTATACGGTCGCGATCCTCAGCAGTGAGGGAACGACAGAGAAGAAGATACGCTATAAATAGCAGAGTATTTTATTTTTTAAATTATTAAAATCCATCAAGAAATAACGAAGTTATTAGTTTATTTTACGCAACTTTCAAAACGTGCTCGCTTTTTATGTCAACGTAACTTGTACAATCCGCGCGTGATGTTCTCGCCCTCTCGCTCTGATTTGCAGCATACCTTTTTTAAAATAAACGTTACGAATATGAATTATGTACAACAATATAAGAATCCGGTTATCCCAACAAGACTAGCCGGTGGTAACAAAAGGAATATTTTTCGCAGGATTCCTGTTGTTCCCACCGGTGGGACAAGCGCGGGGTGGGACCAAACGTGTTTTAAAACAATTGATTGAAAAACACCAATTTACAATTGAAATTTGCATTGCCGTGTGGTTTCCGGTAGAGTAGAATAGGACCACTCCAACTCTTCCTGTGGATGTCGTACAAGGCGACTAAGGGAATATTATTATAAAACATCAATCAGACCTCCCCAACCCGTCTGACCAGCGCGGGGAGTGTAGGCCAAATCCTCCGTCTGTCTCCGGCAGATGAGAGAGGGTTATACTCCTGCAGTGGAGACAAAAATAACCTGATGATGACAATTTAAATTCTCCACGTATCTCCATTTAGAAGATACGTGTTGTAACACAATAAAACTGTAGTAATATATAGTCGGGCTGAACGCATAACAATGATAATAACTCAAACACTATCTGACCAATAGCATTATCTATTAGGGTAAATGCTCCGAGTGCCGTACTCTAAAACGCATGATTCGAAACATAAATAACCTCCCACGGACCGCCCACAAACTATTACAGCTTGTTGTGAAAGTTTCAACAAAAAAATGTAGAAATTTATCGATGACAGTGGGTAGTTTTAAAATGTGTGCGTCTTGCATATGGTAAATCAACTTCCTAAGATAGTGCTAAGAGGATGCCGAGCCGGCTCAGTATAAAATAATATACAAGGCAATATCCAAAACATGAAAGTGGTTTGGTCAGAATCGCCAGGAGAGTCGATTGTGAGTAAAAAAATATTTTTTCCAAATTATACTTAAAATTGAGAAATCATATGCACCACTTGAAGATAATTGCCGTTTACCCTTCAAATACCCGAAGCTCTTCTCTTGGATTACCAGCAGACATACTCTATAAGCATTTCGGATAATAATCGTCGAACTATAAAGTTATTTTGTAATTACTTACGGGTCACGTGACATATTCTGATAAGCGTTTGGCGTCAAATAACGATAATTAGACCCCAAACGCTTGTCCACATGTCCCGTTAAGCGTACAAAATGTCTGTACTTTAACGGATATTATCCGAAATCCTTACAGAGTAGACCCCATGTGAGAGTAGAGACACCTAAACGTAAGACGTTCATCGAATTCACGTCAAAAAAGCAACAAAACGCAGTTGCCCGTCGCTCGATGTGGGTGCAATCTCATACAAAACACCGGGGTTCAACCCTTAACCAAAGTATATGGAGATTCTAAACACAGTTCATGCGCGCAACCGCGTTTGATTTAGCTGCCCTGTGTTTGACAGTAACACAACCAGCCCTGTTACCTATGCGTTTTAATCAGCGTTGATAATGGAGCTGTCGGTTCCCGTGGTGGCAGCCACAGATATCTTATCGAGGTAGAACGGTTATAGCCGTTTGATAACATCAGTTCCGCGCGTGCCGATTTTCGGGCACAGCGCACCCTTTATGCCTTGCGGTCATGTTTCTAGTGAGGAGATACAGTTATAAACCGCGTTATATGGCATTTTTGCAGATTTTTGTCGATGTTTACCCGACCGTGAGTCGGCGCGAAACGAGTAAGCGTTTGATAGTGTTTGCAATATATTGCAGACTAGCTGTTGCACGCGACTTCGTCCGCGTGAACAACTTAACATCACATAAGGAATTGGATCTGTTTTCGGGATAAAAACTATCCTATCCCCTATTCCAGGATCTAACCTATATATGTGTGTATATGTGTGCCAAGTTTCATCACGATCCGACCACTGATTAAAGCGCGATTGAGTAACAAACATCCAAATATCCAAATTTTCGCATTTATAATATTATTACTCGTAGGATTGCTGGCACGCGTGTCGTACCTACCTCACCATTCTATCTCGATTGGATTTCTGTGGTGGCAGCCATAACATTTAAATTGCTTGTTTGTTTGTTGATCAATAACATTTACCAGTTGGCGTATTTTACTGTAGGATCTGGATGGTCACAACACTCTTATCTATCTCTGCCGTCAAACAGCAATGATAGTATTGTTGTGTTTCAGTTTGATATGTAGGAGATCCAGCGTATCACTACTTAGGCACACGAGGCATTTCAACAAAGTCCTCAGGTTGGCAACACACTCTTAGCCTTTGGACTTTTGTACAAATGCTGCAGGTTGGCGACAGTGACCTTTTATTAAAGGGTGGCCTGTCTGTTCTATGCGAGTGGTAAGTGGGGATCCTGTCTTAGGGGGCCAGGAAGACCTGGCGACACTTCAAGTCGATTTGCTGGACTTCACATACGCCTTAAAAACTCCATGTAGGTTTCCTTGCGATGTTCTATAAATAAACCTACGTAAGTTTCTTACAACTTATTAGTAGAGGCGGGTTTTAAACCCACGACCTCATGAACGTGAGACGAGTGCACAACCAACCAGGCTACAGCGGCTTAGGATGGGTGGGGATGATAATAACATAAATAAAAATGTACAACCGGCAATTGTAAAGGACTGGAAAAGTTATTCCACGCTACCCAGAGATTATTTCTGTATACAATACTATTACAATTGTACAGCAAAATCCGCGATGTACGTTATGTAGCAAATAATTAAAAAATACGAACATGACGATGTAAGCCCTTAGCATAAGCTCTAAAGTGCTTGCTTGGCAAGGGGAGCCTAACGAACCACTACAGAGAACGAATTTGTGGGCAACATTTCTATGGAAAGGGAATTTATTTTATAAATATGGAATGCAGTCCGACGGAACGAGTTCAATTCAAATGAAAAAATGTTAACGTTTTTTACAGCAACATTTTTAAGAGGTACGTTATTGTGACAGCATGTGAGAGACTTGCAGATGAGTAGCCTGTGTTACTCCAGTACAGTGGCGGAATGAAAAGGTTCCTCAGTTTTCAAATTCATTCCTTCAACATGTCGCGAGCACATGTTACCTTTTTAAACTGTCACAAAGCAGACTTGCATGGGACGTTACGTTTGTTAAGATAACAAAATTTAAATATAAGTGTCATTTCTATAATGTTGACAGGATGGTGTCGTCAAAACAGTAAATAAAACGTAAGTTCAAATGTTGGCAATTCTTTGTCTTGCGTTGGTACAGTGACATTCCAAATTAAGTGACCAGCCCTAGCGTCTTATCCAATGATGATAAAGATAAATTTAGAATAAACTTGATCATTTTTCAAGCAAATATACACTTAAAGCTGACAAACCTAGCCCCGTAGCCTAGTCGGTAGTACACCTGCCTGCGAAGCTCGGGGTCGCGGGTTCGAATCCCGCCCAGGGCAAATATTCGTGTGGTGAGCACTTGTGTTTGCCTTGTGACTGGATGTTATTTATATAAGTACATTATGTATATCAGCTGTCTGATACCCATATTACAGGCTCTGCCTAGTTTGGGATCATGGCCGTGTGTGAAATGTCCCCATATATTTTTTTTATTTTTAAACCTTTTCGTACTGCCGCTGTACCATTCAAAATTTCATGGTTGTAGAGCCGTGAAGAAGGAACATGTAAACCAGCATACCTACAAACAATTTATTCATTTTTAATATTTGTAAGAATAAGGTAAATATTCATTGACGATCTAAAATCAACACAAGTTGCTGAACGATTGACCTAAAGGGTGCCTCTTGTAGTAACTTATCTTCTCTGTTTACTATGTACCATACAAAATTTCATGGTTGTAGAGCCGTGAAGAAGGAACATGTAAATCAGCATACCTACAAACAATTTATTCATATTTAATATTTGTAGGAATAAGGTAAATATTCATTGACGATCTAAAATCAACACAAGTTGCTGAACGATTGACCTAAAGGGTGCCTCTTGTAGTAACTTTATCTGTTTACTAGTTAAGTGATTTCAAAACACAGGTACCGCCACGGCTCAGTCATACACCATGAGTCATACTGACAGACAGAGTTCACAGGGATTTATTACCCTGTGCTTTAAGAGATGAAAACGACGCCATTTTAATCTGCAGTTTTAATTTAAAAGAGTCAAACTAATTTACGATTATTTACCTGCCGTGTGAAAGGTAATTTTTAAAATTGCCGAATCAAGAAGTTTATTTGGATACCGACTGCGGTATTTTACGTAAAACTTGACGGCGCGCTCGCTTGCTCAAAACAACTTGCCAAACGTTTGAAAAGAGAATTACTTAAAAGAACTGACCGAATGAGTGAATAATAAGTAAGAATCATCATTCAGCATCATATCAGCCCTGAGATGTCCACTGCTGGATATAGGCCTTCCTTTTCCCAATGAGCTCGTGGGCCACCACACCCCGCCCTTCGCCCACCGTATCCAGCCGCTTCGGGCCGCCTTCCTCACAATAATACCTTATACTTTTCTATATATATTCTTTATTGCACATTTTATAACTAAATACAGTAATAATGTTGCATACAAAGGCGAGTTTATCTCTAAAAGAGATCTCTTCTAGCCAACCTTAGAGGGTGTGAGACAAGGCAGTAAGAGCGAGGGGGGCAAATTAAGTGCATAAATAAAATAATAACTAAATACCTAAACTACTTATATATAAAATAAATATTTCTGACGTCTATTCAACTAGGATTACTTGCACTATGGAAATTAGACAAGGCCATCATATTTCACTCTTTATTGATGTTAAATTTTCCCAAGAAAGCGTCAGCTAAAACTTACAGGCGAAGAGAAACCATAAAGTTTATACTGTCCTGTCGTCTGGCCGCGGAACATTAGGCTAATAGCCTGGAAGCGTCGCTAGGGGCAATAAAAATAAAGACGCTTCTGGCATAACTCTGCGGACGTTACGACGACGTTCGTGTCACAGAGGTACGTTTTAATTGTAAGTGGTGGAACATTCGTGTTCTTGCAGTACTCCCGCTCTTCTTGACTGTCATTTATATAAAGTCTTCATAAGCCTGTCATTTTAACGTATCTTGGCAGACGTGTTGGTCATAACAGGGCTAGACCTTGCACAGGTAACTTACTGCTCTCTTAATGGTTATACCACTATTGTTTTCTAAAATTATTAAATACAAATAAAAGATTAAAGAGCTAGCAAAGCGTACTTTATTGCCGTGTGGTTTCCGGTAGAGCAGAATAGGACCACTCCAACTCTTCCCGTGGATGTCGTACAAGGCGACTAAGGGAATACATTATAAAACATCAATCGGGCTTCCCCACTCCGTCTGGCCAGCGCGGGGAGTGTAGGCCAAATCCTCCGTCTGTCTCCGGCAGATGAGAGAGGGTTGTGCTCCTGCAGTGGAGACAGAAATAACCTGATGATGAAAGCGTACATCGTACATAATGTGCCCGCCAATGATTTTTTTTAGTTTTCCTGACATACCTCTTATTTTTATCATTGCCAGGCAATTTTCCACATGTTGTTCAAAATATCAGCTCTATCACTTAATTATTTTTAAGCTATCCGGGGGACAAACAGAAGTCTAAAGAAGCTTTGTTAAGGAGGTACCCGTTTTGACGGATCCCTAAAAATCGTCTGGTTCGGACCACCGATTTATACCTGAATTCGGGATTTGAGATGAGTTGCCGTGATCCTCATTCTGAAACCACTAGAAAGGTATTATTAATATTAAGTAATATATTTATAGATATGAAATCTGAATTTAAATTAATTAATCAACTTACCTGAGAAGGAATGTCGTTGTTTCGCTTCAACTGCTATTGTAGTATTGTCTCAATTTAACGACCTCTGCTCGGTCGACCAAAAATGTAAGCTATGTCTTGCCCCGAAGCATGAGGTATTCGAACGCACCTTGGATCGATTGAGACGATTGTTTGGGTCTCGCTCCGTCTACGCTCGCCAATAAAACCCGCAACGTGATACCAATGCCGGAACACGTCACGTTTCCGAACGCAACCCAATTTGAATTTAGAATCAGATTTTGAATCAAGGTATTCGAACTTCAGACCTTACTGCTCTGGTAATAAATAAATGCTGAGAAAGTACTGAATTTGAATAAAGATATGATGTCGTTTGTGATGCTGATGATATCTCGGCTGCTTTTGTGAGAATGTCAGAGCGATTTGGAATCGGTTACGGCTCTCAATGTAACAGCCATTTTACGATTTTAAGTATTATTTTTATGGACGAAAATAGGAAGAAGTCTTGGAACTCGAGGGGTCGTGGGAGCGGAACGGGATCGTAGAGGTTTTAAGACAAGTATGTGTTTGATAAAAATATAATAGCTGTACCCGCGACTCCGCTCGCTTAAACCACAGAATTATAATAATAATAATAAATAAATATATCAGACATTCACACCAATTATCCAGTCCCAAACTAGGCAGAGCCTGTGGTATGGTTACTAGATAACGGATAGACACTTAAATAAATATATAAACATCCAAGACTTGGGTACAAAGATCCATGTTCATCATACGAACATTTGCCCCTAGCAGGATTCGAACCCGCAACCTCCGGCGTGGCCTCCGAGAGCTACCCGTTCCGCCACGGTGGTCGTTATTATTAATTATTGTTTCTCCCTTCCCCCTACCGCTGCTTTTTTATTGTTGATGGGTTTGCGCTTGACCTCAGTCTCACCTGATGATAACTGATGATGAGGCCTAAGGTGGAGCGCGCTTACCCAGAAGATGCCTATTCCCTCTTCCTTTAAAAAGATCCAAATTGTACTTGTCCGGAAATACCAAAGCTGCTCTGCTTAGTACAGACAGTGAGCTTTGATAAATGACCAAATTAATTATAATTTTTTTATTAAGGCTTTCTTACAAAGTTGTTTTTTAATGTGAATCTTAAACTTTCTGTCCGTCATATTTAAGATTTCCTCTGGTAGTTTGTAGTAGAAGCGTATACATTGTCCCGTGAACGATTTACTGACCTTACTTAGTCTTAACCCTTTTAAAACAAGTTTATTTTTATTTCTTGGATTATAACTATTATTGTCACAGTGCCTCAAAAAGAGAGATAATTTTTTTCTGACATTTAAAATATTATCTAAAATGAATTGACCAGCTACTGTTAATATGCTTATTTCTTTAAACTTTTCTCTTAACGACTCTCTACAACGCAGATTATAGATTGCTCTAACTGCTCTTTTTTGCAAGATAAAAATAGTCTCTAGATCTGCTGCTTGACCCCACAGTAGGATACCTTTATTAAGTATGAGACACTTCATACAGAGTACCGCCGCGGGATTTTGTGTGAAGTGTACCGATACCGCCACGCCTCCGCCACGCATTCGCCTTCTGTGTGTTTCGGACATTAAACTGACTCCGCCTGTAACTGGAAACTGTACTCTAACGTTGTGACGCTCGTTGCAAAGTTTTTACAAGTTTTCAGGTGTGAACAACGCCTGCAGAGCTTTTGCATCAAGTTTTCGCTCCAGTCTCAGGTACAAAGAAAGACGTTCGACTTGAAAGACAAGACTGTTGTAGGTTCTGGAATAGGACATTTTTATCCCAAAACACCAAATTTTAAATACTTAATTCCTACGGGAACCCAAAAATGATATCTATTTTGAAAATCCATATGTGTAAATATCGAAACCTACGCGGACTAAGTCGCTGGCAAAAGCTAGTAAGCATATAAATTGATGTTACGTTTTTACAATACCTTGAAATATGAATTTGCTGCTGACAAATGAGTAGATCGAACTTGTATATATTTTGGATTATTATACGATGAAAAGCTCAACGCCTCATCCGATAGGTTTTCTATAAAAATCTTATCCGAATGAGTCAACGGCCTATATAACTATATCTACATACTCTCTAAACTATGTCCTGTCAACGAGTGTATAGTGTTTGCTTATTTTATTGATCAAAAGAATATAGATATATTCAAATACATTGTCCTATATCTAGTCTTCTAACGAAACCAAAATTGAGGTTTACCTGTAGAAGACGAGATCGCAACAAATAAGTTTACAAATTATAGCTCACTAGCTTTTGCCCGCGACTTCGTCCGCTTAGGTTTCGATATTTACACACCGCTTTTAACGATTAATTTGGTTTCCTTTAGGAATGACATGTTTTTTCAAGATAAAAACTATGCTGCCTATTCCAGGACCTAACTATATGTGTACCAAGATTCATCCCGATCCATCCAGGTGATTGAAGCGTGATTGAGTAACAACCATCCAAACTTTCGCATTTATAATTAGTGGGATACACATATAACATAACTAGAATACTATTAACTAGTTATACATATAACTAAGGTACATTTATATAAATAAAAAACTGACTGAGTTACGAAGAGAGTATGTTTAGGATGAGTTGTGTATAAACCACAACATGACAATATATCATTTTAGATTAACACGTCGCGCACAGTGCTTTCTTGGATAAAAGCCTTGTCGTAGGCCTTATAGAAGATTTTTACACTGGACTATTCGTTATATTCGTAACTTCCATCGGCTCTAATAATGAAATCCTATTGGTTGATACAATGATTTTAGTTTAACAATCTCGGCCAAAGGTTTATTGGATTAAAACATTGTCCACCAAACTGAAGATTTGTGCATTGGAACAGACCCTCCACCTCCCATGGCCTTTCGACATCTAGGTCACACAGGCCGAATCACGGGGGAGGTGCCCGGTACTTGCTCAGGTGCTCTTTCCCGGACACCCTGCTTGATCCCCCTACAAATAACTAATTCTGTGCTTGGTCCTCTATACGGCCGCTCTCCCCATTCAGGGGCGCGACATCACAATGACGGCTTCGTCGTCGGGCTGCTCAGTCAGTCTGTCGAGGCAAATTCAGTCAATACAGTCGGATAGATACGTAAATAGATATCGCTCATTTTTTTTTCATTATTTTCTTTTTTATTCCTTTTTTTGCCTTTTTTTTCCTTTTTTTTTCTCTTTTCGTTTTTTTTTCTTCTGTGCATTGGAACAATAGGATTTCGTTAATTTTCTTCCGCTTATTTCATTGGGGGAGTGGGTGAAAATGAATCGTTCTGAGAAAAAACCAGCAATGAAAACGCGTGTATCGCAAATTACAGTGTCTTCGTCTCTTAACCAAGATGCTCCGAACAAAACGGCGAGGGAAACGCATAAAATAAAAGAAATATTCACTCAATCTGTACAGGCCGCGGAAATGGTTAAGCGATTCCTTCGGCGAGGGATAAATCGGTGTCGTAAATAAAGATCGCGGGTCAAATGACTTCGTTCTCCCTCACTATTACTTTCTGGTCCTTCGAACTGTATTTTCCTTGAAAATAGTGCAAAAAATAATATAACAAAATAGGATGAAGTTATCTGTCATTGTTGATCCTTATTTCGGCATCGTTGTCTAATAAAAGAATCTTCATAAGTGTCTAGAATTTTCGCGAGGTTTTCCTTCCATTTTTATTAGGCATCTTCTACGTAAGTTAACTTCTATCGGGTGAGATTGAGGTTAGACAAACTCATCTAATATAAAAAAAAATCATGTCCGGCACATAATGTTCGAGCGGTACAATAAACAGCTGGCTTTATTGGACGTCCGACAGTTAACATGTTCAGTGGTTTAGAGATTTACTTGTGTCAGTTGCAAAAACACAATGTTTCAAATCGTAAATCGGACTTTTATAGTGTCAGTACCCTGATACTATAAAAATCCTACTGCTAGTAGGGTACTAGCAGAGGGGGGTTTTGTAAGGACATCATATGATTATTCGTTTTTGTAGCTGTGTTTCTTTCTCTCTTTAATTGAAACAAATTAAAACTTTTAGGAAGTGATCATCCAATAACGAATTTGCTTGTTCAAAATGTGACCCAAAAGAGAATTCAATTTTATTTGTACTTTACGATCTGAACCGTAAACGGAATACGATTGTAATATTATCAGCAGCGATACAATCGGATCGCAACATAACAGTTCAGTTAACGTTTTAATGAAGGCTCATCAATTAAGACTCCTTTGATCGTATATACATCCTTATCTGATATAACCATCTATTTTAAACGGAACTCTCACAACGCAGCAATCATCTACCCTCATAGGTCGAATTTGAATGGATATTAATTCTGTTTCCCAGCGAACTTAGACCTCAGCTTTCAGAATACAATTCTGTTAAAATGTACGTCGCTGAGACGAAGCAGGGGGCAGGGTATGTCAAGGCCCGGTATATGGCTATGAGGTGACGTACATCCAATAAATATTGATCCATCGCTACTTATTTTAAATATCAAGCGCAGAGCTCTTGTGTAACTGGCGTGTGATCCGATCGTCCATGTATGAAAGACCTTTGATGCTTGATAGAGTTTTTCCTCGCAGCTTCTTTTTGGAGCGTGTTGAAGCGGCAGGGTAGGTCGTATTACAGTGGTGGTTGGTAGAAAGTTCCGGGCGAGAGCTCAGCGCGCAGCCTCCGCAGTATCGAACGGCCGCGCCCGAAGCCACGTGCTTCATTCACCGGCACACTCACAGTCCTACCACGTGTGTCCTATTATAGTATTCCCACAATAATTTATAGTAAAAGTTCCTTTTATATCTTTTAAAAGTAAAAAATTTCATTGGCGCCCAACGTGGGACTAACAGATTCGCTTATGTCAGCAGAATCTTCATGAAATTACTATTACTATTATTGTTATAAAAGACGGTCTGGTACGGACGGTTAACGTAATCTTTGCAGTATTAATATAATATAAAAATTTGGCGCCCAGCCTGGGACTTGCGAGCTGAGACCGAGTACCCGATTTCGTTACACAATTTGTGGTGTATGAATCCTTATTATTGTCAACATACAAAAATATTCAAGGCGTTCACGCAATTGCGGAAAGAATGTGCAAACTCCGTTTCCTGTTAGCTTTTCCTCTGCCTTCATTAAGAGCATAAATTTCTTTTTAACGCTTCTAAAAGAAATTCAGACACAATTTTTGTACTTGTTTGTTCGCGACCCTTATTAAAGTGAAAAATGTTTTTGTGTTGCCAAGGGAACCTGAAGACTATTAATTTTCACGGCCCTTTGAAAATAGCAGTGTTTCTTAATTAGAGCCGCCGACTTTCCTTTTTTACGCGCCCGACTTCGAATTAGCGGGTCGTTGCCGCTATTTTGGAATTATTAGGGACTTGTTAGTGGAGGTACTAAATAAAAATAACAGTTTTTATCGACAAATTAAAATGGTTTCTAGGTCTCTTGCACACTAATAATCAGTTTGGTACTTGCAACATGTAGACATAGTACGGACATGCCGTTTGGTGCCTATGTAGGAAGGGGGCGTCATTTTGACACCCCATTGTTTGAAAGCGTCATGGGCAAATTTTATCTAAACAAAATTTTTTTTAGCGGGGGGGGGGGGGGGGGGTGGTTTCTTGATCTTCTAAAGAGATACAGCAGTCAGTTCAATACTGTTACGTTTTATTGTAGTTTACTAGAGAAGTCTGTGTAGCAAAGTGGGCGTTATTTTGACACATTACAATGATCGATCAGAACTGTAGAAAAAAAAATTGACACCTTTTTTGTTATTTTCTCAAAATCAGGGCAGTACTTACTCGTATATTAAAAGCTGTTATTTAACAGGATATACAGTTCATTCTATCATTCATGAGGAAGCTTCCAATCAAATGCGTGGTCAAGGCTCTCGGCTAATTGGATGAACTGAAATTCTAGATCATTCAATTATTGTGGCTGGACTGTGGTTACCAAGTCCAATTACGGGCGATCACAGCTTAAGTTATACAAAACTGGTGCAATATAACCGTTATTACTGTCGCATAGGGTGCCGTATGGGGCTGGACGAGAGTAGATCGGCTGCACTTAGCTGTGCATAAATCTTTTACTTCCCATACATATTGAACCGCTATACAAAATACTTTGATTGTTAAATTTTGTGTATCTATACTCGGGGGCAAATAGATATTACAAATTAGTTTGATAAAAATACTTTTTGTATACTTTCTTCAGTTCCTTCTTGGAAGTTGACAACATCATAACATAGAGGCTCCATAAGTCCATGACAGAGATTTATCCCACATGCAAAAACCACTCGTAGTGTTAATTTTGGATAATATTGCTGGTATGTATTAGGACATGAATCAAATATCTGCTTGTGTTGTGTCCGTATTGTTTTTGTACTACTACAGAGTTGAACTAAAATTGATTGCAACATCTGTTCACATTTTTGAATGAAAGACTGGGTACCCATATACCAGGGAATCCTAGTTAGGGAGTGCGGCTACTGTTTGTAAAATATATATATTTACACCGATATATCTAGTATGGGTACGCAAATGTTCTTGAACCAATAAAGTTATTTGTATTGATTAAAAAGAAAAAACAAAGTGTTAAATATCTCTATGCCAATCAGACTTTGAATATTAATTAGGCAGGGGATTTAGTTAACCTCTGTCAATTGGGATATAATTTTAATCTCGTGAAGGTAGGACAAGTCCATACTGGACATAGTTTGCTACTAAAATGTATTATCCCTGGATGAATAATATATATTAAAGAAACTAAAACTAAACTAATGATTGGCGAAATACATTAAATTATAAATAGTGCAAAATATAAGAAGATGTAGTCCACATCCTTACTAAACATAAAGATAAAACAAATTGATAAAGTAAATTGAGCTTAAATTACACATGTAATAAATATAATCATCATCACCATGTCATGAATTTAGACGTCCACTGCTGGACAAAGGCCTTCCCCAATGAACGCCATCAACGCATCCAGCCGCTTCCGGCCACTTTCTTTAGGTCGTCGGTCCCACCCTGCGCGTGGTCTCCACTCCAGAACTCGTCTGCCCCAACGGCCGTCGGTTCTGCGACAGATGTGGCCCACCCACTGGCACTTCAGCTTGCTAATCCTTTCGGCTATGTTGGTCACATTCGTTCTTCGTAATAAACATAATCTTCTTCTCTGTCGTTCCCTCACTGCTGAGGATCGCGACCGTATAAAATGCGGTAACCTCCACGCATAGCGGTCATTGGCCAGCCGCACTGCTTCATATAAGGATCCGCCAGCCACCATCCTCACCGGGTCTGACCACCTCGTCGGAGCTCGTCCTCTGGTACGCCTGCCCTCCACTTGTCCCAGGATGATGAGCTTCTCCAGGTTGTAAATAAACATAATACTTTATGTAAAATAAAAGGATTTATAAATTATTTTTCAGTCTAAATGTTAACTGTTTAGAGTAATCACTACTGTGAACTAAAGTACGTTAACTACGATGGAGATGACCCAGTAAAATTCCACGGCGCCAGGGTTGTCCGGATGTGTCCGCTGTCCGGAGTTCGTCCGGACGCCGGATATCGGACGGCCGCTATCGCCGGACTCGCGGTGACGTCTCTATTCGCTAAATAAATTACTGCGAGAACGGAGCCACTACGGTTTAACGACTTAGTTAAGGTCCAACCTACACTAACTTTTACGGTTGATGTGTAAAAATTTCATGGCCCCACTGTGGCGATAAGGGTTTTTGTGACTAGCAACCCGCCCTGGCTTCGCATGGTGATTGACATTCATACAATATCTATTAGAATATTTAGAAAGCTTACTTACGATTATTTTTAATAATAACTGAATATGCGAAACCAATGGACAGTTCACCAAAAGTGGCATTCTATTGGGGAGACTTATGTTCAGCAGTTGACGTTTTTCGGCTGTTGATGATGATGCTAAACCAATCGCAGTCGTATAACTTGAGCCCTGGTACAAATCAATAATCATAGCTCAAGTTAGCTCTGCCAGGCCTTTCTCACTCCGCACTTTACATTTAAAAGTATACCTTCGCGGCACGGCCACAGCACGGCCCCGATTGCCGGGGCACCTAAGCGAATCACGTACGACTGTCAGTCTTGCTTCATATAGTAGTTCAGTGTAACATTGACTTTCTTCCGTGCACGTAGGATTCAATTTGACTTGCATTGAATTTTAAATGTACGCTTTCTTACGGAGTGCGCCTTCTGTACTTATTATAAAGGTTGACTGGAAGAAATAGCTAAATACCTTTTTAAACTTGTAACTTGTACTTATTTGTTTGTGCAATAAAGTGTATTGTATTGTATTATTATGTGACTCTGCTGAATCTTCTGAAAATGTCTCAATTTATATATAAACAAATCATATTTATTAGTAAAAATATTCACAAGTCAAATGGTAGAATAAAGCCTCACCCAGTGCCTCACCATAGGACTATCGTACCTGCTGATATCGATATCATTGCAGGATGCTCGTTATTCCCGGAGAGGGAGAGTCGTTTGTCAGTAACTACCCTGTTAAATTTAGAGCCGGACTGCCGGACGGATGGCCCCATCAACACCAAGATGTATTATTGTAGTAGCGGATGGATATTTACAGACACTGAATAGGAAGCAGCGCTTCGTTACAGGATTTCCTACAATCTCGTTTTACTTCCAACTGTCGCTCGTAAGGAAGCAGATATAAATGCAACTGTTGTGAAATTAATAAGTGCACAGTAGTAAGACATTTACTGTTAGAAATCTGTTAAGGAGGTTCTTATAACTGATTCTGGAATAAAATCGTCCTTCTTCCACCCTTCATTACCACACTGCGCCCTGCTACGCTACGCTGTCTCCAATCAGACATCAGTTCAACATGTGACAACCCGTTCTGCTGGCTCCGGCCTTTTTTGTAACTGAGCTTCGTAACCATTGACTAATGCAGAATTTCTTTCTTGCTTTGTAACCCTGTTACGAAACAACAATGATTTCAGCGCGGGCTTTTCTTTCATTGTAATTAGTAACGATTATTATAACTTTATTGTACACAGAAATTATAAAAAAAAACAAATACACAGAAGGAGAGGACGTATACACAGGTGTGCGTGTGCTTATCTCTAAAAAGAGATTTCTTCCAGCCAAACCTTGTCTGGAAAGAGAGGTTAATAATAACGATCAAATAATTTATGATGTCTTCGTTTGTAACCGAGTTACATACAAAGAATTTTCATACTTTTAGCTTTGCTTTATCTTTGCCTTTCTAATCATGGTCATTCATCATATCTATCTGGCTATGGGGCGACTATTGCTGTGCGTACCTCCAGCGGATCCACTCCAGCTCTCGCCTGCCCCGACGGCTATCGATCTGCGACAGATATGACCATATCCATGTTGCCACATATACCATGAAATCATTCTAGCTTAGCAACTCGGTTACAAATCAAGAACAAAAATTCTTCTTTTGTAACTGGTTACGAAATTCATTTACAAACACGGCAATGTCGGTGACTTTAGTTCATCATCTATCTCCATATCCTTCAAGGAACTACAACTTTAAACTCACGGTACAGGCCCGTTCAATAAGAAGTACTGAATTCAAATGTGATTTGTTTAGGCTACCGCCGCGACTGGTTCCAAGATTGTTAGTTTACATAACGGGTCACGGCAAGAATACATGAATTACATTTGTATTCACACCCGATGTGTACCGAGCATGTGACAAAGTAATCAACGTGACAATACCGCGCCAAACGCGGCTGACAATGGCCGCCAAGCGGACTGTCGCTCTGATAGCTTTGTGTGTAAGCAAATAGTTGTGTAACCTCTTTGTTAGTGTAAATACATATACTTAAATGTAATGTATCTATCTACGCTTTCATTACCCTACATCCTATTGAAGGCTACAGTGTGAGCTAGAACCTTTTTCTCGGAAAATCAAGCGTGATCCATAACGATTTGCATGAGGGTACTTCTAAAATTAGAACTAAACTTATAGCTGTAGATGAAAAACAGGAAAACCGGATCGAAAACCATTCATTAGTTTGCCCCGAACATATAGATAGAAGCTTCCGGGCAACTTTGTTTTGTACTAAGTATACATTGATGCTATTATTGATAAGTGTAGATCAGTTCACGACGGCACTCCCCACTCTTTCTCTAAATCGCTTACATTACATTGCATGCGTTATATTGTAGACATAGACAATATACTTTATTGATAACTTCCGTTACAGGTCAAATAAAATTTATACACAAGTTAAATAAAATCAAAATATAGACAGGAAAATAAACACAATTAAATATAAAAACACCAATAACTAACATAAATATAAAAATGTCAAATAAAATTCTTAAAACTAAATAAATTAAGTTAATACTAAAGAACTCTTCATAACAATAAAATGCCTGCTTGTACTGTGTTAGTTCTATCGTTACGCACTAATTTATCAATTTTGCTTACGTACACTAAGATGTTGACGTTCGGATAACTCCCCGCATCCCGCGCTCACCTGTCCTAAAAAGTAGCGGGACGTGCCATAGTGAGCTGTACGACTATATACTGACTAAATACCAAAAGTCCACTTAAAACAATGTACAAAGGATTCAATTCGCCTCTATAATTCGTTTTGATAGTTTTTGTTTTCACACAATTTGTGTTTAAAAACTGTTATTTCGAAACAACAAACATACAATAGGTTTTAGGTCAACATTTCATCATTAATACGTCAATGGAGTTTGTGAGTAAACCTCTACGGTATACGGTTAAGAAACACAATAGCTCGTAATGACCAATGAGAGCAGGAATTAAACAATGGATTTGATTGATCGGAGAATCATGTTCGGAAGGTAAACCTTCCTTTATTGTTCTATGAGTACACATGTTTGACGTTCCGACTCTAGGTTTGCTTTTAAAGTCTGGTGAGATACCTTTTTGATTATTATACTAAGTTTTCTGAAATAAAACCTTAGATCCAGAACTTCCAATGGTTTAAATTGCCCATGGTTTTAAAATGTTCAGTTATACAAAATGTGCATCCAGAAAATGCAGCAATATGCGTTAAGGCCTCAAGGTGTGTGTTTGTGTGTGTGTGTGAGAGACTAAGAGTATCTAAGTCGCAGTAGAAGTGTGAGTATGTAATTCTATAGTTGTAATAACTAATAGGCTATAATAATCTATAATCAATACATATTCTAAACTTTGCGTCGAAATGCCAAAAATGTAAAAAATAATAATTAGGAGATGGATATTGAATAATGCATCATCATCATTTTTTTAAGTGTTCAAAAACTCACATTGGAAATAACAACGAAGTGAAGAATAGACAAAGATGATGTCTTTATTAGTCTTTAAAAGAGAGTTACCTGCCGATTATAAAACTGCAACTAGGGAACCTGTTTAAAGTCAGTATTAAAATATTCTCGTTTTATCCTATTTGTTATATGAATGGAATAAAATGATACTATTTGGTCCCAGTTATACTACTATCCACAATGATCAATTCAATTTTTTTCCAATATTGTTCCATACCACAAACTTTGCAAGAGCAAACTCTTATCAGTTTTCATACTGTCCACTTAAAAATAATTACACTGACAATTGTCTGAGTTTATATTGGAATAATTTGTCTATGCTAGTATGTTGCCCTATGAAACAATTAAGAAAAAAGTATCATTTTATCCATTGACGTCACTGGTCAATGGAACAAATGGGAATCACCTGAGAACTGTGCCAATATGTAAACATTTAAATAACATTCAACACTGGCGGAACCGCGGCCATCTCTTGTCTAATAGCATCGCTCCTACAAACATCCGAAAATCTATATCAAGTGTCGGTTCATTGCTCTGCCAGTACAATGGCGTGCATTCGAGACCGAATAACGGTGTGGTTGTGCAACCATTCGCTCTTATGTGATGCAGTTATGTGGGTTTGATCGCCATTGTAGCAAGCTGTTATGGGATGTTATGTGGGCTTCCAATTTTCACATACATCTTTGCATATTTGGGATCCATTCGTCGTTCGTTTTGGAGAATGAAAATAAAATTTGCTACACTACAGTGAGTTAAAGGAGCGTCGGAAAAATATGTCAGTTATAGTGCTGTGCGATACGTACGTTTGACGGTCTTCCTTACCTCACTCCCCGTAGCACTTGGACTCGGTGTCCCACTGTACGTCATACATAACATAACTTATACAAATTACAAACTATAGTGGGCTGTCAGAGGAATGTGTCGGTTACATATAACAGCACTGCAATTGGAAGTTGGACAGGTATTCCATGGTTTGAAGTTCCCTCCTACGTTACCTTACCCCATACCCCGAAGCTCTTGGACTTGGTAACTACTAAATTATAATTATAGTGTACTGATATTGCCAATGGATGGCGTTGCATTGATCTTAACTGGCAATGTCAAGACTATAGGGATACGATATGTTGACACCATAACATAACATTTGGTATTGAGAATTTAAAAAGCAATGTCTCGGACACGACCCCGCACTGATAGCATGGTTTATTATCGTAGTAAAACGGATTTACTGCTGTATTTTTGGGTCAGGGCGATAACTCTTGTTACTTGGTAACGTTGTTGACTCTATGATTGTGTCACGATCGACTTTATTTTCGTTGTATCGCTATGATGATTGACTTCCTAGAGAGAAACACAATTTTTTCCACCTAAGTCGAGTCACCGAGCTATCTAGGCGACAGCTCAGTGGCTAGAGCGTTGGATTTGAACACCAGAGGTCATGGGATCGAGCCCCACTAGTGACAGCTATATTGTCATCATCAACATATCAACCCTTCAACGTCCACTGCTGGACCTAGGCCTTCCTAATGAGCGCTACCTCACCTGGTCCTCCGCCCTGCGTATCCAGCGGCTTTCGGCCACCTTCTTTATGGTTTCCAGCTATATTGTAAAAACATTCAAATATTACTAACAGGCCATTTTCGTTTCTAAAACCAAAGTCAACTTTTGACTCCAGCATCTCAAAAAAAACCACTAGAAAATGATCTTATGACCATCTGACCTGCGAGCTCGTCGTCTGTCTGATCTAAGGGGTGCCGGGCGGTCCTGGCCATTTGATCACATCTGTAATTCAGCTACCTTCCGTGAGCTGGCTATGTGGCCGGCCCACTTCCACTTTAGTATGTATATTTGTATACGAGTAGTTACATAGTTATATTACAACTATAAAAACTATCAAATTTTGGACATGAACATTGGAAATTTTGAGATTTGGGCGTTTTGACCCTTGAGACATTTTAACACTTGAAAGTTGGGAAAATTTTGAACATTTTGTCACTTGGACGTTTTGACAGTTGGATCTAACACCCACAAAGGAATTAAAGTATGTGTGTATGTTTGTGCGTTCGAATTTCACATCAAACTTTGCAACTAGGACAGTCGGCCGCCTAAAACAGCCTATTATTTCCGCCACTCTCCACAGTAGAGAGATAAGAGCTATAAACAAAACACCCCCGAAACATTTGTCTCAGCCGGGGTCGCACCCTGGACCACTCACTTGCACGCCTGGCACTGCGCCATCTAGGTTACTAACTACTACTGCACGACCAATCGCAACTTTGTCATTTACATAATAGTATTCTTCATTTAGATAACTATGAAGAATAATAGTTTACCGGATCCAGTGTTAAAACGACAAAATACAGAAATCATCTTCATTGTGATTCGGGCGTTTGAATTAACCATTGTGGTGACCATGTCTCTTACCTTCGTCTTTCTCCGCCTTTCTCTGTTTCTCCTGTTTCAGTCGTTATTCTTTGCGCTACTCTCTGTGATTCTAGGCTGTCATGGAGTCTTCTATCGCAGACTATCCAAGTCTAAAATTAGACATCAACCCCTAATATTTTCTTGTGTTTGTTTAAAGAAAATAAAGATTTTATTTATATTATTATTATATGGTCTCCGTTCTGTATAATACTTTTTAAATTTGATCTACGTGTTTTACTATATATTATTCTAGGCTAGGCTAATTTTAGCCAGTTAAGCCGGTTTTGTCGCTGATATAGCCTTTAAAAACAAGTTTTCCATCAAGTCTAGGCGGTCTACTATTATGGAATTGGCTGTGATGCAAACTGGTTGGGGTCTGCGCACGAGCGCGTTGAGTTATGACTTTCATTAAACTGTCTATTCAATTACAAAATTATAACTGCTGGTTATAATAAGAGTTACTCTCGACAGGGAATCGGTTTAAGTCGTTCAGAAACTGCGTTATCTCAACCGTATACAGGAATGTCATGATGCATGCAATAGTCTAATGGATGTAGATGTTTATCGGTGACTGTGGCCACTTACCATCAGGTTGGCTGACTGTTGCTCATTTTTTGTTTACAAATACGTCATAAAGTATTTTTTTTAAAACTAGGCTGATGTGCCTTTATTGCAATAAGTAATTCAAGTATAGCATAGCGCAGGAGAAAATCCTAGTTTGGGACAAGTGTATGTACGTACATATTATTTTTTAAGTATAGGAGCCGTTCGAATACCATTGCTTCAATGTTGCTAGCGCATTCCCGTCTCCAATATTACTTTTTGTGTGGACATGTCGTCGATGAGTATGTCTTGACCCTAAAAAGGAATTGCACTATTTGATTCCCCATCCCCCTTCGATTACCGGACTACCAGATGTGGGCAGGGACTTCATTCTTATGTAGTAGACATACCACGCTCTCGCACGAAAATTTTGCTTCCTCTTTTATAATGCGAACTACTAAGGAATGGAACTCCCTGCCAGCTTCGGTATTTCCGGACAAGTACAATTTGGATATGTTTAAAGGAAGAGTGAATAGGCATCTTATGGGTGAGTAAGTACGCTTCACCTTAGACCCTATCGTCACTTACCATCAGATGAGATTGAGGTGAAGCGTAAACCAGGGTTGGATAAAAAACAGTTTTAAACAATTTAAACAGTTTTAAACAATAAATAAACATGTTTTAAACACTTTGTTTAAAACATGCCAACCCTGGCGTTAACCCATCAGGAATAAAAAAATAACATATTTTGTTCGAACTGTATCATGTAAATTATGAGGAAATTCAAACCTGTCTCAATTATTGTAATGTTGTTGTAGTTACATAACGTAAGACGAGGGTAGGGTTGAGTTGTCGCGTCAACTCACGTCACATTTAGAGGAAGGGTTTATGAATGAGGGATGGTGATAGGACCAGTAACAAGTTTGTTAGGACTGTTTCCCCGTGTTTTGTTTGTAATTGAGTTTTAAGTCATTACGATGAGTGACGCATATTAGAATTCTTGTAGTAAAAGGTGGTGAGATCGAACGTGACCTGGAGGGAAAGTACTTTAAATATTGAAAATAACATTTTACTCAAAGGATCCTTTAAGTAAAAAAATTATTTTTTAGATATTTTTTTTCATTTAGTTTGTAATAGCACTACACTACAACAATTGTACAACCCTTAAATCCACATATTGTCTTACAAAATTGAGAAACAATCTACGAACCTTTAACATTTCAAGACAATTTTACTCTTAAACCCGAAACAAACAGAAACCGAATGCGTGGCGGAGGCGTGCTCCGGTTTTGTTGTATTGTTCGATCTTCATCAAGTACCGCCGCAGGAAGCGGGATTGTAGGAGTATACCTCTACAGCCACGCCTCCGCCACGCATTCACCTTCTGTGTGTTTCGGCCATTAAAATTTAATAGTAATTGAATTTATTCTTCACATCACTCCTAAGTGAAGTATGACCAGCTGACAAAATTATTGTTTACAGGTTACTTGTGTAAACGATTAACCTATATAAAATCTTAGGCGTAGATCTCAATAGCGTAGTCTAGACCGTAACTTTTCTGACTCTTGAGACGCAAAGTGACGTAGGTGTACCATATGCCTCCAGCTGTTATGGTGACTTCCGATTCTGTCTTCTTGTAGTCGTAACATTCTATGGCCTGGAAAAAAATAATGTATCTTGTAACGTTTACCTTGACAAGTTAACACAGAGTAAGATAAAATCTAGGATATATGAATATTGATCTATTACTTTAAACTTAGAGTAATCTTGTTCAAACCCAACCAACAGTAAATCTCATAACCAGGGATCGACATTAGAATGATAGTGGGCTCGATTCTGAAGACACAAAGTTAAAATTTGACAGCACTAAAACTGTTGCTATCCTTGCCACACAGTATTATGAAGATAAAGACGAAAACATTTTTAGCGCTGTCAAATTTTAAATGTGTGCCTTCAGAATCGGGCCCAGTGTTTATGTACTTCGACCAAATGTTCATGCTAATATGGATATTCCGGGATTTTTCCGAAATTTCCGGGATATTGTATTGGTCATTCATTTGTGTACTAAATTCAAATAGTAATAGAAATATTGACATTCCACATAGCTCATTTAATAATCTGCAATTCACGGATTATAGTTAGTAAATAGTAAGTGAAACAGGTTGAAGGAACTTGTATTCAAGCCGGGTCATATGCGTTAGATCAGACGATCACAGGTTAAAACATATAATAAAATCCCGTGAAAAGAAATGTCCATATTCATCTTACGTACCATAAGTACACACATGACACTACCTAATTCCGATCCCTGTTCATAAGTTAGCAGATATGTATCTTTATTTCATTCCAAATAATTAGTTATATGAAAAACAACGCATTTGCGTCTCGAAAACAAAATAAATAATAGATGGTGTTCCTAAGTGGACCGCAAAGTTTACATGGTAATACAAACCTGTTTTTGCTGCTGGTGACCCTTTCATGTATATGTTACCGAGACGCAAATAGCGTTGGTTTTCGTATGACTGTTGGTTTGGAATGAAATATGAATGAAAATCGGTAAAAACTAGTTAAACGCCACATATAGGTAATGCTAATGATAAAATATATTTTTTAATTTTTAAATAAACAGCTTACCTTTATAATCCTCTGTGACAAATCATTATACGAATAATACTTCACTCTTTTCATCCAAGGCAAAGGGTTGTACTCCACTTTCTCTCTATGTATTAATTTCAGACCTGCAGTATGGTTACCGAATGAGTAATTTGAAGTAATACTTGATGTTATACTTAAAACGTACTTTAATAAACTTAGCGATAATAATAAGTAAACTGTGTATTTCATTTTTTTATATAACTATTTTAAAAGCAATAGAATCACTTAATATACAGCCTTGTGTTCTGATTAGAACGCAGATGCGTACTGATGTGTGTACCAAACATCTTCAGGTCAAACGGTTTTTGTCTTTATTGATAACGTTATCTCGTGTTAGTTGATTACTTAATAGTATAATGAACGCAATTCTAAAGGCATATTTCTTATTACTCTGTCAGTGCCCACGGCTTGGGGCTTAGGTAATATTCTTCAAACTACAGAGACATTTTGTGACATATTGTGATCAGCGATTGGCGTCTACGATATTTAGACGCCAATCGCTTATCCGAATATATCAGATTGTTCGTTACAAAATGACTGTAGGTAGTCGGATATTTTCTGAAATGCTTACGGAGTAGGCCCCGCATAGTTATTTTTTTTTTGAGAGAAAAAGTTATACGTTTTTTTTTATACTGGCCTTTTGTTATTATGCTTATAAGGCACAATAATTCCGCCAATATCAAAGTAGTGGAAAATACACGAAGGGGGTTACTCTGGTTTCCAATCAGGAGGTCGGTAATATGTTTTCTTTCTTTCTTTCTTTATTTTGCGGGCGACGTTAAACTTTCGGGGAGGTGAGCGCCGCTGCTCTGCGTAGTAATATTCAGTATTCTCTGGTCAAAGCGTGCATTGGATCCCCCGCGAAATATGCCATAATGTGTTGCTTAGAAATTCTATCAAGATAGAACGGCTATTGCCATTTGTTTACTTCAATTCCGCGCGTGCCGATTTCGGATACAGCGCGCCCCTCCCTCCCTCCAAATGAAAGGGTTTTATATAGGGCGCAATAAGATATTTATGCAGAGTTTTTGTCGATGTTTACCCGACCTTGACACACAGCGCGAAACGAGTAAGCGTTTCATAGTTTTTGCAATATATTACAAATTGTACATTTTCTATGTAATTTTTTTTTTAAAATTTTATATGTATTTGGTGCACAATAAAGAATGTTTGAATTGAATTGAATTTTAATTGTTGGCACGCGTGTCGTGCCTACTTCACCATTCTATCTTGATAGGATTTCGGTGGTGTTTTTGCCTCGGAGGAAAACGCTATGGGGTTTCCAGTTTACGTCAGTCTGTGTTGCTTTAATAATAGAAGTCAAAATGTTGTTTTTAATTTTTCGCAATAATAAATAATATTGTTTTGTGTTTTATTTTATTATTGACAAAACAATCTAGGAGCGCTACGTCATAGAGTTCCAATTCGACGTTTCGCTCGCCCAGGCCGACGGCTGTCGACAACAGCCGATTACGTCAATCACGGCTGACGCGCTAAAAGCATTTTATTAAAAGCCTTCACGGTTAGTATTGACGGTATTATGTATGACGTTTCAATTATAATTTCTTCTATCCATTAATGAAAACAATAATGAAGCCAAAAAATAGAAAATAAAACTTTTGTCGGTTTATTTGTAGCATTATACGAAAAAATGAAACAGTTTTGAGATTTTCTAAGAAACATACATACAATAATTGTAGACGACACACCAACGACGCATTCCCTGAAATATAAACTTAAAGCTAAATCAATGAAACGTAAAAACTAAATTATTAAAAAAGATATATTATTTGCCGTGTGGTATCCGGTAGAGTAGAATATGACCACTCCAACTCTTCCCGTGGATGTCGTGCAAGGCGACTGAGGGAATACATTATAAAACATCAATCAGGCCTCCCCAACATGTCTGGCCAGCGCGGGGAGTGTAGGCCAAATCCTCCGTCTGTCTCCAGCAGATGAGAGAGGGTTGTGCTCCTGCAGTGGAGACAAAAATAACCTGATGATGATGATGATATTATGTTTACTTAACTTATATACTAATCTACTTACCTTATGTACTAACCTGGTAGCTCTGCGTAGCTACACGCCACTATAGGTACTTGATGTCTTAAATAAATAAAATTACCTACAATCGCAATGGATGCCCGTGCTTATTATCTGTCTCGTGTGCGAATTTAATAGTACATTTTGCTTGTCGCGCGCAGCGACCCCCAGTCCCCGCCACACTCACAATTCGGATTTTTCATTATAATCATTATTTCATTATAATTGCCGTGTGGCTTCCGGTAGAGCAGAATAGGATCACTCCAACTCTTCCCGTGGATGTCGTACAAGGCGACTAAGGGAATACATTATAAAACATCAATCAGGCCTCCCCAACCCGTCTGGCCAGCGTGGGGAGTGTAGGCCGAATCCTCCGTCTATCTCCGGCAGATGAGAGAAGGTTGTCTTCCTGCAGTGGACACCAAAATAACCTGATGATGATGATGATGATGATAAACATATACAACTAGCCGTGTGGTTCCCGGCTTAGAATAGGGCCAACCCCAATCTTCCTGCGGGTGTCGTTAAGGCGGCTAAAGGATTGCACCAGGGATGGGCAGCAGCATTCTCCTGTGTATGTTAAGATTATTACTGCGATCACCAATCCGCCTGCCACGCGTGATGATTATGTCTAATCCCTGATCCTGATCTGATCAAAAGTGGCATTTATAAGGGTAGCTTATGTTCAGCAGTGGACGTATTTCGGCTGATGATGATTCTGTTTCTAGTCTAAACGTGTATTTGTGAACTACTAAAATCCGTTCACATAAACCGAACAGACAGAGGGACCACCCACATTACATGCGTTTTGCTAAGAATCAAAGTGGAGTTAAAGTCTAGTTGTATAAAGTAGAATATCGAATTTATAGTAGCGGAATCATTAAACTTATCTAAAGTGCATTCTACCGATAACTTCCACTTACAATATTGGTTGGCATATTACTAGAACTGTATATACTATGACTGGTTATGTTCATAATCCAAATTCATTATCAGCCGAAACACGTCCACTGCTGAACACAAGCCTCCCCAATAGAATACCATTTGTGGTGGGGTGTTCATTAGGGGATTTTCCATAATCACCAAGCGTGGAAGGCGGGTTGGTGATCTTAATATGCACAGGAGAACGGTGCTAACCATCCCTGGTGCAATCCCAAAGTCCTCTGTTATCTAATTTAATAATCAATTTGTGTCAATCATGAAGGTAAAAACTTTAGGTGATTTATGAGGTGCGAAAAATTATTTTGCTTCGTGGTATGAGGTTATAAACATGTACAAAACCACTTAAATCCAGTGAGACATAAATGACTAATTATGAGACAGTGGCCATGTCTATTTAACTTATGCGGACTTGTGGCCGCAGAGTAATTAGTTACAATTGACTTGAGCGCGCGGTTCCACTGAAGTTAAAATCATAATTAAAACACGCAGAATGGGTTTAATTGCAATTAAATAGAAAATGCACTTATAGGAATGTTCTGACCTCTTCTCTGCATCATCATGCAGCCTTTATCGGTCCAGTGCTGGAGGAAGGTTTCTTCAAAGACTCGACACTGAAACCTGGTGGCTTCGCCGCTTCGAATAACTATCCTACATTACGCAGATCATCGTTCCGTCTATCCTGACTGGCTGGCCAATCGTGGTCTCCACTTGAGAACTAGTAGAAGACATTTCTGCGTGCATTTCTAGTCTAGGTATTCCATTTGAGTCCTAATTAGGACTAATATTACCGTATTAATTTAATGTCAAGGTGTTTGTAGCCTTACATTACCATCAGGTGAGCTGTCTGCTTGTTTGCTGCTTTAGATTGTAATAAAACTTCAAAGCGCATTTCTTAAAAGTAATTAATATAAATGATCTGTTTAGCCCATGATAGTTGAAGGGTGTTTTATAAAATAACACTTGTCTTTTTCGAAGAATTTCATGTTTGATTGCCTGTTAGTATCTAGTGGATTTGAAAATCATACAATACCTAACATGGTTTCTATTTAATTAATAATTGCAAATTAATTGTGTACAACAATAAGTTAAAATAGTTATAATATATTAATAATATAATATTACATACCACGGGTTTTTCAATGTCTTTAAAAAATATATAATTTTGATAAGTGTATTTTTTTTGTTAAACACCATTTATAGTTGTTATCGTCGAGGCCTATAATGGTTATTCACTTTATCTAAACCGTTTGGCTGTTAATTTCTAAGACAAATTCGGCAATACTGTAAATATTAGTCTAACAGCCTAAAAGCAAAGGATGCCAGTTCTCAACCATAACTATATTGTCATTTTTTTCTTGTTACAGATGTGTCTCCGGTGAAATGATGATCATACGCTGATAAAATGGCGTTCTAGTACACAACACTGCTTTGGCGTTGCGGTAAGCGTAACCCTAAATTCCTATATTCTTAACAGCCTCGGGAAATTTGAGTCTTTTACTACATTAAATTTATATGGTTGCGTCAAGGCGAGAAGTGTGCCCGAGGAAGGCATCACACAAAAAAATACAGTTACAAACGACATGGCGTCTAAAAATATCTCTTCTGGGCCTAATTTGAGTCTTGTCCTAGGCTTCTAGGACGTCGTAGGCTAGCCTAGTCGCTTAGGTCGACTATGGGATGAAAAACATACAAACCACATTGAATCTAACTTCAAATCGTATGGCGCGGGTTCCGTGAAGGCGATAAGTGTGCCTGAGACATGCACCACACAAAAAATTAACTAAAATCAACCCTTACATGGTGTCTAAACATTATTTCTTCTGGGCCTAATATAAGTGTGTTCCTAGAAAGCCATGGGACGAAAAACATACAAAACTATAACGCGCCACATGTTCGCTCGCGCAAATATTTTTTGCCGCCAGATGTTAACAAATGGAATGGCTACGGAGATGGCGATGGGAGATTATGGTCTCAAATGGTTTGTTAATTAACCCGGGCTTAAGGCCGTCACACACTTCAGCTTGCTGCTTACACTGAATTAAGTAACTTACTAGTTAATTACAGTTGTTCACATATAACTTAGAGTCCCTGGTCGAATTTGATGCAGTGTTTAATGTTTTTTGTAGATATTCTCAAAGAGAATTTTATTGTATGAAGTATTAAAGTATCAAACAAGCTGCGCTGAATTGTACTGAATTTGCTCGCAGTATCTCGTACTCTTGGTAGGACAACGTCGTATCTTTCATTCCCCTATAATATTATAAATTCGAAAGTTTGGATGTTTGTTGACGGATCGGGGATGAAACTTGGCACACATATAGGTTAGGTCTTGGAATAGGACATAGGATACTTTTTATCCCGAAAACCCTCTCATTCCTACGGGAAACCAAAATTAATCGTGAAAAGCAATGAAGATGTGTAAATATAATATAATAATCTACGCAGACGAAGTCGCGGGCTAAAGCTAGTACTAAATATATGGAAGATACGTAGTTTTTGTGCAAAGACGATCTGTGCCCGTAAATTGAATGGATATTTTAATAATGTTTCCAGGTGTGATAGTGTGAGGTCGCGATGGGCGCGTCGGGCGTTTCGGACGAGTACACGCCGCCGCGTCTCTCGCGGCTGCTGCACTCGCTGCCGCACATCAACGTGACGCTGCACCGCGTCAACGACACGTTCGCGCCCAACTCGCCGGTCTACCTCGAGGTACGTGCCGCATACCACAACGTCCAAGCCGCATTATGTCCAACTGCGTCTGAAGTTCATGCGGGTAGCTGCGCGCGCGCTCGAGAGCTGTGGCGCGAGCGGCAACCGACTGGCGAGAGAACCGCCGGGCCTTGTAGGTGCTTATCGTAGTAGGTACGTTCGAGTGACGAAGGTCTAGCACAATGTCCAAGTAGCATTATGTACAGTTGCGAAAAACCTCGTTTCATCCACAGATTTTGCAACCCACGATATGCAGTGGCTACTTTTCTGCAGGCGATGCTTAATTATTTGTAGGTCATGCGGTCTTCTAGCGGAGTGTCTTTGACACACTCCCTTGTTGGTAAACCATGCCTAGAAACCATGCCTAGGTTCTGACTAACATACTTGGCGAACTCCATAACGAGATTTGGACTAAATGTGATCTGGACAAAATGCGACTGGGACATTGTGCTATGAATCCCCACTCCCGTGTGTGCCTACCGCATGTGTCATCATCATCATCAGGTTATTTTGTCCCCACTGCAGGAGCACAACCCTCTCTCATCTGCCGGAGAAAGACGGAGGATTTGGCCTACACTCCCGGCGCTGGCCAGACGGGTTGGGGAGGCCTGATTGATGTTTTATAATGTATTCCCATAGGCGCCTTGTACGACATCCACGGGAAGAGTTGGAGTGGTCATATTCTACTCTACCGGAAACCACATGGCATGTGTCATGTGGTAGTACTATTTTCACCCCTCTGTGGGTGAAAGTTTAAACAATACGGGCAGTGTAAAGCCTTCGAAAGAGCCTAAATAGATACAGAATAGTTCTATTAGCGTCATCTAACCTTCTTCAAAAGATTGTGACTGTACCGTGACCCGGAACACTTCTATCTAACTAGGATTGCGGAGTTTTCCGCAGGATCGATGAACCCATATATCGCGTCACGGGTGACTCAGTAACTAACAGGAAAATCCCAGTTACGACCAGTCAAATAATTTACCGCTGCTTTTATGCTTTATCCTCATTTCTTTAATAATTGTTTCCAGAGTTTGGGCATCCTCGGCTCCATACCGGGCGCCTGGCTGATCCTCACCCTGACTGTACTGCTCATATACCTCCTAACGAGATGCTGCGACAGGAAACAACGTCCTCCCAGGAGTATCACAGCGCTAAAGGTAATTGTATCCATGGGATTGTTGGCAGAAATAGCCTTTTCAGGAGAAAACGCTCTTGGTTAACACCTCCTGCATATAAGCATTTCGGATAATATCCGACTAACTACAAAGCCATTGTGTACTCTCTAATCAACTCTAATGGGTCATGTGATATATTCGGATAAAAGTCTCACATTGTGGTTTGGCTGCAAGACCACCTACTTATTTTGAACTGTAGCTCGCGAAAGCGGCAGTAATATTGTCCAACCTACGATAAAAGAGGAACCCGAAGGAGAAGAAGATTCTTCTTAACACTTTCCTATTTACTCTTCTTCTAGAGGAAGAAAGAATGACATATTTTTTCGTCATCTTCTGGTCTTGTCGTTCATTGGAAATTTAGAATTATCTACAGTATTCATGCGACAAGAATATTACAGTTGAGAACCAACTTTTTCTTGTACACAATTATTTCCCCCTGGTGGGAATCGAACCCGTTATCTCTGCCGTTCGAGACAATGGCTAGGCGGTCAAAACAAAGCATGCTTTCTCTTGAAAATTGCCATGTGGTGTTTTAATGGATGACCCAAATGAAGGCTTGCGGTTTAATGATAACAGGCACGGTGACACATCTTTGTCATTGTGCTTACTCTGTAATTTGTGTGCGAATTAATGACAAGTTATTCACTTTAAATTCGATGGTGACTCAATTACACGTATTATGAAAAGGGATTCGTCCAACGAAGTCTTAGATCAGCACCGACATATATAGAGAATGAAAAGCAGATCCGCCTGCATATCCAATACAAATCACCAGCCGAAATACGTCCACTGCTGAACATAAGCCTTAGCAATAGAATGCCACCACTGGTGGGCTGTCCATTGGGGGATTTGCCACAACCACCACGCTTGGCAGGTGGATTGGTGATCGCAGTAATGATCTTAATATACACAGGAGAACGATGCTAGTCTCTGGTGCAATCCCTTAGTCGTCTTGACGACATCCCGGAAAGATTGGGGGTGACCCTATTCTAAGCTGGGAACCACACGGCTAGTTCTATATGTTTATCATCATCATCATCATCAGGTTATTTTGGTCTCCACTGCAGGAGCACAACCCTCTCTCATTTGCCGGAGACAGACGGAGGATTTGTCCTACACTCCCCGCGCTGGCCAGACGGGTTGGGGAGGCCTGATTGATGTTTTATAATGTATTCCCTTAGTCGCCTTGTAAGACATCCACGGGAAGAGTTGGAGTGGTCCTATTCTACTCACCAGAAACCACTTATCATTATTGCGCTTGCCAATCCGCCTGCCAAGCGTGGTGATTAGTGATTATGGCAAATCCTCCAATGGACAACCAACCAAAAACATTCTATTGGAGAGGCTTATGTTCAGCAGTGGACGCATTTCGGCTGATGATGTGAGTACCAGGATAACATAGCTCGCCAAGCGATTTAAACTTGTAACTATCAGAATAAAAAATAACTGACATCTGACCTTTGCCAAGCCGTCTCTAATCTTCAGAAATTTTATTTCCATCAATCCAAAGGGGGGCCTTTGCTCTAAATATAGTTCTAAACTGTGAACGCAATCAATGTTGTTCCCACACGAATACGATGCGATGAACATCTGGCCATGGGCGAAGCTGGTGCCCATAAAGTGTGGTTTGTTTTTAATATGAATAAGTTTTTTATGGAGTCATTAATTTAGTAATTAGTTCACAGTTCTTCAAAGAGTAAACGGTTTTGGTAAAGTGATTAAATGAATGTTTAAGTTGTGATGGGAATTTGACTTTACGATAAAAAAAATTATGACCTTTTCTGAGGTCAAGTAAATTGGGTTAACATGCTAGTTTTTATAGGTTATAATTTATTATAAATTCATAAATAAGTAAATATGAGATTTTTTTGTCAATTCAATAACGCGAGCTCGGTTTGAATGCAAATTGCACGCAGACCGCGGACTTGCTTTGGCTGGACCTTTACTAGAGAATATTAAACACTCACCTCACGTTAAACTGGCGGGTTTAACGTCGCCCGCAAAACAGAGCACGGCTGGTAGTACGCATTACTGGGCTGTCAGCACCCGTCACCGCCTGGAGATCGACGCTTTAGTTAGAAAGAGTAGCACTTATGTTGTTGACGTACAATGTTGTCCCTATCACGATCGTGCTCGGCGCAGGAGCCCGCCCTACAGGTGTTTAGGTGCGCACACGCATGTGTACGGTCAGGCTGATGCATCGCATGACGGATCGATAGACTTTACTGCATTTGAAATATGCAACATTATTCCTTAACCTAACTAACAAAGACTGACTCAGGACTGAATCGGCCGTGATAGGTAGGAATGAACTCTGAAACTTGCCAAACCTCCCATGGTGTTTTAAAAATACCTTACAAATTGTTTCCATTAATTGTGCAAGAATTATTGTTTTGAGTTGTAAGTTTTTTAATTCTTTGACAGATAACCCTGATGATACTATCAGTGCTGTGCTGTGGAGCGATAGGGGTGGGGTTGTTCGGAAACGACGACCTCCACAACGCGATGCTGCAGAGCATACAGGCGGGCAACCAGCTCGCCGCGCTAGTCAACACTGTCAAGAACCAGGTAATGTGGCGTTTTGCCGAGAATTCATCACAGGATTCTTCTTGAACAAAGGTTTTTTTTTTAAACTTACGCTAGGTTTCCGCTGCGCCGTATTTCTGATCAATCAATCCTTTAGCCGACTTCTTCGTCACAGTTCTTACTAATGTTCTGTCTGTGGTCAATTCCAGTCGAGCATCCTAGAGGAGGCGATGGGGTCCCGCGCGCGCGCGCCGCTCGCGCGGCTGGCGGACGCGCTCGACGCGCCCGTCGCCAACCAGACGGCGCTCGGCACGCTGCTGCGCGCGCTCTCCGCGCTGCGCAACAACGCCAGCGCCGCCGCCACGGCCGCGGACAACCTGCGCAGGCCCCTGGCGGCGCTCAACTTGGACGCTTTCATGAAGGTATTTTAGTAACATAATGGCCCCTATTCTGAAGGTACACATTTAAAATTTGACAGCGCTAAAATTGGTTTCGTCTTTATCTTCATAATACTATGTGACAAGGATAGCAACAGTTTTAGTGTTGTCAAATTTTAACATTGTGCCTTCAGAATCGAGCCCATTATCGGAAAGGTAAAAACGCTAAAGCGACACATTGGTCGAAAATGAGTTTTATATTTCATTCGACTGAATTTTTTTTCTGCGTCGATCTGTCTATGTATATGTAAATGTTTACCGTTTTTTACCTGACTAACATTTTTTATATGTTCCGGTGAAAGAAAAAGATCTCTTAAAATAAAAGACCTATAATGATTCTTTGTTTTACATAATTAAGCAGTTATTATACAATCGTATTTTTTTCAAAAACACTCCTCATAGAAAACGGGATATTATTTTTTTCCGAAAAAACATACTTTAAACCTCTTTCCTGTAAACTTGTCAAACTGGCGCTTTAGCGTTTTTATCTTTCCACTGACGATATGCACATAGGGTCTGGCACACAAATAAAACAAAACATGAGAGGCAGTGGAGCGGGAGTGCCGCACCAATGCCTCTCGTGCCTCCTTGTGGGACCACTCAACAGGAGAAATCAGCAACAGTAGAGTGCATCCCGACGCAGCGAATAATTAGATAAATCTTATCTTCTCAGTGGGTCAGGAAGACCTGGCGACACCTCGACCCTTCAGGATCTTTTGTGCCAAACCCCTGACCACCAACTCCGATTTGGTGGACTTCACATACGCCTCAGAATTTCTTCTTCGGCATATGCAGGTTACCTTACGATGCTTTCCTTCACCGAAAAGCCTGTGGTATTATAAATAAACCGTACTTAAGTTTCGTAAAACTCATTGGTACGGGCGGGGCTTGTACCAGGACCTCATGAACGTGAGGCGAGTGCACAACCAACCGGCTACCACGGCTCTAATAGTTTATATTCATAGTTTTACTATAATTACCTATTAGTTACTCCGTAACAGATTATCACTTCCTAGTATAGCGAAATTACCTACGCTTTTAATCATCTACTGTCAGACAATATTCGCAAAAATGTGTCTAAGGGGCTCGATTTATCGTTATTGCGAAAAGTATGGGTACTTATCGCAGTAAGTTCGATCGAGTGACGAAGGCCTGGTTTTACTTGAGAATACTAAACAATTATCTACTACCTAAGCGACACTCAATTTTAGCTTGTCACAGATTTTCATTGGACAGGCTCGTCCTTGCCAGTAAAATTGAAGTGCACGTGTCAAGTAAGACCTCCCGCCGCTTGATCAAGCGGCGGGAGGTCTTACTTGACACTTGCACTTCAATTTTACTGGCAAGGACGAGCCTGTCCAATGAAAATCTTATAGTTAATCATATAGTTACCTAAAAAACACTTTTGTCAACATATTATGTGATAAGTGCAGTGACTCGACATGGCTTAAAGGTCTTGTAACCAAGCCAAAAAATCCTTATTAAACAAAAATATATTGGACAGTCCAGTCAACATGTTAAGTCAATTAAGTCGGAAACTCGCCTGTCAGTGTCGGAGGCTTGATTTACTATGAATGTTGCAGCGGGCGTGGGTGTGGGAGGCGGCGCGTTGGGCGGGCGGCATGGCGGGCTGGTGCTGCGGGGGCGCGGTGTGCGTCGCGCTGCTCGCCGCCGCCGCGCGCCGCTCGCGCCGGGCACTGCTGTTGCTATGTGTGAGTCACCAGTAGACCGACACTCTACTACACCCCCTTTTCTGATCCCCTAGTTACAGAAAAAACCAGCAAAGTGTTTACCGTCAAATGGTTTAAGGAATTCAACGGCGATACGTAGTCGTAGCTTAAACCTCGACGACCTCCGTGGCGGAACGGGTAGCTCTCGGACTGCCACGCCGGAGGTTGCGGGTTCGAATCCCGCTAGGGGCGAATTTTCGTATGACGGATATGAATGTTTGTACCCAAGTCTTGGATGTTTATATATTTACATAGACATATAGACAACGGTTACACATACTTAAATGTGTATCCGTTATCTAGTAACCATAGCACAGGCTGTGCCTAGTTTGGGAATGAAATTGTCTTTTATGTCAATACAGATAATTATATTCTAACAGTATTACAAACTAGTATTATAAACTAATATAATAACGTGTCACAGTATGAACACGTCATCCAGCTCGCCTGTGTGCGGCATGGTTCCCAGGACACTGGCGGCGTTACCTCGCTGGATCGCTAGGCTTAACCTTTGTGCGAGGTACGCGCCAGCCCTGGGGTCTCCGGAGGCGAGGACCAGTCGCTTCGAAATATCAATAAAAAAAAATTGTGTCCGACGACCATGAACCCATTGTCTCCACCGCAAGCGCCGCAAACTCGTAATCGTCCGTCAAACACGAGTATTTGCGACGCTTGAGGAACTGGACATTTTCGGCGGCGGTGCCGGCTTTGCGAGATGTTTTCTGGATGTGGGACGCGGCCAGAGTATCCGCACAAGTGGCGTCCCACACCAGTTCTGACATATTTATTTATTATTATTAAAATATAGCTTATTACAGATCAGTGTGTGTGGGTTAGTAACTGAGTCGATTGATGATAATAGTAAGATAATAAATAATTACGAAAGCCAGCTTTCAAACCGATATCAAGAACTTCCCTTCAGCTGGAGTAATTTTATTTTGTTTGGAAAATTTAAAGTTAACAAATGGTATAACTAAATCACAGTGTTAATAGTTATAAAAAAACATATACTTGTCTCACAATTAGTACAAATTTTCCCAGCTTTGATGTGATTAATTACTAGCTGGTGCCCGCGACTTCGTCTGTGCAGGATTAGTATTTCGAGAAGCTTATATTAGCGTGGCGTAGAAAAGAACTAACATTATGACATTAAAATTATAATTTTATGGTGCACGCCAGAATAGCTCGTAGATGGTAGATTTTTTCCTACTTACTTGATATTTTGGACAATTCACACAATATCTTTATAAATTGTAGGTTATGTGTTATTCTGATGTATAAGCTATATTATTGTAAAGTTTCATTAAAATCCATTCAGTAGTTTTTTCGTGAAAGAGTAACAAACATCCATCCATACTTACAAACATTCGCGTTTATAATATTAGTAGGAAGGATTCTATCCTTGTCTATTCCCAGACCGGGACCAACTGACTTGTTCAACGACACGTCTTCTGTTTTCTGGCGATCGAGTCTAACGTCTAAGCCTCTAGGCCAATATGGCGGTGAGAACGTCACGCTCTGTTGAGGTGTTGTTGACTCCGTACTCTGTCGCAGGTGGGTGCCCTGGGCGCGCTGGTGGCGTGCTGGCTGGCGGGGGCCATCCTGGCGGCCGGGGCGGTCGCGGCGGCAGACGCTTGTCAGGACCCCGCCTCGGCCCTGGCGCACTACGCGCCCCATAAACTGCCCGTTGATGTAAGTACGCTACAAAATTGAACAAGTGAGTCATCGACTATAAATTCGATGAACGTTTTACATACGTGACGGTAAAGGGGTCATCTAAGAAAAGTTGCTTTACAGAAAATACTTTCAAGAGCTTCGTGTAATTATGGTTTAAAAGTTAGAAATGTAGTAGTTATACCGTTTTTAAGCACCTCCGATGACGTCCATAGACCAGCACTAGAAATAAGGCATCACTGCGCAGTCAAAGAGTAGATTCGGTCCTTGGAACTCGCCCTACCTTCACTGGTAGGTGTTATGTGTACGCAATACATCAACACCTCCGCTGATCCTCGCTTAGAGGAGTTACGCTCCTTCCTGCGCTTTCCGGAGCAGACCTGAGGCGTATACCGGTGGTGTGATCGCAGATGGTGCACTACTACCTGTCGTGCAAGGTGTCGCGCGAGAACGTGCTCACGGCCGAGCTGCGCCACGCGCAGCGCGCCGTGGTGGCCGTGCGGCAGGCGCTCGCCGTGCTCTCGCGGGGCGCGCCGCAGCTGTTCAATGACCCAGGTACTTGCACACTTCATTATTAATTAATATTACATACAGCTCATTCACCCCGACCCGTCTGGCCAGCGCGGGGAGTGTAGGCGAAATCCTCCGTCTGTCTCCGGAAGATGAGAGAGGGTTGTGCTCCTGCAGCGGAAGAAGGTTTTCTTCTCACCCCCTGGGGGGGGCGGGGAGCCTGTACCGAGGCAATGGCCTCTTACCAGGGGCTTCGTGCGCTGCCCGTTAATACGGGCAGGTCCTTGGAGCGCGGAGAGACTCCGCTGTGATAAATTTGAGACCTTTTCTTCTCGCCGGCTCGAGTGCTCAGCGCACCAGGTGGAACCCCCGAGGGGGAAGCCCAGCGAACGAACAGCAGCAGAGCCGGCTAAGCGTAATATGGAGTGGAGACAATAACTTGATGATGAAATACAGCTCATCATCCTCGGATAAGTGGAGGGCAGGCGTGCCGGAGGACGAGCTCCGACGAGGTGGCCAGACCCGGTGGCGAGGGTGGCTGGCGGATCCTTGTATGAAGCGGTGCGGCTGGCCGATGACCGCTATGCGTGGAGGCGCATTTTATACGGTCGCGATCCTCAGCAGTGAGGGAACGACAGAGAAGAAGAGACATATATACAACAAACATACGAGTAGACGTGTCTAATTTCAAACTAGGATTTTCTCCTGTGCTATGGGAATTAAACATGGATTGGACAATTCACAAATATAATATCCAGACTGGGACCAACTTGTACAAAGTTGTCTGTCCCCAGTGGGAGTCGAACCTAGGACCTTTGACACTTAAGTCCAGTGACCAAGCCAATAGGCCGACAAGGCGGTCGACTACTACTTTCTAATGCCCAGCCGCGCAGAGACTTACAACGGTAATTCGAGATAGGACGTTATCGAGATAGGATGTCTATCTCTGATACAGGGCAACCTAGTGTAGACTCCATTACCACGTTTTAACCTTTGCTTCATCATATCAGCCCTTAGACGTCCACTGCTGGACATAGGCCTTCCCCAATGTACCAGCCGCTTCCGGCAACCTACTTTAGGTCGTCGGTCCACTTGGCGGCGAGGCGTCGAACCTTGCGCGTTTAACCAAAAGCGTCCCAACCTTTGCTTGTTTAATTTAAATTACTGACTTTGAAAAATTGTAAAAAATACAGTTTTTAAGATGTCGCGAAAATTCTTTCACAAATACTTTCTGACTTTAAGTTTTATTTTTCTAGATCATAAAATAGTTACACTGATCTTCCTCTTTGTGTATCAACCATGTGTCATTGAATAAATCATTCAGTCAAACTATCATTTATTCTCGTCCATTATAAACCGTACTTAAAGGTCTGAACTAAATATGAATGTGTGTATATTCGCTTGTAGGGCTGCAGCCGGCGCTGGGGGCGCTGGGCGCGGGCACGGGCGAGGCGGAGCGCGCGCTGGTGTCGCTGAGCGGCGCGCTCGAGTGCCGCATGGCGCGCGCGTACTTCGTGGCCGGCGCGCGCGCCGCCTGCGACGGCGGCCTGCAGGTGGGACTAGCCTTTAAAGTTAAATTAAATTAAGCAAACACCCAACCAGCACGCTGGCCAAATATGCACCTACAAGCTATAAAATAGCTCCATAATGGGGGTTTATCAGTGTTAGTGCACCTGTCACTGATATACTCCCACTATGGAGAGATTAAGCTATAATAACAAAAGAATATTTCGCCAGTGCACAGTAATTTTTTTACTTACTACTCCTACATGCGCACAAGCCTGTCCGGACACGTGTGATCGAGAGGGACGGTATACGTCAATAACGTAAATGCTTCTCTTTCTAACTTTCTTTACTTAATCCAGTAGTGCATACTGCCAGACATACTCCGTTTTGCAGGCGACGTTAAACTGTTCGGGGGACGTGAGGGTCGCTTCTTTACCTAGTAAGATTTAGTATTCTCTGCCAGGGGGCTTGCCTTCCTACTTTACAACACTGAGCCTTCTAAAAATGAAGGTAGTTAATGATATTCGAATGACCCGGTCATTGTATGGTTATTGTTTCAGGCGTTGTCCCTGCAACTCTTGGCGGCAGTGGCGGCCGGATTCCTGTTCACCGCCATAGTGTTAGTTGACTCGCACGCTTGGATCTACATCAATACAAAGTAAGTTACGACCTTATCTATATCCTACGTTAGCGTTTGTGTTGTCTCAAGTTGGGCGCCATTTTACATTTTGGCGCCCGACATGGGTCTTAAGAATCAATGTTACCTTGTACAGGTATCAGCATTGAGTGAGTTGAGTCTATGTGAACTGTTACACACACAACGATATAGTGTACTGATGACAATAATGTAGTGAATGAACGAATGTAATTTTATTGAACATATCGTCCCTCGCATGACTAAGTGTCGTAAGTAGCTTCAAACATATGTTGCAGGGCAAGGCATTTTTGGTTTTACACTTCACATTCTATTGTCTTGGAAGATACGATACTTGTTTGTTGTCAATAAATCCATTACAGCAACTGAGATGGATACGAGGGTTAGCGGAGTTTGATCACCATACACATTTAAATAGGTTCGTGTTTGTAACTCATTAAAGACAAAAAATTACAGTTATGACAGTAAGTCATGCGAGGGACGATATTTCTGAAGAGTAGTACTCAATCATTACTCAAGTAATCGTTTATGTGCCAGATGCAATAATAGGTAATTTATTTGTAAAGCAAAGATTGACTTTTGTCACTGTATTGTCTTTGATTACAGATGGATAGATTAGACTCAAATTTATTAGCATAAAACCTTTTTGTGTCGATTAAGCAGTATAAAAGAACACTGATTTGAAATTGTTTCTAACGTAGTGCGCATGGTTTTACCTGTGATGGTAATGCCTGTACAACATTCTTAAATTCCTCCTTATTATGGTTTATTGACAATACCACGTTGGACGCCGTAACAAATGTTATATCCTACCCTCCACTTGCTCGCGCCAGACGCAGCGGCTCTGGGGAGGAGCAGCGTCCGTTCCTGTCGAGCGGCGGCAGCAGCGCGGCGTCGCGCACTCTGCCGCGCCCCGCGCCCTTCCCCAACGGCAAGCCGCCCTCCTACAGCGCCGCCGTGCAGCTCATGGACCTGGGCGAAAGGGAGCGGCCCAGGTAACCAACGCTCTCACACACTGGCAAACCATTTATTGAATATACATATACATTTAAACAAGTATTCTTTTGCCAAAAAGAAAAATATCTTGATTTTATACATACATACATAATACACATAATGCTTATACCTAGACAGAGACGATGTATCGCCACGTGGTGCGATCCTGACACACCTCACTGGCCTCACTCACATTCATCAACTTTTCCATGCATTTTCTTTTATTCTTCTCACTGCGGACCCCAGCCTTTTTGAGCACGTTGCCAATTTGATCGTTAACATCTAGTTGTAGTTCCTTCCACATTCGCGCTGTAAATTTCTTTTATCACTCGTTTTTTCACTCATACGCTGTAAATGTCCAAACCATCGCAACATACCCACAACTTAATTATACAACTTGATCTGATAACGTTATTGAATACTAGATGTTGCACGCGACTTCGTCCGCGTGGACAACTTAACATCACAAATTATTATGTATTTCCCGTAGAAATAAGATGTTTTTTCGGGATAAAAACTATCCTATGTCTTATTCCAGGACCTAACCTATATGTGTGCCAAGTTTCATCGCGATCCGTTCAGTGGTTGAAGCGTGATTGAATAACAAATATCGATATCCAAACTTTCTCATTCATAATATTAGTAGGATGAGATTTCATATATACTTAAACAAATATTGAAAGAAAAGAAAAACCACTCGATAAGGAATTGTTTTGTGTGACGATAAGCGACATTTCCGCCGAGAACAAAATAGTGTACTTTAATTTTTGAGGTTTTTAGATAAAGACTTTTTTAACTATTAAATGATTCACTCCACATACTGCATTTTTTTACAAGTGAATTATGTTGTGAGTTAATTTTGATATTACCAGCAACACTCATCTGACTAGTCTCGCCCTCAGGTCGCGCATGTCCGGCAGCGCGACCCTGGGGCGCGGCGCGACGGGCCCCGGCGGCGGGTGCGGGGGCGCGGGCGGCGGCGGGGCGGGCGGCGCGGGGCTGGCGCTGGGCGCGGCGGCCGGCGGGTCGCACACGCTGGGCCGCGCGCCGCACAACGGCAAGTACGCGACGCTCAGCAAGCAGTGCAAGACGCTGGAGAGCAACGACTTCTACTGAGACCGGCCCGGCGGCGGCGCGCTCACGCCCGAACATAACGCAGGTATACAAATCAGAAGTATTAATTATTCTAACAGTACAGAATATATATAACGGGCTGGGACTTCTATGAGGTATGAGAACCTATCATCACCAGCCGAAATACGTCCACTGCTGAACATTAGCTGTTATTATTGTGAAAATAAAACGCAACAAATACTTTTTTAATATGTAGTTGCAAGTTCTGTCGCACGCGGCGCTACTGTCAATGCCATAAAAATTACACGTAGAAGTGAATACATATACTCCATTTTTGTTCATTAGAAAAAAAATTATTTCCCATAAACCACCTCTAATTTCATCTATTATTATTATAATTTATTATAAGTATTCGTTATATGTTAATTATTGATATTTTTATATTTAATTGTGTTTAATTTGCTTTATAATTTGATTTCATTTAACTTGTGTATAATTTTTATTTGACCTGTAACGAATGTTATCAATAAAGTATGTCTATGTCTATATAAGTTAGGTATTTAGTTATGATGTAGTCTATTATGCACTTACTGCCTTGTTGCCCACCCGCTCTTACTGCCTTGTTTCACACACGTGCAGCTCCTGTATGAGACGGCACTGACAACAAAAAACATAGTATTGTATGTGCATATAATTGGTTCGCAGGTAGCAACGGGTCAGGACGCGCCAGTGCTCTGAACCGCTTCGACCCCAAGTACGCGTCGTTCGGGCCGCGCGCGCCCCGCCCGCGGCCCGCCGCGCCCCACCACCCCGCGCCGCCCCCGCACCTCGGCACCTTCTCCGCCCCCGCCCCCGCGCCCCCCGCCGCCCCCCTCCCGCCCTCCCACGGCGCCCAGAGCCAAGACAAGTACGCGACAGTGCGGCCGCCGCGCCGCGCCGAGCCGCAGCCGCTCTCCGCCGCCGCCCTCGAGTACCGCTCGCTGCAGCGGCCGCGGCGGCAGCAGCAGGCCGGCCCGACGGGCACGCAGCACCGCCGCCGACCGGACCGCACCCACCAGCACGATCAGAGGGATCTGTACGCAGTGACGGAGTTATAAACGTGTAGGACGTGATTTGACATCACTTAGGCGATACCTATCTTGAAACTTTTCGTCTTCAGAACACTAGTATGTAGTCTCGATTGAAGATTCCGTGCGCGCACGTGAGATACTAACTTGACAGGAATAGTAGTGCAGTAGTACTATATGTATAGTACGCAACACTTACGAGCAATATTAATAAAACCTTTTTTTTCATATATTTAGGGGTCGTTTTGAGCCCTTTGATCTCCGCCGGGGATCGATTTGGGTGTGATCTGACGCTGGCTGTCTTGAGAATGTAAAGAGAAGGTCCAACGGCCAAACATATCTCTTAGAACAAAATGACAGTTAACGTCACTATTATCCAGTAATCAAAAAAACGTGAATAATATCATCAAAATGCAACTTGCCTATTCAAAGAGTTATGTTTGTCGCTCTGGACCTACTCCGTCCATACTCCGGACAGCCAGCATCAGCTCTCATCCAAATCGATCTCCAGCGGAGATCAAGGGCTCAAAATTACCTCAATTTTATGAAGTAAAACCAGTTAAATATGAGTGCTATATGTATAGTAATATAATACTATATGTAGGCAATTTCCGATCACCAACGACTGCCTTATCTACTTTACCAATCATTGGTGAAAAAGAGAGACTTGCGATTTGATTTGTACTCTGCCTAGTTTCCATATAGTAAAATAAACATGATTACATTGGAAAACTAATAAATTTTTAACGAAAACCTTTACTAGCGTAATCAAAGAAATGTCTCTTTAGGTATCGCTTAATTTTTGTAAGCTCAAACTTTCGCTCGAACTTTGAAGTACAATCAGCAGCAGAAATCGCTGATAATTCGTGTTGCAATATACAATTTGGTGGATTTTACTTACGTGGTATACTTAACACGAAAATCGTAAAACAGTGACACGAATTTGAACTTTGACTCTATTAATATAGAGTTGTGTTCACTCGAATATTTACTATGCTGCTATCATAGTTAAATAATGAAGAGTGAAAACTTAAATCTAAGATAGAATTTCGTCTGTAATATCTCGATTAGATTTGGAACGTGTTTGAAGCCCGTTGACGCGATTATTTCGCATGATTAAAGACTTATTATATCGTTCGAGTGTTTTTTCAATACAAAATATGCTACAATATAAAAGATTGCTCAAATCTTTGTAATTTATGTGAATACTGGTCTAATATATTGGGAGTGTAAAAATATTAAATTATTTCTTTTAATATTATGATGATATTGAGAATTTTGAAATATTTATTGATAAAGTCTAGCGCAAAATGTTTTTTATATATATTTTTAATTAGAGACAGCACCATATGAAAAGGCCTATATATTATATTTTTGCATATTATTTCATATCTTGAGTTATCTAATACTGTCATTTATTTGTCTTTGCAGAAGTCTTTTTCTATTAAAGGTAATTTGCTTTGATTCTTTTTATTAAAAAAATAAATATTATTTCAAACGTATTTAAAAAAAGTCCATACTAAAGGCTGTGTTAAATGACACTCATACGACCAATAAAGTAATGATTTTTCTCTCATGAAAAGAAATTTAAAATCTCGAGACTGTTTTTGTCACTGACTGTACGTTTTTCGACTCGGTTTTCGCTCAATCTAGGTTTAAGATGAACTCCGGTTATGGTCTAATGGTTAACGATTTACGGTTGATGAATAACGGTTAACTATTAAAAATTAACGATCGTTGCCGGCAATAACGCTTGTAAGTGTTAGGAGGGTTGCCAAAATGTAGAGAAATTTTCGGCGGGATTCCTTTAAAAAATAAGGTATGTAGCCCGGCTTGGAGCCTAAATAACTGTAGAAAGTGTATGGTGTTATACATTTACATACACTACACGTGTCTATACATTATGTCTATCGTACTTTAGCCCTTTTTGTGTGATTTAATACATTTTTAATAATACCTTTCTATAAAATATATTATTTAAATTGAGTATTTATAGGACATGATAGACTTTTTTACCATATGTATTTAGAATCTCTTTTTAGGTACAGCGCTTTGAAATTCTGATTTTATGGTGTGTTGAAAGAATACATCTCATAGCAGTTTTATGTAGACTAAAATGTAGAACTACCTGTAAATATAATGAATAATTTACGTATTCTTTAATTAATTGAATGTAAAATTAAGCATTCCAGTACAGTGGTATCGGTAGAAATTAATTCAAAGTAACTCTTTGTGAATGTAAATAGAGTTCAAAACTGACGTTCGGTGAGAAGAATTAATCAAAATATTTGTTAGTCACCCTAAAGTTAATTAGAATTACTCGTATTATATCCGTTATCTTAAATGATTTCATTGGGATGTCTAATACAAGATATAAATAAATAAAATAATAGTATTAATAAACTACACTTATATGCTTGAAAGACAGCTTTCTTCTTCGCTTGTCTAGTGTTACGGCCTTTTACGTGGGTTTCGTACCCATATTGTACTTACAATGTGTACAAGTTGGCCCGGTCTGGGTGTCAATATCCTAGTCTAATTACTCTAGCATAGGAAACCCTGGTGTAGGATTAGACAAGTGTTGATATTAATTATTATTAATTAGGTCAACTTACACGCCTCAACCAACTTGTTCATACAAAACATGCTATTATTTTAATATTTACAAAGAATAACTAAATCCTAATAACGTCATTTAAGACAGCGGTCACTAAGATACCGCTCGGTCTATAACACCACCTTAAAAACTAATTATTAATTGTAATATTATCGTGGTAATGACAAAGATTGTTTTCATGGCAAACAGCACACACCATGGAACAATGACGTAAGTGCAATTAAATTTCAATTGAAACTTGATCTCTATTGTTCGAAAAGTGTGGTTTATTGGTAATTACAAGAGCACCACAGTAAAGCACTTTTAAGAAACAAATATTTGCAACGTCATTGTTCTATGGGTGGGCGAAATAAGCGAAAGTGGTCGTTATATTTTATTATTATAAGTTCCTTGAATGACATCAGTGTGACGTAATTTTTCCAATAAAACGAAAAGTCGCCAGTGCGGTGTAGTCTTTAGGAGCGAAATAGATAGCGAATATTATCGATATCTCGGGAGTCGATAATTTCAGCAATCCATCTCTATGACATTTTCATTCCTAGGCCAAATGTCGTCGCCCTATGTTATTTTTGAATTCAAATTATGATCATAATATTTTTTTATAAACATTTCTTAACAAAATATCTGTAGTGGCCGAACACTTTAAAATTAATGTTCGACGACTTTTTGTGTGGTAAAATTTTTTTCTGATTTGAAAGTTGAAGTTTTCACTTACGCCATAAAAATAGTCTCGCTACGTCATTCCCACGGTACCTTTTGTAATGTTTATAAACTTAGCTGTGTATTTATTTAATGTAGTCGTAAGTGAAAATGGTACCAGTAATATGTAGCTAACAAATGAACAGTTTTGTATTTCAGTATTATGTATAGGGAACTTTTGTGACGATTTACAACGATGTTCGTACGATTTTTTATGGAACAAATTTATTTTTTAGTTTTTAGTGCGAGGTGACATTTTAAATTTACTGCGATCTGCCCTGCTGGCACTCTGGCGAAACATGCTGCTATTTTATAGCGTAATAGGTGTATAACGGTTTTATGTGCACCAACAGCAATATACCCCACTATGGACCTATTTTGGACGTTCACGTTCATGAGGTCGTGGGTTCAAACCCCATCTGTACCAATGAGTTTTCGAAACTTAAGTACGGTTTATTTTCAATACCACAGGCTTTTCGGTGAAGGAAAACATCGTAAGGAAACCTGCATATGCCAAAGAAGAAATTCTGAGGCGTATGTGAAGTCCACCAAATCGGCGTTGGTGGTCAGTTGTTGGGCACAAAAGATCCTGAAGGGTCGAAGTGTCGCCAGGTCTTCCTGGCCCCCTAAGAGGATAAGATGGACCTATTTTATATGTTATGGCTGCATATTTCTCCAGTGTGCTAGTTGTGTTGTTCTGTCTCCTGTAAAAAGTATTATAAAAGGGTAGTTTTGGAAATAGAAATATTTTAATGACGCCCTCTGCAAGTTCCTGCTATGATCTTGAGTAAGTTTACAAAGGTCTGGAAGGAATCCATTTCAGTAATAATAAGCGCATTGGACACAATATTTTTGTTGTTTTGCTAATGTTACATTGAATAACCTACGTGGTACGTTACTTTTCACATTACTATTGTAATAATGACTTTAAATAAGGAGTTACAAATATTGCAGTGATTTTAAAACACCCTGTACAAGTTTCATGGTACCGTAAGCAGTGTATTCGCCAAAGATAATGCATAATTTAACTTTAATAGTTAATCTTAAGGGTAACTTTAGAATAACAGTAGAAAAACGACGCGCATACTGCATATTTAGTACTCTCCTGACTAAACGTTGAAGATAAATCCTATACCCGCTGAATACGTCTCAGAATCGAAGGACTGACTTTTGGACCAGTTCTCTCATAAAATCAAATATTCATTCTTGTGCTGTATAAAAAAATTACAATAATTTCATCATCATCTGGTTATTTTTGTCTCCACTGCAAGAGCACAACCCTCTCTCATCTGCCGGAGACAGACTGAGGATCTGGCCTACACTCCCCGCGCTGGCCAGACGGGTTGGGGAAGCCTGATTGATGTTTTATAATAATTTAATGTAGTTTAATTATGAGAAATTTATTTCTAATAATCATGCTGGATGCATTAAATCGCACTATATGAAGTTTGGCGCATAAGCAACTGTGCTGCCCGTCGTCTATATTTAACTTAAAAGGGCGTAACACCCGCACGAATATTTGGGTCGACTGGAATGAAAACAAAAATCAAATATTCTTTATCCAAAACATATAAAAAAATATATAATATTGTAACGTAGAAGGATGAAGCTGTACCTTATCGCTTTTACCTATTTCCTTCAGGCAACCTTTGGTGATGAGGAGTTTTTCTCGAGAAGTATAAGGCTGGGTGGATGATTTTTTTTGTTCAAGATATTACAAAACAGAGGTACTATAATTTATCTTTAATATGAATCGACGTTGTGATTTCCAACATTTGGAACATTCCGCGCCGCCAATACGTTTCTTTCTCCAATTGAATGTGCAGTATGTGTATAGACGTAACAGTGTAATCGAATCTGTACATTACGACTCCTAGTTGAGGAATATTTATACATATAAATATAGCAATTAATTTAGGTTATCCGTAAAGATATAGTCAATCTTTTTCATTTACTGTCATTTTAGTGTGAAAAAAATAATTAGGAGTGAAATTTTCCATGAACATCATAAACTTTCTTTCAAAGAAAGTATTTAAGTAACTCATATGTATTGTACAACTTTTTTTTACTTCTTTTTTTACTTTTTTTTTTACTTTTTTTTTACTTCTTTTTTTTAGTAATTTGTTTCTAATATGAAAACTATAAAAGGATGTTACTTTCGAGAAGTTATTTTCAATGGTACTTTCTCTCCTAAAGATTTTTCACCTATTGAAATGTCACTTTGTTTTTATTTCTTATTTACTTCAATCATTTGTAAAATAAAATAGTTTTCCCCCAGCCTGTCTAGCACAGTTCCTCGTTCCTACATAAAGTATATGATTTGCGGGGAGATGTCAATTGTGTTAGACGAGTTGATTTATTTGTTCGTAATTGTAGGACGTAACATGAAATAGACCAGTCCTTTTTAAGCTTAATCTTGAATTCGTCAAATATCGGAAATGTTAACTTAAAATAATTACATAATGGTATTAATGTGATAGGACTAGAGGAGGTTACGCCACACAGTAACTCCATGTTACGGTTTGAAGGGCCACACAAACAAGCATTTTATGTTCTCCAACCAAACTCTCTAGGCTCTTCTAGGTGGCAACGGGTAGCAACTTTTGGATTGCTGAATGCAGCAATTGTTGCAGGTATAAATTTTACAGGCGACAGTTATCGCTCGCTGTGTGACAGACCGTCCTTGAGTTTTTTTTAATAACAAGAAATATATTTTAAATATTTATGAATATCTGAACAGGAGGATTTGTTTATTTTGAGTTACGCCTATATGGTATGGTGTATTTAAAACGCAATAACTTACTCTACTATCTCTAAACGTTTCGTCGTACCATGGCCATTTCTTGAAAAATCCACTTCTTTAAATGACCACTTCTTAAAATGTCCACTTTTGCGACATTAGCGCAGAATCGAGTTGAAGAGAAGCGTCGCGCAGAAAAATTAACTTTGCATAATGGACTTTATCTTCACTACGTAATGTACAAATTTGTGTGAGAGCATTCGCGTTGATTTGTTTGGCACTGCCGATGGAATCGGCACCAGCCGTTCTTTGCTCTTACACAAATTTGTACGTTACATAGTGGAGATAAAGTTCAATATACAATGTCAAACATTTTACTGAAATTACGCTTCGCTTATCTTCCTTTAGGGTTCCGTAGGCAAATGGCAGAAAGCGGAACCCTTATAATTTCGTCATGTCTGTCTGGACCATTTGCAAAAGTGGTTATTTTAAGAATTGGACATTTCTAGAAGTACTTTTTAGAAATGTCCAATAAGAAGTAGTACTTTTTAAGAAGTGGTAATTCCGACGAAACGTCTCTAAAGTTAGTTACACCACTTTCAATGTAATTATTGCACACTATTTATAGTTAATTATAACGTACTCGCTCAGAATACTCGTATGCTGGTTAACATTTAAGGACGCTCTTAAAATACCTATGCGTTTTTAGAACGTCTCATGTAGATTAACTTTTAGGAAATCCTAAAATGGGCTGTGATAGATATTTTCATCCGGCTTTAAAAGAGGTTCCTTCTATACCCCGAAACATTTCATCCGAATAGTATGATTAGCCCTGTTGGCTTAGTGGCTTGATTAGTTAGACGGCACCAGTAGGCGCAAGATATCATGGGTTCGATTTCCACTGAGGAGAGATAAGTTTATACAAGTTCGTCCTTGTTTAGATGTTATTTGTGTGAGTTGCCCTATCCTTATATAAATTATATAGGACATAAGGAAATTAAAGATGGACCTAAAACGTGATTCTCGCTGAGTGCCGAAGTTCGTTAAAACCGAAGTTCTGGTTGAATAACCTGGGATGTCGTGTTTTTTTAAATATACAGTTTTTTACTCTATTGAAGAAGGCAGAACTGGTATAATATTTATTTTACCGTAGTAAAACATGTATGTCCATTGTTGAATGAGCTAAGAAGCAGTACGGGTCAATTACTGTACTAGCATATATCGGTGAAATGAGAAAAAATACTTAGTATCAATGACTAAATGGATTTAATTTTTGAAACGAATTTCGGCGTTTGTACCGTTTTTCGGCTGAATACCGAAGTTCGGTTGAACTGCCAAATTTCGGCAAATATATCGATGTGAAACCGAACGTCGGCCCATCTCTAGAGAATATCCTAGTTTTGGATTAGGTTCTGAAATGTTGTATACAGCCTCTCATGAATCGTTTGAGGTATTTAGTTCGCCGGAAGTCATGCTTAGTTTTTATTATCAAGCTAGTTAAGTACAGGTACTTAAATGTTAACTGACATACGTGTATTCGGAAATTAGACCGTTGTAAAATATATCTACGAGTCGCACTGTCCTGTTCACGGGCTAATATATTCGAGGGCTAATGGTTTTATTGGAAAAAAAAGTAATTGCTTAATTTTTTTTTGGTTCCTTACTTTGTGAAATAGATGCGAAAGTAGTGAAAATTACATATATATAAGTACCTATGAAATATACAGTTACCACTATGGGTTAATTCCTTATGTAGAGGGTGTGAGAACATTTTTGTTAAACTGGCGCGGGCGAGTGAACATCGTCTGTGGTGTGAAATTTTTTTTACATAATTCATGACATAAGATCGGAATAAGTTACACACTTATGTACTAGCGAAGAAATTTTTCTGTTAATATGGATATGTGTGTATGTATGTAAACGCTTTATTGTACCAAAATTAACAGCAACATAAATAAATAAAAGAATAAAGTTGTGTACAAAGGCGGACTTATCCCACTTGGGGATCTCTTCCAGTCAACCTTAGAGTAACTGAAATGACTGGTATAATGCGTTTAGTACCAAAATTATAAATTATAAAAGAAACGTACCCATCAAATATACACTTACACTAAAGTATGCATATAATATACCTATGTATGGATATTCCGGTTTTTCCGAGATATGTACAAATGGGGGGGGCTCTGAGATTTTATTTTAATATCTTGGAAGTGGCTTTTACGCTTCACGCTGGTTGTGGAGAAAGGGTACGAGAAAATGGAGGTTTTTTTTATTACTTAAATTGTTAGATGGATATAAAAAAATGTAAACAACGACTTAACCTAGAGTTCTTATTGTCCCTAAAGGTGGAAATTATGAGTATGAGTTGAAACAGCAATCTGGATTTAAAAATGGTTTAGACATACTAATTATTACTACTGATTAAGGAGTTCCGGGATTTTCATTACAACAATTAATAACATCCAGAAATTTCATATTCATTTAACGCCGGAGATTGCGGGTTCTAATCCCGCTAGGGGCAAATGTTCGTATGATGAATATAAATGTTTGTACCCAAGTCTATGGATGTTTATATATTTATTTAAGTATGTGTATCCGTTATCTAGTAACTATACCACATGCTCTGCCTGGATAATTGGTGTGAATGTCTGATATATTTATTTATTTATTATTTACCGCTCCATATTTTCCTCGCTAGTATATAAAGGACTACCTCATTCCGATCGTTGTTTATGACTCATAAATAGTGGTAAAAGGCGACTAAATATCACGCATCACGTGATATAAAAGCTTAACATTTCGCTCTAACGCGCAAAGATTTCTTACACTCTAGAATAGCGTTACAGTCACTGCCGTTATATGAAATGAAAAAAGAAAAAAATTACGTGCCATATTTTTATTGTTATTTCTAACTTTTCTCTACAAACTGCTGGTGCGGGAACGGATTATATTTTGTTTCTCTTTTTAAGTAGAATTTGTTTTAGTTACAGATAAAATAAAACTTGTTCCTCAGTTTATTGATGCATTGTTTTGCTTTTAAAGTCAATTATGGTGCGCCCAAGTATGTTAAATTAAATCTTAAAAATATGCATTTTGTCTCGTATACATTGTTAGTAACAATATCACACTTTAAAATCGATAAATTGGCGTCATCCATATGGAACACAGTGTAAATTTACCAACTCTAAATTTGGCTCTCTCTTTCTAATTTTAATTGGAGAATAGGAACAGAGTTCGTTTTAGTGCTGTCAAATTTAAAATGTGTGCCTCCAGAAACTAGTCCAAAATAACAAAGCAAATATTTTAATAATATATAACTACTGTCCAATGTTTCGGGAAATCGAAAAAGATATATATATATATATATATTTCATGAGAAGGATTTAAACCTGTGACTTAGCCATTCCGATTCCGAGTCCGCGTGTATCCACTGAGCTATCGTGTCTATGGCAGGTTTTTCATTCAATACCGTTAAGGCTACTGCACACGTATCGGCATGGCATCAGATCAGCATTGCCTCCTATCGGCATTGCTCAGTAGTTCCGAGCTGTCGGCATGGTTACTGCTAGGCGACAGCTCGTAGGTTCAGTAAATTGATAGTTGATCTTCAGCAGAGGGCACGTTTTATGAATGCGAGTAGCAGGTCGCGGGAGGCCTAACCGCTCGGCCACGACCTTGCCGCTGCCAGCGGCAGCTAGGAGCAGGGCGGTGAGCGGCGAGAACAAATGTACAAAAATGTTAGCAGCACGCCACGAAGCGTCGCAATCAGCGGCCAACCCTCCGCCTGCCGAAACCGCGCCGCTCGCCGCGCCGCGTCCCGCTAAGCCAAAAGTCGTAGCCGAGCGGTAAGCGCGGTGAGTTGAAAATGAACAGCATGCCGTTCAGTATCTTGTTCCGCATAAAGGATATGACGTTCTGGTGGTGATTAGTGTGCGTTGCAATATGAAGTTTCATATAAAGAATACTGAACGCTGCTGATCTGATACCGTGGCGAGAAGTGAGCGATGACCTTTTAGACTTAAAGCAACGCGATCGCCGGCTGGATCCGAAGGGGAGACAACATGACGTTTTCCTCCGATGCCTAAACATTCTACAAAACGCGCACACATGCGCGTGTTTCTACATTGTCGCTATGAAATCGTACAACACATTAGCTTTTATACACATCTATACCAAGATAACAAGATGGGCTCGTACCTTAGGAAGAGGAGAACGCCTGAGTGCGGCGATTCCCCTCCATGTTGCTTAAGCCATTAGATGATACGCTAATGTTTAAAGTCTCAGATAGCGCCCTGGTTGAAAAATTCATCCGCCTTTCGCAGCGGTAACGAACGTGATAGCTGATTAGGTAAGAGCGGGCCCCGGAATGGCTAGGTCGAAGGTTTCTGTATTATAGATAGATTAAAATAAAGTTTACAGTCCAATCAATAATGGTAATATCTCTGCAAATAATTATTCCCGATACAACATGTCTTCATCAGCCTTTTTACCTTACCTGGGCAGTCTGTAGAAATGGTTTGTTACTTGCAATGTGTGGGAGGCGTTAGGAACTAAGTCTCATTTCGTGATGTATGACGTGTATTTAATGTACTCGTTATTATTAAACGGTTGATGAATAGATCAAGTGTATGAGTTTACAATGAAAATAATAAATGGATAAAAATATTTGATGTTTTATTTGTTTTTAACTGTAAACATGTAGATGACTTGTGAACGTAGGTCATCGCGATAGGCAGAGAATACTGAATATTACTACGTACTATCATCATTAGGTTATTTTTGTCTCCACTGCAGGAGCACAACCCTCTCTCATTTGCCGGAGACAGACGGAGGATTTGGCCTATACTCCCCGCGCTGGTCAGACGGGTTGGGGAGGCCTGATTGATGTTTTATAATGTATTTCCTCATTCGCCTTGTACGACATCCACGGGAAGAGTTGGAGTGGTCCTATTCTACTCTACTGGAAACCACACGGCAAACGTACTTCGTACTATAGGACAGGAGTATAAGGTATGCCCCATTCTGGCATGCCACCATCACGGATTGCAATTCTGATAACATAGAACAAATTCGCAAATAGTCGCAAAAATCTAGATTTGTAGTCGGTCCGCTGTTTAAAAGTTATAGGTTACTAGCTGTTGCCCGCGACTTCATCCGCGTGGACAATTTAACATCACAAATTATTATGTATTTCCCGTAGGAATGAGATGTTTTTCGGGATAAAAACTATCCTTTGTCCTATACTAGGACCTAACCAATATGTGTGCCGAGTTTCATCCCGATCCGTCCAGTGGTCGAAGCGTGATTGAGTAACAAACATCCAAATATCCAAACTTTCGCATTTATAATATTAGTAGGATAGGATTAGTAGGATTGTTTGTGGGTATGGTTTGCCAGAATAAAGCTTATTACGGCATAGCCACCTACCACCAGAACCACGGTACAAAGCGAGTTGCTGATTTAGTCGATTGATTATGTGAATCGGTCGAACCTAGAAGCAAGTCAGATTTGTGGTTCTTATGTACATGCCAGAATAAGGTATAGCCAACAAGATCCAGTAGCCTACTCTATTAGGCCAGGCCTGGAATTCTGATCTTCAATCCGCTATTAGGGTCAAGGTGTATCTACTGTTCTATCGTAGAACTAACAAAGTGAACCATGTACTAAATCAATAGCTCACTATGTAGTTACTGCGTTCTGGAGATATTAGCTAGCTCGTGCCAGAATAAGCCTTGCATGGCCACCAACCCCCTATAACAACAAACGACGACCTCCGTGGCGGAACGGGTAGCTCTCGGACTGCCACGCCGGATGTTGCGGGTTCGAATCCCGCTAGGGGCAAATGTTCGTATACTTATATATAATATGAATGTTTGTACCCAAGTCTTGGATGTTTATATATTTATTTAAGTATGTATCCTCTATCCAGTAACCATACCACAGGCTTTGCCTAGTTTGGCACTGGATAATTGGTGTGAATGTCTGACATATTTATTTATTTATTTTTATTATTTTATTATTAACTTAAACGCCGAACCGACTAAATCTAGTTTTTTTGCGATTAAATTCGACTAATTAACGACATTTTGGATATCTATTCAGAATTGAAATCCGTGGTGGTAGATAAGATATACCGTTTGAGACGTGTGCGTCACTCCCGAGCTAGAGTGAAAACTTATAAAACTTGTCAAAAATATACTCGAAACATCAGAAATATTTTTTTTGTTTCTTTTAAAGCATATAAGTACAAAACCTGAAATTTGAGTAGGTACAAACCAGTTCCAATGTGAAGTGTGGTGTGATCAGAATTTAAGTACCTACGTACCTTGTTTCAAAATGTCCGAGCTGGAGTGACGGCATTCCAGCTCGATTTCAATACCCCATTGTAACTTTTGATCTGTTTAAGTACAAAATCTGAAATTTGAGTACCAAATATAACGTTATGAGTACTAAATCTTGCCATGGTCAGATTACTGAAATTCGACTTTGACCTGGAGTGACACCAGTCGACTAGTTGGACTAATCCAATGCGAATGGATCGATTAGCTTCCGCCTTTCGTATCGGTTTGTTCGTTGTGTAGTGCTCAGTTAACCACTGTAATGCGAATGCTTGCTGGCCAGTAGAGCTTGACCTCAAGATGCTCAAGGGTCAAGCTCGGACCCCAGGGTCCGGACTACTCTGGTCCTGAAAGCCCACTAGTTACTTCATGTTTCACCTTTGAGAGCAGGGATTCTGAGTCAAATCGACATTTAGTAGAGCCAATGCTTTCGCGGCCTATGACAATTCGGGAAGAAGTGGAGCGGATTCAAGCATTTTTGTAGCTGCTGAATCGATCTCTACGATGGTTCTAATATATTACTAATTATTAGTTACATGAAGCTTTCGAGAGCTTAGACATTTTTTGTAGTGCAAGTTGCACTTGGTTATCTAAGAATTCACGTCAAAATTCTCCTCTATAATAATGGCGCCTGAGACAGACTTTGTGTATTGCCAATCTGCTGCATTTTATATTTCGTCGAGTTGGAGTGTTAGCAACGTAATTGTCCCGCCGGCAGCGGCGAGGACCTCACGAGTACCTAGCAATTTGTATAATAATGCACTTCAATATCCGCCGCTCGCTCTATCTGATCCAGTGTTGTGTGCACAAGCACAACTCGTTACGGAATCATTGGGTTACGGTTTACTTCGACGGCAGCGAAGTAAAATAAAATACTGCGTTATGGAAATAAATACATTTCATTTCGAAATGCCAAGTATTTACGTTTGACTGATCGCAAATGACCTCACCTCTGATTTTTGGGTACAAACCAATACAAATTCCAAGGTCAAGTCTGGTGTGATCAGAATTTATGTACATGCCTTAGTTCAAAACCCCCTATACTACCACTTCTATACCCTCTTGTAACTTTAAATCTGAAAATTGAGTAAAAAACGTTATGAGACTAAATCCTGCCAGAGTCAGATTACTAAAATTCGACTTTGCGACCTGGAGTGACGCACACTGCAAGATCATTTGCGTTGCTGTTTTTTACTGTAGATTAGTAATCTAGTTATATAATATCATTGAGTTTTGGTGTGTTAAATCAACACATATATAGGGCATGGTTAGATTTGGCGCAGACTTCCATTAACATTTGAATAGATGGTGTGTAATTAGCAATTACCTATCTTACATCGCGTATTTTTTCTTCTTTTATCTTTGTGTTTGTTAAAATGTGCTTCAATGTTTTTTAATGGCCTCTTTGTCCAGTCAGACGCGAAATAAACGCGCCCGCTAAATTAAAAGACAATATTGTGTTTTCGTTCCTACTCCAATTGACTAAAGTCGTTTGTAGCGCAGAAAAAACATTACAGATGTTGTAGGAATTCACTCAAAAGTATATAAACTTGACAACCTTTTGAAAAATGATGAGAGTATGGATTTTTAGCTATTTTATTGTGAGGGTAGGGGGAAGGTGTGGGGAGGGCAAAGTACAGGGGGGCTTAGGAAAGGAAGGAAAAGGAAGGAGAAGAGTGGATGGGAGGGTGGAGATAGGGAGGGGGGGGGGAAGGGAGAGGCCGAGGTGGGGAGCCATGTATTCCGGTGGCCTACGCGCACGAAGTCACGGGTGCAGACAGCTAGTGTGTAATAAATGTACTTGCACTGAGCGAGTCCATAAATCCATTAATTCGACGGATAAGTTAATCTATTTGGAATAATGATGACAAAGCATTATGATAACAAATGTTTATTACATTATTTTAATGACTAAATTGTACTTTGGATTTCAAAATAGCGGTATAGACTAGGTTAAGTCTCACGGCTTTGCTTCTCGGTCATTATCATCATTCTGTCGACGATGTCCACTGGTGGACATACGATGTCACTATTATTTCAACTAGTTATACTATAAGTTCTACGATAGGACAGAATGGACAAAAAAGTCCCATTTGTGTTTCTGCTCAGTATGACAAATGGATTCGAGTAAATTTAATGAATGCCGTACATATAGTTTCACCCAGTAAAGATTTAATAATTTGCAAAACATGTTCAATTGTTCAGTATGTGTATCGTAAAATATTTAAGAATTGTAAGTTCGATCAACCCATGCGCGCACTTCAGAGCGGCTCCACTCCAGATCTAGCCTGTCCGTACATCCTTTGGTTCTTTTGTAAGCTTGGGAATCGAGCCCATGATCCCACGTAAAACAAGCAAACGTTCTACTGAACGACTGAGTTTAATTGGTCTTCGTTTACTACGAACTCGACATAGGTATATGAGCCTTAGTCACCAAGACTAAGTGCATCTGCCCCTACTTTAATCAGAAATTATCAGCAGTTATAAATAAGTAATACAAAATGCCGCAACTATAGATTACCTTCTATTTTGATTAGAATTTGGATAAAGATATCTTTGTGTTACAATCTGGGAGTGTTACAAACACATGATTGAACAATACCCGCTGCTTTTACATCATATCATCAGATGATATCAAATCATCATGATATCATTATTTTGACGTTTACTGCCGGATATACTGCCTTTCACGATTAAAGCCTTCACACCCGGTCCTCGGCTACCTTCATTAGGTCATCGGTTCATCGATTTGTTAGAGCTTTTTCTCTAAATCATCATTTCCTTGTATTTTAATTTCCATTTATGTAATGCTTCCATTCCTCTCGTAGTATGTTGCATAAAATCTATTTTGCAGCTGAGTGATAGGAGCCTTTAGTCCTTGGGTTCAGGGTAAGTTATACCCAGTACAAGATTGGTAAGTTATACCATTTGTCTTGCATCCAGTGTGCTTCATCGTCTCGCTTTCCTCTCCACAGGCTCTAGGTCTCTGATAGCCCTATTCGGTGCCTTACACCTTTGCCGGCTCCTACGATAAGACAGAACGGTTTGCTTGCAGTCTTTTAGAATATTGCTAGTACAGCATATTTCTGTGTTGCTAATAAACTCTCTATTAGCTGATTCAGGATTGCATAAATGCTGTTCCTCGGCACGTGATTTTAAAGCAGCTTTAATGGTACTCATGGGGACTCTCACGAATGGCTTTAGTCCTGTCAGAGCTTGCTCTGACTCTTCTCTAGCCAGTGCATCAGCATTCTCATTACCCTGTATGCCTTCATGTCATCATCAGACGAAATACGTCCACTGTTGAACATCATCATCATCATCAGGTTATTTTTGTCTCCACTGCAGGAGCACAACCCTCTCTCATCTGATTTGGCCTACACTCCCTGCGCTGGCCGGACGGGTTGGGGAGGCCTGATTGATGTTTTATAATGTATTCCCTTAGTCGCCTTGTACGACATCCACGGGAAGAGTTGGAGTTCTTATGACTATTCCAAAGCAATAGTCATAAGAAAACCAACGCTGTTTGTGTCTCGGTAAGATGTAGATGAAAGGCTCACCAGCAGCATAACCAGGTTTGTATTACCATGTAAACTTTGCGGTCCACTTTCGAACACCATCTATTATTTATTTTGTTTTCGACTGCGTTTTTGCGTTTGTATTCGTATAACTGTTGATTTGTAATGAAATATACTTATAATATAAAGTAATAAGGTTTGTGAATTTGTTCATGTTTAATCTCTGAAACCTTTAAACTGCCGAGTTGACCAAATCGATGTTGTCTAGGGCTGGCTGACTAATGGCAATGCCTCTTATATTGCTATATATTCTAAATGAACAGACATGCTATTTTTTACTCAGGGCCAATACTGAGTTCGCACGGGAGGCTTTTTGCAACCAAAAAGACAAAGGCTTTCAACGCAAAAATGTCTCTAAATTAGAACGTCGTTTGCGTTGTGTGAAAAATTGGTTAATGAACAGGTATAATTTTCATTTGCCACTTCATGAGGTTGTTTTTTTACACTTGAGAGCAAAATAAGTTGCCTATCTAGTGATTTAATAATTATTATTAGTCTTACCTACTTGTTTACATTTTGTCAATTCATTTAGTGCGTATGTAAATGGTGAAAAAACGGTTCATTATTTATCACAGTTTTACTTTTACAAAAAAGTTATAAAAACCTGAATCTGCCGTACAGTTGAAATCCCAATTTTGACGTCGTGAGTATAGTTACAAATATAACACCCAAACTGCCAGCTTGTACATCATCATCATCATAATCATATCAGCCATTAGACATGCACTGCTGGACATAAGCCTTCCCCAATGAACGCCACCACACCCGGTCCTCCGCCCTCAGCATCCAGCCGCTTCCGGCCACCTTCTTCAGGTCGTCGGTCCATCTGGGGGCGGGGCGTTCCACCCTGCGCGTGCTAATCCGCGGTCTCCACTCCAGAACTCGTCTGCCTCAACGGCCGTCTAATTTTCAATTACATAAAACAGCCCCTCGTCCTCTGGCACAGACATTTTTATGTCTAAAAGAGGGCCCCAACTATCCTCTGTAACCCCCTAAGTTTTGGTAATAAACCTTTTTGTATTTTTTTTTATATTGTATAGCCCCAACAGCCTCTTCAGCGTACTGCGCGACAAGGTGGACAGCCCAATGCGCAGGCACTGGGAAGCTGTCCATCTTGTCGACAACAAATGCAAAAATTATATTTTCTTATAGTTTCATTTATTAACATATCTTAAGCCTTACTAATACACTATGGATCAAAAACGAATTAAAAATTAAAAAAAAAAAACTTAATTCTATGTTCTTAATATTTGTAGCAGCAGCTTTTTTCTCTCTATGTATATTAACATTAACCATTAACGTAAGAGATTAACTTTATAATTGGCTTAATTTGTATTATATTTGTTTTGTATTTATCTTCTCAATTAGAGATGCTGTAAAGTTCGCATAAAATAAAAATAAATAAACTGACAAAGAATAAACATATTTTTGTGAACGCTGTGTGTAAATATGTTTTTGCCTTTGAGTGTAGTATATTTCGTTACGGAGTAAAGTGACAAACGGGCAGAAAGTCTAGCCTTCCATAGTTAGAGGGCAATCCTCGAACAACTAGACCAACGAGACGCCCACGTAATTTTGTCACTACACTGTAAATTCAAAATGAAACTTCCATAGTTGCTTAATTTTAATTACAAGCTGAAATACCATCGATCCGTGTCGAAGAGATCAAAGTGGATGGGCGACAAAGGTGAGATTGCTTTGAAGTGGTACCCGGCTTAATGAGCGCCCGCGAGGGATAAAGACAAAGACGTGCGCTCGAATATAGCTCTTATTGACTAGACGCGTTAATTGCTGGAAGCTTTGACTGTACGTTTGATTGATTGAAGAAGGGTTGATGGAACTTGTAATTGTTAGCAACTAGTTTGGAGCCTGGTGTTCCTCAGTGAAGTAGTCTAAACTTTAGGTACCTAAAACTGTTATACAACCTAAAAGGTAATCGCTATAAAGTGGCTATTCGCGATTCTTTAAAATACACACTCACTCGAGTGACATCACTCACTTTGAAACCTAATCCATTGGTATTTCTGTAAACATTCAAATTCAAATATTCTTTATTGTGCACCAAAACATATACATTCTAGAGCACTGTCGACGAGAAGTGAACAAAGAACTCACTTCACGTCGATAGTGCTCTAGAATTTTTATAGAATGCCAGTGGATTAGGTTTTTAAGTGAGTAGAATCATTTGAGTGAGACACGCACGTGAGTTTGTATTTTACAGAATAGCACTACTGATCAAAGACTTTTATTTTAAACATTGTGGAATGGGCGACTTGAAGACACTATTCCGTATGCTGCCCAGCCCAACTGGATTCTTCTGTAAATGAATTTGAAACCCCAAGCATGGTAGCTGTTTCCATAGCCCGCTGAGAGACTTTAATTTTTCAGACTAGTCTAACTGTCAGTGTCATTATTACGCCCTGAGTAAAGTCATTTGGACCTCACTTAACTTGAACTCTGCATATCGTGAGAACGTGTAAAGTTCGCCAACTTTGTATACCTACACGTGATACTCGTACAGACACAAAGGGTTACAGGGATGCAAATGTGGAATACGTTGGGAATATAAAACTCTTTGTTTCGAGTCTGGGTGCAAATAGTCGGATCCGACGGGTCTCAACTTTTGAGGCGCGAAAGAGAATTCTGAGTTGTATTGCTTACGATCCGTCGATGTGCGCTGGCTCTAGAAGTGGCATCACATCAATAAAATAAAATAAAAAATAAAATAAAAATAATTTATTTCAGGAATTGCCCATAGAGTGTTAGTAACAGTGATACCTTATAAATATGTTAGTAACTTAATATTAAGACAATAAAAATGAAATTTTTGTTTCTTTGATGAGGTGGACGCGGTTCCAGTGCTGCATAATAGCACTCTCCACGTCCGGTCTCGCCTAAAACAGGACGTAAAACCGCTAGTTAGATAAACGTGGTTTCAATTAAAAGTTTTTTGCATTTACAGTTATTTAAGACATTTTTTACATTTCATTTTCACCTCATTTATTTGCCATAAATTGTAGGTACGTATATCTTACGTTGTATTGGATATTTATACTAGAAGTTCCTGTACAATTTTACCCATTTAGCAGTGATTTTATAAATATCTACTTATCTACATAGAAACTACGTTAAAAATTGAATTAAAATTGAATTATAGAATAAAATTAAAAATGGTATATGTTACATTATTTGATTTCTACTGCAAAACTCATCGAGACCATTGGGATAGAGCTTAATCAATAACTTTGACTTTTTCAAGAAACTTTTTATCTGTCAGGGATTTGGTATCATTATGCATTTACATTTATACAGCGCATTATGCACCCGGACCGCATTGACTTAGAAGTTCTCTGCATTAGTGCAGTGTGACAGGCGGGGAGCTGCAACTGGCTCTTATGCAACTGGTTCAGTTATGTACCAGTTGCATAAGAGAGTTCAAACCGTCTAGACGGTTTTGGGAGAAATTTTTTGTAAGAAAATGTTTTATTTTATACGATTAATAAATTAAATAAATAATAATAATAATGTTACACATTTGGTCTATACTTCGACTCGAACTAAAAAGCGATTACTACTTTCTAACGGGTCATTTTATTTATTTTACATCTCTCATTTCGGTAAGTAGGTCCTTATTACCCCCAAATGGGGCTTGTAGGTGACCAATTAGCGCTCTAGGGTAATAATGTAGCTAGAAAAGCCCTAGGGCGGTAAGTAATAAAAAAAACAACTCTTTACTCTTTCAAAAAGTTCGCGTACATCTAACCATCATACTGGCAATAGACATCATGCATTCAGCCCAATGACAAAAGAGGTCGCTTCGCTATTCAGCCTGGTCTTCGTATGAGTATAATTAATAGTCATCAATTTTAAATATCGAACGGCGAAGTTCAATTTCGTTCTTGAAAAAAAAAATTAAAAAAAAAGATAAAAAAAGGCGGGAATAGAAAGCTTTTACTTTAAATATTGTTTGTTTTTGGGATTTTTTTCTACTAACCTCACAATCGAGATGTAAAGCAGAGTAGTTAGCTCGGGTGTAAGGATCAATTGCACCCTCGAACTATAGGCGCCCTCGCTGCGCTAGTGTGCCTAAATATCTCGGGCTGCAATTGATGCCTTACAGCCCTTGGCTACTAATCTACTATTGATAAGCGGTTGGAGTTTAACTAGGCCTAGGATCCTATTGATCTAGTTTAGAACCACCGAGCCGCCGCCGGGGCGATCCGAAAGTGTAAGTACTTATCGCGGTGGGTACGATCAAGTGACGGAGGCCTAGTCACTCGATCGTACCTACTGTACCTAGACTAATACTGTACCAGGACTACATAGCACCTGGTAAATTTTTGGTTTCTTTTAAAAGGTGATCAAAATCATCAAAATTAACCACATAGGAGGTAGAAGCAACAACTATATAATAGACTTGTGATGTCGTAAAAGATTGCTTCAAAATGTACCTACTATATACAAACAACAATAAAGCTTTTCCTAAAATGCTGAGTAAGCACCTAAGTACCGTATGATTATCACTTATTTACCTACTTAGGTAAGGTTTAATAATGAAAGTATCGGAAATTATTCAAATAACTAGATACCAAAACAATAATGATATCAAGTGATAAAGTACATGAGATTATTGCACACCTTAATTATGTTGACTGTTTAATGATTCGCATGTTTTATATGGGTTTTCCTTGTAGCGATATTCTTGTACTTACCATAAGTCCCCTACTGGACATCTTATCTTATCTTCTTAGGGGGCCAGGAAGACCTGGCCACATCGACCCTTCAGGATCTTTTGTGCCAAACCCCTGACCACCAACGGTGCCCCAAGCTGATTTGGTGGACTTCACATACGCCTCAAAATTTCTTCTTTGGCATATGCAGGTTTCCTTACGATGTTTTTCTTCACTGAAAAGCCTGTGGTATTATAAATAAACGGTACTTAAGTTTAGTAAAATCCATTGGTACGGGCGGGGTTTGAACCCACGTCCTCATGAACGTGAGGCGAGTGCACAACCAACCGGCTTACGGCTCGATCACTACTGGACATACGTACGAGTATATCTTCCCAGTAAGTACAACAAAAAGTAGGTGCTAACTTTTTGAAAATCCAAAACTCTTATCCTTTTTACTACGTTTGTGTGAGCGACGAAATAGGCGCGTAGCCCCGCACACCATCTCTGTCCATCGGTGACTGTGGGTTGAACGAAAATAATAATTACCAACAAATAGCATTGCGAATACAACAATAATCAGTGTATAATTTGTTGTAATGTGGATTATTACTGAAGTAAAGACGTTAGTTATGTAATCGATCTTGGAAATATTGCTAAATAGAAATATTTGCTCCTGTCAAATGGTTTGTTAGTTATTTATTATTTTCGTTCCAGGTATCCTTCCTACTAATATTATAAATGCGAATGTTTGGGTATTTGGATTTTTGTCACTCAATCACGCTTCAACCACTGGACGGATCCTGTTAGGTCCTGGAATAGGACATAGGATAGTTTTTATCCCGAAAAAACATCCCATTACTACGGGAAATACATAATAATATGTGATGTTAAGTTGTCCACGCGGACGAAGTTGCGGGCAACAGCTATTAGACTATGAGTAAAATGACTCTTCATGTTTCTCTATATCAAGTGTTGCCGCGTCTTACCACTCATGTTTGCATCGACGCGAAACTACCAAAGAGCTGTACAGTATCCGCTGGATATTGTAGTTTCTATTGAGCGAGAAATACTTTATATTTTGCCATGAACACTTTAGAGGGATGAAAGGGGGTACAACAACATGAAGTGCCTATAAATGCCAACCTCGCCTTCATGTAGTGCACCATGCTAGCTAACAGAGGTTGTTGCCAATAGAACAATTCAATTAATTTACTCTTTATTGCAATATAAAAATATTCGCAACACATCACGTCAAGGGGTATCACGGGGCGAAAAGTGGGCGAAGGAAAGCCACTTTGCGACATTACATTGCGCAAAGTGGCGATATATCGTCTCTGCCTACCCCTCTGGGACCAAGGCATGAGCATTATGTATGTATGTAAAAATATACATACAATAATCAAAGTAGCTTAGTACATCTAGGCGGTCTTATAGCTTAAAGTTATATTTGTTAACATCCTAACTCCATATTGATAGACATAGACATATTTTTATTAATAACTTTTGTTACAGGTCCAATTAAATTATTTACAAAATAAAATAAAAACAATTAAGTTAAATAAAAATAAATTATAAATAAAATAAAGTATAATGCATAAAATTGTATCAAATTATGAGTTCTGGAAAAACTCTCCATTACTATGAAAAGACTGCTTGCCAAGCGAGGCGCATAGCTTTTTTTTGAAACGGGGTAGGCTCGGAGAATTGGTGATATGACCTTACCTTTCCAAGATAGCGTTTGTAGCAGTCAAAATGGATTTAGGTGGTTAAAGGAGTAGTCGACGATATTTCTATAGTACTGTTGAAGACCAAAATAACAATGCTTTTTATTTCTTTCATTTTAAATGGAAAGGCAGCTTATATTATGTTTCCGTACCAGAAGTCGACTTGCTTAAGTAATTCTTTGGAGAAATTATTGTCTAGTCTGTTGATGTGGCAGATACAACAGATCCTTAATATTAAAAATGGGTTCACAAAAGAGACTTGATCCACGACGGCATCTATTTTGAACTACTTACAAAGTCTTTTTGTACTCTCAAACGGGTCATCTATGTCTATAATAATTCTGTAACAGGCATGTCTGTACATGGGAGATATTGTAAAAAAATTGTATGAGGGGTCTTTATAGGACCAATTGTATTAAGAATTTTGTCTGTTTGTTTGTTATCTCATCATGCAAAAACTACTGAACGAAATTTGATACATAGGGCTTAACTCGGAGTAACATATTGCTTGCTTCATTTCAATTTTCATCGCAATCGGTTTACTCAATCAAAAGTTATGGACATTTTTAGTTTTCAAATACAGTAGTAGGTAAGGTTAGTATGCAATATAACAAAGAAGTATAAGTGGGAGCGAGAGCACAATCGGGAGCGGGAGTGGAAGTGGGAAAGGTAGCGGATTCTGTAGTCCACCCGAGCGGAGCCGCGTGCACAGCTAGTATGTCATATTTTAATAAGCGTTTGGAGTCTAATTATGGTAGTTACATGAGAAACGCTTGTCAGAATAGACTTACAGAGTAGGCTCCCAAGTACAGAAGATGTAGAATATACAGCTCTGCCATTACTGTCAATAAACATGGAGTAAATAAACATATAAATTAACTGTGTCACAACATCGGAGGCAACCCCTTGCTAATTCAGGCTTAAAACCAACCTAACTGTGAAGCTGAGTAAATAAACAGGCTCTGTTGATTCGTGAATAATCCAATACCTTCCGACTGAAAGCTTCCCCACTCCCAGACTTTTCGGGGTTTATCGCCCGAATACCCGAACGTTTATTGACGTTATGTATCCAGAACCTGAAAAACTAGATTAGTTTAGATTACGATAAAATAGAGTAGGTATCTTCTTGATATTCCGACGTAATAACATCAAGAATATAATATTCTTGATGTTATGTTGATTATTCGAGTTGGGGCTATTTCAAGGTCTCAGTCTAGACCTTGTATCACTGCGACCATTTCTGGTCTATTGTGATCGCCACCGTTCGGTGCTAAGCTTTGCAGCAGTTAGAAACTGCACAATGTTTTTAGCCCTGAATTGTTTTACTTCGTCAGGGCGAAGCAAGTAGTTACCCAGGTGTGTATTTCTTTTGCGCATCAGTGGGCCACACTGCACAGGAGGTGCATGGGGGTTTCCTCTGCCGACTCACAGAGCCTACATACTCCTGTGGTTCGGAGCTTGAGGTTGAACATGTGTTTGTTCATAAAGGTTGTCTGGAAGAAATCGCTTAAAGCGATAAGAACGCCTAAATTGTACTATTTGTAACTTCTATAACGTGTAACTGTATTTGTTTGTGCAATAAAGTGTATTGTATTGCATTGTTCAGACCACAATGTCCTGTGAGGGTTCTCACTACTATGCGTAAGTTATTCCTGCTAAGGTCAAGAATATAGGTTTATTACGAACTTACGTTACGCACACTCATATACATATTATATAGGTACCGACACAACCACTATTCTCAACCAACGCACACACACACGCAGCATACAATGCTACCATTGGCTTAGCGGTTTGGTCGATGGACTCGAGCGTCAGAGGTCGTAGGTTAGGTTCCAACCAGGGACATACGATTGTACAACTTGGCCCCGGTATGGATGTTATATTTTTGAATTGCTCCTTATCTAATTGCCGTAGTACAGCAGGTGAAAGTCCTACTTATGGAATATATTGTATATAATTATGTATATCATCATCAGGTTATTTTTGTCTCCACTGCAGGAGCACCACCCTCTCTCATCTGCCGGAGACAGACGAAGGATTTAGCCTACACTCCCCGCGCTGGCCAGACGGGTTGGGGAGGCCTGATTGACGTTTTATATTCCCTTGTCGCCTTGTACGACATCCACGGGAAGAGTTGGAGTGGTCCTATTCTACTCTACTGGAAACCACAATTATGTATGTATGAATTATTTAATATTAAATAGTATTAGTATTAAATAAATAGTAATAGGTTCCTGGTTTAGAATATAGTCGCCCCCAATCTTCTCACCACCCTCAATCTTCCCATGGGTGTGCTGTGTAAGGGATTGTGCACCAGGGACAGGCAGCAACGCTTTCCTATGTATATTAAGATCATTACTGCGATCACCAATCGCCTGCAAAGCGTGATGATTATGGCAAATCCCTGAATAGCCCTCCAAAAGTGGCATTCTATTGGGGAGGCTTGTGTTCAGCAGTCGTAGTATTTCGGCTGATGATGATGATGAACTAACGTTGGACTACGACTAATAACTTTCGTTGGTTTCCTTACAATCATTCTCTTTTACCGTTTGAGAGCAGTAATGTACTTTAGGTTTCGAAAAACCAATAAATACATGTTGAAAGGATCGAAATTTGACCACTCGACTTCGCAGATCAGGTCTTCCCTACTGCGCCATCGACGTTCACATTAAATATATAAATTAATTGCTAAGTGAAATTAAAACAATTTAAATCGTAACAGCGCGCAACAGATGTCAGTTACGGCCATGTTACTTACAAATTATAAAGTTTGTTTGGTGAAATTAATTAATGTTTAATTAAGTTATTATTCAAACTTCTTCCTAAAATTACCTTCCTTTTGCCAATGCCAAAGGTAGAGGACGAACACCAACATTTAATGGAGTAAAGCTGTGCGTAGTGCCACTGGAGCACCGACTGAGTGTCGCTCAGATCAAAGGATATCTCCACATTTGATCTGCCCACGTGGATTCCCCGTAGAGAAGCCCTACAGCTACAGAAGTGCAAAGTACATTGAAATTGCACGAAGTTATTTGAATTATCTGCCGCGTGGTTCCGGTAGGGTAGAATAGGACCACTCCAACTCTTCCCGTGGATGTCGTACAAATCGACTAAGGGAATACATTATAAAACATCAATTAGGCCTCTCCAACCCGTCTGGCCAGCGCGGGGAGTGTAGGCCAAATCTCCGGCAGATGAGAGAGGGTTGTGCTCCTGCAGTGGAGACAAAAATAACCTGATGATGATGATTTGAATTATCATAATTAGTGATTTTCACAAACAATGAGTACTGTGAGTGATCATTGGCATTACACATTAAATATCGGTAAAATCTAGGATTGCTTCCCTAATCCGTAAGGGCTGCTACCACGGGAATCCTTATTCAAACTTATAATGAAATGTGACACAATGCGATGTTCACTGTTTTGCATGTCACTATTCACTAGATATACTGGTATTTCAAATATGCCTTGATAATAATCCTACTTTTTTTTTATTAGAGAAACGTCTTCATGCGAGTGTACCCGCGGGGAAGTGCTAGTTAAAATATAATAAGCGTGTCAAAAACATCAGTTTCCTTCTATCCTTATTATCAGCCCGGTATCTTGAGACTATACGTCGTGAAAATCGGGCACAGGGACGGTCCTAGGTATTTTGTGTTAAGGGGGTCATCGGGGGCCTACTCCGTTAACATTTCGAATAATATCCGTCTAATTAAAAAGGCATTTTATACTTTCTATCAGGTCAGGTGACATATTTTGATAAGCGTTTGTCGTCTAATTATCGTAGTAGCCGTTAAAGTACAAAATGGATTTTTAGGCTCCCAGATCAAGCATATGTTTATATTGTCTATAACAGAGAGTAAGTAGTTAAAAACCTGTAGGAGACCGTTATAAAAGCATTTAGTGTAGAAGTTTTCTGTTCCAAGACTTTTGATTGAAATTCGCAATAATGAGCCGAGTGTTTATTATCGAAATTCCAATAAAATAAGAAAAGTCAGGGTCAAATACAGTAACTGTTACATTCCATGTTTAACAATGCTTACTGATAAGATGTAGGTATGTACCTAACAACTGTTGATAACTAGGTCAAGTTTTACTATCAGAGTTGAAAAAAGGGGGCGTGGGAGTGGAGTCTTATGCCCTGAATTCGCCTCTGGTCGGGCAAGTCTGTATGACAAGAATTAATCGTTGTGGCCGAACGCTAATGAAGCCCTATTGTTACGTCATTTATCACTAGACTTGTGTAACCTGGTCACCAAGAGCCAGGAGTATTCTGAGACGTTGGGGTGGAGAAGGCATTAGAATATGTTGTTTTATATCATCATATGTCACCAATCTTATTTTTTTGCTAATATCAAAATTAAAACTTTGTAATTTGCTATTCACCATTGCGTGGTGATATTTAGTATTCCCTGCCATAGATGTGTATGAAGTAAGAGAGCAATTTCTGCCAACAAACTGTATTATACAGTTTGGCGGAGTTATTGTATGTATATTTTTTTGAAGAGATGAATAGATGATTTTTTTATTATTTATAATTATTATTATTAACCTTATCATCATTAAGATCAACATTAAAATCTTTCATCATTCATTTTCTGATTCCGAATTTGCAATAACAATAAATCGTTGGTGTAGGTTACAGCGTTTACCATATGTTACATAAATATAATTACCATAGTTTCCCCTGTTTTGACCAACTGTATCTATGTACTACTAGATGGAGCGTTCTAAACAATCACTCTGTTCCACACAAAGAGCCGCAACTCGTTCACATTCATTTTGAAACTTGTGCAGTTACTAGACAGAACATTTAATTATTTACTAAATATTGACGCTATTTACCCGTAGCGTCAATATTTAGTAATAATTAAATGTTTTGCGTAGTAACTGCACAAGTTTCATTGTGAATGTAACCGCGTTGCGGAACAGCAGTTGCGTGGAACAGAGCGATTGTTTGGAACGCTCCGTATAGTAGAGCATAGAGATCGTTGGTTTTGACTTACTATTTATGTGGCGCTGTACGAGCATATGGTTCTATAATCTAATACGAGAAGATATTTTCAATAAAATTCAGGTCTCATGTAAAAATAGTACTGCTTTGAAAAGCGTGTTATATAAATAGATGATTATACGAAAGATAACATAAAAAATAGCTAAGTGTGCGTCGCACACAATTTACGGGTTCAGTTGAACAAAAATGTCATTAGTTTTAATTTAATATCGCGAATTTTTTTCCTGTACATTGGATCATCCCGGTCGGGACCAACTCATTCAAGTTGTCTGTCCCCAGTGGGTATCAGCGACTTCTACTGTCGTTCGAGTCTGACCAAGTCACTATAAGCCAACAAGGCGATCTGGTATTTTGGAACGTCACTATGACCAACGCTAGTGGTATGGTCCGATATGATTATTGATGAATAGGTATGCGAACTCCTCTGCACGTATATCGATATCACCTGATATCAATCTCTGAAACAATATATAAGGTGTACGTCGTATAGTCATATTCCGAATTAAGTGACCAGTATTACAATGAACTTGGTCATTTACCATAGCGCACTGACTTTTTTCCTGGAATTTCCATAATTTTATCATTATTGGTGGTTAATATTATATGTATTTTTCAAACTTCAGCTCAATTGGTCTAATAGAACTCGAGTTATCTGAACAACCGACAGACATGCAGATAGAAGGGAAAAAAGTTTCGCTATATGCATACATTCATTTTGATGGATCCCTCAAAATCGGTATTTCTTCAGTAGTGAATAATAAATTTGACATGACTGTCATTTGTATCAATTATCCGGCCGAGTGATTGACAGTCGATATTCGACAACACCAGGCCGTTACCCTTCTGAAGGAGGAAGGGAGGGAGGGGGAGGGGTGTAGAGGGGTGGGGAGGAGATGGCAACAAAGACGTTTCATATAAAATACTGCGGCTATACGAGTACATCCTATTTATGTGTCATGGCAATGTATTATGCTATGAATCTAACTTAACACTGCTTCTAGTCCTTCCGATTAACATGCCTTTGAAGTGAGGGGCCGTTATCGATCCTATGATATCGATAGATAAAACGCTTGTGACGTCTTATCGCGCTTGGCTTGATTCATCGGTCGCGGCGCTTAGTAACGTATCGGAACCTTGTCAGTTTTATCGACTCACGCATTGTTTGTTTGCATTATATACATTTATATTATGTAAAAGCTTCTATATATAAATGTAGCTAAATAGGGAAGGAAAGGATGTCTGTCTGTACATTTATATTCAAAGTATAAAATCATATCCTGGCTTATTCCACTCCTGTTATGAGACTCATCACATCATAGAATGCGTGGTAAATGGTCACATCTAATGAAATTGTACTTCAGCAGTTCGCTTTAGTATTCTGAAAAACCTTCAAATAATTCCGAGCAGGTAATGCTAGCTGGATGTGGTAAACTGATGCACATAATGGAAGATTTGAACAGTGAATATTCACTAGAGATGAAACGGATATTCGGTAACTATCCGATATCCGGCCGGATACCGGATAGTAGCCCAATATCCGACGGATACCGGATTTCAATTAAAACGCGAAGTTTTCCTAAAATCAACACTGACAAATTGATTTACTAATAAAGGGAAAACCAAATTCAAACCACATAACTAATTATTTAACTCTTTTTACCATCGAGCGTAGCGAGAAGGCTATTGTTGTGGAATTTTTTTATTATTATTAAAATGTATTTTATATTACCAGTAGATATCAATTAAACGACGGTCCGTCGTCGGTCCATCGCACCGTCGGTCCACCCGTTCGTCTATTGGATCTGGTTGACATCGAATTTTGAACCTAAAGAGTTGTATGCTAACTTATCTATCAGAACATTCTTAGTGGTTTCCCGCTTTCTCTCATTTTGAGGGTAGCTGTGAAAAAGTGTTCTAACGACTTTGATCAAACTTTGCATTTTCTAGAATGAATAGAATGAAATGAATTAGTATTAATGTTCTACAATTTGTATTCCGAATTGTATGATTTCTGGCTGCCGGATATTTGGCTATCCGGCCTAGAGGCTGGCCGGATATCCGTTATCCGGTATCCGGCCAAACCACTATCCGTTCTATCTCTAATATTCACAGGTTGATACCGGAATTTTGCGAACGAGAGTTATATGAAAAGTTAAAAGAGTTCATTTTGATGATAATTTAGCAACATTCGGAGATGAAAATGAACTTAATAACTTCTGTGACATACATAACCTATATTTAGTAAGTTCTGTTTATTCACGTTAGATTATTACTGACTGTGACTCATTTTACTTTATATTGCACCAATATCGATATTTTCGTTAATATCGATAACAGATCACGCCTAATCTTTTATTGCTATGTTGAATAATAAAGTCCATTTTATATGATCTATAAATCAAAGTCAACAAGCCTATTAGCATATGCCCACTGTTGGAGGTATACAGCAATAAATACTAATTAGATTTCTAATATGCATTGGAAATAAAAATAGAATCGCAACTGAGCTTGCATTACTAGAGGCGACCTCATTTGCGATCATCGGGAGACCACTGCCAAAGTATTTTTGCAATATATAAAAAGCCGTGTAGTTCCCGGCTTAGAATATTACTGCGATTACCAAATTGTGGTCTATAGGTTTCAAGTTAATAGGCGACGGTAGCCGTAGTACGTATTTTAAAATATGTGCCATATTTACGGCCTCAAAAGTCCAAGATTCCAGAACTAATTTTCCATTTCTCACTCATCCGATTTGCGAAGTGAGCCCACTCAAAACTTCGACTGTTCGACAAACTTTCTATTGCGCGCTAAGAACAAAAAGACCTCTTAAATGTATTCAAGTAAAGTGTCATATTGGAAGCAAAAGTAAGTTTGTAAGAAGGCATTGGTGCTGTCGAAGTTTTGGTTGAGAACTGCTTAAGTTTAATGACTAATTAACCCCCCGCACCGCTTCCCATCCCGCACTCTTCGATCTCTGACCGAATGAAATTCAATCGGCTTAAATATTGAAATGGAATAAAGCAACTTGACGTTGAAGTTAGTTTACCGATTTGGGGGACCGTCGGACGAATGAGACAGATGCATATAACAGCACTGCAACTGGAAGATTGACATTAGGTATTCCATGGTTTGAAGTTCCCTCCCACCTCACCGCACTTCATTCTTCGAAGCCTCAACTCTTGTTCCACGTATCTAAACGCTATATTGTATCAAAATAATAACAACAATAACAAATAGGAATGAAATGTTCACAAAGGCGGACTTACCCCAATTAGGGATCTCTACCAGTCAACATTAGAGTAACTGAAAGGACTAGTATGTAACACTTTGATAATAGAAACCTATTTACGTTTCTTATATCACACTAAAAAAAATGTGGTCAACTAAGTGGCATTTTGTCACTGTTGCTACGAGTATATGGTAGCTAAAGCAATCATTGTTATGATCGTTTGAAACTAGATCGTGATCAAGTTAACAAGTTGAGTTAGTTCAAGGGAACAAGATCTTGGTGCGCTCGTATGGAGTTAAGATGGCGGTTCATTGTTAACAAGATCTTGTTCAAAACAACAATTGTTTTTTTATTTTCTTTATTTCATCAGTACAAGCAAGCTTAGAGATGCTAATGATATCTCTGTTTCTCCCGAGATGTTAGGCGTACAAATGAGAGGGGGACAAAGTCTGACCTGCGTGTCGTTGGGTAATCAGTGTCCATCCGTCTTAGACCCTCAGTGCAGTTGCGAATTTACACATTTTCCGCCAGTACGCTATTCAAATTATGCCGCCCCTACCGACCTCTACGATTCTATACCCTAATTCACAATCATATTAATTTAAAAAGGCGGAGGCGGAGGCGGAAGTGGGATTGGGAACGGATCCTGTAGTTCACGCGAGCGGAGCCGCGGGAACATCTAGTTTATATATAAAAAAATTATAATTTTTTTCTTTGAAAAATACCTGGACCAAAATTTATAAATGAAATATTTGTCGAATAGCGTAAGGAACTTCGTTCCTATCGGGTGTACCACGACACCACACGGCTTGTTTTAATTTCTGAAAGACATTAAAAAAATGGGGTCCAAGTTTGCCGCCCCTAAAATCTGCAGCCCTAGACTCCATCCAGCCTACTCAGCCTGCTGGTAAATTTGCCACTGCCTCAGTGCTTACACTGGATGTTAAGGAATCTTCTGGGCCGTGTCTAGTAATTTTTCAGTATGTTATGTAGATGGTATGTTATGTTTTATGTTGTATCTAGAAAAAGATTAATTAACGGAAGCGACTTTCCTAGCCTAGAAAACCTACAAAACTGGTCCAGCAGACCAGAATATATACTATTAATTTACTTGTGGGAACTGGGTGCAACAAACATTGGCTGATGATTCCGGGGATATTTTTATACAAATATCGCAACGTTCTAGGAATAAGTATATATTTTTTTCTACAACAGCTAAAATTTATTCAAAGAGTTAATAGTAACAAGAGGAATTCAACAGGAATACGTATAATTATACAAAATATACCACTTCCATAAAAAAATCCATCGAAAATGTTCCATAAAATAGTACGTCATACTTCAAGGGATGGTAGACTGGTTAATGATCTACCAGAATAATAAAACTCGATCTTAATTAAAGCTTTACTTTTTGAGTAATTTAGGGAGATAAAAAAAATGAAATTCCATTCTATTTCCTATTTCTAGACGCATATTTATAGGCGAAGTGAATTTACGAGTAGTTAGATAAATCAACTTTAATTGATTGATGACGAACTTTTAACAGTAACTTAGTCATTGTTTGTGTGGTTATCAATATCATACTGTATCAGTTCTAAAGATAGGTATGAAATGGCATATTTAGCTGCTCGTGGATTGACTCATAGTTATTAATATACCCTACCTATAACAAAACCTGGTAGTGATACACGACATGGCTAGGTGTAAACTATTATAAAACTCTGATGAATAAGAGGATATATAATCAAAAACTCTGGTTGATAAAACTTAATATATTGAAAACTTTAAATACAAAACACGTCCTCTCTACAATAATTAGAACCAGGACTGCGAGACGGTCGCGCTTTGCTCTCGCGCGCGCTCCCGTCTCACCCCGCAAGTCTAGGGTAACGTTACAGTCGGCCATTCTGCATTAAACGAGTCCCTTCGTTTATGGATTTACAACACTAAACATTAATAATTACGTTAATAATAATCTACTAAATTGCTGCTTAAACATGGATAACTTATGTAAGCCCAATAACCATCAGTAATCTAAAATGAAACAAAAGTTACTTGAAAGTTAAAATGAATAAAATACATAAACAAAATTGTGTTACTCTAAAATTCCAAAAATTAACATCAATAAAATAATACATGAAGGGACTCAAAACTACTTGATAGTTTTGCTAAAATTAGCACAGGTTATATCACAACAATATTCTAATATAACAATCAAAAACTGCTTAAACAATAAACTATTAGCAAACAATATTCTAAAATAACAATCAACAACTATTTAAACAATAAACTACTTGTTAATAACAATAGTATTCTAAAACAACAATCAAAAACTGCTTAATTAATAACATTGATAATTAAATTGGCACAATTAATATCAATAATCTAAAATAAAACAAAAGTTACATAAACAAATTCAAATGCACAAAGAAAATTGTTCTAGGTACAATAATTAGAACAATTAAAATCATATAGGCTGCTTGCTAGTTCGGCCATCTGTCATGAAACGAGTCCCTTCGTTTCGTTATGTAATTTGAGTTCAGATTTAATTACAAATGAAGTAAACTTAAGGAACAACTTAACTGCAATAGTAACATCTGAGCGAAGTACCATTACTATTTTCTTATGTGCATTGTTTTATCCTATCCCTCTAATATCATTCCTTACATTATCCTGTTCTTTCACCCCTCCTGGGCGGTACTTCCTTGTACATATCCTGCCCTATATGATGATCAAAACAGGATAATACCCTCTAATATCATTCCTTGCACTATCTTGTTCTTTCACCCCTCCTGGGCGGTACTTCCTTGTACCTATCCTGCCCCATATGATGATCAGAACAAAGTACTGCTCTCTACTATCATTTCTTGGCTTATCCTGCTATTTCACCCCTCCTGGGCGGTACTTCCTTGTACCTATCCTGCCCTGTATGGTGATCAGAGCAAATCACTATCTTCTAATATCATTCCTTTAGCGGCGATTCCTTGCATTATCCTGTACTGCCTTTTTTTTTCAATAACCACAATTAATCGAGACGATCAACATCAGTCAATTAAAATACTTAACATCGGTGTCATAATCTACAGCTAAGATAAACTAAGTGGAATTTAAAGAAATTAACGTGTTTCTTTCATCTCGCAATGACAGTTTATTCAGTTTCACTTTCGTCGTCTTCGCTCGAGGTGTATTTTTATTTTTTTAGTGAATTAATAGTAAGCCCAGAGAACATTTTATCAATTGCCACCACATATTGCCTACCCTTTCTAGTCAAATTAGTATCCACCACGATGAACGATCGTTGTTCAAAATTGTCTTAATTGTATAAGGGGACATTTTGTCCGCTCGAACCTATCACTATCGCTATGGTTATTCTGATCAGATCCCTTTCTTATAGCTAGTGTATTATTTCTACCCCTATCAAATCTCTGTGATATCTATAAGTACCTACCATTAGTTTTGAGTTTCTATGTTTACTTCTGGTTAATGGACCAAAGTGAATTGTGAAAGCGAATATCTGCTTTAAAAATTGGATGAATTGTAACCCTTTTGGTGCCCTAAGTTAAATTTTCTGCATCTTAATAAACCAACAATTGATTTTTTTATTTTTTTATTTTTTTTTTTATTTAATGCGTTCCAGCGTCTTTTCGTGGTCGAAATGACCAATGGCATCATAATTGGCTTTTAATATTTGCCGACACATACCATGGACGAACTCATAGTTTTCATGTCTATGATACAATAAAATCGATTGTTTTGATCTCAAAGTCCCTGCAATTGGCGGAAATTGTAGCAGTATCCGTGTCTTCTAGGACTTATTTAACTGGTTTAACGTCTCGGCAGATTGTCCCATCTGCCGATATAGCTATCCAAGCACTACATTTACAGCTTATCTAGAGTAAGAATTTGATCAGACCCTACCACAATTGGGCTTCGTCATAAAGCGTATATGTGAGTTATTTTATCTCCAGCACTATATATTTTAAAAAATATATCCATCATATGGATATGCGCGAAACTAAATTACGTTTGGATAAGGTTGACCCGTAATGAATCCGTTACAATAAAATAAATCAGCTATAAGTACTGCCTTGATTTCACATTTACTTATGGTAATGTTTTCAGCTGTTTTCCAAAAGTATCTTCACCTCACAACCCTGATCTACTCTTTCAAAATCAGTAAACCACTGTATTTTTTTTTATAGTAGATTAGGTGGCTTAGGTTTTAGTTGAAGTCGTTTCCTTAAAACATTCAGAAGCATTGTGGCCTATTAAATTACAATTAGAGCACTTAATAATGGGTTTAGGACATTTAAAGCTTAGATGACCCTTCTCTTTACAGTTATAACAAGTGATATCAAGTGATTGTTGCGGTGTCTGGGACTCACGACGAGTAATTATGTCGTTGGTAGAACGTATATCTTTTCTAATTTCGGTGCTGTCCTTAGAGTAAACTCTAATGGTCTTAAAAAAAGTTAAAAGCTCCTCCGGTTTTTTAAAATTAGCGGCTTGCGCTCCGAGTCTAATATCCCTATCATCTAAGCCGTGAATCAAACAATCAATTGCCTGTCTATCAAAAATTTTACATCGATTTAGGAAGTTAATCTTTGAAAAATAATACAGTTCCAAAGATTCACCAAAATGTGCCCTTCTGTTAAGCATCTCGGTCAAGAGATCCGCGTAGTTTTCTGTTGGTGGGAAAGATTTGATTAGTATTTCTTTCCATTCTGACCAAGTATGTTTAATAGAAGGCAGCCCTTGATACCATGTTTTGGCGTGACCAACTAGCTTAGGTAACGCGTAATGTACGGTTTGCCTATCATTCCATCTATATATTTCCGAACATTCATCGACTTTGTTTATCCACGCGGTAACTGTTTGTTCCTTAGATAATGGATCAAATTCAGGAATTACATTGATTGCGAGAGGGAAGCTATCACATTCATTACCTTTATTGTTCAGAGCTTTTATTAACTTTTCTAAAATGACTGATGTTGTATCATACCTTCGTCTCATTTCGGCAGGAGAATCTCTATGGTTTCGGTACTGAAACTGAGCATCTTCATGTTGAATTGGGCACCTGTCTCGATCACGTTCTTTCTGTAATTGACTTTCCAACACTTGTAACTGTTGCCTCTTTAGTTCCAAGTCGTCCTCCCTTTCCTTCAAACTGCGACTTTGGTTGCGTCTCAGACTGCTACTTCGGCTACGACTATGGAGTCGCCTGTCCAACCGTAAACTCCGCTCTCTGCTCCGATTTCTATAGGTAGGACTACGTTGAGGCGTCATTAATAATCTTTCATTGCTACGGGTGTCATGGCAATCTATCTCCCGTTCTGAATGAGGTAACTGTGGGCTAAGACTGCCTTGTTCACTATTGCCATCTTCATTCATGATCTGAAACTTTTAAACAATTGTGTTTATACAATGTCTCATTCAAATTTTGTTCCTTTAGTGCAAGTCAATATCTTCCCAAATAAGGTTGTAGTGACTAAATCTTGCGAACAGGGCACGCATCTAATTTGGTGCTCCTAATATCTTTTACCTAGTCAAAGTTTACATAGCAAAATCAAAGCAAAATCAAGGCTTTTGTATTGCCTTTTACCCTGGATACGTCCCTGTTTCAAAACTTTCATATCATTTGTACTTATTGTAGTTTGTCTAAGTATGCCCGAGTAATAGTACAATAACTGCACATAATCTATAGTATGTTCAGTATGTTTATCCTTCCAACAAAGAAACTCTTCTTACACAGTAAAATAGTATAGCCATGTTCGCTAGAACAATAATGCCTTATCTTTTAACGTAAACAATTCAGCCAGTCGCTGACGTCCAAACATAAACAATCTCATCCGCTGTGGTCCACTCAAATTCCGACCGCTAAATCCTTTGTTCTGAGAAGCTTGCTACTAAGGCAACTTTTCATATTCATCATTAATTTAATTACACAATTATTGAAATTATTAACCATAGTTCACTCACCTTAATCAGATAGTAGCTTATTCGTAAATTTCCAATTTATCCGTGAAAACTATCCTTTGTGGACGTGGTTGATGCGAAAAGTGGAATTTTCCGAATTCCGCAACTATCCCTCTTCTGAATTATAAAACTCTGATGAATAAGAGGATATATAATCAAAAACTCTGGTTGATAAAACTTAATATATTGAAAACTTTAAATACAAAACACGTCCTCTCTACAATAATTAGAACCAGGACTGCGAGACGGTCGCGCTTTGCTCTCGCGCGCGCTCCCGTCTCACCCCGCAAGTCTAGGGTAACGTTACACTATGACATAGGAATCCATGACATAAGGATCAAACTATCACTCATTGACATACGAACCAGCATATTTCCAAGACATGACTATAGGGATCATGCTAAAACCTCTTAACATAGGAACTCGCGTCTGGCCATGAAATTACTAAGGATCAAACTTTGATCTCTTGATATAGAAACCTACTTATTTCATGACATGACTAGGGTTCAAACTATGACTTATTGACATAGGAATCCGCGTCATTCCATGAAATGTCGAGCGAGAAAACTATGACCTTGTGACAATGGAATTTGCGTCTTTCCATGACATGTCTAGGGACCAAATTATGACCTCTTGACAAATGGGTGTAAGAGACACTCGCCGCGCTGCGGTTCGCTAAACATTTCCTCTGTGCGCACGCGTCGGCACTGACTGGTTCTCACTCACTCGCACCCCGGACGCCAACGTAGTAACTGCGTTCGTTAATTACATTATCTCAAACAAAGTACAGTTAAGTTAAAGTGTCTTGGATAATCCCTCTAGGGGTACAAGTATACCTATACTAATTACGAGACTTGGCGCCTAATTACGAGACTGCCGTCTACGTACGTGACCTCGCTGAAGGAAGGAAGTTCCTCTGGCTGGTGTTAGTCTAAACGCTTGACTCATCGCAACTAAAACTGAAGCTAGTGATCAACCTATCCTAACACTGGAGCAAACTTAGGAAGTCAAATAAACGCATTTTTCTATATTACTCTAGTAAATTACTTATTTATAAATAACCCAACCCACACCCACTACCCTACCCGCTGGCTGAGGGTAGGTAACTAAAACCCTTATGTCGCATATGACCTATTGACATTGGAATTTGTATCTTTCCATGACATTACTAAACTATAACCTCTTGACATACGTAGGAACGCGATCCATTGATCCGAAAAATAGCCAAACCAATCTACTTACAAAATAATATACTAAAATATAATATGTACTACTTTAGTTGGCTTATACAACATTTAACGAAGACAGGGAGTGTAGAAGTAGATCTTAGATGCCACAAATCTGTGGAAAGTAGCGCCACCGCTTCGAAGCATTTAATAGCTACCACGTGTGCACAGCAGGATATATCAGCATTACCATATAAGATAAGGTTTTAGCTCTGGACATTGACAGTTTCCCACCTCCACGCCTGCTCTACTCGCAACTCCTCTGATCGAGGATCAACGGACACATGAACACCTACCGGTGAAGGTAGGGCAAGTCCCAAGGACTGAATTTACGCTGCCTTGGGCCCCAGACAAGAGTAAAGATCTTTATTGCACAAATTTTAAAAGTAAATACAGTTACAAATTTTGTGTACAAAGGCGAGCTTATCTCTAAAAGAGATCTCTTCCAGCCAACCTTACAGGGTGTGAGACAAGGCACTAAGAGTCAAAGTAGGAAGAGAGTTCCCACTTCCCCTCTAGCAAATGGGAGTGTAGCAAAGAAACGATGACCAGAGTGGTCAGGTTGGGGGGGTTGGGGGTATGGTGTGGCCAAGATAAGCCTGGCCACCAAGTTGAACACCACTAGGTGTTCACTCTGGACATTGACATTCCCGCCTCCTCACCATTCTCCCCCCGCAACTCCTCTAAGCGAGGATCAACGGAGGTAACTGCAAAGACATCTACCAGTGAAGGTAGGGCAAGTCCTAGGTCATGAATTTACGCTACCTTGGGCCCCAGACAAATTTAATTAAAGAAGTAAAGAGTCAAAGTAGTAAGAGAGTTCCCACTTCCCCTCTAGCAAATGGTAGTGTAGCAATGAAACGATGACCAGTGTGGTCAGGTTGGGGGGGTTGGGAGGTTTGGTGTGGTTAGTTGAACACCACGGACGTATTAGCGCCTATGTGACGCAGTGAGCTGTGATGGAGTAGCAGAAGGCTACTTCGTATAGTAGTGCCAATAGTAGGCATGGCAAAATCGCTTAAACGCTCGGAAATTGTGACGTTACACATATTTGGTTTGCACGTTACCAAATCCATCATTTGCGCTTACCACGTCGCGTCGCACGCGTCAAAGTACACACATAAACTCGTATAGATGAATCATTATTGCAATTAGCTCCTATCAGTTAATGTTGTGAGTAAGTGCTGACCGGTGCAGTGACTAAACTGCAAGGTATACAGTAGTATGTCTAAACATATGTACTTAAAAGAAAGGAAAGTATTTTAAGACAAGCACCAGAATTTAAATCATCCTTAAAAACTTCTTACTTTTTTCTACTTAACTACCAGAATACTGGTAGGAACACCTTTGGATGTCGCAGAATTAAACTTTATATACGGCTATCACTTGCGGCGAAAATTGCAGTACATTGGTCATATGCTGCATCGTCCTAATTATAATATATTTAAAACAGTAGAGCATTCAAAAAAAATCTGGTATAAATCTTGTTTGCTGTATGTTAGCTAAATTAATTATTTTATTAAATACTAGCTGTGCCCGCGGCTCCGCTCGCGTGAACTACAGAAACCGCTCCCTCTCCCACTCCTGCTTGCCTCCGCCTCCGCCTTCGCCTCAAAATCCGTTCGGTAGTTTTTAAGTGATGCGTACACAAACTCACAGACAAACAGACAAACAGACAAAAATTTCAAAAATGATCGAAATGTGTTATGTTGCTTATCCTTAGAGGCCCCAATTTTTTTTTTGCAAATATCTTCAATGTACAGACACGCGAAGTTTACGATTTTATTTATTAGAATAGCTGTGCCCGCGGACTACAGAATTATTCCGCGCTTACCACTGCCACCTCTTACCCTCGCTCCAGACATAGTCCTAACTCGTCGCAATCTGAATTCCACCACCATTAATTTCTTTGTTGTATAGTGTACAGAGAGTTTTCGAAAACTATAAATTCACATAACTTTTGATTAAGTCAGCCCATTGCGATGAAGTAAAGACTAAATGTTACACCTAATTAAGCCCTATGGACTGGTTGGATATGAACATATTGACCCTAAATGGGCTGTGGTCCAGCTGGATATGAACAATCGAAGAAGGGATGGAGGCGGTTTGTGTGATATATGGAAAGTTGTGAGGAAAGAGTGATGCGAGGACAGAACAGGATTCTTCGAGGGCCCTAAGATTCATGGAGAGATATAGGACTTATAAGAAGACTGGGTCACATATAATCATTGTTTTGGGAGAAGTTTGGTTCAGTAGTTGACTTATTTAAAGGCCATTATTTGACCACAAGATTAGATAGATTCGGCTGAGGGACACTGCGATCTGCTAACGGGAGAGATTATGGTACAAATACAGATAGGGAAAGCCTAATGTTCAGCAGTGGACGTTAACAGGCTAATGATGATGATGAATAAAGAATTTTATAAAGGCTCTATCACAAAGACTGGTCACAGTGTCTATACTAGTGAAATGTCTCTATATTTCATTCCAGATTAATAGTCCTATGAAAACCAACGCTATTTACGTCTCGGTAACATATACATGAAAGGGTCACCAGCAGCAAAAATAGGTTTGTATTACCAAGTAAACTTTGCGGTCCACTTAGGAACACCATCTATTGTGTATTTTGTTTTCGAGACGCAAATGCGTTTGTTTTCATAGGACTATTAATCTGGAATGAAATATACAATTAAAAGAAAATGCATGTATTTATTTTTTTCACTTTTCATTTTCATATTTCTTTTGGGGATTTTTCTTATCTCTAAAATCGATGTAATGGTTCCTTATAAGAAAATTTTGATTTCCCTATACTGACCGGTCATGATGATATACCAAGTTGAAGTACATTATAGCTTGTGTTTTGGGTAAAGGGGGTGAAGTGAATATTTCTATTTTATATTTTAATTTTATATTTTTAAATGATACTTTTACATATATTGTAGCGCCCTTACAGGGTTCATGTTAGAACCTGTGTATTGTTATGTAATATCTTATAAACTACATGAAACAATAAATGAATATGAACTTAATTACTGGGAGGTCCGCTGATCCTGCCCACTTCTGAATGCATGCCCGAGAAACAACGGCTTTCGCTCTAACTACATTGTTTAACGAGTTGTATTGCAGGCGTCAATGCTACAGGTTACTCTTATCAGAAACCAGCCTAGTTTCAGTGTAGAGATAACCTGTCACGAATATCGTAAAGTTACGTGTAGAGAGATAGCAAATATCTGTTGCTACTACAATTACTTTTGGTGGACGATTGCTGACTTTGGGCCATCGTTAATAAATATAGTACCAATAAAACTATTGGCGTACATGGAACTAGAAATAATAGTTTTGTATGTACTTAAATTAAATAATAATTGGTTTTGTGACTTTACTTATACTGCTAAAAATATTATAAAGTTCTTATCAGTCTGACCTGAATTTTTTTTGTGTACTAATAGATCATTTATTATCTCTAGATGTAATTAAAAAGCCGCTCGATTTGGTTTACATAAAAGTAACTAAAATGAGACTTAAAAATTGAATGTAAATTCTAGTGCTCGCTGTAGATTATTCATAAATTTCAGTCACAAAAAATTTACTTCTGTTTTTTTAAAGTAAACTGTTTACCTTGTAAACAAGTCGAGCTTTCAATAATAAAGCACAATATGAGTCATTTATACATTATTATCATAGATGTACGAGTATGAATCGATACGTGAGATTAGATTATATGTTATTGAAAAAGCTACGACTCCCAATGACTGTCACAGTGTGGTTCTGGCGTTACAGTGTGGCACATAGACGAACAGACATGGCGCCGTGGTTAGAGTTGCCGTATGAGATTCAGGATGTGACTCCCGAAGAGGATAAGTTCATCAAGAAATGCCTAACAGGTTTGTTGTTGATAACTTATAGTTATGTTTGTTATCATATAAGTATGTAGGTAACCGTAGAGATATAATTTTTCTATAATAATACAAAAAATATTTAGTATTGAAAAAAATTAAAAGCCATCTTTCTCAAAAATTTTAAAAAATAATGTTGAAAAAGTTGGTCTTGTAAGATATTAGATCAGTAAAAAAATCGTTCAAGAAAGTTGAATGATAACTGTTGGTAAATAAAACAATAACTTAAAATGAGATTTATAAAACTGCATTTTTTTAAATTTATATCTAATTTTTATAAAAAATAAAATAGATTTTAAAAATAAGTATTTTAGCATCTTAAATTCATTGATAAAAACAATCGATGGAATCAAATTACGATTACTATTACAAGTAGTATATTTATTATCTGTTATGCAAGCGAAGTCTATGACCTTCTTTAATCGACTATGTTTATTACCTCTATATTGAAATGTTACGTGCATGAATAAAATATGCACCATACATAAATAAATACAAAGAAATTCAGAAAAATCAATCCTCTACTTGAATGATCTGCTTGACTGAAATATTACCATAACTGTCAAATCAATTTGGTCAGATATTAACTGCACATTATCAGGATTTTTCCACTAAAGTTTTATCTTTATGCTTGTATATTCGTTTTCGAAGTAAAAAAGGACATGCATTCAATAGTTATAAATATGGAGATATGTAAAACAAGAAAAACCTACTAGATAAATAATTAAGTAAAGTTTGTGTTATTCCTTAATTTCGTGTCTTCAAGCAAAGTAGTTAGTTATCTAACAATTACATAACAAAACAAACAAATAAAAACCATAATTTCCCAATCACATGTTCTACCATAGAACAAGTATTCTTTCTACATGTAATAAATAAAATCGTAAACTTCTGTACATTGAAGATATTTGCAAAAAAATAAATTGGGGGGTCTAGGAATAGAACACATTTCAATCATTTTTGAAAATTTTGTCTGTATGTTTGTGCGCGCATCACTTAAAAACTGCTCAACCGATCTTGATGGACTTTTCACAGACACATAGTGTTTAAGACCTGGACCTGGACCTAGACCTGGACCTGGACGCGGGCACAGCTAGTTCAAGATAAATTTACGCTGTTATTTTAGGCCGACTCTGGAGGATTTCAACAGGTTTATTTCCTAAATATACTTAGCGCAATTATTTTTATATTTTTTCTAAATATATAAAAATACACCAAGATTGTTAAAAAATTTCCATTCGAATTGAATCTTAGTACTTTAATCGTAACTCGCAACTCAAGACAAATGTAGACTGTCAAAAGGATACTTCGAGTTGAAGAAGCTGATAATTTTTTGTGTCAGTGGCACGTTTGACATTGACAGAACTCTTTGATGAAAACTGTCTGACAGAAACGAATGTAATTTGGTTTTAGACTACGTTAAGACGAGTCGAACACTAGTGTATAGTCTTGCACGGTTCATAGCTATAGATTATATAGCTCACGGCGGTTAACTCCTTCTCTAAATCGCTTACATGCGTTATATTGTTACTAAGTAACTAATTATCAGTGTGTGCATACGTCGACGTACACTAAGATATTGACGTTCGCATAGGTTCGGAGCATACCCCTCGCGGAAAGTAGCGGGATATGCCATCGTGAATTTTACGATTTCCACTTTATCTACGGTTCAATAGCAACGATTCGTGCCCGACTGAAGAATAAGAGAAATTACTCTCTAATACAGACAGAAGTGTCATTCCATTTGAGTTTCAAAGCGGCAACTCTTCTTCTACGAAAAGGGCATTTAACTGAGCAAATTAGACCAAATTATGAAATAGTGACAGCAGTAGCGATACGGTCGCCGATGATGAAATAAACGAATAATTGGTTACCTATTAAAGGTAACGATTAGATAAGGATAGGAATTTAATTATGTTCTTATATATATATATTTGCAAATAATAGTTACTTAGTAACTTATCAAATATTCATAACTTAAATGATAAGTTGCCCATTTCAAAACAAGATTTAATTGATAATGTACTTACTTATGACAACAATAATTATATAGTTCACAAGTTTCCGACTCTGACGATTCTGACTCAAAGATTCTTAAAAGCTTGACGAAAAGAATGACGAACAAACAAATAAAAACAATCAAACAAATAAACAGACAGCAGTAGATTCAAATATTATTTATAGTGCGCCAAAACATATTATAAATTATAACAGTTAATATAGTATACAACTGTGACGTTATCAATTTTAATGATTTTTTCTGGGCTACGATAGGGCAATGCGACTTTCACATTTAAATAATAATAGTTTCAGGATCAAAAATAATATTTACCAACAAATAGCATTACGAATACTACAATAATCAGTGTATACGTTGTTGTAATGTGGATTATTACTTCACAGTAAAGACGTTCATAGAATCAAATAGGTTTGTAATCGATCTTGGAAATATTGCTAAGCCTAAAACTCCTGTCAAATGGTTATTATTTTAGTTCCTGGTATAGAATATAGGTCCTGATGGCGACATTACGTCGCTGAATAGTTAGGCTAACTCTTTGAGCGAGCAGAGCCCGGCCGTTTGGTTCGAAAGCCTCGAGCATGCTTGGAGATATCTCGAAAGAAGAATATTTACTAAGTGTTTGAAGTGTCCGCAGAAAACTTAAGACTAATTTTCAAGACAAGCATTTGAAGTTCTTTTAGAAACAAATAGTAACATTTAGGATAATCTATGAACAGATATGTTATCTGTAACTGATCTCCCTTTAGCCTTGGACTGAATCTATGTTATCTTTGATTACATAAATGTTGACGTGCATGAGTACATCGTTCGAGTGGAAGTGGAAAACATATAATATAGTAACTCAACATGACGAGGCATTTTATCCTATACCATCCCACTAATATTATAAATGCGAAACTTTGGATTTTGGATTTTGGATGTTTGTTACTCAATCACGCTTCAACCACTGGACGGATCGGGATGAAACTTGGCACATATATAGGTTAGGTCCTGGAATAGGACAAAAGATTGTTTTTATCCTGAAATAAAAAACATCTCATTCCTACGAAAAATACATGATAATTTGTGATGTTAAATTGTCCACGCGGACGCAGTCGCGGGCAACAGTTAGTTGAACATAAATTTCAAAAAATATTTTTTGACAATACAAAACAATTTGATTCACACTGTTTTGGCTGTAAATTACCCCAGATCATGGCAACTAGCTCTCCGCAAAGTTTAATTAGTTGTGATGACTTATCTCTTTTTCTTCTTTGAAATGATGATATTTATTTTGAACTGTTACTATTTATATATTTTGTGGTTATGGTTACAACTGGGTAATATGTAATGAAATGATGCCTAATAAATGCTATATAATAGTTACTGGCAAAAAATCTATAATCATCCGTCACACTCATATAGTCTTTTGCATAATAATTTATTTTATTTTAATCAGACCATTAAAATATTTGTACATAGCTCACGCAGATTCTTACGGTAAATTTCCAATCAAATGACGACTAGATTTCTACGAGAGCAGTCTTTGAACCACATTACATTAGGCGTGCTTTCAGCGCACTGCGCGTTCAATATAATAATATTTTCAAGGCCCTGTTAGAGCGGCCTCGATACTGCAGCGCATCAGGGATGTTCGCAGAAGCTCGCACAGACGATTTTGCTGCAATAATGCGCAACAAAGCGAGCTCCCTGATGCGCAGGCTGCGGGGCGGCGCTAACAGGATCCTGAAGATGACTGACGAGAGGTTTGACGGTCCCATTAGCATTCCCATAGTTAGTCACTGGGCTGTTGATATCTATTTCTATATAGGTATCTAAGAAACTATGAAATAAAATAAGTTTGTTTGTAATATTATTGGTAATTTATTATTTTTATTTCTTAAATCTGATATATATGCATCCATAATATAATTAGTAAAAGCCTCAATATTATGTAAGTAAACATAGGTAAATTCTTTATTGCACAAAAATTAAGAATAGCAATAAAAAATCGGTACAGATTTTTGGAAAGATAATATATACTACCTACATTAATATATTACATACAAATATACTTAAATAGATATGCATACATATATCCTACTAATATTATAAACGCGAAAGTTTATAAGTATGGATGGATGTTTGTTACTCTTTCACGTAAAAACTACTGAATGGATTTTAATGAAACTTTACAATAATATAGCTTATACATCAGAATAACACATAGACTACAATTTATAAAGATATTGCGTGAATTGTCCAAAATATCAAGTAAGTAGGAAAAAATCTACCATCTGCGAGCTATTCTGGTGTGCGCTGCCAAAACCGCTAGAGTTACACATATGTAATGTATGATGGAAATGTTTATCTTAAATAGACCTACAAAAAAGCTACTCGAAATACTAATCGTGCGCAGACGAAGTCGCGGGCACCAGCTAGTAGTTTATAATACAATACATATACCGTACGTGATATATTATATTAAATTTTAAACATAAGCTATAGCTTATACTTATTTTATTTCATTTCATTTCTATACTTATTTAGGTCAGTGATATGTTTTTGACTCAACTTTTCTTCCATTGCAAATTGATGATCGTATTATCAGTTAATTCCCGATACGAAGTTTATACTATAAGTGGAGTGATTCACTAAAAGTGTACTGGATTTGTACTTAACTGAATGTAATGGAGTTGATGTGCCCGATGTGTAGTAAATACAAGTATTATCATTAGTTAATCGTAGTATAAAAATGCGATTATATCACTTTAATATGCTTATTGTTATACTGTTTGTGTATTACTATCACTTAATACGTCAATTAAATTGGTATGCAAAGATTATCAGCACCAAGTTCCGTAAGTGCGTATAAATAAAACGCAGAGTATTTTGTTTCATCATAGGCATGCGGTAATTACAAGTGGGCTTATTGCAATTATGTACTAACCGTAGCAATTAGAGAGTTAGCCTATTAGAAGATGTCACTAATTATAAATAATAATAAATAAATGAATATCTCAGATATTCACACCAATTGTCCAGTCCCAAACTAGGCAGAGCCTGTGCTATGGTTACTAGATAACGGGTAGACATACTTAAATAAATATATAAACATCCAAGACTTGGGTACAAACATTCATATTCATCATACGAATATTTGCCCCTAGCGGTATTCGAACCCGCAACCTCCGGCGTGGCAGACCGAGAGCTACCCGTTCCGCCACGGAGGTCATCTGGGTTTAATTGCTGTGGAATATCAGTAGCTCTTAGAGGTTTAGCTTATTGGAAGATGTTATTCATCATCAGGTTATTTTTGTCCCACTGCAGGAGCATAACCCTTTCTCATCTGCCGGAGACAGACGGAGGATTTGGCCTACACTCCCCGCGCTGGCCAGACGGGTTGGGGAGGCCTGATTGATGTTTTATAATGTATTCCCTATATGTTATTTACTGCTGTGGAATAACCGTAGCACAGAGGGTTAGCTTATTCAAAGATGTCACTAAATCCCTTGGTTGAATATTAGGGAATCCCAGCAGTTGGTGACTTCTTGAGTCGCCTCTATTGCGTACCTCAGCCTTCCTAATCCATGTTTTTCCAAATGGTAAAATATCCGGTTGATGGTTCATCTAACAAGGACTGTCGTTTTTGGGTCTGTAAAGGATGTGGCCATCTTAGTTTACTAATTACATTATTCTAGATTGGCTATCAAACAGTGATAATATAGTCAAGTTCTGTTCAGTAGCGTCCAAGATTAGCCCATACAAAGAGAGAGTAAAAATATATTAAAATTTAGAATATGCTGGTCTAAAATAATGCTTGATATAACTGAAAGTGATTTTCATAATCATAATCATCATCAGGTTATTTTTGTCTCCACTGCAGGAGCACAACTCTCTCTCATCTGCCGGAGACAGACGGAGGATTTGGCCTACACTCCCCGCGCTGGCCAGACGGGTTGGGGAGGCCTGATTGATGTTTTGTAATGTATTCCCTTAGTTGTCTTGTACGACATCCCCGGAAAGAGTTGGAGTTTCATAATCAATGTGTTGGATATATATTTTGATTTTTCTCTTCTCAGGATACACAAGGACTTTCGTGAAATGTGGCAAAAGCGGCTACGTTATGCCAGGGGTGTTCAAAAAGCACGCAGAAGCCATATACAACCTGCAAGTGCGGCCGGATGATGTTTGGGTCATCACGTTCCCAAGATCTGGTAAGCAACCTTTATTGAACCTCTTTGGTTCCTCTCATCTGTCAGCAGATATGAGATTTTGCATTTATCGTCACTCGAAATACGTCCACTGCTGAACATGCATCCCAACAGAATGGCACTTTTTGAGGGCTGTCCATTGGGGAACTAATCATAATAACCACGCTTAGCGACGGTTTGGTGGTCGCAGTAATGTACGTAATATACCTACACAAGAGAACACTCGTCAAACCCGTCTCTGGGGCAATCCTATACACAAGAGAACACTCGTCAAACCCGTCTCTGGTGCAATCCTATACACAAGAGAACACTTGTCAAACCCGTCTCTGGTGCAATCCTATAAACAAGAGAACCCTCGTCAAACCCGTCTCTGGTGCAATCCTATACATAAGAGAACACTTGTCAAACCCGTCTCTGGTGCAATCCTATAAACAAGATAACCCTCGTCAAACCCGTCTCTGGTGCAATCCTATACACAAGAGAACATTCGTCAAACCCGTCTCTGGTGCAATACTATATCTATATACAAGAGAACACTCGTCAAACCCGTCTCTGGTGCAATCCTATATACAAGCCAACTGACAACCACGGGAAGATTTGGGGGTGGCCCCATTCTAAGCCGGGAATAAGATGGCACGCGGTTTTGCCTATGTATTATTCTTTACCCGATCAGGCTCTTGGTGATGTGGCTCTGTAAAGACTACTAATCGACCATTCGAATTATCCATTCACACAGTTGATTTCAGTCACGCGTATGGGACTTAGTCGTACTAAAATCGACCCGTGTATGCCCCGCTTTACAAAGCCGAATCGCATTTGTAAATGGAATCCATCAAAACAGACTGTAAAAATGTGTGCCCTTAACTGACTTCAAAAAAGGAGGAGGTTCTTAATTCGACAGTACGTTTCTTTTTCGGGTCAACAAATATCTCTATGACAAATAGGTAATTAAATCTATGATAAATAGGTATATATAAGATATACTCTGATTTATGACAGCGACGACCTTTTCGACGAACGACCTCGATGTGTCGACTTTTCGTATGTATGTATGTAAACGCTTTATTGTACCAAAAATTACAACAACAATAATAAAATAGGAATAAAACTGTGTACAAAGGCGGACTTATCCCACTTAGGGATCTCTTCCAGTCAACCTTAGAGTAACCGAAAGGACAAGTATAATGCGTTTAGTACCAAATTTTGATAAAGAAATGTACTACATAATGTACTTTTAATAAAGTTTGAAAATACATATTACATAGACAGAAACGAACAATATATACATCAATATTCCGTCATCGATTTGTTTATATCATTTTCTGTAAGTAGTGGGCTTAGGTTTAGAGAGTGGGCAGTTGTATTGAGTATGGGTTGGAGTATCTGAGATAACAGTCGGAGTACAAGTTACAAGAGTAATAAAATTAAAGATAAAATTGTTATAATAATATTAATATACCTAATATGTCAGACATTCACACCAATTATCCAGTCCCAAACTAGACAGAGCCTGTGCTATGGTTACTAGATAACGGATACACATACCTAAATAAATATATAAACATCCAAGACTTGGGTACAAACATGCATATTCATCATACGAACATTTGCCCCTAACGGGATTCGAACCCGCAACCTCCGGCGTGGCAGAAAGTTATCAAAGTCTTCCGCGTACTGCACTTATTGCACAAATACAAGTCACACAACTTATTTAAATATTATTTAAATACTTGTTATTCCCCCTAGAAATATGCCTATCATCCCTTTATGACGATAGAATCGTCAAGATATGGCATATCTAGAAGATAATGTTATATATCGACGTCGTTTATCTCTAGAGTGCCGTTTGACGCAAAATATACTACGACTAGGACTGTACTAAATGTACGTACAGTGGACCACACGGAAATTTTTATTTTATAATCATCCTTATCCCTTGTGGCCACATCGGTAAATGTACCGATGGCAATGGCAATGGTTTTGTAAAGCACGAACAGGTGGTCGACCATACCTGAAGGTGAAAATTATACTGAACTGTGTAGGCAATTTTAATTTCTTAGAATTTCTTGCTCAGATTATGCCGCTTTTTCATACGCAATAAGTATGAGGGGTTGTATGACAAAAATCCTATGTGTACTTTAATTCTGAAATACGCATCCTGATGAACTCTCTACCTCACGAACGAAAGGCGATTATACTCCTTTCAGATAAACTCAAACGGTATAACGAGCTACCTACATTTTATAAAACTGAATATAGATACAGAAAATGTATAATAATAATCATATCTTTCAGGTACAACATGGACCCAGGAAATGGTCTGGCTGCTACAGAATGACTTAGATTTCGCAAGCGCAAAAGACAAGCAATTATATGAGAGGTTTCCTATGTTAGAGTGAGTAATTTACTAGTTTATAGTATATATATTCTCATCATGTATATTATATTCTCATCTTAAAGTTCTTACTAAAACTAACTGGTCTATCCAGAAGGAAGTAGGTAGTACAACTATAGATACCTTCTTCTGGTGTCAAACATCACCCCACACACGCCCCCTCCACACACGCCCTCCCACACATGCCCCCCCCCACACACGCCCCCCGCACACGCAACCCCCCCCCCCCCCCCCACACACGCCCGCATTGAATAAAAAATATTTATTAATAAATCAATCAATCAATACAATAAAAGCGAATCCTCTGGAAATCATAACACTGGTAGGTTTGGAATGTTGCACAAGGCTTCATCGTCATCATCAGCCTGAAAGAGTCCGCTGCTAGACAAAGACCTCTGCCAAAGTGCGCCATTGAACCCGGTCCTCGGTTCTTCTCGTCCAGTCACCATTCGAGAACTCAACTTACTCAACTTACTGCAACGGTAATCGGTTCTCCGACAGATGTGACCAGCCGACTGCCACTTCAACGTACTATTGAAACTCTTTGAGCTACGTCGAAGAGTTTCTAGTTCTCATTAGGTTAAAATAATTTCTTTCAAAGCTTAACAAAGAAATCTTTTTTACAGACTCACGTCCAAAATCCCAGAAGTAGCCGTTGAGCTGATCAAAACCGACTTTATGAACCTCAGCAGCTTCCAGGGTCTGAGCGAGGCTTGCAGGGTTCCCAGCTGGAAGACCATCGATCAAGCGCCATCCCCGAGATTCATCAAGACCCATTTGCCTCTGTCTCTTCTGCCTGCAAACCTTCTTACCACAGCAAAAGTGATCTATGTGGCCAGAGATCCTAGGGACGTGGCAGTTTCGTACTACTATTTGCACAAGATGGTGTGCTATGGCATATTTACGCCTACCTTCCATACTTTCTGGGAAACATTTCGGAGAAATTTATGTAAGTACTATCTTCATGCCTATTTTCACCATGCTTCTCGTCCTAGTCCTTTATTACAATAACATATTTGTGCAGATAGCCGTTAGGTGCCTTTAAGTTTGTACAAAGAAATAATAAAAATACTGCTTCAGAGACTCTAGTATATATTATCTTTGTTCAGAGTAAGTTTGAAACGATCGCAAAATTTGCTCCGAACAGAATATCTGACCTTTTTTTCTATTCATAAACTTTGTTTTTAATTTTCAGTGCCATGGACTCCAATAGTAGCTCACACAAACGAGGCATGGAATCTAAGACATCATCCAAATCTACATTTAATGTTCTACGAAGATATGATTAAGGTACTTTTTTTATTTCTATGTTAATTAATAATTGATGATTTAATAATGTGTTAAATTTAATAATGATTGTTAGAACGATAGTGTCTATAGTCTGTTAGGGAGCATCGAGAATAGTTTATTAGAAGACTAGATCTCAAATAATTAAATTCTTCTTACTTTAGTTTTCTCTCCCTTGTTCGTTCGTAATAAATAATGTCTTGGACTCTAGTATATATTATCTTTGGTCTTGGTGACTCAATGAAGTTTTTTTTTGTTTATAGCACCGGCTATTTTCAGTTTATTTCATGTGTTTTTCCTACCTTGACACTGGCAGAAACATAGGAAAGTAACGAGTAGCCAATTTTTTGGAATACTAAAATTGGATTTGGGATAACAAACCTCTTTTATTCAAAATTAGATACTTTTCTTCCGTTATTTTTGTATTTATGTCAGCCCCTAAACGTCCACTGCTAGACATAGGCCTTCCCCAATGAACGCCACCACACCCGGTCCTCCGCCGTACGCATCCAGCCGCTACCGGCCACTTTCTTCATTTTATTTTTGTTTTGATTGGTAGTAGTTAAAACAATTCTTGGTTAGCATATACGTAAAACTGCCAGAGCTTTGCAGACGTTTGGGGAAGGTCTTATACTTCATTGCACAAATATAACTTACTAAATTTAATTATGCTTCCAGGATTTGCCTAAAGAAATCCTCCGGATGTGCAAGTTCCTGAAGAAGGAGTACTCTGGCGCGGAATTAAAGAAGTTGGCAAGTCACCTCAGTTTCGATAACCTCAGGAAAAACAAAAATGTGAACAACACTACTAACGTCAACAATGATGTACAATTTATACGAAAAGGTGAATACAAAATACTTAATGATTTAGTTTTTGCTGTGGTAATTGGGAGAAACTTGATAAGTCCCTCGAGTTTCAAAGATCTTATCTGGTTTCTGCCGAATACCACAGATTTGTTTATTGTGGTTGTCCATCGCCTTATTTTCGTGGAGTCAAAAGTTCTACCAGCACTCTTTGGAATAAAACTGTGCTCATCGGTTGAGAAAATCTTGGATCTCATCCTAATTTATCTCAACAGTTTATTGGGTGTCTGTTACTTAGTGGATCGTAACGTCTGACTATTTCCTTAGTTCGTGTTAACTCAATTATACCTAAATGTATGACTGACAATCATTGTCCCTTATTTTGTGCTCTATTATCATCATCATCATCAGGTTATTTTTATCTCCACTGCAGGAGCACAACCCTCTCTCATCTGCTAGAGACAGACGGAGGATTTGGCCTACACTCCCCTCGCTGGCCAGACGGGTTGGGGAGGCCTGACTGATGTTTTAAATTGTATTCCCTTAGTCGCCTTGTACGACATCCACGGGAAGAGTTGGAGTGGTCCTATTCTACCCTACCGGAAACTACACGGCAACTATGATTATGATTCTTCTTAACTTCACCATAATTTTGTGTTTTTTCAGGGGAAGCAGGCGGATGGAGGTCACATTTTGACGAGAAAATGGAGCTGCAGGCCGAAGAGTTCCTCCTAGAAAACCTCAAAGACTTGAATCTGGAATATCCATCATTCCCAATCATTGAAGAGACTCATTTATAACTGTCACCATATTTCTGAGAAGAGATTATTACAATTACGGGGTCATTTTGAAAAATAGGGACTTGAGGAATGCTGTTTTGGCCTGTGAAATAATGGCCCAAGTTGGAAAACCAGCGCATGTCTGCTTCGAGGTTTTAAGCCGGGCACAGATGTGTTTTGATCTCTTCTCACTTGGTTATTACCGCGCGAAAAATGTTACATTGCAAATTTTGTATGAATTTCTCAAACTCTTTTGATTGACGACTTGTCGTGAAGGAAATCAATGCAATGGTACTAACGTGTCTTTGTGTGAAATGGGAAAACAGTGGAAAACTACTTTATCTGTTTTGTCAAGACTTTCCATGTTGCATGGAATGATCCTGCATAACCGCTCGGCCACGACTTTTGGTTTAGCGGGACGCGGCGCGGTGAGCGGCGAGGTTTCGGCAGGCGGAGGGTTAGCCGCTGATTGTGGCGCCTCGTGGCGTGCTGCTAACATTTTTGTACATTTGTTCTCGCCGCTCGCCGCTCCGCTCCTAGTTGCCGCTGACAGCGGCATAAGATGGCACTATCGGAGACCGTCAACCTGTGGATTAGACTACGAGACGATAAATCACTTGCTGTGTGAATGCAATGCCCTTAGCTGCAGGCGAATAAGTTTCCTGGGTAAAACTTACCCTAAACCCAAGAATTACTCTTTAGCCGCATAATAAATTTAATGAAGCGGACTCTGGGGGATGATAGCATTATATCAATAAAGGGTTGATGTATCGCCATATTACAAGATAAGATACAGAATATCACGATTAGAAGCAAATAATGATCCTATAGGGTACTGGTGTCTGACGATCTCATCGGGCTATGTCTGGGGTAAAGTTTGACCTAAGTGTTTTGTTACACAACATTCGCTGTCTGTAACTTTCCAGCATGAAAGCTTCTGGTGGTGGCCATCGTGCCTGAATAGGGCAATCTTTTGAAAAACTGGTTAAAAAAAAGAGGGGAAACGGGATGAAGGTATTCATGCATACAAAATGATGATGTCTTAATAAATGAAGTGTTCAGTGGTTAGGAGATCTCAGTAGAAGCTTAGGTAGTAAATAAGCTAGAATATCACTGATTGGAATATGTTGGGTGCAGGCGCTCTAAACCACCTCTTTAGAATTTAGGTTCGAGGTAAAAATACTAGTTATTTTAAAAGTATATATTACTACCCAATAATTTAATAATATCTATGACTTTTAATATGAAAAAAGTAAAAATTTTGCCTCTGTTATTAGGTATCCGTTATTTATAAGGAAGAACATAAAAGTATTAGTAAGTAGGTACTCATATTTCGCTATTATGTCAGATAATATCTTCGATAGACTTTTAATCTGGTACTTCCTATCTCTTACTAAAAGAAAATATCTTAAGTAGACCTACATAAGAGTGTCTTATAGAAATGGGGGACTGATTGTACTACATTTTTAAAAAGCTGTTGGTTTTGAATGGTTGCGAAATACCTATACCTACCTAACAACTAATTTATATTTATTGATAACTTTAGGTTAAGTTAAACTTACATCGACAACGGTGGAAGGTTTTTGTTCCTTGTCATTAAATAAGTTATAATTAATAAATTATTTGCTATTAATTTTAAGTGTTATTTTAGAAATTAAAGTAAAACATTTTATAAATTGTTGTTTTTCTCTATTTAATAAAAAAAAATTGTTTCCTAAACAGCAAAGTATACCTAAATTCTGTTCCTAATCATCAGAATTGTATGTATGTCTATTATGTACTGGCTGCCTCGTTGGCCTAGTACTTGGTCATTGGACTCGATCGTCAGAGGTGGTGGGTTGGATTTCCACTGGGGACAGACTACTTTGTACAATTTGTTCAAGTTCGTCCCGATCTGGTTGTTATATTTGTGAAAATAGTCCTATCTTTGTTTAATTTCCATATCACAGGAGAAAATCTTAGTTTGAGAATTTTTTTCTTTATTTAACAAAAATTACAATATATAAATTACATCTAATGTCCATAGAAATGGAAGCCCATTTGTATATGAACAGAGCGCTCACGTGATCAGTACATTAGTCTACACCCAGCGACAAGAAGTGCTTGTGCAGTTCTTGCTTTAGTAATCCACCTGATACAATGTATTTTAAATCGGATGGCAGAGAATTCCAAATTTTAGCCATAACATAACCGCTGGTACGCTCACCGTAACAGTCGACACATCTTGGAACATTTAGTTTTTTTTACTTTATAATTCTTATGTCCCAGCCTTACGGTGCCGACGGTAGCCAGCCCAATGATCTGGTTCGTTGCGCGCTGTGTCCGCAACCATCACGATTCTTCCGAGGCTCATAGGCTTCACGATCTATGTTGGCAAGTCTCACAAACCACTCCAACCCACCCAAACCGTACCTCTCGGTCCCATAATGCCACTCCCTTCTGGCAAAGATTGGGAGAACTAAAAAATAACACCCCTCTGATTAAAAGATGCCAGATGGTGGATAAAGTGCTTAGGGACAATTCAGAGGAGAGCTGGGAAAACTTGCTTACCTTTGCCTTTCGCATACTCCATGGAACGAAGTACCATCTCCCTGACTCAAAAAATTAAAAATAATTGTTCGAAATCCAACTGTTCTGCAGATAGTCACAGCCAAAAGCGTTCACGTAACCAAAATAAGACCCACAACGTCAAGAAAATAGAAGCTAAAATTAATGATGGTGACCTGAAAGGGGCTTTTATTTTCTAGCCATGTCATTGCTCCCGATTCCCCCGAAACCTTGACTGCGTTTCTATTGAAACACCCACCACAGGCTGCAACCTACCCGATCCCCCGCTTCCCAATGATTATTGTCCAACGACGAACCCCCAGGACGTCATGAATGCAATTTTAACATTCAAGAGCGGTTCTGCCGGAGGCCTGGACGGACTCACTAGTGTGTGGAGCCGCTGGGGATGCTGCCAGTACTTTGCTTACCAGTCTGACATCGCTAGTCAACCTGATGCTTGCCGCGCCAGTCCCGCCTAGTATATGCAGCATCCTGTATGGGGCCAATCTATGCGCCCTGAAAAAAAAAAGACGGCGGTATAAGACCCATCGCAGTAGGCTGTACTATCCGCAGAATAGTCTCCAAAATTTGTGTTCGACATATACTTCCTGACCTATCTTCCAAATTCCAACCCACGCAATTAGGCTTCGGTACCAAAGGCGGTTGTGAGGCCGCTGTAAACGCAACGCGCACCTTCATATCAAACGATGCAATGTACAGATTCGCCTTTCTTTTGTTTTTCTACTGTTTTATTATACGTATAGATCATGATTTTCGACTAGAACTCGGATATGAGGTAGGAATCATTGGAAGTCAGTAGGCAAATTATAATTAATTTAATTGCCCATACTGCGTCCGTGAGTCATTTGGTGGCCTCACTGAAAACCAGCGCTGCAGCTCTTGCTACAGCATAAGCTGAGCTGGGGACCCTTTTGGCGTCACACTACAACACTGTGTCATTTTTTCTGTTTCGTTTTAACGGTTATGTAATTTGTTTGCTTCTTTTTTTTCATATTTATGTCGTCAATTGTAATTCCTGTGTTGTATTTGTGTTCGCCAAATAAAGTCTTTCTATTCTATTCTATTCATACATCGTTATCGTAACTTCTATGTTGCGAATCTATAGAATAAGGTCTATTATCGACCAGTGAGAATTTCGCTTTCCGGAATGACAAATTAAGTTTTACCGTCAAGTCAAACAAATTTTACTAAATTACGTATCTTATTGTAAGTTCATTAGAATCAATATGAAACGTACACATGTACGGAGATAACAGGTGGCGCGTGTACATTCTTGATTAATTTACATAATTAATTTTGATTTCAATCTCTTTGTACATACTCGCTATTGAAATCCTGAGAGATAGATCAGTAAGATAAATAATTTGCAGTAATTTTGATATAGTCATCACAAACAATTTTGTGAATAAGTTTAATGTAAAATATTCATAGAGTAACTATGTACTATAGTATGTACTAGAAGCAATTTTGCACAGCAATAATTCGGGGAGTACCGAAATGTGAAATAGTTCTGTATTCCTAAGGTTCAATAAAAAATATATAAATATTGAATCGCGAACATATAGACGCCAAAATCGGAATTACATGTCATGTCATCATCAGCATTATATTAGCCCTTAGTCCTGAAAATGATCAATGAGAGGTTTGACGGCCCCATCATTAGACACTGGATGGGGCTGTTGAAACCTATATCTAGTTATTTAAGAAATTAGTTAATAAGTTTACTAACATAGTATTAAGGCTTTACTAACACTATGGATATCTTATCTGAAATAAATAAATAATAATAATAATTAGTCGTCCGCTGCTGCAAATACATACGCCTTCCCCAATTAACGCCACTACACCCGTTCCTCCGTCTTCCACCCCCAGTCGCTTCCGGCCACCTTTTCAGCGAGCTACTCCGTAAGCATCGAACTTACAACCCAATTTTATACTCTGTAACGAGTCATGTGTCATATTCGGACAAGCGTTTGGAGGCTAATTATTGTAGTTAGACCCCGGGACTGCCACGCCGGAGGTTGCGGGTTCGAATCCCGCTAGGGGCAAATGTTCGTATGATGAATATGAATATTTGTACCCAAGTCTTGGATGTTTATATATTTATTTAAGTATGTGTATCCGTTATATAATAACCATACCACAGACTATGCCTAGTTTGGGACTGGATAATTGGTATGAATGTCTGACATATTATTATTATTTTGAAATCTAAGTTATTGTCTCGCCTGGCCAGCAAAATCAAAATGGCCAGACGGACTTCCTCCGGCTGAGGTGTTCAGGCGGCCGGAGGACAGGGCGATAGAGAAACCGACGGACAATCCGGGCGGTGTATTATTATTATTATTATTATTATTAAACGCCTATCAGAATGTCATGTGACCAGATAAAGAGTACAAAATAGTTCGTCGGATAATATCCGAAATATTTACGATGTCCTCGGTCCATTTGGCAGCAGAGCGTCTCACACTGTGCGTTCCGATCTCCGGTCTCCACTCCAGAACTCTTCTGCCCCAACGGCTTTCGGTTCTGCAACAGATGTAGCCTGCCATTTCAGCTAGCTAATCCTTTCGGTCATGTCGGTGTGTTCCAAGATTTCGCATAATCACGGACCTTCACTGCTTTTTAATTCCGCGTCGCGACCCCTGATCGTATGAAAATGATCGATCGTTTGATCGTATTAGAGTCTGAAACGGCCCATTGTATTGCAAAGTCATGGTACCTACCTACCATATGATTTCCGTAGGAAATTAGCTCAGAGTTGGATAGTTAAACCTTGTTCGTGTGACGTACGTTAGCATTATATTTAGTTAGTTCCTACGGTTTGAATAAGAGTAGGTAGAACTCATCCTCATACGAGTTTGAACAGCATAGAGTTTAACAATAATGAAAGCGTTTACGCATCAATTAAGTTGAGGCCCGTATGGAACTAGTTTCTAACTTCATGTAGTTTCGAAAGTTAAGTCTACCATCCACAGTTTCAGTGATATTACCAGTAATATTAACTGTATGTAATATTTATTGTATTTATGTGAAGTTTTGCAAACTAAAACTATAGGCCTTCATAAACGCCTAGTGAAATAATTTTAGCAAAGACCTCGTTATTGCTATTAAGTATGGTACTCAGCGGAGGCATTCGTTTTGCATTGTTAGCGAGCATTTGGACTGGAAGTGTTCACTTTGCACATTCACTGGCGAGCCAAACATTTTGTGAGGAAGTTGAAACAAACACCGGACGTTAATCATCAGCCCGAAAGAGTCCACTGTTGGACATAGGCCTCTCCCAAGGTGCGCCACTGAACCCGATCTTCGGTTCTTCTCATTGAGTCACTGCCAGCCGCCTTACGCAGATCGTCGCTCCATCTAGCTAGAGGGCGTCCCACACTACGCTCGCCTAGTCGCGGTCTCCACTCGAGAACTCGTTTACCCCAACGGTAATCGGTTCTCCGACAGATGTGACCAGCTCACTGCCACTTCAGCGTACTAACTTTTTGAGCTATGTCGAAGACTTTAGTTCTCTGGTCCACCGGGCGTTCGCTACGCGATTACTAACTTGCTTCTATTTTTCCCATTACACCAAGAGCAATTCACATACTAGTAGCATCATCATCCGAAATACATACACTGCTGAATGCCACTTTTAGTGTCCTATTGGGGAATTTGCCATAATCACCACGTTTGGGAGGCTGATTAGTGATGGCAGCAATGATCTTAATATACACAGGAGAACGCTTCTACCCGTCCCTGATGCAACGATCTCTATGTACTACTAGATGGAGCGTTCCAAATAATCGCTCTGTTCCACGCAAGTAGCCACAACTCTTTCACATTCACAATGAAACTTGTGCAGTTACTACTCAGAACATTTAATTATTTACTAAATATTGACATTATTTAACTGTAGCGTCAATATTTAGTAATAATTAAATGTTCTGAGTAGTAACTGCACAAGTTTCATTGTGAATGTGAAAGAGTTGTGGCGTGGCTACTTGCGTGGAACAGACCGATTGTTTGGAACGCTCCATCTAGTAGTACATAGAGATCGTTGCCCTGATGCAATCCATTAGTCGCCTTGACCACACCCACGGGGAAGATTTGGGGGTGCCCTATTCTAAGACGGAAACTAGCCGGATTCAGCATATACCATACCAGTAGCGTAGATACAATGCTTTAGTATAAATGCAGCAATAGGGCACAGGACTCTCCCGCCTGCCATTTTCACGAGAAATGAAAAGTTTCAGTACACTACGAATGCTCAAAGCTGTGCTCGCGAAAGAACGTGCTCGCAAAGTGTTCACGCTCCAAATTCTCGGTAACCAAATTTCGCAAAACGAATGCTCCCGGTGAGTACAGCCCTTTAGGTGAATGTTGGCATTTGTTATTGTTATACCTCCTTACATTCCTTTTCTGCAGCATTTTTCCTCAACGTAAAATATCACAACAATAACTCATTTCACGCAGCATTTAAATTGCAATTTTGAATGTCAATGGGACCACAAATTTTTATATTTGTATTCCGTTTTTATGCGCAATGCTTGCCAAATGGGGTTGTTTAGTTGTTGTAGTTCTTTTAACGACCACAACCTTCTTATTTATAGGGTGTTTAAAGGAGTGTGCGTGAGTTATAGTGGAAGCAATTAAGGAGGGCTGAGTAAGGGGAATAGGAATGACTTGACAACCGAAGGAGAGATAAAGTTTTCTATGATAATTTGTAATAAAATCCAACGATCTCTAATAAATAAATAAAAACTATAAAAAATAAATATCTGGGGACATTTCACACACGGCCACCTGATCCCAAACTATAGGCAGAGCCTGTAATATGGGTATCAGACAGCTGATATACATACATAAATACATAATATATAAATAATATCCAAGTCACAAGGCAAACACAAGTGTTCATCACACGAATGTTTGCCCTGGGCGGGATACGAACCTACGACCCCGATCTTCGCAGGCAGGTGTACTACCGACTAGGCTACGGGGCTGACTAATCTCTATGTACTTACTAGATGTACCAACAATCGCTCTGTTCCACGTACTGCGGCTTCCGGAGCCACAACCCGTTCACATTCACTTTGACACCTGTGCAGTTACTGCTTAGAACATTTAATTACTACTAAATATTTACGCTACGGGTAAATAGCGTCACGGGCAAATGCAGTTGCGTGGAATAGATCGATTGTTTTGTTCGCTCCATCTAGTAAGTTGGTACATAGAGATCGTTGGTAAAATCCAACTAAGTAAGGCAACACAACTTAATTATACAATTTAATAACAACTTTTAATTTAGTTATCTGTTCTTTTTTTAAAACAAACGTGAAACAAAATATAAAAATAAATTCGACTTATCCTAGAGTTCTCGATGTTCCAAAAGGTTGAGATAAATGAGTATGAGCTTGATTGATCCACTGTCAACTATATTAGAGCATTTTGCTGCTCCAACGATTTGTCTACTATGTATTTTGCTTTTCAGACGCGCTGATCTGGAGAGGGGATAACGTGTTTTTTAGGAAGTGGATGAGTTCGGAAAGTGGACAAGTTAAGACAGTAGACGAGTTAGGAAAGTGGATTGACCATAGATGGAAGCTGCTAGAAAGGAAAGATGCTGTTTCCATTTTTGAAGCACAAAAATGGAAAAAGCATCGCGAAAAAATACTAGTCCCAATTTAAGAACATCTGTGACCCCTAAGAACGAAACTGACAAAGTAGCAACAGACACTCTCCCAAAATTACGGGGTATATTTTGTGTTGGTTTTATCTTAATTGTGAGTTCATTGTGTTTGTACAATGAGCCGCTCGCGGTCGGTTTGTTGTCAGCCATTATGGATGACTGCCCTTAAGGTTTGTTCCTATTAGCCCTGCTTTAATTTTATCTTTATTTTTGTTGGATTGGTCGATCTACTGTACTGATGTATACTGTGTGGTTCCCGGCTTAGAATAGAGCCATCCCTAATCTTTTCGTAGGTATCGTCAAGGCGACCAAGAGATGGCACCAAGCAGTGTTCTCCTGTGTATATTAAGATCGTTACTGCGAACACCAATCCGCCTACCAAGCGTGGTGATTATGGCAAATCCCCCAAAGGACATCCCACTAAAAGTATCATTCTAATGGGGAGGCTTATTTTGAGAGTACTTCGGCTGATGATGATGATGACATTGAAGATGCTTTTATGATAAAACAATATGGTTCGTTATTGTGCTGTGTACCGAAGATTAAAAATCAATAAGGATCTGAGGGCGGGCGGGCGGCGTTTAAGTACCACGCAGCGCGCAAAACATTTTCTAAAGCACTCGACTTAGCGTTGTTATTACTCCGTACGTGTGGGGCGAGAACACCAAGCAGTCCAAGTGTAGGTACTAATCGCGATAGGTACGATTGTGGGACAAAAGCCTGCCTCTGATGAGATCTCGCCAAAAGTGGGGACTTTTTGAGTAAGGGTAGATAGATAGATAGATAATTCATTTATTCTTAGACACAGCACAAATACAATATTACAAATAGGTCACATATTGATACAGAAGTACAGCAAACAAACAAAACAGAGTAACAGTGTAGCCCGTGCTGTGCTGCAGAAAGGGCCCTGACTCTGCATAATGTCGCAGCCCAGCGGCGCGACGCTGATATTCTGCCAGGACCGTTACTTTAGAAGGTACGTGATGCGTTATGAAGGTCAAAGTACACTGTTTTTATTAGGTACGTAAGGGGTTACTCTTTTATAAGGTACTCTGAAGGTACCTGATAGAAAAAGTGTCACCACCGATCTTTTGTGCCGGAGACATTATCAAAGCTACACTGACAATGCGACAAAGTCGTGGCAGCTTTATCGCCGCGATTTCATAGTTGCGATAAAATGCTTGTTTCAAGTCAAGCCGGATCCAGCAGCGTGGTAGCGTTTATTGCCCGACTTTTGTGTGTCGTGTAGTAACATCGATGCGAGCGATGAATAGATTTGCTTTGTTAGGAATTTGAAGGATAAAAGTAAGCTGCTGTTATTGTAGACACACATTACCACTTCTATTTCCAAAGATGATGTCGATCAAGGACTGTTCAACCCAAGGCAACTTTGTTATCGATCCTAAAAAAATATTACAACACACTATGATATATATATATATATATATATTGATATATATAGCGTAGCGTAGTGTGGGACGCCCCCTGGCTAGATGGAGCGACGATCTGCGTAAGGCGGCTGGCAGTGACTGGATGAGAAGAACCGAGGATCGGGTTCAGTGGCGCAACTTGGGAGAGGCCTATGTCCAACAGTGGACTCTTTCGGGCTGATGATGATGATGATGATATAGAATAAATGTTCCAAGATGTGTCGACTGTTACGGTGTGCGTACCAGCTGTTATGTTATGGCTAGAATTTGGAATTCTCTGCCATCCGATTTAAAATACATTGTATCAGGTGGATTACTAAAGCAAGAACTGCACGAGCACTTCTTGTCGACGGGTGTAGACTAATGTACTGGTCACGTGAGCGCTCTGTCCACATACAAATGGGCTTCCATTTCTGTGGACAGTACTGTAATTTATATATTGTAATTTTTTGTTGAATAATAAAAAATATATATATAAGCGTCGTAGTATTAAGAAACCCTTAAAAATAACGGAGGGTTTAATATGCAGGAGCCCTAGTGGAAAATCCCTTACCATGTTCCGGCGTTACCTTCATTTAGCGCTGATTTGATTAATGTTATAATTAACGCGCGAAGGCATTTTGTAATAATACGTAATAACAGACAACAATGTACACTGTTGGGGGATAACATTCACTGTTTATCTTTTTGGGAACGAAAGGGGGGAAGTGTCTTATAGAGCAAAAATATAGGATGTTATATATGATAAGCGTATGGGTTGATAGTTAGACGGCGTTGAGTTGTTACTACATCCAAACGGTCCGACAACCACCAAAAGGTAAACCTTAGGATTTTAGGGTGCAGATGCAGTTTATTTTAAATCATTTTTGACTTGTATAATTGAACCTTATTCCACACTAGCTGTTGCCCGCGAGTCCGTTCGCGTGAACAACTTAACGTTACACATTATTTTGTATTACTAAATCCTAAAAGAAATCTATTAATCTGGTTATGCATTGAAAATATTTATATACATAAAATTAGCGTGCCGACGGCGGTTCCGCCCGTTGGACCACAGAATTAATATTTTTTTTAAAAGTTGACATTCTTCATGTCTATCATAAATTAAAAGATTATCATATAATTATTTATATTTTTTATGTTTTACTATTGTGTAAGAAGTAATGAGATTTATTTTATTAAAAAAATATCGCAGTTGATATTCCGTTTCCCCTCTCCCATTCCCTCTTTCCATACCTCCTTCGTTCTTTTCTTCCTCATTCCCTTCCTACCACGTTGAAAACCCCTTTCCACTCCCTCCCCCTACCCTTCCTCCGCTCTTTATTTTCCACTACCCCCTCCCTCTGCCCTACCACCTCCCATTCGCTCTAGCCTCTACCTCATCTTTCCTCTCCTTCTCCCCGAACGCCTTCCTACTATCCCTCCAGGAGGAGTCCTCCCAACTTGCCCATCCTCTTCCCTCTCTTCTTTCCCATCCGACTTCCTTCCCCCCACCCTTATTGACACCTATTTTGCATATCCAATTAATTGTACAACAAAATGTCTGTCAAACTGCTGGACATAGGCCTTCCCCAATGAACGCCACCACTCCCTGTCCTCTGCCCTATGGATCCAGCCGCTTCTGGCCATCTTCTTCAGGTCGTCAATCAAATTGGCGGCGGGGCGTTGTGGCGATCCGCGGTCTCCACTCTAGAACTCGTCTGCCCCAACGGCTGTCGGTACTGCGACAGATGTGGCCCACCCACTGCCACTTCAGCTTACTAATTCTTTCGGCTATGTCTGTCACCTTAGTTATTCGTTGGATCTCCTTATTACGAATCATGGCAGTGGCAGTGGAGTGGGAAGGGGAGCGGATTCTGTAGTCCACGCGAGCGAAAGCCATAAAATCGTTCCTTCTTCATATTTAATGTCGGTAGTGGTAGCGATTTAATCCAAAATTATAGACTGGCAACTTTAACATGGCAATAGCGAAGTTTGTAGCAAAGCGTGCAGAGTTTGCGAGCAGCGTCTAGCGGTTATAAACCGATACGTCTAAACGGGACGGAACTTTGTTAATTAATGGCGGGGGATTATCGCTAAGCATTTCATATGTTTTGATTTATAGCCGCTATATTATAGTAATATCATCTAGCTTTCCGTGCCCTGCTGTTGTCCGGAGATTTTAACGTGACATTTCAAACAAAATAAACATGGTATTACCGGTTAAAACGAACACCGGTAAATATGACAACTGCATATAGCGTTCTCAATTTAAATGCATATATTCTTCTACCGTTATACGATGTTATTACCGGTATTGATCTGCTATATTTTATTAGGCTAATCGTAATGTAATCCGAATAATTACCGAAATGTCATTATGAGAATGAGTTGAAGACAAGTTCACTCTAGGTAATTTTTAATAAAATAAAAAATTTGAACCTTAAAGAATTAAGAGTAAATGTGTAAAATGAATAAAAAGGCCAAAAAAATTAAAGATAAAACATTTAAATTTACATAGCTAATAATTAATAATATGTCATAATGACAGTAACCGAATTTGTGGTCTGGTAATAAGAGAGCAATTAAAACCGGTTATATTCATTATAATGATAATAAAGGGTAGTGAAACCGATTATGTGTTATTTCTGTAACCGGTTATAATATTATTATACCCTCAATCTTTAGGATACGGTTTAACGTCCATAAACCTGCAGCCCAAAGGCAACCACTGTGTTGCCACCCCGAGCACTATGTTACAATTTTATTGTAGTTTAATAATCTTTTTTTTTAATAAAGTGTATTTTATATTTTATATATTTATTTAAGTATATATTTATTTAATGTCTGTCCGTTATCTAAAACCATACCACAGGCTCTGCCTAGTTTGGGACTGGATAATTAGTGTGAATGTCTCTGATATTTATTTATTATTTATTTATATACTAATATTTTATATTAATTGCACATTGTAGGAAATTGCAAAACGTTGCGCTTGCGCGTGCATGCGCCCTGAATAGATTGATAGCATTTATATATTTCTAACTTCAGTGCAACAAACGTAATAGGTAGCCACGGACTTCTTTCTCTTCACACTATCTTTTCCGGGCTATCTATCATGTCCCAATATCAAACATTACACACTCACATTTTGGTCCTTCGAGCCGGATGTAGTTCTAATACTGGTGGTGATTTGCACGGTACAAAGAGTTCCTTGTACATCACTGGTGGTCTACAATTGTTTTTCCTACACTACACTGGTGATCTAGACGGCATAAGGGCAGAATACAGGAACTACACCGGAAAATTGGACGTAGTTCTACGTATTAATAGAAATTTGATTCCACGCCAACCTACCATTTTCCAATGACATATTTCCAGCGACATTACCCGTAGAAACATTCGTGATGGCCTTGACAGAGCGAAATATCTTTAAATAACAAAATGAATGTTAATGATATCGTAGATAGAGCAACGTATGACTGCTATCAGTAAACAGCGCGTTCAAAAACTATACCCAGGTCCAAGAATATTAATCTGTTTTTTTTTATTATAAATTCGATTTTTTATTTAAATGGCTTGATACGGTGTGGTTGTTTGATGTTGTGTGAGGAAAAAGTTCTGGTATTTGCCTTAAAGGTTGAAGATGTGAAGAAATATTTTTCTGCAAGCTGAACGTTATATTTGTGAATTGTGATATGTAAAGTTTTAAAAAGCTAAATTATCTACATACTATCTAGCATCTGTGGACCTCCATAAGCATTTAGGATAATAATATACGTTAAACTAAGAAAAACATTTTGTATTCTTTAATGAAATGAAAATTATTTATTTCGGAAAGATATACATTCCATATGTATAATTAGTAGGTCTTAAACTAGGTTAGTAGGAAGTCATATTTTTTTGGTCAATTGTACAATAGAAATATCATTGAATTATAAATCTCAGTTAAAACTACAGAATTTATTAAAAATTTCAAAAATAAATTCAATTTAAAATGTTAGCATTAAATACCTAAAATAGAATGTAAATTTAAAATGTCAAAACCAAACTAACCTACCAAAAGCACTGTCCAGTGGCTGGCAATAGGACACTCGTGCGTCCCCCCCACCACCCTCAAGATGATGTACCAATGTTAATGTACCAAGTGATATATTTTGGTTGGCGTATGGAGTCTATGAACCCGTAAGAGAGAACAATATGGCTTATACTTTAACGAATATTATCGGATATACTTACAGAGTACATGAAAATTTGACAGATTTTTAGGCTAAATTGACACCGACTGTACGTATTATCGGAGCATTACTTTACGAAATTAGTCCATTTATTTTTTTATTAATAAAAAATAATTTACTGCCTACCTAATATAGCAACAACCACATTATAATTTAACTATCAGCTAATGACGTACTTACTGACAGAAAGTGATAAACTGGTAACAATGGCATCTGGTAAGTTTATGAACGTGCCATCAAAATTATAATCGAATTCAACTCGAAGCCGGCCGACCGTCGACCGACCAGTTGCGTTGCGCGGGCGCCGGCACCGAACGTGTTTAAATAAAGAATCCAAGATGGCGGCTCGGTCGGTCCTCAATAGCCAGTGTTTGCTGCTTACGTTTTCAAAGCGCGCGTATAGCTCGAAAGCTGACAAAAATGTCGCCTTCCTTGGTCTCGGTAATATGGGAGGCTTCATGGCTGCCAATCTTGTCAAGAAGGTATGTGTTTATGCAAGTAATGGGTTTGGTTTGGTACCTAGTAAAGGTGGATTCCTCATATGTATAAGTACTTCCTTATTTTCAGATACAAACATGTTTTGAACTCTATTGCTGTAGGCAACATTTAGTACATTTGTTACGAAATTTTTGACTAAATATATTTATAGTTTATTTATAGGTACATAATGTAAAAAACTGTAATAGCCTTTATTTAACAATTATTGACTTTAATGTACACAATAATATTATAAGAAGAAGAAATACACCGGGCGAACTTATCTCTTTTTGAGATTTCTTCTAGTCAAAGATTCCTAGGGGAATTATCAGATAAGGTATAGAGTTTTCTAATTTTCGGACGATGCTGAGGCCCATATGCATCATCCTGGTCTAGTTTTCATCATCATCATGTCAGCCTTTAGACGTCCTCTGCTGGACATAGGCCTTCCCCAATGAACGCCAGCACACCCGGTCCTCCGTCCCCCGTATCCAGCCGCTTCCGGCCACCTTCTTTATCGGTCCATCTGGCGGCGGGGCATCCCACCCTGCGCGTGCTAATCGGTGGACTCCACTCCAGAACTCGTCTGCCCCAACGATCGTCGGTTCTGCGACAGGTCTAGTCTTAGTCACCTTTTAATACCACATTCACAGGAAGATGGGTGTGGTGCAATATGGATAACACCACTGACAAATGATTACAGTTCGTCCCTGTGGTTCAGTTACTCTGTAACTAAAAGATTTAAGCCACCTCACACAGGCGCAGTAGCTGTGCCGGCCTACAAGAAAGGCGCGGGCAAAGTGCGGTCTAGGCTCTGTAGAAAAGTTGTACCGCAGGCCGCATCAGTGTGGGGTTACTCCTTACAGTCCCATATACAGGGTATCTCAGAAATGGTTGATCAAAGGAGTGTAGTGATGAGAGAGATCACTTTCTATCAATTTGACCCTATAAGGGTCTATATGGTTAGGGCCTATACATAGTTAGGGCCTATATAGTTAGGGTCTTATCCCCCAACGGAGAGCTCACCAAAAGTGGCGTTCTATTGGGGAGGCTTATGTTCATAGGGTTGTCATCTCTAAAATCTGCCAGTCAGGACAAGAAGCATAAGAAAGGTTGTCTGGAAGAACTTAAGAATGAAAAGGAGAACACTTTTAGCGATAAGACCGCCTAGATGTACAGTGTAAGCTACTTTGTTATTGTTTTTAAGTTGCTCAGTAAAATTAAAAATAGTTTTAATTGTTATAACTCAACCTTTTATCTATTTTCATACAAGTTTAGACTAAATATGTAAAGAAACTCAAAACAGAATCTTCGTCCCGGCGGCGGTGCTTCGGCGAGCGGTGACTTAGATACTTTAAAACCCAGACTAAAAATGAAACCCTGCCTGGACGCCCCGTAAACTAGGACAAATCCGGGGAAATCCGGACGGATGGCGACCCTATATGTTCAGCATTGGACGCATTTTGGCTGATGATGATTGTGGTTTTATTAACTAGTGCCACATGCACTTAGTATGTTGAATTAGAATACTTCTACAATAGAGATAGTATGTTATGCATAATGCAGTATGGACCGACGACCTAAAGAAGGTGGCCGGAAGCGGTGGCCGGAAGCGGTGGCCGGAAGCGGTGGCCGGAAGCGGTGGCCGGAAGCGGCTGGATGCGGAGGGCGGAGGACCGGGTGTGGTGGCGTTCATTGGGGAAGGCATATGTCCAGCAGTAGACGTTTAAAGGCTGACGTGATGACGATGAATGCTGTATGTATGGCATTGCTAAAATTAATCACGCATAGTATGTGGTAGCGTCCATTAGAAATATAGAGTCAGTCGGTCATCCTACTTCCTACCAATATTATAAATGCGAAAGTTTGTAAGTATAGATGGATGTTTGTTACTCTTTCACGCTTCAACCACTGGACGGATCGTGATGAAACTTGGTACACATGTAGTTTAGGTCCTGGAATAGGAAATAGGATAGTTTTTATCCCGAAAAAATAGCCTGTTCCTACGGGAAAACATAATAATTTGTGATTTTAAGTTGTCCACGCGGACGAAGTTGCGGGCAACAGCTTGTACACAATAAGTAGATCAAGTTTGACCGATAAAAGAGTAATGTGACCTTTATTGACCGATTGACATTGATCGTCTTACTCGCTCGCGCTCACTTTGTAGAAGAGGACAAAAAAACCTGGTGAGGATGTTTCATCATAGAATAGTTTAAACATTGAGCGGCGAATGAGTGCGAGAGGAATATTACGAGTATACGATAAGAATTGATAACTTTCACGTGCCGTAATGAATAGCTAGGGATGTTCCAGGCTATGATTACAACCAATTATGCAAGATCAGTAGGTAATTATCATGTATTGATGATACAGCGACTTATATTCGCTGGGTTTTGGGGTAGACTGTGGCACATACATACATACATAATGCTCACGCCTTGGTCCCAGAGGGGTAGGCAGAGACGATCTATCGCCACTTTGCGCAATCTAATGGCGCAAAGTGCCTTTCCTTCGCCCGCTTTTCGTCCCGTGATACTCCTTGACAGCATCGCCGCCTTGTTGAGGTACCATGATTAGCTAAGGAAATAATGGTCCACCTCATCGGAGCCCCGCATGATTCGGATGTGGTGGTACATCATCATAAAAATTTTGGAATACTCTATCAGGGTTTGCAGAATAAAAATAATTTAAAAAAACAACCTCATAGCTTATCTTCTAGATCTACAATCCAAAACATGATCACATCCTCGGCACGTCATATAATCGAATAGATTTACGAGTAACTACCTTTTCCTACAGGCGCACCGTAAACAATCCTTAAAAAATCTGCAGATTTTTTTTCATCATTCATCATCAGGTTATTTTTGTCTCCATTGCAGGAGTACAACCCTCTCTCATCTACCGGAGACAGACGGAGGATTTGGCCTACACTCCCCGCGCTGGCCAGACGGGTTGGGGAGGCCTGATTGATGTTTTATAATGTATTTTTATTTATTCCCAAAGAATATAAATTGTATTCGAAATTAAATTATACTAAAATAAATTAAGATAAAACTAAACTAAAACAAAAAAGCATCATACAGTCAAATCATACATTACAATAAAAAAAATCAAGTTAACCAATTAATAAATCAAATGAAAGTCAAATGATAAAAGTCATCAATTGTACGTAATAACAAATGTCAGTTTAAATGTCGAATTTACATCAATATTTTAAAAGTCATCGACAGTTACGTACAGTACGACAGTTTTTATCTGAATAACTGTATCTCCCACTATAAACAAGCTTTTAGTAATATAGATGAGCTACAAAAAGTAGCTTAGCATTCGTCTTCGTAGATATAGATTATAAATAGAACGGTTATAGCCATTTGTTTACTTCATTTCCGCGCGTGCCGATTTACGGACACAGCGCGCCCCTCCCGCGCGCCCTTTATGCCTTGTGGCACGTGGTTCTATATGTACGAAGACGAAATGCTTTGCTTTTCTTGTTTCTGTAGTTCATCTAGAAGCTTGTCTGGAAGAGATTGCTTCAAGCGAGAAAACCACCTTTGCATGTACTTACTCTTGTGACCGCTATTCAACTTGACTTTTGTCAATAAGGTCTGAGAATGTTATATTGTTATTCGCAAAGGTGAACAGTGTCTTTGCCCTGGCAATGCCTGTCCACTTTTCTTTTGATGCTTAGCTAGCTGCTTTTAAATTTAACTTCCTAATTAGAGGTTGATTTCGCACCAAGCCACGAAGTATTTTAAGAAAAAATCGCCCCGAAAAGCCATTTAATGCTACTTTTACCGAATTTGAAATTAAAATCCTTTCAATTGATGCAAAGATTATGCTAAATTATGTAGATGGCCGCTTTCGCCGTAAAACATTTTAGGTCGGAGGGGACTCCAAGCAAAACACATTAGAACTTCGATTTTTGGAGTTGGTTTTAAAGTTAGTAAAACGATTAATATCCTTTTAAGGCAATGGATTAATTTTTGGTCTTGAGTTTCATTACATAATCTTAAAAAGGAGGTGAAATTAAAAACCCCCAAAACAAAAAGTTTTTTGAGTTTTAAATAACTTATTAGGCCCGAGGCACCAATTCAATATTCTTCCGAAACCTTGTTTTGATCCTGAACTTTTGGTTTAGCTCAAAAATACCAAAAAAGTTGGTTGTAATATTGTATAACTTTATCATTTTCCAGGGCTTCACAGTCCGCGGCTACGATCCTTCAAAGGAGGCGTTGACAACTGCCGCCAAGGATGGTATCACAGGCGCTAACTCCATAGCCGCAGCAGTAGATGGCGCTGATGTTGTCGTCTCTATCTTGCCTAGCAACAAGGTCGTTCTGGACGCTTACCTTGGCAAGGATGGTGCTATTGCTCATGTGAGTACTAAATAAATGGAATGAAAAGGACTAAAATGTGCATAACTTTAAACAAACAATTACTCGTATTAACAAAACAGATTTGACGCGCCAAGATTAGTTGAACAAAGTGAACGTAAAATTAAATTATATGGAAGTAGAAATAAAGATGAGTTATCGAACAAGAATCAACGCGCTCAATAGCTCAATTTATTAAGTCAAGGAAGTGTTGTTTATAAGAAACTGTAACTTTGATATACAAAAGCACACTTGCTAAAATGGCATAAGGACGATGCACGCTGAAGAGGTAATAGAATGGTTGGATGTTTAGAATCGAGATTGATTTGAAAAACATGAAGAATGTCTAAACAAGGTATTCTTGTCGTCTAAGTTGAGGGCTGGATGTTATTTCATCTCTTATCAACTATAATGTTAATAATTTCTAGGCAGCCAAAGGAACTTTGCTCATCGACTCCAGCACAGTGGATCCGAACGTACCCAAACAGATCTTCCCTGTTGCCATCGAGAAAGGAGTAGGGTTTATAGACGCCCCTGTATCAGGAGGTAAGTTCATCCTTATAGCTCTTGTTATAACTGATGAGTAGAAGAGAGTGGATAAATAGGAAGCTTAATGTATTTGCTATTTAGATCTATTTGGAATTTAAAAGAATTATCTCAAAGTTAAGACCAAATCACTTTTCTCAATATTCATATTCTTAAAAATCTTTAAACTTCGTTTTTAACAAAGTAAAGTACAAAAAAGCTAAAGTACAAAAAACTAATATATTAGATTAAGAAGAAGTGCCTAATGTAACTAATAATCTTCAAAGATTCGTCTAGTTGGTGAAAATATGTAATATTTCATATGTAATGAGGAGATTAGGCATAGAATTAAGGTTATACAAGAACTACTATCCACGGCTTGTAAGCGTCAAGTTGTAATAGGCAGATCATCTAGAAAAGCTTATTACTCGTATGCCAAAAAATATCATGGACAGCTCATGATTGATTGCATTGCAAATAATTAGTCACGTGAAATTTCATTTTCTTAGGTTATGTGATTTTATTGTAACCTACCGTTTCTTATCTCCAAGATATATTTTTAAAATCAGACGATTTAACCTACGCTTAGTGATTTGCTTTATCAAACACATGTCGAGTTTTATTACACGCGTCAAGTATTAGTTACCTACTTTGGAAATATTTTCTTTAAATTCTCACGTAACATGCTCTATCAATGATATGCTTGGTTATTTTATAAATGAATATCATCATTAATTTAACTTTGATAACGTGATGACCTAATTAAACCTGTTTCAATTTACCTACTTCATTTTGCAGTATGCTACTAATGATCGTTCTTAATGCAATCTTAAAGATTACATTCATATCTATGCTGTCATGTAATATGTAGGCTGAATCGAAATGTAGTACCTATTTCCTGTCCGACAGAAATCAGGCAATTACACATATCTTATCTTATTCGGGGCCAGGAAGATCTGTCGACACTTCGACCCTTTAGAATCTTTGAGCCAAATCCCTGTCCATCAACGGTGCCTTCTTCTTCTTTATCTTCTTCGTTGATACAGGTTTCCTTAAGATTTTTTCCTTCACCGAAAAGCTTGTGATTTTATAAATATACTTTACTTAAGTTTCGAAATACTCATTGGTACGGGCGGAGTTTGACTTCATGAACATGAGGCGAGTGCTCAACTAACTAGACCACAACGGCTCTTCAATTATATCCAGATCAGGACCAATTTGTATAAAGTTGTTTGTCCCCAGTGCAATTCAAACTAGGCCAACAAAGGTCTAACTCAGGGATTTCGGTTTTACTATTGTCAAAGTTGTAATAAATATAATGAAATACCTATTAATACAGATATGCTACACCCCCATTAAACTAGATACACAATCCGTGAAAAACAAGGGCTTTATCTTTATTGCGATAATGTTATTTGTTATCAACTAAATCAAATATTACGTTGACAGCTGGGTACTAGTCATTTATATGGATAAACAAATTATATAATGCTAGTTTCTATGCAGTACCTTCACCTCTTTCCGATATAAAATGAGTGATGGAGTAATGTCCTATCAAATATTTCATTTTTTACGCTAATCTGTCATTTATGCTTAACAGGTTGGCAGTCCTAAAAACACTTGCAGTTTCCCTCCGATACGTCCCCCATAGTAATATTAAATGCTCATGACGTTTCGTATTTAGTTACGTCATTATTCTAGCACATTGCCTGCTGCGACTGCATTATCTACATCCAACGATCTCTATGTACTACTAGATGGAGCAGTCCAAACAATCGCTCTGTTCCATGCAAGTAGCCACAACTCTTTCACATTCACTTTGAAACTTGTGCAGTTACTACTCAGAACATTTAACTATTTACTAAATATTGACGTTATTTAACCGTAGCGTCAATATTTAGTAATAATTAAATGTTCTGCGTAGTAACTGCACAAGTTTCATTGTGAATGTGAAAGAGTTGTGGCTACTTGCATGGAACAGAGCGATTGTTTGGAACGCTCCATCTAGTAGTACATAGAAATCGTTGTCTACATCAGATATTACTTACCATGAGGCACTTACCTTTAAAAGACCTTTGACCACCAGACCACCCTTTTATAGTTTAATTTCAGAAATTGGCTATCAATTTTAAAACTTTACTGTGCCCCAATTGCCACTGGGTCTGTGATGCATATTATGGTCTACCAGTTTCTGCTTCAACCTATTCTTGAGATATTACTTTCGGATGTATTGACAACCCTTAGTCTAGTCTACTCGGAGATATACAATGTGCATTCGATAATTAGTCTAATATAAACGTCAATTCATTCCAGGTGTCATGGGTGCCCAAAACGCAACTCTAGCTTTTATGGCCGGTGGTCGTAAGGGGGATTTCGACAGGTCCATACCTTTGCTGAAGGCAATGGGGGCCAAGCAGTTCCACTGCGGAGAGGTCGGTGCAGGACAGGTCGCCAAGCTCACCAATAATATGCTTATGGGCATCACGGGCATGGCCACTGCTGAATGCATGAATATGGGTATCAAGTGAGTAGGACTTGTTCTACTAATGCTTCAAAGCAGAATAATGAACAAGGGCAATGTGACTTTGGTTACTACTGCCTGTAAATAAAAATAGATAAATCTTTGCTGCTGATACTACTATATATATAGGTCTACAAATATATGTTACTAAAACCGCTACGCTATTTTAAGAAAACCGCTTAAGTACTTGTTAAACTAATATACTCAAATTGATTCTTATTCAGATGATTCAGGGTCAGGGTTTTGGTTATCTGATCTTGAACTCTCGTCCACACCTGTACAAGAGCTTGTATTTCGTTTACAGAATGGGTCTGGACCCTCAAGTCTTACTGGATGTGCTGAACAATTCGTCAGCTCGATCCTGGTCTACTGAGGTCTACTGCCCCGTACCCGGCCTGGTTCCCACCGCTCCGTCGAGCAGAAACTATGACGGTGGATTTAAGAACGAGCTTATGGTTAAGGTAAGAGCATGATTTATCAATATATTCTCTTAACCGGTACCTTGGTGGATAAAACGGAAATATGTCCAAATACATGTTGAACGGTTTGGGCAAGAGAAACTTATTTAGTTAAATAATATCTGTAATTGTCAAATAACAGATAATATCTGTAATTTGTCTTCCTGTCTGTCCTTTTGTTCTTCCGTCGTTCTCTGTCCCAATTTTCTCTCTGTCTATCAGTCCGTCTTCCAAATTTAAACACGTCTTCGTCAGCCAGTCATGTCTTTTAGCCAAGGAGGCTTGAAGCCACGACACATGCAGTCCGAAATGTGTCTATAAACCTTTAAAAACGCAAGATCTTGATTGAAATACAGTTAAATAAAGGAGGAAAATTAAATACAGATCATCTGCAAACATCAAATACTAATATACTTAATGCACCGTTGTGAAAAATTGGCTACCTAATCTATTATAAAATGATAAGTGAATTATTTTTCAAGTATAAATCTATAGCAGTCGTTATTACAGATATTACTGACTTACCGCAGCTGCTACTTTTATATACATTATTCCAGCTGCTAAACTGTCCTGTACTTGTCTTTCAGGACCTGGAGCTGGCCAGCGGTATGGCTCTCGGCATCCGCTCCCCGATCCCTCTGGGCGCTGTCGCCACGCAGCTCTACCGCATCGTGCAGTCCCGTGGGTACGGCCAGAAGGACTTCTCCTTCATCTTCCAACTCCTCCAGGAAGAGAGTCAAAAGAATTAGAATAAAGGTTTAATAAGCATGTTTAATTTGTTTTAATACCATGCTCACCTCTGTTAGCTTTGCGTGCACTGTCATTGGTCGATTTTGGCAAAAATGGCTGCCCGCGGAAAATCGCGGCAATAAGCGCGGCTGCACATTGTCAGATTGCATCAGAATTATGTCGTCAGGTTCAGTTGTATTGTCTCGTCTGTGAGAAAAATAGTACATTGTTACCCTAAGGGTGAAAGTAACTTATTTAGTCCCGAGACGGGCGCGGGCGCCAATGGATCGAGGGACTAAATAAGCCTTTAACCCGAGGTAAACACTGTGCTTTTCATTACGAATACAAGGAGAGTAAAAATAAAAACATGAATTTCTGAATCAGATGAACTCATTGTGTTAATACAAATCTCTGCTATACGGAAGTATAAACAAAACTCTACAACTCGAAAAAACAAATGAAGATCAAGATTGCCGCTTTCCCGCCTTTTTTTCTGTGGCCGGCCAGCTATTCAGCCATTATTTTTCATTTCCATAATTGAAAAAATTTACAATATTTTGCCCAAATATATGTTATTTTAAAGAAATAGTTGAAAGTAAATTATAATAAAGTCATTAAAAAAAACTTTAATGAATACTAAACTTTATATTATTTCATTTTTACATGGCGCTGTAATTGAAATGTGTAAATAGATTTTTTTTTAATAATTTGACAGCTGTCAGTTGAAAACGATTCACCCTAGGATGCCCTAGGGCTGAAAGTATTACTTTCAACCCGCTCCTCAGGCAACTTCAGACCTACTTTGCGAGTATGAGTAATGAAAAAGTATACTTGTCCCCCATATAACCTAGAATCTAGAACTATTTCGTTTTTTAGAGAGATACTTGAAAATCGCTCATTGGCGAAGCAATTTAGAACACTACAAATGTCATTCACTCACTTGCACTCTGAACGATACAACGAAATTGCTCAGTCAGACAGATCCGCCTACCATTAGCGCGACATTGTTCTGTACGGAAAGCGAAGCCTTCAACAGTTGTTCGAGGGATTTAAATCTGACATGTGCATATTCTGTCGTACAATATGCAAAATTAAGGAAGTTGTCAGTGCGTTTCAGGGAGGTTTCAGGTCTCGTTTAGGAATATATGCTCTTGGCCTGGAAATTTGAGTACAAAATAGTATTATATTGGTTACTAAATGCTGATGTCTGGGTTAGATTACTGAAATTTGACTTTGTTTGACTCGACATGGAGAATTGAAGAATGTAAGCTATCGCTTTTATTATAGTTAAATGGCTACTCTTAACGAGGGAATAGCACACATGGTTTAGTACAGTCATTTATTTATTTTTTATTTTATTTATTAGGTTACCAACAGGATGTACATCAAATGTTGTTTAGGGGAAACTTACAAATGTACATTGGCCAGATGCCACCCCAATTATAGGCAACGACAGCATGCCTAGTTTGTGTTAGGTTAGTTATAATTACACATACTAGGCTAATATTATACTTACCTATATATAAGTTAAATAAAATTAAGATTTTTAAAATGTTAATAAATTACACGGGTCAAAGGAATACACTGTAAATTAAAAAAAAATTTACATTTAAATTAAACACAAAACAAAATAAAACATTGATAGTCAGAAATAAGGAAATAAAATACATGGGGAATTCACATTTTTAACAATTTGATTCGATTAAAAGTGAGAACAGTTTTTTTAAACTTATGAATGCCATAAGAATTGATGTCAATCTCTGAATATTTGCTGAGTGCATTGTACTGCCTCATTATTCTGCTATGGGGAGAAAATTGACATAAGTTCGTCCTCGCTCATCTAAGCAGACGTAGTAATTAATGATGGAAGAATTGGACGAATAAATGATTATGCGGTTATTCGGGAGCAGTATGATTTCACCACAGCGTAACTGTATGTTTACACAAAATCTGTTTATGCAAATTGTATGTAGCTAAATAATGTAGTCAGCCAGATTTCCCCGCCTAAATTACAGGCGGGCCGCTCCCCAGATGGCGGCAAAAAAGCGAATAAAAGCTATCTTATTCAAATTTGGACAGGAATGGCGGTTCAATTCAAAAATAATGGACTTGACCGGAGTTTAGAAATGTTTCAATAGGACCCAGCATTAAGTAGTGTAATATTGGGAATCTGAGAAGGACTATTACAAAAATTTAGTATGGTAAATACAGACTCTTAGTTTTGTTATCTTTCAGCATAATATCGATGGATCAGTTCAATAAGGGAACAACTTAAAAACACAACACTGTTCTGAGATTAAAATGATTGACACTCATAAAAATGAGTGTAGTTTTCTTATAGTTTTAGTGCGCCCCGGCACTTCATACAAGCGAAGAGATTTGATTACCTACTACTACAGGGGCACCAGCCTGTCTGTACACGTTTGTGACGCGTAAATTGTTGTAGAGTTGCTGCACCTAGCGCGCGAACTTAGTAAGTCGCGAGAGGGACAACTTTAACAGCATATAAATGGTTGTCTTTCAGACTTATAGCGTCGCTCACTCGGCACATTCCAGTAGTGCTTACTACCAGCCCTGCTCTATCTTGTGGGAGACGCTGCCGGGGGAAGTTCAGTGTCTCTTCTTTACGTAGTAATATTTAGTATTTCCTCTGTTTTGTATGTATCGTATTAAATATGTGTTAATTGTATCTTAAACTGGTAAAGGGATAAGGTAATGCAATGGCATAAAGTACTCAAAACAAAACAAAATTTGTTTATTTGTTGAACTGACCAATCAATATAATTAGCAAAAAGTAATTTAAATAAATAAATATAAATATGTCAGACATTCACACGAATTATCCAGTCCCAAACTAGGCACAGCCTGTGCTATGGTTACTAGATAACGGATACACATCTAATAAATAAAATCGTAAACTTTGCGTGTCTGTAAATTGAAGATATTTGCAAAAAAATTGGGGCTTCTAAGGATAAACAACAGAACACATTTCGATCATTTTTCAAATTTTTGTCTGTGAGTTTGTGCACGCATAAACTAAAAACTACTCATCGGTTTAAGAGTGGAAGTGGGAGTGGGAGTGGGAGTGGGAGTGGCGGTGGCGGTGGCGGTGGCGGTGGCGGTGGCGGTGGCGGAGGCGGTGGCGGTGCAAGCGGAAGCGGGAGCGGGTGCGGAAGCGTGGAGGAGTTAAACCATTGACCGATCTTACGGCAGCCTTACTGCTCTAACTGAGCTATCTTCTTACGTAATCTGTGCACTGTGGCACCAAAAGGGTATAACCGTGACTTTCATAAATCCTAAAAAGCTGGAGGCAGCGTCCGGCTAAATGACAAAGGTCGTAAGTCAAAAAAGCTTGCAAAAACAGCCTATATGCGCCTGACTTCCATTTATTACCCGGCCACATTAATGTAAGAACTCCTTTGTGCCGAGAAAAATATGATTATGACGCAGACCGTCCCCGCTATTGTCCTTTTATTCGATTTTTTCCCTCCAAAAAACTCAATATGGCCGGCATTTTTCGCTGTCCCTTGCTCAGTCGGAAAATTAAAAAATAAAAGGTACGCTGCGGAATTACTTATTTTTGGTAATCAAAAGGGTTGTTTTTTCAATAAAATAGTAATCTTTTCACATCTACATATAGGTTGAATATTCAAATTCAATCATCCATTTTGTGTTTTCACAAGATATGTTGATTCTCTTGAAATACAGACACGCAGAACTTGTAGGACAATATTTATTTATTAGACAACTAGCTGTTGTCCGCGATTTCGTCAGCGTGGACAACTTAACATCTAAAATTATTATGTATTTCCCGTAGGAATGAGATGTTTTTTCGGGATAAAAACTATCCTATGTCTTATTCCAGGAGCTAACCTATATGTGTGCCAAGTTTCATCACGATCCATCCAGTGATTGAAGCGTGATTGAGTAACAAACATCCAAATATACAAACTTTCGCATTTATAATATTAGTAGGCTGGACATTAAAGACAATTAAAAAAGAAACATGAACGGGTATAGTTGTATTTCTATTTAAACGGAGTAAATGACAGGTCCATATGGCCTAGAAGATTGACCAGATAAGTCAACCATCAGTCAATACTGAAGATATAAAGAGCTAAGAAGAATTGGTGGTAGTTGGAAACTCACCGGAAAAAAATTCAGTTCTTTGGCGTATGAAACTCGAACAACTCTTTGGTACAGGTGGGGTTTGCACCTACGACCTCATGAATGTGAGGCGAGTGCGCAACCAACTGGGCTACCACGGCTCGTAAAGATGATGATAAGGGTATTTATCATACATTATACTGTACATACACACGACGCCGTGACATATACTCAGATACAGTAGGAAGCAGTCAATGAATAATAAATCGGATTAGAAATGTTTATACGATCCCGACAAAGTATATATAGTATGTCGCAGGCCGTATCATAAAATCAGGCAGGTTATGATGCGCCTAGCCACATCGTGAGCTGACGCCATTTCATGATGTGCCTTACTTATCAGGCCCATCGTTCGACACTCATCGTTTGTCGATTTGGCTAACCACGTTGCTATTTAGTTTGTATGAAGTTTGTTGAATGTTTTAGTTAAATAAGTACATACATTTTTTGCTGAACCTCAATAATGTTTATTATAGAACTAAATAATATGGTAGGAAATGAGTATCACTTACTGAAATTATTATTCAAAGTCAATAAATGTGAACAGCAGACAAACCAAAATATTAAAGGTGGCAGACATGGTGGTCATATTTTTTTTTAAATATTAAATTATGATTAATTTATGGACTTTCTAAAACATATTGACTTGCAATTGTATAAAAATAATGACATGTATTATTAATATATTAAAAAAAAAAGACTTGTAATCAAATGATTATCAATAAAATATGTCTATGTTTTAGTACAATAACCTGAGAAAATGTTATTAAACCTATTAATGTTTATTCATTTTATACTTGAAAATTCCATTTATCATTAGACGCCATGACGCACAATCATAAACAAAGCGCAGCTAGCGCCTCTGGTGGTGTATTTTACAAGTATTCTTTGATCTGCCTAGCCATATCATGATACGCCTAAGTGAGTAGCAAGGCAAATCGTCGAGCGTTCGTCTTCGATCGATATGCTTGGTTGGAAATCAGCCTTTAGTTTAAGGAAATGGCGCATCATGATCTGCCTGATTTGATGATCGGCCCGCGACATATACACGGAATCTATTTTGATAGAAAATAGGTTTGTACTGAAAAATTTTCGGGCCTTGCCGAACTACCAACGAGTACAAATAAATAAACTGTATAGGCAAACTTCAGATGGCATTCTCGTCACGACCGGCCATTACTCGCCGACAGTGACTTCCAATTTCTATCCAAACCCACCATTTCTAAACATTAACCAGTAAACTGCAGCCGAAAATCGACTTTTGCAAACAGGAATAGGGCGCCGAGCTGAACATTCTATTCGAGAGATATAACGTTTAACATCGCGCAGTGAAAGACCGTTACGTGAAAATTTTAAATTTCGTGTTTAAGTGAAATTTTATTGGGATTCCCCATTTTTGTTGGACATCGGCCAAATCCTTGTAATTCGCATATTTACTTACATTTTGTTGCAAATACATGTCAAGGAGATTGACGACGTCCACTTTGGATATAGGCCTTCGCTAAACAAAGTTCTCGTCTCAATTTACAAATAATGTTCACAGGCCATAAGCAATTTGTGCAATTGTCACACACACACATAGATATCGATAGCTTTTGTTGCAAGTTTATAATTCCTACATTAATTCAAAAACACAATTAATCAATTAATTTAAAAAAAAAGTATAAAAATACAATCAACCTAAATGAAATCGAATACAATACAATACACTTTATTGCAAAAACAAAAACAGTTACAAGTTTTAAAAGTTAAAAATAGTACAATTTGGGCGGTCTTATCGCTGTAAGCGATTTCTTACAGACAATCTTTGGGTAGAAAATATTATACAAGAGAAAGAGGTATGTTTCACTGATTTGGAAACTTAAATGATAAATAGTTAAATGACTATAGCAAATAAATAAAATACATAAGTTCAAAATGAGTAAGGTGTCTAATTAAGAAATGTCGTTGTGTCTAATACATACAACTGAATTATGTCAATGACAGTATGTATGACAGTATGAATAAATAAATCAAATAACTATGTGGGGACATTTCACACACGGCCACCTGATCCCAAACTAGGCAGAGCCTGTAATATGGGTATCAGACAGTTGATACACATACATAAATACATATTGGGCTCGATTCTGAAGGCACGATGTTAAAATTTGACAGCACTAAAACTGTTGCTATCCTTGTCACACAATATTATGAAGATAAAGACGAAACCAATTTTAGCACTGTCAAATTTTATTGTGTCTCCAGAATCGGTCCCAATATAGATATAAATAACATCCAGTCGCAAGGCAAACACAAGTGCTCATCACACGAAAGTTTTGCCCTGAGCGGGATTCGAACCCGCGACCCCGAGCTTCGCAGGCAGATGTATTACCGACTAGGCTACGGGACCGAATAAATTAAGTAAATTACATATACGAATAAAGATTCCAGCTTGCCGTGTGGACCAACAGAGAATAGGCTAATGGAGAATAAAATAATTATCTATATTTATTTACCTCCCCCTTAGTCTAGTTGCTCTGGTGATTGCCTCAAAAGCTAGATGTTTGATGACTTGTTTGACTTGTGTTTGTTGTAATAGAATAGAATAGAATAGGTCATTTATTCATAGCTACGACACACACATACGAGTACATGAGAAAGAACAGAATTAATAAATTACAATTAAAAATAATCAATAACCTATGTGTCGCAGCAACAAAATGGCGCTGACTCAACATAATGCTGCAGCACGCTACGTGAACTCCAGCGCTGGTATTCTGTCAGCACCAGGTCAAGTGACTTCACATACATACATACATACATACATACATGTACTACTTTTTTATATGGTCTGCTGTGCCAAATAGACTGGCGTACTGACAAGCGAACACTGTTGCACAGTGTTTTATGGAGCCCAATTTTGTGACATGTCCTTTTTATTCCAGATTCCTGTAGTTTGTATCTATTAAATGCGAGAGTGAAACTCCCGTTTCTCAAATATACATATTTTTTGAGAAATAAATTGTTGAAAATTGACTTTTTTCCCCCGAGAAATATAGAAAAAAATTCATAACTTATAAAAGGTTAAAATAATCATCCTATCAACATCGTTGATCGATAAAACCATCAAGGGCACAATGAAAATATTTCAAAAATAATATTCATTAACAAGTGTCAACCTAGACGTCGGAAAAAAACGGATATTAGTTTTTTTGCGATAATTCCAATAATTCACGGAATTAGGAGGTGATATTTTAGGGAACATAGAAGACATATTAAGCAACCGCTTGATGAAAGATCTCGTCCTAATATGGCGGACTATTCGAGAAAATAAAATAAAAACTGAACATGAATAAAAATTAAATAATTTCTAAACAAATGAACTTAGTTGTTTACTAGGTAATTGATTTAGAATATCCGCCCTTGATAGTGTCATCTATCAAATATGTTGATTGTTATCATCATTTATAAGTTATAATTTTTTTTGTCAAAAATTACAGAAAATGATTTCTCATAAACTATGCATATTTGATACACGGGAGTTTTACTCCTGCATTTTAATTGATTTCAACTACAGGAATATGGAATAAAAAGGACATGTCTAAGTTTTAATAACGCGTCCAACCTTCAGCAAAGTTGTTCGTCGTCGCTGCACTTTGTGCGAAGTTAGCTTGAGAACCTGAATGTGATGTCACGGATTAGCAAGGGCTTGAACAATCACGTCACCGTGTAGGAGAAGGAGACCATAGCCCGGGGTTATGTAAAACAGGGACGTAGCCTAGGATTTAGTTCGGAGGAATTAAACATGTTATACCTAGTCACAAATCTTCTTTTGTCAATGGCAAAACATGTGCAGGAATTTTTTATACTGTTCATAAGTTATTTCCGTGTATGACTACTTGAAACAAATATACAGGAATGGGGGATATTTTAATAATGCGAAACTAGTAAGTATGTGAAGGACAAAGAAATTAAACAATATTTTGCATTATACTATTTTGTTATTAAGATATTTATTAATTATATATGATAGTCGTTATGGGGAAGACACTGACTCCTGAAATACAGTTAACCTAGTTTGGGAGTCAGGGCTTCATAAATAATGTATCATTTTGAAATGAATAAAGTTATGTTTATGTTTAAGTTACTACATCTCTTTTACGATACAAAGTATTAATTTATTATGGTTAGTGGCAATTATCACAATGAAACTAAATTATTGTTGCTAATTTCCTCAAAAAGCTATTATTTATTGCAAATCAAATTAAAGTTTTAGGGATATTTTTGTTTTCGGAAATTATTTAGGATTTGTTAATTGAATCAATCTGGAACCAAGCGCATTGAACCAAACTTATCACCATAGGTTTCATAAATTGTTGGACAATAGTTTTTCGCGAGTTTGGTGAAAAGTGAGTCCTTGGGCACCTTAGTGCCATGTGACAGGACATTCCATAAGTGGTGGGTGAACGCACTGTCATATCTCAGCTCGCCTGGCTCGAAGTAATTCCTCCATTTATAATAATCTATGGGATAGAAGTACCTGTCCAAAAACACTTCAAATCCTGAAATGGCAAGAGTTAAAAATTATTAAGAACAATTTCTCAATAAATAAAGGAGTTAGATTTCCTTACACATATATATACCTATAAAATAGTATGAAAATCAATAAACAAACACAAACATTACCCATTGTATACATAGTTGTTGCACTAGGAGTACTAGCAGAGATACCACGAGAAAGCACGACGATATAACTAAAGGATGTAATCATATTTAAAAATTACTTACAGTCTGATAAAGAACTTACCATAGCAGGTTTTACCTTGCATCACAACCAAATTTTTAGTAGTGCATAGTTTTTGAAGAACTCGTGTGATTACTCCCGGGCCATTGTAATTCCACCAATGTGGATGGAAATTCATTGCGAGATCTCTGCAAAATATATTTATTTACCGATTATTTACAGTAAGTTTAACGTTCAAATTCTGTAATTCAGAGGGTTTCTTTGAGATTTTCATTATTATGCTGTGATAATATAATAATCTACAATACTATTGGTTTTCAGCATAAATGTCTACTGTGTTATCTTATAGGTAAAATAACTAGTCTGTGACGACACCTACTTTAAAAATTATAGAAAGAAAGATACGGGATATATATTTATGATTTTTTTAAATAATCATCACTAGCTCAGTTAGTGGAGCTTGACTCAGTTGCTTGACTCAATTGCTACTCAAGTGCGAATATTTGCTTCTATGTTTAATATTTTAAAGTATCTCTCTTCTAGCAATTCTATTAAATACTTACCTCAAAGCAGCTTCAGAAAAATTCCTTCCTATTCCGCTTTTCGACACCGCTAAAACAGCTGAGCCAAGATGGGGATTCAACTCTCTTGCCACCCAATTTTCAGGCAAAGTATTAAACGACTTCACAGTAATCATATCCAAATCCAAATATACTCCACCAAATTTGTACAGTGTCAACAATCTTAGTATATCTGCGGCATGGTGTACTGGAAAATTGCTGACACTTAGCATTCCATATATTCTAGTCAGATTAGACTCCAGTGGAGTTCCTTTGCCGTACTTAATTATGTGTATCCTTCTAACTCTGACGTTATCGAACTCCTGTAAGTCGAAGAGTTTGTCACCTTTCAGGAACAGATCGGCGACAGGTCCAGCGAATAGAACATTTATCTGCCATCCTGGATTTGCTCTAGCAGCTGATTCGACAGCACAAGCTTGCCTTGAGTCTAAACCACCTCTGCATGAAGTTTCGATGAAGAATATTGACTTTTCAGGGAATATTTCATCCTCAGCCGCTGGTATATGTTCGTAATCGACTACACTATGACACGATACATCATTCAGTCTATGTGGTTGGAAATTAAACAAGAGCTCATCACTTATTGCTATTACGTCTGTTGTGAATAAGATGATTGCAAGTGTAATAGCGCATGTAAAATATAAACTTTTAAAGATTAAATTAACAGAGTTGTTGATGCGACGCAATGAACGCATGATTTGAACAATGAAGGCTTGAATAAAACTCTGCCAGTTTAGTGAAGAGAATGTATGAACATTGAAACAATTAGAGGATGTTTATTGGATCGAAATAGGAAGTTTGCTTTAGCATCGAAAGGACACAATGGAAAATGTATTACAACATAATATTTTCCTGTATAAGCCGATTATTTTTGTAGTTTCGTCTATTATCAAATTATTTACTGAAGATTTGCTACTGTATTTTTATTATTTACTAATGTGACAAAGAAACAGTTTGAATTGTAAATGGACTCAGATTTTATTCGAAATATCGTCAGTTTGTATTCGATTATATTGAGGCTATTTGGCCACGAACGTGAAAATGCTTTTCTGTCATGCTTTCAAGAATAAACATGGATATACGGAATATATTGCGTGAATACCTGTATTTCTTGCGTGATTTATATTTTATATCGATTTGAATTCTTTTCTATTGACGTATACATTTTACCGTTTCTATTATCCACAAGTATAATTATAGGAAATGCCTATCATTAAACTATACTGTTATCTAATAGACATAAATAAAATAAAAAATAAATAAAAAATATATAATTATGTTTCTTACGTGAAACCCAGCAGAAATTTGAAGATTGATAAAATTAAATTACTATTTTGTTAGCATAACCATTGCAAATAAATACACCTCGTATTTGGTAAAGGTATAGGCAGAGTAAGCATTTTTGATGGGAGATGAGGAGAGAGTCAACTAAGTATTTCATGAAATACGAAACAATACCGCTTCTTTTGACTTCGCCGTAGTCGGAATAAAGAACGATGATTTTAAAAGATGTAATATCTCCATCTTTGTATATTTTTATGTTCCCCAAACCATCAAAATAATTTTGTATTACAACATATTATTATGATTATCAGTACATTGTGACATTGTTTTAAGTATATTTAATGCTACTATCTAGTATCAATACAACACTAAGTGCTTAGTATCAATTTGAAACTTAACGCTATGTACATTAATGTCACTAAACTAGATGTATACTTAGGTCTTTAAATTATCAATGTTATATTATGCGTAAGTATCATTTTGATACTAAGCGTAGTATCGTAATGATATTAAACGCTAATATATCAATCATTATTCACAAAACGCATTCTACCAAATTTATTACCATACATTTCATACACTGTAGGACAATGTTCCTTAGCAATTTGGGCAAAAAGTGAGTCTGGGGACACAGTTTCGTTGTGAGATAACAAATACCATAAATGATGGGTGTAAGCATCTGCGTAGTTAAACTCCCATGGCTCAAAGTACACCCACCAATGAAAGTAGTCTATGGGGTAGATATATTTGTCTTCCAACAATTCGAACCCTGAAATAGTAACATAATCACATTTTTATTAGAAAAGTGAGTAAAGTGCAGAAATTTAATATTTAGGTTTAATCACCAATTTATTACTCTTTTTTAATGGATGGTAGAACAACACCATAATAATAATAAGTAGTACGACTACTTTTAAATGTTATTTCGAGTATAAATATAACATACCGAGCAGTAGAACTAACTGGATTTTATAATCAATTTTGTTCTATCGTAGAACTTATAGTAGAACTGAGTGGACTAACCCAACGTTACGCTGTTTATTGGAATATCTAGGATAATAATAATTTAAAAAGAAATATTTTACATGTAGCGTTAATATGTTCGTGGACGCACGTCAATAGACGTCATACGGGTGGCTAATACCGCGACACTACGTCTATACACGTCGTATTTCGTAGTGCCGCATAAAGAGCTCACGTCACGTGGGCTGTGTCCACAAAGGTGATTTTGAATCTATTTCACCCAAGAACCGGCTTTGATAACTCAAGGCAGTTTCTGTGCGGCGTGTTTCAGGCTCACGTATTATTGGGCCCGAACCTTGTTAACTGCTACAACGTACAACGCAATTGACGTCACTATTTCCTTTTTTTATTATTTATTTCACATACAATTTAGAGTCCATAATGAAAACTATACTTCGCTTAAATACAATAGCAAATGATCAGAAATTGACATCAATTCTTATGGCATTAATAAGTTAAAAAAAATGTTCTCACTTTTAATCGCAACAAATTGTAAAAAATGTGAATTCCACGTGTATTTTATTTCCTAATTTCTGACTTTCAATTTTTATTTTGTTATGTTTAATTTTTTTTTATTTACAGTGTATTCCTTTGACCCGTGTAATTTATTAATATTTTAAAAATCTTAATTTTATCTAACTTATATATAGGTAAGTATAATATTAGACTAGTATGTATAATTATAATTAACCTAACACAAACTAGGCATGCTGTCGTTGCCTATAATCGGGGTGGCATCTGGCCAATGTACAATTGTAAGTTTCCCCTAATCAACAATTAATGTACATTCTGTTGGTAACTTAATAAATAAAATACATTACCATTGCAATTTTTGGCTGACATTTCTGATACTTTTGAAGTAGAGCATATTTTGTCAAGAACTCGTTTCATTAATTCCGGACCGTTGTATTTCCATAAATATGGCTGAAAATCTGTTTCCAATTCTCTGCAATATATGTCATTATAAGTTAGATAAATCCAACCAGCACACGGATGAAATATGTTCATAGTAAATAGGGGTATATCGGTGTTAGGTGCTTTGACACCGATATAAACCCACTATGGACCTATTTTACAGCTTATAGCTGCATATTTCGCCACTGTGCTAGTAGGGAATAATGCAGGATGAGAATATAGAACGGGACCTGAAGGGAAATTACCTTAAATATAGTGAAAAGTAACATTCCTTTATTTTTAACCGACTTCAAAAAGGAGGAGTTTTTCAATTCGACAGTATGTTTTTTTTAAAGTAAAACTGTATTTAATACATTTTGAAGAGTCGCTCAGCTGGAAATCTAATCTGCTTAAAGACGAAAAATAACACTCGATAGATTCAATAATAATGATCAATTCTCTCTAATAAACATTGCATCTTAAATTTAAGCAAGTTCGTGAATGTATTTATGTAGTTAATTTTGATAGATCGTTTATAATTATTTTATCTTAACAAGTTTGCCTAATTTCCAGTACGCCATTGAAGGAAATCCGCCTAATACGCAAAATACCTGATACTGAGTACCTATATATACCCAAACAACAAAAGTTGTAGTTGTCTAAAAATACAAAAAGCCTATATTGTAAAGGTCCAATTTGTACTTTACCTATATGAATCTGAAGTCTAACAAAATATGCTTAAATTGTTATTTTGCTTACATACCTTATTACAGCTTGAGTAAAATTCCTTCCTATACCATGTTTTGATGCCGCAACAACTGCAGTCCCAATAAACTGACGCAATTCTGATCCCGCAAAATTTTTGGGCAAATACGAAAAAGATTTTACTGCATATACATCTAAGTCCAGAGACACTCCACCGTACTTATATAAAGTCAACATTTTTAATATCTCAGCCGCATGATCAGCTGGCCATGTGCTTAAACGTAAAAGACCGGTTTTAAAATTAAAATGTTTTCCAACTGGTGTACCCTTAACATATTTATTCACGTGTATTCGCATTGCTTTCACGTTATGAAAATCAGTTAAGTCCAGTAGAGTGTCACCTCTAATGAAGACTTTAGCTACAGGTCCAGCGAATAGTACGTTGATTTGCCAGCCTGGATTTGCTCTAGCAGCCGCTTCTATGGCGCAAGACTGTCGTGAGTCCAAACCACCTCTGCAATTTGTGACATGAAAAAATATAGACTTCTCAGGATATTTTTCATTGTCTTTTGCGAGTGGTAGCCCAAAACTTTCCACTTTGGTGTTCAGGTGGCATCGGATGTCATTGAAGTTGTAAGGATGCAAGTACATTAAATCTTCTATTTCCAACGCAAATATACTTGTTGATAATAAAACAGTCAATTGTAAATTCCGAATAATGAAAGATGCACTGTTAACACTTTTCAGGTCATTCATGATATTTTAAAATAGTGTAAGCGGTTAAGTTGAATAGAAAGCTAAGTCTAAATATACTAATGAAATGATAATTATGAATGGTTACTGAAGCAGAGTGTCATGTTTCCCAATATAAGTAGGTACATACTGATTATGTACCGGGATGTTTAATTGATTACCGAGGAAGTTTATTTCCGTATTGCAAATGGTTTGAACTTCGTCGACATGTAATACAACATCACGGTTATCACATTGGAAATGTTTTTACTGTGACAGGAGGTAGTAGTTCTACCTATCCCTACCAGGAGAGATATCTGGTAAGAATAGGTGGAAATGCCGGTAAAAAATGTGAACTTGAAGAGACATAATACTGAATTTTCAGAGAAAAAATTACTTCTGTGAGCGTTTTGTCGAATATTAAAAAAAAATGAATTCATTTTGATTTTCTGAAATAAATATGTTAACTACATTAGTGTAATAAGAATAATATCAATTCGTCACTTTTAATCTTAAATAATTATTTTACTCATTTTAATTTCTGTATCAAAGTGTTATAATAATATATACACCTCATATTTCCACCAAGACTATAAACACGATATTTCAAATAATAACACAGATTAAGACGATTTAATTTTAGTGAATTTGTCTTAAACACCAAAATCATCTCCAAACATGTCGTATATGATCGGGCAGTATATTTTTGCAATATTCGCATACAAGGAATCTTTAGGTATTTTCAGATGCTGCGTGAGATGGTTCCACATGTGATAAGTGTATATCTGTTCTCCTTTCACTGTGAGGTCTCTGGGCTCCCAGTACAACTCCCAGCGGGTGTAGTGCACTGGGTAAAAGTTTTCTGATCCGTAGACTTCGAATCCTGTATAGGAAAATTTGGATTTGTTTTAATTGAACAATCGGTTTGACTTAGCCATACTATGTCAATTAACATCATTATTCGTTCCACTGATTGGTCAGCGGTCTACCCTTACAACAAGGGATGGTAGTCCACCGTGCGAATTACATAATGTACTTTACGTACGCCTTAGAATTTCTCTTCAAGAGTTTTTGCAGATTTCCTCACGACGTTTTTCCATCCTAGAAACCTGTGTTATTGTCGATAATATTTCATAGGTACGTAGGTTCTGAAAAACTCATTAAGTTGACCTTGATCTCAAGAATTAAGTACATACATCTTTTTTACTTGAATATAAAAAGTTTATTACCTTTACAAGTATGTGCAGACATTAAAGACACATCTTTCGTAGAACACGTTTCTTTTAGGGTTCGAGTGATCACACCAGGTCCATTGTGATCCCACATATCTGGTCTGAAGTCTTGGAGCTCTCTGATAATGACAATTTGTATAAGTTACTTAAGCTTTGCATACAAGGAACGCGTTTGTAAAGACTTTTTAATTTCTGTACAAATTGAAGAATTCTATAAAGTGGTCTATGCGACGTTCTTCTCAATCGCGTTTCTTTATTTAATCCGGGAATTGTAAAAAATAGAACAATAAAGTCTTTCAGATACCTTAACGTAATTTTTGATATTCGTCTCCCTAGACGATCTTTTGACAGCCTTAGAATGGCTGCACTTATCCACTCACTGTCCTGTACCGTTGCGAAATTACTTCCCAAGTAATCTAATGGTTTGGCCACAATCACATCCAGATCCAAATAAATTCCACCAAATTTGTTTAAAGTTAAATACTTCAATATATCTCCAGCCTGTTGTACAGGTTTGTCCCCTGAGAAGACGTTCTGAGCTAGCATAGTTTCTAAAATTGTGCCTCTAGCGTATTTAGATATATGGATTCTCTTAAGCTGTATATTGGGAAACAGTGATAGTGTCATCAAGGTACCCCCTTTTAGTGAGAGTGTGTTCACAGGCCCAGGAAAGAGAATATATATTTCCCATTCAGGATGAGCTCTAGCCGCTGATTCAACAGCGCAAGCCTGTCTGGAATCCAAGTCACCTTTACATGAGGTTTCGTGGAAGAAAATGGACTTAGCCTGTGTCGTGAAATTTCGATCATCAGCTGAAGACAAATCATCGTTTTTATCTGTGTTATAACACGATATACCATTGCTATAGTTTAAGTTGTAATGCATAATATGCGTAACTGGTGTCCTGGCTCTCAGTTGATAAATTAAAAACATACTTATGGAACATGAAATTGCTATAACATACTTGGTGAAATTTTGACGTATTAAAATTAAAAATGATGTTCTATTTTGACGAATGAAATGCGTATGCATTTTAAAAGCGATGTTAGATTCACATTGCAATGTTTTAATGCTTTAAATATTCACTTTGTTAACTTAACTTTTAAAAGTTATTCTGAATACCATATTTCAAGATCTAAATAAAGGTATAATAACAGTTTTGTCACGACTTATGTATTACGATCAGTTTTGAAGTGAAAGAATTGGCTCCCGTTTTGATGTTATTCCAGCGCAATGTCTATGTTTTCGAAACTTTCCATTCAATTCAGTTCGATTTACCGACATATTTTCATTGTTTTGTACGCCATGCTGCATGCACCGTTGTCGTCAATAAACAAACAATAAACAAACGACAATTTCATCTGTTTTTTTACGGACAAATTGGCAGACAGTCCATATGTTGTAACGCAAACGGTCATGATCGACACCATGTGTTAAATTACAGACTGATTAATTGCGAACTTTAAACTAACTTAAAACCATCAAAACGCTACCCGTTTGACGCGTCAGGAAAAGATATGTGTCATGTATTTACGATTATCAGCCTGTTATTGTCTGAACATAGCAGTCCATCTTTTTCAGGTTATCAGTTCATCTAGCAAGAGGAAGCCTGCTGCATTTACCGGTGCTTTGCTCAACTCCTTGCCTCAACAACGACATTTGGTAATGCAAGTTCTCAATTATTTGAATTTCTAATACACCAATGTCCGAAAATTTCATTCAGGCAAGTCCCGAATATTCTCAATATTCTCTGCAGTGAAGACAAAAGAAATCGCACGTAATGCGAATGAAAAACCCTTGGTGGATTGATTTGATATTCAAAATGCTCTCTGAATTATTTAAAAGAGCAAAGGGTAATCAAAGTCACGTGTTTATAAAAGGAAACTCTGACTGACTTATGTATCAATCAACGTACACTGATAACCATTGCATTGAAGTCCATAATAAATGATGTAATATAACATTATATTTTACTAGTAACTATGTCTTAGTAAACAATTCTATCCACAAATATTCTGGACAAAATACTACTAGGACGATACTTAGACAAATTGCGACTTAGACAACATAAGACTTGGATAAACTAAGACTTTTACAATATCTTGTACTCAGACAAAATAAGACTTGGACGAATTGGTGCCTAGACCGTCTTGTTAAATATAATCGAATCCTTCATATTCGTTCGTAGGTTTTGCAACCGTGATGGGAAGTCGATTGTCCATTTTCATACATTCCGAATCCATCAGTTTCTTTTATGCATTGTTACTAAATTACTGATTCCGACGTTTCCTTATGGCATACCACGTCCACTGAGAACCGTCTTGAATTCAAATACGTAATGTATAATTTTTTGCCGCAAAAATTTGCCCGCGACGCCCCACCGAGTCGCACCGTTTGTCTTGTTTCAAAGGAACCGTAAATCCGTGACTGAAATAACGGGGCTGAAATAACGAACGGTTCCCTCGCCGACGGGATGAAAATACCTTATTGAGTCGAGGAAATTCTGACGAGAATATGAAGTGTTTAGGGGGTAAAGATTTTTTGTGGGAAAAAGACGTGGTAGCCCGTTTGGGAATTCTCTTAGCTTACGTTTGAGAGGCCATCAAATCATAGTTGTTCGCATAGATAAGATCGCCGATAGATTGCAAGGAATTAGTAAGGTAAAGAAGCCGTAGATAAACCACGCCCGTCACAGAATCAATGACAGATGACACGAATAAGAAAAGTAAATCTCAACACCAAAAATCTTCATTTCAGAAAACTAGAGTCGCTTAGGGGAATACACAAAACCTTCGTGCAATCAATGCAGGATAGTTACTATACTATTTAAGAATAAACAGATATCTAACGATAGTTTAGTACACGAAAGTGTGTATTTTGCATCATAAAACATAAATTCTGTAGTCCAACTTGCAGAACCGCCGTCGGCAGGCCAATTTTATGTATATATTTTCAATGCATAACCAGATTAATAGATTTCTTTAAGGATTTAGTAATAAATAATAATGTGTAATGTTAAGTTGTCCACGCGGACGAAGTCGCGGGCAACAGCTAGTATATTATATTTATGTTAGTAAAATATGACAAATGCATTTATAAAATATGTTGTGTTAAAATAGTAACATAACGAATAAATTAATTCCAGAAGTACCTAATAGTCTTGTAAACATAATAATAAAACGTTTAAAGTTTAATAGATGTTCAACGATGTTATACAGTGGAATCAGAAAAGGCGTATGAAAATAGTGGTAGTGGAATGGAAAAAGCATTTAAAAGCGGTGCGCACCACCATCATTTAGGGGATTTTTGTGTCATATGAAGATACTGTAAAACGGGGGTTATTCGTACAGATCATACCATCCAGGAAAATAATTTTCGCACTTATAAGACACTACAAAGCTTTTAACTTCATGATTAACACTAATTGGTTATTAAATTAGACAACATATTATTAGACACTAATTGGTTATTACATTAGATAAAAGATGACTCCTTTGTTATCTAATTTAATAACCAATTAGTGCCAATCATGAAGGTATAAAACTTTGAGCTGACTTTTTGAGTCAACATACATCTAAACACTGATACATCTAATTTAATAACCAATTAGCTTTTAATAACCAATATGAGACATCTAATTTAATAACCAGTTAGTGTCAATCATGAAAGTAAAACTTTCAGGTGACTTATGAGGTGCGATAAATATTTTCCTGCATGGTATGACCTTAAGTAATACAATACAATACACTTTATTGCACAAACAAATACAGTTACACGTTATAAAAGTTACAAATAGTACAATTTAGGCGGTCTTATCGCTTTAAGCGATTTCTTCAATGTAATAATGTAATGTAATGTATAAAAGTGCCGACTTACTCGTATTGTTACTTTACGTCACCGAGTAACCCTGTCGCAATCAAATGTGGAAAAATTAAATACTTATTTTAATTCTATTTCTTTCACTTCGTAAGGCAGGTATTCGTATAAAACAAAAGCCAAGTCCTCCCACACATACGGACTGTTATCTCGGAAACCCTTCGAATTAAAACTTCGCAATCTCTAGTCCATGTCACGCGTAAACCTCGGCAGACATCCAATTTGGCGCCGTGGCGTTGCGTGGCGTGGGGAGGGAAAAAATTGAAAATAAATTGATCCCGTAACTCGGGCGTGACGTGCGAGCAATCGTTTAGAAGGAATAGGATTACGCAGATCGTGCGTACGCAGTCGCGTAGTTTGAGAATATTCGCCTAGAAGATATGTGATTTGTGGTGCGGCGGATTCCGGTCATGTTCAATTTGGGGTCTGAACTTCCTCTTTATGTTTTGCTAGGTTTACCCGCGGCTATACCTGCGGTTTTTAATGTTTTTTTAAATAAATAAATATGTCAGACATTCACACCAATTATCCAGTCCCAAACTAGGCAGAGCCTATGCTATGGTTACTAGATAACGGATAGACATACGAGTACTTAAATAAATATAAAACATCCAATATAGTAATAATAGCCTTTTTATTTCCGATTATATTTACATTTAACTTATGAATAAATTTAAAATAAAACAAACATTCATATTCATCATACGAACATTTTCCCCTAGCGGGATTCGAACCCGCAATCCCCGGCGAGCCAGTCCTAGAGCTACCCGTTCCGCCACGGAGATCGTCAACAATGTGTTAGTTTTCTACATCTGCAGTATACCTTGACGAATTCATTCAATCAATCTTTGTGGTTTTATCATTACCATCCGAAATTCGTCCACTGCTGAATATGCGGATCGCGGAGGATCGGGTGTGGTGGCGTTCATTGGGGAAGGCCTATGTCCAGCAGTGGATGTCTAAAGGCTGATATGATGATGATGATGAAACTCAGAAGTACAGTATTCCCGACAATATGCATTAAGTGCAATTTGTCAGCAGTACCTACACTGAGAAAAAATAAGTAGCCCTCCTACTTACGTAAGGATAAAAATATACCACTATTACGTAAGTAGCCGCCCCCATTATAAATGGTGTCGCCTACAACTGATTCAGTAGCCGGCCACATTACTAAGTAACCACACTACTTAATAATGTGGCCGGCTACTGAATCAGTTGTAGGTCACACCATTTATAATGGGAGCGGCTACTTACGTAATAGTGGTCTATTTTTATCCTTATGTAAGTAGGAGGGCTACTTATTTTTTTCTCAGAGTACTTACTATGTTTAATAAGCCGGTGGTGCAACATTGGCCCCGAGACACTTAAACTGCCTAAATATGGACTACGGAACCCTAACATAAAATGGCCCTCAGCTGTCAACGAATGCTCAATTCAAATGGCCCAATCACGTCACGTCGCTTCGCGCGAATTATCCCCACACGCTCTCTAATTGGCCATCGCGATGTTTATGGGAGACGCACGTGCCTTCAATTGCTCGGCGATTTAAAAAGTGAAAATGTTTTTTTGAGCTTACATTTTCAGATTATGCAGGGGAAATGTTTAGGTTAAATTTGTGTGTGCAAATTCTTGGTGATTTTAATAACGGCGCGACCACGTGACGTATGATGATGGGGTTAGATTTTTATGGTAATAAAATGAGTGCTTGGTAAGCAAAGGAATTTTTAGGGCTGTTAATTTATAACTTATAATTATGCAGCTGTGCCCGCGGCTCCGCTCGCGTTGACTACAGAATTATTGTTTCCCCTATCCTTCCCCCCTTCTCCTCCACTTCCATGGTTTTGTTTAAAGCCCGTAGTACAGCAGAAACAGTTCTTGGAAATTACATCCAAGGAGCTGCTTGACAAATTTATGGAAAGTGGTTGCTGTGTAAAATAAAAAAGGTACAATAGGTAAAAAGGTACTTTGTGGTTTAATATTACAATTAATCTTAACGTACACACTACATAGCCGAAATGAGATGATTCGCCAGAAAACTAAAGTCGAAAAGATGGTACATTAAAGTGGCAGTGGGCTGGTCAAAGTCCGAGAACCGATTACCGTAGGGGTAAACGAGTTGTCTAGTGGAGACCGCGTCTGGGCAGGCCCGTTCAGTGTGGGACGCCCCTTGGCTAGATGGAGCGACGATCTGCGTAAGGAGGCTGGTAGTGATTGGATGAGAAGAACCGAGGATCGGGTTCAGTGGCGCGCCTTGGGAGAAGCCCATGTCCAGTAGTGGGATGTACAGATTATAACAAGACTATATAATAACCAAAAATTATTTAAAGACTAGCTGTGCCCCCGCAGCTCCGCTCGCGTGGACGACAGAATTATTCTTTCTTTTTCATAAAGTTGAAATTTACTTTGTGTTAATCCTTTCCCCCTTCCTTCCCGCTCCCACATGCCACCGTCCTTCTCCCCCATCCCCACTCCCAACTGCCACTGCCATTACCACCGTAGTCCTAACGCATCACAATCTGAATTCCGACGAGAATTATACTTCTTTACGATTCTAGAACATTCTGGAAAAAATTGGAATATTCTCGAAAAGTTCTAAATATTGTAACTTACAAACGCACTTAACGCCATTCAGAACAATCTCGAGTTAATATGAGCCGTACAATGTGTTAGAAAAGGATAGAAGTATCCCATCCCATCACATATTTTTACCACCTACTTACATCCACATCCATCGTAACCAAACTCCCTTAATTGCAAGTGCAGACCAAGGGCCATCTACCACTGCAACCTGTGGGTGGTTATGGAGAAAAGGCTGGACATACATACACACACTTTCCTTTTATAAAACGCTGGTAAGTTCTCGTTTAAGTTTATGTCAAGCAATAATCATATCGCATAATCTGAACTAAACGTTAGTTATTTAACGTTAGCTATATATTAGCAGACTCCAGCGAGTCCACAACAAAGTTATAATTAATTTATGCCTTTAGTTGCTGCGTTGCCCTAATTTTCTGCGCCGACGCTGTTTTGTGGTTATTAAGCTATGTAGTTAACTTCGGTTGGGTAATTAATGGGTAGAAGAGCTGTTCTTTGGATAAAGGTCGCATTCATACGGGTTCGTATTGAGAAAACAAAAATATGTTTAATTTTTTATTGAAATCTCAACGGCGACATGGCGTCATTAGAGATGGGCGCGTTAGTTCTTTAAGTAAATCTAGAGGTATCACCGAGCGAAAAGTGGGCGAAGGAAAGTCGGTTTGCGACGTTGGATTGCGCAAAGTTGCGATACATCGTCTCTGCCTACCCCTCTGGGACCAAGGCGTGAGCATTATGTATGTATGTAATAAACATATATACTTATATTTAGTCACAGCGAACATTGTTATTTTCTTGAAAGACAGTAATTAGAAGATTACTCAAATAAAGGCCTCATTTGGATCAAGTACCATAATATTTACAGGTCATCATCATCAGGTTATTTTTGTCTCCACTGCAGGAGCACAACCCTCTCTCGTCTGCCGGAGACAGACGGAGGATTTGGCCTACACTCCCCGCGCTGGCCAGACGGGTTGGGGAGGCGCCAGATGGGTTGGGGAAGCAACTTACAGTTCACTATAGATATTTCGCTACACTCTATATACTCATCAGCAGGGATCGGAATTAGGTAGTGTCATGTACTTGCGACGAAATTTTTATGTTAATAGATATGCCGGAAATTATACTGAGATTTATTTAAAAAGAAATTTTTTTTTGTGATTAATTTATTTAAATATTCATACATGGACAGTCCACTTAGTTAATCCCAGTTAATGTTTGGATGTTTGTTACTCAGTCACGCTTCAACCACTGGACGGATCGTTATGAAACTTGGCACACATATAGGTTAGGTCCTGGAAAGGACATAGGATAGTTTTTTAAAAGATGTGTTGCGTGAAGTTTGTTGCGCCGTTTCTTCTTCACAGCGCTAACACCTAGGAACCAGTAGTCGATAAAAAAAATGACGTGTATAAATGTACCAAGTGTACTCATATGCAATAAATGATTTTGACTTTGACTTTGACTTTTTATCCTCAAAAAAAAACTGATTACGACGGAAAATACACAATAATCTACATAATAATTTCTCACTAGCATATGGTTGCCTGGAAGAAATCGCTAAAAGCGATAAGGCCGCCACTTGTACATTTACTGTATATTTCTCCAACATATTTTCTGTAATTTGGGTGTATTAAAGTATATTCAATCAATCAATAATTTGTGACGTTAAGTTGTCCACGCAGACGAAGTCAACACGCGGGCAACAGCTAGTAATCTATAATTCTTCTTCCACCTCCGGATTATCAGTAAAATAAAAAGAAATATATGATATATGTTCTAAGAATCTCGGGATTTGCATTAAAACAGTTAATAAAATCACTGAGAAAGAATGTTCATATTAACCTTCCGTGCCATATTTTCATACATACATAAATCATCATCATATCAGCCCAGACATCCACTGTTGGACATAGGCCTTCCCCAATGAACGCCACCACAGCGCTCCTCCGCCCTCCGTACCTAGCCACTAAATAAATGACACTACCCAACTCCGATCACTTCTCATCAGCCTTACTTTTTTCGTCAACATGTCTAAACAACAAACAAGAATATTGGAAAGAAATAATCCACTGAGCCCAAGTTGTGTCGTTAGTTGTTCGTAACTCAAACAAAGGATGGGCAAACTTGTGTTGTTAAAACTTTGGGTACACTTCTGAGGAATACTGCCCTAAGCCTTTAATATCGGAATTTAGGGAAGATTCCATAACTTGTGTAGTTTTATTAATATACAACACAGAATATTAATATTAGTACAACGGGCGTACTTACTTACTCTGTCTGTATCATCAGCCGAAATACGTCCACTGCTGAACATAAATAAGCCTCCACAATGATTGCACCAGCGACGGGCATCAGCGTTCTACTATGTAAAAAAAATAAAAATAAAAATTGTTTATTGGGGTAACCTTATAAATAAATACATGACACCCGCGCTGGCCAGACGGGTTGGGGAGGCCTGATTGATGTTTTATAATGTATGCCCTCAGTCGCCTTGTACGACATCCACGGAAAGAGTTGGAGTGGTCCTATTCTACTCTACCGGAAACCCCACACGGCAATATAAATTAGACAATAATACACAGAAATGTTAAATTATGTACTAAAGTAATAATATATAAGGAAGAACCACTGGACTCCAAAACTAGGCGGAAACCTGTATTTTTTTGGGGCCAGCCAGCTCTCCGTGCACTACGGAACTACTCGAGCAGATGGACACAAGGTAAGTGTATTATGTTCATTTTATTTGGTGAGTATTAGTTGGAAGAGGTGCGATATTGAAACTGTGTAGTGTGTGTGTGTGTGTGTGTGTGTGTGTGTGTGTGTGCGTGCGTGCGTGCGTGCGTGCGTGCGTGTGTGTGTGTGTGTGTGTGTGAGAGAATATATATATTAAGATCATTACTGCGATCGATCCAATCCGCCTGCTAAGCGTGGTGATTATACCAAAGCCTCCAATGGACAGCCCACCAAAAGTGCTATTCTATTAGGGAGGCTTGTGTTCAGCAGTGGACGTATTTCGGCTTATGATGGAAAAAAAGCCGTCTGAGATATTCCAGCAAGGCTAAAATAATATTAATCTGCCCGCACTTTGTGTACGATTTTCACTTTACTGACTTTTTCATCTCTAACTGTAGGTATATCACAGATATAGCAAGAAGCATATTTCGCACATGAAATCATAAACCATCATAACTGAAAACAGCATGTTTTGAGAAAACACAATTTGTAAGTTTAAAAAAGAATATAAACAAAACGGCTAAAGAAAAGTACGCAATTTTAACTTATTTACTAAGACTATAGTTATCTGTTTACATAATGCAAAACAAAGATAGAGGAAATCCAGTACGTTTTTCAACACTGCATTTTTTGAGTTATGACGGTCTATAGTTTCATGTGCGATTTGTGATCTTAGAACTGTATCAGACTATTTGCAGCTTCAAATATATTTAAATAAAAATCGACGACGAAATGTTATGTTCTTAAAAATGTATGACACAAACCTCAATAGTCTCGCATACAAGCTCGCGTGACATTGTAGTATATAACGAACCTGAACACGTCCCCCGTTCACTGGCCCCGAAAATATGAAACATGTCAGTCCGTTGATTGAATTTGTTTCACAAGGACTGGCCGAACGGGTGCGAATTTACAAAGGCATCTGTAGTCGGTCTATTTTAAAACCTGATCGAATACAGCCTGGTCGCAAGTATCACAGCAAGAAATTAACTCGAAGTAAGAATATTATTTAATTTATTATTACTTTTGTAGTTTCCAAACTGATAAAAAAAAATTATCATTATTTTCCGGAATGTTCCAATCTGCTTAGCTGTTCTAGTAATTTTTCACTTACTGACCTGAAGATATCGATGGAATGTGTAGCGCCTATTTGTCTTGGTAACTATTTAGTAATCATCACTAAATTAATACATACCAATAATCATGATTTTAAAGATTGATGATACATGACACATTTTACTCTCTTCTTCTTGTAATGTGATCGCGATAGATAATATCTACTTTAGATGTAATCGTATATTAATTCGTGGACAGTACGTCAATAGACGTTGTACCAATAACCCCTACCGCAATAGTACGTCTATAGAAGTCATATTGATTCGTCGTCTAGTACCTACCGCAGCATGAACTCACGTCTCGTGGCCTGTATCAGACACTAAACTTTGTAAATACGCCGTCCGGCCATGTCAGCGGACAGGACATGGTTTTTCCAATACCGATGCATGTTGGTTTCTGACGACATGACACGACGCAAGTGAACTGTGCAGAGTGACGAATTGGAAACCGTGTGAATCTACACTTCATCATAAAACTAATATTTTTTAATCAGTGTTGAGATTAGGTATAAACAGATATGGTTTTGAGTCTGGAGGAGTGATCCAATCTTAGTTGATCGTCAGAATAATCGAGCGACTAGTCCAACTTCTATGGACTTTTAGAATACCTTTTATAATTATTAGGCATGTTTCTGAAGATTAAATAAACTTCGTAGTTAGCAATATGATTTAAAAAAAATCTACCAGATTTAGTTGGACGTTTTTAAGTTTTTTTAATAGGCAGAATTTTGTCAACAACTTCTCAGACTACATACTTAGTGTACAAAATACATTCATGATTATGATCAGCCCTGTTCTCAGCAACTCGCGTCTAGTGCCGAATTCGATCGGAAGTTGTCCCCTGTAGAGTGCTAAACAGTTTATAGCGAGGTGTATATACTACAGACTGCAATGCACGACTGAGTTGCGTGTTTCTAGAACTTATAACGGGAGCTGCAAGCAAAAAAAAACTCAAATAATAAGTTTTAAGAATCATTAGAACAATAAAATATATTTTAAATTAAAGTATTTGTCGAATAAGCTTTAGAGTAGTCATGAGATGTCTTAGATCCTGTCTGAGATTAAAGGTAGGTCGAGGGAGCGCAAGTAAAACACGACCAGTGCGTCACTGTCTACTTGCGAGAGCAAGAAATGAATCCATCCACATATTGAATACATAAAATATAACTGCATATGTCACAAGATATAAGATATCAAGTTGTGCTAAAAGGGAGTCGGGCAATTAGGTTAGACAGTAAACTGTGCAATATGGCATAATGTATCTTTTTTATTTAATTTTTTATTTATTTATAGATCTCGTACATGTTACACCATACTGGTACATTGTCTTAATAACCAAGCGTATAGAAATTAGAGATGGTGTTGCAGTAACAGCCCAAAAAGACCTAGGTCTTTTTTAAGGATAGTTACTAGGTAGTAGTTTGGGAAATATCTGTGAGGTTAAGGTTTTGTTGTCTTCTGTTTGTTCTTATAACGGTGATTAGTTACCTAATTTATCATGTTTCTCACGTTATTGAGTCGGTCTAATTGAACTGCCATTCATAATTATTACAATGGAAATGTAACTGTTGACATATTTACAATGATTCTAAGCTAGTATATTATTGTATCTTTCTACCTTTATTTATAGTGCAATAAAGAGTGTTGAATTTAATTAAAAGACATTAATTTTAACAAAGATAAAATAACGCGTTTGTCTCCCGGTCTACACGATACAAATGTATTTTCGGAGTGGGAGAGGTACAAAGTTAGCAGCATTCAGTCTCGGTCCGGTCTAAGACATCTGTCGAAGTTTCACAATGCGCACAAGGGAAGACTCAAGTTAGGCTCTAGTTAGTTTAAGTTCATTAGTATGTATCGCTGGCAAGCAGGCTCTAGTGCATGACAGTTGTGGTATTGCATATGCAGAACTAGTTTCAGCTGGATATTTAGTGAATTTTCGGGATTATTGTTGGAAATCTTATTCAATGTAAGGTAATGTAGATGAAGTGGGTAACAAGCTTTTGCTTGCGACTTCGCCTGTCTGTTTTAAAATTTAAAAAAACTTTAAAAAACTGGCAGTACGATAAATTGATTTGTAAACCAGAATAATACTACTTGCAAAGAATAATATGAAATCATTAGGTACGTCTTTATTATTGTACTATTTCGATAACTACTGGAAGTGCGACATTATAGAACACAACCTTTTATACTGAGTAATAATAAAATTACTATTAATATTTTTTCCAGTAATTCAGTATCACATTTAGATTTTTTATTCCGTTTAAATTTTTGATGATTAAATTGCGATATTTCGCAAACATTTGCTCACTAGTCGCAGCGGGGAACGGCGGGTAGCAGAGAGGGGTGGCGGGAAGCGAGGCGTTGCGGTCGGTCATCTAACTCTGCGCGCGCGCGATGTATTTCCCTTAGTTTAAAAAAATATCGCACAAAAAATAAGTACCCGAACATTTATGTCTTTTTCTTTAAGTAATACAAATTGAGACAAAATACCTTTATAATACGATATTTATATTGTTGTTATTGAAGCGTTTTTTTTATGTTACCTACAGTCAAAGAGGTAACTTCAGTATGCAGTACTGTAATCCACCAGGTCACTAGGGAGGTTTTGTTACAACCCGTAGAAAACTAACAGGTAAACAACGAAACCCAAAATGTAATTTAAGTCGAGACTTGTCAAAGGCATTGTGGCGACCCTTCTCATATAGGTATCATGTAGAAAGGAAATGATATGTGTGTGATGGAAATAAGTAGAAAGAAGGGTTGTTGGGTCCTCCCTCGAGGGATGGAAGATGAGGCCTCAAATAGTCTAGTATCTACCAAATACGTGTAATACAATAAAGAAGAAATGTTAGATGTTTGTTGTTCATAGGGAGCTTCAACAAATTACGCAGCCAGATAAGGGGGAGAGGTTCGATATATAGGTACACGGGCTACGTAGGGGGGTGGAGGTCCTGAACAATTTCGGAGCCTATGACACAGTCTTGACTCCTCCCGATCACGTGACTGTCGCCAAGTACATTTCGAACTCATAATGAAAAAAAGAAAAATGTTTATTACAGAAACTTAGGGGGTTACAGAGGATAGTTGGGGCCCTCTTTTAGACATAAAAATGTCTGTGCCAGAGGACCTCAACTTGACAAATGAAAAGCTTCATAAAAGCAGATCGTGTTTATTATATACCCGATTATATAAGGTTAACGATAGTTGTTATTAATAGGCAATTATTGTAAAATTTGGAGTTACTGCAATATATAAATAACTATTAAAGTAGGTAGTAATTTAAGATTTAGATTGCGATAATCTAAATCAAATGTTACGCAGTCGATTAAATGATTAGTTCTCAAGTAATAAACACTTTTTTAATTTTCACCTATAATTTTTGTTTGTTTGTTATAAGACATTGGCAGTAAATAACACCATCAGTATAATCACGATATCTTTTTATTTTCTGTATAATACCTATACTATGACTACTAAACATCAAAACCCGAAGAATACATTATTTTGGGAAAAATAAATACACAACAAACTGTTCTCCAATAAACATGGGAACAACCTCCTAATTTTATGATGAAGTATCAGCGGTTGACAGTTATTTTGGAAATATTATTCTTGTTTGAACAAGAACAATAGTTTATATAACAAAGAAATGATGCATTTTTCTTTTGTTCTCTAAACGTATATATTTTTAGTTTTATAATTAGAAACATGCTTACATATTTCCTTTTTTTTTACTTTTTTTTCTTGTTAAAGTAATATCAAGCTTAATTGGTTGTTGCCGCGCTTTTTGGAGAACACTTTGTTGGGTATTTGTTTTTTCCAAAAAAAATTATAGGTATTTCAGGCTTTGGTGTTTAGCAGTGATAGTATATTATACAACAAATGTCTGTGCGTGTGTATATTTCATTCCAGATTCATAGTCCTATGAAAACCAACGCTATTTACGTCTCGGTAACATATACATGAAAGGGTCACCAGCAGCAAAAACAGGTTTGTATTACCATGTAAACTTTGCAGTCCACTTAGGAACACCATCTATTGTGTATTTTGTTTTCGTGACGCAAATGCGTTTGTTTTCATAGGACTATTAATCTGGAATGAAATATACACTGTGAAGGAAACATAGATAAACGTGACTAAGCTGATCTTCTTAAATCACTGAACTTCCTAACTTCAAACCTTACTAAAGCTTACTATCAACGTTAGTAAGGGAAGTCTGTGACTATATGACGACCAGCGTTATTCTGAAGCACTCTGATACTGATAGTAGACAGAAAATAAAAAGATATCGCGATTAGACTGATAGTATTATTGCCAATGTCTTATAAGAACAAAAAAATCAAGCTTAATTTTGATAGGTAATGTAAAATGCAGTTTGCCGTGTGGTTTTCGGCTTAGAATAGGGCCACCCCTATCTTTTCGATGGGTGTCGTCAAGGTGACTAAGGGATTGCATCAGGGATGGGCTGCAGCGTTCTCCTGTGTGTGTATGTTAAGATCATTACTGCGATCACCAATCTGCCAAGCGTGGTGATTATGGCAAATCCCCCAATGGACAACTTACCAAAAGTGGTATTCTATTGGGGAGACCTATGTCCAGCAGTGGACGTATTTAGGCTGATGCTGATGATGAATTTAAAATAGATTAACAGCATTAGTGGCAGAATGATTTCTAAGCCTGATCGTTATCATCGTCCACTTTGAACATATGCAAAATAAATTACTATCTACTAAAATATTATGCGAGATTTATAAGACCACTCTGGACAAATATAGGTATAAAAACAGCAGAGGATAATGTAAATTGTGAGCACCCCCAGGGAAATAAGACTGATAATTGTCCGTACATCATTTAAATTCGCCGCTAGCCGCTTGGTCGAACGGCTAATTATATTAAAGCAAACCGAATGTCCAGGGACTTCCACCAGCTGTATGACATACCGTCCTTGCCATTGACAAACAACAATGAACTATAGTTAGTTCATTGTTGTTTGTCAATTGCATATTCAGTGATTAGTGTGTAGTATCAGTGATTAGTCATCTGAATTTTTACTGAAAGGAAACATTATTTTATTTATAAAGTAAGGAAGACAGCATTAAATAAAATTTGAAATATCGCTTACCTCAGCCATATTGTAAAATATAACATTCTACACTTTTATGACGATCTGAAAAGTTATCCGGAAGTTAATTAAGGAAGGCACTTAGACGTCCAGCAGTGGACGTCGAAGTGGTGACACGAGTAACCAAGACAAAATACCACACAGCAAACGAGTCAAAATGCCATTTAGTTGACCAACATTTTGTCGTATATTTATTCTTTATTGCACAATTTTAAAACTAAATACAGTCACAAATTTTGTGTACAAAGGTGAGCTAATCTCTAAAAGTATCTTCCAGCCAACCTTACAGGGTGTGAGACAAGTCACTAAGAGCGAGAAAAAAGTTCCAGTGTATTGACGTTGCTGTTTCGTCTCCGTGTGTGTCGAAGAGAGATGTCCCGAGTCTCATTTCCATCCACATTACTCGCCGAATATTCTCTCCTTGACGTACCGTCTAAAATATAAAAGAGGCATTCTCTTGGAGCGCACTGCAGACCACATAGAGCTACGAACCTGGTTTAGAATAGAGCCACCCGCAATCTTCCCATGGGTGTCGTCAAGACGACTAAGGGATTGCACCAGGGTGGGGCAGCACCGTTCTCCTGTGTATATTAAAATCAATGCTGCTATTACTAATACGCCTGCAAAGCATGATGATTATAGGAAATCCCCAAATGGATAGCCCAGCAAAAGTGTCATTCTATTGGGGAGGCTTATGTTCAGCAGTGGACGTATTTCGGCTGGTGATGATAAAACCACAAGGATTGATTGAATGATTTCGTCAAGGTACTGCAGACGTTGAAAACTAATACATTAAAAACAGAGAGGGGCAGCATCGTTCTCCTGATGTGTATATCCGTTGCCAAAAGCAGGGATGTGGCAAGTTATAATATACAATTACAAATTTCCTTATTAATCCCCAAGGGGTAGCCCCGATGACGGGCCGACCACGTAGGAATACGTTATATGTAGCGTTTTTTTCTGAAAATTTTCACGGGAGTATCAACAACGACTAGTCTTGTAACACCTGGGTATGGGGACTTCCCTCCGTGTCACATTAGAGCAAACGGCTCGTTATTAGTAGCCATTTAACTTCCATATAATAAGCGCGATGTTAGATACTACATTCTTCTTTTTCTACCTAAAGTTGAGAAGCAGGGTTGGCAATTTTTTTTAAAAGAACAATAAACTTGCGAGTTTAAAAAGTAAACAAAGAAAACATGTTTTAAAACAAATTTTGGTAATTCTTTTATTATTATATGATTAAAACTTTATAATAGAACACTAATTTAATTTTATGTCCTTATAATCCAAACAGTAACGAATGAACGGCTTATAAAATGAGGTAAACTTTCATCTCTTTTACCGTTCTTGTCGCGGTAGTAATACTTAATATTTATAAATAATATTTCTCATAGATTTGAGAGCCACGCGAGCGGAGCCGTGGGCACAGCCAATACCTAATAAACTACTCCTCTACTCAACTCTACGTATTTTCCTACATCGCTGCGTTCAAGCCACACAAATTATGAAGGAAGCTCCACAGAGAGTAGCTACGTCGCTACAATGTTTGTTCTCGTTAAAATAAAAATAGCCTAAATGTGCCGTGTAACATCATTTGAACGCCATATTTCACATTCTAACTTTGCAACTCGTGATAGTCAACCCTGACTTTTATTGTCACTGACATTTTGTGAACAAAGTTATGTCAAAGTCAAATTGACATTTTATGGGTTCCCCAAAAAATCAAAAGACATTTTGTATACTAGTAAAAGTTAGTAAAAATAGTATGTGTCTTATATAATCCAGTTGCTGGGTTATGTTTTGGACATGAATCGGAATTAGGTAGTATCTTATTTAGATACTTGCGATGAAATGTTTATATTAATTTATTCCGAGATTTTTAGTAAAAATTGTTTAGACACTATTACTCGTTTAAGATTCTCGGGATTTTCAATTCAATTCCAAACTATTTATTGCACTATTTTTTGATCCTGACAAACGTCTCAAAGCGACTTTCCTTCGTCCGCTTTTCGCCCCGTGATATGTTACGAACAACATCGCCGCCTTGTAGAGGTACCACGATTAGCTAGGGAAATAATTGTTCGCTTCATCAGAGCCCCGCTAGATTCGGTAAGGCTAATATTCCCCAGAGGTCGCCCAGCGCGGGATGTCGGCACGCTTATGACCAGGCCAGCCCCTGGACATGCATTCGTCGGCACGGCAGACCTTGGACTGGTGGACGGGACAGGGATCGGGACGAGGGAGACAGGATATGGAGCATGGGTAAGAGTATAGGTTAGGTAGGGATACCGCTGTTGCGGAAGGATAATGGGCTTGTACTAGCGATTGCAACTGTGACTGCAACTACCAGAGCCAAGTCCCCTCTATTACTATACTATTATTGCACTTCTTGCATACATACTTAAGTACCAAAATTTACATATTTATGAATTACACAGCCACACAAAAAAAGTATCAGTAAAACTACAAATCCTATGGCTCTAAATCCTCATGATACAATACAATAACCCAATACCGACGACCTCCGTGGCGGAACGGGTAGCTCTCGGACTGCCACGCCGGGTCATTGCGGCTTCGAATCCCGCTAGGGGCGAATGTTCGTATGATGAATATGAATGTTTGTACCCAAGGTTTGGATGTTTCTATATTTATTTAAGTATGTCTATCCGTTATCTGGTAACCATAACACAGGTTCTGCCTAGTTTGGGACTGGATAATTGGTTTGAATGTCTGAGATATATATATAGGTATTTATTTATTTTAAAAAAAATAGCCCTACAGCCACATAACCCTATAACTCGATGCTTTGAACCATAGTAGGGTTTTTGGTTTCTACGGATATAGCAGATTTCAGGATTTTTTGAGGTTATGGGTGAAACCAGACGTGCTGGGATGAAAGTGACCCCGAATTGGGATTCAGCGACCCCAAAAACATGTAGTACACATAATGGGACCCCCAGTACAGAAACTTTTTTTGTGTGGCTGTCTTATTAGGTGATTCCATATTTATGTTAAGGTTTAGGTGTGAAGTTTTACGAGACATTGTGGTGACAATGTTTTTGCCCTTGATTGTACAGTGCGGAGCAAAGTATGTACAAGTATGCAACGTGTACTAACATATACAATACAACATGTACAACCGTGAGAGTTACAAAAAGCTGTGACGAATGGCGTCCGCCGCCGCGATCCTTTGCCGAGTCACAAAGGAACCACGGCATTGTGTTTCAAGTATTACAGAGGAACACGGCTGCAGGATCTACGAGGGAAGAGCGGTAAGCGAGTGGAAATATAATTGTATGATACTAATTTAAACGGTCGATGGTATGACTGAACGATTGCCGTGTGGTTTCCGGTAGAGTAGAATAGGACCACTCCAATTATTCCCGTGGATGTCATACAAGGCGACTAAGGGAATACATTATGAGAAGTAATTACATGGTCAGCAATTATAAAATTTGGCGAGCCACCCAAAAGCAGCATTTAAATAATTTGGTCAGCATACAAAGATTTTGTTTGCAATAAAAAAAATCAGGCAGCAATTCTTGTTCCGCAACTAATTTTGATAATGGTCAAAAATTAAATCATACATAGGCAGCCAACAATAACATGAGTCTGCATAATAAACATTCAGTCCGCAAAATAACTACTTGAGCGGCAAGATTTCATGATTGAGCGGCAGAAAAACATGTCTATAAGCAGTATATTTGATTGGTATGCATATTTAAAACATGGTGAGCAAAATAACTACTTGGATTGCGTTTTTGTTGAAAAAGCGGCAATGTACGTTCCGCGATGTTCCAAGGACTTAAGGACAAAATACAAGAAATTTTTGAAAGTTCTTGGAATCCAAAAGTATTGGTTTGTGATGCTGCTAAAAGCATACAAAATGCATTTCTAGAAGTTTTTGGAGAACATGTCGTAGTTCGGATGTGCTGGGCACACGCAAAAAGAAAAATTCAAGAGAGGATAGAAAGGATTAAAAACAAGGTGCTGCGTGATAATATCTTAAATGATGTTGATTCATTGCATTCTATTACAGATGAGAATATATTTGACGCAGCTTCCGAAGCATTTCTGCAAAAATATAAAGATCAGATTGAATTTGTCACGTATTTCAGAGCACAGTGGTTAATACAAAACCGCAATTGGTTCCTGGGAGCGGCTCCCAACTCTCCATCAACCAATAACGCTTTGGAGTCTTTTAACAGAGTAATAAAGGATAGCAATACACTCCGAGAACGCTTCCCTTTGTCCAAATGGGGGAAGTGTAGGCCAAATCCTCCGTCTGTCTCCGGTTGTGCTCCTGTAGTGGAGACCAAAATAATCTGATGATGATGATGACCGAACGAAGACGTCGTCGGTAGCAGAAGCGGCGCAGTATACTTCTTGTGACACGTTTTACGTATGGTTGCACGTTTAGTTTTTTTTTTATCTAATTTAAGGAGTTTTGTCACAAGGTGACAATGTCACTCCATTGTACAACGTACATTTGTCTTAGCCTAATAAGATATTCTAACACACCTTACTTGGGTTGTACAAGCGGACATGCACAGACACTTATCTTCTGCGAATGACCGCCTGCGCAACCCTGTACAGTATCCTAGACGTTTCGGCGAAGGGAAAGGCCAGGACACTGTTACATCCACCTACTTGGGTTGCACGTTTAGTATTGTAATCATAATCACTATAATCACTTCTATACTGCGTTAAGAGATACAGATGCTCTCATTTTAAGCTCGTTGATGTACTATTGGTTAATTCGATGTCGAAATATCACAAAGTGCAAGTTATATACTAGTAATTTTATTTATTTTTGAATATATCTACGAGTATGTTACCCAAGATTTGGGACATATAGATACGCTGATTTTACTGTGCATGTTTACACAGATTAAAACGATTTTTATTTGGTTGATAAAACTTTAAGGAAATAATCCTTTTTCTATTGCTATGATGGTCGTAAGCGTGCCGACATCCCGGAGAAGGGCGAATTCCGGGGACTATTAGCCTCACCGAATCATGCGGGGCTCTAATGAGGTGGACAATTATTTCCCTAGCTAATCGTGGTACCTCAACAAGGCGGCGATGTCGTTCGCAACACATCAGGTCAAGGAGTATCATGAAGCGAAAAGCGAACGAAGGAAAGCCACTTTGCAATATTACATTGCGCAAAGTGGCGATACGTCGTCTCTGCCTACCCCTCTGTGACCAAGGCGTGGGCATTATGTATGTATGTATGTATAATGGGTTTGCGATTGACCTCAATCTCACCTGATGGTAAGTCAACTAATTATTTTGTGTGAAGATTTATAATATATGATTAATGATCATATATAAAGAATGTATCTTCCGCCAAAAACAAACATTGCTCTAGTTTTTCGCACTTTTAGATAAAGTTTTCAAAATCTTTTTTTTGGAAATTGAATTAAGAAAGAAAAAAAAGAAGTAAGAAAAGAAGAAGAAATTTTGAATTTAGTAAAATATTTGGTTGTTCTAAGAAAATCAAATTCTTGGAACAAACAAAATGTTATTTCTGAATTGAAAAAAATATCATGGAAGTGCTAGGAGGATACGAATTTAACTTAGACGATAAACTCTTTATTGCACACAGATTAAGAATAACCACTTAGGTAAAGATTTACGTAAAGTGTACAAACGCGGTCTTCCAGGCGTTCGCCTACGATGCTTATGCATGGAGATCTAAAAATATGCCAACGCTCCAAGTCTATAACTTGGACCTCGTTAAGATGCCTAGCCTGTGCTACCGACCGGTGACGTCTTTTGAACCCACCGAGCATTGAAGCCTAACCATGCAAATTATGAGGCAGGTACACCGCCGCACGAAGCTTTCGCTCTCTCGTACGAATATTACCATTGCTTTCAGATGTATTACGGTGTGCCGAGTGTACGTGTAGGGAGGGTTTTGCTTTCCCGTTTGAATCTAAATGTGACAGTCATTAGGAAATGAGCGTAAGAGTGTTTAGTGTTCATATAATTCGTGGAATGTGGAGTAGAGGGTGCAATAGTGACACTTATGTGATTGTTCTCTCAATTGATTTTCTAGGTAAGTTAGTACATTTTTTTTTTTATTCCTGAAAAGTTTGCGCTTGACTTCAATCTCAACTGATGGTCATTGCTGATAAGGCCTAAGGTGGAGCGCGCTTACCCAGAAGTCGCCTATCCACTCTTCCTTTAAAAAGATCCCAATTGTACTAGTCCGGAAATACCAAAGCTAGTAGGTTCCATTTCTTAGCAGACATACAGACATATATACATACTTTTTGTGCCTTAGTCTGTGGACGGAACTGAATTTATTGGTCAATTTAATTGAATTTAACCCCAACACAAACATCCCACTGATGGGCGACAAGTTTCGTTTCTAAGGGCGCGACTTATGCGTATGTTTTATTTATATATTTTGTTCATATATTTATTTAAGTATGTCTATCCGTTATCTAGTAATCATAGCACAGGCTCTGCCTAGTTTGGGACTGGATAATTGGTGTGAATGTCTGATATATTTATTTATTTTATTCGAAAATTACACAAAGGCTTCGAAACATTGAGGCGTGACCATTCACATTTGTCTATGCGTCATCATCAGCCTATATACGTCCACTGCTGAACATAGGCCTCCCCAATAGAATGCTTCTTTTGGTAGGCTGTCCATTGGGGGATTTGCCATAATTACTATGCTTGGCATGCGGATTGGTGAACGCATTAATGATCCTAATATACACAGGATAACCTGCTACCACAGTCCCATTCGGGGTGGCCCTATTCCAAACTAAAAACCACACTGCTCTACCCGCTAAAACAAACTTTACTAAATTACAATACAACACTAAACTTAATATCCACTAAATAAATAAGTGTCGACCTAACCCTTACTCGTCACTATGCCCTGGAACACATAACTTGTGTCTCCTGAACGTGTACGTAATAAACGGGCAAATGGTCTATGTCGGGACTATTAGACGGACATCGTAAACGGGATAACGGGTGCCAGCTGTTCTGGATTAGACGGGACAGTCCCGGGAAATTTAGTTCCGTCTCCTTTTAATTTTATTAGAATCCTCCTGCAGGTAAAGTATCCGGATAAAATATAGCCTTTAACTCGTTTCTGAGATACCGTATAAAATATAGCCTACTGTTGGTTTCGGGAAGGTCAGGTCTTGAATTTTTGTGAATAAGTGGGCGAGACGATTACAGTTTAAAGATAATTTTATTGCAGAACGCATTAACTCAATTTATTCATATTCATTTATTGTTTCATGTAGTTTAAAAGATGTTAGATAACAATACACAGGTACTAACATGAACCCTGTAAGGGCGCTACAATATATGTAAAATTATCAATTAAAAATATAAAATTAAATTATAAAATAGAAATAAATTTTTATTTAGTGTTAAGAATTTTATTAGACATTTTTATATTTATTTGTGTTTAATTTGCCTTTATAATTTGATTTTATTTAACTTGTGTATAATTTTTATTTGACCTGTAACGGAAGTTATCAATAAAGTATGTCTATGTCTATGTCTATAGCAACTCGTTAGACCAAGTACAATTGCAAATTTCTCTGTAGGTAATGTATAAAAAGTATAAACGTAATCTGCCGTGGTTTATATCGACGGCCGTTTCTGAGATTGTCGCTAACTCGCTTTCAGATCTATATGTATGTCTATATGTATACCAATGTAACTTAAAACCTGTAATGACCTATTTCAGGGGCATTTACTATCGAGCCTGTCCTAAAACTAAAACAATTCTAGAGAACAACTTTCAGGAATAATAAGAAATATATCGCCGCTTCCAGTTTGTCAAATTTTCCGACGTTTTTTTGTGATTGGTGTGAAAAAACACTGCACACAGCAGTGCAGGCCTTGCTGTCCAAAAGTTGTTCTCTCGAAGTCTTCACGTCGCAATTTCCATGTCACTTTCATAATGTTAAACATATTTAATGCTTTCATATGCCCAATGGGCGAAAACACAGAGCTCTCTATATCCTGTACATCCTTTACATCACCTGTATTTATGAATAAATATATTTGAACTTGAATTTATTTGAATTAAAGACGAAAATGTGTAATCAGTGCGTGCGGTCTGTCACAGCAACGTGTCACAGGTACGATGCAGCAACGTGGACGCTAATGGTGGGCCTGATGCACAAGTTTCAAGTCGCTCAGCGAGCTATGGAGAGAGCTATGCTCGGGGTTTCTTAGTAATTAGTAAATCCGCCGAAGCACGAAGGTAACCGATATAGCCGAAAGGATTGGGAAGCTGAAGTGGCATTAGGTGGACCACATTAGATGGACCGACGACCTGAAGAAGGTGGCCGGAAGCGGCTGGTAGCCTCTTAGGGAAGGCCTATGTCCAGTGGACGTCTAAAGCTGATATGATTCTCTCGTAGTGTGGTTTAGTATCGATCCGATTCTGAGTGCCTTTGTAACCGGTCACTGTAGTTATTTGGTTACACCCTATGTAAAGAGAAAGGTTGCTAAGAGGCCGAATTGGTTTCCACAAAATAAACAATGGATTGGCCGCTCTCAATGCCATCACTTCGCAAATTAACTTAATACCAATTGCGCCGGGACACTCTTAAGAGGCTCCTTCAAACTGGACGTCTATACCAAGAGAAGACGCTCGTAGTACGACGTGGGTTTAAAAAAAATATTTGATAGATTTTCTATGTATCTTACTATAGGTGAAATAGAAATAATATAAAACTTTTGAAAATTTAATAAATAATCAATGAATCTTAATACTTAATTACTAGCTGTGCCATCGAATCTGCTCGCGTGGTCTACAGAATTATTCATTTTTTTAAAGTTGAAATGTTCTTAGTGCTAAAAATCATGAATTCATGACAGAAAAGGTTATCAATTAATTATTTATATTATCCTCCGTCTGTCTCCGGCAGATGAGAGAGGGTTGTGCTCTTGCAGTGGAGACAAAAATAACCTGATGATGATGATGATTTATATTATAATATTTTCCAATAAGTTATTTTTTTCTTTAATATTAAAACCAATATTTTATCGTGGGGTAGAGGCCCTAAACATATACAAAGAGTTGTACAAAAAAAATCAGTTTTTCTATTTGACGCAACTACATATTGCTACTGCAATCATTGCAATGAACACGTTGTCCATGTAAAAGGCATGGCTGTCAGAGGTCAACTCCTCCAATTTTAAGTGGTTGCTTGGTCTTGAAAACTAATTTTGACGACCTCCGTGGTGGAACGGGTAGCTCTCGGACTGCCACGCCGGAGGTTACGGGTTCGAATCCCGCTAGGGGCAAATGTTCGTATGATGAATATGAATGTTTGTACCCTAGTCTAGATTTTTATATATTTATTTAAATATGTGTATCCGTTATCTAGTAACCATAGCACAGATTCTGCCTAGTTTGGTACTGGATAATTGGTGTGAATGTCTGACATATTTATTTATTTATATTTAAAATTATAATCAAAAAAGAATCGGAAATTGGAGACGCTTGAATTGGAACGGTAAATCCGTTGGAATCATGGGTATTCTGTCTGTATTATACACTTTGAACCTGCAACAAAACAGACAAACTCGAAGGATTGAGGGAATTCAAGAATGTGTAAACCTCCTCCCCTTAACCCCCCCCTCTTCCTCTTCAATTTTCATCGTCTAAAGTTTAAGTGGTTATCTCGCAATTGGTTGCAACTGGCAGCGTTGAAGCTATTCAGTAGCCTAATTTGAAGTAGCCTTAAGACCTACAAGAGCTTGATTGAAAAAGTTCGTTTTTCTTTTTTTTCTCCCAAAAAGAGGCTTAGACGGCCCCGAAACAATCAATTAGGGAAGTTGGAACCCCCTTGAATTGTAAATGTGAGACTTGCCTGCTTCTTTGTTTATTCCCCTCCTATTTTTGGGAGCTTTTGTTTCTTTAAATATAATTAAGGGAGTTTTTTGTGTTTATTTTGTATATTTTGATGAAATTTCAGTCTATTTAGATCTAGGGTTGCCAGCTTTTTGGACGAGAGACAGATTTTACAGGAATATGCATGAAAGGGTACATTTTGATGGGTCAGTTCTATTAGTAGAGGAACATCTCTAAAACACTGTTCTGAGTTTTGGCTGTCATAAAAATGAGTGTTGTTTTCTTATCGTTTTAGTACTTATGTATGTTATGGTAAGATTATATCTCATAGACCTTGTAAGGATCGGATAAGGCGAAGCGAACTAAAAAAAAATGTTTTGAAGAAGTAATGCCATAATAACTTCTTCAAAACATTTTTTTTAAGTTTAGCCGCCTCCGCCTCCGCCTCCGCCTCAAATGCAAATATCTGCAATGTACAGGCACGCGATTATATTTATTAGAATAGATATAGCTTAGATACAAAATACGATGTAAAGAAAAGAAAAATAAATACTAATTAAATAAGTGTCATGTGATGAATATGATAGATAAGTATTAGGCAAAAAATAAGTAACTAGCCTGAAATAAGTGTAGTGTGTGCAGTGATAAAGTAGGTAATTATAGCAAACCGGTTACTTGCTGCTCCAACAAGAAATATTTATAGTTCTTTAAAATGTATTTAGAAGATTTTGGACCACGACGAGGGAGGTGGAGGAGTTTTTCTCTTTTGAACTGACTCATTTTTTTTTTATTTAAGTAATATGATATGGGTAAACAAATCTCCCGTTCTACTGCAAGTAAAGACTTCTACACTCGGCCAATTTAAATAAATCATGCTCTTGCATTTTCACACAACCAACAAGTGTCGTTTTGTTATCATATTATCAAATACCAATACTTGAAGTGGCAGTGGGCTGGTCACATCTGTCGGAGAACAGATAACCGTTGGGGTAAACGAGTTCTCGAGTGGAGACCGCGACTCGGCAAGCGTAGTGTGGGACGCCCCCTGGCTAGATGGAGTGACGATCTGCGTAGGGCGGCTGGCAGTGACTGGATGAGAAGAACCGAGGATCGGGTACAGTGGCGCGCCTTGGGAGAGGCCTATGTCCAGCAGTGGGCTCTTACAGGCTGATGATGATGATGATGATGAAATACCAATATATTAAGATTCTGGAAAATTAACAAATTAATTAATTTAAGAAATTCATAATCTGTCACATTGACAATTTTTAGGAAAATAACACCATGTGAATGTTCCGACTAGCGATTGTGCTACGTCGATGACGAGACGAATGTAAATTGTGTTTTCTGTGTCACGATAACCGACTCATGCTTAGTGGCACAAAAACCTGGTCTGTTGCAGAAAGGAGATAGGGATGATAGTATTTAATATTAGTAACGCAGAACATTTAATTATTACTAAATATTGACGCTACGGTTAAATAATGTCAATATTTAGTAAATAATTAAATGTTCTGAGTAGTAACTGCACAAGTTTCAAAGTGAATGTGAAAGAGTTGTGGCTACTTGCGTGGAACAGAGCGATTGTTTGGAACGCTCCATCTAGTAGTACATAGAGATCGTTGTTAGTATAAAACTTTATGTCCACATTCTAGTACCTACACTTTACAAAAAAAATCTTGTTAGACAAAGACAAAGAAAAGGCGAGATGGTTTTCTTTAAAAAGGAAACAGAAACAAAAAATGCAACGAATGTTTCGAGTGAACAAGGCTGCCTTTTATTTTCGATACGTCTGAAAGCCAGACCTTTAGCCGGCCCCTACTAATTGTCGTAGAGCAAGAACTGAACTCGTCCAAATAAATCTTTATTGTTTAAAAAAAAATTACACTTACTTATGCATGTCTAATTCCAAACTAAAATGTTCTCTTATGCTATGGTAATAATTAAACAAGGATAGGGCAATTCACAACTATAACATCTGGGCTGGGAGCAACTTCTACAAAGTTATCTGTACCTAGTGGGAATCGAACTCACGACCGTTGCACGACGGTGGCATTTTTCTTCAAAGATTGCGTTAGAAATTCTCTCTTACCTAAAAGCATAAGCACTTAATAATATGCTAAAAGTGTGATAACCACGTGCCACGGCAGTTTTCCGGTAGAGTAGAATAGGACCACTCCAACTCTTCCCGTGGATGTCGTACGAGGCGACTAAGGGAATATATTATAAAACATCAATCAGGCCTCCCCAACCGTCTGGCCAGCGTGGGGAGTGTACGCCAAGTCCTCCGTCTGTCTCCGGCAGGTGAGAGAGGGTTGTGCTCCTGCAGTGGAGACAAAAATAACCTGATGATGATGTGATCAAAATAATATTCTTTGAATTTTTTTGGATTTGGACATTCGAAAACAAGACGGGGGAGCAGCTGCACTTTTGTTGAACTAACGCAACGCCATGACCACTACCAATGCCCTAACAACGTCTGAATTATGAAATCCAAAGACCAGGTCTTTGGATGTCCAAATCCAAAAAAAGTTCAAAGAATATTATTTTGATCACATCATCATCAGGTTATTTTTGTCTCCACTGCAGGAGCACACCCCTCTCTCACCTGCCGGAGACAGAGACCAGGTCTTTGGATTTCATAATTCAGACGTTGTTAGGGCATTGGTAGTGGTCATGGCGTTGCGTTAGTTCAACAAAAGTGCAGCTGCTCCCCCGTCTTGTTTTCGACAAATAAATGTTGAGAACACTGGCATTTCTTTGCTACCTGCCATAAAATTGCTGAAGCTCAACAATTTGAAATAATAAACAATTTTCCGCAAACAGAATAGTAAGTACCATTTCCAGTTTTATTTTTGCACTTAATTTCAATATCATATACGGTGTACAAAATTAGTTAAAACGACAGACTTACTATAACTGTACACATAAATTTCGTAGAACCAAACGATACGATTAAAAAAAAAAAGTAAATCAATAAAATAATGTTATTTAAGAAATTAACTTTAAATTTGCATCTTAAAAAAATTTAACAAACTCATTTTATCTATCCAATATCAAAATTTTGGTTAAACATAAATGTTATAACAATTAAGCAGATAGAATATAGTGTAATGTTGTGAAGTGTAGTAAAATATTGTGTTAAATGTATTCAGGGGGGGACGCCCCGCCGCCAGATGGACCGACGACCTAAAGAAGGTGGCCGGAAGCGGCTGGATGCGGAGGGCGGATGACCGGGTGTGGTGGCGTTCATTGGGGAAGGCCTATGTCCAGCAGTGGACGTCAAGGGCTGATATGATGATGATGATGATGAAATGTATTCAGTGCAGAGTAATTAGTGTATGTGTTCTGACTCTGATTTGTAAAACATACAATTGAACACCTATATTTCTAATCTTAAAAAAATATCTATCTTCCTGTAGATATCGCAGAAGCGAATTAGGTCTCCCTAAACTTATCAACACGGAATCGGTTTGAGCTGTTCAGCAAAAGCTTATCTCAATAGAATAAATTAAAATTAATAAACAGCGATTATCAACTCGACTGAGCAGCAGCGTGTATCTTATCTTCTTAGGGGGCCAGGAAGACCTGGCGACACTTCGACCCTTCAGGATCTTTTGTGTCAAATCCCTGACCACCAACGGTGCCCCAAGCCGATTTGGTGGACTTCACATACGCCTCAGAATTTCTTCTTCGGCATATGCAGGTTTCCTTACTATGTTTTCCTTCACCGAAAAGCCTGTGGTATTACAAATAAACCGTACTTAAGTTTCGTAAAACTCATTGGTACGGGCGGGGTTTGAACCCACGACCTCATGAACGTGAGGCGAGTGCACAACCAACCGGCTACCACGGCTCTTAGCAGCAGCAGCGTGTAACTCCGTAAATGTTTTGGGAGAGGCTGACAGATGGACCGACGACCTAAAGAAGGTGGCCGGAAGCGGCTGGATGCGGAGGGCGGATGACCGGGTGTGGTGGCGTTCATTGGGGAAGGCCTATGTCCAGCAGTGGACGTCAAGGGCTGATATGATGATGATGATGATGAAATGTATTCAGTGCAGAGTAATTAGTGTATGTGTTCTGACTCTGATTTGTAAAACATACAATTGAACACCTATATTTCTAATCTTAAAAAAATATCTATCTTCCTGTAGATATCGCAGAAGCGAATTAGGTCTCCCTAAACTTATCAACACGGAATCGGTTTGAGCTGTTCAGCAAAAGCTTATCTCAATAGAATAAATTAAAATTAATAAACAGCGATTATCAACTCGACTGAGCAGCAGCGTGTATCTTATCTTCTTAGGGGGCCAGGAAGACCTGGCGACACTTCGACCCTTCAGGATCTTTTGTGTCAAATCCCTGACCACCAACGGTGCCCCAAGCCGATTTGGTGGACTTCACATACGCCTCAGAATTTCTTCTTCGGCATATGCAGGTTTCCTTACTATGTTTTCCTTCACCGAAAAGCCTGTGGTATTACAAATAAACCGTACTTAAGTTTCGTAAAACTCATTGGTACGGGCGGGGTTTGAACCCACGACCTCATGAACGTGAGGCGAGTGCACAACCAACCGGCTACCACGGCTCTTAGCAGCAGCAGCGTGTAACTCCGTAAATGTTTTGGGAGAGGCTGACAGATGGACCGACGACCTAAAGAAGGTGGCCGGAAGCGGCTGGATGCGGAGGGCGGATGACCGGGTGTGGTGGCGTTCATTGGGGAAGGCCTATGTCCAGCAGTGGACGTCAAGGGCTGATATGATGATGATGATGATGAAATGTATTCAGTGCAGAGTAATTAGTGTATGTGTTCTGACTCTGATTTGTAAAACATACAATTGAACACCTATATTTCTAATCTTAAAAAAATATCTATCTTCCTGTAGATATCGCAGAAGCGAATTAGGTCTCCCTAAACTTATCAACACGGAATCGGTTTGAGCTGTTCAGCAAAAGCTTATCTCAATAGAATAAATTAAAATTAATAAACAGCGATTATCAACTCGACTGAGCAGCAGCGTGTATCTTATCTTCTTAGGGGGCCAGGAAGACCTGGCGACACTTCGACCCTTCAGGATCTTTTGTGTCAAATCCCTGACCACCAACGGTGCCCCAAGCCGATTTGGTGGACTTCACATACGCCTCAGAATTTCTTCTTCGGCATATGCAGGTTTCCTTACTATGTTTTCCTTCACCGAAAAGCCTGTGGTATTACAAATAAACCGTACTTAAGTTTCGTAAAACTCATTGGTACGGGCGGGGTTTGAACCCACGACCTCATGAACGTGAGGCGAGTGCACTACCAACCGGCTACCACGGCTCTTAGCAGCAGCAGCGTGTAACTCCGTAAATGTTTTGGGAGAGGCTGACTGACGTCTTGCTTAGCAATCACGTGGTCTACTTGATACTTCTGTAATCTCTATGTCATCAAATCTAAAGACAATTTACATATATATTAGATAATCTAGTGAAATCCAAATACTCTGTTATTAGATCTATTGTTTCGGTGATCTAATTGGATATTGCAACGTCATGTATATTACAGTTACAACTGAGGATTGCTAATTGGAAATTAGAGATAAAGCTTGTAGTTGCATTGCAATGGACCGACGACCTAAAAAAGCGGCCAAGTGCGAGTCGGACTCGCCCATGAAGGGTTCCGTAGCAGCAAGTAACAATATAAAAGTTATTGTAGTTCGTTGTAACTTTGTTTTAATAATAGTATTGTGGTTTACGATTTATGACGTATTAAAAAAAAACCACTTACTAGATCTCGTTCAAACCAATTTTCGGTGGAAGTTTGCATGGGAGGAGGACACACATTTTACCACTTTGGAAGTGTCTCTCGCGCAAACTATTCAGTTTAGAAAAAAATGATATTAGAAACCTCAATATCATTTTTGAAGACCTATCCATAGATACCCCACACGTATGGGTTTGATGAAAAAAATTTTTTTTAGTTTCAGTTCTAAGTATGGGGAACCCCCAAAATTTATTGTTTTTTTTTTTCTATTTTTGTGTGAAAATCTTAATGCGGTTCACAGAATACATCTACTTACCAAGTTTAAACAGTATAGTTCTTATAGTTTCGGAATAAAGTGGCTGTGACTTACGGACGGACAGACAGACAGACAGACAGACATGACGAATCCATAAGGGTTCCGTTTTTTGCCATTTGGCTACGGAACCCTAAAAAGAGAAGAAAGCTGCTGGATGGGGAAGGCGGAGCACGGGTGTGGTGGGTTTCATTGGGAAAGAACTGAGTGTAGCCATGGGCATGAAAAGGCCAAAGAAGTAGATATATTAAGATTAATTTTGCAACAAAAATTTTTTTTACTTCTATTAGAACTGATTTAGCTTAGAGCAACAAAATTGGTTTGTCATTACCAAGTCACACTTGGACGAATTGTACCAATGTAATTAGACGAATATAAAACGTCATTCCTAAGACCTTTCCTTTCATTCCTTGACTTTGATGTTCTGATCACCGTTGTGGCCCAGATGGGCATGCCCATCATGACCATGGTTTTATTTTCATCCAATTGAGGTCGATAGCCTGATGTTATATCCAAAGTTTAATAAAATTGAAAAACTGTACAAGGTTTTGGCCGGGGTGTCATACATTTTGTAAACATCTCCTTTGTAGAAATAAACGATCTCTATGTACTACCAGATGGAGCGTTCCAAACAATCGCACTGTTCCACGCAAGTAGCCACAACTCTTTCACATTCACAATGAAACTTGTGCAGTTACTACGCAGAACATTTAATTATTACTAAATATTGACGATACGGTTAAATAATGTCAATATTTAGTAAATTTGATAGAAATTGGTAGAAATGCAATGTATCGATCGTGAGCGAGTCCGTAGTCCGACTCACACTTGGCCGATTTTCGAGTGGACGTGATCACATCCTATTTTGAAGGTTGGATTATAGCCTATACGCCATCTTGCTACGTAGGTTTTCATTTACAGTAGCGATGTTGGGAATCTAAATGACCCTCGAAAAGCAGGATTCGGCTAGTCACGTGAGTACTTCGCATTAATTTAGAATTATAATTTATGACACCAGCTTGAGTTCCCTAAACTTCCCACCATAGGTTTTCCTTTGCTTTGTTATAATGAATGTAATTAATAAGTTAATAATTCAAACATGGCAGCTTGTGGAATCAGCTGGCATTGTTCGCACTGGGGGCTCAATTATGGGCCGTTATGCGCTAAACTCTCATTACATTGTGTTCTGAGAGAGAGCCCGCCCAATGCTTGGAAGTTACACATTTACATATTACATGTAGGTAAGCTGAAATTAATTCCGAACTTGTTACTGTCTTCGTCAACTTTGAATGATTTAATAAGACTAATCATATGCCATTATGATGTTAAACAGTAGGCAGTACTAATAAGTCTGTAAAAGCACCTGGGACTTGAATCTGGCGAGTTTCTGAAAGATAATTTAAGACAAGAGTATAACCATTTTTCGTTTAATAATTTTCTACTTACCTCCCATGGTCTTTCGAAGACCATTTTATTCTTCCTTTTTTTTCTTTTCCGCTTCCTCTCACTTTTTTTTAAATAAATAATTAAGCAGCTACTTTCTCTACTCCTTTGTCTCGCCTATCTTAGGCTCTAGGCATCTAGGTCTTCCCGCTCCAAGCAGCTTCTTGTCTTGGGCCACCCGTGCGCTTACTCGCGACGCCTGCGAAAGTTCGCCTTCTTCTTCTCGCTCTATCCCATCCATCATCTTTCGCCTGAGCTCCTCATATAGTGGACATACCCACAGCGTGTGATGCATATCTTCTTCTGCTTCGCCACAGTAACATACACTCATCTCACACAACTTCATGTCATGAAGTCTCTTTCGGAAACAGTCATGACCTATCAGAATCTGTGATGTTTCATTGTCCGGCTCGATCCAAGTAGACTTGAGTCGAACCGCCACGACCGCAAAAAATCGATGGATCTCTCTACCTTTCTCTTCCTTCTCCCACCTCTCTTGCTGGAGCTGCACGATCTCACCCTTCATCTCGCGTTTCCGCTTACGCCACTCCTTTCTTGTCGCGTCTTAACGCGCCATATCTACTCGACCTACAGGGGTTACCTCGAGGTCGGCCGGTAGGACTCCGGCCAGTACAGAAAGGGCAGCCGTACTCGAAGACCTGTAGGCCTTCGTGAATATGACGGACAGAAAGTTTAAGATTCACATTAAAAAACAACTTTGTAAGAAAGCCTATTATAAAGTAAACGATTATTTGAATGACAAAGATGCCTGGTACTAATGTTAACCAGCTTCGCAAAATCTTTATTAATTGTATGCAAACTTGATTTTTAAAAGATGTGTTGCGTGAAGTTTGTTGTGCCGTTTCTTCTTCACAGCGCTAACACCTAGGAAGCGGTAGTCGATAAAAAAATGACGTGTATAAATGTACCAAGTGTACTCATATACAATAAATGATTTTGACTTTGACTTTTGTATCAGCGAGGGTCGCTGTGCCCGCAAGAGAGCACTACGCACTACATGCAGGGATGCATGCTCGTACCAACATGCCGCTGAGTACGTCACCATAGCGATAAATGTCCCCAGGTAAAGCACATTAAGGGCGTGATACCTGATTCCCCAGGAAGACGCTGATACCCTTGACATCTTGCCGATGCATTTTGATGCACGTTCCCCAATCGACGTTGCGTGTTTCGCAAACGATAGACTCGAGTCGAGCACTACGCCCAGTATCGTGGCCGACGTGATGCTCCGGATCGAATCCCCTCCGACCATTGGGGCAGACGAGTTCTGGAGTGGAGACAGCAGATGGGCACGCGCAGGGTGGACCGTCGACCCGAGGAAGGTGGCCGAAAGCGGCTGGATGCGGAGGGCGGAGGACCGGGTGGTGTGGCGTTCTATCAGTCTATGTCATTTTTAAACATAAGCCAAAGCTAACGCTTCGCTCATTACTTTCTATCAATTTCGATCTACAACCGCGCCTCTATTCCGTTCCTGTCAATTTTGACAAATGAATAAAACGACCTGTCATACAGTAGTAGCTAAACAATAAAGTCTACACTGAATTCGGAACGTGAAAGCCCGTTTCACTTTGCTCGTTTTCAATTTTATTTTTCGCCAGAAAAAAGTTTCTTTTGCACAGTTGTGGTAACAGTGACAAATGTGGGAGACACCCGTACTAGTGACACTTAAACAAAGCTGTTGGAAGAATTACGACAATGCAATATGGCAGGATTATATAGAGGTTTTTTAATGTTTATTTTTGTGAGACATTGTTTGATGGGAATCGCTTTTGTGATGTAACAATGGCGGCACGCAATTGCGGTGATGTCAGAACCTGCGGTGACCAATCCACCTGCTGCCCAACAGTGGCCGTCGATGAGATTCACTTAGCTTGGCCAGGCGAAACCGGGACTTGTGTCTCCTATAAAATTATTTACGGTTCGTGAGCTCGTGAAGTAGCAATGGGCTAGACTGCATCAGTTGCAGAACCGACGGCCGTTGGGGCAGACGTGTTTTGTAGTGGAGACTGCGGATTGGCACGCCCCGTCACCAGCTGGAACGACGACTTGAAAAAAGTGGCAGGAAGCATACGCTTCAGTCCAGCAGTGGACGTCTAACGTCTGATACGATGATGACCTCTTAGGATGAAATTCGGGTGTCGTGTAAAATCGGTTAATTCGAATATAATAGACTTAAATCTGGGACTTTTTCATTTCAGTAATATTACTAGTATAATATTATGCAATATTAATATTTAATTGAAAATTGCGAATTGTTATAAAATATACTTTTTTTTCTTTTTCGCGGGTGGGTGCAGAAAAAACAACAACAAATTTTGTGCTCCCAATTTAATATTTAATAAATAATATACATCAAGTATTTATCACAAGTTTTTTGTTGTTAAATGTGTTAGAAGACTCACCTGCACCTGTTGGCCTATTAGTCTCACACTGATCACACTCACATCTCACACCATGGACCTAGCAGCTCAGCTTAACAAGAACATGGATGATTTGGTAACACTGTTCAACACACGCATGGATGACTTTGAGAAGAACAAGCCGCCTTCAGCATCTACATCAGCAGCCCTGCAGACCGTAAAAGCCTTGTCTTCAGATTACCTCAACTTTAAAACATTTGTCTGGAAGGCAATCTCCATGTTGAAAGGGCAGCTGGAACTACTAGTGGCATGCTTTGATCGTCAGGAAAGCCATTCTCGTCGAAAAGTTCTCCTTCTACATGGGATCTCCGAGGAAAAGGACGAGGACTTAATGTGCAGGGTTCGCTCAGTATTATGCGACCAATTGAAGTTGTCCAATACAGACTGTGTGAATATTGAATCCTGTCATCGGCTGGGTATCAAAAAAGATATTGCACGCCCGGTCCTGGTTCGTTTTGTGAGCCTGCAGCTGCGAGCAGCTGTATGGAAAGCCAAAACCAAACTGAAGGGCACGAAAATTTCGGTCTCAGAATTCCTGACTAAGTCGCGGCAGGAAGTGTTTGCTGCCGCAAGGAAGCATTTTGGGATGAAGCGTTGCTGGTCTTCGGATGGCACCATTGTTCTTCTTCTGCCTGATTCCAGCCGCAAGAAGATCATATCTATGGCGGAGCTTCATAAGCTTCAGTTACATTTCCCGAGCGACACCGCAGGACAGCAGGACAAAAAATCCCGGCGGGACGGTAACGTGGATGGGATCTCTGCTAGTCCTAAGTGATTGCAGCTGTGTTTTGATTTGGTTCTGTTTATATCGATAACAAGTGTCCTTCTTAATTTGTCCGACATAACTCCATAGTTATACGCGTGACAGAAACGTAAATCAGGTAGTTATGTAATTATTTTAACTTTTTAACCTACTTTATCTTTTTAATTTTAATAACAAACAATACCGAATGTCAACTGTCACTTTCAAACTAACGATTGACAGCACTGATACAGGGGCTGCGTTCGGATACATGCAATGTTTAATAGAACATATTGTTTATTTTGTGCTGTATGAATTTTGTTTTGAATTTTCTTTAGATAAGTAAAAATATGGGTCTGTATTTAGAAACTAATAATCGATCAGTTTATAAATACAACTACCTTTGTTGATCTCTTCTGGCCAACAGCGCTGGGTGAAGTCTGATGTTAGAAGACATCTTATTTTTATTTTATTTTTAGTATAACTATATTATATATTTGGATAGGTATATAAATATTTATTATTTTTATGTTTATTGATATTAATGACGATTTTATCTCTTGTAGTTCTGATGATGAGTATGAAAGTGCTCTTAGTGACACGTCATCTGTCTCGGATGATGACGCCACTTTAGAAACTAAACTCCTGTCTGCATTCGGCAGTAAATCATCCTTTCTCAACCTTGTGCACATCAACGCTCAGAGCCTAATTGGGCACTACTCCGACCTTCTCGCAGCTTTCAGCAACGGGCTAGTCGATGGAATATTAGTTTCAGAATCTTGGCTTAAACCATCTCTCTCCTCCATACTCTGTTCTCTTCCAGGCTTCAAACTCTACCGCAACGACCGCTCTAACGTTGGCGGCGGCGGAGTTGCTATCTACCTTCGAGGTAACATTGCTTGCTCTGTTCTCAATCATTCCCCCAGTGAATACTCTGCGTCTCTGGAACATTTATTTTTGGAAATTACTCTCCACCACACCAAAGTTCTCCTTGGTGTCCTCTATAGTCCCGATGACAAAGTTGACTATTTCAACTCCCTTGAGCTGTCCCTTGAAAAGTACTGCTCTGTGTAAGATCATGTAATACTTATGGGCGACCTCAATACATGTTTACTGAAGGACAACTTTAGGTCGCGTAAACTCCACAACTTGGTGTCTTCCGTAAATCTGCAAATTCTTCCATTAACTGCTACTCATCATTTTCCCAACTGCAGACCTTCCTTAATCGATTTAATGATTGTATCCAAGCTAAACTCAGTTAACTCTCATGGGCAAATGACACCACCTTTCTCCTATCATGTCTTAATTTTTCTATCGTACAAGGTGCGCCCTCCCAAACGCAAGAGTAAAATTATTCTTCAGCGTAACTTTAGGGATATTGACTTGGACCGCTTGAAAGAGGACGTGATTAAGATTGACTGGTCGGAAGTTCATGCTGCCAGTACTGTCGACGAGAAAGTAACTTTATTTACCAGTTTTTTGACTAGTCTGTATGACAAACATGCTCCACTGCGTACAGTAAGGGTGAAGCATCTGCCTTCTCCCTGGCTTACACCGACCATTAAGAGAGCGATGTCTAAGCGCGACAAAGCTAAGGGGAAATACAAGCGAGATCAAACAGAGTGTAATTTAGCATCCTATAAGAAGCTTCGGAACATCTGTAACAGAGTGTGTAGGGATGCAAAACGCCGCTATATTCATGCTTCCATTGAAAATATTCCCCCTACCAAAATCTGGAAATTTCTCAGGTCACTAGGTGTGGGCAAAGCTTCTGACAATGTCAATATTTCACTCGAGTTAAATTCTTTAAATAATCATTTTTCTAGTCCTCCTATTACTCTTGATGATACAACTAAAGCCTCCTCTCTCTTCCAACTTTCAAATGCAGTCCCACCTAACTGTGAGCCTTTCTCTTTTCGTGACGTCACGGAGGGTGAAGTTAAGAAGAGTATCCTTGCCATTTCCACTAAGGCAGTGGGTAATGATGCCTTGAGCCGTGATATGCTACTTCCCATTCTGGACAACGTTACGCCAGTCATCTCACACATATTAAATTCTTCTTTGTCTGCTAACGTTTTTCCTACAGCTTGGAAGATGGCCCATGTTATCCCTCTGCCTAAAACCTCTAATCCTACATCCTTTTCTCAATACCGCCCCATTTCCATACTTCCTATTCTGTCCAAGATTTTGGAAAGTGCTGTTCACAAGCAACTCTACTCTTACCTCATTCTGAACAATCTTCTTAGTCCCTTTCAGTCCGGTTTCCGTCCATTTCACAGTACCGTTAGTGCATTGCTGAATGTCACTGATGACATTCGCCACGCCATGGATAACCAAACACTCACCATAGTTACCTTAATTGACTTCAGCAATGCATTCAACTCCGTTGACTTTGATATCCTCCTAGGTATCCTTCGCTCTATTAATGTTTCCCCCTCCGTGATATTATGGTTTGACTCTTATCTTCGTGGCCGCCAGCAGTGTATTAAGACTGAAGACTCATCTTCGGATTGGTCAAGCTTATCGGCTGGTGTGCCTCAGGGCGGCGTGCTATCTCCATTGCTTTTCTCTATTTTCATAAATGAAATATCAAAAGTTATCTCTTCTCCCTTCCACCTGTATGCAGATGATCTACAAATCTACAGGCATTTCTCTCCGGGAGATGTCACTGAAACCATTAATCTGATCAATGCCGATCTCGATGCGATTCGGGATTGGGCTAAATCTTTTGGTCTCCTTGTAAATCCGACCAAATCCCAAGCTGTTTTAATCGGGAGTAGCCGATTGAGAGGCAGACTGAATCCTGCTGACGTACCACATGTTTGCTACAATAATGTCTCTATTCCATATACAGATAAAACAAAAAATCTAGGGCTAATTATAGACTGTAATCTGGGGTGGTCTGCTTATATTAGTGACGTTAGTAGGCGCATGCACTATTCATTCCACTCTCTCAAGCGACTCCAATACTTTCTTCCGTTCAAAACTAAAGTTATGCTCGCTCAGACCCTTCTTCTCCCCATTCTCGACTATGCTGACGTGTGCTGCCTGGATGCGACAGAGGAGCTACTTAATAAACTCGAGCGTCTACAAAATCTAGCCATTCGGTTTATTTTCAGTCTACGGAAATTCGACCACGTATCTGAATTCCGCTCGAAGTTAAAATGGCTCCCTATTCGTCTTCGCCGAAATGTGCACATCCTATCCTTTCTTTACAAGATCCTCAAAAATCCTTCTGCTCCCGAATACCTCCGTTCCCGTTTCCACGAGCTACCCCCCACCCACCGACCTAGACGTGACTGCGTCACCAAGACTCTCACCTATCCCAAATCCAACACCAAATTCTTTTTCAATTCCTTTACTGTCCGAGCGGCGCAGATGTGGAATAAACTGCCGACGGTCATTCGAGATAGTACGTCGGTGACATCCTTTAAAACTAAACTAAAAGAGCACTATCTGTCTCACTCAGTATAATATGATATGTATGTATTTATGTATGTTTATTATATTTATTATTATTTACTATACATATTTATTTACTATATGTAATATGTATATATATATATGTATATGTGTGTAAAGTAGTTTCAGTATTTAGTTATTATGTAGTATATTATGCACTTTTTGCCCCCTCGCTCTTAGTGCCTTGTCTCACACCCTGTAAGGTTGGCTGGAAGAGATCTCTTTTAGAGATAAGCTCGCCTTTGTACACAAAATTTGTAACTGTATTTACTTTTAAAATTTGTGCAATAAAGAATATCATTATTATAAAAATGAAATATTTGTGGTGGTAGTAACCGCTCTATAGTGTACGCAGTCCGTGAGAGTTTACATATATAGAGCGGTTAATACCACCACAAATGTTTTATTTTCATAACAATTCGCAATTTTCAATTAAATATTAATATTGCATAATATTATACTAGGGGAGATTTAAACTCTATCTAATATTTGTTAATAATGATAATAAAACTACAGATTTTCTAAATTTGAATTCATTGTGATTTAATGTTGTATAAAGTCATATCGCATTGAGGTGGACGATCAAAAATAGAGTGTGAAAAAAATGGGGTAAGGCTTACTTTTAGTTGATATTTTAAAAAGTTTTAATTCGTTTGTGCAGAGTAGTATAGTAATATTAAATACGTGTGTACCCGTCAATATTCGGAGTCTGATCTTAGAGTCGAATTGCATTCTAGGAACTCATGGACTATACATTGTAATTCTAGCATAAACAGAGACGTTCCGCAATTTATTTTCATTGCTAACATAAACGGTCCTACAGACGTCTTGTCACAATACGTTTGTTACTTCTGTTTTACTACTGTTTAAGGAATCGTCTCTCTTGGCTGTTTATTTATTTATCTTACACTTTATTTAACACACAATAGAACACAATTCACATACTCTAAAATGTGTCGTTTGAATTGTGGAAAACATTGCGGTTTAGGCTCGCTTTAATTGGTTGTGTCGCAAAACATCGTCACCTTAAGCCTAACCGCGTCTAGACAGTCGTCAGAGAAGCTCTTGCAATATACATTATGTACATCTCATATATCTCTTTCTAACTTAGAGGGCATGACACAGAAGGGACGTCTAAAGAAGACCGTAAGATCAAATATATATAGATATGTTTATATATGTACCTATATCTAGCTAGACCATTCTTATTTCTCGCCTTAGAACTGACTTGAATTGTATGTGTGCTGAGACAAACGAATAATAATGGTTTGCTAAGGTTGCAATGTTTACTTCATCTATCTATTTCCTCTTTTCTACTATCTACGATCTACTTTCTACATCTTCATTCTTTTTCTATTTCTTCACTTTTCCTAATTTATTTACTATTTATACTTTACATTTAGCTCAACTTACTCGTCGGATAGCTAAGAGACAAGTTACACTATAGCTCACGGAGTTTAAATGATAAAATTATCAAGTGGAGACCGTGACAGGACATACGTAGTGATACCCCCTGACTTGATGGAGCGACGACCTGCGAAGGCGGTTGGCAGTGACTGAATGAGAAGAACCGAGGATCGGGTTCAGTGCCTTGGGAGAGGCCTATGTCCAGCAGTGAAATCTTGCAGGCTGATGATGATGATGGCGAGCAGTCCGGACACATCATATCTATATCACCTATTTGAGTAACATGGGCGGAGACGTCCCTTCTTTTTGTTTTGTGCCTTACTTCTTTGGTACTAGTGCCTTTATTGTATTTGTGTATTTTTATTGTACAATAAAGAGTATGTAATGAATTGAACTAGTACATATCTGACTAGGTCAGATTACTGACACTAAAATTCGTCTTTCCTTTTACGTAACTCGAACAATTCATTTTCACTTATGTCTCTGATATAGTAGTGTATGATGCTACACGAAACACTGTAAACACAGCGCCCTCACTTGACAACAAAGCGCCTTGTGCCATCGTCGCTAACACGTGAAGCACTAACTTAATTGCTTGGAATAGTTGGATGGATTGAAATAGTTACACCGAGACACTATGTATATGCGTCTTTGTAAACATATACTGTTGTTTTGAACATAAACCGTCGCGTTTCTAGTGGCAGTGCGCCTGGCACCACAGATTATGTTAATAGTTAACGTAGTCTCACCCAATTAACACTGAGATGAAACGGCCGGAAGGTGAAAATTTAATACAAAATTGGTGCACATTGTGAGCGTATTCATAAATAATGTATTAAGTGTGATGTCTTAGTGCTTCAAACAGTTAATACTCTATCTGCGAGCCAAGATGAGATACACGTTACATAGGTACCTACTGCTTATTTCTGACTAAAAAGGAGGGTTTCTTAAGGTTTGCACAATAAAAAATACACAGATACAAAAACAAAGTAGCTTACATTAGTAAACCTAGGCGGTCTTATGGGGAAAAGCCTGTTTGATAATCTATTTGAAGAGAAGGAAATATCCTAATCGTGTCAGTATCACACAGGCTAATCTAAATGACACTTGTTTGCATGACATGACGAACATAGAAATAATGGTTTCTCTTTTTCTATTAGCTGAGTATAAACGATTTTTCCCGTCGGAACTTTTACAATAGGCTTATAATTAGTTACATCAAAAGCTGAAATTTGATGGATAATTTTGACCTTATTGCAAAAGTGTGGACTAACGTTCGCGACTGTAGTTTTATGGGTTTTTATGTCTGAAATAAAACATTTATTGTTATTTATAATAATATTATTATGGCAAGTTGCCATCCATTTTTTTAAAAGGTATTTTTTATTTTATTCATTATTATTTTTAAATTTGAAATTAATAATAATAATAATATGTCAGACATTCACACCAATTATCCAGTCCCAAATTAGGCGAAGACTGTGCTATGGTTACTAAATAACGGATACACATACTTAAATAAATATATAAACATCCAAGACTTGAGTACAAACATTCATATTCATCATACGAACATTTGCCCCTAGCGGGATTCGAACCCGCAACCTCCGGCGTGGCAGTCCGAGAACTACCCGTTCCGCCACGGAGGTTGTCAAATTACAGAACACAATTTACCATAACGACAGTTATCAAATCTGACAGAAAATAACATGCGTTAAGGCGATGTATTGTCAGTGGTGGCCCAAATAAGTTGTAAGATCAATAGATAGTCAATCGATCTGTCAGCTGACTTTTTGTCATTCATCAAAGTCTGGTATTCCAATATGTTATAAATAACACCTTTAATGTAAAACTGCTACCATTCAGTGTTCGTTTCGCTTAATTATAGTGTACTTACTGAAAGGCAAAATTCTACTAGCTTTGCCTTTTCCGTTCCGACAGCCTTAACAGCTGCACAGCGTTTGACATGTGGTTTAAAGCAGAGTAGACCAAAAGCAAAGTGGAACTAAACATATTACCCACACTATAAGTTATATTCTAGCTAAAAACGGCTAACAGTGCAAAGTTAATAAGGATTTCGATTAAGTTAAAACCATGAAGGCTAGGAAAAACGGCACCCAAATGGTATTTTCGACCACAAAATACGCACAGTACAATAAGTACTCCATATTATTTCAAAATTAAGTAAATAAATAATTACGAGGAAGGGGTGAATGAGTGAGGGGGGAGGGAGCGGCAGGGAGGGAAAGGAGAGAAAACGGTGGAAGGGACAAAAGAGAGGGCAGAGAGAGAGAGAGAGAGAGAGACAGCAGGGAGAAAATATGTGGGAGTGGAAGGAAAGAGAGAGAAAGGGAGAATTCATTACAACATATGCAGATTTAGCTCTGACCTGTAAACTATCCAATTTTTATATAATCATTGGGCCCGATTCTGAAGGCACACATTTAAAATTTGACAGCACTAAAATTGGTTTCGTCTTTATCTTCATAATACTGTGTGACAAGGATAGCAACAGTTTTAGTGCTGTCAAATTTTAACATTGTGCCTTCAGAATCGAGCCCATTGTTTGTTTTACTTTTATTTTGTGTATGTCAAATGCTAGAGTGTACTTATGAAAATGTAATTAGTAGTACATCTGTATACCGCCTCGTTGACTTAGTGGCTTCGTCATTGGACTAGATCGCCAGAGGTCGTGGACTCGATTCCCACTGGGGACTTGTACAAGTTGGTCCCGTTCTGGATGTTATATTTGTGAATTATCCTATCCTTGTTTAATTTCCATAGCATAGGAGAAGGTTCTAGTTGAGGTTAGGCAAGTGTATGTATATGTAACCTTTATTTTTTAATTTGAATTCTTTCTTTATTACCTTCATGGTTTAAACGGAGGCTATTTTAAAATCACAGTGGAATTCAACTGCAGGAATAAATTCAAGAGCTGGCTCAGTGCCAGCTCTCTCATTACCGGTGCTTTAATTGAATCTTGTAGACAGGGCGAAGATCTGGATCCGTAGTTCACAGCTCCGTCTAACTAAGGGTAGCTACACACATATTCGGTTCGACACTAATCGGCAGGAATAAAATCTGTGGATTTGGAATAAATAGACACATCATCTAAGATACCTAATAATTTTTCTGATGTAATTTTTCTATAGGTCAGAAATGACTAAACTCCTAATCCTTATAAAGATTTAAAAAATTAAATACAGTAAGGAACCGACTTAAAGTGTTTTAAAAATTCAAGTTTAGAACCAAACGAGATTTACCATACGACAGCGTTGTAAGGATCCTATTATTTCAAATCGTTTGACTGTCATAGTCACGTAAGTTTCAAAACTTTCCGTTTCTAGATACAAAGTAAAACCTATCTTTTCCATTCCGTTTCTATCACTCTTTTTGCCAATCGGAAAACTAAATTATAGCTTCAAACACACGTTTCAATTGTTTGGACTTGTTAGACAGCAGTCTGTGGAGGAATATTACATGTTGCAAATAGTCTATATTTCTTTTTTTTTATTGTGTGAAAGCTTAGGGTATAAACTATTTCTTCCTTTGTTTCTCGACGATGTTGTTCGCAACACATCACGTCAAGGAGTACCACGGGGCTAAAAGCGGCGAAGGAAAGCAGCTTTGCGACATTAGATTGCGCAGAGTGGCGATACATCGTCTCTGCCTGCCCCTCTGGGAACAAGGCGTGAGCATTATAAATGAATGTTTCTGTTGTCTACGTTTATAGAAGAAGAAAGTATTTAATCCTATTAACAGCTAGCCGTGGTTCCCTGCTCAGAGTGAAATGTGGTTCTCAACTTAGAATACGTCCACCACCTTCGCGTGGGTGTCGTCAAAGGCGGCTAAGGGATTGCACTAGGAACAGACGTTCTACTATGTATATTACGATTATTATTGCGATCACCAATCCGCTTGCCTATCGTGGTGGCTATGGAAAATCCCCCAATGGACAGCCCACCAAAAATCGCATTCTAGGGAGGCTGATGTTCAGCAGTGGACGTATTTAAGATGATGAACAGCGAGTGCGGCAAAATTTTCATAAACGTCCTTCCACTTTACATCGCCAATCTTCATTCAATAAATCTATTAGATCTGAGTTCTTCTGTGCTTTGATGCTTTAAAAGACCCTTAAACAAAAAAAAAGTTGCAGTACTCCAAGGGATTAAATTGTCGACACTAAAAGGCATAAACATAATATAAATAAAATTTATTTCTGCAGTAGGTAATCTCGGAGACATAACGGAGAAAAACCAAGGGGAAATAATAGAAATAATCAAGCTGGCACTCCGGCGAAGTGTTCCCACTCTGTATGCAAATAAGCAATCCACCGCGGGCAACACAGAGGTCTGTCTAATTTCCAGAAAACAACGTTTCCGATCAAAGAGTAAGTAAACAGAATAGTTATTCTATACATTTATCAAAGCACCGCCCCGCGGACCTAATCCGGAGGGGAGACGCTATAGCATTTTCTTCTTCCCATGCAAAACATCTGCTATTTCTCCCTACCTACAGGTCATACTTCATTGGTTATTAAATTAGATAACAGATGGTCTCTGTTATCTTATATATCTAATTTAATAACCAATTAGTGTCAATCATCAAGGTAAAAACTTTGAGGTGCTTATGAGGTGCAAAAAAGTATTTTGCTTCATGGTATGACCCTTATAGATCACACTTGTACTCTTTCGCTATGTACACACAAGTAACAAATCAAATAAAAATTGTTACACATACACATCGATATCACGCATGACCAAGTGGTCTTGTATTTTGGCCGAAAGAAATGCCTGAGAATGACGACTCTCCTCTGTGTTACTTTACTCTAAAATACGAGTACAATTATATTTTTAGTCGCAAAATAAAGTGTGGAGAATTTTTTAAACAATTTCGTCAACATTAATCTGTTAATAGACTTGTTCACATACTTAAAACTGGATATAACTCCATACTCCACCTATACAGTTACTTCCAGCTACAGAATCGCCGAGTAGAAATTTACTGCAATAACTCAATATTTCTTAATTTTCTCACATCTTATCTCTAGATTTGTTTCCCTTTCAGTTTGCCCATTATCCTATATTCAACTCAGAGGTTCTAAGCATCAAGGCGTTTCCAGGATTTATTTCTAACCTTTCTGTATATTGTATACTCTATGCGTTAATGCTAGCGGGATATGCCGCGAAGATACCGACTCCAATGACTTTCAATCCCTGAGGTGAAAATGTAGAATGTGATTATTTTCTTCAGGCATAACTCTTCTCCTACGTGATATTACTGTGAATTTGGTATAATGCGTATCTAAGAATTTATATCTTTTATTATTCTAGATAGAAATGCTCCTCGTCCCATAAAGAAGCATCTCGAAGATCTAATTGGACCTCCAAAATTTTAAACAATCACTACACTTCATCAATTTTAAAGAATGTATTTAACTCAAACCCCATTGAACGACTCAGAGGACATAATATTAATATTACAAAGATCAAATACTCACCTGAACCCTCAAAGATTTTTTTAATGAACGGGATTGTATCCAGATGGAACATTTTGCCGGAATCTGTTGACCTGCCACTTCAATAAACATGTTTAAATCAGACTAGATTTTTTTTAAAGAAAATAACCAAGTCGACTAGTGATATGGAAGCACCAGCAAGCTGCTCTTACATTTAAAATAAAATACAAAAATAAGAGTTTGGATGAATTTCTTAGTAATACGAGTAAGTCCATGTAAGGTTTTTGTGACACTCCAAGATCACAATTTCTTTTGTAGCAAATTAATTTTTATTGCTCACTAAGTTTAAACTGCCATAACGATGTTGTACTTATTCTCAAGTGGCAGGATTGTAGCTGAGCTCTATTGATGACATGTTATATTCATTTTTGTACCTATGATCCACATTAATGACATATATGTATTCTATTCAAAGGACGTTGTATGGAAGAGAGATAAAAACACGAATACACATTAGGTCCTTTTTCATTGTAGGGCGAAAATGTTTACAATATAAATATTTCTTTTTATTGTGATGATCTCCTTTATGGAAAAGATATATATTGACTTTGGTTTGTGTAATGGCGATATGTACCTACCTGCCTAATGGTGTGGTGGCCGGATCTCAGTAACATCACTCCCAGCCTTCCTGTGGATGTCGTACAAGATTACTAGCTACTTAAATTGTAAGCCTGAATAATCCAAATTCAGCATCAACTGTGCATTTTAATTCACTTCGATCACTAACCCAGCCATTCATCATGATTGTTAAGATATGGTAAAACCTATCATCATTTTGAAGATTCTTATTGTTCCCACACGTAGGCCAAAGTAGGTGTTGACGACAGGGTTGTAGAAGATAATGAGTCTTTATTGTTACCTTATATTCATATTTATAAAAGAAGAAAACAAAAGAATAATTTTAATGTGTAGTTCAAATTACTCTTTTATGCGTAACATAACAGATGTATATCTATGTAATTTTTTTTGTTTCACAATAACTTTACTTCCTATAACTAAATCCGCTGTCGGTGGTGGGGACAATACAAATCTTTCTATTATTTTAGTAGAGGCCTGTTGAGATGATAATTATAATTAATAATGATGATATAAGTAACTTATTATAATTTAAAAATCCTAATTTTGATTTAACTTATATATAGGTAAGTATAATATTAGACTAGTATGTATAATCATATAATTAACCTAACACAAACTAGGCATGCTGTCGTTGCCTGTAATCGGGGTGGCATCTGGCCAATGTACAATTGTAAGTTTCCCCTAAGCAACAATTGATATACACTCAGTTGGTAACCTGATAAATAAAATAAATAAAATAATGAAGCCGTTGTGACTATATACTTATTTGTACTTTTAAAAGTAGAAATTTAAATAACAAAAGAATAGTTTTAACTACACATAACATACTGTATATCTATGTATTTTGTTACAGTTCCACAATAACTTCACTTCCTCTACTAAATCTGCTGTCACGGCGACTATTGATCGTTGTGAGGCCATCCATCATCCGAGATGCGTTCCAAATCTAACTCGGAGTAAAGCGATTTGGAGATTTTGGTACGGAACCGAGGAACATCCATTACTAGTGTTCTTGTTTAGAACAACACCGTGAAAATTTACTTTAAAGAAACATACCAGAAAATGTGAATTATTTGCTATGTGTTATATGTAAGTTGTAAGTTATTATAACAGCAAAAAATTAATGAAAACAGACACAGTAAAATTTTCAAAACGCCCAAACATAACCATACAAATAATTCAACATTGTGGAAATATAAAAAAATGGCAAAATCTACAAAGTGCGCTCTTTTTCAGTGTATGTAAGTATTTGATTCTGAAGTCAGTGGATAGTTATACCTCAAATTATTAACAGTAGATTTTATCGAAAGCCAACCATCTAGGTAAATTAAGTTCACCACAATATATAGTCTATTAAATTAGTATTATGAATATACAACGATTATACCAGTTCAAATTTAGTCCAACGTATAGATCTCGCCCGCGCAGGAAGTGGCAACATTTTAAGTCTACCGAAGAAGAGGCTATACTTAGTAACCCATCTACAAAGTATTACGCTGAGAAAGTTGCAATTTTCGGCCACTCGTGGCGCTGACAGTGTTTGCTTCACCGATATTACCTACATATATATTCTATATGGCACATTTTAAAACTAAATACAGTTATGAAATTTTGTGTACAAAGGCGAATTTATCTCTAAAAGAGATCTCTTCCAGCCAACCTACACAACACACACAATTGACTTTACTAATTTACTCCAAACTTCTACTGAGTTGATATGAAACGCACCCCCGCTGACTGGTGCTGGGCGATAAAACAACTTGGTGTAGTATCTCATTGGGACCGAATGGAATATTACGAGCTTTTAATTCATGCATTTTGACTTTTTATACGTAAAAGAAAATCCAGCCGCTTCCGGCCACCTTCTTCAGGTCGTCGGTCCACCCTGCGAGTGCCGATCCGCGGTCTCCACTCCAGAACTCGTCTGCCTCAACGGCCGTCGGTTCTGCGACTGAAGTGACCCGCCCACTGAGTAATCTAAAGAGCTTACTATTCTTTCGGCTATGCCGGTCATCCTCGTTCTTCGTCGGAAAGAAAATTACTAAGTAATTATTCCTAAATGGAATAAGTCTGTCTGTGTACACCATTTTATTCATATTTGTTATTGCAATTTTTATATGCGACAGTGTTTAGACACCTGGAGATGCTCATCATCCTGGGTCAAGTGGAGGGCAGGCGTGCCAGAGGACGAGCTCCGACGAAGTGGTCAGACCCGGTGACGAGGGTGGCTGGCAAATGAGGCCTCTACATTTTATACACGGTCGCGATCCTCAGCAGTGAGGGGACGACAGAGAAGAGATAAGTAGGAAAGAAAATCCTAATCAACCCCAAGTAACAGAAAATAATGAATTTGGTAAATCCATTACTGTTCCTTTAAATAAACAGTCCGGCATGATCGATTTGTCTCTAATGTCAGAGCTAATGGAAGTTCCTTATCAGTCGGATAAATACAGGGGGCGGACGGACATACATGTCGGTCTAATCAAACAAAAAGCCGACCGATGACCAAACGCACTGCCATAAAATTGATTGCCAGATATTATGGCGAGACCGAATGGCATTATTAACGCGATTGGACAAAAGTCGTATAAAGTATTTTGTTTGGGAAATCGAAGTAAACAGATACAAAAACAAATATGTGGGTATAAATTGGACAGGCGTAAAGTGAACGCCGATCTATACCGTAAGCATTTCGGTTAACATCCGCCAAATAAATGTTAATATTGTACTCTCTCTCTAAGCGTTTGGCGTGTGACTATCGTAGTTAGATACGAAACGCTTATTCGATTATGTCATAAGACCATTTAGAGAGAACAAAATATGAGACGAGATCTCTTTTAGAGATAATAATAATAATTAATCGTTTATTATCAGGCACCTTAACCTAGAAATACATACATTATTATAGCCTTAATTAACATAGTTCATCACACTATTTTTCAGATTTTAGTCGTTTATCCCTAAAACGTCTAAACACTACTCCCTCGGGCCAGAAGCTTAACACAACAATTAATAATTGTATTTACTTTAAGTATGTGCAAATCTAATATCGGGTTTAGTACGCGTACTAAACCCGAAGAATAAAAAAGAAAAAAAGATGCGCGCCCTGGAAGAAACTTTCGCCCAGCAAGCTTTAGATTCAAACGCCCGAGCTTCTACAGTGGGGAACCGAGATAAAGGGCTTCGAGGGAGTGAGGTGCGCGGTGAGGTAGGGGGGAACGTCAAACATACATATCGCACAGCACTATTAAAAACTATTACAAACCAAAAGAATTATTTGAAATAAACGTGAAGTTGCAGCTGACTACACAGAAATATATGAATTACTCATTAATCTCATTGTAGTTACTTTTAATCGAACATTCATAAAGATTGTTGTCACAATAGCCTTCTTTTAGTAAATTTCACTAAGAAATTCTTGCTCTAAAACAGTTAATTTTAAAGAAAATCGAATTTATAACCTAGAAAATCAATCAGTAACATTTTATTAGAGACTTTTGTATTTGAAAATAGTGATGTCACTTAACCGGAATGAGTGATTGAATGAATGGTTATCTTGATATTGATCTGGTATAGAACCGGAACTGGTGACCGAAATATATTTAAATAACGATAACTGACCATACATTTCTTTAATACGTTCTAAAATTTATTAAAACGTTACTAGAGTCGTAAAATCTCATCGTAGCGCCACATATTTATCGATATTTTTGAAAATTTTAAGCAATATACCATATTATTCAATTATTCGAATGAATTGAATTATGTGATATGACCTAAATTTTAGGATGTGAAGCCTTAAGAGTGAATTCTCTTAAGGCTTCACATTCCTAAAATGTATCCAAGGTCATATCACAAACGTCAAGACTGTGCCAACTTTCCATTTTATATATCAAATAATTCTTTTGGTTTGAAATCGACTTTAGATAACTGTCACGTTACTCTGACGCTTCTTTACTTGGTCCCCCGGTGCAATGTATACGCTTCTACAGCAAACCACCTGAGGAAATCTTAAATATGACTGACAGAAAGTTGTAAGAAAACCTGTCATAAAATAAACGATTATTTGAGTGACAAAGATGCCTGATGTACTAATGTTGCTTCAGTTTCGCACAATCTTTATCAAACTGTACACAAACTTGATTTTTAAAAGATGTGTTGCGTGAAGTTTGTTGCGCCGTTTTTTCTTCACGCGCTGACACGTAGGAAGCGGTAGTCGAAAAAAAAATGGATGTGTATAAATGTACCTACCAAGTGTACCTACTCATATGCAATAAATGATTTTGACTTTAACCCCACTTAAGGTTGAAAAATGTTGTTATTAGTTTTGAAATATATTTTTTATTATTATTTTCTTATAAAATATAAGCAAACTCTTATTTTGTTTATGATATACAGTAACCCCTTAACCCTGCTGGTCTATTTGTACATCCTGTATACTAGTGAATATCACAAATACAAATATCTTTATGTTAAAACAGAATATCCCGTGAGCTCAGTATCGCACAATATTAAATTAGCATACAATATTTACTTCAGAAAGTAAACAACAATATCCTGGAAATATTTTTCCAATAAAGTCAGACCTCCTGCTGTTTCATAGTGTTCCAGTCAGTGCTGGTTAAACTTTTCCCTAGGAGACAAAAATACTTAGGAAAGCTAATATGTATAATGCTAATAATGACACAGGAAAAACTCTGTTCGATAGCTTAATTCAGCCTAAGCTTTATGGTGTACAGAACTTACTTGTGTGTTACTGTATGATTTTAATGATGAGTGCAGTGCCCGTGAGTTACCTGGCAAGTGGGTTGTTATAAGACACTTAGGTTATTGACACGCGAAAGTCAAATACGGACAGTAAGTCTTTGTTTATAAGCAAACACTTAACACTACATACCATTTGTTATCGACAACTTTTCTACAGTGAACTGCGTTAATAGACCGTCAAAGAAAGTTACAGTTGTCAAAATCCTGTTGCATAGCGCTGCGATTGGAAGCTGGACTCTCCTACCTACTTCACCACACCCTCATTCCTGAGGCTCTTTCAGTACTACACCTATCATCTGGATAGTATTTATAATAATGTGTTTTTTTTATTATTGGAAAAAAATCCAAGCACTCATACTCATTTATTTCTACCTTTTGGGACATTAAGTCGATATTTGTTTAATTTTTTTTATATATTTATTTCACACATGGCTGGCGCTATAGCGTCTTATAGAAATACATGGTAAAGAGCAACCAGTTTATACATTATGAAATTACGCTGCGGTACTGAACAACATATACCATTTATTAACGACAACTATTCTACAGTGGAGGACTGAGTTAATAGACATAGACATGTCGGCCCCGTAGCCTAGTCGGTAGTACACCTGCTTGCGAAGCTGGGGGTCGCGGGTTCGAACCCCGCCCAGGGCAAACATTCTTGTGATGAGCACTTGTGTTTGCCTTGTGACTGGATGTTATTTATATATTATATTATGTATTTATGTATGTATATCAGCTGTCTGATACCCATATTACAGGCTCTGCCTAGTTTGGGATCAGGTGGCCGTGTGTGAAATGTCCCCACATATTTATTATTTATTTATTATTTATACTTTCAAAGTTACAGTTGTCAAAATCCTGTTGCCATAGCACTGCGATTGCAAGTGGACGTTATATTCTACCTTACCGCACCCTGATTCCCCGAAGCCCTCACTGTAGTAAGGATATTAGCGGGCCGTAGTGAAACGGCTTGCGGGCCTTACTTTAACCATGACTGGTTTAAGCCAGATAGTTTTCATCACTTATAAAGTTATGAAGTCAAGTCAGAATGAAACTTTGTGCATGCTGCGATCAACTATACATTTTATTTATAATTACATTATATTATTAATTACACATAATTAGTTCTACACATATATTAGTATCAGTTTATTTATAGAAGGCAGTAAAGATGTGAGGGTTCCTGTATTTATGGAGGCTCTGGTTTCCTGGAATTTGTCAGTAAATAATTAAATATTTTTACTTTCCAAACTTCGGTCTTGTATTTTTAAGTTTTCCGGCGGACATTCTTGAAGGAAAAAGTTGGATAGAACCCAGGTAAAACAAGCAATACACAATGTAAGAGTAGGGTTCCTATATATAATTTTTCGTTTCATATCTCGAAAATGAGTGTTACTTCAGAATTATTCATATATATTTTTTAGCCAATCAGTGTACTTTTAAAATATCCCACAGACAGATAGACAAAACAGTTTGCTATAAAAGTATTAATTTTTATGGGAATCTCATTATCGAAGTTTCAATTCATGCCATTCAATTCAATTAATTTTTATTGCACAATAAAAATACGCAGATACATAAAATCTTACGTTAGCACCTACATCTAGGCACTTTTATTGGTAAAAGTGACTCAAAATCAAAATCAAAATATTTATTTTCAAAACTGGAATACATTATTTCCTTTTTGCCGTCGAATTCGGCCTAAAACTACTCCACTTCCACCTATATAACCGAGGGGAAGAAGTGGCAACAAACCCAAAGGCACAGGGCCCTACCTTTGATTTATCTTATTCATTACAATCATTAAGTCTACCTATGCTGAGCCATCAAGCACTCCATGGACTTTTATCATTTAAGTAGTCATCTAACTTATAGTAGGACTTCTATACAAACTACTATTATTTCAATTATTATTTGCTTTTGAATATAGTGAACTTTTCAATTAATAAATTCAATTCAACTGGATGCAATACCCCACACCAATTCAATTCGGTCATAGTGAATCGATTATGAATTCTATTCGCACACATAATGAACGGAGCACGTACGGCTCTAATCAACGGACTCGATTCAAATCTGCTCTATTTTAATCAATATGTGCTATTCTATTGAGATTTCCATATTGTACACAGCAAGCGTGTCGCATCACCCGGCTATGAGAAAGATTTTAAAATGGCGAAACAAATGTATGTGCTCCAATCTGTAAATCCCTGTTTTTGGCGGGCTTATCTTATCTTCTCAGGGGGCCAGGAAGACCTGGCGACACTTCGACCCTTCAGGATCTTTTGTGCCAAACCCCTGACCACCAACGGTGCCCCAAGCCGATTTGGTGGACTTCACATACGCCTCAGAATTTCTTCTTCGGCATATGCAGGTTTCCTTACGATGTTTCCCTTCACCGAAAAGCCTGTGGTATTACAAATAAACCGTACTTAAGTTTCGTAAAACTCATTGGTATGGGCGGGGTTTGAACCCACGACCTCATGAACGTGAGGCGAGTGCACAACCAACCGGCTACCACGGCTCTTTGGGGGTACTTTCAACATGAATGAAGTGATCTTTTTTTTTCTGAAAAGAAATTTCTAGTCTTGTAAATAAAAACGTAAACTTCGCGTGTCTGTTGTCATTAAAGATATTTGCAAAAAAAAAAGTTGGGAGGTCTAAGGATAATAGATTTCAATCATTTTTAAATTTTTTTGTCTGTTAGTTTGTGCACGCATTACTTAAAAACTACTGAACCAATTTTGATGAACTTTTCACAGAAATATAGGGCTTAACTCGGAATAACATATAGGCTTTATTTCATCGCAATCGGTTTACTCAGTCAAATGTTATGGGTATTTTTAATTTGTCAAATAAATTAGTAGGTAAGGTTAATCTGCAATATAACAAAGAGGTATAATTTTAATGTTCGGTACTATTCAGATTGCGATGGGTTTGGACTGCATTTGGAGCTGTAGCGGGAGTGGACGTGGGCGGGGGAGCGGGAGTGGAAGTGGGAAGGGAAGCGGTTTCTGTAGTTCACGCGAGCGGAGCCGCGGGCACAGCTAGCATGCCATATATTTAGTATGAAAGATGCGACTGATGCCTTTCTACCAAAGATATGAAATATGTGTACTAAGGTGGCCATTCATTAAGGCTAAAACATGTTATGTTTGCAAACTACGCCATTCTTTGTGAGCTACGAGCGCTACGCCGTAGCATTATCAGGTACTGAGTTAACAACTTGACCAAATCCGCAATGTCCCAACAAACAACTGGTTTCAGCATCAAATTCAACACGACTAGCCAATTTATTCCCACAGTAATTGATTACTCCAATCGAAAACAAAATTAATTATCGCGACTCAATTAATCGAGTGCGAGAGGCATCGTTAGCATGGAGTATGCAAATATATACAATACCGACTATGGCATTGTTGCCAATATCTTTATTGCGGTTTAATTGCTTTATTTATTTGTCATTTTTGCGATCTATTGTGGTTTTGTCAAGGTACTGGTATCATAATACCTTAGATTATTTATTTATTATTCGAGTTGGGGCTATTTCAAGATCTCAGTCTAGACCTTGTATCACTGCGACCATTTCTAGTCTATTGTGATCGCCACCATGCTATAGTTCCGTGTTAAGCTTTGCAGCAGTTAGAAACTGCACAATGCTTTTAGCACTGAGTTGTTTTACTTCGTCAGGGCGTAGCAAGTAGTTACCTAGGTATGTATTTCTTTTACGCATCAGTGGTCCACACTCGCACAGGACGTGCATGGTCCACTGCTGAAGACAGCCCCCCCCAATAGAATGCCACTTTTGATGGGCTGTTTATTGGGGGATTTCCCACTATCACCACACTTGGGAGGAGCATTGCTGATCGCAGTAATGAGATATATTCTTTATTGTACATTTTAAAACGAAATACAGTCATAAATTGTGTGTACAAAGGCGAGATTATCTCTAAAAGAGATCTCTTCTAGCCAACCTTACAGGGTGTGAGACAAGGCAGTAAGGGCGAAGGGGGAAAAATAAGTGCATTATAGACTATATAATAACTAAATACATGAACTACTTATATATATAAAGAGCAAAATTAAAAAATTTGAAAAAAAAAAACGCACGACGGTTAAAACGTAATTGAAAAAGGATAAAATAATAAAAAAAAAAAACCAGACTTAAAGAATTTATGTCATCATCATCATCATCAGGTTATTTTTGTCTCCACTGCAGGAGCACAACCCTCTCTCATCTGCCGGAGACAGACGGAGGATTTGGCCTACACTCCCCGCGCTGGCCAGACGGGTTCTTTCGTTCATTCGGAAAGAATTTACGTAACGAGAGATAATAATAAAAAATCCAAGAAAATCCGCCGGGGGTTTATGAAGCAGGCACGTCTAAGTCGGTGGTAACTCGTGGAAACGGCAACGGAGGTATTCGGGAGCAGAAGCATTGATCAGGCTGTACCCTTATGATCTTAATATACACAGATGAACATTGCTGCCCGTCCCTTAGTCGCTTGATGATATCCACAGGGAGATTAAGGGTAGCCCTATTCTAAGTCGGAAACTACTCGACTCAAGATACCACGTTCGCTTCAAATTTGTTGTCAACAAATTTGTCACTTCTTCGCATGAAAAATAAGGTACTAAACAAGTAGATATGGTAATAGGTATATTATGTTACCGTCGTTTTCGCGTGGGTTTTTCGCCGTCTCCGCTTTCCTAACTTTTGTTTTTCCTAAGCATTACCGCCTAAGTTTTTCCTTTATATCTCCTAACGACTTTTGTTAAAAACAAGAATGTGACACAAGTGTGACCTTAAGGCCGAGTAGATAAAACAATACTGACTTTTTAACTTTACTCGGACCCCTGGGTGTGACAGTTTTGATGTCGTTAGGCTATACAACATTATTACGTCGTCCCTTTGGATTACCTGCCAACTTTTTTGGTGAATTTGTAAGAAACAAGAGTTTTGAATGCTGATATTCAATTAGAATTGTTTTCCTGTTAACTACCGCCTCATCTATGTCTTATATTATCTACACTTCTACATCTACACTGTACGACAGCCATGAGAACAAATGACTTCATTCTTAAAGAGTTCAATATAACAAAACGGCTCTCCACTATCTGCAACGAAAGGACTCTAAGTTTCTTCGGTCACATTGTGCGATCTCCCAAGTAAGATCTGGAGAGGCTCATCATCCTGGGACAAGTGGAGGGCAGGCGTGCCAGAGGACGGGCTCCGACGAGGCGGTCAGACCCGGTGAGGAAGGTGGCTGGCGGATCTTTATATGAAGCAGTGCGGCTGGCCAACGACTGCTATGCGTGGAGGCGCATTTTATACGGTCGCCATCCTCAGCAGTGAGGGAACGACAGAGAAGAAAAAGATAAAGACATCTACACTTCTATACTTAATTTCCTCTTTATAAGGAAAGATTTGCATATTTCTCACGAATGAACTCAAAAACTACTGGACCGATTTCAAAAATTGTTTCACCCATGCATTATCAACATACATAGCTACATTATCCCTGAGTAACATAGGCTTAATTAATATCATGAAAGATGTTAGTCATTATAAAAAACTAAAAATGCACAAGCTTTTTCTCTCATCATATCAGACCTTAGACGTCCACTGCTGGACATAGGCATACCCCACCCCAATGAACGCTACCATACAGTAATGATCGCGAGAATACTTACAGTGTCATGATCATTACTGCATCGTAAGTGGTAACCGGATCCGAATAGCATCCGGTTTTCTTTCCTCTCTTGCTTTCTTTCAAGGGTGTCGATAAGCAAGGCAGAGGCACAGATTTAACTATCTACTACTACTAAAAGCGCACCAGCCTGTCCGTATACGTTTATATACGCGCTTAAACTATTGTAGGGCTACTGCACCCAGCACGCAAACATAGTCGATCGAAAGAGGGCCAACGTTGTAAATCAACAACAAGCGCTTTGTTATAGCGTCAATCTCTCGGGGCCCGTCGATAGGGCGCTGGCGTAGTAACTTTGTACCGGCGCAGGCGGCAGGTGGCAAAGTGCGAGCCAAACGGCGGCAGCCCAGTAGATACGTACTGCCAGCCGTCGCTTTTTTACGTAGTAATATTTTTTACTAGCTGTCGCCCGCGACGTCCGCGTGGAGAACTTAACATCACAAATTATTATGTATTTCCCGTAGGAATGGGATGTTTTTTCGGGATAAAAACTATCCTATTTCCTATTCCTATATGTGTGCTAAGTTTCATCATGATCCGTCCAATCTTTGAAGCGTGATTGAGTAACAAACATCCAAATATCCAAACTTTCGCATTTATAATATTAGTAGGGCTCTCAGGCAGAGGGAACTAAACAATAGATTTTAAAAAAATTAGGCCTTTTTTCAGTGTAAACGTTAAAGTTATTTAATTTTTCAATACGGTACGATTTTCAAATTGAAATATTTTAACTAAACGAATTCTATTTATAAATCTGAATTCATAAGTCGAAATGTCGACGAAAGAAATTGCGAGGGAGTCGAACAATGTACTTGTTGGGAACTTCCGGAATTTGTCTTTCTTTCAACTCCGACGTCGGCCAAAGTTTGTTCGTAGCATTAATTACCTATTGTCAAAATTATTGGGGCAAGGAAGACTAAAACGTATAGAGTTAGAACTTACTATGTTTTTACTTAGAACTTAGTGTATGAATCTTCAATGTTTCTCAAGTCTGTCCATCGTATCGGTCGGTTTGTGGGTCCGCCTGTGGTCCATTCTGTCTGTCTTTTGTTCCAAGGTGCGGACGTTTGATATACCTAAGCAAACATTCTACACGAATTTTCTAATTTGAAAATCTCACAGAACATAACTGTTTAAGTACCATTTTTGATTAAAATTGTGAAGGCCAAAAAAGAGATTTTATATTAAGTAATTGAACTAACAGTTTACACTAAAATCTATAGATATACAATCAATATTAATTAAAAAAATATAACAATTAAACATAATAATGAATTGTTGTACCTATTATTTGATTTTATCCTATTTCCTACTAATATTATAAATGCGAAAGTTTGGATATTTGGATATTTGAATGTTTGGATGTTTGTTACTCAATTACGCTTCAACCACTGGACGGATCGTAATGAAACTTGCCACACATATGGGTTAGGTCCTGAAATAGGACATAGGATAGTTTTTATCCCGAAAAAACATCCCATTCCTACGGGAAGTACATAATAATTTGTGACGTTAAGTTGTCCACGCGGACGAAGTTTCCCACCTAAGAATAGGGCCACCCCAAATTCCCGTGGGGGTCATCAAGGCGACTAAGGTAACTTGTAACCAAATGGCAATAAGTAATTCCAATTTTGGAAAATTAATTTATTTCCGTCTTTCCTAACAACTGATAACCAAAATTTCTCATTTTATTAAAAAAAACCAATAAGTCGTATCAAATTCGGAGTTGAACTCCAGCACTCAGAATGTTAACAACTATCGATTAATGACATAAAAACTACATGCAACAAAAAAGGGGTTTCTAACACACTGTGTGTTCTGATTAAATGACGGCGTCCCGCGCGCCCATCGCGAAAAGCAGCGGGCGTGCCATCGTGAATTGAACAATCTATACTAAATCTATCTTTATTTATTTAATAGTTTATTGTACACACAAACATACAAAGAAAAGAAAATTATACAAAAGGTTAAGCTTATTTCTAAAGAAATTTCTTCCATCTAACCTGCTAACCTCCATTTTTCTATTATGTTACCTACTTACTGTGTTAAAAAATAACTATGCGTTGATACTTTCATTTCATTTCATACTAACATTACGAAAACCTTCAACCCGTCAAAAATGTTCAGCTAGCTAACTCCATTTCCATTAAGAACTGAAAGTTCACAAGTCATTTGAAAAATTAATCCCTAAGTTCAATACTAGAGCTTGGAGTTCGGATTGAACTTCGGCGCTATTTCAAACGCTCTGATTTATTTGGCCAATGCCTCTCTTATTGGATTAAGGAATTCAATTCTGACAAAGAAATTTTAAATGAAAATTTTGTTCTTGTTCTTTAATTGTCTTTGTTTTAAGGTTGAGACTTAATTACATGTTTAGCCACTTCAGTGTTTTGATAACGTTTTGACTACTTTACTAAAGTTCACGTTCACGGGGCAATGTTTACGCTTCTACAACAAACTACCAGAGGAAATCTTAAATATGACGGACAGAAAGTTTAAGATTCACATTAAAAAACAACTTTGTAAGAAAGCCTATTATAAAATAAACGATTATTTGAATGACAAAGATGCCTGGTGCTAATGTTAATTCAGCTTCTCAAAATCTTTATTAATTGTATGCAAACTTGATTTTTAAAAGATGTGTTGCGTGAAGTTTGTTGCGCCGTTTCTTCTTCACAGCGCTAACACCTAGGAAGCGGTAGTCGATAAAAAAATGACGTGTATAAATGTACCAAGTGTACTCATATGCAATAAATGATTTTGACTTTGAAAGAGAAGAAGAGATCATTTGAACTTCTAGGTCAGATGCGGATAAGCAAGTTTTATAACTGACAAGGGAACCTCGAGACAGATAATCTATTATGTATATAAAAGGAAAGTGTGTGTACGTATGTCCAGCCTTTTCTCCATGACCACCCACTGCCATCCACTCATGGTTGCAGAGGTAGATAGCCCTTGGTCTGCACTTGCAAGTAAGGGAGTTTGGTTATGATGGGTGGAAGTGGGTGGTAAAAATGTGTGATGGGATACTTCTATCCTTTTCTAACACATTGTGCGGCTCATATAAACTGGAGATTGTGCTGAATGGCGTTAAGTGCGTTTGTGAGTGATAATATTGAGAACTTTTCTAGAATGTTCTAGAATATTTTAAAATGAGCTATGAAAATGTGTGACTGTAATTGGTCTAGATTGTTCTCAAAATTTCAAGAATGATCTGGGAGGTTATGTACTTATATAATATCAGAAAAGCGATGATTTGTGAAAGCTGTCATTTGTCATGTCGGCTATCTGCGGGTCCTTAAAACTCGCACCATACGTATCTTATTCACGCGAATAAAGCCGCGGGCAGCAGCTAGTACTAAATATTATTACGTAAAGAAACGAACCCCCCCACGCCAGTTTAACCGCAAAATAGAGCATGTCTAGCAGTACTCATTAATGGGCTGCCGCCGTGCTACTACGCCGCGCCCTATTGGCCGGCCGAGAGATCGACGCTATAAGTTAGAAAGAGAAGCACTTATGTTGTTGACGCACAACGTTGTTCTTCTCGCGGTGCAGCAGCCAGCGCTCTTATTATTTACTGTCTCACCCAAACATGTATGGAAAGGCTTGTGAGAACTCGCCGGAGGTGAGTTTTCGGGCCAAATTAATTAATTTACTGAAACTACATCCGTACCTAGATTCATTAAAATTGTTGAGTAACACCTCGCGTGATTCTCTTTTAAGGACTAATTTCAAATCTAAATTACTGAAAAAGACAGCTGTGATGTATCTATATGAAAGTATCAGCGTAAAGGCTTTTAAACTTTTGGTAAGGAACCGTAAAAAACTATGCGGATCATGTTCCGAAAAACTAGCAAAAATAATGTATAAAAATAATACGTATGCAATTTCATTACATATTAAATGCAACCGAACATCTGATGTTTAAATGAGACTTGCATCAGGTAATTTCAAAATGTAATTTGCGATCTGCAAACAAATACGATTGGAAATATCGCCCGCCATAAATGATCGGCAAGGCCGAACCCATCATTTACAGGCTACTTGCTGCGTAAGGTGACCACGGATCTTGAAAAGTCCTGAAAATACAGTTATGACTGTTTGTTTGTACGTCGTCGTGTAGTACAGACAAACTAAGTCTGGTTTATTTTGCTCCGGAATGATGTAAATTTTTGTTTTTATTGATTAATTAATTAATATTATAATACTAATATCGCTAGAGATATTGGAAATCATTTTATGTGATTGCTTAATTCTAATTTGCTCAAATGAATTAATGGAGTCGGATTTGAATGGACATGTTTTATTTTTATCAAAAATACATCGACGGTCTCGGGATTTCATACAATAGGCTTGCCTTTTTAAAATAAAATATACCAAAAACCACTTGGCAATAGGCTGTGAATATTTAACAGACATAATCAAGCTAATTGTTTAAAGTTGACTATCATCTTCATTATCATTAGCCTGAAATAGTCAACTGCTGGACATAGGCTTCTCCCAAGGCGCGCCACTGAACCCGATCCTCGGTTCTTCTCATCAAGTCACTTGCTGTTTGTTGTTGTTGTCTATATCCTGCAGGAATCAGAATCCTGCGCTTTTTAAAGTAAATGCTTTCTCAAATATGCCAACGAGGCGGTTAATATGATTTAGGATTAGTTAACATTACATTCATCATCATCATCATCAGGTTATTTTTGTCTCCACTGCAGGAGCACAACCCTCTCTCATCTGCCGGAGACAGACGGAGGATTTGGCCTACACTACCCGCGCTGGCCAGATGGGTTGGGGATGCCTGATTGATGTTTTATAATGTATTCCCTTAGTCGCCTTGTACGACATCCACGGGAAGAGTTAGAGTGGTCCTATTCTACTCTACCGGAAACCATACGACAGACATTACATTACATTCGCATAGCATGAATCCACAAGATTTAAAGAAACCGGATAAGTCATAAACAACCCGGGTCTTTTCGAAATAAACCTGTCGTGTAGTCACCACAATCACAACCAAACATCAATATTATGTTAATGTTTGCCATCAAACACAATGGCGAGCCATGCTTCTCCCCATAAACGTACCATAAAAGCCTTTTCGTGTTTCAACGGCAACGGTTTTATTGCCAACAATCGTTTTCCTAATGTTGGATTTTATTTTTTCTTTTAGTGTACACCGATAATTGGTTGTGGATGTTCCTTTTCCAGCAATAAGAAACTATTGGTTTTACAAACTTTTTATTTGTAAACTGGGTTTATCTATCTAATAAATTAAAATGTACTTCGCGTGTCAGTACATTGAAAATATTGGAAAAAATATATATGTTATATATGAATTCATGAATGACCAGTTTTTGATGTACACCATGTTTTGCAATGTACACTGGAATACCCTGATAATTAGTTTCCATTCAGATAATTCTTGTCATTATTCTTAATATTTATATAATTGACATTAACTGATTTTTTTTATAACTTGTCATTTTATTCTAATCAATTGCCATACTGTAATAGAATCATTTCCGCATGCCCATGTGCTTATTATTAAGTAATGTATTAGTATGCCGTATACATGCATGCTAGATTGCCACACTACCTTTTGTAAACACCATATTTTTACCTATGTTCGCAAATAAATATATGATTGATTGATTGATATATTTTATACTATAACATATATATTATAAAGGAGTTTTCTTTGCTTAGGGCTTAAAAAGAAGTAATATTTGGAGTGGGAGCGCAAGCGGAAGCAGGAGCGGGAAAGGGGGCGGGAATAAGTAACTTCAACAGCTAATTATATCAATGATAACAGTCTTTATGGTCACTGCTGGACTAGGAGTTCGGACTTCCCTATTTTATCTTAGCCTTGGTAACCTAGTTGGTTGTGCACTCGTGTCACGTTCATGAGGTCGTGGGTTCAAACCCCACCCGTACTAATGAGGGTTTCGAAACTTAAGTACGGTTTAAATTACGGTACGGTATAATACCACATAAGTACTTTTTGGTGAAGGAAAACATCGTAAGGGAATCTGCATATACCAAAGAAAAAATTCTAAAGCGTGTGTAAAGTACATCAAATTGGCTTGGGGCACTGTTGGTGGACAGGGGTTTGGCACAAAAGATCCTGAAGGGTCGAAGTGTCGTCAGGTCTATCGGGGCCCGCAAAGAAAATAGGATAGGCCTATTCCAAATAATGGTTTTCCTACTGGGCATGTTATTGAAGCCCAATGGACCGATTACTCAAACGAAACCGCGTGCAACAATTAGTTGCTGTATAATTTTCATTAATAATAATTATTGCTATATCAAAACCAAGAAAGGAACAGTTTCGGATGTTACTAATGAAGGCAAAATCGAATTTCGGCCACAAAATGAGAGTTTAATTTGTATGCGGTTGTGATATGGTCTGCACTGAATGTAAAGGGTGGAACTTCAGGAGGTATTTTATACTCTTTTGAAAAACTATGTTCGACTTTCGAAATATCGCAAAAGTAATTTAATTCTAGTACAACACGAAATGCCGAGAGGTGTAATTTGCATGAAAAATAAAATATCAAACGCAAAATTATAAATTGCATTATAAATAGGTATGAGGACACATTAAACAAGTAATTATGTTAACGCTACTGTGAAGAAGACAGCTTCCAGGCCAAAAAGGCGGACTTATGCCTTTGTACACAATTTTATTTTTATTTGTTGGCGTCATTCTTAATTTTGGTCCAATAGAGAATTAACATACTCGTACATAATGGGATGATAAGAAAATGTCATTGGATATTTTGAGAACATACTCTGTAAAAATATTTAAAAAATTGAATTTTTGCAATTATAAAAAGTTACAACGCTTCCAAGTCTTCTTAAGAACATGAGACTTTATAGACAACATCGCGTGCGCACGGAGTTAAATGATCAGCCGCACCGCCGCGCTCCCTGTCACACCTCTCCGCTACCCGTCGTTCCCCGTCGCGAGTAGTGACCGTACGTTTGAGAAATACCATGTTTTGTTCATAAAAGTATTGACAAATTCATGAATGATTTCTAAATGTTATCCTGAGTTACCAGATAAAAATTCACATTCATTTTTATTGTCACCTAAGTATATATAGATACATCAGTTCAATAGAGAAAAAAAAAACAAAAAACACTGTTCCGAAATAATTATTTTTTTAATCTTAGGTTTTCATAAAAATTAGTGTAGTTTTCTTATAGTTTAAGTATGTATGTATGGTAATAATAATAATATAATTATTTTTAATATTAACAAGTGGTTGCTTTAATAAATAATTTTCCATTCTATTTTACAATGTATTTATACATTTGTATATATTTTATTCAATATTTGTATCTGTCACAACACTTTAAGCTTGTATTAAAAACACTTCTGTCAAAACGGGGAAGGTTGTCAGACAAAATGTTACATAACTGAACATTAGGGGCAGGTCACACGCGCCATTTTTCAAGCTTCACCGCGCGCGATCAAGACTGATGGGGGATTTACGTCGTGTCGCACGTGCGAACTCGGCCTACGATCTGACGTAAGCTTGAATGAATGACGTACTCGTACTTGTGTTATGTTTTAAAATCTAGGGGAGTGAACATGGTTATGGGATTCCTGAAGAGAGGTGTGTCTTTCGTCTTTTAAATGCTACTTGCAGTTCAACGGCTATAAACTCATTGGGAATATATCGGTGTAAGGTACCAACACCGATATACTGCCACTATGGAAGTATTATACAGCTTTTAGCTGCATATTTCGCCAGTTTTTAGCTCGATTGCCATCTAGAGTAACCTTCCTCATCATCATCATCAGCCTGAAAGAGTCCACCGTTGGACATAGGCCTCTCCCAAGGTGCGCCACTGAACCCATTCTTCGGTTTTTCTCAACCAGTCACTGCCAGCCGCCTTATGCCGATCGTCGCTCCATTTAGCCATAGGGGTCGTCCCACACTACGCCTGCCCAGTCGCGGTTTCCACTCGAGAACTCGTTTATCCCAGCGTTAATCGGTTCTCCAACAGATGTGACCAGCCCACTGCCAAGTCAGTGTACTAACTTTTTGAGTCGAAGACTTAAGTTCTCCGGCGGATAACCTCATTTCGGATCTTGTCCCTTAGATAAACTCCGAGCATAGCTGTTTTCATAGCCCGCGAGTTTGAGTTTTCGGACTAGTCAGTGTCCACGTTTTGGCGCCGTAGGTCATCACGGGCAGGACGCACTGGTTGAAGACTTTTGTCTTAAGACAAGAGTAACCTTAGAATGTAACAATGGATAGAATTATTCAGGGATCGAGTAGAAAATGTGATTAGAACAGGGCAAACCCCCCAATGGACAGCCCACTAAAAGTGGCATTCTACTGTGGAGGCTTGTTTGGCACAGGACATATTTAGGCTGACGATGGGTCCAATTTTGCTCGGCTAATTCCCATTGTATAATATACCTATGTAGATTTAGATGCATATAATTTATTAGTTTGAATTCAAACAAAAACTCAAAGTCTGTTCAAACCGTTACTGTAAAATGAGAAACAACATGTTTGCGTCCGGTAAATACAGGTTTTTACCGGATTAAACCGGAATAAGTCGGATATGCAAACACGTGTGTATGAGAATTTACCGCTTTTGTATGCAAAGTTAAAGTTTTAAGCGAGACAAACTGCCTTTGTATATAAATTGTGATTTAAAATAAGCTTTTTAATGAGTAATAAGATGACTCTACCCAATTTCGGTACAAAAACCATTACGTAATATATTTACAAAAAACGATCAATAATTATTACCATTACAAAATATTATTGAAGATTATTTAACACTGAGAGATTGACTTTCCGTCAGAGTTACTTCTCCTTTACTATCTAGGTAGTGACCTAGTTATCAGTAATATGAAATATGACTGTAAAGAGTAAGAAGATCTATTGCGATGAAATGAAATATGATGGCGAGTCGTTTTATTCGTTGCAATACAAAATATCTGGAAAAATGTATTCTTAGTCATAACTGTCGAACATTTTACACTTGTTCCTTTTTGGGGCAGAGCACTCTAAAAGCGTTATCTACTCCTCGAATACAATATAACGAATATTCTAGATTCTAGCCATCGTACAGGATAAAATCCTAGTTTGGGAATAGATAAATGTATTAAATGTTTATTTATTTTTGTATATTTATTAGTGATTTACGATGCAATTTTGTTGATTATTAATAGTAATTAGTTACTGTTAGTTATTGCAAATTAAAATAAGTGACTGAATTCTCAAAAGGTAGTCAGTTACTTAGTTAATTTATTGGAAAATGTGAAACTTGTGATAATATGTAGGATCTTAAAATACCTGAATTCCATACATAACAAACGTTCATTTCATTTAAAAAAAATGAATAAGTTCTAAATAAAATAACACCCGGTACTTGAAATTACCTGAATTCCGTACATAACTATAAAAAAATAACACCCAGTACTTAAAATAACACCCAGTACTTGAAATCAACATTTGTAAATAGGTACTAAGTTTAAACTGCTGCGGTTATTATTAAAATAACACAAATTTGCAATTAGTTCAAATGAACTGCAACAGTGAACTGTCATCACAGTAATTTAACCGCGTTCATGACATTTATATCGGAGTCCATTACTGCGATTATTTGCTCATGGAAATATTGTTTGCACGAGTTATTTTTAATTTCTCAATCCAATGGACTCACAACGCAGCTCATTGGCACGCAATATTGGCGGACTTAACCAATCACCAGGACTCGTTCTAAGAAAAGACTAACTTTAAAATGTGTCGGGACATTTCACACACGGCCACTTGATCCCAAACTAGGCAGAGCCTGTAATATGGATATCAGACAGCTGATATACGTACATAAATACATAATATACTTATATAAATAACATGTGACTGATAAGGCAAACACAAGTGCTCATGACACGAATGTTTACCCTGGGCGGCATTCGAAGCCGCGACCCCGGGCTTCGCAGGCAGGTGTACTATCGACTAGACTACGGGGACGACAAACTGACTGTTGGTTTCCTCTTTTTCAGTCTCTATCCACCACAAAGACTTTATCCACCAATTATTGTTCTAAAGTATAATTTTATTACATGTTATAAAACCTGATAGAATGAAAACTTCCTAATTTAATGCAAGTGCTTTTATTGTTATCTGTCACTGAGGAGACTTCCGAAGCAAAACATCCTTCCATTTGTCAGCAGAATCCACGTACACATGCACACTTGTAACTATCGCTACGAAACGCACACGTGTAAATCGAACAACACATTGATAACATTTCGATACGGCGCATGACCGGTGGTCTTGTAACTTTGGCAGTCTGAGTTTGTTAGTGCTTTCGTTGGTTCGCTGGTTTGTCGTTTCGTTTGTTCGCCGATTCGTTGGTTTGTAAGTTCCTTGGTCCGTTTGTTTGTTACGTTTTCAAGGATTGACTAATCAATCAATCTCCATGAAATTTTACATACGCTTAGCCTATCATAAAGATGAACATGGGCTAATATTAATCTCGGGAAATACTGTGCTCGCAGTAAACAAAATTATTCCACGCGGGCGAAGCCGCAGGCAACAGCTAGTAAACTTTTATAACGGAGGGGGAGAAAGTAACATTTTAAAAGTAAAGGCAAGTGAGAAACTGAATAGAAATAAAAGGGAACTAAAACAACAGGGCTGCTTTAAGCTGAAATGGATAAAACAACTGTATACAAAGCCCGGTCCGAACTCTGGCAGAAAGAAAACAGGCGAAACAAAGTAAATGAAACTGTAGTAACTAGTACTGCAATGGAGGATGAATTCGTAACTTTGGTCAGTACCAAATATATAAATAAAATAAATTCTTATAGATTGATACTCCTTTATCAGTATAAAGGAGTATCAATCTATAAGAATTTATTTTATTTTATTTATTTACACAATACTAAACAGCACAAAACACTAATATAGACAACAAACATCACATATAGTGAGGCCAATAACAAAGTAAAACAAATCACAAGATGGAAAAAAAGAGAGTTAAAGGAATAAAGTAAGAAAATTATGTTATTTTAAAAATTGAAGAAAAAAAAATTTAGTAAGTAAGAATACCTATTAGATTGTTCTCTATGTTAACGTTTGTTTCTCACTGTCATAAATTACACCGCTCAGGAACAAGATTTTACAAGCTTGTAATTTTTAAAATATTTATTGAGTGAAAATAAATATGACGTCACGAATCATGAATAAAATCTTTTTAATTTGTCTTATTGTTTTATAAAAATTTTGATTGGCTAAATTACACGATTTACATGCTATAATAATCGGCTTAGAATAGGGCCACCCCCAATCTTCATGTGGGTGTCGTCAAGGCGACTAAGGGATTGCACCAGGGACGGAAAGCAGCCTGTGTATATTAAGGTCATTACTGCGACCACCAGTCTGACAAGCGTTTTGATTATGGCAAATCCCCTAATGGAGAGCCCACCAAAAGTGGCATTCTATTGGGGAGGCTTATGTTCAGCAGTATTTCGGTTGACCATGAACTTGAGGGTTGCAGAATTTGGGTGGCGTTTAAAGCGTTTCAACAGCCTTCATTACCTACAATTGATGAAACTGGTGAATTAGCGAAGATTACGGATGAGGAAACTGTCGTATATGGAAACAGGTGAATTAACGAAAATGACAAATCCGGAAACTGAACAGTGAACTATCTCAAATACTGAATGTCAATTTCAGTGGTCATCTATTTGGATATGCCTACACACAGGTATGCAGACGCAAGGCCGAATCACATAGAAATGGCACCCAATATAGCGTTTATTACAATTAGCTATGTATTCAATCTAATTTATACTGACCTAATGGTAGGAGAAATGCAATACTAACAGTCGCATTAGCTGTAATCAATGACCGTAAATGATATACGGTGGCACAGGTGGGCTATGATAATGGAATATAACGGATATAAGGGATGATAATGGATATAACGAATGATAATAAGGGAAGCGGTGATGGATGTACGGGCGGAAGGGATCGCGCGATAAAGTTGCTTTGAGGACGCTTTTTATTCCATTCGTATTGGTGTGTGAGGCCATTTTTCACGGTTCTATTTTTAAAAGGTTTATTTACTCAAACTGAGCTGCACTGAAAGATTTTATCCTACTAATATTATAAATGCGAAAGTTTGGATATTTGGATGTTTGATACTCAATCACGATTCAACGACTGGACGGATCGTGATGAAACTTGGCACACATATAGCTTAGGTCCTGGAATAGGACATAGGATAGTTTTTATCCCGAAAAAGCATCCCATTCCTACGGGAAATACATAATAATTTGTGATGTTAAGTTGTCCACGCGGACGAAGTCGCGGGCGACAGCTAGTACACGATATAGGTCAGTTCAATAGGGGAACCACTTAAAAAATATGTTTTGAGTAAGAAATGCCATCGCTTCGCCTTGGCCGGCCTTTACCAGTTCAATAAGACACAATCTTAAATATCGATTACCTTACCATACTTAATACTAAGACAATAAGAAATCTACACTCATTCTCTTAAAAGTTAGTTACCTCAGAACAGTATTTTCCAGTTTAATATATAACTGACTCATCCATATACAGGTGGGACAGACTTTTCTATCACAACTGTATATCGAAAAACTAAAATAATACAATTAAATAAGATTACCTAACAAGACTTTCGATTGGCGTTAAAAAAATTACTCCTTTCGAGGAAAAATTTCTTTTTTTAACAACAGGTCACCTAGTAGCTATGTCAGCTTACATTTATCGGATATGTTTATTAGTTACTTAATAATTGGCTGGTGACACTGTTTTGTTTGTACAATGTAATTTTAGGAGCACTGAATGTTATCAATCGATTTTTTTTAATTTATTAAGCTGTCATTTTATATATGAATGAATTAAATACTCTCATTTAGAAAATATTTAGACATTTATTTAGATGTATATATTTTGTACATCTAAATAAATGTATATTTGTCACGTATGAAATATATATATCATACTAATCATCAGCACAAGTCCAACCTATTGAAATTTAAATGTAAGTAACAACTTAAAAACTTTAAAATTCAACACTGATTCTATTGTAAATACAAAACATTCCCTGACTCACTGACTGACAGATGGATAGTAATCTCAGTGAAAACCCAGAACCCTAACTTTCTAGGCAACACAACTCTATTTTGAAGAAAACTTTCTATAACCAGGTATAATAATAAGTTATAGTGAACTCGGGGGTAAATTATAAGTTCACGAATAAATTTCTTTGATGTCTTCCTGACGAGGGTTTAGCATGCGTTTAATTGACTTCGTACAGTTGTGGGGTTGTTATATGAAAGCGATACCTTACTGTGTGCTATCTGAATTTGAATCATTTGCGTTTGCCATTTATTTTGTCAAATTACTTATAATTTATGAGAAACTATACGAATCATATATGAGCTAGGTATGTAATATATATTACCAAGTGACATGAAATCTTTTAATGACATACTTTTGTAAGCCGTCTAATAGAAAAGTTCCTCTATACTCAGATTTTTTTTTTCATTAAGCATTGATTTAAAAAAAATCGTTACTTTACTTGTTACACCTACTCTTGTTGGCTTAATATAAATAATTTTAAAATAAATTTAGACAAAACAAAAACAATGATTTTTAAACAAAGACCTCATAGAAGAAACTTAGCTATTCTTGGCATTAATTATATAGGTAAGCCCATCGAACAAATAAAAGTAACAAAATTCCTGGGCTTACATATTGACAGTCAAATGAGTTGGAAATACCATATTGGCCATGTATGAGAGCGACTGCAGCGTCTTCATAAGCACTATATAAACTCAACAAAGTTGCGAATAATTCAGCTGTTGTAACTGCATACCATGGTTATGTCGCGTCTATCTTACGTTATGGTGTCATATTTTGGGGCAAATCAACAAACAAAGAACTTGCTTTTAGAGCTCAAAAACGATGCATTTGATCAATATGCAATTTGAAACAAATAGATTCATGTAGGTCGCATTTTATAAAACTAAAAATACTGACTCTCCCGTGTAACCTCGGTAAACTCGGCGGTTTTGCAAAATCTAATATTAACATGTTTACATTTAAAACTCGTATGAGGCAATTAGATAAAATGGCAGTGTTACCAGCAAACACTGCCTTGTTACACAAAGGCCTATTCTGCAGGATACCTCACATACCTATATAATAAAATACCTAAAACGATACGAGATGAACATGAGATTAATTTAAATAAAAAAAAAACTCCACGATCTGTTGACAGAAAAATGTTATTATAGTTTGGAAGAATTTCTTGGTGAAGGTTCAATTCAAGGGTTCAATTAGTATCTAATTAACTCTTTTTTTTTGTAACTTTGTTTTTAAATGCATGCTTTACTGCGACACCATGTTGTATGCCCACGTGGCGGGACATAGCTGAGCTCTAACTATGACATGTAATCCTTTCTATACCTATGATCCACAATAAATAAAGATATTTCATATTTCATTTCATTTCACCCTATGGGTAAATTTACAATGAAACCACAGAATACTTCACCAATGTACATGACAATTTATGGCAAAATATACAAGTAGAAATACACTGAAAGAAACAATTGTTGATTTTGACAATATCTTGTTAACAGTGAACAAGATCTTGTCCCCTTGAACTAACTCTTGTCCCCTTGCACTAACTCAGCTTGTTAACTTGATCATGGTTTGGTTTCAAACGATCATAAAAATGATTACTTTAGCTAACATGCAGCAACCACGACAACCTGCCACTTAGGTAGTTGACCACAGTTTTTTCAGTGTACCAGGGGATCCTTCAACCCCAAGGGATTATTTGGCAGCAAAGTAATTGAAGTTTGTAGTAATTTAGAAATTGAAGTTTAGAAATTATTAAAAAAGAATTGCATTATTGAGCTTAAAATTATCTATTCTTTGTCAATAGTAAAAAATGACGTATAAAATACGTTTAATTAAGAATATTAGTTTTTTTTAGATAACTGACATATCGATCGAATATAAAAAGGAAATATAGTAATTACTGGACGTTTTACGACTTTTACATATTTCAAAATTTACAAAAAAAATTACATTTGTTAAGTAATATAAGGGTTTTCGACTTTATTCGATCTGCCATCTGAAATTCCATTTCAGGCGCAGAGTCAAAGAATTTTACCACAAATTGTTGTATCGAAAAAAGCAGCTATACCTATTTATTTGAAAAGCATTTACGTAAAGAACAATTAATTTAACAAATATCGCAATTTAAAGGATTATGGAGCACACGAAAACACATGTGCTCAAGAGCTTTTTAATGGTTTGGTGTAAGAAGTAAGTGGAAGCGACTATAGAAAGATCAACAATATGTATAAGACGCCTTTTGTAAATGTTATGTTACTTGTTATGTCGGCCGCGCTAATGTTATCCAGACTTGATGTCTAAATCTATAATCTGAATGAAGCGGAACCACCATTAAAGTGATGTTAGAAGCTTACCATGGTTACTGATATTTAAGATTAATATGAAATATTTTATTTAAATAAACAAAAACATGGAATAAATAATATATCCACAGAAGTTTAATTGCAAAGAATAAAAGAAATTGGAAATATTTTTTTAATTGCGCCTTTGTACATCATGTGTCTAAATGAGTTGTGTGACTTGTATTTGTGTACAATAAGGTATAAATAAATACGCTTACGTTTATTTATTTAACTATTTAACAATTAATAAAATAAATTTTCCGAATGTTACTTGCTTTATACTTTGTTTTGTAAAAACACTACTTTAGGTTAAAAACTTTCCAAGTAGAAATAAGAAAAAAGTTACATAGACCATTTTGTGGCCCCGTTTAATTTCTATGACAGATTCCAAGTTCAACCCTGGGTGACATCCGTTTGTACGGTCTCTGGTCCTTAAATATGTAAGTAATTCTTATACGTTTTAATTTCGTCCACATGAGCGATAAAAGATGTTAAATAACCAAGTTCATTCTAATTTTAACTTTGTCATCTTTGAATAAGGTACCAGGTCATTTAATTCGGAATGTGACTGCCCCTACTAAAAACTATAGTTAAACTATGTTTGCATGTGCACTAAAGGTTGTCTGTAACAGATCGCTTAAAGCAATAAGATCGCCTAAATTGTACTATTTTTTATTTTTAAAACTTGTAACTCTATTTGTTTGTGCAATATTGTATTGAATGTTTTTCTGCCCGCTTATTTCACTTCTCTTGCACCATCCACACGAGAGGCGTTCGTGCAAACTCGTTAATTAAAATTTGTTACACAGTTAATAGCAAGAATCCTTTCTAGCCCCTAATTAGTGTTTCGTATTAACACCTTGGATAATTACGTAGGCTTTTCTAACACCTCGTTCCAGACAAAGGCTCTGGATTTGAAAAGAATTTAATTTGATACTGACACGCTACGGCCTGGTTGTCGGAAAATTTCCGTCCTAAGTCGAGGTTTCCAATGGTCAGAGGATCAGCATCCCCATACTCAGGGGTAATGCCACCATATTTGTGGGCAGGGTCCCAGCCATCATCGGTTTTTATTTTTGAGATCCCTTAGTCAAGTTTTTGGACAACATTTTGGTGCAAATTTCAAGGACCTGTAGACGGAAACTCTGAATCTGTTATGTGAATTAAACGAGGCCACAAAATGGTCCAAGTCACTTTTTTATCATATTTTTTCGGAATAAAAGCTTTCCGACCTTGTGTTTTTTTATACAAAACGAAATATAACGCAGTAATATTTGTCAAGATGCTCAAAATTAAATATTTTCAACTTCTGTGTATACATTGTTCTTATTTCATTTATTTATATTATTAATGGTTAATATTAATCTTAAATTTTAGGAGCCACATAAGTCTATCACTTTAATTAAGGTCCCGCTTAATTCAGGTTATAGATTCAGAGTTCAACCCTGGATGACATTTGTTACAAGTGTCGTAGCTTTTACAATATGCTGTCGTTATACAGATTTTAAAAACAAATGCCAAATTCATTCACCGTTTTTTGCGGGAGCTGCCCGCAAAAACCTAGAAACAACACTAATTCTCATTGTGTTTATATAATTTACCTTTCTGCATTCGCTGCCACTTACTACTAAACCCAATAAATCAAAGACACTTGGAGAAAAAAGTAGAAAAATAAATTTGTAAATTGAATCTCACGCCTGTGACTTAGCATCTAAGATCCGTTAGAAGCAAGTGTCCAAACCACTAGGGAAACAATAAGGTTGACACACAAACAGAACTTGAAATGATCTCTGTACGTTAGTTACTAAAATAATACCTACAATTTCGTGAATTGTAAATTTACAAAATTATTTTGTAGACTCTATGACGCAATACATAGATATAATTTATGCTTTGGCACACCTAACTATATTCGAGAATAATAAATATTACTGCGCGAAGAAGCTACACTCCAGCAAATTGAGCGCGGATGGCATTGCGCTCGCTCGCGCCGCCCGTCTGTACAAAGTTACTACGTCAGCACGCTATCGACCGACGTCGAGAGATCAAAGAAGCTATAAGTTAGAAAGAGTAGTACCTATGTTGTTTTTTATTTTTTATTGCTTTATCTTTACTTTATCGCCGCTATTTATTTTGTGGCGTTTTACCCTGTTATTGATTTATACTGTGTTGCATTTGTATTGTGTTTTTATTCCTTTTTCATTAATACATTTTATTATATATTAGATAATCCTATGCTGCTTTCTATTCATGCTTTGCGAGATTCCATAACCGCTTCCTAGTGTTTTAGCTGAGAAGAAGAAACGGCTCAACAAACTTTCCAGCAACACGTCTACCCTATCTACGACGGTGTGACGGGGGGTTTCGCCATGACTGCTGAGCGGCAGTAAGTGCCTCTGAGCCCGCCCTTGCTTCATCCACTGCGCCCTCTGCTGATCAGAGGGACACGCGGAGAAACGCCTGTGTTGTTACTTATTTTTTTGGTCATATGGGATAGGATTTGTTGGGTGAAATAAATTGACACATTTATTTATTTATTTATTATATTCTGGATAACCCTATGCTACTGCTATTTGTGGTTTGCGCGACTCTATAATTATACAGTACCTATGTTGTTGATCTATCTCTCGATCGACTGTGCTGGCGCGCTCTCAGTGCAGCATCCCTATAAACGCACCCACGCAAACGTGTAAGGACAGACTGGTATCCGTGTATTAAGTAGTAGGTGATTAAATTTGTTCACTTGTGTGGGTGCCAGGGGTGTGACGATAGTGTGAACATAACTGAAACACAATACCAAATCGCGTATTTGATTTAATTCAATCGCACAAACACAAATTCCCATTTCTAAACATTTTGCCAAAATTATGTTGGTATAAATTGTGTTATGTGATATTAGAAATACAGAAGTGTGATAGAAATGTATGGGGTCCCAATAGAAGCGATATGGGATAATGAATTTCACGACTAATATCTTTTGTGATTTGTTTTTTCGTTTTTTTTTTCGTTTATATTCTTGTCTACTGTGTTTTGATACTAGCTGTTAATGAAGTTTCCTATAGTAAAATATATTTTCTAGTGCCAAAAACTAGCTTCTAATATTCATGCGCTACAATTTACAAATTAACACCCAGAACAATTGATAACAGCAACAACAAAAGCAACGCAAAAAGGTTGTCTAGAATGCGATAACACAGCCTAAATTGTACTATTTATCTTCAAATAGTAAGTAACTGTTTTTCTTTTATTTGTGTAATAAAGTATATGGTATCGTAACTTGTTCAATTTGTATAATATTATTTGTTCAAAGGCTTAATCGAACCCAACTCAGGACAACTATGCCGTCGAAATTGTTTAAGTATGTTAGAGTGGTTCGTCGTCAAAGACTTAAATCGCTAATAATAATAATATGTCAGACATTCACACCAATTATTCAGTCCCAAATTAGGCGGAGCCTGTGTTATGGTTACTAGATAACGGATACACATACTTAAATAAATATATAAACATCCAAGACTTGGGTACAAACATTCATAGTCATCATACGAACATTTGCCCCTAGCGGGATTCGAACTCGAGGTTGCCTCCGGCGTGGCAGTCCGAGAGCAGCCCGTTCCGCCACGGAGGCCGTCAATAATCGCTAATCGCTCGCACTGGCGTCCCACCCTCGCTCGAACCCACGCGCTTCAATTAGCAGAGCTTACTCTAATCCGAGAGTACAAGCCGAAAATAACTACAGCATGCGAACGAGCAAATATCCTGTGCCAGGATTAGTGCACGCGAGGATTTAATTGCAGGATTTTAATGGTGAACTATTCATCTGGGATTTCACCATAATACTTGTAAGTGTAATCGTGTTGGTTAGAAATAAAAGCATTTATTTAAATGTAACATGACGGTTGAACCGACGGCTGTTGGGCAGACATTCCTAAGAACAATAATTCTGTAGTCCAACTGCCGCCGCCTTCACGCTAATTTTATGTATATAAATATTTTCAATGCATAATCAGATTAATAGATTTATTTTAGGATTTAGTAATACATAATAATGCGTAATGTTAAGTTTTCTATGCGGACGAAGTCGCGGGAAAAAGCTAGTACTCTAATAGGGTATGTGATAAATTCTGATAAGAGTTTAGCTTCTAACTATAATAGTTGTTGTGATCGCGTTGAAACACACAGCTTTTTAAAAGTTATGTTATATATTTTTTATGTGGTGGTGATTGTTAGAGAAGGAGCGGGAGCAGTTAGTAATACTGTAGTAAACGTGAGCGAAGCCACAGGCACTGCTAGTCATTCATAAAAATTATTACTCTTTTTTTAACTTCAGAAAAAACAGATCCTGTTCAATTGACGTTCGGGAATGATTGCCTAACGCAAAAAAAAAAAATATGCGTGACCGTTTTTGAGGCCTAACATGAAATTGAACTCAATTCAATTCAAATATTCTTTATTGTGCACCAATACATATATAATTTTATAAAAAAAAATTACATAGAAGAATGACGCTGGTGTACAATGACGACCTTATCGAAATAGCATTATATGCTGATTGTGTAAGTCAGCTACTCGAGTAAGTTTTACTTTTTTATGATTTATACATTTTATTTAACCACGTGACGTATATGACCAATTCCTTAAAGCTATTTATTTTCTTCGTTTTTACATTTTCGATATATATATTGTCGTTTTACTTCGGAGTAAATACTACTGCAAATTACATTACCAACAGCAGCAAATTACATTAGGTACCATTTGTTTTTGTTACCTTTTAAAAAGTTACGTCCTGTCTTGCTGTAAACTTTGAATTAGGTTAATCGCTCTTTCAGCCTTAAGTGCTAATACTGATGAATATTCAGCAAAAAACAAACGCCGTAAACGTCAGCTAAGCTTTACTATTCGCGTTTCCAGCGTAAATGTTTATTTGCTCGTTTACGATCGAGTTGGATGTTTAGCGCGCTTTTTACGATCGAAATTACGATGAGAGGACGGCGTGAGTTAAAAGCGGAAGTTTTAATGTAAAATGTAATGTTCCAGCCCAACGTCTATAAGAAAACGGTTGTTTGACAGAATTATGTAACGCAATCGTTTTTTGAAATCTTATTATTTAATATATATTCCATCAACATAACTTAAATAACTGTAACTTATTATATTATCTGAAAACACAGTTTAGGAAAGTTACTGAGGAAAATTATCTTTCAACTTATTATGTGAGCGAAACATAATCTTTTCACGTCAGTTGACAAGCGAAACATAATCTTTTCAGACATAAGAACGAGCGTACAGTTAATTTTTTTTTTAACAGCATTATGGCAAAAAAATTACTTGATACTCCGTTCAGTACCTATACAATAACCATAAAATATCAATCAGAATTAAGAACAACATGATAAAAATTAATTACATACAGATATAGTTAAATTCAGAATTAGCTTATATTTGAGTTTGTATCGCTAAAATCTAGAAAATCTTAAGCAAAAAGTTATTTAACAACGATAAATAAATTAAAAAACAAAAACGGTTTTCTGGATGTCCTGAAAAGTCGACATTAGTACCTTACGTAAGATATTTCCGGTATCGATATTCCCTGCTGCCGCTTATGCCTCGCGCCGCACGCAAAACCTGTAAGTCATTATAACGGCGCTGGATCGGCGATATTAATTTTAAAGCTGCAATAAATTCCTACTGATTCCTTATCGCCATCGGGAACCTGTGACCCTTGGAAATTGGAAAAATCCAACGTTTATTTACGATGGAATTGCAACAGGAAAGCTTTAAGGTGGTCTGAATGCTCTCGGGTTGAGTAACACTAGATCGCGCCGGTAGTAGATATAGTCACAGTCATCATGAGCCTAAATACGTCCACTGCTGGACATAGGCCTCCCCAATAGAATACCACTTTTGGTAAGTTGTCCATTTGCCATAATCACCACGCTTGACAGGCGGATTGGTGATCGCAGTAATGATCTTAACATACACACACAGGAGAACGCTGCTGCCCGCCCCTGGTGCAATCCCTTAGTCGCCTTGACGACACTAACGGGAAAGATAGGGGTGGCCCTATTCTAAGCCGGGAACCACACGGCACTTAGTCACAGTAATATTTATTCATGTGTTACAGGTGTTATATTTCACAAGATGACCCTGTAAGGGGGTCGCAATCTTATATCTAACTTAATTAATTACTATTTTTATTATAACTCTAAATATTGTTAGTAAAAAAATTCTTGTAAATTATGAAAAAAAAAAACATCTTGTTACTATTAACTCTGTTATTCTTACCCTATAGAGAAGGCTTCGCCGGCCTATCAGTCTTAAAAGCGAATAGATTTAATTACGTACTACTACTCGCGCACGTCTTTGGGTGTGTGCGTAAACGGCGGCAGCCAGTAGCGCGTACTGCCAACCGTGCTCTATTCTGCGGACGACGTTAAACTGGCGGGGGAGGTGAGGTGACGAAGTCACAGAATAAGTAACAGTACAAGTACTTACAGAAGGTGCACTCTTTAAGAAAGCTTGTTCCGTTTCTCACAAAATTATCTACAAAATTCAATGCAAGCCAAATTGAATACTATGCGCATGGAAGAAAGTCAATGTTACGCTGAACAGCTAAATCACGCAACATATGTATAATGCCAGTGTAGTACGCGATTTGCCTAGGTGCCCCGGCAATCGGGGCTACGCATTGTAGAGTACTTATATATGTTTATACCTAAAGTGCTGAGTGAGACAGGCCTGACGAAGTTACGGATGCCTTCCTCAGGCTCGAACAAACCGGTGGCCGCGTCGCTTTAAGGCTCAATTTAATTTAATTACTTTTATTGCGCGATAAAAATAAAAATAAAAATACAATAATAAAGTAGCTTACACAAGTACATCTAGGCGATCTTATCGCTAAAAGCGATGTCTTCCAGACAACCTTTGGGTAGAGGATAAGAATAGCAGAAAAAGGTAGGTTGTTGGTGTCGTCGATCACTCCATAATTGCAATGAGAAAGAAAAGGAGAGCATTTTCTTTTACTACCATTTTCTCTTATTAACCTTCAAACATCAGAAATCATTAGCCGCGTCGCCTCGTAATCCATCAAAGGGGTTCATTTATAAGAATTAGAGCCAACAAACGGTCTCGTAGATCGGCCGCAGTCGGACCGATTTCATTAACTTTGTGACTTGCTCCACTTTGCCGGCGAGCTGATACTTGATAAAGATTATTTAGACCGGACGACCGGTGCGATCTTGCAATTCAAACACTTATAACTTTAGTTACGTATGGCATTTATTAATTAACAGGATCCTGAACGTGCTGGCTGACCGGTGGGACTCTCCGATGCTGGGGCGGTGGATACGACTGCATGCAGTCAAGTAGCCTCGCCGCTCATTATCGGACAGCCAAATTATATTATATTTTTAATATTGTGTAATATACTAACATTAGTGAATAAGATATTTGTTACTAACACATATGGATTATGTCTGAAATAAAATTTATTCTATTCTATTCTATTAATGAGCAGTGACGTACGGACGTGGTACAACATCGCGTCTAATATGAATTCAGTAGTTTGATGAAACCAAATAGGTATCTGTAACTATTCAGTTTTATCAAATTGGTAAAGGACAATATATGAACTTTGATGGAATACAATTGGGGGGGCTCCTCAATTAGTCAATTTGTCTCACCCCGCACTGGGTATAAAATTATATCTACGCGGCGCGATTGGGTCTTCTAGGCGAATCGCATAAGACTCAATATTGCGTCATTAAGCGGTACAACGTAACATTTACTTTCGTCCATGCTTGAATGTATGGGGTAAACGAGTTCTCGAGTGGAGACCGCGACTGAGCAAGCGTAGTGTGGGACGCCTCCTGGCTAGATGGAGCGACGATCTGCGTAAGGCGGATGGCAGTGAACGGATGAGAAGAACCGAGGATCGGTTTCTGTGGCGCACCTTGGGGCCTATGTCCAACAGTAGACTCTTTCGGGCTGATGATGATGATGCGTGAAGGATTCAATTTGACTTGCATTGAATTTTGTATGTAAGTTTTTGAGAAATTTAACAAGTTTTCTTAGGGAATGGGTCTTCTGTACTCGTACTATTCTGTGCCTGTTCCAAATTTCACAAAATCGGTGAGAAATCTCTCGAGGTTCCCTTGTTAGTAAAAATATGGTTCGGTCATCAATGGCAATGCATGCATTGCTCCAGTTTAATGGGTGTCAGTATTTATTTAATTACATTTTCTAATAAAATAAAATTAAAGAAGTTTTATCGTGACGATGATCAATTCTACAATCATATTCTTCAATCGGTTCAACCAAAATTGATACAATTTTGAAGCAGTATTTGACGATTGGTATAACCATGTCAGTCCGCTTCTTATCTCTTGGATACAATCCTACTAATATTATAAACGCGAAAGTTTGTAAGTATGGATGGATGTTTGTTACTCTTTCACGTAAAAACTACTGAATGGATTTTAATGAAACCTTACAATAATATAGCTTATACATCAGAATAACACATAGGCTACAATTTATAAAGATTTTGTGTGAATTGTCCAAAATATCCAGTAAGTAGGAAAAAATCTACCATCTGCGAGCTATTCTGGCGTGCGCCATAAAATTATAATTTTAATGTCATAATGTTAGTTCTTTTCTACGCCACGCTAATATAAGCTACTCGAAATACTAATCCTGCGCAGACGAAGTCGCGGGCACCAGCTAGTTACTTATATAAGTTACTTTATTATTGCATCTGTTTATTTTTATTGTGCCACAAAAAGTAGCAGTATGGCAGTGGGCAGGCCACATATGCCGCAGATCTGACGGCCGTTGGGGCAGACGAGTTCTGGAGTGGAGACGGCGGATTGGCACTCGCGGGGTGGGACGCCCCGCCGCCAGGTGGACTGACGACCTGGCCGACGACGAGGTGGCCGTTAGCGGCTGGATGCGAAGGGCGGAGGACCGGGTGTGGTGGCGTTCATTGGGAAGGCCTATATCCAGCAGTGGACTTCTAGGGGCTGACACGATGATGAATAAAAAGTATTTAATTGCACTGAATTGAAAGACTCACTTTTATTTATTTTTAATTTATGTCAAAGTACCATACTTTATTCCATGATTTTCTGCTAACTGTACACTGTTACCAAAACGAGGAAAAGATAACGATGTCTAATAATAAGATATGCCGTGTGGTTTCCGGTAGAGTAGAATAGGATCACTCCAACTCTTCCCGAGGATGTCGTACAAGGCGATTAAGGGAATACATTATAAAACATCCATCAGGCCTCCCCAACCCGTCTGGCCAGCGCGGGGAGTGTAGGCCAAATCCTCCGTCTGTCTCCGGCAGATGAGAGGGGGTTGTGCTCCTGCAGTGGAAACAAAAATAACCTGATCATGAATAAGATATCAGATATCGGTTAGTATAAAAAACCGTTTTATATTACAAAGTAAAAACTTTTTTATTAGGTTTCTCTTTACTTAAGTTTTTCTCAGATGCCAATTTACCTTTTACATCCAGCTGTATAATAAATTCAGGTTAAGTGCGCAAAACACGCTCAGTTTGCAGTTTTGTCTCTTCATTTTTCTAAGTACGGAATACTACGTCGTGCTACGTGCGCTACCCCGCCGTAACAATCGTCATTGGCTGCCCTGAAGTATTTAATAATAGTGTCACACAGTGTAATTCCAAACTAGAACTTTCTATAAGGATTACGAGTATACATGCGAGTTTACCAGGCTTAGGACTTAGATACAATGCTTCATGTGTCTGTTAGAAAAATATTCACATTTATTATGAGCTGTGGTTTCCGGTAGAGTAGAATAGGACCACTCCAACTCTTCCCGTGGATGTCGTACAAGGCGACTAAGGGAATACATTATAAAACATCAACCAGGCCTCCCCAACCCGTCTGGAAAGCGCGGGGAGTGTAGGTCAAATCCTCCGTCTGTCTCCTTCAGATGAGAGAGGGTTGTGCTCCTGCAGTGGAGACATAAATAACCTGATGATAATGAGCTGTGAGGTCCTTTTGCTACTATGATAACACAAAAAGAGAGTGAAGAAACCCGGTTTGGGTTTCTTCACTATGTTTTTCTTCATCGTGTTAAAGTAGTTTAGACATAAAGTGTTGATTTCCCGATAGTACTCGTATTGCAGACAGTTCTTGCAAACGACCGTCGCATCTTAAAGGTGAAGAAATACAAGTGGGGGACCGAGTTTTAGGGCTTCGGAGAATCGAACCAAAGAATACGTAATCATCATCATCATCATTAGCCTAAATACGTCCACTGCTGGACATAGGCCTCCCCAATAGAATAACCACTTTTGGTTAGATGTCCATTGGGGGATTTGCCATAATCACCACGCTTGGCAGGCGGATTGGTGATCGCAGTAATGATCTTAACATACACACACAGGAGAACGCTGCTGCTGGTGCAATCCCTTAGTCGCCTTGACGACACCCACGGGAAAGATAGGGGTGGCCCTATTCTAAGCCGGGAACCACGCGGCAAGAATACTTCATGTAAAATAACATTCTTCCAGCGCGGCGGTCCTCAGTACAACGTTGTAAACTGCAAATTCTAAATTTTTAATAAAACTTGCCTTTCTTCAAGTAATCTTTCTTTTCAGAGTCTCAAACATTTCCACGAAACTAATTTTTGCATTGTGCATCAGTGGGAACGGGAAAATTGAAAAACTGAATGTTTCTTTTGTCTACCGAACAATAGTTTTTGTCATAAAATTGTGAACGGTTCTTCCATCTTTTTTAGTGGAACTTTACGAGTGTAGAATATTATTCTAGACATAGGAGTAGGAGGGACGTCAAACCGTAGAATATCTGATGTCTAACTTCTAGTTGCAGTGCTGCTGTAGGTATGTAAGACGGTCATAAAACTCGGCGATCCACCGTAGTTAGCTTAATTCAGTTTTTAAAACAATACAGAGCGTCAGTAGCTCTATGGAAGAGACTCGGGCTAGTAGGTCATGTCAATTCGTCCGAGTTTGATCACCGGTCGAGCGATCAGATCATTGTTCGAAACCTACAAATAGACATTCGCTGATTACAGTTAGAATTTCACAAGCTACCGGCATTTGCAAACTTACTTTTAATGTATACGAACGAACTGAACAACGCAAACACGGAACAAATAAATAAAAACAGATAGATTCGCGTTCCGATTTCAGGTGCGCCAATATTTACCGACCGAACAACGATCGGCCCGTAATACGTGGGACGCTAGGGTTGCTGTATTATGACTTATTGGTTACGGATATGGGCAATAATGTTTGGCTGGCGACCTCTGGGATGAGTCTCTTGTAAAATGGTACTTATAACAATGGCAGGCAGGTATTGTTTTAAAAATGCGAATAGGAATTTAATCTTTTGTCCTCATCATCATCATCATCAGCCTAAATACGTCCACTGATTAACATAAGTCACCCCAAATTGGGGGATTTGACACAATAATATATACATGAGAACGCTGCTGGTCGCTTTGACGACATCCACGGGAAGATTTATCTTCAGATTTTATTTTATTGTGTTTAGATGTCTCCGTAATTATATAAATATTTTATTCTAACTTTTCTACTAAAATACTAATTTTGAAATGGACATTAAATATTGAATTTGACAGCTGATCAACGCATTACCTATCAATTACCTAATGTCAATTTGTTTATAATTATCAGTTCCGATCCCAAAAAAGGAACGTAGGTAACACCCCTAAAGCAATTTAACTGAGATGACAAATGGTCGCGTATTATCGATTGGAAATTCTTTAAACAAGGCGAGCGAGACACAGTATGTGAATTTCTGGAAGCAACCGTTTGAAGTTTTACCGGTGGGTGGGTTCCAGCTCAGGATTCATCTGGATGGTCAAGACCACCTACCTATTTTTAGTAGGTACCAAACAACAACGCTAGCGTTCCTATATTCCAGTGTACCTAATTACACTCACAGCTCGGACATCAACACCCCCTTGTATCTCTTGATCTATTTCAGTACAAAGTAGTAGAGATTCCAATTCAAGCATGGTGTGATCAGAATTTAAGTACCTAGACCTTAGACCAGAATTTAAGTACCTTCTGGATGGATCTCAAACGAAGGTCCGTCAGTTACGAGCAACTAGCCCCAGAGAAAACACAGGTATCGTTATATTATTTCGAAAAGTGCTTCATATCAAGGAATTTCGGTTAAAGGTGAGTGCGTGACCATCTATTTCAATTTTTGTGGTGAGTCCGGCTACCCCTTTAACAAGAAAATATCCCGTATATAAATACATTGCTAATTCTAATACAGTCCACTACGATACGCTGCAATAATGTCCGAGCTGGGGTGACGTCACTCAATACCGGGTTGTATCTTTTGGTCTATTTGAGCACAAAATAGTACATATTCGGTACTAAATCCTGCCTGGGTCAGGTTACTAAAATTCGATTTTGTTTGAGCTGGAGTGACACACACGGCATTCTAATATAGTCCTCAGCTTGACAATGCACTTGTAGCCTGGGTACAGGGTTACGGGCACAGTATGTTTCTGTGTTATTATTAACTAGCTGTTGCCCGCGACTTCGTCCACGTGGACAACTTAACATCACAAACTATTATGTATTTACCGTAGGAATGAGATGTTTTTTTGGGATAAAAACTATACTATGTCCTATTCCAGGACCTAACCTATATGTGTTGCAAGTTTCATCACGATGCGTCCAGTGGTTGAAGCGTGAAAGAGTAACAAACATCCATCCATACTTACAAACTTTCGCGTATATAATATTAGTAGGATTCAGTTATTTCCCTAGCTGGTCGTGGTACCTCAACAGGGAGGCGGCGATGTTGTTCGCAACACATCACATCAAGGCAATTATAAGGAGTTAGACTGTAGTTGAGGAAAGTTTGGGGCTAAATATGGAAAATAGAAAAGTATTGTCACAGTGCGAGTATGGGGGGCTGTGAGCAAGTATGTGTGTATAGAATAAAACAACCTGCAATTATTTTGTACAAAATATATTAATTTTTTAACATCTCCTGTCGTTAAACTTATCAACTAACTAAATACAATTACATGTCGTTTAATAAAATAAAATATTACATAAATAACAAAAGCACTATATTGCCAGCTAGGGATTACCTTACAAATTGAGTGAATTTTGAAATTTCACTTTAGCGCTTTTTTACGGGAAGGTTTTTAAATATGATACCTAAAAGTGCCTGACGTAAACTGCCTTCTACATTGTAAAACAGGCGACGAAGAATAAACAGTCAATAATGAAATTCGTTAATTAGTACTACGTTAAAATTGAATGAACGCTGGTAACACTGAGTTTCAACAGACGCATTTGGGAAAATAAATAGTGATTGCATCTAACCGAGTTGAAGCTATGTAAAGCTTCGAACGGTGATATTAAAAAACTTTTTGGAAAAAGGAAAACTTGCTAACATAAATAATTGACTTTTGCATATCAATGGCTTCTGATATTAATGACTTCAGTTAATCGCGTATTAAAATATGAACACGTTAAATATTGGTACCGAAATATAAAATGTGAAATCGTTTTTTCATTCCCCTTTCTGTTAAGAATAGCTGCCATTGCATTTAATGTTTTATTGGCTTCATCACCGTTGCAGTATGCAATTTCAAAAGTTTACGTAATATGGGCGAAGAAATATAAATCGGTACCAGTGGATAGGTGAAACAACTAAAGCGTCAATATGTAGAATATCGATACCTACCTCGCAAAATAGAAGGACTGCTCGATTCTTTGTTTTAATAGACGATTAGGTAGCTTAATCTAAAGGTTTTCTTCCGAGTTTCATGAAAATACTCCTCATGCAAAATGAAATATTATTATTTTTTTCATGAAAAATAAGCTTTGAACTTTAATATTTGTAAAATTCCTACAATGGCGCTTCGGCCGTTTTACTTTTCAACTAGCAATAGACTTCTTTACACGTTATAAAAAATCGGTAACAGCGGTACCGTTTTCGAAACATTAATTTTACGGTAATTAGACCTAATGGACCTGAGACATTGAAATAACACAGTGCACAGATTTAAACAAGTCATTTTCCCAAACACGTTTACTAGATATGGCAGTGTTAACTGTAATAATTAAATTTAATAATAATAACTAATTGTGCATTAAGAAATGTAAACTGTAGATACACAACTAATGTTTACTTACTCATGGTGCATTAAGTTACTTTTAGGCTCGATACATATTCAGCGGCTGAACAGCGCGGATCGGCCGTTGTTACTTAATGTAATTACACAAGAAAATCTGTAGGTATATTTAACCAATAGTCAACATGTAGGTATATGAAACGACCATCAGCAGCAAAAACAGGTTTGTAGCGTCCCGCTTCGGACCATCATCTATTATTAATTTTATTTTCGAAACGCAAACGCGTTTGTTTTTATTTGACAGTTAATTTGGAATATACATATTTGCGGTTGTCCATTAAATATTATTTACTTCTTACTAGTTCTATGACACCTTACTATATTTCTTGGATCTATTGTGTTGTTGAGTATTCAACAGAATTATTACTGTGATATAATATACCTGCTTCCGCGTAACAGTGCTGTAAATAAAATTTTACGAGATAAAAGTTTCCAATATTCACTCACTAACCCCCATAAACTACCGATATATGGTACAAAGCTTCAATCTGATTTTATTGTAGATTACCTACGTATTGAAAGTGTTTTTTTTTTATTTATGTACATACACTGCAGTTCTCACCGACGTTTTTCAAATGGAAGCATATCGCGTCGTCTCTCCGCTGAATTTGTATAGACCCTTATCAATGATACAAAGATAATTATTAAGTCTAACAAAATTAACATAACAAAATTAATTGTTAGATGTCTAACTTTCGAGAAATAAATAAAAGTTTTATTTCTTAAACTAATAACTCTTAACATCCTTAACTTTATATCATAACACGAGTATTTACTTAGTATTTACATTGTAACGAAAAGTGCTGAAGGATAACGACGATGATGGATGATAGAAGTCAGAATTTGGGCGCAAGACACACAGAAGGGAAAGAGAGCGCAACGCCCTTTCGATTTTATCATATGATGCACATTTTATATAAAAAAAAATGCAAGATCTCGCTATAAGATGTACTAGCTACTTTATTATTGACTAGCTTCTGCCCGCGACTTCGTCCGCGTAGGTTTCGATATTTACACATTTTGAATTTCAAAATAGATATTTCCTAATCAACATACCTAAAAACCTCAAAAATTACATAAATGCATATTGATTTGGTTTATCGTAGGAACGAGATATTTTTTCGGGATAAAATAGTTTTGTTAATTTCCCGTAGTAATGGGATGTTTTTTCGGTATAAAAACTATCCTATGTCCTATTCCAGGACCTAACCTATATGTGTGCCAAGTTTCATCCCGATCCGTCCAGTGGCTGAAGCGTGATTGAGTAACAAATATCCGACCTTTCGCATTTATAATATTAGCGGGATGTGATTGCATCTGTGTATCGTTTTATCGTGCCATAAAGAGTCATTGAATAGATTTTTTATTTATATATTTGGTCACCAACAGAGTGTACACTAGTAACTTACATAAGTAGAGACTGGATTTACATGACAGTGGCTACGTGCCATGGACATGGCATGTCGTTTGTCTACCTGCCTGCAGTCCGCCACGTCTGCGCTACGTCTCGCCTGACATCCCTTTGTGTCTTGCGCCTATTTGTTAAAATGTGTCAGATTCTCTTCTACGTCTTTGATGTACAGATGCACATTTTTAAACAATGGCGCGGTATTTTCAGAGTGGTTGAGCAGAATTTTAAACAATGATTAGTTTGTAGCACTACCGTCTTGTCCTACTAGGATATTGACGTGAATAGGTCTTATGTTTGGTACCTAACACATGTTCGACAGAATAAGTTTTGATTTGTTTTCATCTTCAAATAACCCATGTCTTTGGTGTAATTCATTAGAGAACAAAAATGGAAGTTGGATACCCATGGCATCAACAACCTCTTCCACATCTTCCCACGAGACGTATTCACGTAAAAACTATTTGCAGTGGTCAGAACAATGCTACAAATATAATAATTCCAAATTTTGTAGAATTTAAACCTGACAACTTTTTACTAAGGAATAATCATCAAATATCGAGTTTCCATTACAAGTTTCCTATTCCTATTTGATGTTAATATGGTTAAAGACATGCTGTAATATCTAATTCACAAGTTTCTTCAATAACGTTTGTGCATTTACGTTATTATTAGTTTTGGTAGTTATATTAGCATCGAATAATTAGTTATTGAGAAGTTGTGTAAACGTACCTCAGACATTCGATGCTTCATTGGTCTTTTTAACTACGTGCTGTTTTCTGTATAATCTGACCGGTTAAAGATGTTTAGCATCGACGAACCGGCTTTAAATTCAAACTTGCATTTACAAATTGACATGTAGGATTAAAGCAAGGGTTAAAACTTGTACTTCGGTACAAGTTTCAACGTTTTGGATCTGTTAGTGTTACAGAGAAATGATTATCTATTATTTATTATTACATACTCCTGATTTGTAATATTCGAATCTGATCCAACGGTTACAGATAGATCAGGGTCTATAATTCTTGGGCTCAAGACTATCGCCCAATGATCTTCTTGCAACCGTTTCAACAGGACCAAGGAATACTGTTGGTATTTTAATTCGAAGATTACTACAATTATGGGACTGGTTACCTAAATTGATAATCACTTATTAGTTTGGCTACTATCACCTTGTCCTAACCTATGATTCGTTTGAAGCGTCCATTATATTAGGATTAATTATTAGAGGTATCGGGTATATACATTAATTACAAAACAATTGAGCGCCTTGAACTTTGAACCCTCCTGAAGGATCGGACAAGCGTCTTGAAGGTCAGAACTAGTGTCATGTTCTTTAAGGAGTTTGTTTCATTGGTATTTTTACTAGTCTCGTGGCAAAGTCCACATCTAATGACAGCAGTGATGATGAGAGGCATTCTTGCCTTTGCAAGATTATCAGGGTCAAAAAGAACGGGTCATTCAGTAATCAACAAAGGAGGGTTCCGGCGCTCAGTATAGCGTCTGTCAATGTGGACTCCAGTCCAAAGGCAGATCCCTGGACAAGGATCTTGAGTGAAACGAGGGCGGCGCGTGGGAGGCGCCGCGAGCCGCGTGTCAGTAGTCCAACGACTCCTCGTCAGGAGAACGCTTGCGGCAGCACAGGCGCCACGCGGCACCTAATGCGCAGACACCTAAAACAATGGCCAACCCTGCCCCCAATGCTGGAGCAGTCCAATCCCCACTACCAGCACTCCTAGCTCCAGCACATAGCTCCAAAGACTCATCATTCAACTTCCCCCAAGCAATTCCGCTCAACGCGTCCAAATACCCTAAACGTCTCAAACTATCTTCTGAATATGCCTCTCTGGCTCTTTTCTCTTCTGCTGTCCAGAATTTCCTTTCACCTGTTGTCACATTTGGACAATTGACTACTCCATTGCATATTAATCTTGCTGGAATGCAAAGAGCTTCTTCCCCTGGACAGATGAAGTCACAGCCCAGGCCTGAATCTGAGGATTTGGTGATACCATCAGTCAAACGTGACGTCATCAATGTTCCGTCGGAGTTTTTGGGTAGGTGGTAAAGTCCAGTCCACGCGATTTTGAATGCAGCTCCGGCAGGAGATGCGCTGCCTATAAATACTATTCTAATTGATCGCGTTTTTTCCTTCTCCATATTCAAGGGATCATCCAAAGATTCGAACCCAAGTTCGCCAGCTGACAATATCGGCAGTTCACGAGCTAAGGAAACATTCTCACCACATACAGAATAATAAGGATCTATTCTACCTGGTAGATATATCTGAATATTACCATCATCGCAATGGCGAGTTGCAAATTTTATGCTGTCAAAATGCAGCCATATGTCTCTCTTTTCCTCAATCTCCAAATCCCAGATACATTGTATTCTTTTTGGTGGTTCAGTATAACCCAGAGCTTCTAGGTGTGGATAGATAATCTCCCCATCTGAAGCAGCCGCTAAGACTGCAGGTCCACAAAGAGGTCCATGAACAAATTCATAGCGAGCTTCAAAAAGCGGAGAAGGATTCTTGAAGTAAGAGGCTGCAGCGTGGGCGTTATCGACAATCAACTGAAGATTCAGCGTTTCCCCTGATGATACAACTCTGTACGGCTTTGCTCTTGATACAGTATTGGCATGTTTGGCGCAAAGACATGAGCCAAGTGATCTCTGGACTGCCAGGTGAAGTGGTAGAGGCGTAGTGCTGACTACAGCTGAAGAGTTAGCTTTGTGGCCACCAGGAAGAGGCTCCCAGATGATCAGCTTGTCAGCCCGATCTTCGTAACAGTTTTGACACGACACTGGTGTATAAGGGTGTTCCTATAACAACAACAAAAATGTCATTAAAATAATTTCCCTTTGATCACTTTGACGAAAGAATTGAATTTCTCAACAAGGAAACACAATTTTCTTTGAAGCAATTAAAACTTTCTTTTGCGAATCAACGCTTGGCACGCAGATATTTTGTAATTATTATTCCAAACTCGAGGGGAATGACAAAAATGTCGACTCAGGGTAATTTACAGTGGTATAATATTATATAAAGAATTCTCTGAGGCAAAATAAAACAATAATTCTTTAAGGATGGCAACATCGGCACCTTATTTCATTGTTTATAGGTTGTGGTCATAGCCAAATATTATCGATCATTAAGGAGTATTATTACTTCTTAGTTTGACAATTTCTTGATTAAAATATGCAACTCACCTTGAAATTCACACTCAGGACCGTCAGTATAACCCTTGCATAAATTCTCTTATCGGTTACGAATCTGTATAAGCAGTGTACATCCTCGCCTGGTGGTGCTTGTTTGTACACCAGGGTGTTAAGGGGTGATCGGAGACGACCAGCTCGCTGCTTCCAAGAGGCTATAACCTCATCACACGCTGTTCCTTGTACAGGCTCTCCATAGTGAGTGTTGTTGAAGAAGTCGTAGTGAGCCCAGTAATAGAGGGATGAGCTGTAAGAGATGTAAAGGGTTATTAAATAATTGATCATCTTCAGACGAGCAATTCTGCACCTTACCAGTTTAACAAACATGGCCGTAGAGACCAAGCAGAAACTTGAATAACAAGAGTGTTCTATGGACGACTATAATCCTTCGCTACAACAATGTTCAATTATCAATC